>CM018082.1:1377500-2755000 GCA_008658365.1 Alca torda | reverse complement strand
TCTCAGGACCGGCGAGGGCGGCTGCCCGCGCCACCGGCTCTTCACCGGGATGGGAGCAGGCTGCCTTTCCTCTCCCCAGTCACGCTTTCGCTCTGCTGGGTTAATTAAAAGTGGCAAACGCGGTTTGTCTCCGTTAGGGCTTGGGATCAGGTGCAGTCTGGCCAGGACCTGCACGCTGACCTTGGGCTGGGTGGCATTGTCCCAGCAGGAGCTGTGTGCGTGGGCAGGGGTTCCTCTGGCGTGCTCCTCCAGGAGGTGTTTCTCCAGGCAGCGGGTTCCCCTGTTTCCAAGTGTTATTCGCATATAAACACCCACACGCATTAAAAACAGGTGGGAAATGATAGTTTCGGGTTTCTGCTGTCCATGAGTAATTCACATTTTTAGATTTACCCTCTTAGTGAACGATCTGGGAGGAGAAGCCAGGGCATGGAACTGGCACATGCTGCTGTTCCGGGTTGGATGGAGGGATCCGCTCCCGCGCTGCAGCTCCTGAGACAGTCGGTGGCTTTCCAGGAGGTCTGAAATCTCTCTGGAAAAGCTGGGACATATTGAAAATATGCTCAGAGCTTTAGCACTTCCTCCAGATTATTTCTTCAAGTATTTAAAAATATATTTTATAACACTAAAATAAATGTTAATGAGTCTGCGTTGCTTACGGCTAACAATAGTATTTCTATTTAAATGCAGCAGCCTCGCAGGGCGTTCAGCGGTGGAGGAGCTGGATGAGGAGACCTGGCTTTTTGTTTCTGACGTGGTCCTTGATGTCTTGAGCAGTTTTATTCTCTTGTGCTTTACTTTCCCCATTCTGCTAAATAGCGATGAAAACCTTCCTTCCTTTGTTAAAGCGCCTAGGATTCATCAAAGGCCACTGGGCAAGTGTTAAATACTGAGCTGGTTATAGAAAGTGTTATTTAGTATTATGTTTATACCTCTTCGATGTTAGCATGGATTTTTATATACTACTTGCGGTGACCTTTGTGCTTTTCCAACCAAATAAGGACAGTCCTTGACTCAGGGGTTGTTTGTTTTTTTTTTTTTTTCCACTAGCAGGCATGGCATCGTCTAACTAATCTTGTAAATCTGCTTTTTTTGGGGTGCTTTTGAGGTTTGGGCTGGGGCTCACAGTGCTGGAGGTGCCAGTTGCATACAGAAGACGGGGGAGTTGTCATGAGAAAAATAACAATGGGGAAGTCATGGAATTGTGGAATGGTTTGGGTGGGAAGGGACCTTAAAGCCCACCCAGTGCCACCCCCTGCCCTGGGCAGGGACACCTCCCACCAGACCAGGCTGCTCCAAGCCCCGTCCAACCTGGCCTTGAACCCCTCCAGGGATGGGGCAGCCACAGCTTCTCTGGGCACCCTGGGCCAGGGGCTCACCCCCCTCACAGCAAAGAATTTCTTCCCACTATCTCATCTAAATCTCCCTCTTTCAGTTTAAAACTGTTACCCCTCGTCCCATGGCTCCCCTCCCTGATCCAGAGTCCCTCCCCAGCTTTCCTGGAGCCCCTTTAGGGACTGGAAGGGGCTGGAAGGTCTCCCCGGAGCCTTCTCTTCTCCAGGCTGAACCCCCCCAGCTCTCTCAGCCTGTCCCTACAGCAGAGGGGCTCCAGCCCTCCCAGCATCTCCGGGGCCTCCTCTGGCAGGTCCATGTCCTTCTGCTGTTGGTGGCCCCGGAGCTGGAGGCAGCGCTGCAGGGGGGTCTCGGGAGAGCAGAGCAGAGGGGCAGAATTCCTCTTGTGTTCGTTCTTTTTTACCATTACTTACAACGAAATTGCATTTTAAGGATCTCAGCCTGCCGTGTGGACAGTGATTTGGGGAGCCCAGCGCAGGGGAGGTCACCCAAGACGCTTCACCTGATGAGCCTTAAAGATCCCCCAGGGGAGCAGGGCAGGGAGCTGGCGGGGGGAGAGGTGTCGGAGTAAATGGGATGGCAGGAATTCAGCCTTGGCATGGTGTCAAAGGCAGCGAGCCCTTCCCCGAGCAGCTGCGTACCCCGGGACTGCGGGAAGCCAAATGGTTTGTTTGTGTGTTTACATGGATGTGTGGGTCTGTGGAGGGGAAAACCACTTAACAGAAATTCTGCTATTAAAGCAGATGGTGGGAGATTAATCTGGTTTTTAGGGGGGTACTTGCTGGTATGGTGACCAAATTATTAATTCCTTCCTGCGCTAGGAGTCCTTTCATCATTATAGGCTATGGGTGAAGTGTGTTTCCCGAAACTCTCGGCTCCTCCCTTGCTGTCTCAAAAGCAGTTGAGCTGACGTAGTATTTTGGGAAGGAAAAGAGCGTTTGTTGGGTTTTGTTTGCTGCGGCTTTACTACCCGTCCTCCTCCTTCTGCTCAAGCCCTTTCCCGGTGCTCCCATCTGGTCTCGCCCCATCCCAGTGTCCTGGGCAGCTGCCTGGTGGCCGCCTGCCCTCCTGCCACCCAGCGCAACCCCCTTCCCTGCTCTTCAAATGCTGGCTCTTACACTAGGTTTTATTATTTTTCTTCCCCTTCCATTTTAGAAATTGCTCTTTCCCCCCCGCCCCCCCCCCCCACCGTATCGCTGGCAGCTGCATTCTCCTTGACAGTTGTGATATTTGTATGTGTGCATAAAACCAGTAGGAAGCATTTATGTAGGTGTCACTAATTTAATTTAATTTAATCTGATATGTATGTATAGAGAGGTCTGTTCTGCACTAAAGCGCTTCTCTTTTATTTTACAGTCTCCATCGTCATCAAATACAACTCCTTTCATTCTCCTCTTCCATTCACCTACCCAAAGACCAAATCTGGAAATAGTAACCAAAAGAGAAGCCCACGTCATACACAAAGCAGGGAAAGGTTGAAATAATTTAAGGGTAAGTAATTTTTTTCACCTTTATTCTAACTTGAAGCTTCGTGTGTAGAGCTGCAATAGTAAGTGCAAGGCTGTATGAAGAACCTGTTAAGCACATACACGGCTGCTTTATGTGCAAAGTGGAAAAAATGACTGAAATGCTGATTTGGTGATGAAAGAAAGGTATAGCAGCACCTTTTGCAGGCGAGAGGGCGGCCAGGATGGCGGCGTGCTGGCAGGTTCGAACGTTGGTGCTGCTTCTTCTCGCCCCGGTTCGATCCGCGCTCGTGCCGGGGTGAGCGCGGTGGTTGTGCACAGACAGTCATGGGCTTTGCATGGGTTTGGCAGGTCTGAAAGAGCCTTCCAGTTGAGATGGAGCTGGGAATTTGGCATGCCCTGGTGTGGAAGTGCTCTTTTGTCATTTCCTTCTCTTTTTTCCACTTCAGACGTTCCTCAGCCGCGGTAGTGAGCCGCAGTTGATCTGTTTGCGTGGTGCAGGATGTTTTGGCTTGCCGTTGCTTGCTGCCATCCCCTTGGTTTTGTGGGTTCCCCAAGCTTTTCCTGGAGAACAACCTGGCGGTGTCTGCGCCAGGGTTTACCGAAGGGAAGCGTTGACGGGGGCTGGAGGAGGGACAAACCCAAGCGGCAGAGCGAGGAGGGCCTCTCGGTGGAAATGTTTGCCTTAAGGCTTTTCTTTTGCTGCAAGGGTGGCAAATAAGGTAGGAGGAGATAGAAAATCAGCTTTTGTGAAATTCAGAACCCTGGCTGAAGCATTAGTAATCTCCAAATGTTAGGGAACGCGTTTTCCCACCCTAGTCCCAGATCTGTGCCTGCATATATTGCATTTCCACACATGTTCTTTCGTAGATGGACAGGATATGCATTTGCTTACATTTGAGAACTTAGCTTTAAACATCTGGGCTTTCTGTTTTATTGCTGCCTTTTTTTTTTTTTTTTTTCCCCTCCTGCAATGTTTGTTCATGCAAAATTCATATCTGGGAAGGGCATCTTAAATCCCTGCTTCTGAGTCAAAAAGGGAAAGTATGGAAGTGAAAAGAGAGATTGTATCATTTAAGAAATATGATTCATGAATTAATCCTCGTCTGCTACACCATCTGTGGCGTGTGTTTCAATACAAAAATCCTGTTTTTATATCTCTTTAAAAAGCTTTCTTCTCGCTGGCTGCCTGAGTTCTCTGCAACGCTAACGGGGAATTAGCTTCTTTTTGGAGAGAGCGGTGATTTTTATTCGCAGCCTGGGCACTTGGCCCCAACCTGTGTCCCAAGCCGTAGGTCATCGAGGGGAGGACGCAGAGCCCCGGTTTTCCGGGGGGCTGCCAGCTTGCTGTGTAACACCATGAGCCCGACTTGCAGGCAAAGCCCGTACGCGACTGGTTTTCGCACTGGAAGCGTGGCCAGGGCTCCTCCCGCCGTGGTGGGGATGGTCGAGGGGTGGGCAGCGATGGGCAGGAGATGCAGGCTGGTGTCTAGATCGCTCTGCACAGGACTGAAAAATCAGTGGTTGTTTCTAAAAGTGGCCTGGCAGGGTATTTTGTACTTGGTGCTCTGGAAAATAAAGGATTGAGGTGGTCCCCATCCTCCATTTCCTAGTAATATTTTTATAATCTCTTTGTAGACACAGAGAAAGGGGGATTACCCATCAGTACAAGGCTTTGTGCCTTCCTGAGAAATGGGGAATGAAGGGGCACTGGTGGGTTTTGGGGATGACTGGAGGAGGGTCTCCTTTTCCCAATTCAGTTCCTTGAATTGTTCTCCAGCGTTTTTTTTTCTCTGTTAAACATATTTCTGAGGTTTCTATTCCTTAAGCAATACACCTGCTTTGCTGCTGGGGTCAGATCTGAGATCACAGAATCACAGAACGGTTTGGGTTGGAAGGGACCTTAAAGCCCACCCAGTGCCACCCCCTGCCCTGGGCAGGGACACCTCCCACCAGCCCAGGTTGCTCCAAGCCCCGTCCAACCTGGCCTTGAACCCCTCCAGGGATGGGGCAGCCACAGCTTCTCTGGGCAACCTGGGCCAGGGGCTCACCACCCTCACAGCAAAGAATTCCTTCCTAGTATCTCATCTAAATCTCCTCTCTTTCAGTGTAAAACCATTCCCCCTCATCCTGTCGATGCGTGAGCTTTTTCCCCCTTCACAGACAGGCTCCCCAGACAGGACAGCATTTCAGCACGTGCATCCATCATCGATCCCTTTCTTGGATCAATCCCTTTCCTGGACTGGGGTGTCTTGCTGCCTGGGGTTGCCCCATCAGTTTTCTCCTCTGCTTCACCTGGGAAGCCAGTAAAAGCTTTTCTCTTTGTTCTGGAGGAGGGTCTCCAGGTGCTGGAGGTGGTGGATGGCCATTGCCCTTACCGTGGCTGGTGGTGGCCTCGGCCCATGGCACGGTGATGCACCCGCGTGGCCGCAGCCTCTTCTCTTGCCGATGTCAGTAACATGCTGTAAGTACAGCTCCGGTGAGCTCCCAGGCGCTGATAACGCTGATAGATGGAGGTTATCCAGGAACTCAGTACCGGTGGTGAAATATTGCGGGTTTATTGCCTTTCCATTCATTTTGTTTTCACGCCTTTCTGCCTCCCTGACTCATTGCTGTTCGGCCTCTGCTTGCAATTTCTATTTGCTGTGGTAACACCCACCGGACAAGACGAGAGCGTCGCAAAGCACCGATGCCTGCGACTGCTTTTGGGGCTTTTTTTTTTTTTTTTATAATTGAGCATCTAAAGCCAGGACGGGCGACAGAAAGGAAAACGTTAGCGATGCCTGTTGTCGGAAACATGAACAAAGTACTGAAATGAAGGAGGAGCAGAAGGAATGCCTCTTGCGTTGTGCGTGGCAGGCTGGCGTGAGGAGCTGGGCTGAAAAAGCCCTGCTGCCATCCCCGCGTCCGACGCAGACTCTGTCCCCAGAGGCCTCCCAGCTGGGGCTGGCTGCCGGGACGGGAGACAGTGGGAGATGCTCTGCCCCGTACCCGGATGCCCAGCCCATTTAGGCTCTCGTCTGGTCCCTAAGAAACGTTTTCCCTTTCCCCTCCGCTATCACAAATTCCCTTCTGCCCGCTCCCTGGGGAGCCCTTGGATGTGCAGGTGCTTCACAATGTGAAAAATAAACTCCGCAAGCACCGAGTACCCCCGCGCTACCCTAAATAGCTGCGTGTTAAGGGAAAATAATGTCAGCAGTGGTTCAGCAAATGTTTAACCCGAACTGGAATTAGGCTGAATTACATCCTTGTGCGTGGAAAATACCCACAGGAATCGGCACCCACCTTTCTGTGCATCTCACACGTGCGGACACACGGACGCACCTTGTCTTTCACAGCTCTTGGTAGTGACTCTGGCTAGCTGCTTCTGTGCCTTTACAGCATTTAGCAATTTTGCATATTCCTTAATCACTTCAATGTTTGTTGTTTTTTTTTTTAAAAATCTGAGTTTCTAAGGTTGTTGGTTTGCCGTTTTTTGTCTGCTCCATGCTATAGTCTGGGAAGCAGAGATTGTTTCCTGGGGTCTGTCCTGCAAACCTCCACTTCTTTGGGTGTGGGGTCGCTCCCTCCTGCCCTGGCCAACGCTGGCCACTGCAGGGGCGATCACATTGCCACCGTCCCTGTAAAAGGAGGCTTACAGACTTCGTACCTTGAGAAGATCCTATACTTACTTACACAACCAGCGATACCATTTTGCAAAACACTTCCAGACCCCATGGAAGCTCTGCTGGTAACAACACCAACGAGCGGTAAAACGAACCGATTCTACCAGAAATGGGAAAAGAGAAGCAACCCGAGCATTTTGATAAGGATATTCCATTAGCCGTGGTTTTTACTTTTTATTTTAAGCCCTGATTAAAATTCAGCAGCTTTTATTTAAAGAAAAACAAGAAATGTTTACGCTCAGTGTAGGCCCTTATTTCCACCGCAGCGTGAGTTTGTAAACGAGGGGCTCCGGTGGAGCCCCCCCTTGGCTTCTCCTCCCTCCCTCCCTCCGCAAGGGCCCCCCCCCCCCCCGATCAACGAGGGTCTCCGCTCGTTAGCGGCTGCGGCTGGGAGGGTGACGATGCTCGGCAGCAGAGGACACGTGATGGCAGCCGGTTTTCTTGCGGGAAGCTAATGAAGAGATGGGAAGCATCGATTCACCATCTATTTGTTAGGACCCCAGTGAAACAGCTGTTTGTTTCTCATAAACAATTATGCCAAGACGGAAATTGGCTTATGTCTGTACATACTTTTTGGATGGGGAAAATTAAGCAGTAATAGCTGGAAAAATAATATGGGCTATGAGATAATAGATGCCTAAGGGATAAAATTAAACAGTACTTTACAGCGAAGGAAGAGGTTTTGGCAATAAATAGTTTGCGTTTGACTTCTTTTTGTTTGCCAGAGGACTGGTGGTGTTTTGGAGAGGTCACCCTGGGATGTATTTTCCAAACAGACATAGGAATATTGTCAATTTTATTTTTTTTTTAATTCCTCCCGAGAAGGATGGTGCCAAGGCTGGGGTGCAGCTCGCGCTGCCTACACGGCTGCAGCGTTGGCTGTCCCTGGGAGGTGACACCGGGACCTGCTTTGAGAAACGTGACCGGTGTGGGAGGTTGTTTAAAAGAAAATAGCAAGGTTTATCAAACAAAGTGGGAACAGGGAGCCCAAAAAGCTCAGGAAGGGGAGGCGGCATCTTTGGCACCCCGGCGGGGTCCGAGCAGGGTTTATCCACGGTCTGCGTTGCCGCGTGGCTGGCTTTGCTCTGCCGCAGAAGCCCCTTGCCAGTAACGCAGCGACAGTGGATTTGGGTACGTTCTGACGTTGCTTCACTACGGGCTTTTTCAGAACTGCTCTGTGAGCACCTTGCTAAGGGGTTAGTTTGGAAATGCCATTTTTTTTTTCCATTTCATACTGCCATCTCCTTCACCTGGTGCACAGGGGACGTGCGGAGTCGGGCCAGGCCAACACCGTGGTTGCCTCCTGGGTGCCATCGTGGGCAGGACTTGATTCCTCTTCGCTACGTGGGAAATAAAAGCAGAGTCCAAACAGAGCTGCAAACCCTAATCCCACCTTCCCAAGGATGGATCCGGGTGCCGATCTGAGGTCTTTGGCTCAGGCTGGTCCCTGCTATCAGCTTTGAATTTCGCACACCTCGGGGAAAGCTTCCCAGCCCGGTGGGGGAATTTCCTGGGTGCCCGGGGGGCTCGGGGGAGAGTCCCAAGGTGCAAAGTGCCTGCCGTGCCCATTAGCTGGAGTGGGGCTCCGGGGTGCTCAGCACCTCTGCAAATGAGGCCAAACTGTCTAGTGCATTGAAAATGAAATCATTAAGTCGCTGTTGCATTAAGATTCTGTTTTTATTCATGGAGTGTAATGTGATTCATTTGCCCTTTTGCTCTCGTGTTGAGAAGGCAGTCATCTAGTATGCATCGCTGGCTGCAGGGAGAGCTGTATTTATTTATTTTTTTTTAATTTTTTTTTTTTGGTTTTGTGAGGGGGCAGACATTTTCATCAAGAGCAGAACAGCCACGGAGTTGAGACTCGTCTATTTTCTCGCTGGTGTTGGAGGCCGGTACCTGCCGTGCTGTCGCAGCCGTGTCCCTGGGAGCGTTTGGCTCAGCTCCTCCCTCCTCCTCCGAGCCTCACGGCCACCATCCCGATCCCTGCTCCAGCCCCACTGTGCCGGGGCAGCGCCGGGGCGTCGCAGGTGTGTTACAAGAGCCCCTGCACCTCACCCCAGGGCTGGAGGCTGGAGGGACACGCTGGCGCCGGGGCATGTTGCCAAGCTCTGGGACCAAGAGCATCCTTCGGTGTCCCAGTGACACCCCATCCCCACCAGCCCCGTGCAGAGGGGTGGGTTAAGCTATTTACTTCCACAACCATGGAAATACGGATGTGGCATGAGATGCTGCCGATGCATGATGGGACGTAGGATGCTCCGCTTGATAAACTGATTAAAAAGAGGTGAAGAAGGTTGTGGGTCCTTCCTGCTGCTGTGGGTCGCTCTTCGCAGTTAACTGCAGCCAAGGGAAATCATTCCTCCTTGGAGTTAAGAGAAGAAACGCACCAAGCGAGGGAAGAGTATAGAATAGAAAAGAACAGGGAAAAAATTGCAATTTTTTTTAAATGCTAACATGGGGAGCGTTAACTAAGTCACTAATTCCAAAAGAATGATAATGAGTAAGCCGGTTTGAGTCACTCCTCCTCGTTGTGGGACAGGATCGGAGTGGTTCAGCTCCGTGTGCTGGATCTCCGCCTGCAAAACAAGAAGTAGGAAATTCCTTTTCAGCCCCGACAATTGCAGCCAGCCCATTTTAAGCGCAAAGCTCTGAACTCTGTCTTGCTGTCTAGTTCCCAAGCGGTCACGACGCACGGCACAGTGACCGTCTCAAAAGTCCTCAGGTGACCCTGGGCTGCTAACGCCAGAGGGTCGTAATACGTATGAAAAATCAACAAGGCATATTTAAGGGAGAACTTTGTAGAGTGGAGTTGATGGTTGGACTCGATGATCCCAAGGGTCTCTTCCAACCTAAGTGATTCTATGATTCTATGATTTTGGAAGCAAAACGCAGGAGGAGGAGAGTTCACTCAATGTGTTTCTTCTCTTTTTTGCCTTGTCCTTGTTTTCCTTTTATTTTTTTTTTTTTTGCCTTTTCCGCCCCCTGTACAGTCTGGAGACCAAATCCGTGCTGGGAAGGACCAGGTAACCAGAGCACAGCTCGGCAGCGGAGAGCAAGGGGTGAGGTGCAGGCGAGGGAGAAAAGGCTGTTCTGCAGGAGGCCACGAGCCGGGCGCTTAATTTAGTGATTTTCCTACACTTGGTCAATGGGGAGGCGTAAGAAGAATGGGTCAGGTGTGGATAAAGATAAGGAGAAAAGGTTTTCAAAAGAGCTTGGAGCCCGGAGCTGTTTGGGAAGAGGAGGGGTTTTTTTGCCTCCAACGATTTGGGTAGACAAAAGAAGAGAGGCGACTTGGAAGCGGGGCGGTAATAATGCCGACCTTCTCCGCTCTTTGTTTTCAACCAAGAAATGCACAAATCGCTGCTGATATTGCTGAGTGGTTTCCTGCTGCTTTGTGGCTTGATTTGGAGCTGCAGCCGTTCCGAGCCTGGTTCCTGACTTCGCGATGCGGTTAGCACACACACACACACAAAAAAAAGCAAGCAAATCCTCGCCGGCGGAATTGTAATTGTTCCCTCCGCCCTCCGTTCGCCAACACCTTCACCTTGCATCGCGCTTGAGACCCCGGATGGATTTTTGAATAGATTAATGCCTTTTGGAGAGTTCTAGAAAGGTCAAAATCAGAACAGAGGCTCTAATAGCAGTATAGCAACCAGCTGGTCGCATTGGGTTTCATTTTACTGCCATAGTAACACCATGAGCCACAGTGTTAATCCCGTGCCCACTGAATGCCATTTCCCCCCCTCTTTTTGTCAAGAGGCAAGCCCAAGGAGATATTTTCTTCCTGAAGAATTTGTACAAGGCAGTAATAGGCTTTTTGGAGGGGACGGTCCTCGTACCCAGAGATGTAAGGTGGGTAATTTACAAGGCAATGTGCAAATGCCAAATTGTTAGGCAGAACTGCTGCTGATTTAGAAGGCAGTTAATGCTATAAATGTGCCAAGTGCCAGTAGAGTGTTTCTACAGATGGAATAACTGGAAATATTGGAGAGATTCCAAAGGTTTAATCAAATTCAGCCAGGTTTTTTTTTTTTTCTTTTTCTCCCCCCCCTCCCCCCCGCCTTTTTTTCTTCTCCAACTGCAATGTTCTCTAAGGGATGCGAGTTGAAATAGTAGATTATTCCATTGCTTTTAGTACCATGGGGGAGATTTTCGTCGACGAACGTAAAGCACATACTTTCAAGCAAACCCGTAAGCGGGTACACAAATCAGTGAGCAGCAGCGGGGCTGTGAAAGCCTGTGCTGGTCAAGTTTAGAGGGAGCATCGTCTTTAGGTACCCTGGCAAAGCAGGTCGTTGGGGACAGACTGACGGGTTTTGAGTCACGCAGCACAAAGGGAGCGAGGGGAAGGGTTTGTGGAAGCAGTGGCAGTGGTGTCACTGGTCCTGCACCGCAGTTCTGCTGGACCCGGGCAGGTTTTGGTGGGATTCTGGGCGTGAGCATCCTTTTCGTGGCTCACTGTGCAGTGCTGGGGCATGCATATGCTTCTGCACAGATGCACACCTTCCTCTAGACTTGTTGACAGCCTTTCCAAGGCTTCTTATTTAGCCAGACCATATGTGCTTGGGCATGGAGAGAGTGTGATGTGGAAAGAACATCGCATTATCCTTGGGCTGCAAACACCAGCAGAGCAAATTGTGTCTGCAAGGAGATCCAGCGCTCTTGAGCTTGCATCACAGGACACGCGTAACGGTCGAATACGATTTTTTTACTCGTTTGTCAAAACCAGGTTCCAGAAAGCCATTTCCCTTTGTTCTATCCCAAAATTAACTCTCCCTCTCCATTCCTTAAATATTCATCCAGAGCATGGATGAAGGCCACCAGGGAGCGAGGGGACATGGTGACGTGTCTCCAGGTAAAGCTTTGCTGCTGAAGAAGTGATGAGTGACCAAGCTGGGGAAGGGGTTGGAAGTTATTCCATGGGGTTTCTCTTGTCATCGGTACAGAAAACCTAGAGCCCGTCCCCATTGCTGGCACCAGGATTTTGTTTGGAGGTGGCGGCGCCATGAACCCCTGCGGCCTGCAAGGAGGGACTGCCCCAGGAGCGATGCTGTGACAGCGCTGAAGCTTTTATCTTGCTGGGTTTGGGGTTTTTTTGTGTGACATTTCTTCAACAACATTTTCTTTTTTTTTTTTGCAGATGGCCTGATTGGATCCATTAATTGTCATTTATTTATTTTTTTTGTAAGGGGAGAAGAGTTTCCTGTTTTTCCTGGAGTGTTTGCTATTGATCCTTTCTGCTCTCTGTCGCTCTGGAGTTGGGGACCGTCTCCCTCCCAGGCGTTGCCGTACTTTCTGCGCAGCCCCCCGTGTCGCTCTGTGCAGTATTTCTCACTGAATAAATTGCTACAAAGCCATTAGCCTCAATGCCACACTCCGCTGCTCCTGCTTTCCTGCACCCACCTCCACCCCGCAATTGATCCCGCCTGCTGGCTCCTCGCTGCAGCCAAGGCTGCCTACCGCCGCTGCGCACAGACGGCTTTAAAAGTGAATAGTTTAAAAGCGTCTTAGAAACATCCCCTCCCCTTTGTGATACTGTCCGTTGCACCCACCGGAGCTGGGAGTTTTTACGTGATTTTAGCTGGCCAAGGGATGGGGGAAGATTCTTAACTTTTTGTGTGATTTTTTTTTTTTTTTTTTTTTTTTAAATTAAAGTCAATGCGGAAATTAAAAACTATGTGATTATGGGAATCGGGTCCCTGAAGAGGCTGTTGTCTATGCATCTGTGTCCTGGATTGTGTATCCTGGTCAAACGATGCACTGGTGTGCCTCAGCTTTGGCTTTGCGGGGAGCGGGGTTTGCTCCGTGCCGAGGCGAGCGCCGGCTGCTCGTGCTGATGCAGCTCTTGCTGGCAGCGTCGTCTCGAGAGGCGTCAGGATGATTGTTTTCCTCTTGACATGGTTGCGGTCTAACCACAGGCGTTTTGGAGATGTAGCCCCTTGTGGTCTTCTTGGAGGTGTTTCATAGAATCGTAGAATTGCCCAGGTTGGAAGGGACCTTTCAGATCATTGAGTCCAACCATCAACCCAACACTGACAAAACCACCACTAACCCATATCTCTAAGCACTGTGTTTCCCGGTCTTTAAAATACCTCCAGGGATGACGATTCTACCACTCCCCTGGGCAGCCTGGTCCGATGCTCAATACCCCTTTCAGTGTAAAAATTTTTCCTAATACCCAATCTAAACCTCCCCTGGTGCAACTTGAGGCCGTTTCCTTTTGCCCTATCGCCTGTTCCTTGGGAGAAGAGACTGACCCCCACCTCTCTACACCCTCCTTTCAGGTAGCTTAGGAGAGCAATAAGCTTTTGCTGTTGTAACATCCCAGGGTACTGGCAGGTCCACAGCAGCGTGAGGTTCGTGGTGCCCAGGATCTTGGAGTAAGTCCCTCCAAAGAACCTGGGGTTTGCAGGAAGGTGGTGAGCACAGGCGCTCACCTACTTGGAGCTGAAGGAGACGCGCTCACCTGCATGAGCATGGATGCGAAAGCTGCTGTGGATGCCTCTTACCCGGGGCTGCCTGGCTGCAGGAGCCCATCTGAGCAAATTCCATAGGAACTCTCTTTGTGTCATACGCATCCATAGCTGTTTTCTGTGCAGATGTCAAGTGCTATGGGAAGAAGGTTTGGAAAAAAGAAATTATTTTGCAGGTAGTTTTTAAGTATCATCCCGAGAAAGGTGTGTTTGTACAAAAGGTGGAACAGTGCTTCCAGCAGCTGGTGATGTTCCTTTGTTTCTCATTCGTCATCCGTCCCCCCCAAACTCCTCTTCACTACAAATACTCACACAAGAGCCCTTTTGAAGCAACATTTATCTCAAGTGCTGCTATATCAGGATTCATCGATCTTGTCATAAAATCATCCACACCGAACTGAAGCTCGAAGGGTGGAAGGAGTGACACGTGCACTCTGTTCCTCTAGGCCTGTTCTTTGGTGTTGCCCAGGGACTGACTCTGAGGTGGGACTTGGTTGGATCTTACTTTGCAAGATGACCCATCTCAGAACCTCCCCAAGGGTGTGGGGTGGCCCAGTTCAACATGATGATCTGTTTCTGGGAGATGGCAAGGACCCAGCTAAGCAAGTAGAGCGGATTTTTCCTCAGTTCCCTGACACCCTCTTTGCCAGTTTGCAAATCCTGGTGGAAATCTGCCTGAATTCGGTCATCTTCCAGGCTTTCTCCTTCCTGCCCTTGCCCAGTGGTCGTTGCTTCTGCAGTCTCTGCCTCTGTACCACCCGTTGCACCTCCTGGGGAACAGCCTGGTTGTGTCTTTCTGACCCTTGCGAGCCTGCCCTTGTGTTACACTGAAAGTGGTTTGAACAGGTTCCTGCAGGACGATCTTCTGTGCCTACAGATCCTCCTTAGACTCTTCTGTAAAGTCTCATCTGCAAGAAGTGACAGTATAAAAGGGCAGCAGACGTATCTGGCATTATGAAGTCCTATTGAGTAAGCCTATGACCTCACCCTTGTAACCTTTCTGCCCGCTCTGACCTACTCCCCCATGGTCTGCTGGTGGCAAATGCAATGATGCTGCATCAAAGTGAATTTAGATTATATCATCGTGACGTCTGTACGTGTTTCTTCTTTGGGAATACTTTAGGGTATTTGACATATAATAATAGTAATATGAAGTTAGTGTGGTTGATGGGTCTCACATTGACAACCCTGAAGCTCACCCAGAGAACTTAACCCAGGTGGCGCAAATGTATTTACAGATTTCTGTTCAGACGGGAACACCTTTGAGTGCAGACAGCGATTTCAGTCTCTGCTTAGGTGTTGTCATTTCTGTTGGACTGTCATGCAGGAGGCTATCAGGCTGCTGATGTCTACGGCAGGCTCAAACAGGCTCAGCAATGAGCTATCTATCAGGAAATCCTTAGTTCACTACTGATCTGGGTCCAGATCTGAGCTACAGGTGAGGTGCTCCTGTCATCGTGTTGTGGTCCAGCCCTACTTCGCCTCCTCAAACTCTTTCTTTGCATCTGTTTTCAAATGTTATTATCCCAGGAGTTTTGGTTCCTCTTTTCTCCCAAGAACAAGAGAAGTAAATTTGCACAGTCTTGTGTATTTGTATTTTACAGTGCTGATCTTGTGTGCCACAGCTAGATGCCATCCCAAATCTACTCAAGCTTACATGGTTGTGTCACCCTCTCCTTGTTGGAGAGGACATGACATGGAATGATACGAGGTACAAGCTGAAACCCGCTCGCCTGCGGGGCCAGCTGAACTTGGGCAAATTGAGCATTCCTTGTTGAGGTTTTTGAAGACATTATCAACAGGAGAGAGCTGGAATCCCACCATCACCCAAAATAAGGTTATAAACCAGAATCTCGTCTTCTGGGGGAAGTGCCCTCAAGAACAGGGTTTTGAGGCTCTCCTGTTAGAACTTCTTCACTTTTGCTTGAGTGCTGAAATCATTTTTGCTGTGTGACAACTCCGGAATACCCTGTTGTTTTGGTGCTTGTGGCCCTCTTCCGAAAGAGGGAAAGGTGGGTCCAGGTCACTTCGTTCGCATAAAGAAGTCCCTGAGCATCACCATCGCCTCTTGCTCCCCCAAGAATGGTATTGCAGGTCTGGTCCTCTGTGTGTCTAATGAGGGTCTAATGATGTGTTTTCTTCAGACTGAACAGAACATTTCTTTCCAAAGAAACAGAGAAAATCTGCAGTAGAATAACTGTCTCTTCCAGTCTGTACTAATTTTCTTTTTTCGGCTCGTCGTGGTTGTACCCCCCACCTTACGTCCCTGCCTTGGGGTGTCCCTGGGGACAAGTCGCCCACCTGGGACCTGCTTCTGCTCGTCACTCCTCTCCGTCCCCTTCGCACGCCGTGTGGTGCTTGTCCTGCGGGTCTTGGCCAGACGAAGATTTTAGTATTCAAGAAGTTGGGAAGTTTGGCTGTCCTTGGTCTAATTAGTTCGTTAAGCACAGGGGAGCTCAGATCACAGTTCAAATGGCTGTAATTTGAGTGAGCTTGAGCCAATGTGAGAGGATTAAGTAGTAAAATTGTGTCTATTACTTTGGCCGAAAAATAACTATTCAATTTGACTCAAATATTTAATTTTCAGAACGTAAGGGTTAGATATTAATATGGGCTTGGCAGAGAGTTCATCACCAGTAAGACTGCGCTGAGAGTTCTTCACGTGCTGAGATCAATGCTTGAAGTCAAGCATGTCTTTCTAGAAACTCTCCTCTGAACAAATAATTGGCCTCAAGGAAGAGGTGACTGGGTAAGATTTAATTGCTTATTATTGTAGGAGGTCCTCTTAAATGGTCTTCTGGTCTTAAATCCCGTGGATATCTATAAAGTTTTGGAGGTGGCTTTTCTCAGAGAGGGGAACTGCGTGTGTCTGCCTTCCGTTACCCAGCCGTGCTGAAGGACATCCATCTCCATGGGTGGCTTCTGCTGGGGACCCAGCGAGGGGACTAAAGGAGCTCCCTGAACGAGCGTGATAGGAACACAAAGACCCAAATACCCAGGGGATTTAAAGTAATGCAATCCGGGGTGAAAGCCTTCGCTTTTCTCTCTCTACCGGCGACAGATTTTGGAGTCCAGGTATTGCATGGAGGGGGCTGAAACAGCCGCAGCCGGGCACATGTGCTGTGCCAGCCCCGGTGAGGAACCCTAAGTGGTGGTTTTATGCTTTCAGTGGCATTTTGCGAGGCACGGCTGAGGGAAAAACTAGTTATTAGTCTGCCTAAGACGGGTAAAAGGAGTATTTTATCTTTTTTCTCTTCTAATGTTTTCTGCCTGCATCTATTCCAATAAGGAAAACCAATGCTAACTGGAACTTTTTTAAGGGGGTTTGTTGTAAATGAGAACAAACATTACCAGGCTGAGAAATTTAAAGGGAATTTGGTCAAAATACTGGTGACAATTTTAGCCAAAATATCAAGAGTTTAGGGACTTCCAGGAGTGTTTTTAGTTAGCTTAAACTTGTTGAGCATGGCAAGAATAAAAGGCGGTTGGTGGCTGGTTTCTGCATTAGCTGCGGTCGCGGGGCAGCGCGAGAGCGCGGGTTAGAGGCAGGGCTCTCCTTTTATTTTTCCCTTTTATTTATTAATTTATTTTATTTATTTATTATACTGCCTTTTATTTTTCCTGCGAAAGAAGTCAGATTTGAGCATCTCATAGGCAATGGATCAAAAATACACAGTTTTTGACCTTTCTCACTCACGTCGATGTCCGTGACCTGCGTGGGCGCATTAAGGCGTCGTATTAGCAGATCCTCGCTGGAACCAGGTCCTTCCCGTGCAAACCCAACCGGCTGCTTTCAGGGAGCACCGAACTGAGCTCTTTCTGCTGCGTGTGGTCGCGTTGCACTGGGGGACGCGCTGAGGTACCACACAGCTGTGGCTGCATCTTCTGGATGCATAGTGGTTCCTCTACGGGCATATTTAGGGCTTATAAAGCTTTTGGCTGAGAACATGCTGTACAGAGCAAAGGGATGCAGAAACACCCTAACGCTGACTCCACGCTTTGTTGGAGTCTGGGCAGAGGTCATGTTTTCTGGTGGTTTTTTCATTCTGGCCTATTTCTTCAGGTCTGCCCTTTTTCTCCTCTAGCCTGAAGGCTTGTGCTTGCTTGGTTCTCGTAGTGGACACCTTTAAACGAACCAGAGGACGATGCGTTGGGTTCGCCGGCGTTTCATTTGGTTCTTCTGTGTTTGCTTCTTTACTCAAAGACCCGCAGTAGGCAAGGGGTTAACAGCATCCTCGTGGTTCTTCCAGTTACCCCATCAGGACTGTTTAAAAATTAGCTTCTCCCCACTTACGGCACTATAATTAGGATACAGGAGTTGTGGGGAATGATTTCACAAAGTGACTTGGTGTACTCGCCCATGCACCCCGGGGAGCCAGGCAATTATGCATACATAATTCTACTCTTTGAATATTTTCTCTTTCTCTGCATAATTTCTCTCTATTCATCTTTCCAGTGTCCTTCTGAGATAAACTTAGAAGTCTCAGCTTTCAGAATTTAAAAAAAGATCCTGTGCCTGCATGTGCACTATTTGCATTTAAACCAGCAGCGTTCTCCGGGATGGAGCAGAGGGGTGAGGTGGGAGGAGGGCGAAGGAGCCGCTGGAAGGAAGCAGGAGAAGCCCTTCAGTACAGTGGCACAACTGCCCCGGCCGGCGAGTGATGAGGAAGAGGCGATGAAGAGTATTTCATTCCTGAGCTCCTAACCCATTCATCATTTAGGCTTTGTTAAGGCAAAGCTGCTGTTTTGCCGGGGTTTGCGCTTTGTAAAGGTTTCTCTGGTCCCCACGGATATGGTCAGTTCCCACACGGGGCGGTGAAAGGTCCCTTTAGCTGCAGACAGTTATAGAATCACAGATCCATAGAATCGCCCGGGTTGGAAGGGACCTTTCAGATCATGGAGTCCAACCATCAGCCCAATTCTGACCAAACCCATCACTAAACCATCTCTCTCAGCACTGTGTCTGCCCGGCTTTTAAACACCTCCAGGGATGGTGCCTCAACCACTTCCCTGGGCAGCCTGCTCCAATGCTTGATAACCCTTTCAGCGTAAAAATTTTTCCTAATATCCATCCTAAACCTCCCCTGGCACAACTTGAGGCCGTTTCCTCTTGTCCTATCACCTGTTCCTTGGGAGAAGAGACCGAGCCCCCCCTCACTACACCCTCCTTTCAGGTAGCTGTAGAGTGTGGTTTCCTGCCACCATCCTTGCGCCAAAAAATGTGACGTGGCACTCGGTCACCCCTACACAGTCAGTATTTTAGCCGTAAGCTAATAGCGTTATTGCACTTTGTATTGGGAGACTTCAAACTTTGCTGCAAAGGAAGATGTCTTCGTGTTTTGTGATAACGTCAGGAGCTGCTGTTTTAAAGGAGAGCCGGGATTGGAGTCCCCTCAGCTTTGCCCGTCGGGGATCGGGGTCTGGGATCAGGATGGTGCGGTGACCCGCTCCGGGGGGAGAGGGTGGCAGCGGGCTGCACGCTCTCCCCAGGCACAGGGATGCTCCGCAGCAGAGCCGGGCTCAGACCTTCCCCCTCCGCGGGGGGGGGCTGGTCCTGCCCCCTGGAATATTCTGGACCTGACCCTTTTAGGTGCAAGTGTATTTTTGTTTTTAATATCCTGTTTGTGCTGTTCTCAGGGAATTTATTGCCGCGTGGTAAGCAAAGCACAGAGTAACTGCCAGCATATTTCCACTGTCTTCAGAGTCAGTTTATCTTTATAAACTTGCTGTTGACATGATGCAATTTCTCCCTGTTGCGGTGTAGCTGTATAGCAGCAAAGTTGTGATAAAAGACAACTTGTTGAAGGGATTCTTTGTCATACTCCTGAATCATCTACAATTCCTTTTTTTCCCTGGTGCCAGAAGTGTGCCGGTGCTTTGCAATTATACCTACACTTCATGCCTTTTTCTTCTTTTTTTTCTTTTTCTTTTCCCCCCCTCCCTTTCTCTCAGTGATTCAAGTTCCCTATTGTACCCTCATTCATTCTCTCTCTCTTTTGGTTTCTTCTTCTTCTTCTTCTCCTTTTTTTTATTTCATCCAGCACCTTCTCAAAGCACTGAAGCCGTAACTGCTTCACTGTGGTCTAAGGAAAAGCTACTCTTCTACTTCCCAAAGAAAGCTCATTGTGTGGTGCCATGAAAAAAGGTTTAAACAACACAAGGGAATAAAGGCACCACATTTCTCTGAAAGTTTTTCTTTTCTTTTCCTTTTTTTTATTTTTTTTTTTAAGGAATAATACATAAGCTGCTAGGAAAGGGCAGAAATGTCTCCTGCTTCTTTCTAGTCATGCCTGTGAGGCTGTGAAATTCTAAGAAAACCTGCTTTTTACATAGGAGCTTGAAAGCTGGACCACCCCACCTCCAAACCTTTGCTGTTCTCTGCATTACCCTCATAAGCCTCACAAAAAATTCTAAGATCGTTCCCAAACAGCACAGAATCAAAGCTTACAAGGCAGTAGCGTAATTACTTGCTTTCTTTTTTGCTACTAGTTTATAACAATCCTATGTAAGATGCTCAAATATTTTGAAAAAGGCCTTTTTAGTAATGAGAGCTCAGTTATTCCTCTATCAGCAGTTACTGGAGGCTGGCATCCGTACAAATGGGTGATGGGTTTGGATCCTGGCTGCAGTTCTGCAGCGGGGACACATCCCAGATGTGCTGGACCCGTCGTTGATGGGCCCTTCACTGATGGATCCGTGACTGATGGATCCATCACTGCTGGACCCATCGCTGCTGGATCCATCACTGCTGGATCCATTGCTGCTGGACCCATCACTGATGGATCCGTCGCTGCTGGATCCGTCGCTGCTGGACCCATCGCTGCTGGATCCATCAGTGACGGATCCATCGCTGCTGGACCCATCACTGCTGGACCTGTCACTGCTGGATCTGTCACTGCTGGATCTGTCACTGCTGGATCTGTCACTGCTGGATCCATCGCTGCTGGACCCGTCACTGCTGGATCCGTCACTGCTGGACCCATCGCTGCTGGATCCATCAGTGACGGATCCATCGCTGCTGGACCCATCACTGATGGATCTGTCACTGATGGATCTGTCACTGCTGGATCCATCACTGCTGGACCCATCACTGATGGATCCATCACTGATGGACCCATCACTGATGGATCCGTCACTGCTGGACCCATCGCTGATGGATGCGTCACTGCTGGACCCATCACTGACGGATCCATGACTGCTGCACCAATCACTGCTGGACCACTCCCAGCCGCTGAGGCCCCGGTGCATCCTGCATCCATCCGCACCACCTCGCTCCTGTGGACATCCATCCCTTCCTGGTCAAAAAGGCTTTGAGGCAGTATTTTAATAATTTATTATTATTATTATTATTGTTATTATTGTTCCTACTCTTTTCCTCGTTGGCAGAATCTCATCCAGCTGTGTTGCTGCTTCCTGAGGTGATACGTAGCCACCCGCGTGTGTCTAAGGGTCAGTGAATGAGGTGCAGCGCGGCCGCCTGGTTTGGCAGGTGACAATTTTTGGGCACCAGGCTTTCGCCTGCGTTGAGCATCTTTATCCGCAGCAATTCCCTCCAGCGGGACTGTGTGAGAGAGCAAGCCTTGTCCTCTGCCGAACACATGGCGCTGGGAGGGGAAAAAGGGGGAAAGAGGGAATTTTGTTAGCTCTTCCCACCAATGCTCAGCATAGCCAAAATGGCATCATGCTGTCTAAATAAAAGGAATTTTAAAATCAGTTCTGTTTTCACTGCTGATGAGGACTGATTACTGCCGGCACTTCGCTGGATGTGGACAATGAATATCCACCAGTTCCACTTCCAAGTTTTTTTCCTTTTCCAATGATGTCTTTCCCACTCTTACTACTTCATACCATGCCGCGGACTTGGTGCAACTTAAATGCAGAGGAGGGAAGCTCAAACAAAACAGCCATTTTAATTGAAGCTGCTAAAGAGGAAATATTCATTTTGATCAGAGCTGTGCAAAACGATGCTTTTCTTGAGCCTGCAGTTGCACCTGAATCTACTCGTGTTTCCCTGTGAACGTTTATTCTAATTTCTATTTGTGCTTTGTGTCCCCTGTTTATTAATAATTACGGAGCAAGGGTAAGGATGTTCCTGTCCAGCAAAGACACTTTCCTGGAGTGAAATAAAAATGCTATTGTTTTGTTTCCAGTAATACTCCAGCCAGTGATCTTCAGTTATTTTAGTAATAACACACAGAAGGAAAGTCACCTTATAAGTCACTTTAACTCTGGATTTAAATCCAGTTGGTGTCCGGTCACAAGTGGTGTCCCCCAGGGCTCGGTGCTGGGGCCGGTTCTCTTTAATATCTTTATCAATGATCTGGATGAGGGGATCGAATGCACCCTCAGTAAGTTCGCAGATGACACTAAACTAGGCGGGCGTGTTGATCTGCTCGAGGGCAGGAAGGCTCTGCAGAGGGATGTGGACAGGCTGGACCGATGGGCTGAGGCCAATGGTATGAGGTTCACCAAGGCCAAGTGCCGGGTCCTGCACTTGGGTCACAACAACCCCATGCAGCGCTACAGGATTGGGGCGGAGTGGCTTGAAAGCTGCCCAGCAGAAAAGGACCTGGAGGTGTTGGTGGACGGCCGGCTGAATATGAGTCAGCAGTGTGCCCAGGTGGCCAAGAAGGCCAACAGCATCCTGGCCTGTATGAGGAATAGAGTGGTGAGCCGGACTAGGGAAGTGATCATCCCCCTGGACTCGGCACTGGTGAGGCCCCACCTCGAGCACTGCGTTCAGTTTTGGGCCCCTCACTACAAGAAGGACACTGAGGTGTTGGAGCGTGTCCAGAGAAGCTGGTGAGGGATCTGGAGGACAAACCTTATGAGGAACGACTGAGGGAACTGGAGTTGTTCAGCCTGGAGAAGAGGAGGCTGAGGGGAGACCTTCTCACCCTCTACAACCACCTGAAAGGAGGGTGTAGGGAGATGGGGGCTGACCTCTTCTCCCTGGTGACAAGGGATAGGACAAGAGGAAACGGGTTCAAGTTATGTCAGGGGAGGTTTAGATTGGATATTAGGAAACATTTTTTCACTGAAAGGGTTATTAAACATTGGAACAGGCTGCCCAGGGAGGTGGTGGATTCACCGTCCCTGGAGGTGTTTAAAAAAAGGGTAGATGTGGTGCTTAGGGACATGGTTTAGAAGTGGTTTTTGTCAGGGGAGGTTAATGGTTGGACTTGATGATCCTGAAGGTCCCTTCCAACCTCAGCAATTCTATGATTCTATATATTGGCATCCTTGGTAAGTACAGCAAAGTGAGTGTCAACTTTAAAGGCAGTAGTAGTCCGTTTGCAGATTAGGAAACGATGGAGCGTGTGTGGCTTGATAACGTTGGGGAAGAAAGCTGACATGGATTTACAGAGGTAACTGCAGTCTCTCAGGCTCCTCCGGTAGCTGCCCGGGCCGTACCTCTGCTCCTCTCGGCACAGGAGCTACAGCACCACGGTAATTAATCTGTGCTTTAGAGATACTGCGAAGTGAGCTGAATTTCTGTAATTTCTGCTGCTTTTCTTACTGGATACTCCAGCAGGACGCTAGAAACCATGCCTGAAGGAAACTATGTGCGTGCCTTCACAACACATTGGCTCTTCACAGTGAAAAGTAATTTTATGGGAAGGGGCCCCCGCCGCTGGAGCCGGGATGTGCCACGCTGGCAGGCAGAGTGCAGCCTTCAGCCATGGCATCCATCGCACTCCTCGCCCTCTGGCCCCCTGGAGGCTTTGGAGACCTACCCCTGCACCCCGAGGGGAAGCTGCGGGGTGCCCTTTGGCGGAGGAGGTGCCGGCGTGCTGGGGACACAGGCAAGGTGTCCAGGCTGGTGACGCGCCTGTGGATCACGTACCCATGCTGCTCTGGCCAGGCTTGCCCAGAATTGCCAATCTGGACTCAAAGAAGTACTTCGGATGCTGCATCTTGGCAAGCGAGGGCTGGCGACAGATGCTAACTCTTTGTTTTTCAGTTTTCCCTGGTATGAATACGTTTGGGCTTTTAGAAGTTGTTATTATTAGCATCATCATTCAAGTCTTTTCAGGACAAAGTGCCCTCTGCCCAGGAGGGAGCGTGGACCGCAGCAGTCCCCAGCACAAATACAGGCTGGGCGGAGAATGGATGGAGAGCAGCCCTGGGGAGAAGGACTTGGGGGTGCTGGCGGACGAGAAGCTCAACATGAGCTGGCAATGGGTGTTTGCAGCACAGAAAGCCCCCCGCATCCTGGGCTGCATCCCCAGCAGCGTGGGCAGCAGGGCGAGGGGGGGATTCTGCTCCGCTCGGGGGAGATCCCCCTGCAGCGCTGCCTCCAGTGCGGGGGGAACCAACTGCAGAAGGACACGGAGCTGTTGGAGCGGGGCCAGAGGAGGCCCTGGAGCTGCTGGGAGGGCTGGAGCCCCTCTGCTGTGGGGACAGGCTGAGAGAGCTGGGGGGGTTCAGCCTGGAGAAGAGAAGGCTCCGGGGAGACCTTCCAGTCCCTAAAGGGGCTCCAGGAAAGCTGGGGAGGGACTCTGGATCAGGGAGGGGAGCCATGGGATGAGGAGGAATGGTTTTACACTGAAAGAGGGGAGATTGAGATGAGATACTAGGAAGGAATCCTTTGCTGTGAGGGTGGTGAGCCCCTGGCCCAGGTTGCCCAGAGAAGCTGTGACTGCCCCATCCCTGGAGGGGTTCAAGGCCAGGTTGGACACGGCTTGGAGCAACCTGGGCTGGTGGGAGGTGTCCCTGCCCAGGGCACGGGGTGGCACTGGGTGGCCTTTAAGGTCCCTTCCAACCCAAACCGTTCTGTGATTCTCTGACTTCTTGGTTGGCTCGACCCAGGATACTGCACGGTGGGCTTTCTTGCTACCTTCTTGCTTTCACCCAGCAGAGCAGCTTCCCAGGAGGTTGTAAGGTTGGTACAGGCAGATGTATCCCAAGTGCACGATGCTTTCCAGATGTTTTGCATTGCGGCGCTGGCACATGCCTGACCCACATGAGACACGACTTTGTGGTGGCAGCCAGAGCTCCTCCTCCGCAGCCTGCCCAGCGGAGGGAAAGCCTCTCCGCGCAGTTCCTGACGTGCCCACAGACACAGCCTGCCCCAGCTGCCTCTGTCTCACCGATGCACAGCCGTGTGGGGTTGTGTGTGGCATAAATAGCATTTCACGATGTGCTTTCATTATCTGAACTTACACGACCTATTTCTGCCGTGGTATCTCTCAGCTGGTGGGAGGTAGGAACGCATTGTTTGTTTCATCAACTTATTTGCTGAACTTTTAACTGGCATAGTATTTAAATAGAGCATCTCCCTCTGCCTGCCTTGTCTATCCAGGCACTTGTTCCCGTTGGTGTTACTCTCCTCCTCCTCACATTCCCCCGCCTGTGTTGTAGCACCTGTTGCATTTTGCCACAAATTAGACCGTAATATTTTCACCGCAGGGATAATTTGTGCCTGTGCAGCTCTGAGCATTGCAGGGCTGGATCCTGCCCAGGGGCTGTGGGTACCACACGCGGCAGCGGGGATGGCGACAGCAGAGATCCAGCGCGGGGAGATGGTCGCGGGTGGAGGTTCTTTTAAGCCCGGATGATTGTGAACTACCATCAGCAACTTTGAAAAGTCGTTGCTTGGGTTCCTCAAACACCTTCTAGTGGGGTTCCCTGGCTTTAGCCTTCACATTGGCTTTTTCCTGGGATGCTCTTGCCTACGGTGATGGTGGAACGGCCAGTGCTCAGCTGTGTGTGTGCCTCTGCCTTGGTATAATGTGGCTGGAAATCCCACTTTGTCACCCGGCGGCAGCGCTCTGGGTTTGGAAAACACAAGGTTGGTGCGTGTTGATAGACATTTAACATCTCCTTTCTCCCCGTGCTGTCTCTCCCCCGACAGGCAGCGGTTCTGCTGCAGGGCTGGCAAGAGGCAGCGTTTCTCCCCTTGGCTTCTCACTGACTTTGGGGTTTAAAGGGGATAACCTGGAGTTTTGAGAGCATCGAGACTGCCGTACCCGTACCCTTTTACTAGAGAACGGATTAGGGAGCGATTCGCCGGAGAGAGAAGTTTGCTTCTCCGACTGCATCATGTGAAGTCCGGACACTGGTATCTAGGATATGCCAAAGGCAGTCAAACCAGAGTCCTTTTTTTATCACAATACTCTTTGATTAAGATCATTATAGCAACTGGTAGCAGCACTACTGTTGAGATTGAGTTGGTATTTCTGTCTCACGGGCTGCAACTCAGTGTTCAAGCTGTCAGCCCAGATGCAATTTTAAAAAAAAAAAAAAAAATTAAAATTGAAAACCAAAAATGGTTTTTGTCCATTGAGCCATTTTAGAGCTGTGTTTTTAAAAGAGAGATTTTAGCTTGCTGTGGAGTATTTTTATGGATGATACGTGTCTGCATCTTAGAAGGTTTTCAAGGATATGTGACTTCCAAAAAATCTCCGTACTTTAGTTTTTCTTTAACTTGTAGCGTGAGAAAATGCTCATGCACGTAAAAGGGACCTTTGCATAGTGAATTGGTACCAAACACCACTATTATTTGTGTACTTTTTTAAGTTCCAGTTTCATTTGCGATCCAAAACCTTTTTTTGGTTTAGTTTGAACCTCTGTGAAAAAGGGGGAATAATGCAGTGTCTTGTAGCTTTGCATTTCCACATCATTTAACGCAATGGTGCCATCACGTAGGTAAACTGGATCAGGAGCCGTAGCAGCTCCGAATGTGTAAGGATGAGCTCCGGGTAAAACAGGGTAAAAGACTGGATAAATGGTAAAAGATAAGGAACGTGGCTAGTCCTTACATGCTTGGAAATTGTAAGTCTGGGTTAAAGCATGTGATTTTAAAAAAAAATCTTTTTTTAATTTTACGTGCACGTTGTTTTTTGAGCCTCTCCATCGTCCTTGGTTCGTATTTTCGAGTGTTTCTTTGCAGCCCGGTGGGCTAGACACATACTTTTGTTTTAGGTGAGACCGTCACGTCATCGCTTGACTCCAGGAGCTCAAGCATTGGGGAAAACCACCAAACAGTCAGGGCTGATCACACTGGGTGAGCTGGAAGCGCTAAATTTAGATAATTTTAAATCCTTCACTTCTACAGTGCTGCTAGATTGATAACTGAGGTGAAAAAAAAAATAAAAATTGAAGTACTTTGTGAGTTTCGAATTGATAGCATCCTTTTAAATCTTAGCATAAATTCAGTGGCACTTCACCTCCCTCCCACAATCAGATCTAAAGAGTGAGAGTAACGATGTCTTTTTTTTTTTTTTTTCCCCCAAGCTATACAAAGAACACATATCGGGGATATATTAATGAAATATTAGCAAATTGATGCCAGGAAAAGCAACAGTAAGCTAGAAGAGAAATCTGTGCTGGTAGGCAGGGGCGTTACAGCAGTGACCTGACACGACTGAGCCAATTCAACCCAGAGATCTGGTTGCTGTTGAGAGAAAATATTACTCGCTCAAAGAAAGGAGGACGAAAGCCCTTCAGTGCGATGGAGTTGCACCATCTGTGACACCTGCATTCAGTGCTGGGCACGGTGGATAATAGGCAAAGAGATTGTACAGCAAAACATGCGTCATTTACCTTGGAATAAAGAGGTTTAATTTCTGAAAGGCTCTCGGCACATCTTGAAGTAAATGGGAGCCAAGGGCATTTGTCACCCGGCAGACTGAGACACGGAACCAGACTACTCACCCCCGTGTAAATAAATCTTACTGGGGCTGGGGTTTGCACGTGGAAGTTTCCCATTTGTCCATGGACTAATGGAGCACGGCAGGTTACTGCAGGAAACCGGCTCGATCTGGAGCGTCAGCGCCGAGGCGAAAGGTCCCCAAAATCACGATTGCGAGCCTTTTTTACCCAAGGGGATGCTTGAAAATATCCGGGTTCTTCCCAGACCTGCTTCGCACTGCTGTTGTCCATGGGGTTGAGCGGCAGCTCATCATTGTTGACTACGTAGAGATGTAGATTGAGCCCTGGGGCTCGTGAGCATCCTCTGCGCCACCACCCTTACCCCTGTAGTTCCTGCACCCAGTTCTGGGAATCGCCTGCGGAAAGAGAGCAAATGGGTTGTCGTAGGATATTTCCTTGATGTGAGCCTCTCTGTTAAAAAAAAAAAAAAAAAAAGTCCAGGAAATGTTTTATGTTCTCAGATTTTAAAGATATCTTCAGTCAACACGAACCACAGAGATCTTGGCCTTGAGCTGTGGTTCCCGTGGTTTTCAGTTACTTCCTCACTTCACAGAATGACAGAATGGTTCAGGTTGGAAGGGACCTTAAAGGCCACCCAGTGCCACCCCTGCCCTGGGCAGGGACACCTCCCACCAGACCAGGTTGCTCCAAGCCCCGTCCAGCCTGGCCTTGAACCCCTCCAGGGATGGGGCAGCCACAGCTTCTCTGGGCAGCCTGGGCCAGGGGCTCACCCCCCTCACAGCAAAGAATTTCTGCCTCAGATCTCATCTAAATCTCCCCTCTCTCAGTTTAAAACTGTTCCCCCTCATCCTATTACTCCCCTCCCTGATCCAGAGTCCCTCCCCAGCTTTCCTGGAGCCCCTTTAGGGACTGGAAGGGGCTCTAAGGTCTCCTTGGAGCCTTCTCTTCTCCAGACTTTTTGAATTAAGTCCTTTTTTTTTGCTGCAATAGTCAGCAAAAGCCCTGTAACTACGTGTGTGGTGATCTGAGCTGCATGTATTTTCTAACACAGGTTTCCATTGTCTCAGACATCTTTTTTTCTGGGCACGGTTGTTCTCCTGCGCAGAAGTGCTTTGCCCTTCCCCGTCGGTCGGGGTTTGCCTCCCAGCTCAGCTTTGCAGCTGAGGCATCAGGGCAGCCTTTGCTGGGCTCTGGGCTGCCTTTAATTACAAAATCCTAGCGCTGCAGGATGCCCGGATGCCTGGCGTCTCGTCCCGGGGGATTTCTACAGCTTCCTGAACCTATTACACGTAAGTGAGGTTGGCCGTTTCCAGCAAGTTATTCCCAGACAAATAGCAGTGAAAATGTTTTATGGACTTAATCACTGCGAGTGGTTTAATTGCTTCTTTTCTACAGCGCTTAGTTTTTGCTGCGATAAAGCCGTTCCGCTGTCAAGACCTTTGTGTTTTTCAGGTGGGGGTGAACCCAAAGCAGAAGCCCTGAAGCTGTCACCCATCCCATAAAAGCATTTTACCCCAGGGGTGAGCCAGGCTGTAGCTGGTTTCCCACGCAGTGTTTTGAATTATCGACAAACTTGCAAATAAACCTTCAAAAAGCCCTTCAAAACTGCGCCCAGGAGCGCGTGAGGGGCTGGCCCAGCTCCTGGCAGCTCCTCTTCTCATTTAGGATGTGACGGCTTCCACCTCGCCGTGCCCAGGGTAAATTGGTTCTTTTTGAAACAACTCACATTTCTTTGGGTCTAGTTTCAGCTTTGCAGCCCTGAGCTTGCCGCAGCCCATTTATCAGTTCCTGCTCAGAGATTTTTAGCATGCGCCGGGATATCATGTCGGTTTAACAAACAGGCTGAGAGACATGCCGTCCAGCGCCTCCTCCATTAACCTCTCCAGCGTGGCAAGCCAAAAGCCATCGCTTTAAATTGCTGCGGGCCTTGTCCTGCTGTGAAAGCAGCCTGTCCCCCGTGCTTTGGATATACTTTAACATGCCAATCCCCATTTTGAAGATCCAGGGTGAAAAACCAAGCTCTGCCGGCTGCGTCATTCACGGCGTCACCTCTCCGTGGTAATGGACAGGAATCCTCTAAGTGACTTCAAGACGTTGCCGCTAACGTCTTTTCCTTAAGCAAGAGCTGTGGACACAGCTTGAGGATTAGTTTAAGATTTAATTTATGCATTGCTCTTAAGTTCCTTCAGTGGGTCTCCGCTCTCGTCCTTCCTGCTGAGGCGTAGGCTGGCTTTCTCATGGTGCTGGTTATGCCGGTGCCTGCTAGACCACAGGGGAGATCCCTCTCCCAGTTTTCCATCAGGAAAACATCTCCACTTCACCAGTGGAAAGAGCCAGTGATGGCAGCTTGTTGTGTTTGACTGGGTGGTGCTGTGGCAAGGTTGGGCACCCACCACCTCTGCCGCTCACCTTCACTCTCCAGCCCTGCCACGGTTTCCCTCCGTGCTAGAGTTCACCGAACTCCTGTGTGACAACTGCGTTTTGTTCGGCAAAGAGGAGATTCGATCAGCTCCTGCTTTGGAGCTGTAGGCGCTTGTGCAGGTAGAGTTCACTGGTGGTCCTGGGCCACGGCCAAGGTCTCGGTTGCTTCCCATCCCAGCCCTGGCAGAGGCTCAGCCTTTCCTTGCAGCCTCCGTCCCCACCAGCTCCCGCTCCCCGAGGCAGAATCGCTTATTTGCTGCAAATCAAATGCCTGCACATCATTTGCTTTAACCGCGATACCTTTGAAAGAGTTTCTACAGACTGAATTTGTAATGCACGTTTGGGAGCATTTTTTTTCCACAGTTATTAGCCCTAATGAAATCCCAGGTCATTTTTAGGCAGCCTGTTATCTTTGTGATCCGGAGCTCTGCGCCCATTTCCAGGAGTCTAAATCTTCAAAATGAACTTTCTCGCTTTGGGGTGGACGTGGCATTTCCCCAGCACAGATCCCCGGGGCTCATTTCTCTTGTGCCACAGGAAGACTTTTGGGTACAAAACCCAGGCTCTTCTCCCAGACTTCCCAGCCAGCATTTACCCAAACCACCTTTTACCCCTGTCTTTGGTTTTAAAAGCTTGCTGCGTCGTTTGAATGCATCTTGGCTTTCAGCTCCGTTTCCATTTTGGCTTTCTGATAGCGGGGATCTTGTTTTTATTATGTATTTTTTATGCAGAAGTGTCTACCTGCATCTCTTGCAGCGGTAGCAAACCGCTTTCCATCAGCAGATATGTGCGTGGTCTTGGGCTTCGAACGGAGACTGCGGTCGTTGCAGGTTCTGGTTTAGCGTAAGATCTGTCTGCAGAGCTCTCGGAGGCGGCGGTGCTTGGCATGGCATCCCTTGCTGCCCATTCCTCGTGTGACATAAAAATCCACGTAGGATTGAAGCTGCGCCATGGAGCTGCTCAGGTCGTTATTATTGTAGGTAAGTCCTAAAGGGATAAGGGCAGCCGGAGTGAACGCTTCAGTCTGGGTATTCCTTAACTCAAAAGATACTCTTTGGTGCATCTAGGTATAGGTCTCCGCTTTGTCCCTAGACAGCAACCCTATCAACTAATTTGATTTAAATGAGGTTAAATAAAACCTGCACAACGTGTTTTACTGGACTTCCATCGAATTGCTCAACAATAGCACCACTCCCGGTGCATACAAATATGTCTTTCCACTCTCCGAGTGAAAGTAATTTATCAACAAGTGGTCCTTGTCCCTGTACCATGGAAAGTCTTTGTGAAATACACTTTTTACAGCAGGCTATGGTTTCTACAACACGTTTCTCCTGTTACAAATATGCCGTATTTCTTTTTTAAATGTTAAGATGCAGAAGAATGAAAAGGAAGCATGCAGTTTTGAATAATTTTTGAAGGGGAAAGCTATCCATTGTACAGACCCTCCTTGAAATGAATAGATCTGCATTGAACGTGTTCTTGAACTTGATGATGGACTTTGATTTAATCCATTGTAGAGGATTTTTCACCGGTGCGAGTGAAATGCACGGAAGGGCTGAACTGGGTGATTTGTCCTTCCACATGGACCTTTGTGTTTGTCAGCCAGCAGCGAGGGTATTGTTCCCCTTCCCATTTTTTATCTCTTGTTTAGGACAGTCAGTAATTGGCACACCCTTCACCATATGGGAGGCAGATTCTTCTGCCTGAAGACTTTTAATCCAGGTCCACTGGAGCGCCGTTTCGCCCCTGCTTGCTGATGCCTGTCCCGCGCGGAGAGCCTGGATGCAGCACATCCCCTTCCCCAGCAGGGTCCTGCCCCTCTGCCCGAGCTGGGAGAGCACCACGCACTGAACCCAATGACCACGGCTTGGTTGACCAGTGGCAGTGACCAGGACCAGCCTTGGGGGTGTGTCCCTGCTTGGAATCTGGAGGACAATGTTTCGTTTATTTGAATGAAACATTTTCATTTATTTTTTTTAAATCTGAACTGATGAGCTGGAAGACAACACACTCAGAAGGCACTTTTCAAGGCATTCTTCGGAGTGTCGTCGTGTCTCCGCAACAGAAGAGCTCTTACCTTGGAGTGGGAGTTGGTGCCCCAAGTTCTCCAGACCTTGGTGGGAGATGCTGGGATCTCTCCCTGCCCTTGCGGGAGGGAGGGAGGGAGCCGGCTGCCTTCACCGCGGGGTATGGAAACGCGGTCTTCCCTCGCAGGCTGTTAGGAAACAGAGGAGAAGATGATGATCCCTCAGGCTCTTTCGCTGTAGAGCTGGGGGAAGGCAGAGCTGCAGAGGGCTTGAGGGCAGACGCAGGCACCCACGTGCTCAGAGCAGATTGCCAGCATCCCCGTCTTCTCGATAAGCCCCGTCTCTCCCTATCTCCAGTAAAAGGATTTAGAGGCAACTTGGCATAAGAGGAATTTTAAATCTTCTCCTTATTCTGCGTCTGTCAGTGTTTCCTTGGAGGGACACATTGTTTTTCAGCTGTATGAGTGGCCTTTTCCAGGTAGGGTTGACACTCGCATTTTAAAACTCCAGCTCCGCAGCGGGGAGGGCTGTGTGCCGGCAGGCGGGTGGCATCGGGCAGATGCCCGCAGCCTGGGAAAGTCAATACCCAGCGCTCGAGCGCGGCGGCCGCAAAGCCACTCACTTTTCTGAAAACACGCCCCAGTGCTTAGGAAACATAAAGCGGACGTTGAAATACTAAGTGTTATTATTGTTGAATTGGTGCGAGCAGCCATCTGGAATCTGGAACCAGATCGCTGCGGAGGGGGAAAAAAACAGGGAGGCTGCAGCATCCCGATACAAGTGGGCAAGATGAAGGATCAGCTCAGCATTTTCTGGCTGTTCCCGGTTTTCTGTCTCAGCACTGATGTTATTTTAATATAGTTGCATGGCTGGAGTTGCTGTGATTAGCAGAGCAATTTGCAGTACGTTCTTCAAAATTGCCAATCAGTTAGAGCTCAAAATAGACGAGAGCCCCTGCGTAATCGACGGCTGCTGCCCAAAAAAGCGCTAAATAGTTCAGAAGATCCGAAATGGGATTCGAGGTGTTTGTACGGGGCCTGTACAAAGTGCGGGATCCCCAAGCTCCTGCCTCATGCACCTTTTAATTTCAGATCGGAGAATAAGGTCATTAAGCCTAAAAGGGAATAAGGTGTTGTATGTTGTATGGATTTTGTTAAATCCCTTGAAGAACCTCAATTCTGGGTGGCTTTCAGCCAGAAGAGCTTGCCAAAGCTCACCTGGTGGGAAAGCAGAGTTAAGGGGCAGCTTTGGAGGCTCTCCTGCCCCTTGCCAGCCTGTCACTGCCGCATCTCCAGGTACTGCCATGGGACATGGGGGTCGCGTCCTTCCCACCTCCTCATATCCCAGCGGCAGAGCTGGCCGTAAGGTTTAGAAGAGAAACTGGCCATCTATGAACAGTTACTTTGAGGGGTGGAAGCAGATGGATTTTGTCCAGATCAGGCCAGTAGCATCGGCAGCGACTGCCCCAGCTACGAGCACCACAGGGTACCTGTGCACCATGTACCCATGGCACTGTGCAGCCACCTCGATGACACCGTTCCTCCCCAGTGATACTTCTACTGCCAAGCCAGAGTCTGTAGGTTCCATTTTCCTTTGTATTTCCCCTTCCATCGCTGTTTGCAGGGATCTGTAATGACTGCCAGCCATCGTTTTGTTTCATGAATGGAGCATTTGGTTCAGGTAGCACTGGGTACCCATCCATCACTTGGGTCCTTCTCTTCAAAACTGAGATGTGCTGCCCCTTGGGCAGCCTCTGAGCCAGACGAGCATGGTCCTCTCTTAAATCTTGGCATGTGTTTGAGGACCAGGGTGGTATGGGCAGGTGATGGAGGGGTGGGTAGCAGCAAGGACACAAGCAAAGTGCACCTGTATTGGGTTTGCATGGCAAGGTTTTGGTAGTGGGGGGTTTGCAGGGGTGACTTCTGTGAGAAGCTGCCAAAAGTTTCCCCTATGTCCGGTAGGGCCAATGCCAGACGGCTCCAAGACAGACCCAACACTGGCCAAGGCCGAGCCCATCAGCAATGGTGGTAGCGCCTCTGGGATAACATAGTTAAGAAGGGGAAAAAATACCTGCTGGGGAACAGCAGCCGGGAGAGAGGAGTGAGAACATGTGAGAGGAACAGCTCTGCAGACACCCAGGGCAGTGAAGAAGGAGGGGCAGGAGGTGGTCCAGGTGCTGGAGCAGAGATTCCCCTGCAGGTATCCACCTGCAGCCCATGGAGGTTCATGGTGGAGGAGATATCCACCTGCAGCATGTGGAAGACCCCACGCTGGAGCAGGTGGATGCCCGATGGAGGCTGTGACCCCATGGAGAGCCCACGCTGGAGCAGGCTCCTGGCAGGACCTGTGGCCCCATGGGGAGAGGAGCCCACGCTGGAGCAGGTTTGCTGGCAGGACCTGTGATCCCACGGGGGACCCAGTCTGTCCCTGACGGACTGCAGCCCATGGAAGGGACCCACGCCGGAGCAGTTCCTGAAGAACAGCAGACCCACATTGGAGAAGTTCATGGAGGAGCATCTCCCGTGGGAGGGACCCCGGGAGCTGGAGCAGGGGAAGAGCGTGAGGAGAAGGAGCAGCAGAGACGACGTGTGATGAACTGAGCACAGCCCCCGTTCCCCGTCCCCCTGCACCGCTCGGGGGGAGGAGGTGGAGAAATGGGGAGTGAAGTTGATCCCGGGGAGAAGGGAGGGGTGGGGGGAAGGTGTGTTTAAGATTTAGTTTTTATTTCTCATTATCCTACTCTGGCAATAAATTAAATTAATGTCCCCGAGCCAAGTCTGTTTTGCCCGTGATGGCAATTTCTGAGTGACCTCCCTGTCCTTGTCCCACCCAGGAGCCTGTCGTTAGATTTTCTCCCCCCCGTCCGGCGGAGGAGGGAGCGATGGAGCCGCTCGGTGGGCACCAGGCGCCCAGCCGGGGTCATCCCACCACAGCAGCCACGAGGAAAGCCTCGAGGTGCAGCATGCGTGTCACTTTTGCAAAATGCCGGGTTTGTAGCATCTGCCTGTGTCTCTGCAGCGGTAGCAGATATCCTCGCGCTCGCAGCATTCCCGCAAGAGCTGGATTCCTCCCTCCGAGCCCGTTTTATTCAAGGTGAGGTTGTCGTTGGTCCCGGCATGCTGCTGCCGGAGGGCTGTAACGCTCGGTCGCTGGGCAGAATTTGCCTTATTGGTTTGCACGTCATGACTGCTTGTCTTTGAAGAGCAAGCCCTGTTTCCAGCTACGTCAGGATCTGCAGGAAATTCCAACAGATTCATTTTTATCACGGGTGATGAGTTATCTGTGATCTGGTCTTGGTTTTCCAGGGGAATCGGTATGAAACCATCAGTTCTTCCTTCGATTTGCACTTAACAGGCTGCTTTTGGTTTGGTTTTGAGTTTGTCGCAGTCTCATTCTTTAAGGTACAAGGCTCAGAAGTTTATCCAGAAATAAGACGGGATTTTGACCAGTTTAAAATATTTTATTACCTTTACCAAAGAGAAGGTGGGGGGTTTTTCTATTATTTTCAGCGGTTCCTGTGGTCTCCATGATTGCTACCAATTTAGCTGGGATACTTTGAAAAGGACAACAAAAAGTGCCCTTGAGGGGCTGGGAACACATCGCTGCTGGCTTCTGAGAAAGTTTTAAAAAAAAAAAAAAGACAGGTTGTTTAGTTTTGAGGACAAATGACAAAAATCATGTTTTGTGGAAAACGAAGTACTTAGCAGGGCTTTGCATCAGGCAAAGACAAATCAGCAGACTTAAAACGTACGGCAGAGACAAGGTTTCCCTCCCCGTTACATCGTTCCTTGCCTTGCTCGTATTGTGAGCGCAGATTTGGATACAAATATGTTATTTTTACTGAAGAATTGATTTCACGGCTGCCCTAAGTGAATAAAGCTGTGATGTATTAACTAATGTCAGGCATAGGATGTTTACCTATTTATCTTTGCTGCGGCATTGCCCGTAGTATTTTTTTCCTCTGTTCTCCAAGACTCGTTAGCGTTGCAAACGTAACTGAGGGCCTCCTAATGAAACAATCGCAGCCGTGTGGCACAATATGCAGAGTAACACCTCCAGCAAAAGCTGATAAATGCCTTTGTTTATGATTATTTTTTTTTTTCTTCCTGCTATGTTCGCATGGAGAAAGAACGGGGAAACATATTGACTTCCTCTTAGTTTAAAAAAAAGTTTAACAAAAAGGAAAATAATGGATGCTGGGGAGGGGAGATGGTTGCGCAACCTGTGGAGCAGCCATGGGACCGGTGGCCCGCGCGTGGCCAGGCGATGCTTGTATCAGGAATAGCGTGGCCAGCAGGACTAGGGAGGTGATTGTCCCCCTGTACTTGGCACTGGTGAGGCCCCACGTTGAATATTGTGTTCAGTTTTGGGCCCCTCATGACAACAAAGACATTGAGGCGCTGGAGCGTGTCCAGAGAAGGGCTACAAAGCTGGTGAGGGGTCTACAGCATGAGGGGCTGAGGGAGCTGGGGGTGTTCAGCCTGGAGAAGAGGAGGCTGAGGGGAGACCTTCTCGCTCTCTACAACCCCCTGAAAGGAGGGTGTAGCCAGGGGGGTCGGTCTCTTCTCCCAAGGAACAAGGGATAGACCAAGAGGAAACGGCCTCAAGTTGTGCCAGGAGAGGTTTAGACTGGATATTAGAAAAACTTTCTTCACCAAAATGGTTGTCAAGCATTGGAACATGCTTGGGAAGGGAAGTGGTGGAGTCCCCATCCCTGGAGGTATTTAGAAGACAGGTAGGCATAGCACTTCGGGACATGGTTTAGTGGTGGACTTGGTAGTGGTAGGTTAGTGGTTGGATTTGATGATCTTAGGGGTCTTTTCCAACCTAACTGATTCTATAATTCTATGATTGTATGATGTGTGACTGCTGCAGTCGTTAGGGGACTCTGCTGAGTTTGGTGCCACCCGATGAAGGGTCCCTGGTCCCCAGGAGGATGCTGTGCTGGTGGGGCTGCACGGCAGGCAGCTCTGCTGGGCACCGCGTTGGATGAGAAGTGGCATTTGCTCTATCTGGGGTTTGTGAAAGAGGACCCCAAAGCACCAAACGGCTTTTCCTTCCCTTCCTAAATTGAAGGAATTTACGTCCCAGGACAGGGCACTGTACACAGAAGAAATAACTCGAGTTTCCGACGTGCGTGGCGGTGGCGAGCTGGCTGTCCTGGTGCCATACGTCTGTACGAAAGCCGGTCCTTACGCGACTCCTGTGCCATGCCCGGAGCTGCCGGCAGCACAGGTTGTTCTGGTGGCATCTCCCGAGCTTCGGCTCGCTCTTCTTGGGCGAATGTACCTCCTTGGGCAAATGTACCTCTTTGTGCCCCGGTTAAACCAGCGCCGGGAGCGTTGGGGTCCTCCAGCGTGGCGGCGAGCCACACCGCTATTAATGCGGGGGGAGCGTTTGGGGAGTCCTGGGCTGGTTGATTGGTGTAGCGGGGTTTGAATTCTGCAGTGAATATGACTAATAATCCATGACCTGGCTGTGATTATAGATGAAAGAAAGCTGATGAAGAGACCCTGCCGTGGCACAGAAAGGAATTAGACATTGTCTAAAGCCAGGGCAGTACCAGAGCATTTGGATTTCACATCTGAGATTCACGGGTGAATAATTCAGCGCTTGAAAAAATGCTTCAGCCGCAGTGTGACATCTCCACATCTTCTTTCAGTGATATCCAAGACTTTAACTAAACATCGCTTCCCAGGGAGCTGGGGCAGCTGTCCAGATATTTTTCCTCTTAAATATCAGCATTCCAGATTGTTACCTGGATACGGATGGAGATTTGGACCGATATCTTAGGAGCTGCAATCTCTCTTAATGCGGGATTTTTGCCTCCAGAAATCGCCCTCAGCGTTTGGCTGAACCCAAAGTCTTTCCAAGCGAAAATTAAGAGACGTAGCTTTATATTTAATTGACGCTTTCGTCTAATCGGGTGAACTGCTAAGGCATGCGGAGTTGTGGATGGGGTTGTTTGGGCATTTTAAATAAATGAACCAGCTCTCAAAGGCAAATGTTGGCAGATTTATTAAACGTGAATAGGAAAGTGGAGGAAAAGTAGAATGCGTATAAAACGGCCTTGTAAAACGGCTTGCTGTTTTATAAATGCAGGAGCCCTATAAACTAAACCAGCCGCTGTATTTTAAAACTAAATACAGCGCTAGTAAATCTCTGCGTTTGAATGGTGAGGTATAACCATCCGGAAATGTCAGTGTTCATACAACCTTAACGCTGCTTCCACCAGCGTATACATTATAATAAGCCTTTAAATAAATGATCACATATTATTCCTCCAATAATTCATCCTTTTTCTGAGTTATTCGCTACAAATGGATGGTATCTTATAATTGTCATCAATTCAGACTCCTTATTGGGCCTAATAAGTTCTATTCTTGGTGTGCTAAGTGTTTTGATCACTTGCTTTTCCTACCTACCCTTATTCCCTTTCCAGTCAGAAGCATTCGCTCCTTCAGGATCACATCGTAGGATGAGACTCTGAAGCCATTTACCTGTAAAATTTGGTGGTGCGACTGTGCCAGCTCTAGGAAACTACTCGCTCTGTTAGGAAAACATGTGTAAGTCCGTAGGTACCGTATAGTTTCTGTAAGCGTAAGTCACTTTTAGATTCGCTTTACCTGGCAGACCCAATACACCCAGGTCGTCTCTGGGAAGAAATGATGATGATGATGATGTGTTGAAGAGCTGCTACTCAGTTGGGTAATTAAAAGTTTTGAAAGCAAAAGCAAATGAACAGAAGTAACCCCAGGTTTGTACTCTGGAGTTAAAAGCACAGGCTTTCCTCTCCCAGTGCACGGAATATGCGGGAATTGCATGAATTTGGAAGTTTAAAAAGGAAATCATATGGAAGAGCCCATCTGCTGTCAATGTAGTCGTTTATATGTATATAAAAAGGAAAAACCCTTATAAAACTTCAAGTTGTTTATGAATATTCAAAGGATCTGGCTAGGAACTTGGATCTAGTGGCTAAGGGGTTTTTGCCTTCCACATCCCTGAGGAACGTCACCCCTTTTTGAGGGGGTCTCTCAGCTTTGCCTCTTTTCTAGCAGTCTGCTTTCCTTAGTTTCTCGAAGTCGATGATGGCCAGCATTTCGGCATTTCATCATCGATGCAGTGAAAATACAGGAGGAACGAGCCCTTCCTCCCCTTGCTCACACTTAATTTCTTCCTGTGCCTAAGCCAAGCACTCACTTGTTTGGTCTTTCTATCTGTGCTTTTATGGAAATTACGTATACTTTAGAAATCAACACTTTTTATCCTGAGTCCTTGTCGGCTAATTGCTAATAAGAGACAAATGAGCTTTGCAAAGGTTTCTTTTTTCCTATAAAATTTCTAATTTGAAGATATTAGAGAAGAGAAATGTTTACCCCACTAGGGTTACTGCAAATATCCTGATGAGCTTTCATGTCCTCCTCCAGCACCAGCCAGCTTAATTGCCCTCCTTAGTCCAAACTTTAATATATTACAAATTTGTATTGAAAAAAAAAAAAAATCCTCATTTCTTTTTTCTTTTTTCTTTTTTTTTTTTAAACCTGGTAGTTAACGGGAACGAGAAGAGAATATTTCTGATAGGGAAGCTTAAGAAGTCAAAAAAAGAGGTAACCGTGAAGTTTAGGACCGGGTCTTTTCTTCGGCGTACCTCTGTGAAATCCGTTTCCTCGTGCTGTTCTGGCTCCGTATTAATCCGTATCTTTAAACAAAATTCTACACACCATTCTCGGGCTGAGTTATTTGATAATATCCAGCGTGCGAGGGACTGGAAACATCCCCTTTCTTAGTAAGCTTCTGTAATATTAATGTACTTGACCTTAGTCTCTCGTATTTCCCGATTAGGTTCACAGGCAGAGTTTGCTAAGCTTTTAAGATACCGTCTTGTAGACCTATCCGTAAATACTGCAGCAGAAAGAGAATTTTGGTAATAAGTTCATTTAAATGGAGCAGTTCTGCCCATCAAGAAATCTCCATCCTGAACTATTCTTTAATGGCTTTTGTTATTTTAGACTAGACTGATACATAATTAGCTTTGGAGAGGTCCTCGTGTTTTTGTAAGGTTAATACCCCAGTATCGCACTGAATTTTCAACCTTTGCAGGTTTATAAGAGTTGAGGTTTTTAATCATTCTGGCCTAATTTTTCTCAGAAATGCAGGCCCTTAACATTTCTGATTTATCTTAACTTTATATCCGGAGATTGAGTGAAAACTACATGTTTGGAATATAGTTGCTTTTAAGGAGGAAAGGCAAAAAGCAACATTACGGACCTGCTTTGGGCATCTCTTCTTCTCTCTGTGGCAGCGGCGGGTTGGTTGGCAGAGCACGGGGCAGCGGCAGCAGTGGGCACCCCGCTTGCTGATATTAACCCCATTGAGGCACCCCCCCGTGCTAGCACAGCAGTGCCAGTGCTTCTTGACAACGCAAAACCATGAATTCTCAACTCATCTTTAAAGAAAAATGCTTTTATTGCCATTTTCTCTGTTCAGTTTGGCACAAAACTTTGCTACGGTATCTTGAACGTTATCTTTGTAACTACCATGTGGTGCGTTAAGTGCCCTCTTAATTTTATCAGCAGTTTGTCTGCCTGCAGTGAATCCTGAGTGATCCGGCGTCGCGCATCCAACTCGGACACAGCGTGGCCGTCTGCCATCACGCCGGCCAACGCTCGGCATTGACATCTATGGTTGAAGTGAGTCTATAGGGCAGAAAGCTGGTACAATCTGTCACCTGTATGCTTACCACAGCTCTCTTCGGACCCTTCCAGTGGGAGGGAGTGTCTCCTCCCCGCATAATCTAATTAATCAGAGCCATTAAAACATTTCAGAGCTCTTAAAATTCAGCTGTAAACCAATGTGGATCTGCTTGCATATCGGTCTTTGGATAAGTGTCCCTATCTGCTTCTCCCTCCCTTGGGCGGTCGTTTAGGGACTTTCTCTCCTGGTGCTGCCTGAGGCAGGGTTTTACCTCTCACACAAGCTAAAATAGACAGTTGAGAGAGAAGATCCTTTTTAAAGTTGTCTGAAAGTGCCCATTTTTTGCTCCCGAAAGAAACGTCTGTTTTTCTTAGTACCTCTTACAAACAAGATTGACATGCTTTTTTAGTTTCTGTTTGGGTCACCTAGTATTTATTTCAGAGAATGAGTTTGTTTGCCTTACTATTTTGCACAACAATCAATTTACCTGTGATTTCCAGTATTGGGTGATGTTTTGGGATCGCTCTGCCAGTTCTTGAACCCCAGGGTTGGAAGGGCCTCAGTCCTGGGCTGCTCTGGTTTGGCTCTTGTTTTTGCTTTGTGGTTTATTGCCAATGGTGGTAGTTTTTGTTCTTATGATTTATTAATAAGCCTTGTTAATGAGCTACTCACTCTCTTCATGGCTTTGCCAGCCTCCCATAACAATTTATTGGTTTGCTGTTAGATACTCCTTGAAAGTCTCTGTATGTATCTTGTGCGGACGGGCAGCAGAGGGTAGGTGTGTGCCATTCCCAAGTATTGGTTTTATTTCGAGTTCCTGTCTACTGAAGTCAGGTCTGCTAGAAAATAATGAGACCAACTGATGTATGACCCTCATGGCGCTATATAGAGCGTATCAAGTCCTAAAATGTGTGCCTGTGCCGTGGAGAAGGGAGATCAGGGTTCTTCCTCTTTCACATACATTCAGGTCTTGCTCTTCCACCAAGCCCCCCTTTCACAGAATCATAGAATAGACTCACTTAGGTTGGAAGAGACCCTTGGGATCATCAAGTCCAACCATCAACCCCACTCCACAAAGTTCTCCCCTACACCATATCCCCCAACACCACATCTAAACGAGCCTTAAACACATTCAGGGATGGTGACTCCACCACCTCCCTGGGCAGCCTATTCCAGGGTCTGACCACTCTTGCTGGGAAGAATTTTTTCCTAATGTCCAGCCTAAACCTACCCTGCTGCAGCTTTAACCCATTCCCTCTTGTTCTATCGCTAATTACCTGTGAGAAGAGACCAGCACCAACCTCTCTACAATGTCCTTTCAAGTAGTTGTAGAGAGTGATGAGGTCTCCCCTCAGCCTCCTCTTCCTCACACTAAACAGTCCCAGCTCCTTCAATGGCTCCTCATCAGATTTATTCTCCAGGCCCTTCCCCAGCTCCGTTGCCCTCCTCTGCCCTCGCTCCAGCACCTCGAGATCTCTCTCGTATTGAGGTGCCCAGAACTGGACACAATACTCCAGGTGTGGCCTCACCAGTGTTGAGCACAGGGGGACAATCACCTCCCTCCTTCTGCTGGTCACACTATTCCTAATACAAGCCAGGATGCCACTGGCTTTCTTGGCCACCTGGGCACACTGCTGGCTCATGTTCAGCCGCTTGTCAATGAGAACCCCCAGGTCCTTTTCTGCCAGGCAGCTCTCCAGCCACACTTCCCCCCGCCTGTAGCGTCCATGGGGGTGTTGTGGCCCAAGTGCAGGACCCGGCACTTGGCCTTGTTGAAGCACATTCCATTAGCATTGGCCCATCGGTCCAATCTATCCAAGTCTCCCTCTGTTCCTTACAGTCTTGATGTATCAAGAGCTAAGTTTAGGAAATCCCTAAAATCCTCTCTTGCCTTCCCCTCATCCCATTCCAGACAAGGGTAACTTTTGCTTCTCTAGATATTTTAGTAATCCTAATAAGCTGTGAAAAGAAGGAGCTAACCCTGGCCGGATAGCTGCTGCTGTTAATTTTCTTCTGAGGTGACCTTTGGTCAGGGTGGACCCGAAGTCCTCGTCCAGCAGCCTGCCTGCTGCGACAGAAAGGCTGTATTTAGCTCATCGAAATTACAAGCCTGTCCCAGGGAGCGAGGTGGCAGCTATACCTGTGACAGTTTTCATCACTGATTTGTTAATAGGCTCGTACCCACGGCTTAATACTGGGTCTGTCTGTCGTCAATTGTGAAACCGTCTTTCTTTGGATAGGGTTATTCATCTCTTTTAATAGTTATAGAAATGTTTTCACTTCAGGCCATCACACCTAAAACAAAGTTTGTATTCTTTTTCATTTTCAGGAGATGAATCTAGTCCTCAGCTTGACAGTGCTTTTCAAAACTACGCAGCTGGTGACACTAATTATTGCTTAATTTCCTTCCCCTCTTATGAGTGAAGATGACCAAAAAGAAACCCAACAACTCTTCTTGTAGCCCTCCCTCGCCCTTGGTAGCCAGGAACCCTCTTTATGCTTCTTGACCCTAAAACTGGGTGAACTCACTGAAACCCTCGTGAGTCCACCTGGGCTCCTGCATTTCCTCACCCTTGGTGTTCCCATGGGAAAAGTTCCCTGTCCCCACGGTGTAAATTCCTCCCACATCTGGTGAAGAGGGATATTTGTTTCTTCCTTACCAGAGTCATGAACTTTCTAACAGGTTCTCGACTGCCGTCTCTGGGGCTGTGGCGATGAGCTGTGCTCACCCACGGCCAGTGTCCTTTGCTGTTGGACTCAGACTGTCCTTTCCCCCCCCATTTTCTCGGTCTCTGTGTTCTCTGCGTTACTACTTGGACTTTTTTCTCCCCACGAGGTTCCCCCTCTCCCCAGTTACTGCCCCGTCTCACACCCGCAGTGCAGTGATTCTTCACTCTTCCTTTGCAGTTTGGTACTCTCGTCTTTCGGCGTTAGCAGCTACCCTTTCCCTAGCACAGCACAGTATTATGCTGAAACACGCCGTATTTCAGACATTCCCTCATGCGTTTCAGCTCCTCAAGGATTTTAATTGCCACCTTTTTCCCTTTATGATATACTGCTGTTCTTGATGTGTGAGAATACATTTACGGAGAAAGCTCCTTCTGTATTGTACGTGTGCTTTGTCAGAAAGGCTATAATTTTGTTCACTTCCTTCCTTTTTCCTTCAAGTTGTTTGTGACAGGTCTTGAAACACTTGCACCTTATGTCCTCCCAGAGTAAGGTCAGAAACTGTCATTTATTTCAGAGTCAGCTCTAAAATAGTCTGCTCTTAATATCAAATCTCGGGGTCTGCTGGAGTTGGGGCTCGGGCTCTGTGATAATTGTTGCATCTGCTTTCAGCTGAGGAAAAAGTGGAGGCTTGCTATGAATATTAACAAGCCATCCATCCTTTACACCTTCTGGGAACACACTAGTTCTTAAATTGTTTCTTCTTTTCATGGGTTTTGTGTTCTCCCTTTCCTCTGCCAGCTCTTTTTTTATCAACTTCATTTCTTTCCCCCAGATTTATTCCTAATTGGAGGCTTTTATCTGTATTTATACCTAGGTTGCCGAACCTATTCTCAGCTCACATTGACTCTATCAAACCTTAACTTCTTGAAGGGTTTTAGATGTCTCACTGCTGGGATGGACCCACAAAGGCCACCTTCATTTTCTGTTTCTCCTTCACTTGGCCTTTTCTCCCACGTGCTCACCATCGTTGGTAGGAAAACCCATGGGAACTGCTGGGAGATACGAGTTCCTCATGAGATTTTCCTGGGAAAATAACTTTTAAACCAGAAGTCCTAAGTCCAACATCCCTTTTGTGGAGCGGAGAGGCACTTTATGATGGGCAGAGTGGGAGGATGCTTTCTCACTGTACCTTACCCTATGAATGTCACCTTTCCAACGCTGTATGTTCTGGAAACCTCCTGTACTCTTTATTTTTTTCTTGTCATGGTGCTGGGCAAAATTCAAAGACTATGGGCCTCAATAAAAATGTAAATTCTTGGAAAAACAGGTTTACTTGGAGAGATACTTCTAGAGAACCCCTTTTTAGAGACTTAGTGGTAAAATACATCCCCATCTGCTGGCAAGTGAAGATTTTTATCACTTCACCCACCAGTTACCAAATTATAGTGAATAAGCAAGGATCAAGTGGAATCCCTGGAATAAAATGGATTTGGGAATTTCAAAATCCAGTAAGAAAACAGCATCCTTCAGGTCAGTGAAGGATGAGCCCGGCATCACTGCAGCAGCTCCTGGCGCCTGGAGGGACCGCTGCCCCACCACGCTTTCTCCATGGGAAGCTCTCTATCCTGTGTCCTGCCCAGGGTCTGTCAGGGCTGAAAGGAAGAAAAGGGAAAAAGAAAAAGCACCAAAAAGCCAAAACCTAACAGGAAATCACTGGGATATTTTCCTCTGCAGAGGTCTTGCTGCCCCTGAACTCTGTTTTGTGCTTCTGCAGGAGAGTTAATGAAGTCCTGCAAGGGCAGGAGGTGCCATTGTCAGGAAGAGCACGGCATGTTCAGCATCCCTTCGTACCGTGGGTAGAGCTGGATTCTTTTCTCCTATTACTCCACTGAATGTAAATATCTCAGAGACATTTACATGGTATTTCTTTTTAAGTATATAATGTTTTCATTCAAAAGTATCATAATTCTTAAAAGACCTGTCAGAGGCTCTGACATGTAATTAATTTCTCTAAAGCTCTTTTTTTTGAAAGATACAACTGCATATATAGAACACCTGCGCTTATTCACAACTCTGCAGGAAAAAAAAGCCACATCTTCTTTGCTTTCTTCCCCCACTTCTCCATAAAAAGATTTTCCTTCGCTTTGGCTACTCTCTCTCCATTTACCCTCCTGATCTACAACAAATACAAGCACCCGGTATGTGAGAGCTGGGTGTAAATAGGAACTGGCACGCTGGGTTTTGTCTGGGTGCTAGCGACCTTTTCTTTATTCAGCTTTAAGCCGAAACGCTCTTGCAACTTTAATTATGGAACAGCTATCGCTAACCCATAATCTAGTCCATCGAATACAATTCCCCTGTGTGTAGGTGGGCTTTCAGGCAGTCTCGTAGGCTGTTTATTTTTACCTGGTAGGTTGTTTTTTCTCCTCTGCTTGGGAGGAGCGTGTTAAGCTTCAACAGCATAATGCTGGTGCCCAGGAAATGTGAAGGAGGAGATGTTCAGCTGGCTGTGGATATACGTGTAAGCATCCAAGCGCTGGATTACGCGGCAGTCATGGCTAGCTGGCTGGCTTTATCCCCTCTCAGTTCTTCCAGGGCATCGCTGCGGCCATCGCTGCTCCTGCTGGAAAATGCTGTGAGCCACATCACTGCTGCTTCCCAAGGAAGAGTCTGCAGAGTCCTCTCGGGGGGGAGGAAAACTCTCCGGCAGGTCCCTCGGCACAATTTCTTGGGAATTCCTCCAGCCGGCATCTGGGGAAGCAGGGCTCTCCAGCTGGGGAGGCTGAAGGGCATGTCCTCTCCCCGCGGCGCCTCTGACAGCAGCCAGGGGACGGTCTCCTACCTGTACACTCGATAAACGTCCATCCAGGACAGCTGCGTGCAGTGCTGGGGGGAAACGGGCATTTTCTGGCTGAGAAAGAAGCAAAGCAATTTGTTGCTTTCTTTGTGGAGGACGGGCATTGAGCAGATGCATTTTTCCCTCGTGGTTGTATAAATCGGTGGTGTTGCCCCTTTCGCCTTTGTAAAATTCATGTTAGTAGGAACATGTTAAAATCCAAGCTGTACAAAAGAACGCCAGTTTTAAGTGAACATAACGCCCATCGTTTATGTGACTGGAGATGAATGGGAACATGTCCAGATGTTTTAGCTCTGTCCTTTGGGTGTTTCCTCCTGTTCTAGGTAAATAACCAGCACCCCTCGATTTCATTTCCTATAGCGAGCCTTGCTCCTGTTGCTGTTGCTTTGCATATCCTTCTGAATTTGTAGGAAAAGAAATAATCTGATTTTACTCCAAAGAACTGTTGAAGGGATGTTCTACCAGGATCTTGCCCCTAACCATGGCTGGGAGTAGATGGAGCTAGTGGGATCTCAGCTGGGACATGGGCTTTCGTTCTCTGACCATGGCTGCCGGCAATACCAATGCCTGTAAAACTTCTTGAGTATCACATGGGCTTTTAAAACAGAATAAAAAAGTTCTTTGGGTTATTTGGCCCTCTGGGCTGAGGACGCCTGCTCATAAGGCAACGGGAGGTTTACAGTGGAGGGTCCATTTTGGGTGCTGCGTTTGTATTCTTCTAGACTCGCAGGTGCGATATAGATGCTAACAGCTTTTGAACAGCCCCATTAGCACAAGCAGTGGGAAAATTGACAGGAACCGTGAGGAATGGAGACTTTTCTCAGCTGTGATCCTGAGGGGTTTTTTGAGGCACTTGCAGTCTTTCACCTGACACGAGTCGCAGGGCTGCAAGGGGTTTCTCCAGGTCACCGAGTCCTGTGTACTGCTGTCACGGGCAACTGCATCCTGTCCTTCTGTCCATTAATTTGTCCGTCTTGTGCTTAAAACTAGTTGGATTATTTTTTAACTCCACTGCTGGCTTTCTGCGACTTCTTCCCTTGGATCTCCTTTCTTAGCCTGCATCTTTCTCTGTCATGCCAGCTGTGATCTTAGCCCTAAAGTTACGTGGTGCAATCAAGAAAAGTCCTTCTGAATTCTTCCCTACGACTGAGCCACCCGTGACTGTCCTTGAAGCCCAGCCTGCCGAGCTGTGCTCCTGCCCTCCTCCTCCAGAGACATGCACTTCATCTGACTCCGTGTCTTCCACCCGCCATCCTCTTCCTCCATCCACTCTAGCTCCAGTCAAGTTCACAAACTTCAAGCTGGTGACTGATTTTCCTCCAGGCGGTTCTTCATAATAGCGTGACCCCAGTCGTGTATCTCTTCAATGGCCTGACACTGTCTGAAATCCATATTCTCTGCCTTTTATTCTTCTGTCCGCAGATGGCTCTGTGTTCTGTGCTCTCCTGCTACCCGGGGTGTTCTCTGCCCATCGCCTTTATACCCCAGACCTCTCTCAGCTTAGTTTTTCTTCCCAGGGACCCGTCTGTTCTTCTCCTCTTTGTTATTCACAGTCTTTGGTTTCTTGTTCTGCATCGTATCAAGCCCCTTTGTCGGCTTTTCTTTCGCCGTCGCTGGTGTTTCTCCCTGTCCCTCTTGGGATCTGACCTTTCATGGCCACACGGCTCCCCAGAGGTCCTCTTGTTCAGCAGGTCTCTGCAAACTTCAGATTGTCTGGCTCATTCACGCTTCATCTCTCTCTGACCGTACGTGAAGATCCCCCGTCCGAACTCCTCTCAGTTCCTTCCAGCTCATTTCTGGAGCTCAGCTCTGCTCTCCCACTTCCTGCGCTCGAGGCAAATAGTCGTCCACGGGCACATCCCCTTCGTTCCTGCATTTCATCACCCTCATTGTCTTCTCCAGCCTTTGGATCGCATCCACTGCAAACATCCCTTCTGCCCTTCCCTACACCTTATACACACATATCCCAAAAAATAATAATAGGAAATTAAAAGTCCCTCGGGTTTCCCCACCTATAAACTCTCTTTTTCTGCCTCCGTTTGCTTGGCTGCTTCCTTGCCCATTGCTTGCCCGTTGCTTGCCCGTTGCTTGCCTTCTCAGTCTGTTTCCCAAAGGAGCCCTGCTCTCTCCTTGAAGGTTGGCTGTTGAGCATCTCTCGGAAGTAAGGAGAGGCAGAAGCCTCCCTCACGTACCTGTTTGCAAAGCGCAGTCAAACCAGCGGCTCCACAGACGGAAAGAGCAAGAAGGACGTGGGCAGAGGGACATGCAACCCACATGTCAGACCCTGCTCCTTCCTCCTCCCGTGGAAATCCCAGCCGGAACAGGATGACGCCTTCTTTAAAATGCTTGGGATCTTTCTTGGTGAGCTCGCTAGTGTTTTATGTCCGCGTTGTTATCTTTTCTCTGGAGATGTTTTGTGCACTGGAAGTGACAAATTTACATTATTGGAGAATTATTGTTTCCGCTTTTGTCCTATGTTTTATTCATTGCGAGCCATTACGTTAATGTGGCTGTGATTATGTTACCAGTGGAAAACAGGCCACGTGTGGCCTTTTGCACCAAATCACTAGAAACCAGTACACCCAGGCGGAGATCAGGTGAGCAGAGGCGTGCAGAGACAGTGCTTCTGAGCTCCCAGCTGCGGGTCTCAGCTTATCGAGCTGGTGAAGACCTGACTTGCAGGATGAAGCCCTCTACCGCAGCCCTGGATCAGCTCTTGCCCCTCGACCTGGTCCTGTGGGTTAGACACCGAACAGTGAGAAGTTTGGGAGTATCCTGCTTTGGCTTATGTACTTGGATAACTTGAAATGTTGCCGTGATTCTCCTGTGCGTATTATTATATATTTAAGTAATATTTAAATGTTATTGAATATTTAAATGATGGTCACACTGCAAGTCCTTTCTAGGACTGAGGCTGTGTTTCTGTGAGAAGACATGGCCCATCCTTTGGAGGACAGCAGGTCCAAACCCAACTAAAGTGGGTCCAGTTGATGCAGCACTGAAGCTGCGTGATTTCACACATTACCCCGAGGTGCTGCGGAGGCCAGCAGCCTCAACAAGGTTGAAGATAATTAGGGAAATTAATGGAATAAATTGTGGGTGTAGTCTCTGAACGCTGAAGCCCCTCAGCTACAGATAGTCACAAGTGAGACGTGATGGCAGGACCTCTCCCCTTTTGCTTTGGATCTGCTGGTGGCCACGCACGGATAAGCCTCTGTCAGAGCATCACCTCTGCACTTCAGAAAGACGGTAGAGATCAGAGTATATGGGAACGTTGATTATAACCTTCTGTACATTGAAGATGATGGTCCCATCACCCACAGTGAGTGCCATGAAGTGAGCAGCAGGTTCAGATCTGTAAATGTGCGTAGCCAAATGCGCCGTCCCCCAACCCTTCTTGCCCATGGCTCGTTGAAGTGGAAGATCTTTTCACGTTTCTCTCCCACCTGGGACCACGAGGGTGTGCAAAACACATCTTCCAGGTCACAGTCTACTGAAGCTCCTTACTCAACTCGGCTTTTCCTTCTCCCAGAGCTTCCTCAGGCAGCAAACAGCCCCCTCCCCAGAAGTCACCCTGGCCCATGTGTGGGGCCAGTGGTGGTTCGCTGGTCTCCTGAGAAGCCTCTGGTTCTTCTGAGGCTTAAGGTGTTTTATTAATATTTTCATTAATCACTATTTTTTAAACTTTATTAATATTTATATTCATTAAGATACACTTAATAGGCAGGAGATATTATCAAGGAGGCGTGAAGTTGTAAACCGTTACCGGAAAACGCGGATCAGCTTTCACTCTTAGAAGTTAATCTTCTTCAAGTTGCATGGAAATAACTCCCAATGATGCCTGATCCGTGCTTTGGCGTTTCGCGTCGCTCCCGTTAGTTACAGCGATGCTTGGGCTGGAGCTTCTCTGGGAGCGCGGGGCGGTGGGGAGGGTGCGGGCGCTGGCGGGAGAGAGGGCGCCTTCTGCAGCAAACCGGCTCGCCGTGGGAGAGCTTTGAAATGCGGATCTGCGTCAAAGCGAAACTCTCAGGGTTAGTTAAATATTCCTCTAAATATGCAAAGGGATTGAGTTACTGATGCTTGTTATTCTTATCTTACTCTGGGTGTCACAACATCTTTAAGTTCAGTGAAGGTTTCACTTACTAAGAGGGTTGTAAAGATTTCACATTAATTAAGAGGACTCCACCGCAAATCTGAATATGAATGAAGTTTGGCTGCTGAACCCAGGGCAGCGAATACTGTGGGAAGATCAGACATTAACAAATGTTGATTTTTTTTTTTTTTTTTAAAAAAAAAAACCAACCAAAAAAAGCCAAACAAAAACCACAAAAAGAACCTAAAATGCTTAAAATGCTTCAATCATCTAGTACGTGTTCTATGAGAGAGAAAAAGTTGAGTTCAAGTTGCCAGAAGGAAACAAATAGATTCTGACTTGAATTTACAGTCAAAGAGGTGAAATTCTGTCCCTCGGGAGCAGCGATGAGGGGTTGTCCTGTGCCGCCCGTGCGCGGGGACTCGGCCGTGTCTCTCCTTCGGCACGTGATTGTTGTAATGGGGGGTGGATCTTCAGCGAAGGAAGGGAGAAAACCTGGGCCTGATTCTCATCTGGGTTTTGTTGCTTCAGAGAAGTACCACCAAGTCCAGTCAGCCTCGACTGGTGGTCACACAACCGAGATGAACGGGGACCATGAGGGTGGTGGTAGGTGGCTGGGGAACAAGGCTTCCAAGGAAGGAGCTCTCATGATGAAGAAGTGTTTTGAGGGAAGAATAAGACTAGAGATATTTTTTTCCCCCAAAACAGCTTTTTTGGGGAGTTTTTCGTACCTGCCAGCGCTTGGAAGATGAGAGCGGTAGCTTGTAGCTAGGGCGAGCAGTTGTCACTCGGGATATCTGCGTTTCTCCTCCAACTCCAACGCAGAGTTGCTGTTGTCTGAACTGGGGCAAGTCTTCTCCTCCGTGTGTCTCCGCTCTCCTGTCTGGAGATAACAACGGTTCCCTGCCTTCGCGAAGCAGTTTTGGGCGATGCGAGGGGTGCTGCAGAGGTGCAGAGCACCGCTCCACCTTCTAAAGAAGGACTTTGGGGAAGGAAACGGTGATATATAGCATTTTAACCTTGCCGAAATACATTGGACTTGGCTTTTGGAGTGGAAAAGTGAAAGTACGATGGCCTAAATAAATAGTATTTGTCCCCTTAAGCAGGGTAAGGGCAGCACGTGACGTTGTGCGGGGGGGTTTTTTATTATTGTTATTTTTCACTCACGGTTCCTTGAGCTGATCCTGGGAATTGTACTGACTGTGGTTATGTTTCTGGAAATGTGCAGGTTGGCCAGATGCAGTGGGGCATGGAGTGAACAGAAAGAGGTTAAATTGATGGATGACCAACAAGAGCAGGATTGTGCCTCAGAAGACCAAGAAACTATCCTGATTAATGGGGTGAAAGAAAATGGTAAGGAACTTAATTACAGTACATGAGGGAGCGGCGACAACTTGCAAGCCAACTTATTTTCCTAATTCCTTTCGTGTATTTAATTTTAGCGGTTTGCAGGTATCTCTGCAATGTGGAACAGTAGGGTAAATGTGTATTTTCTGTGCAGATGTCACTCCAGCTGTGAATTTACACCTTTTTAGGTCTCAACAAATGCTGCTTTTGCCCGTGCATATTCATGGTTGGAAATGTTTATGTGCACGTGCAGTTTGAATTATGGATTTTAGTTTGGTTTCTTTGGGGAAAAAAAGTCGTAGAAGACCACGTAGCCCCTCTGTCTGTTGGGAATCTTTCCCTCTCTTCGCCATTACTCATGAACCCACTAGCCAGTCTCAGCAAAATTTGACTGAAGGATATTCAGTCCCTACAAACTGGGGAAAAATGAGGGGTTAGGTAGAAGAAACAAACCCGGATTAGCACCCATGGAAAGGGAAGGTTGAACTTGCGAGCTTGTTATTGGCTTTTCAGCGTGGCCCGTTGGCCAGCAGGTGGGATCCCCTGGCCCATAACACTGCTTCTGCGCACGCACCAGTGCTGCTGGCCACAGTCGTGCTCCTGGGAGCCACTGCGTGATTCCGGCTTCCATTGACATCGGTGGGGAAGGATCAGCCCCTTCCAGCAACCTGAAAAAACACCTACCTTTGTATCTATTTAATCGATTCCGTACTTACTTTCAAAAGCAATAACTGATTAGGAGTAACAGCACTTTGCTGCCTGAAAACTGAAATAAATATTCCCTTGAGCATTTTCTCACGTCATTTGGACTTCAGTTGCTCGCCATTGCATGTGCAGTGCCAGTCCAGCGTTGAGGCAGAACTTGACGTTTTCATTCTTCACTACATTTATAGGTTTAATTTCATGGCTTTTTACATTTTTTATTGGCCTATGAATCTTGAAAGAGAGAGAGAAATATTTATTTAGATATAAATCTGACCCTATTAGATATCAAGGACTTGGTCCTCTGACGTCTTGTATGTTCAGATCCTTCTGTCGTCTCAAAACAAGGTGCGTAGAGGCAAACGTTGTTCTTGTTCATTACCCAAAACCTGGAGTGACTCCAGCCACACGGGTGCCCGTGGGGACCCCGCAACACGTGCTGGTGGCAGGTGAAGTGTACGCTTGTGTTTGCCCCTTCGACGTAATTTTGGAGGTGTCTGTCAGCCCATCTCCATCATGACCGACCGTGGTAAAGCCGCGGCTGCTGGAGCTGCGAGGAGATTCTCTAGCCATGGTCCCCTTGTCTGATCTAATCAGCGGTAAAATCAGTGCCTACCTGCTCAGTAAAGATGGGGGATTTCTAGAATCTGATACCACTTCCATGAAATTCAATTAAACTGGGCTTAAAAAACGCTTTAATTAAACATTGTTGTGTGGGAGTTGCTGCTGAATCCGAAGCAGCGAGCCAGCAAGTGGCTCCGATGCCGCCACCTCCCGGTTGATGGCACTGGAGATGGGGATGATGCTTTTTGCCTCCTCTTGCCCTAAATATAGGTGGGTTCTGGCTGCAGAGAATCCAGAGCAGCCCTCGGGCTGCTGCGGTGCCCAGTTAGGGACTGGTCTCCCTTCGGAGCTGATTCACAGCAGGATGCTTCCATATTTTTCCACTCAGGCTGCCCATGTGCTCTTGGATGGCTGTTGAGTTAAACCGGGAAAGGTGGTGTTGCTTCTCCAGCGTTTTCTTTTTTAACTGTGGTCTTTTTTGGAGTACGGTTTGCTTTAGAGCATCAGTTGAACGTGCGCCTGATTTTAGGATGATACAAGAAATCAAGTTTTGGCATTTGTATTTCACAGGAGTGAAGTTCACTTACACAAGTGTAAACCTAAAGAAGCACCCAGGGAGAGATTATTTTATATAATGGCATCTCTGTGTACTGAATGCAGCATTTGAGACTGAATTTCAGCTTTCTCTCTCCCCCCTTTTTTGAGTCTGACGGCATTCACAGGCATTCTTCTTTTATCCTCAAATTTTCCATGCTTCCTGTTAGCTCCAAGCTGATTTTTATTTTATTTCACTTCTGAAGTGGAACTGCACTGGTTAATTTGTTTTGGTGCTTAAGGAAAAAGATACCACCTCTGCATTTCTGAGCTAAAAACTGGTGGGAGGGATTCAAAAATCAGCTTTTTGATTTATTTGATTTTTTTTTTTTAACCCTTTTTGAGGGAAGGGAAGCAGCACAGATTTCGAGCAATTCAGCCTGGTCTTTTCCAAGCCAGGCGTGTTGAAGATGTTCAGAGGCATGGCTTTGCACTCCTGCTTTGATTTGTACAGTGTTTGGGAAGTTATTTAAAGTCCCTGGAGCGCTGCGTGGCTCTGCCTGCGACTCGCTTGGGCTGGCTTAGGGCTTTATCGACGGCTCCATCCCGAAGGCCCCCGTAGCTCAAAACCGCTGGGAACTTTTGGGGTGAGATTGGGGGGATTCTGGCCTCCTCTCGGTTTTACGCTTGGCATGGCGTCCCGCTCCTTTTCATATTGCCCACCTGCGGCTGGGAGCCGGGCTCTGCTCGGCAGTACCGGCACGGCGGGTGTTTCGTCGTGCCCACATCGTGCCCCTTATGTCCGTTGGCATCGGGGTGGGGGGGGCGGGGGGAGGCTTGCTTTTCTGTGCATTTTAAATAAAAGCACTTGTGGTGGAGGGTCGCAGCAACCGTGTAGGTGCCACATCCCTTCAGATGCCCCGTTTCTCGCCACAGCCTGGTGCTCCGGCTGCGTTTTAAAGCGCTTGTCCCTCCTCGCCCCCCCCCCCAGCCTTCAGCGGAGCCGTGGAAAAGGTAAGATGTGAGCCACTACAAAAGCTCCGGGCTCTGCTCCGAGTCGGCAGAGGATTCCAGCTGGTGTGAACGCACACATTGGTATATGTATTTTTTTTTAATACAGAGATATCAGAGCGTGTTCATGGATGAAAAGACGTCGTATTTAAATTTCAAGGGTCATACCGTCCGTTGAGCCACAAGTCAGATAAAAGTATATTCATAACTTTATTCTGCCATAAAAGAGTGCGACGAGGTAAAAATAAAAAACCTTTAGGTTAAAAAAAAAAAAAAACCCTTACGTTATTAAAAAGGCATTTTTAGAGATTAGGGAAGAACGGCAAAACCCACAATAATTCTGACAATAATTGCTTTAAACTCAGTGTCACCTTCTGCTTTCCCTTGGCGTGGGTGGTGACAAAAAGACCACTGGGCTTTTAAAAATAGCCCTAACTTCCTGACTCTCGAGCCGTAATGCCGCTCAGGTATGTTTAAGCTGCAGACACCGCAGGGGGGATGCTTTGTTTCTTTAAGAATCTTGTTTTTCCATTAATTTTTTTCAATGTTAATGGGAACATTTTTTATTAGGCCTGTTTTGTTTTTTAATAACCTTGTCAGATTTGAAAGGCAGTATCCAGGTAACGGTATGTATATGAGGAGCAAAGAACGGATGGTTTTGGTTTTTCAAACGTACTCTTGTACCTCTTCCAGCTGGCTGCAGGGGGGGGAGGTGTTTACCTCTCCCTTCCTTGCACATCACCACGTTAATTAGATCCAGAAGGGAAGGATCACGCTCCCACGGGAAGGGCGTCTGCCGCTTCCCAAAGGAGTGGTTGGGAAAGTCGCCACCGAAGCCCGGGGAGAAGGGGAGCGGGGTGGCGAGCCCCAGCAGCACTGGAAGGGTTGTAAAACCTCTCTCTTTTTCCTTTCTTTTCTCCCTCCCTTTTCCTTCCCTCCCTCCCAGAGCCGCACTCCCTGGATGGCGATGAGAGGCCTTGCACCGCCGCCGAGGCCGCGGTCACGTTCTCAGCCCTGACGACAGCTCAGAAGGAAAACCACGCGTGCCACCGGGCGCTGCCACCCCTGACTTCAAAGAAGCCCTGTTTGCTGAGCCCCCCGTCGCCGCTGCGACTCACGGATGTCCCCGAGCACGCCTCGGATGACTCCTCCGCCCACGCCATCTCCCTCACGTCCTGCGTGACGAAGGGCATGAGCTCCTGGTCGCTGCCGGGCGACTGCGAGAAGGCTCCCTTCACCATGATGGAGCCCGGAGGCATGTCGGCACTGACGGGTGACTGCTTGATGCAGCCGAGCCGGACCTGTCTGGGCTGCTTTATTGAATCAAAGGACAGCATTGATGCAGAGCCGGGAATAAGCTTGAAAGTGGGGGATATAAATAGGGATTATGACACCTGTTCGGTCTCTGATATAGGGATTCACTGCATGAGCACAGGAGAAACCATGAGATACGGGGATCAACTGCTTTCAGACCAGCTTTTAAGCTTCCCTATGCATAAATCGAGGGCAGCGGACAAAAGAGATGCAGAAAAATCTGACAGTGATTCAGAGGACCCCACTCAGAAAAATTATTATGAGGGATTACTATTAGACAAATGCAATGGTGAGGAACCTTTACTAACAAATCCCAACCAGGAATGGGGCTATTTTGAATCTTTCATTAGTGAAAGTAAAATTGAGCTGCTTGACCTCTGCTCCAAAAATGAGCTTTCTGTAAATCTGTTTTCTGAGGAAGACGTGGATAATTATATGTTCGATGACGACGATTCCACCTTGGGAAGCGATGTCTGCTCCCTAAAGATTAGATACGAATCTTTCCAGGACAACGTGCGGGAGAAGACCACCACCCTGCAGGAGGACGCCCAGTTCAACTTCTTCCCCAGCGTCTTCGGCAACTGCACCAAAAGGGACAGCAGGAGCACCCTGAAAAGGGGGCCCGGCGGTGCCACCGACCCTTCGCAATTCAAATCTGAGGAAGGCATCATCTGGGGGGAGGAGGAGGAGGACGGCGAGGAAGAGGATGGTGAGGAGGAGGAGAAAGTTGCCTTAAATAAATCTTGCAACAGCACGGAGATGGTGCAGTATGTGGGCTCCAAGAGGAGCCACTTCTTGGACTCGGTGAATTCCACGGAGGACTCCGGGGAGTTCAGCGACGACAGCACTTGCACGGAGTCCTCCTACGACGTGCTGCGGGATATCAAGGACTGCAGCCGGTACCTGTCCCGGGACCACTCCAGCTCCTTCATTCAGCAGAACTACGGGTTGCGGGCAAAGAGGAAAGTGCGATACAGCGACGACTACCTGTACGATGTGGACTCCATCGAGAATGAGAAGATCCTGGACAAGAAGGAGTGGCTGCCGGATGGGCCCAAGGAAGAGGACGATGACGAGTGGTGCCCCAAGAAACGGCGAAAAGTCTCTCGCAAGGAGCCCCCCGTTATCATCAAGTACATCATTATTAACAGGTTTAAAGGGGAGAAGCATATGCTGGTGAAGCTCAGCAAAGTGGATGCCAACGAGACAACTGTTACCCTAAACGAGGAGTTGCTCAGCAAATACGAAAAGCTGGCCCCACTGAAGGGCTTCTGGCAAGAGAGGCAGCAGAGCCGGCTGGATTTGCTCAGATCGTCTCTCTACCACAAGCAGAATTTCTATCTTAACGGCTCAGATGCTTCGTTCCTCCCTCACCCACGGAAGCGAAAATGCAAGCTAGCAAACAGGCACCGGATTCAAAGAATTAAAGCCATCGAGCAATCAGTGAACAAGCTGGGCTCTTGCTCCTCTGATCACAAGCAGCCTTGCAGCAGTAAAGAGGACGCGGGCCTGAAAGGGCTGCCGGCGTTAGCCATCGCCACCCCCAGCTGTGCCAACGGATTACACGTAAGCGACATCACGGGCATCGCCGCCGTGAAATGCAAATCGCAGGAGCGGGAGCACAAGGGGACGGAGAGGAAAGTGCTCCGCAGAATCAAATTCAAAAGTGAAGCCAGGTTGAAGTGCAAGAAGATCAAAGCTGCTACCAGCACGGCGGAGGGCTCCCCGGCGCTGGAAAACCAGGACTCTGCAGTGCGCCTGAAGGACGAAAACGTTCCTTGTGCTTCAGACAGCTCCCATCTCCCGGAGTGCCACGAGGATAAGGTTGCTAAAAATTCTCCTTTCCTACCATCCACCTCCTCTTCAGACAAGCCTCTGCCATCTGCTAATATCACCACCAATGTACCCCTGATTCCCGGAGGGTATCTGCAGACGTTGTTAGATGCTTCTGATTTGTCGAGCAACACCAGTATCTCATACTTCGCCCAGCATCCCTCCGAGCAGCAGCAGCACCCGCTCCCCAGCATCGTCCCAGCGGAAAAGCCCTTCCCGGCTCTGCAGCCGGCGCAGAGCTGCGTGCTCTCCCCGCCCTCCGAGTCGGAGCTGCAGCAGTCGCCCGGCCACTTGGAGATGGAGCAGAGCAGCTTCGGTAGCATGTGGCCGGCCAGCAAAGCTGCCGGCAGCAACCGCCAGGACTTCCCCGGCGACATGCGGGATGCGGCCGGGCTGCCGAGCGAGTTCGGGGACGGCGGTGCCGCGGGCGCAGACAGCCTCCCCGCCTCTGGATACACTCAAGTCAATCTGAATAGCAGCAAATTGCTCTACCAAAAAAATTACATGCCGGATAGCCAACAAGTGCAGTCTGATGATTCTTATCAGTCATGTCATTTTAATAATGGAGAGGGGCGCTTTCATTTCCAACGAGGTACACTAAGTACAGATGATGGCAGGCTCATTAGTTTTGATTCAGTGGGTTCATTGTCAGTTAGTTCTAGCAATTACAGTTCTTTAAGTTTAAAGTCTTGTGAAAAGGACGGCGAGGACGATATTAATGACGATTTCTTGGCCCACTGCAGTCCCAAGCTAGTGATCCAGCAGAGCATAGATGAAATCACCCCTTTGAAGGAGTCCACGGACCTTTTAGACATTTCCAACTTCACGCCTGATAAGTTCCGCCAGTCGTCGCTTTCGGAGATGTCCCCTCCGGACACTCCCAACCTGTCCCCGCAGATAGCTGGCTCCGACGCCAAGCCTCTGGGCACCCTGAAGGGCTTTCAGGAGAGCCCCCAGGCCGCCCTCAACAGCTCTGAGAAGGTCAAGTGGAACTGCGGGGTCCTGCAGACCGAGGATCAGGCAGATAATGGGTTTGCTTTAAATAATCACCAGTTCCAGTTCCATATGTTCAACGATGAAGATTCTGTCAGCCTTCTCGAAAAGAGTCCATGCTTGTCAACATTTAATGAGCCATCTGGTCAAATTAGCACCAATAGCAAAGTGTCAAAATCGAAGAGGAAAAGTTCATCCAGCAAGAATGTGGGTACAAACCAAAGCTCTTCCCAGAAAGCCACCCGGAAAAAATCACCCAAAACCAACAAAGGAACCGATAAGCCGCAAGGGAAAAACTCCAGGCAGGCACCCAAATCCACCAGGAAAGGGAAAAACGCAGGGGGAGTCAACGGCGAGAAGGCTCCGGCTGTTGGCGGCAGGGTGGTCAACCAGCTGAGCAACGTGGCCACCGCCACCAAGGGCCTTGCCGAGAGCGCTCAGCATTGTGGCCCGGCCGGGGTGAAACTGGGCAAGCACAATGGGCTCTCCGGAGAGTGGGCGCTGGGAAAAGAGGGTGGCACGGGCTGGTCGGAAGCCAGCCTGGGCAATGCCACCAGCCTCCTGGACGACGATCAGCGGGAGTTTGAGGAACCTTCCAACATCCTGTCCAACATCGCGTCAGGAATGGCGGACGTCCAGAGGTTTATGATGGCCTCCATCGAGCCCTTGTGGGGGCCTGTTGGCCACAACAGCGTTCCAGACATATTTCGGTCGCCAGAGTCCAACAGCCTGAAACTGAAAACTCTTAAAATTTTGGCAGGGACGTCCCAAGAGTCGAAGAAGAAGGCGAACGGTGGCTCGCCGGGGACGGCGAAGAACCACAAGTCGAACACCAAGGGCTCAAGCAAAAACGGCAAAGCCGCAACCGGCGACCCCGGTCGCCCCAACTGCTCGACCGGGTTCACCACGGACATTCACGCTCCCTTTTTTGATAAAAACTATAGTAACCTGAGCACTTTAGGCAATAACGGACCTACCCATAAAAAACTCTACCGTCATAAATCCAGTTCGAAATCGCTGAGGGATGAGAACTGTAAAATAAAGCGAACGGACCGCGAACAGCCCCACAAGGACCCCCCCGTGACAGCTGCTTTTGAGAAACTGAGGTAATGCTGCACCAAACTGGCTGGAATGCCCCTTAACCTCCCTCCCACCTGCTAAGCCCGCTGTTCCTCAGTTTTTCCTTCCTGAAAGCAAAAGTTGCATGAAAACAAAAAAAAAAAAAAAAAAAAAAAAAGAAAGACGTTCCCCTTTTACAGTTTCGGTTGGTTTGGGGGTTGGTTTTTTTTTTTTTTCCCTTTGGGTTTTGGTTGGTTTTGGTTTTTTTTTAAATGCATGAAAATACTTCTTACTTGCAAGCTACCTAAAAGAATGACCAATTTTCTGGCTTGGCTGGGGTTAAAAACACTAACAAGGCTACTCTTTTCTGCTGTTTGGCTTCTTCAGTTTTTAATTACTTATTTATTGGGGGAGGGGGAAAAAAAAAAAACAAAAACAAACAAAAAAACAAACCGTGATTACACGCTCTTTTTAATGATTTTGACGAGGAAAAGGCTTTTTTTTTTTTTTTTGGTTGAACATTTTGTAAAAAAAATAAACCACAAAAAAAAAAAAAAAAAGAGAAAAAAAAAAAAAGAAAAAGAGGTTATGCATCCAAAAGCCAAGATCTCGAAACTTAAAAGGCTCTTTACTTTGCAAATGAGAACTCGTTCCTAATTGAGCTTCACGTGGCAATTCTGAGTGCTTTCTGGCCCCCTCTGCTGTTTTATCTCCTAACCTGCATCATCTAAAGCTGCATCTTCTGCACCCGCCCGCCTTTAGCGCGTTCGCTCCGTCGTGGTGGCTCCAGACGAGCTAACTGAGATGGCATCAAATGTTTGATTTTTTCCTGCAGGGAATCAGACTCCATTCTTCTTAAAGCAGAAACAACATTTTTGGGTTTTCCTGTATTTGAAGAAGAGACTCCCTTTTCTAGAAAGACGGTTGATGTTTGTTTCTTTTTTTTTTTTTTGTTTTATTTTATTTTATTTTTCGGTTGGGTTCGTTTGGGGGTTTTTTTGTTTGGGTTTTTTTTTTTTTTTTTCCCCCCCATCGGTTCCTTTTCGAAATCTGCCTTGTGGTATGTTGAAATGTAAGTGCTGAAATGAAGAGTTTGAAATTGTAGGAATTTTATTATTATTATTATTATTATTTGAAAGCAAACCTAATCTGGTATTCTCTGTGAAAAGACTGTTTTAAAAGTCATACTGTTGTACAGTAGTTTATGCACTATTACCCACAACAACAAAAAATTGTGCCAAACTATGAACAAGTGACTGTATTGTATATATTTTTACTTCTCTATCAACATTGGGTTGTGAGTGTTTTCTGCAGCTATGCCTTTTGGTTTTACTAGAAACATTCCAGTTGTTAAGTACTAACCACCCCCCCCCCCCCCCCCCCCCCTTCGAAAGCACCTGTAACTCCCGATGAAAATGATATTGTTCACTTATACAACTTACCAAAAGTTTTATGGACATGACTAAAAGCGTGCCAAATTTACTTACCTCATTTCATGGATTCACCCTGTGGTTTAAAGCTCATAAAGGGGAGAAAAAAAAAAAAGGGAAAAAAAAAAAAGGAAAAAAAAAGGGGAAAAAAAGAAAAAAAGAAAAAAGGAACTTTGAAACCAATGCTGGGAAATGGTAATGTCCTCTCTTTGAAACCGTGAGCAGAAAAACTTAATGGTGAAATGTTGAGTTTCATTGTAGGAGAGAGTGGAAATGGTGGAGGAGTTCAGAAAAGCGCTGACGGTAAGTTTGCCAGGAACTCAAGTGTCTGCACCTAGAGACTACAGAGCAGCTGCTTCTCAAGTGTCTGTTCCCTTAAAGCAAAACCTGTAGCTGAAGATCATTTGAAATGCAAAGTTACATTGCTAATTCTTTGTATCTCAGTTTTATATATTTTATAAGAACCTGGGATAAATTCTAAAATAGTTACGCGAACAGAACTAATACGTTTCATACATTTATTGCTATTTACTTTTCCTTTGAGTAGTTTCTTAAACATTTTCCATGCAGAGCCTGTCAAAAGCGCTCTCCTGTCATAGCTTTGGTGTTTCCTAAGTGTCTAACCTTGCGATGCCGATATCATTTGAACTTTCAAAAGCAAAGTCATTAGTTTTAAATACGACTCTGAACCTTTTCTTTCATTCAGTTCATGAGATAAGGAAAAAAAAAAACCATCACAACAACAAACCGCGGAGCTATTTGCGATCTCACCGATCAGGGCCGGATCATACATGACTGGACTTTATTAAGACAGCGTTAAGTATTGAATGCTAAATGTATTCTCAAAAGGCCTTATTTGTACCCCCACTCACCGCACCCTCGCCCGCCAAGAGAAAAACCGACCCAACAAATCTCTATTTTCCTTGTGCAACTGAGAGCCTGTGCGTTTTGCTGCTGATTTCTTACGAAACCTTGATATGCAAGAGCCCTGCTAACTGGGAGCTGTTGGGAGCAGAGGGATGCGAGGCTTGGATGCGTTTATGCAATAGGAAACGATGAGGAAGAGGAGCCTTAATAGCAGTCGGAGAGGTCCCGTTCTCGACAGGGAGGTGAGCGTAGAGGTGGTGTTCCACAGAGGACAGGACTAGGCTCGCGTTTCCTTACGAGAAGGTGGCGTTTTTTTCAGCCCACGCACAAGGGAAAACAGCAGAATTTTTTTTTTAAGGTAATTTAGCAAAAAAGCAGACCGAACACTTAAAATTGAAGTGGAGTGGCAGAGTGTCGTATTTAGAATCGAAATGTTTTCAGCGTTTGCGGATCTTGAGGTGTCGCTGAGGCTCAGCTCTGCAGTCCCGGGGAGAATGGAGCAGTGATTGCGTTGCATTTTATTTAACAGATCAAAGAAGGAGCTCTGGAAAAAATAGTCATTCTGAAAACCATCTTATAAGTTCATTTATTCTATGAAAAAATGAAACGCTGGCGTTGCCTGGAGTGAGTTGCTCCGGGTGAGAGCGGTCCCTGGGCAGCCCACGGGTTGCAGCATCCCGCTCTGGCTCCAGGAGGGAGATGCAGAAGATGCTCAGGATTTATTTTGGAGACGAGAGCTGTGCTAGGGCTCCATCCCTGGGCGCTCGCCTTGCCTGCAGCCAGCACGCTCTCCCCTGCTTCCCCACCAGCTGTCTTTTCTATTCGTAGGGTCGTCAGATACTACAAGCTCCGGCCATTGCCGTGGTGTTGGCGTATCCCGTTTTTCGGCGTTCCTCCCATGTGCTGCAGGATGAGGGGCCGCTGGCTCCCTTCTTTTGGATGTTCGGGCTGCTGCTCCTATGGAGGCAGGTCAGGTCCAGGGCTGGGATGCAGCACGGCCCTTCTTTTTGACCCAGAACCATTGTTTGAAAGCACATTTTGACTGGCCTCCACTGTGCTCGTTATGCTTATTATGAATATGGGACTCGTAATAATTAACCTTGTACTGAACCAGATAGCAATATTTATTGCATTGGAGAAATGTGCAATAGGGCATGAAGATAAGGCATAAAACGTATCGACTATTTTATTATATGTTGGAAATCCATGAATACCCAGCTAGGTGTGTCAGGACAGTGTTAATCACAAATACCCGCTGCCTTGTTGCTCTCTCCTTCAGTCCTGCCGTTCCGATTTCGCTGCCATCTCCAGGGGTCATCTCATGTCCTTGCCAAAAATGTTAGAGATGTTAAAGAGCCAGATCCCTCACAGTGTGGCACTGCCCCTTCTCTCTGTCTGAAGGTGATCTCTCTTCTGATTGACCACAAAATTTGGAAGTTGCCTTGAGCCAGCCATTTTCCCTCCCGCCTTTTGATCTTCAGAGAGTCAGAATCATAGAGTGTGTTGGGCTGGAAGAGACCTTTAACGGTCATCTGGTCCAACCCCCCTGCAATGACCAGGGACATCTTCAACTAGATCAGGTTGCTCAAAGCTTCATCCTGACCTTGAATGTCTCCAGGGATGGGGCATCTATCTACCACCTTTCTGGGCAACCTGTGCCAGTATTTTACCACCCTCATGTAAAAAATTTCTTCCTTAAGTCCTTCTTATCAGGGCTGCTCTCAATCCCTTCATCCTCCAGCCTGTGCTGATACCGGGGTTGCCCCGACCCAGGTGTAGGACCCTGCACTTGGCCTTGTTGAACCTCATGAGGTACACACAGGCCCACTTCTTGAGCCTGTCCAGGTCCCTCTGGATGGCATCCCATCCCTCAGGCGTGTCAGTGGCAGCACTCAGCTTGGTGTCGTCTGTAAACTTGCTGAGAGTGCACTTGGTCCCACTGTCTGTGCCATTGATGAAAATATTCAACAGTACTGGTCCCAGTACGGACCCCTGAGAGACACCATTTGTCACCGATCTCCATCTGGACATTGAGCTGTTGACCACCACCCTCTGGATGCGACCATCCAACCAATTCCTCATCCACCGAACAGCCCGCCCATCAAATCCATATCTCTCCGATTAAGAAAGAAGGCTGTTGTAGGGGACCATGTCAAAGGCCTTACAGAAGTCCAGATAGACGAGATCCGTAGCTCTTCTGTTCTCCACCAGTGTAGTCACACCATCATAGAAGGCCACTAGGCTGTTCAGGCAGGACTTGCTGTTGGTGAAGCCGTGCTGGCTGTCTCAAATCACCTCCCTGTCCTCCATGTGCCTTAGCATAGCTTCTAGGAGGATCTGTTCCATGATCTTCCCTGGCACAGAGGTGAGGCTGACAGGTTGGTACTTCCCTGGGTCCTCCTTTCTACCCTCGTTAAAGATGGGCCCAATGTTTCCCTTTTCCAGTTACCAGGGACTTCACCCGACTGCCATGACTTTTCAAATATCATGGAGAGTGACTTGGCAGCTCCATCAGTCAATTCTCTCACCACTCTGGAATGCATCTCGTTGGCTCCCATAGACTCCTGCATGGTCAGGTTCTTCAGATGGTCACAAACTGATCTTCTCTTACAGCGTGAGGGACTTTGCTCCCCCAGTTGCAGTCCATCCACTGGAGAGGTATGGGGAGAGAGGTGGCCAGTGAAGACTAAGGCAGAAAAGTTGTTGAGTCCCTCAGCCTTCTCCTCATCCGGCGTTACTGGTTTGCCATTCTTGCTCCTGGTGGGGGCAGTCTTTCTTTGACCTTCCTTTTCTGGCTGACGTACCTGTAGAAGCCTTTCTTATTGTTCTTTGTGACCCTTGCCAAGTTCAGTTCCAGCTGCCCCTTGGCCTTTCTGCCCCCATCCCAACACTGGGGCAGCGTCCCGTCCCTACACTCTTCCCAGGACACCTGTCCCTGCTTCCTTCTTGCCCTTTAGTTTGACCAGCAGGTCTCCACTCAGCCATGTTGGTCTCTTGCCTTCCTTTCCCAATTTCTTACACTGGGGATCAAGAGCTCCTGCGCTCTATGGAAAGCGTCCTTAAAGCTCTGCCAGCTCCGTCCTGCTCCCGTGTCCCCTGGAAGAGCTGGAAGTCTGCTTTGCTAAAAGTCATCTCCACCCGCCTATCACTACCTCAGGCTTTTCATCACTTCCCACCTTTGCTTCATTCCTTGCCATACAAGCTCCCCTTTCCCACTTGCCCTTCTTCTCAGTATTGGTGAATTTTTGTTTTTCACGGCGCTGCTCCCACCTGTGGGACAACTGGGACATTGGTCCCATCCATCCACACACCCCAGGCCTCCCCGTGTTGGCTCCCATCTCGGCTCATCCTCTTGCGCAGCCCCGTGCACTTCCAGGCTCCTCGCGCATCTTCTAGCTGGGCTTCTGGCTGTTGGGGGTGACTGACCCAAGCCACGCAGAGGACATTTATTCTGCAGCATCTCTCAAAATGTCTTTTCTACTTTATGATCTCGTTTCACTCCTACTCTAGAGGCGTCCCACCAGGCGCCCTGTGAGAGGACGGCTCTCCGTGACGCTGCTCTCCTACGCCGCGCTGTGCTGGCACACTGCGGTTTGGGCAACTCGTAATCGGCAGCAAAATTGGGAAGGAGAAACCGGCCGCGTTGCGAAGGAAGGTCATAAAAATCCATCCGGGAGGAGAACAACGCGGGGCAGCTCGGCGTGAGCCCCTGGCTGTCGCTCCACCTCCCGGCCGGAGGCAGGAGATGCCTGCGAGCGGGGGCAGAGGCGCGGGGCTCCTGCGGTTTGGGGGGAGCGCCCGTTTCCCCGCGGCGACTGCGCCGTGCAGAGGAGGGTGTCCTGAAAGGAACCCTACAGCGACCTACAGCCCACCCCAACGGCCATCGTTTGGCGGGACGTACTTGCGTATAGAGGTTTTGTAAATAGAAATATATCGGCGACGGGGATTCGATAACCGTTTTTTTAAAAAAAAAAAAAAAAAATCTTGCCAGGTTTACACCTTGCTCTTCTTTTTATAAGCATAAGGGGATTTTTTTTTTGAAAAACAGCTCGAGAATCGTGACTTGCGGAGCGGATTGAGGCAGGCGTTTCGGGAGGAGGAGGTGGGTGGTGGCACGCGGGGCTGTCCCCGGCTGGCGCTGCCCCGTCCTGCCGAGGCCAGGTCTGCGCGGAGGAAAGGCCACGGCTGGATACAGCCCGGCGGCGGCTGCTTTCCCAAACCATTGCCGCCCGGCTCGCTTTTTTAAACAGTCAGGATTGCGGTTATTTTTGTCGGCATTACGGCTCAAACGAGCCACGAACCAAAATAAAGCTGTTTGTTGGAAGCATCTTCATCCTTTACCTGCCGGACCACGTTCTTCTTTCCCTAAGGTCCCAATCTAGCAAAGCACTTGGGTGGGAGCTGGCTCCCGGGGGCTCCTGCTCCCGAAGTGCTTTCCTGGACGGCGGCCGGCCGTTGGCGTTAAATCGCGAGGAAAACTCCCTTGAAGTCAGATTAAGTGAGAAGAGGATCAGGTGCGTGGACTTCAGTGGGTGCAGGATCAGGCCCTCGGTCTCACTTTCTCATCTCGGTGTGTGGGCCTTTGCCCGTGCAGCTCCCAGGGGCTCCAGTGGAAGTTGCATGGTTCCAGGCGCTGGCATCTATTTGAGAATGTGCCTCTTTATCTCTTCAGCGTGAGAAATAATGCAAAAAAAAAAGAAAAAAAAAAAAGAAAAAAAAAAAAAAGAAAAAAACCCAACAAACAAAGTACAATGTCTGTGGTAGAAGCAAGGCTTTTCAAATCTGTTTCTCAGGTAAACAAGTGACACTAATGACAGTGGAGTAACAGCCATCTAAGGGAATTGGGATCTGAAGCAGGAGGATGCCCTCCGTCTCGCAGGATGCTTGGGTTGCCAGACACGTTTTACTGAGCCTTTGAACACTTGGTGCGAAAGGAAACCAGAAATGAAGTCGGTGTTCCCCACTGCCCTTGGCTAGCCAGACAAACGTCCATTGCAAAAGCACAAAGGGAAGACTTAAACCCAGACGAAACCACACACGCGCGCAAAAGAAAAAAAAAAAAAAAAAAAAGAAAGGTACCAGTTAAACTCCTTTTGTCTCTTTACTCCCAGTGGGAAGCAGGGTAGAAATCCAAGGAGCTGCTCTGTTCCGCGGCCCGCGGCGCCGGCCGGGGCACCTCGACTGCTGCCTCCAGAGATGTGAATGTACTGCTCCTTGAGTTCCCTTCCATAGAACTAGAGGCACCTCGTTAGGAAGTTGCTCCTGTTTTATGGTGCTAAAGAAAACTTTTATTCCCCCCCCCCCCCTCGAGCATTTGAGAACTATTAAATGGCCCTTTTTATGAATGTAACATATCCATTTCTGTTCCACATTTTACACTGCAATTTTAACATGTTTGGAAATGATTTGCCTTTTTTCTTTTAGAATAAGCTTTATAAATATTCTGTAGAGTCAATTGAAGTATAATTCTTAAGGATCACTCTAAGACGCCTACAAAATCTTGTATATTTTTAAGTGTGCCAATTTGTAAAATATTTTGTAAGTGTATATTTTTCTTAGAAAAGTGCTGTGAAGTGTTTGTATGTGTGAGGTTTCCCTTTTTTTGCACCTTCGGGTGTTAATAAAAGGATGTATACTTAAAAGTTTCTGGTTTTAAAAACCAAAATACAAAGAAAAAAATTAAACTTTTGTTGGGAATTTTGTAATAAAAAGAAATGTTGTGAAAGAGTGTAGTGATATTGTGTAAAGGAAACTGGAAAATTTGTGAGCGCTTTGCTGTTTTATAGATCCTCTTGTAAATTATTCTTGTAATATTTTGGGTTTTGTTGTTCTTGTTGCAAAGGTTTTAAATATTTGTGACTGACTCTGTATGGTGAAAACGTCATCTTGTTAACTTGCTGAGTTTTGTTATATTGTTTATGGAATAAATAAAAAAAATTAAAAATCTCATTTTAAGATCATATATGAAGAAGAAATTAAAACTGCCATTTACTGAATATTAGGAATCGTTTCTTTAAACAAATCGCTGCTATAGATGAGGATCATCCCCCTCTGCGCACGCTCCTGGTCCCAGCCCGTCGGATTAATTGGGCTGATGCTCGTTACCGTGAAGCGCGTTAGAGCCGGAGGCGCGGCTGCGGATGGGAAAAAGTGGGGAAAAGTGCTCGGATCCCTTCTGCTTTGAAGGCGTGTGGCTGGTTTTAATTGGGAAAGGAAACGTCATCAAATCGGCAAGAGTTACTGGGGCAGGGCAGCTCTTCCCAGCCGGTGCCATCCCGGCATCCCCATCCCGGCAGAGCCCGGTGCGCATCCCTGGACCAGCCTGTTCCTGGGAAGCAACAGGTGGGTGCAGTGAAATGCACCGAGTGCTGCTGTCTTCCTCTTCGTTTTCTTGTGCAAAATGCCTTAAAAAATAGGGGTTTTTTTAAATTACTGGTTTTTTTCACTAGTGATTAATGTTGATGGCAACGAAGGGAGGGGAATTAATTCAGTGCCGTGTTCAGCAGCCACAGCTGCTTCCAGATCCCTTGGTGAGGGGGTGGAAACGATTCCCCAAAAGCCACTCCAGTACCTCTGCGAGCTGCCTACGTTCACGCACTGGTTTCAGGCCAGCGCCGCCTCCCCAGAATCCTGCCAGGCCCTTTGCCTGCTTCGCTTTGGTAATTAAAGCCGGCAATGCCAGGCGTGGCTCGATGGAAGGGACCGTCCCAGGGATGCACTGGGAAGTGCTCCTGGATGGGGGCTTCCTGGGGGGGTGGCTTCTTGCAGAGCTGAGCAAAGCTACGGATGTCCGTCCGTCCGTCCATCCATCCATCCATCCATCCATCCATCCATCCATCCATCCATCCACCCACCCATCCATCCATCCACCCATCTGTCCATGCATCCATCCACCCACCCATCCACCCACCCATCCGCCCACCCATCCATCCATCCATCCATCCATCCACCCATCTGTCCATCCATCCATCCGTCCATCCATCCATCCGTCCATCCACCCACCCACCCATCCATCCATCCATCCATCCATCCATCCATCCATCCATCCCTCCACCCACCCATCCATCCATCCATCCATCCATCCATCCATCCATCCATCCATCCCTCCACCCACCTATCCACCCATCCATCCATCCATCCCTCCACCCACCCATCCATCCATCCACCCATCTGTCCATGCATCCATCCATCCATCCATCCATCCATCCACCCACCCACCCACCCATCCATCCATCCATCCATCCACCCATCCGTCCACCCATCTGTCCATGCATCCATGCATCCATCCATCCACCCATGCATCCATCCGTCCGTCCATCCATCCATCCATCCATCCATCCATCCATCCATCCATCCACCCATCCATCCATCCATCCATCCATCCGGTGAGCTGCCCAGAGCTTCTCCACAGCAGCGGGAGGGGAAATTCTTCTTTTCCAGACGAGCCCCAGCTCAGGGAGTTCGTGCGCTGCCATTCCCTGGGAGAGCATGGCGGGAATCCTCCCCATTCCCAGTCCCCCCCCATCCTCTGATGCTGTTTGTATAAAAACGGTGGCGCTAGAAAAGGTGTTGAAAAGAGGGACTCGAGTAGTTTTGGTGCCGGCTGTACTTTTGCGGGAAAGCCCATCAATACAGATGTCTTAACGATTTGCTGCTCCAGTGCCGGGGGAGCTGCTGTTGATGTGCGGATTCCTCCGAGGTTTGAGCAGGATCTGTGCCGCAGCCCCTGCTGCAGCATTCAAGTGGGACCAAAGCGAGCCAGAGCCGGGGGGGGCGACCGAAATGTCATTGCCGTGGCAAAGCAAAGCGCTGAAAAGAAGACGAACAGTCCAGCTGGGGAGGGGAAATTAGGGTTAAAACTACCCTCCCCTTGAATGGCACGGGCTTATCTTCGCAGCATTTTAAAAGGCAGAGGTTTCCTCACGGTAGTGCTCCTTTAAAAAAAAAAAAAGTAAAATACAGTGAAAACTACCCTATAAAATAAGGCAGCTGTTAACTGTATAAAGTCTCCCTCTTTTATCCAAATAAAACACATTTAATTAAGCAGCGGAGCCTTTACGTACCTGAGTAATGCCACAGAAAGGGCCCCGTTAAAGTGGGTTTGTGTTTATCTAACGCATTTATATTACATGCCCACGTAATTAAAACGCTCGTAACTTCTGGATGAACCATCATCCGTCTGCGTACGGCCCAGGGTCCTTGTGAACGAAAGCAGAATCAGATTTTAATTAGGATGTAATTTAATATCACCAGCTTCTCTGCCTTGCCACCGGAGCTGCTGTCTGCGGCTAGTGAAGGCGGGGGACAACGGCGCCCTGGCTAACGCCAGCCTCTCCCGGCTAACGCAAACAGGGAGGCAAATAACGCCACGCTGCCGGCAGCCCTCCTGCACGCATCCCAGGAAGAATTACATTGGAATCTATTTCCTATAGCATTTTCCATTATGAGCTTACCTCCGCTTAAAGGCTACGCTGCTGTACCTTGACTCAAAGCCACCTTAATTACCCACCCTAACCACCCCGGCAGCTGCGACGGGAGAAACCCTGCCCCTCCACGCGCTGCTTTCCACGGAGAATACGGGTCTTTAAACGCTTGGGAAATGGGATGCATTAAATCGCTTTTCCTGGCGGTCTGTGCCTGTGCTGCGGAGCGGGGCTGCTGGAGGGAGGGAAGGGAGCGGAGCGGGGACGCAGCTCTGCCCACCTCCCCTCTGCTCACGGCAAACCCGCCTGTCGAAGCAGGACACGCTCACGGAGCCCATCCAAAGCCAGGTGGGAATTCACACAGGGCATCCTGTATTCCTGGAGTGGTTTGAACAACGGCGTCGAGCCGCTTCAACTGACCGACAGCCGGGTGGTCTGGCTGCCTTTCTCACCCCCTTCAATGATGCCAGAGGTAAATCCCGCGGGCTTGGGTGTGAATTTCCCAGAGCAGCACCTGGGGAGCGTTCCTGCGGTGCCGGGCTCCCTCGGCACCCCCCGCCCGCTGCCGAGGATGGGCAACTCAGCTGCACGGATCCCCTTCGGCTACTAGCCCAGCGCCTGGGGGCTCAGCCAGGGAGCACAGACCTCCGGTTTTAGTTCAGCCGGGGCTCTGCCATTTTCCAGCCGCTGGAGTTCCTGCCTTGGCCAAGGGCGGACGAGTCCTCATGCCCACGAGGGACTCATTCGGGTGTCCCGGTTCCCAGGTGGCCATGCAGAAAGGGTTGGATGCCAACAGCAGGGCATCCTGGTTGTCCCCAGGCTCGGGGTGGGCCCTGATGCTGTGAGCTGCAGTTCGGGAGCCCTCAGAGGGATTCATCTGGGAAATGCCCAATCTGGGAACCTCCAGGATAATAAGAGGTGAGATACCGCTGAACTGCTCGGCACCAGATCACCTTGGGCATGTCTAGAAATACGGCGACCACGGGTTCAGGCGTGACTTTTCTGACGATGACACATTGGGACAGGGGCAGGTGAACTCTACCGTGGCCCTGCCAAAGTCCTTGGACGCTTTGGGACATCTTTGACCTGCCTTGAATTGGATGGTAAACGTGATGGAAGGGAGATTTGCTCCTCCATCTCCTCCACCCCCGACCAGTAACTAAACTGCTGGATTTTCTCTCCGTAAACGCACAAACTGCGTTGAGGCCTGTCGATACCATCCGAATCATCTCTCGTGAAGAGCAACAAGAACCTGTGAGGCTGAGACCGCCATGACCCCATGCTCTGAAGCCACACTCCAGGCACCGCACCGGCTCGTTGCATGGGGATTTTCACATGCTGGGGAATGGCATGGAATGAATTCCATGTGGAAGCTGAGCTTTCACTCTACATTTTCTTGCTTGGCTTTTGCTTTAATATAATCCATCCCTTGCTGCAGAGCACGCCGGGGGAAGATTTGGGGTATGCTAAAACCTAAGAAGCTGGAGCGTGAGAGAAGCTGTGATGGGAAAAATAATCCAGCAGCACCTAAACTTTGTTAAACTGCCCGGGTGAGCTGAGCAAAAACCACCCCGAAAGGGTCAGAAGTGCCAGGGCTGCCCACAGAGCATTTAGGGATGGTGGTGTAGATCCAGCCCCGAGGGTCCTGCATGGAGGGACGGACACGCAAACCCCAGGGAGACGCGGCAGCCCGAGCCCTGCTGAGCGTACGCCGTGCCGGCACCTCGCTCGGGTTTCTCACCTGCCGTTTCCAAAAGACAAAAGGCTGGTGGGCTGCGGCACCATTTCTTCTCTCTGCTGAGCCTTTCCCCCAGTGTCTCGAGGACTCAAAACTCTAATTTTCCGAGCCCATGTCTACGAGCTGGTGTCTGTCTCACTAATGAACCCTTCCCTGCTGCGCCGCCAGCCCTGGCACAGCCCGGCCACCAGCCCGGGGCACGCGTGCCACTGGCCCTCCTGGGCTCATTAGCTGAAATGAGTTAGCGCAAGGTGGGAATATTCTCATAAAATTAGCTCGTGCTGAAGCGTTTGCAGGCTGGAGGCCTCTAGAGGGTGTCAGGTAATGAGTTTAGATTGCGGATGTATTTTTCTCTCTTCGTGCAAAAACAGTCAATGCAAAAAAAAAAACAAAAAACCAACCACCCGGGAATCGCTTTGTGTTGGGTATTCGTTAAGTGCTTCTCTTAAATATATTTTGAACTCAGCCATGACAGTGTTGCCGGTAACAACAATTTAGGAGGCCGGTGAGAGGGTGCGCGGGCTCCTGGGCGCTCTCTGGGCAGCAGCGGCGCCGTGGGCCGGTGCCTGGACGGACGCGGGGCGGGTTATGAGGGATGCGGTGCCATCACCCCCGCAAAGCCACGGCCGAACCGCAGACAACGCCGTGCGCCGTACACAGGCAGGATCGCACCATCCAAAGCAGGAACTGGGGCCGGGATTAAAAACCTCACATTTTACAGATTCATTCTGTGTTAAATGTATTACGCTTCCAAGTCCTGCTCAGCGGAGATCGTTTCTCATAAGGATTCGGGGTGATGACGCCCAGATGCTGGGTCAGGCTTTTCTGATTTCCCGATGGTTTACTATTCTATAGTATCATTATGTTCGCTGTAAATGAAATAAAAACAAAGCCTTGGCCACTGCAAATCGTGGATCCAAAACAAGAGGTTGTTTCAAATGAGCCCAGTTAAGCTCCACATTTGAAACATGGAAATAATCCTTCCCCCAGCCCTCCCCAACGCTCCGTTCATTAATATGTGCGTCGCTCCTGGGTACCGGAGTGACGAACTCCGGCAGGGAAGTACGTGAGGAAACAAATGGGCTGGTGGTCGGCGCTGGGTTTGGACGGCAGCCAGTAAATAAAGCCCAAAGTCGCACAGCGGCCAGGAGGGTAAAACAAAATGCCAAATAGCGGCTCATCAGCTGGGCACAGCCACTCCGGGCGCTAAATGACCCTGAGACCTGCGGCAGGAATGGTGCCATGGTACTTGCAACTCCTAATACTCTTTTAATGCCGTTTCTGGCAGGAATGAGAGATACTCACAGCATCTTGCTGGCATGTTTGACCGCGGTCTGCGAGGACAGGACTCGACTGTGGCCTGATGATGTGTCTGTCCCCTCTTTGGCCCAGGACTGAGCCTTCCCGGGCTGCTCCTCTCCGATGGGACGCTGCCAGCCTGAAGCTGGGTAAGGGCCAGACCCACCTGTGGACTGAAGACAGCCGGGGTGAGGAGATTTGGAGGATCCAGCCCCTTTTTTCTTCTTCTCTGAAAAACAAAAGTGCCTTTCCTCCTTTTGCTGTCCTTTTCTGCTTTCAGCCGCTGCCTCCCCGCTGTGGTGCCCGGAGAAGAGCCAGGCCTGCCCGGCTGATGTCCTGCCATAGCTCTGACAGTCCCCCCGGCCAAATGTCAGATCCATTGCCCACCCATCCCTCTGCAGATCCGTTTCCACCCTCCAGCGGATCAACACTCCCACCCAACTTGGCGTCTTCTGCAAACGTACTGAGGGTGGGCTCCATCCCCTCGTCCAGGTCGTGCGATCGTACGACCTCCCGCCCTCGCGCTCCCCCAAAGTCAACGCGGAGACCCAGCCTGCCCCCGATCTCGGACGCAAGCGCCGCCTCCCCCAGCCCAGCAAGCCACCCAAAACCCAGCCAGGCATCCAAGCTGGGACTGTCCCTTCTCCAACCCGCAGCCGTGGGCGCTGCTGCTCGTGCTGCCACTGTCCCGGCACAGCCCATGGCGCTCCACCGGCCTGCCAACATCGCATCCCAATGGGGTTTTTTTCCACGTCATAAAATTCCAGGTGCGAACTGTCAGAAGGGGCGACGTGTGGTTTACGGTGATAAATGCACACAGGTTTCCCCCGTCAAGTTGCTGGGTTTTGTGGGATTACACCTACGGCAGCTTTCGCTTCGCAAATATGCTTTGTGTTCCAGCGAAAGCACCGGTTCAATAAAGCACTTAAACACACACTTTATCTTAAGCATGTTGGAGATTATATCCCTCTTTAGCAAAGCATTTAAGTATGTGCTTAATTTAAGGATTTAATTAAGGATTTTAATTGTAGACTTCAGTATGCGCTTACCTGCTTGGCTGAGTACGGGTGAGATTACTACATGCTGGAGATCTCTACATAAAGTAAATGACTAATTCGGTCAGAATGAAGATGCGACATTATTCTCGCGCAATGCAGTTAAAATATAAATAGGGAAAAAGCAAGAGGCAGTTAACTCGATTCCTCTAGCTGAAAGCAGCATCCACGACCAAATCTGAGTTGATTAAAATCCAATATTATTGGTCACAACCTCTAAAGCGGCATTAAAGATCAAGAGAAAGGGGCACCTTAAAAATGAGTCTCCAGCTCCTAAGCTTTAATTATGAGAAAGGGAAGATTCAGACGTCATCTCTCTCGTTGGAGACAGGGACCTTGAAATGTAAATGGCCACTAAATAATGGGCTGTGAGGCCATTTCTCCAATCATTAGGGTTTTTAAGCTGATTTCCTAAGGAAAGCGAGCTTCTGCAATTGCATCGCCAGCCCGTCTTTTGGGCCATTTCCACAACTTTTGAACTCTTGTGATAAATTTCATCTAATTGGGGAAAAATAAAAGGATTCCAAGGACACCATGCTCCATCAAGTTTCATGCAAACGAGTGAGTGGTTTTCTGTTTCTCCAGCAGCTCCAGTCACGGGGAGCTTTCTCCATCCCGGTCCCGGGACGGGGGCAGGACCGCTGCTGATCGTTGAAGACGGATGGTGCCCATGGTGCCCACCTCGCCGCGGGACTGACACGTGGCTCCTGCTGATGTCCTCCTACACCGCTGATGTCCTCCTACACCACTGGTGCCTTCTGATGCTCTGTAGCTCACAAGCTAACACGCGCTCAGAAGACATAGGGGTCTGCAACCTCATCTGAATTATTCATTAGGATGTTTATTTTATTGCGTGCCTGGAAAACGTGTGTGACTTCAATACACGACAGTGAGACCGCTCGGAAGTACAGGAGTCGCTGTGCTTTACTGCAAGTCAACAAAACGCCCTTGTCATTTCTTTACCTCTTTGTTTGCTCAGGTTTTTTTGTCATTTTGCTGTCCCTAGTTCAAGTTACACGGCCAGCGATGTGAGGGAAGACGCGGTAGCTCTCTACAAGTGTTTGGAGATAAACGCATGCAAATGCGAGAGAAGGAGCTGAAACTCAGAAGGGTTGGAGGAAATTAAGAAAAAGGAACGAGCCTAAATCCTAGCAATGCGAGAAAGGTCGTTCATCGGTGTTTGGTGGTACTCCTCACCACGTCTCCCGAAACAGTGAGAGTTGTTATGTCTGTATGGGGCCGGGTCCTGGGTGTAATGAAGTAACTGGGATGGCCAGATTCTTCCTCGCCTTTTTTTGGTTTCGTTATCTTTCAAGAAGTAAAATTTCCATTTTTCCCATTTCATCCCCAATTCTCACCGCGTTCTTACCACCTAAAACCTTATTTCTCAAGCACCCCCCTCCTTCTGCTTGGACTTCTGTCTCTGCCAAGCATCTTTCTGATTTCTTCCGAGAGAAAAGGGGCAACGTATGTCTATTGGGTCTGGCTGGGATGGAGCTGACTTTCCCCCCAGCAGCCCTCATGGTGCTGTGTGTGGGTAACCAGAAAGGTGTTGGTAACACCCTGGAGCAGTGCTCCGCAGCATCAGGGCTGTCTCTCCAGCATTCCCCCCCTCGCCCCCAAAGGCTGGGGGCTGGGGATGGGCAAGATCTTGGGAGGTGACACAGCCAGGGCGGCTGACCCAAACTGACCAAAGGGATATTCTGTACCGTATGGCACCTACTCAGCAAAAAAAAGCTAAGAGAAAGGAGGGGAGGGGGGCATTCATTATTACAACGTTTGTCTTCTGGAGCAACCACTATGCGTACTGAAGCCCTGCTTCCCGGGAACTGGCCGGACATCGCCTGCTGATGGGAAGTAGAGAATAAATCTTTTGTTTTCCTTTGCTTCCGTGCGTGGCCTTTGCCTGTGCTTTATCAATCTGCTTTTACCTTGACCCATGAGTTTTTTTCCACCTTATTTTCTCCGCCCCCCCCGTCCTGCTGAGGAGGGAGGTGATAGAGCAGCTTGGTGGGCACCTGGTGTCCAGCCAAGATCAACCCACCACGGTCCTTTTTGGCGCCCAACGTGGGGCATGAGACAACGCCAGGTTTGTATTAAGCGTGCTATAGCCACAGTAATTATTAAGTGGCAAGCTGCCGCGCGGGTCACGGAGTTTGCTGGCTGCCCTGCTCATCTCTTTATTTTGCTGAGCTTGGGAACATGCCAGTGCAAACAATGGCTCTGGGCTTTGCCCTGGCACTGATGGGGAGCTATCTTGTGGCGAGGATAAAGAGCCCAGATCCCTCATGCTGCAACGCTGGCCCTTCTCTGTGTCTGAAAAAGTGATCCCTCTGCTGATTGACCCCAAAATTTGGAAATTGCCTTGAGCCAACTGTTTGCCCTCCTCCCTTTTGATCTTCATATCCACCTGCCTATCACTACCTCAAGCTTTTCATCACTTCCCACCTTTGCCTCATCCCTTGCCACACAAGCTCCCATTTTCCACTTACCCTTTTCCTCAGAATTGGTGAATTTTCGTTTTTCACAGCGCTGCTCCCAGCTGTTGGAGGACTGGGATGTTGGTCCCATCCATCCCTGCCCACCATCTGCACACCCTGGAGCTCCCCGTGTTGGGCTCCCATCTCAGCTCATCCTCTTGCCCAGTCCCCGTGCACTTCCAGGCTCCTCGCGCATCTTCTAGTTGGGCTCCTGGCTGTTTGGGGTGACTGACCCAAGCCACGCAGAAGATGTTTATTCTGCAACATCCCTTAAAATGTCTTTTCTACTTTATCTCATTTCACTCCTACTCTAGAGGTGTCCCACTGGGCCCGGTGTCCATGACGCCGTAACGCTGCTCTCCTAAGCCTCCCTAATCTGCTCTGCATCCAGCTCTGTGTTTAAGGACACAAAGGGTTTTTCATGCCACATGGAACTCTCATATAGCAACAGCGACGTCTTTTTGCTGGGAGCAGTCAACAAACAAGCGAAGAAGATGTTTGCAAGGGCATGTAGCAATAGGACGAGGGGCAATGGCTTTAAACTAGAGCAGGGCAGGTTTAGATGAGACATGAGGAAGAAGTTCTTTACGCTGAGGGTGGTGAGACACTGGCCCAGGTTGCCCGGAGAGGGGGTGGAGGCCCCATCCCTGGAGACATTCAAGGCCAGGCTGGATGAGGCTCTGAGCAACCTGATCTAGTTGAAGATGTCCCTGCTCACTGCAGGGGGGTTGGACTAGATGGCCTTTAGAGGTCCCTTCCAACCCAACACATTCCATGAGTCTATGATTCTGTGTACGTTACCCATAGCTGCTGCTTACGAACAGAGGAAAAGACGGCTCTGGCTGTGCGAAGGTACCCGAGATGGAGAGCACAGCCTGCCATGGCTTTGCGTGCTGCCTCACGGAAACGATCGTGGTGTGCTCTGGCCAACTGCTCCTGCTGTGGTGGGATGGCAGGGCTTCACGGTCAGCCCGTAATTAGCTGCAGTGACCATAATTAGCTGCAGCCATGTTCAGCGCAGTGGCTGAACGTGCCATTTGGAAACGGTTCGAGAACGGGAGATCAGACACTGGGTAAGAACCAATCTCACAAACAGTGGTGGGAAAAAAGGAAGCGTCCGCTCCTCTAGGCTGTAATGGCGTTCTTGGAAAACGTGTGTTTGCAAGAAAAGCTTAAATCCAGCTCGTTGCTGGTGCTTTGCCTTTGCCGTTGGGCTTCCTGCCCTGCAGCGAGCCCGGTTCAGAGGAAGAGTCCGTGTGCCACCATTCTGCAAGTGGCTCGGGCAGCCCGCGGAGTATCGGCTTCAGCTTCCGCCAGCGCTGCGGGCCACCTTGGAAAGGCAAAGTCTGAGTCACCGAGTGGCACTCTTAGGCCTGCCTTTGGGCTGCTAAAAGCTGAACAGTGCGAAAATCAATGTCTTCTTGTCCTTTTGTGTGATACCACAAGGTATCACAAGCCTTGACTGGATTTTTCTATTGAAGTTTATATATTGAGACGTCTTAAAATGCAGAAGGGGAAGCAGTTGTCATCCGGAGAGAGAGCAGCCAGCAGATATTCCCGGAGGGTACCCATTCAAGAGCCCTTCCTGCAGACGAGCCTCCCAGGGAGATAACCCAGGCAGCCAAAATGACATCGCAGGCTCTTATTGATCCCTCTCTCTGGGCAACGGGAGGACTTAAACAAACAAGTGAGTTTCTGTGGAATTTTGCATCTTGCATCTCGCTGTTTCCCACACAAAGCATAAGAGACACTTCTACCTTTTCTTGTCTATACCTACATCGTTTTTTTTTTCTTTACCGTCAGAATTCATTTGGAGATCTTCCAGACTGCACAATTATGCAAGATTAGGCTTCCAGCCTTTTAATGGAAATAATGGTAGGGGTGGGTGGCTATAAAGGCAGCTTCAGACAGCAGATCCACTTGCAAAGAGAAAAGTGCTTAAGGGCTGCGTTCTCTGGAGCGCAAGACACTTCATAGCTAGGTTGTGTGGCAGAAGTGCCTCAAGAACGGTGGCTGTAAGCCGGCAGAGCGGGGACGCGGGTGTCAAGGAAAACAGGAAACACAGAGCCACACTGTCCTGCTGCCTGAAAGCACAGCACGAGCTACCGCGGCAGCAAACAGCCGCCCTTTGTGCCCCTTGTTTTGCCTATCAACGTATCGCCACTCCGCATCACTGAACGTACCCTCAGATGACGATCTAGGGCATATAATTTGGGTGGCGCTTGACATACCAACCTGTCTATCAGACGCCGTGTGTTTCTTACCTTTTTGCACGTTGCGCATCTTCTGCCTTCTTTGAGAGGAGGGGCGAGAGAAACCTACGGCATTTAAAAAGTGGAAATGGAAAAGATGCCTTCAGATGTGGTACCAAAGCCGTGATGACCAGGATCCTTCGCGCCTTATACCGTGCAATACGGGGTGATCACAGAAACCTTTATTTGGAGCGCAGGGCTGTGACTGACGTGCTCCTGTTTCAATGGGCCACAAGTACAGACAGAAGGAAATCTCTGCCAGTTCTGAGCTGTATAAGGTACACGACCTGCAGATAAGTCAATTTAATTTTATCCTGTAGTGAGCACTGGTGCACCCGTACAATGGACAGCACATCATCACATCCTTTGCTCAACTATCTCAGTATAATATATTTAGTCTTCATAGCCTTCGGTACATCGTGTTATTTATTCTTACATCTAATATATTTGGAGCAACTTGCTAGCAAGGTGCAGCCCTATTTATCCTTCTAGGGACAACAATAGCAGGAATAAATGTTAAACTAAAGGAAGGAATAAAAAAAAAAAAAAAAAAAAAAAAAAATAGCAGCTCTATTTGCGCTATGCCGAGATGCGTTTCTTGGCAGCCCCAAAGATTCAACAGTCTGGTATTTATCACGACCGAAATGCACAAATGTCTGGTGATTACATGAAGGAAAATAAAGAGACCGAGCATGAACTGCAGACTGAGAGATAAGGGCAGGTTTTTACGGCAGGCAGCTGCCGAGGCGGTGGTGTGTCAGTCAGCCCCGTGCCGCGGGACAGGAGGGGGCACAGGACAGGGCAGCGAGGGGGCAGAGCTGAAACCGCTGACAAACAGGACAGTTTAATACCAAGGAGGAGAATCAGGCAGCCTGCTTAATCACATCATTCAACACCATGAGGATTATGTTTATGGAATTTATCCCCCCTTCATCTCCCGTCGGATAACGCTATGAAGACTATTTAAGATCTTCCTGTTTGAAACAAGCCCCTGGAATGATGTTCAGGGAAAGGAGTCTGTCCGGCAGCACCCGGAGCTGCGTTGGAGATTTTAGCATCGACCCGCGTCCCTCGAGGACTCTGCCCCTGGTGACAAGGTGGGTCCTGCCCTTGCGGCACACGCTGGATTTGGCCCCGGCTCAGTTTGAAGATGGGTCCCTGGTGCCCTGATGCGATGGGGATGGGTTGCGCCATTATAGACCCTCTCCATGAACAGGCTTAACCCACCCAGGGTGTTTTGGGGGTAGAGTGGAGGAGAATTTCTCTCTTGGAGGGTGAGAAGCTTCCAGCCCCTGTCGGATTTATGATACCAGGATTACTGAAACCAAGAGCTGAAGAATAAGTTTGATTACTGAATCCGAAAGGCCCAAGGAGCTCCGGGAGCTCCTGGTGCAAGTGAGACAGTCACTGTACGGCTTTGGTCAAGGTTGCTTGAAGTTAGGGTTAGGATTTGGGAAGAGAAAGGTACAAATCTCTCAATTGTTGCCAAGTCTGTAAAGTCTGCTAACCTACAGGACACACGGAGGCTCGTGCTGGTTACGGAGAACAGCTGCTGTGCTGTCGAGCAAGGAGTGATCACCAGTTTAACGGGTCAGGTTAAGATTTCAGTTCAAAAAAGGAAATGTGCTGTTGCCTGGACTGTTCTGGGCATCACACAGGCCACATTCTTGGTTGAAGGATGATGATGAATTTCATTATTCTCTCCAGAGGGAGAGAAGCTCCTGGTTTTTAACAGCTGCATCCCAGTGCGGGAGGTCCTCCGTTTCCCTGACACAAGCACAGAGCCGAGGTAACACATGATCCTTCTGTTTTGGCTTCATTTCATCATTTTACCGTACGGCATATGTGATGCAAGATTCAAGGGAATGATGACTTGCACTCTAGGGCTGGCATTTCCTAAGGACAATTCAATAAAAGCATACGGACGTGCTGCAGATGATACAGATCTTGCATTCTTTGTAGGGTTAATGCAGGTAGTAGCGTGAGCCTCTGCCTGGCAAACTCTTCTGATGGATGCTCTCCTCATCCTCTCCACCCCAAATGAAACCACCAGTCTTTTAGGATCGATAATCTCCTCTCGTGCAGGTGAGGGGATCGCCCAGTTACCCCAGGAGCCTCCAAGGCTGGAGCGCAGACCCTGTCACTCAACAGTGCCAAGGGCATCAGAAGCAATTAAAGAAAAATGAGAATTGATTTGAAGGATGTAATAATCATTCATCTAGCTGGGGGAAAAAAAGGATTTTATCATTGATATATTAGAAAGAGTGATGTTTACTCTCTGATAAGCATTATGGCACCCACAGAAGTAAGCCTGAAACCGCAAGGACTTGCACCGTAGATGATTTAATTCTAAAGAACAAGAAAACAATAATGTTGCAAATCAACCCAAGCGCTAAGGCAGCTAGAAGCGGGCAGGGGAAGGGTTTCTGACTCCAGTCTTGGCCCAAAGTAGCCAAGCACCCCCCTGGGCCCCACGCCTGCCTCTCCATAGCAATTCTGCTTCCCAGCACATCGTGCCCGGCTTGTTTTTGTAACCACTCTTGCAGCTGCTCTTGGAAATACACGGATGTTCACCCTTCGCAGTGCTCACGCGTCCTGTCCTATTGAGGCAGATCTCCTCACTGCAGGGTAAACTTAAATGGGGATGGTGATCTCTGCGTACAGAGGACAGAAAACCAAAGACGAGTGACAACGCAAGACGGTTTTGAGGGAGAAACTGAAAACTGCCACAGCCTGTAAGTATCTCTGCTTGTGCTTTGGTGGCTGCCCTTGGACAGGGCATTTTGTCACTCCGTGCTCAGCTTCTCGTTGCTCTAACAAGGGACAAGGAGCTTCATTGATCTTTGTAAAGCATTCAGTAAGCACCACATTTTTCTTTCATGTTCTGGATGTCCCTGCTATAGAACACATACATCAAACCCTGCCCGTAATGGAGTAATTAAACGGCACTGCCGAAGGGATGTCATCGGATGGGACTGATTACAGCTCACCCAGAAATGTCTTCCCAAGTCCCAGGCCCTTTGACGTGATTCTCCCCCCCTTTCTCTGAATTTCTTCCTGCATTAATTTCAGCCAGTCCTGGGATTATTTGAAAAAGGGCCTTGGGGGACTTGTTCAAAGGCACTGCCACCACGGACGACTTTGCTTTCTGAACTGAAGCATTTCACTCCTATCTGTCTGGACATATGAGCTGCTCAGCACTGCTTCATTAGGCAAGTTATTTTTAAATTCCCAGAAAGAGCAAAACATTGAGAGAGGAATTAGCATTTGCTGTTGAAACAGCTGCAAAAAAAAAAAAAAAAAAAAAAAAAAGACCAGGCAGAACCCCACCCCGAGCGCCCCCCGGCCAGCCCTGCGATTAACCAGGCAGCGGTACCCAAAGTCACTGACACACGCTCAAGCCGCACGTGTTAGAAATCCCACCCGAAGATACGGACCGGTGAGTGACCATCAGACCTGTGTTTGGGATGTAAATAAGAGGGTGACCATCAACTCCGAACAAGAAAATGTCTTTGAACAATCACCCCTCCTTCCAACCCCAGCCGGTGTTTCCCACTTTCCCCCATCTTTCTCTTAAGGACTTCGATACTTTAAAAACCCTCCACTCTGGTTTCTCAACACGAATGAATGAAAAGACAAAGCCTGCCCAGAGTCCTTGCTTCCCTTCATAACTAAAACCCAGCGGGCTCCCAATACTTTCAAAATGGCAAGGGACAGCAATAAAGCTGGCATTTCTTGGTGGTATTCTGTCTTTGTAACACGTTTAAGTTTCCCAGCGGCTAATACTGCTCTTACAGCACGGAGGTAAAGCAAAAGGCATGGCAATAAAACTGTCAGAGGCACGTTTTGGTCACTGTCTTTTTGCAAACGCTGATTGCCCGGCGGCTTGTGCTGCTCAGGGCAGCTACGGCTCACACTGATAACGTGACACAGGTGAAAATAAAGTGTTGGAAAGCTGTAGTCCATTATGGATATGGCCTACACCTGAAAAGGGAGGAGAGAGGACTCAAAACAGCCTTTTCACCTAACCGGGAGCACACCTGTATTGCAGCTAAGGCTGCCTGCACCTGCCCGCTTCGCCCCTGCCTGCGCTCACAGCGTTCTGTATTTACCCAGAAGAAATCTAGCAGGAGCCGTTCTAATAACCTGCTCCCGATTCCAGGCTAATGAAGGCTGCCGGATTCCTCTGAATTAATTCTTGTTCAAACTAGAGCGTTTCCTTTGGAAAAAAAAAAAAAAAAAAAAATCTCATTAAGTATTTCCAGCGATTCTTCAGCGACGGGCACTCCGCCGTAGCTGGGAAATTGTGGGTGGGCTGTTTCAGTGGACAACTTTCCCCCCTGCTAAAAATATACAGCAACCTATTTTGATGTCCAGCCACCAAACAGCACTTTGCCAGGTAAAGAACCCTTTAGTGTTAAATCCACCACGTGCCTCCCTAGAGACTGCATTTAAAGTGTCCCTTAACCTTTTATTTCTTAATGAACCGTGTTGCTCGGGTGTTTCTCATGAAGGTGTGTTTTCCAGCCCTTCGGGAAGTCTTCCTGGAGCCCACAACAGAGGTAATAAAGCCTCCCTTGTCTCCCTTGGTCTCTCCCTTTTTGCTTCCACTGAAGCATTAGCTCCTTTTGGCAGAGCATCTCATTAGGAGCTCATGTTCAGCTGATTATTCCTCTTCTGAATCACTGTTTTCCATGACTCTGTCACCCGCCCCGTAGTCCAGCTGCCCGCTATATTCTTAGGCTGACGACTTTACATCTGGTGGCACTGAAAAACATGTTGTTTACTTAAGCTCAGCTCATTAAGCAATCCAGATTGGGTTTGGTATCAGCGACCTGCCCGTAACTTCTGTGCACCTGCAGACCACCAGTAATGATTTTCTGTTTTCTTGTAGGTCACTGATCACACATTAAGCGGTGTGGGGTCAAGAACCGATAGGACGGAGCCGTGCCTTGTTCAGCGATGCTTCTGCTTACAATTACACTTGCAGACCTAGCAGTTAGTTTTCAGTCCAATTAGTATTTGTCATCTGGACTGACACCGTTCCTCTTTCTCAACCAAATACCATGAAAGACAAGATCAGGTGTCTTCCGAACTGAAGGTTTCTTCTATCAGCGCTGCTACTTTCAACCACGACATTAAGGAAAGTATCTGGTTGACTTGACAAAGCCTACTTTTCATAACGTTATAGTATCTTCTCAAAATGATTAATTAGCAAGGCCTCTTACCTGCGTTACTCTCCACTACACAAGTAAGAAGGAGTCAGGTTTGAAAAGGGAAACTGGAGTCAGCATAATGAGAAGCGGTAGGCAGTTTCTGCTTGTTGAATGAGAACAAATTAAACATTTTGGAAAGCTGTAAGCAACATGCTTTCAAAATTTTGCAACCACACTTCTCTGCCGCAAAGTTTTACCCAACCCTGCCAGTTGTTGCTCCGTCTGAGGCAGCCTTGATCCCAGCATGTCAAGCAATAGGTTTCATTATTTTCAACAACTTCATCATTTTCAACTTTTTAGGAGACAAATAGCCACAGCAGATTTCATCTGGCCTCTTCTCTAGCAACAATTATCTGTGCACGGCCAGGCCAACTGGCCTTGTTGGCCGCTGAGGACTTCTGCTCAGAGACGGGTCTCCAAACAAACCTTGCTCAGTGGTGGTGGAGTCTTTGTTATTTCGCCCAATGCTGTGGAAACCTTTGTATCTGCGATGTAAAATCCAGTGGCTCCACAGCCTCCTGCACCTCATTCTGCGCCGTCTCCGGGCAGAGCTCAAGGATGGGCTCCAAACCCCTCACGTTTGTTTTGACGTTTCCAGCTCTTGCCTTCGAGAGCTGCGTGGGAACACTCACACCCGGGAGCTAAGTAACACCGAGTAGACTCGTTTTTCTGTCTAATCAGAGAAAAAAGGAAAATAGCTTCAAGTGTTTTTAACACTTAGAACCGAGAAAAAAAATCTCCTTTTTAGAACTCTTCACCAATACAGTATTGGGACTCTCTATTCAACTGCAGCATCTTGCAGTTGTGCCGTTTCTTAGCGTGTAACAATTTTGTTGTTGGGTTTTTTTGCTGCTCATTTTGGGGAGAGGCAATGCAACAAGGTTTACGAGACTGCTGTAGATCGATCCGCATGGGAAAAATCCTGATACTGAGCGATGAGGCGACTCAAAGAGCGAAAGTGTACTACGCAAAGTTTCCACCGGATATTTACAGGAGAAAAGTTCTTCTCATGTACCCAGTACTAAGTGTCTTTCACCATTATGTACAGTTAGACTCAGCTGAACAGTGAGCGTGCTGCATTTAAAGGAAAAGTTCCAAATTTCAGGGGCTTTGATTAGGTTTTTTGCTCGGTTTAGGTGACACAGTGGGGAATTTATCAGGCTGTGCCAGAATACGTATGAGTCAGCCTGCCACCAGCATGAACGCAGAGCAAATCATTTGGGCATGCCCGCGTTTGTGAGAAAGGCCGAAGCATTAAGACTTGATATAAATGTAATTTTTTTTTTTTTTTTAACTTTGCAATAAGAAAAGACTCAAACGGTATTTTTCTCATGCTATTAAAAGACATTTTGGATTAATATTGTAATCCTAGAAGTAAATGACTTTAAAATTAAACACAGTTCATGCTACCAAAAAAAAAAATTAAATCTGGTAAGCGTGGTAAGGAGTTTGTCAGGATGAAGTAACTTTTCCAGTCTGAGATTTAATTCTGGTTCTGCACATGGAGCTCTTAATTGCCATTTTACTATTTTAGATGAGCTTTCTTGCCTCAAGGCTTTAATGAAATCCACCAACCTCAGTGGTTAAAACCTGGCGGGTTGGCTGTTTCAGAGTAGAGAGGAAGTTCCTTCATCAGGAGACCAAAGTTTTCTACAATTAATACATGCAGAGGTGAGAGTTTTCCAGTGAGAAAGGACAGTCTCATCATTCGGTCCCACACGGATATTCTCGGATGGCCTAGGACAAGTTCTTCAACCAGGAATATCAAAGTCTCACTTTTTCCCCTTTTAGGTACTGGTAACACTGTCATTGAGGCTGTCAAAGTTCTTGTGGAACACGGCGTACAACCAAGTGTTGTTATCCTGCTGAGCCTCTTCTCCACACCTCATGGTAAGTTGAGGCCTTTGCCCTCTCTCAAAAGGTGCCAAAAGTTAGGTTAACAGTTGGACTCGATGATCTCAAAGGTCTTTTCCAACCTAAATGATTCTAGGACTCTGCCTGCTCCCCAAACAGGCTGGGAATTTAAAAGCTTGGATGGGGAGGGAACGGTACCTGAGTAAGTTCTCCCAAGAGCACAGCACTGCCGGACAAACAAGACCTCTTTAATGAACGCTATTAGAAATGCCTCTTTAAGGTGCAAAATTCTCCTCCAGCTCTTAAAAACTTTAGCATGCCAGACCTGTGGATTTAAAAATAACCAGCTGGAAAAACCTCCTCAGATATTGTTAGAATGGAAAATACTTTGTTGTATCAAACATAAATATGGGCTTCTCCACCATCATAAGAGAAGGGACCCTCCATCCACCTGCCTACCAAGGGGGAAGACCTTTCACCAGCATGGTACAGCAACGTAGGCAGAGCCTGAGATGGAGAAAAGAGCCAAGTTACGCTCTTAGGAATTGTTATATGCTGAGGTTTCTTCCCAAGTTTGTTCCAGGCTGGTACGTTAGTGTAAATTGGCTTCACTTGCCTGCTCAGTACCTGGCTCTACTAATACTTTGAGCATATAAGGATTTGAGTTTGTTGGGTCTTTTTATTTTTTTGCTTCAGTTTTAGAAGCTCCCAAGAGATTCAGATTTTTCTCACCTCACTGCATTTGGATTATTACTTATCTACATTGTGAATAAATTATTTTAATATCTTTTTAGGAAAAGAAAAAAAAAAAAAACACCAACATTTTTCTCATCTATCCCTGCACACCAAATTACCAGTTTTTAAGACCCTGGGGGATTTAAAGCAAATTTATTTACCCTTATTGAAGGAAATAACATTAAACTTACCATGGAAAAGTGTTGTAATTCTCCTTCGCTATACCTACATTAGCAAATTGAAAACACTTAAGTATGACTTACACCATGATTTGGGATTTTTTCCCTATACTGCAAAGTTCTCTATGCAAATTTCTTTTCCCCTACAAGCTTTTTGAGCCACACTGCTACACCGACCCTCATTTTTTCAAAGCCGTTAAGGAGATATGTGTGCGAAGGCCACTAATTGTTATTAATGTCAACCAGATACCAAAATCCACGAAGTGGTTTTGAAAAATCAGAGCTTATTCTGCACCTGATCAGCCTTGTGAAGGCAAATAAACTCCACCAAATCACACCGAGGGAGGCACTCTTCCTTCACTGTCTGCCCTGGACCTCAGCTACAAGTTTCAACCACTGCAGTAAGGCGTGAATGAGCAGAACCCGGCTGCCATCTCCGCCCATCGCTGGGTGTTCATCTCCCAGCAAACCGGCAAATATCCCCCTGGAGACTCTGAACTCACCCCCGGAAGTAACGAATAACATTTTTTATTCCTCTGTTGCTTGCCATTTGATGATCTTCAAGACTTTTGGTAAGATTAATCAATTAGAAGTATTTTATTGAGGGGAAAAGAAAGAGACAAAACAAACAAAATTACTTGTCAGATGTCATAAAATACCCAGAGGCTGTTCCAAGAGCATAAACAATCATCTTATCTCTCCGTTCAAATAGCAGAATATGCTCTACCTCCCATTTGCTCAATAATCCCTACCATTTTGCTGCTTAGGTTAGTGGTGTGTAACAAAGCCGCTTTCATCCTGCTCTGACCTTGCCTCGTATTCAGAAAAGGTAGGGAGAAAAGACAGGATTCACTTTCATGCATAAATCACTCTGTCGCAGTCGCATCGCCTCCTGTCTCCTCGGTCCTTTGAGGTCTGCCATTGGAGCACTGTGACAGACGTCCTGCTGATCTACTAATTGCCAATACTCGCACTCGGTGGCTGTCTTATCAATTGTCGGCACAAGGTTTTCCATGATAAAGTGTATCAATTGTGTGCCGATCATCTGCTCTCTGAATTATCGATGTTTGACAGCAGAATTAATTTTTTTGCCTGCTTCAAAGATGCCTGCCAAAAATGAAAGTGTACACACATTCAGCCACAGGGTCTCTCTCTTCGGGGGATACAGTTTCTCCAACCACTGGAATCCGTCAGCGGTAGGACCACTGTCTACATAAAAAGATTTGCTTCTCGTGGGTCAGGAACAAGGCAACTTTTCCCCGTGACAGCCATTTTGCTTCACTGAAACTGCAAAATTGCAGTGTGACATTAAATTTGCTCTTCCTAATTTTTCTTTTTTAAATTTTCACTCACATTGAGCAGTCAAACCAGAGCTGTTGGGTCGTGGTTTGACCCTACAGTAAATCCGACTGTAATGCAGGATCTATATTGCAGCAATGATGCAAAGGACTGACCTGATTTAAACTCACTCTCCCAACTCCAATTTGCTTTTAAAAACATAACAGTTAACCTTCTGCAAGCAAGTTTTATGCTGGATTAGGTATCACCTCTCCATCACTCCAACTATATGCTGCATCAAGTGTCATCTGCAGATGGAGTAAACTTCTGTGCTTTGTATTATGGTTAATTCAACAAAAATATAGTTGGGAACCCAAATCTGCTCCAGATGAAACGGGGACTGCTTCAGCTCTCCATTACTAATGATTTTGATATCACGGCCCTCAGTTCAGTGAGTTTCTAACCTACCTCCTTTCCTGGTCACCATGCTGTGGCAAGTAAAACTGATGAGAAACGTGCCCTGTACCCGACCCCTCCATTCTCTCTAGCACAAACACTGTAGCTGCCTTTAAGTTCTCGAGTTGGAAGGGGGAAATTTAAACTGTGAATATTTAAAAACACTTCATTTACATTAAAAGTTGGGCTTGTATCTTTCTACCCATTTATGGTTCCACAAATTTTAAATGTAACCCACCCCTAAACTTGGCAGTAATCTCACTACTATTATAATAAACTGCCAAAAGGAGAAACAAAGGTGTCTTGTGGGCTTCTTGAAACCACAAAGATCCTCAGAAATATGTTTTTTCTCTATGCACAGGATCTTGCTTGAAAATGAATATAACTTCCTTGGAAGCCATCTCTGGTTTACTTTTCCTTAAAGTCCTTTTCAAGAGAGACTGTTCAGGCAGTACAGTGGGATCTTTCCAAACTCTGAGGGAATCCTCTCTGTTCTCTATGGGAGGCGAGTCTGCAGAGCCTTAACCTTTCCCTCTCCTTAAACTAGCACTGACAGTCGGCACAGCGTGAGCCCCTTGGGTTCCGAACGGAGACAAGCGTTTTTCTCTCCTGGTTCTCTATTTCTTTTCAGACACAGTTTTCTTCCCGCTATGCCTTATCGATTCCTGATTTCACTTCTTGGCCAGAATGCCACGAGGGAGACAGGCTGACCCTGGAGGTAACGCAGCTGCAATTTATAGTTCCAACATCAGGGGAACAACTGCAGAAAAATTAACCTAAGCACAGGACTTAGGCAACACGGGAAGTCTGGTGTTCAATTAATTAAGGCTCATATTGGAACACAGGAGTATCTTAGCTTTTATATAGTGTGACAGTTGTCTTTAATACACGACACCAGGTTAGGCAGCAGAGAAAACCCAGCGCAGAGGGGAGACGCTGCGACAGTTAGAAGGGGAGCAGAGTGAATGTCCGTACCAACAGACACCACTCCTCACTGACAGTTTTTCCCTTGGCTTTTGGAACTGTTGGCCATTGTGTTGGCCATACTGTTGCAAGGGCATGTAGCGATAGGACGGGGGGCAATGGCTTTAAACTAGAGCAGGGCAGGTTTAGATTAGACATTAGGAAGAAGTTCTTTACGCTGAGGGTGGTGAGACACTGGCCCAGGTTGCCCAGAGAGGGGGTGGAGGCCCCATCCCTGGAGACATTCAAGGCCAGGCTGGATGAGGCTCTGAGCAACCTGATCTAGTTGAAGATGTCCCTGCTCACTGCAGGGGGGTTGGACTAGATGGCCTTTAAAGGTCCCTTCCAACCCAACACATTCCATGATTCTGTGATTGCTGGCCTCGAGCACTGGCACCTCTGCCCAGCGCACACCCTGAGGTGACATGAAACGGCCCCCACACTGACAGGCCTGGCTCTTGTGGGGACACAGGCCCTACTGCTGCCGCGCCCAAATGGCACCACAGGCGGGCCCTGCTGAGCCCCGGGACCACCCACACCCCTGCGGGGCAGCACTGGGCTGCGGGCTGACGGGGTGGCCGTAAAGACCCCCGACGGCCACCCCGCCTCCATGCCACCGGGCCACAGCCCTCGGCCTTTGCCCCTCTTCAAAATGGCGGCGTCCCCCGGCGCTGGGGCCGCTCTACCCCGCGGTCCTCCACGCTCCTCTCGTTGGGCCGCGCTCCCCCGCCCCGACTCCCCAGAGGGGGCAGCGGCGCCTGCGCAGAGGCGCGCGCGCCTTCACTTCCGCTTGCCGGCGGCCGCTTCCGGGCCCCCGTTCCTTGGTAACAATGGAGCAGAAAATGGCCGCCTGAGAGGGGAGGGAGGGCGACGCTGCGGCTGTTTGGGGACGAACGGAGCGGGGCGAGCCAGGACCGAGCCCACTGAGGAGCTGGGAGAGCAGTGGACCGAGAGCTGGGGAGGCGGCGGCGGCGGGCGGTGAGTATCGAGGCCGGAGGCGGACTCTCAAAATGGCCCGGAGAAGGGAGAGGCCCAGGCCCAGGGGAGGCGGCGGTGGCTGCGGCCCCCTCCCGGAGGCGGGAGGGCCGCGGAGCCCCTCTGCCCTTGCTTTGGGCCCCCGACGTGCGGACTGCGGGGTGCCGGGCAGGGCAGGGCAGGGCGGCTCCGGACTCCGCGGGGCTCGGGAGGCCGAAACCGCCCCGCGGCAGAGGCGGAGCGGGGTGCCGTGATGGAGCTGGGGGCGGTGATGGCGGTCTGGGCGCGGGTGTGCCCCGGGCACTGCGAGGATTCTCGGTCTGCCTCTGCCCAGGACGGGCCGGGCTCTGTCACCCTGGGGACTTTTCCCCTTTCTCCCGGGGCGTGTGGCAGGGCCTCACGTCGAAGCGGGGCGAACCTGTTCCTTCTTTTGGAGCTGGAGTAAGGTTGGGCTGCTGGGCCCCTCACCCTCTAGGTATCCGGTTGGGCTGGAGGAGGAGTTGTATTTAGTCTCCCTTTTTGGAGAGGTGGAGTGTGGGGTGAAATTATAGCCACTATTTTGGGCCTTGCCGTACTGCTTAGTGCCTACTTAAGGAATCTGCAGCTCTTCAGGACCGCGTTTTCAGTCTGTTCTTCCTCTGAGTTGAGACAAGAAGCCCTGTTGTGGGAGACAGGCAAGAGGGAACTCTTCATATTTCTGTGTGTGTTGTAAGGGTCTTGATCAGCTGGTGACCTGCTAAAACCTATGATATATGCTATTCCTATTCTGTTAGTTGCTCTCCAGTTAATTTAGTCATCTTTGCTCTGTCACCTTAGTTTTCTGTGCAAGTTCTTGCTTCCCTTTTTAATATTGTTTGTTGACATTTAAAGTTTCTGTTTACTGTGTTTCAACACCACTGTAAAGTCCAGCTAGGTGTATGTATTACTCTATCTTCAGTGATCTGCCTTAATGCAGAAGCAATATCAGGTTGTATATAACAGTATGTAATGTAGTATAATGTAGTTGTTAAGGTTTGTTATGTGTCTTGATTTTAGTGTGTAGTAGAAAGAGCTTGACAAAATGTTTCACAGCAAAAAAAAGATATTTTGGTTTTGTAATAGTTTTGTTTGTTTCACTGTTTTTCAGGAAGATAGAGTCTTTATACAGAGAAGCTTGTAAACAAGAATTCAAACACAATTGTATCCAATGGTACCATAACATGTCAGATTTACTTTCCCTGTCCATATTGGCGGTGCTGGTTAATTTCAAGTCGTAAATTGTAGTCAAAATGCTAAAGAAGCTCTGACACGAGTTTGTCCCTGAATTTTAATTGCAGTTACTTGTCAAGTCTTTTTAAAAAATAAACAGTTGGCTGCTTCTTGTGCAGTTAATTATCTTAATTGAGAGTCAGATGCTTATTTTTGTTGGAGTGGTCAACTAGCACTTAAACTGACTGTATTCCCTCTACAGGTTTTCCATTTTGGAATTAAAAGAATTATAGCTTGGAATTACATCTGGCCTCCTCAAAAGGAGGAAACACACCACACATCATAAAATTAAGGCCTTCTTGTTATGTTAGACCACTAAAGCATAACAACTATAGTGTTCTCTTCATCAGCAGTTCTGACTACATAAATTTTTGTCACTGAAGTAACTATACCAGCATTTTTCAAGCATGTAGTGGTTGTCATCTGTACCATATTTATTTTCCATATTACTGAATTCATAGGTATGCCAAGGTGTACTGGAAAAGTGTTAGAAATGTCTGGTCTCCACTACCTGCCCTTTTTTTTTTTTTGTACTGGTATTTTTGGAGGAATGCATGAACCCCAAATGGAAACTGAAAACACCTATATACTCATATACCTGCCTAGCTTGTTCCTTTATTCCTCTTCACTATGGGAATGTATCAAAATAAATTCCTTGGTCTTGGTATGCTTCTATAGTTTAATACGTTACTAGGCTGTTTTAAATTTCTTTTTTTTTTTTTAGAGAACTCAGTTTCCATGTATTAAAACATTTGAATCCAAACAAGATTATTGGGTATTTTCTAATTTTTTGTGACTTAATCTCAGTCTTAATGAAAGCTTATCAACTCTTGAGTTTGCAAAAGTTAATCTTGAAGGGATAAAACCAAACATGAGCATCTCTGTCCTCAAGATATTTTGGTGATGTTCTTGTGCATCTCAAAACCAATACTTCTAAACAGCGTAGCAGTGTAATAACTTAGAGTTGAGACCTTTGTATGGTGAGTAGGGATAACCAGAAGCATCACAGAGCTCCGTTTTGCTTTTGCACAGGTTCCTGGCTGCAGTTAAGATCACAAGAAACACACACGCCTGTGTCTTCTTGAAACTGTTCAGGTTTATATTAACGAGGTACTTGTTAATAATTTTTGCTGATGTGTGGTGTTGAAGCTCAGCTTTTTACTTAAGGAGGTCTGCAGAGTTGTATGGTTTCATAAAACTGTCTAATGGTAATTGAATATGTAGGAAAAGTCAGCACACACTTTCTCTTAATAACTTTAAAACATTTTGCTTAGAGAGCTCTTAATTTCAATATGCGAGATTTATGCACACATAGTCTTGTTAAAATGCTTGAGCTTGCCTGCCTTGGTATATCATCAGAAATGGAATTCTAGTCTTACAGGTATCTATTTAAATTCAAATAAATTTTACTTAATTATATTTTCAACTTCTGTATTTGCTAGGCACTAGATATCATCAGCAACAAAAATCTGTGTCTCGGAATTCCTGTGTGGGTTGTGGTTGTAATGATTGTCACTGCTTTATTGGCCTTCTGCTTTCAGTAGTAGCTATCTTAGCAGCAGTTTTGTGGAGACAGTGAGATTTGATACTAAATTTAAATATGTTTTATTCTTTTTTAGTTGAAATTCGGTGAGTTATGATTGGCTTAGTGCTTTCACTAACCAGAAGGTCTGTTCCTTCAGAAACCAAAGCACTGTATGGTGGTCATCATGTAGTTTTGTGGGTACAGCTTCCTTGGGTGTCAATCCTGTTTATACTGCTATCACTGGTTACTTGCGTGCAGCATTACTTCTTCCTTTGAGCTTCAGAGTGGGCCTTCTGCTTGCTGACCTAGCAGGAAGCTCTCTTCTGGGGGAAAAAGAGCGTCATTTCATGAGTCTCCAGTGCTGGAAACTTGTTACACCTCGTATACGCTAAGCTTTCGCTTCTGTAATATCATCTGAATTTGAGGGCAAAAGGCAGTACTATCTTAATTTTATTTTCAACTTGCATGCGAAAAGTTGTTGTTTTAGTAAGTGTAGATAATAAAATGTGAAGCCCTGGATTTTGGCAGTTCTTGCTGAATTTTATTTTCAGAGCTCCATCTTCTTTCCACATGTTCTCAGTATTCTGGAATTGCTAAGCTCTACCCTTTCTCGTGGAAGATTTATTTTTTTTTTGTTCTGTGGAATTTTCTGCAACTGTCCTGCAAAAGTATTCATCTGCTTTCTATTGTTTAAAATGTATGTTCAGAATGACATCTTGTTGTAGGGCCTTTGCTTTGAAACACACTGGGGTAGTGAAATAGCTGAATTGATGTTTAACACTCCTTCTTAAATTGTCATTTAAATTTTTATAGCGGTTTACACGGAACATTTCATGGAAGACAAAATTTTCTTCCAGCTTTCCAAAAGTGGTACATGTTCCACGATATTTTTTGAGGCACAGAGAATATGGGGAGTTCTTGAGCATTTAAAATTTGTAGTAAATTTAGTAGAAATCTAGTAGGAGTGTAGATCTGTGGTTCATCAGAGTGTCAGTAGAAAGCAAGAATAGCAGGAAAAAAAAAGTATATCCAAAATTCATGGTGCAACTTTGAAAACCAGAAAACTTTGTTACTTGTTAATGTTTCTAAGACGTAGATGAGTACCTAGGCTATCCAAGCCTTTGGCGTGATTGCAAGAGGAAACTTGTGCACCTACACAAAACCAAAAAAACCAAACCTGACATAATGAAGCTCCCTGTATAATGCAAATAGATAGCTGTTTCATTTCACTGATTTATGATATCGTTTTCCTTTAATGATAGGATTCACTGACAGTCAGGTTTTGCTTCTGCTTTTGAGCTTGAAGACTTGAATGATGAAATATTTAAGATGAAAATGGAGTTTCTGCCATGTCATACTTTCTGCTAGTTTTGAGGATTGAGAAATTGGATACTAATTGGCATGGAAACTATTTTTCAACTTTTAATTCTTCTAGGAAAATGTAGTAGTTGGGACGTGGGATGGGTCAGGTGAATACTGCACGTGAAGTTGGTTCTGTTTATGCTTAAAGAACCCCAGGGTAACAGAACTGCCTGTTCTAGCTGCTGTTCCTGTGTCATTTGAGAAATGGAATTGGAGAGGCTGTTGGCTGGGGCTGGTTCTGCCAGACGGGATGGTATGTTAGAGCTGCTGAAGTCAGAGTTCATGGAAAGCGCTTTGAACAGACAGCTGTGTTGTACTTCTGCTGTAGAGCTAAAATGTCTTTGAGGTATGTTCAGTGAAAGCAAGGGAGGAAAAAATAGTTAATCCGTAGCAACCCAAACCAGAAAATAAGTATTTCAGGCTTCCACTACTGAGTCACTTCTTTTAGTCAAAGGGTTTGATAATTTCTGAAGACTGGAAGTAAGCAAGGTGCTCTACCGGTTGAGGTACCTAATTAAGATGAGGTTATGAATCATAAATGAGAAATTAGCCTTCTGCTGAGCACATCTATGAAACACTTATTCTTATTGCCATCATCTTTTTTGTTTATACAAAGGTATTAATTATGTTGCTGTGACGTGAGGTAGTTCAGGAAATGTTCCTAACATACAGGGCACTGCAAACTCTCATGTAATGTGGAAATACCAGTAACACCTAGATGGGGGGAATTTTAGAGGAAATTTTTGTTGTGCAGCTAGCTAGTGAGAATCTGAACTTTTCTGCAGTTTAACTAATGTAGTGTCTTTCTCCTGTTTAAAATTTGAGACTTGCCCCGTAAATCTAATGAAGATTATAACTTTAAGGTATTGATTTTTCTTTTAACCCTGCGGATGAGTGATTTCTGAGTTTGTCACATCTTCTAAGTTTTACCTAGCTAGTTTAATGAGAGTTCTAACATTTTATGTAATTTTAAAAAATATAAAATGAATGCAGGCTAAGGTAGTGTCTTGGTATTTGATACAGAAAACTAATGTCAGGAGATATTACACGGCTTTGAAGGAGGAAGAGCTAGTGATTTATTGCTGTGCCATATGGTCCATTAGTAGTTTTTCTGGGAAGAATTCTGTAGTCCGTAAGTGTTAAGCCTTATGGAGATACACGGTGTTATTGTTGAAGGTAAACGGACAACACAAGCATTTTATCACTGCTTGCTGTCCCACTAGATTGTTTCTAAGCACAGGTAAAAAATCTAAATATAAATGTAAAGTAAAATATTTCTTGTACTCCAAGAATGATAATTTTGCATTATTGAAAGAATATCTAGTAGTCTTAAATTGTTACTATGCAAAAGAGCATAATATTACTTCCTCTTGAATAAAAGAATGTAAAAAACAATACCTTTTGTGGGCTTACTGCTTTTGCTCGTGCAGTCTCTAGCAGCAGCGGAGAGACAGCTAGTTGTTTTTGCTCTGAAACCTCTGAGATTGTTGAAGCATAACTGCAGGGAAGATACTTCGCTAACTTTTGGAAGGATAGGAACACCAATTAAGAATTCACTGTAGTTAATGTGTCTGGATATTCAGATGCTGAAGAATATTTCCGTTCATTTCTTTTTTTTTTTTTTTTAAGGAGAACATCATTTATTCTAGCTATGATTCTATTTTGTGCAAACTTTAGGTGATTTCCTCCCACCCCAGGTTTTCCCATAAAGAGATTTTCATTGCTGTATACCTCAGCTGAAGTTGGCAATAATCAACAGATCTGAACTTCCTGCTCGTAGATGTGACCTTCCCCACCCTTTGTCAACTCACTGCCGATAACGAAAGACACTAAAGAAGGAAATTCTGAATCTTTTAACTTGGATAAGAACAAAGTCGTACTTTGAGTTGAACTAAACCACTAGAAGAAAGAGAAGCAGAGTTGAAGTGCACCTGCTTATTGGATAATCAAATGTTGGTTATTTTGTTGTAACTTAATAGTATACCTGTTGGTTTTCCCTCATCAGGTTTCCCTGTGTTACTGTAGTCAGCTTCTTTAAGCCAGTCTTAACTTTCTGCAGCGTGTGAGCTGAGAGCACAGTCCTGAATGAGGGACAGGTTTTCAGGTTATTTCTGCAACACTCCGCCTTGCTGAAATGGGAGCGAGGTGACATAGTAACTGACACTGTGGAATCCTGTTGTACAATCAGGTGGGACCTATGGAGTCATGCTGAGACAGTAGTAGTCTAAATATTCTAGTAAGTTCACTCTGGTAACTCAGTGCTCTGCAGTGGTGCCGGGAGGTGAAGCTTAAAATGGACAATGTGGACAATAAGCTGAGCGGACAGTGAAGAGAGAGAAAGTAACAGAAGCCTTGGGGTAGAAATCCTATTTTCCGTTTACTGATTATAATATCAGAGCTCTAGTTTGAAGAGTATTGTCCCGTTTGCTGTCAACAGTAAGTTAGGGAGAATGTGTAGATGTGCATTTATGCATTTCTTTGCCATCTGTGTTTCCATCAATGTAAACATCCCATATAGATACATAGCCATTCTAGGACATTGAAGCTAAACAGCATGAAGTTGGGGTACAGGGGGCTAGTTTAATTCGTTACAGTTGCTTGCAATAGGAAAATAAAGTGAGCTTGTCACTAGTAGAAACAGTCCTAATGTAAACTCTTAATTCAAGATCCACCTCTGAGGCTTTTTTTCTTAGCAATTGCATCTTTTCAGTCTTGGCCAATAGCTGATTTTATGGTTTAGGAGGGAAGATATGAGATGATGGAGGAGAATAGAGGAGCAAACCTCTACTGGAAATAAGTAAGACTGACTTTGTCTTACTCTGAGCATTTCCTCAAGGATCACCTGTCAAAGCATACCTCAGTCTGTTTGTAAAGAAGAGGTTTCTCCCCCCTTTCCCCCTGCTTTCACTTGTTTTGACTCTCCCTTTTTCCCCTGATCCCCCTTCCCCTGTCCCTTCATCTTCTGAAGTAGAATGGGCAAATGTCTTTGAATGAAATAGACATTATGTAGTTCAGGTGCCTGCAAGCACTGGAATTTGCAGTTAAAAGGAAAATTTCAAAGCATAAGCAGTAAACAAATGTCATGCTTTGTATGCATAGTGCAGTTTTCTTTTTTAAAAGCTGTTGTAGAAATAGTCTAATACTTACAAATATGTTAATATTGCCATCTTTATGAAGACATTCTCTGTGTTTTAAAGTCAGTAAATGCTACGGTGGCAGTCATTTGGGGGAAAACATTTTTCCCCCAAAACTTTATGCTGCTACTGTCCCTTAGCGTCTTATTACGTACCCTTATTTTCTTAATCTTATTGTCAACTTTGTTTCATTGTTGTCCTAAAAAAGGGAATGCTAGTTAGAGTTCTGATGTGTATTCCCAGAGAACTAATGCATCTTTCAGGGTTTTATTTTGGATGCAAGTCTCTCATTCTACTTGAGGCTTTATTCAGATGTTTCTCTTAAAAGCAGCTGTCTTCTTATTTCTGTTATCTTCTCTAGATTGAATATGTCTTTAAGTGAAGTTACTTGGAGTCATAATTCTGCTACAGAAAGCTTGTAAAAAGTAGTTTGAGTTTCAAGCAAGCTGTGTTCTCATTAGAAGGCTGTGTCTAAGGTTTGAAGGGCATACAGATTTCGTAACTGAGCCCAGTCAGAGTTGGACATACCTGCTGAAACCATTGCACAACTCACTGTGAATGAGTCTGTTTATCGGCGTATTTGACAGCACATCACATGCAAGTCTTCAGACAGGCCATGCAGTCTTTAGATTGCACCAGAGATTTAGCAATGCAGGGAAAGCCGGTAGGCTTCCATTTGAAATGGTCGTAACCCTAGTGATTGTTGATAGTTACTGATAAAAAGGTGAAAAATAAGCCTAATTTCTTTGGTGAAATGGCAGAATTTGACCAAACCAAATAATACCAGTAGCCTTGCGTACTATATTACTGAATGGCAACGAGTCATTTGTGCCTCAGTATGACTAACTTAAAAACAAGTTCTGCTGCATCAGAATTCAAGACAAAGAGGGTCGGAGTAGCTATTTTATAATCTGCAAGTCTGCAATAATGGGATGGAATTTTCTGCTCTTACATACTGAGGTGCACTTTAATTTTCACAATAGCAGCTGAAATAAACTACCCCTGGAGATCATGCAGTGCTGCTCTTCTGTGGAGGAGCACTAATGTAAACTGTGGGCAGTCTTGACTTGACAGCTGTGCTGACAAACCAAAAAAAGATGCTTTTTGCACTAGACAGATGTCTAAGTGTTGGAAATTTTCCAGTGAGAAGGAGAAAAGCTTTATTCTTCCAGTATTCTCATGTCACACGAAGTATGGTTTAAATGAAAGGAATGTTTTCTGATGGGGAATGTTATTGCAGAGCTTTTTAGCATGCAGAGGATTAGCTTGCTAATCACCTCTCTGAGTAACTAGATTCTACCAGTTGTACAGGAAAATTCTTGATGTTGTGAATAACGAGGATAGTGATTAAGGAAACTAGTTATTACTTTAACTTCATTTGATATATTTGCATGGTGCAGGTAGTGCCAGAATGTCTTCTGCATTTGCATGTATTTTGGTGTAATATTTATCAAATATAGACATGGCATTCATCGATATTTTTTTGGAGAGAGAGAGACATTGTCAAGGATTTCATCCAAATGAAAAACAATATGAGGAGAAGGCTATATTAAAAAATACACAATAAAAGACAGTTCTTTATAGCAGAAGTTATACCTGTCATACACTGTGGAGTTTTGTCCTGGAAGTTCTAGTCATCAACATCAGTAATTCAGTAAATGCTGAAACTTGCGAGCAAATCCTTCTCTTGACATTAAACTACAAAGTTGACTTTACAAACCCTCTTCCTTTTTTTGAGAAAACTAATAGTCTGGGTTGGTTGTTGTGGTTTTTTGGGTGTGGTTTTTTTTTTTTTTTGCACACATGGTGTTCCATGGCATCTTCTGCCTTCTATATTTGCATCCTTCATTCTGTTAAAATTCACTTGGATGTTGAAGAGAGTGTTTTTTCATAGCAGGCGGTAAGTTTTTTGATTGATTCCTGCTTTCCTCACCATAGTGCAGGGCAGGAAGAAGTGATGCATACTTAATCCCATGCTCATTTAGAGAGCATGATCAAGAATGGCTTGCTTATGCCTCGTACTACACTGTCGTATGCCATTGTAAGGCGTGGTTTGTGGTTTGTGAGGCAGTTGCAGTATTAGGAATATCTTACGCTAAAAAGCGGATAGTCGTAGGCACATAGTCAACTATGTGAAGATGGACTAAGGGTTATGCTGATACTATTCCACGTGTTCGTACCTGCTGCTTTGTTCAGTATTTGATAATTATGGGCATAGATTTCGTTTGTAACTTCTTGAAGAGGTTCACGCTTTGAGAATTATTTCATTTGTGATCCCTGTGGTTATACAGCTTATCTTAACTGAAGCCTCAGTTAGCAAAACACACTCCTGCCCTCCTCTCCCCCCCACCCCTGCCAAATTTAGGGATAACAGTGAAGGATGTAGTACAGGTTAAACAAATACCCTGGATGAAGGATTTATTTTTCTCCTTTTTAGGTACTTTTCTACTCATCAAGATGGAAAGCTCAGATTCTAGTGATAAAGGAAATGTTGATCAATCAGAAGCACAACGTCAGAGTCAGCTAGATCGGTTAGATCGAGAAGAAGCTTTCTATCAGTTTGTAAACAACCTGAGTGAAGAGGACTACAGGCTTATGAGAGATAACAATTTGCTAGGAACACCAGGTAGGTAATGCTTGTGTATGTACATCTTACTAGAAATGCTTGTAGGCAATTTGTGTCGTTTTTCTGTTCTCCTGAAACTGTTTCACCATTTAGTTTGTGTGCTGCAGTTGTGTTCCATGGTAGGAAGTAGCTTCTTGCTAATTTCTGCACACTCAAATTTGAGTGATCCTGACTAGTGGAGAGGTAGTTAGGATGATGTGGATTCATCAGATAGAAAAGTCGAGTGTTTACACAACTTGGTGGGAAAACACAGTTGACCCAGTTGTAGTTATGGACCCTTACACATTTTTGATCGAAAAGCAATCTCCCTGAAGCATCTGTGTGAAAACTTTGTGCTGGTGAGGTTAACAGTTTGTAACTAGGTTAAACAGTCTGGTGCAAGATTCTGCATGGGTGTTTTTATCTGTTTTCAATTGACTTATTCCTTTAAATTGACTTTTTATAGGACGATACCTAATTCAAACCAGTTCTAATTTAAAACATGACTTCCACTGACTTAAACCTTTTTTCATGCTTGTGAAGGTGTTATCTTAAATATTTCACTCTGGACAGCCATATAATTGGTATAGGATGATGAAGATTGCTGACAAGTTGTCGAGGTTACAGAACCAGAAAGCACATCTGTCTTGAATAGGTTGAAACTGTTGGATCTTTCAGCTTCAGCAAAACTTACTTGGGACACTGGTGCTGAAGTGTCTGAACTTCCCTGTAGCAACCTGTTTGGCAGTCTCATTATGGCAGGATTTAATTAGGAAAAAAAGACAAGCAGTGGCTTGTACCTTCTGTAGAAGCTTTTGATAATGCTTGCCATACATATGATTTGGAAATATTTTTGGAAAATTTTGCTTATTTTCTAAGGTGAAATTACTGAAGAAGAGTTGCTGAGAAGGCTACACCAAGTTAAAGAAGGTCCGCCACAGCAAAACAGTGATGAGAATAGAGGTATATACAGTATTTGTGAAAACCCTTAACTTTAGCACCCCATACGGACCTTAACTTGAGTGCAGGAGTGGAACAAGTTAAGCCTAGGCAGGTGCAAGGTGAGCTTTGTTTTAAAACTAAGTGAACGTTATGTCTGATATCTGCTGCAGAGGTCAGTTTGGGACAGATTTCACTCATAACGCATCCGTTATTTGCATCAAGATTCGTATAGGTTTGTTTCTTCTTTTTTTTTTAAATTTATTTAAGATTGCCTTCCTGTCTGCTTCCTTCTGGGATGCTTTTTGGCAATCCCTGTTTTTAATTCACCATTCTGCCATTCCAAAGATGCTATATGGCTTTCGTTATCACCTTTCTATAGAAATTGGTGGAGGACACTCAGAGCTTACCGCTGGGATTCGTTCTTTAGTGAGAGAGATTTGCTATAAAGCCATTCTTCAAGTGGAGGGTCAGGACCAACTTAGTTCTCAATTTAGCTGTCAATAGATCACTTAATTGTTTTGAAAGGAAAACACAGAATATTGATGTGTTATGACACCTGAAATGTGACTTTCCATTTACTTACGATAAAAAATATGTGTTATTTTGATGACTTGTTTGTTATGTGATGGCTGCAGCCTATCTACATGTTAGAAAAATGTCCACTCCTGCTCCCTTAAAAGAGCTTTGGTAGAACAGAATTGTGATGCTATGTGTGAAACCACAATAGCACTTGGTAGGATTAAGCACTTCTAAATTGTCACTTGTTAAGCTAAGCAATTATGTTCTTGGAAAAATTCACTCCAAAACTAGCTCAGTACTCTAATTTTGGTAGTTCCCTGTCTTTTTCACAGGTGCAGAGTCCGCAGAAGATGTCTCAAATGGAGATTCTATTATAGACTGGCTTAATTCAGTCCGACAGACTGGAAATACAACACGAAGTGGACAACGGGGAAACCAGTCTTGGAGAGCAGTGAGCCGGACTAACCCAAATAGTGGTGACTTCAGATTCAGTTTGGAAATAAATGTCAACCGTAATAATGGGAACACAAATCCAGAAACTGAGAATGAGCCATCTGTAGAGCCTTCCAGCGGGGAGGATTTGGAAAACAGCCAAAGTGACTCTGGAATTCTGAGGTCTGAATCGCCATCTGTAAGGCAGCCTGGATCAGAAAGGAGCACTTCGGAGGAGCTAACAACTGAGGAAGCTTCCCCTCCTAGAGGGCAGAGGAGAGCAAGAAGTAGGAGTCCAGAACAGCGGAGAACGCGGGCTAGGACTGATAGAAGTAGGTCACCTATTAATCCAGTGAGTGAGCCTCCTCGCAGGTCTCATCACAATACATCATCTCAAACACTTGACCACTCCTCAGTGAATGAAGCCGAGGGAAGCTCTAGAACTAGGCAGCATGTGACGTTAAGGCAGCACGCAGTGGGGACTGAGATGCCAAGTGAAAATGCAGTTTTGTTTTCAACCCCTGAAACAAGACCTGTTCCTCAAGCAGCAGGTTCTTCAGAAACTAACGGCACCAGTGAGTCTGCAACTCCTGGTCAGAGGCCACCTACCATAGTACTTGATCTTCAGGTGAGAAGAGTTCGTCCGGGAGAGTATCGGCAAAGAGACAGCATAGCCAACAGAACTCGGTCCAGGTCCCAGACACCTAACAACACGGTCACTTACGAAAGTGAACGGGGAGGGTTTAGGCGCACGTTTTCACGTTCAGAACGGGCTGGAGTGAGAACTTACGTCAGTACCATTAGGATTCCTATCCGTAGGATCTTAAACACAGGCTTGAGTGAGACTACGTCGGTTGCTATTCAGACTATGCTAAGGCAGATAATGACAGGCTTCGGAGAGCTGAGTTACTTTATGTATAGTGATAGCGATGCAGATCCTAGTGGCCCGACTCCAAATCAGAACGTGGATGCTTCTGAGGCACAGAACGGAGGTGGTGGTACTTCAAGCAATGAAAGTACAGATGTTAGCTCAGGGGAGGTGTATGAAGGTGGCAATGAAGGTGGTTCAACATCTGGTGCCAGACGGGAAGGTCGGAATACGAGGGGATCGGTCACATTTGAAGAAAGTGGCTCTCTACCATTCCTTAGCCTAGCACAATTTTTCCTACTAAACGAAGATGACGATGACCAACCAAGAGGACTCACCAAAGAACAAATTGACAACCTAGCAATGAGGAATTTTGGTGAGAGCGATGCTCTGAAAACCTGTAGTGTGTGCATTACAGAGTACACGGAAGGCAACAAGCTCCGTAAATTGCCTTGTTCGCACGAGTATCATGTCCACTGCATTGATCGCTGGTTATCAGAAAATTCCACTTGTCCCATTTGTCGCAGAGCCGTCTTAGCTTCTGGTAACAGAGAGAGTGTTGTCTAAATGAGATCTGAATTTATGGCCGAGCAGCTAGTGTGATAGTGATGGGCAAAGAAGTCACTTCCTTTATGGCCACTTTTTGAGTGGTACCTCAATGTATAGTAATGACTTGGAGTGAATCTTCCCTCATGAAAGCATTTTCTCTGAATTCAAGCTTTTAAAATTGGAAAATTTCTTTGATTAGGGTTTTCAAGATCTAGTCAGTTTGGGTGTTAAATTTTTCACTTGTCCAAAGACATCTACCCCCTTAACAATATTTTTTTTTTTCTTTGTGAAGAGTATTAAGTTCTTTCGCCCACTCAGCCTCTGCCATCCCAGTCCAGTAAACATTTTGTCCTCAAGATTGTGCTAATGAGGAGTTCTTTGAGAAGTCATCCCAGCTAAATGTACATGAGTCATAGAGGAATTTTTGCAAGAAATTCAGCTATCTGGAAAAAATAATATGAACTTAATTGCACACTTGAACATACTTTTAATTTTCTTACTGGGTTAATATTGGACGTGTCTATGTAAATAACACTAATGTTAGCCCTTTCCCCATCACTATGGCACGCTGTAGGATGAGCTGTTAGCTTAATTGGGATATTTATCTTGTTGTGGAAATATAAGAATTGCCTATGCTTGTTTAAATAAAGGAAAAAAAAAAACAAACCTGTTTTAAAATTGTAAAGCTTTTTTGTAGAAGCTCAGTACTTTTCCAATGCACTGTTGTACTAACGCATTAAGAATTAAAATTGTACCATGCTTAGAAATCAAGAATGCTTTTCATACAAAACCCACCACACGGAGAGCAAACTAAATTCGAGAGCTGCTTTTGTAACTGTGTACCTGTCAAGAGCAGTGCATATCTGTACTATTTATGTGAACAGCTACTGTAATATAAAAACAGTTGAATTAGACATCTTAATTGCATTAAAAAAAAATGGAAATTAAATGTTACAATTGCAGTGTTTTGGCTCGGTAATGCCACCGAAAAGATGCTAAAAATTAGAAAGTGTTCTACTGGCTGGCTATTTCGTGGTATGGTTACTAATAAGTGATAATACAAACTGGTATGTACCAGTCCTTACACCAGTTCTGTCGACTTTTACTTTCAGTTTTTGAGGCGTCTCTGTGTAACGATTCGGCAGATGAGTATTGACAGGTGCTTGGGTTTTGTTTTTTTTCTCTTCCCCACCAGCTTCAACCTAGTAGTAACTTCTGGATCCGTTGAGTGACCATGCTGATGCATCCAGCGTTGGTGGCCTGTGACTCGAGTGCCACAGAAAAATAACTTTAAGTATTAAATGGAAAACAGATTATTAGAGTGTTAGGTTAAACTTGAAAATTATAATTGATTATGGGAGTACACTTAAATGCGTAGCCGATTCTAAGAATAACACTAAAAATCCCAACAAACTCTTTATACTCCTCTTGGACAGACCAAAATGAGTTGAATTTACTTTATGTACGTGGGATATCGAAATTGAGAATTGGAGAATGTACCTCAGCTCTCAGCAGCATCAGGGGAAAACAGCCTTCCCCCTCAATGACCTGTTCTTTGTTTTATTCTGTAAAGGTTTTTTTTTTTTTTTTCCTCTAGCTTGCGTGTGCTCCAGGGAAGGCAGTATTTATTTCAACTCCGGGGTGGTAGTTACGAAGGGATATGAGCTGCTCTGGCTGGCTATATGGGAAATGTTACTTGTTCCTCAGATGACAAAACCAAAGCTGGCCTGTCTCTTTTTCTGAACTAAAACACATTTCTGGTGGTTTATAGTGGTGGCTGCATAAACTATAGTCTCTGCTCTAAGCCCGAATGTCCCAAAAGTCCAGGTTTTTTTCTCTGTGAGTGTTTTGTGGCGTTTGTTTCAGTAGGAGACCCTGACGGGCTCTTGAGCTCACTGGTGGGACGCGCCATCGTGGCAGAGGGGATAGGCGTATTCCTTTTGAACAGAAGAATAAAGAAGCCCATGCTTTTGAATTTTTCCCTCTGACATGCATCACTGTAAAATTAGAAGCTAGCTATTAATTTCAGGTGCTGGACTCTATGCCAAAATTTCCTCAACAAAATAACACTTCTGACTTTCTTCCAGTAGCATTCGCACAACGAACGCGTGCTATCGGTTGCAGTTTCCAGTAGCTTTTACTGACTTACTGGAGCATAGAATTAAAAGGGGAAAAAAACCAACCCTTTCTACATGAATACCATGTTAGATTTTGAAAGTCTGACGTACACATCTCTGAGGACTAAAGCTGGTGACCAGAAAGAAAGGAGCCCACTAGTGCAAATGAAGGTGAAGCACGGCTGTGATACGTGTCACTCGACATAGCTTACTTTTTAATGTTCTGAGTTTCCAGTAACTATTTGTGTTGGTAGAATCAACTTTACGGTTTTGTTATAACTTAACAGTGGCATGCCTTAACGCTTTATCTTTCTGTAACAATAGCAACTAATAAGCTGTTGGAGGTTTCCCAGACAGTACCAAGAACAAATAATTTAACCTCAGATCAGGAGACCTTGAATGTTCTCGCTGTTTTATACCCCTTTTCCATCGCTGAGCTTGGTGAAGGTGCGGGGGGTTTGTTGCCTGACGTCTGCAGGAGTTGGCAGAAATCAAATTGCTGATAGAGCGACGACCTCTTTATGTACGGAGTCCTCTGTCAGCCTCTGTGGCAGTTCGATTTCTGTTCTTTTAAAGTTAGATTGGAGTTAGGGAAAGCCAATATTAACACTTCAGTTGCAAACAAAATAGGAAAAACTCTTTAACGAGGTTCGCAATTAGCCTGATTTACGGTTTATGAATCACTTTGGTGTGGAGCGTTTGTGCTCCCCTCGGTTTATGCTTTCTTGGCCTTACGGGAAGGATGCTGCTCTCTAACTCGCGCGTGTAGCTGCGGGAAGGGTCAGGAGGAGCAGCTGGGTGCTTTCCCGAGGCCTGGCTGTGCAGCAGCGCTGGGGGGGCAGCGCCGGCCCCGCTGCCTGGCTCGCAGTGCCACCCCGTGGGAGCCGCTCAGCCTCCGCTCTGCGTCTCGCTTGGGGCAGCGCCGTTTCCTTTCGCGTTCCAGACTTGCTTTATTTTATTTTGGAAGGAGGTTCCCTGTTACTGCCTGCCCCGGTAGTTATCATTTTTGAGTTTGGTTTTTTTTTTTTTTCCCAAACTGCAAACCCCCAAGCTCCTGCTGTGAGTGTATCTGAGCTGAATTCCTTTCTGACAGGCCAGACCTGTACCCACAGCAGCAATTAAAGCAGTTACAAGGCCAAAACCTAGAAAAACGCACAGTATTTTTTATCTGAGGGCGCATTTGATAGTTTAACTCAGATTATGAACTGATACAGAGTTGTGGGTGCTTGCTTTTTTACTTTTTCTTTTTTTTTTTTAATTGGGGCTTTATTCGCTAAAAGGCTGAAGAGTTATTCCTGGGGTTTATTAGATTTCCCTTTCATGGGCACTTTTTTTATTTCTTTGAACAAGCTGGGGTTTTTTTTGCGAAGAACTCGGCGGCGGCGAATTGACTCGTTTTAAAAATGATTTGATTAGTGTAGGTACTGCACGTGTGGAAATTGCTCATTAAAAGTTTAAAGCCGGTTTTTGTAGGAAGTATTGATGCGCAGGCGGAGCAGCTGCACTGCCGCGATGCCCCACCGGTTCCGAAGGAGCCATAATTGTCCATTGTGTCAACTTGCAAACGACTGGATTTCCCACCAAAGTTGGCACGACGGCCCGTAGTGACTGTCAGCCCCGTTTCCTGTCACTTGTCTGGATTATGCAAATGTGGGGAGTCCAAAGGACTCTTTCCCTGGTAGATCTGAGTTGATGTTTGTCCCACCCGCAGAGGAGGTTCCCGACATCCAGGGTGTAATGCGAAGATGAGGAAGGAAATGTGGTTAAGGATGACCATTGCAGCGTCATCTTCGCTGTCGCACTGCACCACAAAAGCTTCATCCCGCCGCCTTAGCCTTGAGTTCGGGATGCTTTTTATTAACGCGTCCGGTCACGGAACCGTCTGATGCCTGGGTTTTCCCACCGGCCAGCCTTGCTCCTGCCGCGGGGGCTGGCCTTGCTGGAGCGAGGGCCCGGAGGAGCCTGGAGCTGGTGGAAACCTCTGCCTGCTCCTCCGCCTCCCCCGGGAGGAGCTGCTTTGGAGGAGGGTTGGCTTGCAGCCACGTTCAGGGAATTCATAACAGATTCAGAAATATTTCCAACCTTTCCGTACGCGAGGCTTTTTTGTTTGTTTCTCCTTGACTAGGGAGGGAAGGAGGAGGGTGAAGAGACAGAATCAATGGCAACTTCTCTGAAGTACTTACAAGCTGTGTTGTGTTTAAAAAGAGAAGGGGTTTGCATCTGCTACACCAGGGCTTCCCAACCTCTTTTTGATACCAGGTATCTCTTTTTTCGCTTCTTTTTCTGCTGGGGAAACATACCATTGGATTTGTTTTCATTGTTTTATCTGGTTTTGTTCCCTTAAGCTAAAATACCTGAGCCCCCTTCCTGAGTTTCACTGGCTGCTAGTAAGGCCGTTGGTTGGGAAGCCCTGAATTCAGCTGAGAATGTAAGTTTTCTCTTTTTTCCCTCCTTTTTTTTTTGTACAGTGCTTTGCATCTGTTTATACTGGACTTGTTTAATACAAAATGGTACTCTGAAGTCATCGGACGACAGTTCGACCAGATTGGATAGCTAACGATTGGGAGGAGTTTGTTCCCTGTGTAAGATGTCGTAATGCAAACTTAAATAGACTCAATAAAATGCATGAAGTGTTCGTTTTGTGCTTGATCATGACTCCTTGGGTCTCCTCTTCTTAGGGTGGGAACGCGCTGGAGTAAAGGATGGTGGATGCGGTAGGAATTTATTTCCTCCATACACCTTTTCCCTTGAGGCTGGGCAGAAAGGAAAGAGCCGGCATGGTATAGAGTTAACTTCTTGGGAGAATTTATTGCTCCTTAGTACATAAAACCGAAGCAATAAATCTCACTGTGTCCCAGACTTCTGTAAATCTGTTGGTGGATAATGTGGGATACCGAAGCCGTGTTGGAATGTTGTCTGTCAAGTAGCAGCTGTGACTTTTATGGGTGCCCGTCCAGACCAGGAGCCGGTGGCTGGGGCTGTCGGGGCTGAGTCTCCCTAGAAATACGCTTTGCCGTGTTCAGCGGCGTTCATGAGAACCTCTCACATATGGCTAAAAGCTTCGTCCTAAAATTAGTAGCTGATTAGTACGTGCAAACGCTTACTTGAGTGGGAAGGAAATTTTTTAGGGCGTGGGAAGCTATCTTTGTTATCGGCGCTTCCCTCACCTCAACGCCGTCCCTCCAGGAGGAAGCGGGAGCGTGATGGCATCAGAACAAGAGAAGGGGTAGGAAGGTGATGTACGGCTTGAAAACACGCGGCGCCCGGTGTTTTGGGTAGCAGCGTCACAGCTGGGCTGATGTTCAACGGCACGGTGAGCGATGCCCTTGTTGGGTAAGGAGGAGAGTCGTGGGCTTCTCCAGGGAGGCGCTGAGTTCGTTCTGCTCCAGCTTCACTCTCCGGGGAGAGTTTTCCCCCCCAATTCCCACGTGTTTCGCCCCGAGCTCCGCGGCCTGTCTTGCTCCGCAAGTGCACAGTTCAGTCTGAAATCGAGCCTTTAACATTTATTAACGTTAACTTTCGTTTCAGTGGCTTCATTCACGCAGCGGCTCCCGCACTTTCTGCGCCGGGAGCTCTTTGCCAGGACGCCGAAATCTCCCTGTCGGAAATCCTTTGGTTTGAGTGGCCCTCTATTTGTTCCTTAAAAAACTGGCCATCAGCCCCCAGATTGCTTAGGGAGTCCGAACCAACCCTGGGGCACGTGTGCGGCTGACTTCATCCCCATGTTTGTTTTCTTTAATATATTCAAGGTCTTTGTTCTGGCCTGTAAAACTTTATATAACCTTGTTCCTCCCTCTCGGAGCTTAAACCCCGTAACCTTTTTCGTTGTCCTGTTCCTCCCCTCAGGGTGTATTTCCGTGGCAGATGCAGAGCTTCCCAGGGGAATGTGTTTGGCTGCTGGGTGGGAGAAGAAAGGTTGTGTTTGGCGAATCTGTCCGCCCCAGAGCGATGGGGGTGGGGGAATAACGCTGCGTTCGGGGGGGGGTCCTCACCTCCAAAAGGGGTCTTCCGACCCCTCCTCAGTGGGTTGGAGTGTTTGGCAATAAAGACGGGGGAGAAAAGCAAAGGCTGTCGGCTGCTTGCTCGCCCTTCCCAGCTGTTTCAAGTGGGATTGGACCTGTTTTGGGGCTTTTAATAATAATGAATCTAAACTCATCTCTGTTGTGGCTCCCTAGCCCCTTACAATAAAGTTATATAGGGAAAACTAAACCCACTTTTTAGTCTTAAACTGGAGGGGCATTGTCTCTGGCGCTAATGAGATGCCGATGCTGCATGCTCCAACTGTTCCCCTGAATAAATCCCCTGTTAAGCCGAGCATGTGAAAATCCAGGCGGCAAGTCCCCTCAACAATGATTACTTCATAAAACTGGAGTCAGCTCATATTTGCTGAGGGTTTCTTGAGTTTTGGCACCCTACGCCACCAGGGTGCTGGGTTTTCAAGGAAAAAGCTTTCGAGGCGGCAGCCTTGGGACGGCATCGCCGGAGCCGGCGGGGGACCGTGGCCCCAGGAATGGGGTTGCCCAGGCTCCTGGTTGCCAGCGGAGGTGTATTTTTTTTTTTTTTTTTTTTTTTTTTTTTTTTGGCGCGGGTTCGATTTCTCAGGATGGATTTGCAGAACGTGATTTCTCCAGGCTGAAAGTTTGCGGCCGGTGAGGTTTTTTTGCTCGGGAGCAGCGGCTCTGCTCGTCGGGATGGGTCCTGTACGAAACGTCGGGATGGGTCCTGTACGAAACGTCGGGATGGGTCCTGTATGAAACGCCGTGAAGCAAAAAGCGCCTGGCTTGGTTTCTGGGCTTTAATACCCGCTCTAGTCTCCTTTCGCAGCAGTGAAGCGGCCGGGACGCCGCCGCCCCAGACCGAAACCTCATGATTTGCCCGGTGTCTGCAGAGCCAGACCTTGCCCGCAGGCTGGCCGGTGTTTTTGCTGGTGCTGGAGGCTGTTGTGGGTGTGAAAACTCTTGAAATGCCGCTCTTTCAGGAGCCCACAGGGTTCCTCTCCCGATCCCCGAGCAGGGATCCGTGCCGAGATACGAACAGAGGTGGGACCGCTGGGTGCCTGCCCTGAGCATCGCTCGTGCCAGGCAGGTGAAAGGCAGGAAAATACACGGTGGAAGAAATAGTTTAATCTCTGTAGGTACTGCTGGCTTCTAAATAAACTAAATAAATCCTAAATAAACTTGGAAATGACTCGGCCTTTGCTGCTGGCACCTTTGGGATGATCTTGCTTTAGTTTGGAAAGGTGGAGCTAAATAAACCGAACTACTCGTAGAAGCGGAGAGGCTGGGAAAAGCCCTGGAAGCCGCTTGCTGTCAGCTGGTGTCCGGGCAGTGCTGCTCGCCCATCTCCCCTGCACGTGCGGCCTGGCCAGGAGGGAGCAGGGGGGGGGCCGGGAAATGATGGAAAGGGATGCAGGGATGAAGGAGAGAGGAGGGGAAGGGAATGAGGAGGTGAATTAAACAAGGAAAAGTGAGGAAGGGTAAAAAAAAAAAAGACTTTTGAACTGCGCTCGTCTGAGTGGGACTGGTAAAAACATCAACACAGGTGCAAGAATATGGGTGGGAGCAAAACCACGGGATCCTCGGGGTCTGGCTGTGAGGACGCAGAGCGGGTCCAGAGGAAGAGACCTGGGGACCGCGGTCCAGGGCCCCTTGGGCCGGGGGTGGGGGGTGGGGGGCGATGCGATGTTGACCACGTACGCCGGGGCTGGCCCGGCCTGAACAATGCTCCAGATGAGACGACAACAGATTTATAACCATAAAAATCACGATCCTGGGCGGAAAAGGTGCATTCCAGAACAATAGCTGGAGCCTGCGGGGGCGGCGGGGGGACACCCACGGGCCCCGCTCGCACCCCACCCCGCAGCCGCTGTTTACACAACCCCGCCGAAAAAGCCCCCCAAGGCTCCTTGTGCTTCCAACGTGGGATCGAGCGGGGCTGCGGGTGATCGGGAGAGACTTGTTTAGTGCTGCTCTGGTGCCAAAAAAAGAAAAAAATAACAGTTAAAACAAAAAGCATACCCCGAAGCCCCGGCCAGGATAAAGCATGCACCAGCCACCGGGTCCAAAAGCAATCAGCGCTTCTCGCAGCCCAAGGTGTTTCTCTGTTCCCGCATGAGTGGGGTGGGCTCGGGCTGCCCCCCCCCCCGGCACGGGGTGCTGTGGGCTCAGCGTCGGCTCCCGCCACCGGGACCCTCCCAGCCCCACACACCTTCTTGCTTTCTTTTTTGCCTCTCCCCCTTCTTTTTCCCCCTCCCCTGTGCTGTGTTTGCCTTAGATCTAAGCACATATATATATATATATATGTGTATATATATTTTTTTTTTTCCTCCCGTGCTTTGCCCCGCTGCCAGTATTAAGCGGTTTCCCATCCCGCATTTTAAAAAGCCCCTAAAACCGAACCCGAAGGAAAGCGAGCGCATCCCCAGCTCACCCCAGTGCTCAGCCCCAGCTGCACCCTGACGGTTCTCCCCCCCGTCCGCTGTCGCATCCCGGTACCCCGCTCCCGCTGCTCGGTGCCGCCTGAGCAACAGCCCCCACCCCGAGCCTGGGTGCAGCTGAACAGCCCTGGGAAGGGACATTTTCCAAATTATTGCTTTAAACAATGTCAGCAAAGCAAGAGCAGATTGGCATTTAGAGGCAGAGATGATTAAAAATTAGCCCCTGCCACTCGTCGCTGCATCCTTCAAGCCCTTCAAAGGCGCTTGCGGACGGGATATTTTTCCTTCGGGGCTTTTTTCTTTTCTCTTTTTTTTTTTTTTTTTTCCGGAAGGATTATAATATTAAAGTCCTGCAAAAAGAAAACAGATGGAGAGGAAGACAATGAAAGAAAACAAGCCCAGCCCGGAGCCCGCGGGGAGAGGCGCGGAGGAGCGGCTGGGCACAGCCTGTGCCCGCGGCCTCCAAATGCCCAGCAACCGCTGGCAGCCCATCAGCCTCCCCCAGGGGCAACCACATACGTATCTATCCATATCTGTGTATAAAAATATATATATAGATGTATAAATTTAAAAAAAACAACTAAATGTGACCATAGATACTATATATGCCATTCGCGTATCTACCTATCTAAAACATATATATGGACTTTATAACTATTAAACTAAAATAAAACACCGACATGTGCTTCGTATTTAATATCTAAGAGACACATGTAAATTTGGCATTTTGTAAGTGCAAATGCAAACTATTACATATAACCAGCTTGGTTTAACCCATGATATTTCAATTTTAATGTACGAATAGCTATATAAATACTTAACTACTGTGTTACAGCAATGATAACATCCTTTTTTTGTTGTCGTCGTGGTTTGGTTTGGTGCTTTTCTGGTTTGGTGCTTTTCTGGTTTGGTGCCTTTACATTGAAAAACTCGGGGTTTTGCTCTGATAGGAAATGCTTTTTTTTTTTTCTCCCCCCCCCAACTTTTTCAGCTTTCCCTGTGTTAGGGCCGGATGCAGAAGCCTGCATGGGGAGGGGGGGGTGCTGCTGCTCCGGGCTCCGGGCTCCGGGCTCAGCGGCGAGGCTGAGCAGGGATTCCCGGTGGGCACATGCACAAACACACCTATGGAGATATATAGAGATATATATATATATATATATATATATATGTATATATTTGTTTATTTATACGGAGCTTGTGGAGATGGGCTGCGTTGAGCCGATGCTCCTGGAGGAGGCTGGGAGCAGCCAGGCAGCGTCTCCCCCCTGTTCCCTCTCCGGGTGTCCCCATGGTGTGCAGCCCCCTTTTATCACATACCCCAAGGCGTGTCGTCCGTCCCCGCCCTGTCTGCCCCCCCCCCCCCCCCAAAAAAAAAAAATTTGCAGCCATCCCAAGAATACTGTTGTAATATCAGGCTGGCATTGCTTTGTTTGCCCCGGTGCTTTCCGCTCCCAGGAATGAATGCAGTGTTTCCTCTCCCTGCTCCATCCCTGCATGCACGGCACGAAGTCCTCCGGAGGAGCTCCTTGCTGTTGTCTCATCCCTTTTGGATCTTTATTTACCGTCTCTTACCTCCTGGTGCGTTTTGGCTGGTTGGTTTTGGGTTTTGTTTTTTTTTTTTAAATACTATTTGCAGTAAATATCCCCAACTTGAAAAAGGATTGAGATGCGCCTTAAAAAAAAAAAAAAAAAAAAAAAGCCGGAGCTATATAAAATTAATGCATATGTCAGCTTTCATCTAATGTCAATTAAAGCGCCTAGCGTAAACAAATCATTAATATAAAGTCCTCAATAAAAGCCGTGTTTTCAGTGTTTCGCAGCCGCAGTAACCTCACTTATGAATAATCCCCGCCGGTGTTTCCCTCCCGTAACTGCTCTTATTGACAAAAAAGATTAGCTCCCACGGGAGACCAGCGCTAACACCCGGGAGGCCTCACCCTGCCCCTGAACGGCTGCCAAAAGGAAGAACTACTACTACTACTACTACTAATAATAATTTAAAAAAGCCGTGGTGCTGTCGCTGTGCGAGAGCCCCCGCAGAGCCGCAGTCCCCGTCCCCCCCCACCCCAAGCTGCTGGTGGATAAAAGTCAAAGCTGTGCCCAGGGGGACGGAGCACTGACGCCCCTTTGGGCGCCAAGATGCTCTCAGGGAATTTCTTGCTTTATTATTTTTAGTTTTCGATGCCTCGGGTGGGACAAGGCCCAGCCTCCCCTCGCCGACACCACCCCCAGCTTTCACCCCTCTGCGCCGCATCCGGAACCTCTTCTCCCCCATTAGGCACCAGGACCTCGGCGCGGCCTTTCCTCAAGGTGTATGAAAGACTTGATAAAAATAATTCCTGTGTTAAAGTCCCACCTCTCCAGACCCTTTTCTTTCGACATCCCGGGCAGGCGCCGGGATAAGGATCGGCAGCAGCCGGGAAAGCTGCCGGGGGGACCAGAGGGAGGGGAAACCTGGTGAGACACAGGCACGAACCCCCTTTTCTTTTTAAACTGGTTTTATTCTACACAATTTTTTTAAAACAACATTCATAAAACATTAATTACAAAAATGGGCTAATACGGGGTAGGTTTGTTTTGTTTTTATTTTTTGTATACCAACAATCAGAAATTCACATTTTGAAAGGATAATCATACTTTTTAAGACATACATTCAAACACTTTTTATTTCCAGATACAAAATTTTAAAGGAGTATAAATCGCTTACAAGGAGCAGATGTCCAAAAAAAAAAAAAATTAAAAAAAAAAAAAAAGAATAATTTTAGACTTCGGGGTCTGACTTCTGCATCGAATTGAGCGTTTGCTTTCGGGCCGTTGGCTCTGCTGGTCTGCCCAGGGTGCCCAGCAGCCCCGGGCACCTCGCAGGACCCCGCTCGGAGCCACACACGGCTCCTGCTGAGCCGGAGCCGGGAGCACAGTGAAAAAAAAATGGGGTCGCAAAGCTATGGATGGTCCTTGCAGCCTTTCGCCGGGTTGTTCTAGTGGGCACAGCCACCGCGAGGGTGAGCGTTACCAGCACATCGGCAGGGCAAAGCAATCATCCCCCCCCAAAAACCCACAGGAAGGATTTTTTTTCCATTGTGACGGAGCTAATGCCGACCGCCACGGCCCCGGAGAGCGGCCCCGGAGAAAGGCACGGCATCGGGACCCACTAAGAGGTGGGGGGGTGATGGCAGCAGGCTCGGAGGTCCTGCTTTAAAAACAAGCCGTCTCATGAATCACCCGGAGCGGCCAAAATTCAAGCCTCCGCCCTGGTGCTCTTATGTGGAGCCGGCTCCAAAATCCACCCATCCGAAAGCAAATATTTGGCTTCAACCTGCTGGATTTCAGGGCAGGGGAGGGAGAGTGGAGTAACTTCCTAATTGCCCTCCGCCTCCCCGAAAAAAGTCCTGTCTCCAGCTTTAGTGGGTTCAAATGGCTGAAACTGGATATGCTGGGAAAGTTCAGGCTTCGAGAAGTCGTGTTCTTTCCCAAAACGATTGGATTGAACGCACTCGGCAGCCAAAAACCCAACTGCATTCAGGCAATCTGGCCACCACCGACCAGAAGCAGAGCATCAACGCTACACAAAAACCTGCTCCAGTAAACAACTCGTCTTACATGCCACGATTAAAAATGTTCAAAAAGAAAAAAAAAAAAGCTTCATTCCTTAGTAAAATAGACACTAAGTCTTGCCTCTAACGCTACAGCTAAGAGCTACGCTTGCCTTGCCGTTGGAGGTGATGTAGGGTGAGTGTTGGGAAGTACGTTACAAAAAGAGGAGAAACTTTCATAGAATTGTACAGTCACAGAATGGTTCGGGTTGGAAGGGACCTTAAAGCCCACCCAGTGGCACCCCCTGCCCTGGGCAGGGACACCTCCCACCAGCCCAGGTTGCTCCAAGCCCCGTCCAACCTGGCCTTGAACCCCTCCAGGGATGGGGCAGCCACAGCTTCTCTGGGCAGCCTGGGCCAGGGGCTCACCCCCCTCACAGCAAAGAATTTCTTCCTGATAAACTTTGGAAGTACAAAGCCTCCTTCCAAAGCCGTGTTTTGCAGAAACCGGGAGGGACCGTGTGTCTGTCTTCTCCTGCCTCGCCTCTGCCGGGAGCGGGGACCCAAGCCCCGTGCCCGTGATGGGCCGTGCCACTGTTTTGCCGCAATGGTGGCCCGGCTGCGGTGGGAAGAGGTGACGTGAGGGCACGCACAGCATCCGTCCTTGGTGGGAGCACTAAGGGCATTGCAACGTTTGCAAAAATAAATCAACACACACAACACACACACCACCACCCCCCCCGGAAGGGGCCATGCAGGGTGAGCCCACCAAAGCCCAGCGATAACCTCACTGTCACCAGGACTAAAGTCCACGGAGCCACTGTGCCAAGCTGATAAAGCGCCTGGAGCCACGGTCACACCCCGGCCACGGGGAGGGTCACCCCTGCAGCCGCCCCCGCGGCTCAGCCACAAACCCCACTCGGAGCTACACGGGGATGGCAGCTCCATCCATGCCCATGTCTGTTCTCCTTCCAAAGGCTCTCAAAAAGCAGCTCCATCCATCCCCATGTCTGTTCTCCTTCCAAAGGCTCTCATCAAGAAGGGAAACGTCTTTACTTGGGTTCGTTGCTTGCCCATGGAGCCTCTCTACGCTACCATCTCCGTCCCCAACCAGCATTACACAGAGGACGTTGGAGGAGTATTTAAGGAGCACTTGTTAATCACATCATTCTCCCCAGAGGTTACAAGGGCAGCTGGGATTTAGACGAAAGTGCCCCAAAGTGCTGCCCGCGTGTGGGTTTTGGCGGCAGAAAGGCAGCGGGAGGGGGCTGCCCCGCTTGCCTTGGCAAAGGAGCCGGGGCTTTCAAAGTCATTCCAGTTTTCTGCTTCCAGCTGGATCAGGAGAGGCAAACTCTGCCAACGTGAAAATTATTGAAGCTAAAATAACCAAGGTAACCCCCAAACAAAACCCTGTTGGGTACAGAGGCACGTGAAAGTGAGTAACGGTTTGCAGTGAAGGTTGGAGGGACACCAAGGGTCTCGGCTGGACCTGTCCCCCTCTGCCTCCAGAGCCTTTGGTCCAAGTCCACCTTGTTCCTCCGAGGACTGTAGGGCCACATACAGATGCAGGGTCAGCCAGGGTTAAAATCAACCCTAAACCTCCCGAGATGCTGAACTGGAGTGATCTGAGGAAGCGTAGATGAGATCCTCAGCACCAAATCAGACTGCCCGGAGCAAATCGTTCTTAGCACCGATGCCAAAAGACACCCTCTATCACCGTGCGAAATGCTCCTGTGGCAGTGTCACGCATGGAAGGGCAGGAATGTCCTTGCCCAGCTGTAGGCCACCTCCCTCTCCCGGCTCCTCCGGACCAGGCAGCTCAGCACCAAGGGTTACGAAGCTCCTCGACCACCGGCGTGGCCAAACCGGCAGCCCCAAACCACCCCAATGGCGGGAGGCAGAGCCAAACCATCTTGAAACTGGGGGTCCCCAAACCCCACGGTACCGCAGCAGACCTGCAAAAGCCCTCAAGCTTTGATGGCAATTAGGATGTGGCCTTCCCACAGCTCCCACAGCAGGGAAATGTTAGGAAACGTCAACCCCAGCCAATGAGTAGCCAGAATTTGTCAAATTTAAGCTACGGGACTTAGAAATGTGTATTTCCCTGGCCGCTGGACCTCAGGGCAGGGCACGCTGCAATGAAGCGGCTCCTGCAGATGGTTCCAGCTTTGTTTCACAACTCGAAAAAGCTCTAAGCCGTGAATCATGGCACTTCCCAGGCAGCTCCGGCAGCCGCTGCCCTGCCAGCCCTCCCATGGCCGGGGCAGCCCCCAAAGGCTGAAAACCCGGCCACCCCTCCACACCCTTCCAGCTCGGCTGTCCCGCTCCGGCCCTCAGCCAGAGCCAGAGGAGTTAAAGCCGGCGCCTCACTCTGCAGCAGCAAAACAAAAAAAGGGGAAAAAAAAAAAAAAGAAAAAAAAAAAAGAAGAGAAGACAACAACTTCTTTTTGAACAGCCTAAAGCTAGAGATTTAGAAAGGCAGTCCCAGCCAAGCCCCGAGCAGGGCGCTGCTGGGACACGTCCGGCGCTTGCTGCACACTTACATAAAGCTACGCGCGCCCGCAGCTCTCCAAACACCCCGGGCACGGAGCGAAGCTGCTCCTTCCCCGCTGCCATCCACCCCCTTCCCATCCCAGAGGGACTCGACCCGCTCCCGTCCCCTCGCTGGCTCCCCAAAATGGCTGAGCCCGGAGTGTCGGGCTCCACCTTCCCCTCCTGGAGCAAGGAATCACAGCCCGGCACTCGCAGGGGAGGGAGAAGTTTGGGGTTCTTTTTAATTAGAAAACCGAGTAAAAGGTAGTTTTGGCCGTGAACGCTGCCTCCTGCCCAGCCCTCGCCTGCCCAGAAGAGGTCATGGACGTGCTGGGCCAGGACGAGCGGATCCTGACGGGAAGAAACAGGAGGGGTTTTCGGATGAAGCTTTTTGCACCAGGTGGGGCCCTATTTGGTGTCACGGCACCAGACTACAACAGGCTAAAAGGACGTTTCGGAGTCCGATGCGATTTCCCCCCGTTTACAGAGGCTCCACCACAATCCCACCTCTCACATGCCACAAGTCTGCAAAAATTCTTGCAAGCTGCCCGATACTCAAGGGACAAACTAGACGCACAACAGCAGCATTTAGTTGACAGACAAACCCAAAGACATTCCCCTTTTTGTTGACATACTCCTCCAACCTTTGCCCTTCCCGTTCCCATCTGTTTGCAGACGAGGCGAACCTTTCATTGCCGTTGCTCAAACGTGCCTTCCCCACTGCAGAATTCGCCTTTCCTCTTGACCAAGGGCAGGATCTCGACCAGAGAAAGATGCTGAGAGTGGTTTTGGGAGGCTGGTAGCGGAGGTTGGTCCAGGATAGCATGAAGGGTGGATTCTTTCGGCCAAACTCGGGTGGTCCATGACTGCACCACATCACTCAGAATCTCCTAGAGGGTCGATAACAAGAGCTGCGGGCCAAGACCAAATTTTAGGGGGGATGAACGTGGGTACCATCATCCATCCCTCCTGGGAAGAGCGTTGGCTCCCGGCTGATGCAGAGCTGGTCTGACGCCGCTGCAGCATTAAGCACCCATTGCGGGCTCCTCCCGGGGCAAAGACTTTTGCAGGCAGACGGAGCATTTAAGGCAAGTGGAAATCTGCAGAAATTTGGTATTTGAACCATAAATCACCTTATGAGCCAGAGAGGTTTTACCGCAACTAAGTCTCGTGCAAGGCCGGGAGCAGTCTCCGGCGGGCTCTGCCGTGCCGCCGCTCGCTCAGGCCAGAGGTGGGTTTGAAGCAGCTCTGCTCGTCCTCTTCTTGGTCTGAAGAAGCTACTTCTTGAATTTAAATCCCTCATAAGCTGTCCTGCGGGGGGCATTAAGCTCAAAAATATGATTTAAAGAACTTCATCAAACTCCGATGCGAAGAGAAGCCCCAAACCTCACAAAAGGAGTTACGATGCATTTCTCTCCTCCTGCTGTCAGGCAGCTTTGAAGATGCCCCACTGCCAATGCCCCCACTGAAAAGCATCGCTTTAACGCCTTGCCCTAGGCTAAGCCTGGCTGATCCCACCGGCGCCGGAGCGAGGTTGGGCTCCCACCGATGCACGGTGGGTGTCTGCATGCCCTGCCTTCCCATGCAGCTCCTGCCGCCTCCTCCGGCTTCCCAAACCGAGCGGTGGGGCAGCAGAGCTGGAGCAGACGATGCGATACAGGCAATGATGGGTAGTAACAGCCACAGAAAAGCGTATCGAGGAAAGGGACAGACAGACATCTCGGTTTATCGTCACAAACAGACACGTCACAACACACCACGGAATTTTCCAGCTTGTACAGGGACAGAAGGGCCACAAGACAACAAGACCTTATAATGCATTAGCCAACATGGATTAAAAACAGGGCCAGAGGGACATGCAGGACCCTGAGCCTATATACAGAGCTCCTGCCGCTGCCCGCAGGAGGGGAACCTCCACTCCAACCAAGTTTCCACAGCAAAGGTTTGTCTTGGTGCTACAAACCCCCGTGGGACCGAGGGATGACCCCCCACAGCACACATCCCTCTTTTTAATGGCAGGTGAGTAAAATGAAAATCCGATGAAGGATGGTTTTGCAGCCAGGATAAATGCGAGCTTTGTTTCTTGCTCTCTCGTGGGTTATTATTCCCAGGGAAAGGTACCCCTGGTCCCAGCCAGCACCTCGTTCACACAGAGACCCACCGGAGGAAAAGGACTTCCCTTGCTCTGTGCCCTGCTCATTAGCACTATCTGGAGATGACGAGTTTCTCCACAAGGCTGAGCTCTGCCTCCGCTCTGTGTGGCGGGTACCCATGGGCTGTGCCGTTATCTTGTCCTCTCTCTCCCTCTCCCCCCGGGACGGCACTGACCCTGTGCCGGCTCTGCACAGCAACACACGGATCTACGAGCTAAACGCTGTCGGGGCTTTTAAACCCTTCGGAAACACCGGGCTTCCCCTGCCAATACTGACTCGTGGTTATTGCTGCATAATACACAACCAGCCCCAAAAAGCAGTGGTGGCACCCTGTGCCCCAAAGGTGCTGCATCCCCGCATCCATGGGTGCCCCGAGCCGGCTGCATCCCCCCCATCCCCTGCATCCTCCCGGCACGGAGCAAACCCACGACACACACGGGGCTCTGTCCTGACCCTGCGTGCCTCGACACCTCCGACATGCCCACCGGGGTGCCTTGCCCACAGTTTTCACCTTCCAGAGCCGGGCGCCGCGGGCTGCGCTGGGAGCTGCCCCTCTCTTTTGCACCTCAAAAGACCAATCATTCGTCGCCAGGTGAGAAAATGGAGGCAGAAAGTGGTGGAGGGACCCACAGGTCTTGTCCCCTCGTTTTTAAGGCATAATTTGCAGGAAGGGGGTGCTCCTGCAGGGCTCCGTCTGACGAGGGCGGCAGGACCGGAGCCGGCCGAGCTCCCCATCATCCCAGCTGCAGCTCCCTGGGTGCGTGGGAGAGCAGCGGAAAAGGAGGAGAGAAGAAGATTAAAGCGGGACTCAACGACCATTTATTTGGTTTGTGCATCGGATTAAAGCAGCGCTTCCTCCTTCAGATCCGCTGGCTCCAAAACAGCCTCCAGCGCTGGACGGGGAAGGGGCCGTCTCGCCTGGACGAGACGTCCGAGTGGCACCGGAGGAGGAGGATGGACAGCTGCAAGGTTCAACACGCTCCATCTGTGGCCTGCTTTAAAAAGGCATTTATTAGCTGTAAACCTCTGTTGTGACATATAGAAAACTGGGGAGAGGAGCGGGAGATTGATCAAGTTTGAATCCTGGTGAGAGTTCTCCTTAGAAAAATGGTTAGAGGGGAAAAAAAAAAAAAAAAAAAGGCGGCTTTGAAATCAAAACTGTCCCGAAAATGAGCGTTTCTGCTAGTTAAAAGCCTTTAACTAGAAGAACTTTCTGTGGGTTTGGTTTTTTGTTGATGGTTTTTTGTTTTTTTTTTTTTTCCTTTACAAACATAGTGCATCTGCGATCATTGAGAATTACGGTCCGTCTAGAAAAGGGCCTGTGCTTGGGCGATGGGGAGGCTGCTGGTGGCGACAGTGCGTGTCGGTGAGCGGCGGCGTTACATGTGTGCTTCGGAGGCCGGGCAGCCCGGCAGCAGCTCCCCGTTCACCACCGCCTCCGACACCAGCATCTTGTCTTTGCCGGAATCCAGGCGCTGCTTCTTCAGCATCCTCTGATGGATGAGCGGGACGACGGAGAGCACCAAGCCGCCGATGATGGGGGGCACTCCGGCAAAATAAAAGGCCGCGTCGTAATTCCCAAAATAATCATTGAGGTATCCTGAAAGAGAAGAACAACGGTGGTTATGGGCACGTCAGTCTAACGACCGACTCGTCTCCTCCCTCGAGCGAGAGCTGCAACTTGCTTCAACCACCAGATTTGGGGAGATTTGGGCTTTTAAAACAATCTTGTTTTCCATTGCGTTCCTTGGAGTTTTTATGCCCTGGATTACCGGATGTGCGCAGCCAACATTGTGTAGCAAGGAAGCCAAAAAAGAATGTCTCCGCCATCCTTCCTATTTAACGAGAAGAGGACACTCTCAGACACATCCCAACCGATCCCAAATGCAAGCTGAGACACTGTCAAACAACCAAACATTTCAGGTGGCTCTTCCTAGTGCCGGCCGGGAGTTAATTAATAGGAAAAGCAGGCAGGGGCTGTTCCTCTGATGGCCTCTATCTGGAAGCCCTGCTTTGCTTATGGATATTTTGTCTACATGGGGCTGCCAGTTGAAAAGTACATGCTGCCCATTACAAACAACAACCGATCCCTTAAAACCCAGTGAGGTTCTGCGCTTGTCAGTTCGGCAAGTTCCACTGCCGCCAGGCATCCCCGGAGAATAACGCATCGCCATTTCTTGGCACTGGGAAACCCCTCTGAGTTCCCTCCTGCGATTACGCCCACGAAACGAGCCCCGTCACCCAGCCCCGTGCCCAGGGAGACTGAGGCAGGGGGTCCTGCAGCAGCATCCCAGCAGCGAGACGTCCGCAACCCCCACGGTCCCTCACGAGGGCGTTAAACTGAATTTTGCTGCCAGAAGCAGAAAGATCAGAGGTGCTTATACAGCTTTAGCTTGGCCATTGCTGATGCAGGCGTTCTGCTGCCCAAGGGCCGGCTTTGGCAAAGCGCCTGCTGTTAAGGACGCTGTGGTTATTACTATGTTAAACACATTCACAAGTCTCAGGAAGACAGAGGCTCAGGCGTCTCCATCTCTAACTTTGACTCAACAATCCAGGAGCTGAACTTACCAATTAGCAATCAGTCCCCAGATATCTAAAAGGGCTTCTAGAAAACTAGTATCTGCCAATTTTTAGCTCAGCTTCAAACAGAAATCAATTAATGTGATCTTGGGTTGCTCTCACTATTCTCTTGTTGGCCACCTTTCATCAGCCTGGGGAAAGGCCCTGGGATGCTACAGGACGTAGCATGGAGTGATGCTACACCCGTACTTCAACCGCCATGTGACACAATAAGCCAGAACACTCAAAACCGTGTGTCTGTTCGCACGCCAAAATATCACCGTGGGTGAAAGCCGCTACAAGCATCTGCTCCTTCCCAACAGCTGGGTCAGGTCCGGCACCACGGCGTTACCAACCTGCTATCGGCGTACCCGCGGTCATGGGCACGGCCATCAGCCCCATGAGGTACCCTATGGCCTGGGACGCCTGCATGGGCCCCACCAGCTCGAAGGCGATGGGGGCCATGATGGTGGTGAAGCAGCCATCGCAAAGGCCAAGGAAGAGGCAGATGACAATGACGCCCTCGAACCCTTGGCACTGGGGGATCATCATGCACAGGATGCCCAACAGCACGAAGGACCCAACCTGGGGAGACAAAAGTGGGCACGTCATTGGGGTGCAGGATGAGCGGGGGTGGGCAGCAGGAGGTGTCATGAAGATGACACTGAGCAGGTCCATGACATCACCCCCTCCTCTGGACCCAGCCATAGCATCCATGCTCTGCTCGTCTCTGAGAAGCCCTTAAGAATAACCTTTTAAGAAGCTTTAGGAAGGATTATCTGCTGGATTAGCTGCTACATTTCAGCAGTTTGTTTTTCAAAAACCACAAGAAGGTGAGAGGGTGTCCAGCAGTTTGGGAAGAGTTGGGACCGCAGACTTTGGTTGCTGAACAGACGCTGAGACCGCAAGTCAAGCATGTAACTTCTCTGTGCACCTTTCTGTAATAAATTTTCTTCCCTAACAACAGACGAGAGTGTTAGGTAATGGTCGGTAAAGGATTTGCGATCTGTGGTTGACAGCTACTAAGCAGCGTGTCGATGCCGACGTAGAGATGCTATCCCCACCCGCAGTGGTCAGCCAGCAGCTACGCGGAGGGTCGGACGCAACATACCTGCAAGTAAATCTTCTTCAGCCCGGGGATGCAGTCGCCAATGCGGCCTGAAACCAAGCGCCCCAGCCCTGACATGGCTCCGAGGCAAACCGGGAGGATCCAGTCCTTTTTGGTTTCTTGAAATCGCTTCTCCACGTATTTTACCTAGGATGGAGGGGAGGACCCAAAGACATGAATCCTCAGTAAGTTAACCCCTCATCTCCCAAAAAAGGACAAGACTTCCCGCCGAGGGCTTCATGGCTTTGGGGGCGGTTGTGTGACCCTCATGTCCACACCACCCTGACATGCACACACCACCTCTGCCCACCCCAAACCCAACAGCCCCCTCCTCTCCTGCTTCCCCTCAGGAACCATGGGAAGCGACCGCTCTGCCCACCCTGGTGCAGAGGACACATGGGAGCATTAAAACTCTGTCTCCTCCCACCACTATTCCTGTTTACAGCACACCCTGCAGCAGTTTCTTAGCTTCAAGGTTTTTGGTGGCTCTGTCCCTGCTGCCCATCTCCACCTTCCCACCTCCTCCGTGCTTCCCTGGAGGAGCCCCTTCACTCTGGGCAAAGGGAACGCCCCCCCCTTCCAGTCCCAACCAACGCTCTCACCAGGTTCATGTAAGGTACGAGATATCCCAGGACAGCAGTAGCGATCCCAAAGGCCCAAATCCGATAGGTCTTTCTCCGGAAAACCCTCAAGCTGAAATACTTGCGCGTCTGAGACCAGCACTGCTGCCGCATGCTCCGGCTGCCCAGCTTGTCCTGCCCATCGTGCTGAGAGTCACAAGAAGGTGGCAAGATGGGCCGATAGGTCAGGGACAAGAATATCTGGATGAGCATTAAGGCACTGAGTACTTGGAAAGTATGTGCCAGCCCAATGGCCTTCCCGACCATCTTCAGGAAGAAGGGGAGCGGGACCGAGATGAGGCAGCTGCCGCCGGCCACGATGCCGTTGGCCAAGCCAAGGCGGCGCTTGAAGTAGTGACCAAGGATGACCAGCGAGGGCTGGAAGGCGAAGGAGCTGCCACAGCCAAAGAGGATCCCGTACGTGAAATAACGAACTTCCAGAGACCTAGTGGGAAAAAAACCATACGGAGGTGGTTATATTACGCAGAAGTAAGGAGGCCTTCTCCCCCGCAGTCCTGAAGAACCTGGAGTCAAGACCCAGGTCTCACATACCACAGGTGCTACACAGACAGTCTGACCTCGAGGAGCTTATTCCCTAGCCAAAGCAAGGATTATCCTCATTTCACAGCTGGCACGTTAAATCTTCGGGAAAATGAAGTCTAGCTGGGGAGTGCTTTCTGCAAAGAGGAGAAGACAGCAGCCAACCTGCCCTCCTTGGGACGTTGGCCTAACTTGAATGGTTTTTAAATTACAGCAAGCAAGATTTTCTAAGGTAGGCAGGGTGGGTTATTTTTAGCTAGAAATCCTTTTTTTTTTCCACTGAAAGGACTAATTGAAAACATTCTGCACCCAGTGTTTGAAAGCAGAAGGCACCAACCCAGCTGGTTATTAGGCACTTAGGAAGAGAACACTGCATTTCTGCCCAGGCTGGTTAATTAAGTTGTTCTTCTTTAAGCTCCTCTGGGAGCTTCAATTAGACAGTTAATAGATCTCATTTGTACCTTACATTGGTGGCTGCGCTCAAGGAGGGAGTGAAGTGGCTGCTCTACAGAACAAGTGGAAAGTCCTGAGAACCTTTGGAAGGAGCCATTTCCCAATTGCCAGCCCGGTTTTCCCAGATGAGAAAGGAGCCTAAAGTCAGGCAAATAACCAGTTGTGTTTCTCTCCAGATGAAGGATTCTTTCTTCCATCTCTGTGCAAAATTCAGTTGCAAAAGTCTGCCACGAAATACTGCATGGGAGGAGAGTGCGGTGGAAACGTTTGGGCAGCCCACCGCGCAAGCGACGCTGCACGGACGGGGTCTTTACTCCAGCCCTCAGAATGACTCATGTGAAATACTGAGTGCTGCTCATGAAGCGAGGGAGAAGCCAGCAGCCCAGATCTAACAGAGCAGTTTGAAGCTGAGAAAACGTTTACAAGCACATAATTTCTTCCATTACACGCTCGTCTCTTTAGCTAGCCAAGCAGAACGTGCTTGCCGTACCCAACGGCTCAGAGACAAATGACTGTCATGAAAGGCAATTTCCAGCTACTCCAGAATGAAGCCACATCAGAAACCCCCCCCTGCCGGAGCCAGGCAAGCAGCTGGGCCGCGCAGGCTGTCTCCGACCTCCCACGCACCAGCCCTGCCCATCTCAGCTGGGTCACACCAGCTTTGGTACTGCTGCTAAGCCGACGTGTTGGATAAGTGGAGACAAATGCCACGGTTGCCATCTGCTCCCCGTTGATGCTAAGACACCCCTGCATGAGCAAGGGCTCCTTTCAGCCTTCTTAGCCAGGATTTCCCACCCCGCTTGCTGGGAATCAGCCAGCTGCTCTCCGGTGAGAAAGGTGGCATCGTATCCCTTGGATAACGAGGTCTTCCACGGATAATGACATCGCCTGGGACAAGGAGGTGCCCCTCCAGCAGCTGCCTCCCACTTACAGCTCACAGCGGGAACAGCCCTGGCTCAGCCCCGCTGGCAGAGGTTTGAGGGATTTCTCTCTGCAGAAGAAACCGGGCAGAAATTGCGGAGGGGAAGGAGAGGCAGACGAAAAGGGATTCAAACCCCACTACAGAACGTTTCATGGTGCAGAAGAGGAGGACTGGGAGGGCACTGGGGAGGCATACGAAGACAGCTCTGCTGAACTGGCCATCATCTCCCATTCCTCATGCTAAAACACCCGCCTTAAAACTGGAGGGAGGGTGAAGTCTTAACACAACTGGGATTTCTCTCTTCTTGAGGACACATAAGATCTGTGGTGGCTCGAGCTGGGACCAAGTGCAGGAGACACCCCGGTGCAAGGCAGCAAAGTGAGGAAAACCCTTGGCTTGAGCCCATCCAGAAAACCTCAGCCTTCCCCAGTGCTCTGCTTTTCAGCATATTTTGTTTACTTAGCGTTTTTTGTATAAAGTTCCCAGTATTTTGGGAGTAGGAGGCACTGAGCGTGAGCTGGGCGCTGGGGTCCTGCCGTACGGGCTCGGTGGCCGAGTGGGGTTTTGAATCGGCTCGGTGTGGTGCCGGCAACCGCTGCTCCTCTGTTTGGACAAAGCAAACCCATTTTAGAGAAACCAGGAGATAAAGGGTTGCCGAGCCTTGATCCAGCCCTGCCTGAGCCCACCAAACCCAGGCCGCATCTCCCTTCAGCTCACGAACGGCAGCTCCCTTTGCACCAGCGCATGGAGCCCAGCCGGCGCCGGGTGGGTCATCTCCAGCTGCGGCTGCAGGGAGCTGGCAAGGGGGGGACCAAAAAAAAAAAAACAAAAAAACCAACCAACAACCCCTTTTCCATTGTTCTGGGTGAGCAGGAGCTGCTAGCTCCGAATTTCGGGACCGGCCTTCGCCATCCAGATGGAGCACTGCCAAATCCCGCAGCCCTTCTGCTCTTCCTCTGGCTCGGCCGTGCAGAAGGCAGCTTCCCTCGCCGCGGTCCAGCTGCAAAGGGGCTCCTTTCTCCCTTAAAAGGCAGCCAAAGGAATGTGAATGGAGAGCGAGAAGGCAGGAAATGGGGATTTCAGCTCTGGAGCTCTCCTGGAAATAATATTCTTCTCTGCCTGTACCGTTTGCTTTTTTTAAGCCCAACACAACAAGCCACTGGCAGCGATGTGGTCCCAAGAGCTCTTCTGCTTTGCACGAACATTTTACAATCGGGGAGGGGAAAAAAAAAATAATTCCAAGCTTCGTTGATTAGAAGGAAAGCAAGATTACACGGGAAGCGCCTATGATTTGCGCTGCCGGGAGCCCAGGCACACCTTCCCTCAGGACCCACTGCACTTTCTCCCATTACTATAATCTTTTGAAATACAAAGGGGTGGCGCTTGCGGAGGAAATCGCAGAGGGTGGTTCCTTCCACGCCGCTGCCCGAGATGGTTTTATCATCCCAAGTCCCTCGGCTGCAATCGGTCCCGGTCCCCGGGGCTTTGCCGGGAGGCTCAGAAGCTGCCCCCGGCCCCAGTGTGACGGGGGGTTCCCACAACTGGGGACCCGGGGACCCGTCACACATTGCGTATCCACAGGGAAGCGGGGCTGGGGCGAGCAGGAGGGTCTCGCTGCCCAGGGTAAAAGGGAGCTGGCGTCCCACCGCCCCGCGCCGGCAGGGTGGGCAGGGAGGAGCGCAGCGCGGGCAAGTCGCCCTCCGGAAAACTAGTGTGTATTTGCTTTAAAAAAAAACCCCACTTCTTGAAGCATTTTAATTAAAACAATACTGGTTTTAACTGAAATCCAACCCACAGCAATGTTTTTCTTCAGAAAAACTGGGGCAAATGATGCTGTGGAGGGTGTCTCCACGGTGCCTTTCAGACTCCATTTAACAAGCGCCGCATAAAGGACCCCAGCGGTGACCTCTTTTTGCTCCCACAAGGATGCCAGTGTCTGGGGTTGGAAAGACTCCCACATCGAATCAGGTACACCTGCCATCCAAATGCACATCGGCGAGCGCCTGCCAGCAGAAATTCATGGCACGGGATCAGCCGTGGAAAACGAGGAGCAGCAATCGCCCCGCGCTGCCACAAACGGCGCGGGAACAGCACAAACTGCTCCAAACCCCATCTGCCCTGCACGGAAACTCCCTCTTGCCAGGTGTAACCCATCAAATATTATTTTAAGCACTGATTTACTTTCCGTACCAAATGTGAAACTGGTTGTAAAGCAGAACGATTTTGTTCACGAGCGTCTCTTTGGAGCTGCCCCCAAGAGGCGTGCCAACTTCTCGCGGCCTGTTTTAAAATGAAGGGCCTGAGGGCTGAAATCCCATAAAACAAAGTCCCTCGATCAGGTAAAATTCGCTCTCTTGTTATCTAAGGGCAAAAGAGCAACTCGGTTCAATTTGGAGAGGAACAGGCTGTGGGCACGTGGGCTCTGGGGATGCCAGAAGACCTCCCATCTGGATGGAAACCACTTGCTTTGCCCCCCAAAGGCAGCAGCAATGCGTAGGCAGGGGGGTTGCAGGGAGCAGTGAGGAAGAGGAGCTCGATGGGGAGCTGGAGGGCCCCTCTGCAGCCTTACTTGGTGAAGGAGCTGGAGAGGAGTCCGATGAAGGCGATGGCAGCTCCTGAGGCTGCCGTGGTCCTGCAGCCTATCCGGTCGGTGAAGATGCTGACGATGGGAGAGCAGAAAAAAATCATGCCCATGGCCAAGGAGCCGACCCATGCTACGGAGAGAGAGAAGAAAGGCCATGGTCAGGGTGGGACATCAAATGGGTGCCAGAAGGAGAACAATCAGGGACCAGCTCCAGCTTTGAAGGTGGTCTCGGCAGAGAGGCAGCCCCATCACAGTGTTAATTAACAGCGCAGCTCACAAATAACACGGTCACCGTTCCCGCTAGCCTCATGGCGCCCTGCGAGCCAGGCTGGCACCTGCAGCACCTCACCGTCGGCCCGTGCGACAGCAGCATGGCCAGGTTTTCCTTTTATTCCCTCCTGCTGGGTTCATGTGTGTCTTAGGGAAGGCGCTGAGCTTTCAACGCTTTTTTTTCTAATGGCCCTTGCTGTATGTGTAATGACGCCTCCACTGATGCCGCTTCCATAGGGGACATCTCCACGGCCAAACCCCGCTGAGCTCCACAGAGCCCTCTGCTCCCTGGCTTTGGCGATGAAGCGTTTCTTATCTTGAGTAAGAGCTCTGCATTCCCAGGTCCCACAGTCACCCATCACTGAGCCGAGACTGCCTGCCCTCCCCCTCGCCCCCCCTTTCAGCGGGGATCTCTCCTTGCAGCCGAGCTGGTGGGAGACACACGGGCTGTGCCAGCTCAGGTGACACCCCTGGCCCTGCCAGGCGATGCCCAAGCAGGACCGTGATCTCACGTCTCCTTCCAACCCACCTCCGGAGAAAACCACTGTCTGTCTGTCTGTCTCTGTCTTTTTTCAGAAACTTTTATTATTCGCAGATTATTTCAGAAGACGCCACTCTTCTCCCTGCCCTCCGCCTTCTCTCTTTAATGGTTTCTGGGACTATTTTGGGGAGGAAAAGCAGGCTTTCAAGAAAAGCAATGCGGTAAGGAAAGAAATCTCAGTCTGCCAGTTCTGAGGAGAAGCAAGAGGTCCCCTCAGCGGGGCGCGGGGCAGGACAGACAGACGGACAAGGGGCCCCCAGCCCTACCCAGCATCCAAGCTGGGGCCCTCCTGGAGCATCTCCCAGCTTCAGGCGCTGGCTCTGGGCTGCCGCTGAGCACGACCTGGCCCCGCGCAGACCCCGGGACATGTGCTCCTTGCTTTTTTTATTCCTTTTATCGGGGTTGGGTTTTTTTTGCACCCAAACCGAGCGCTCTGCAAACCCTTTTAGCGCAGCCCCGCACAATAACAACCCGTCCTTCCAGAGCCGTGAGATTTTCAGAAAATAGCCAGGTCCCTATTAAAAGCAAATCCCGGCTATATAACAGCCTCTCCAACCTCCGCCTTTCAAAAAGGACCACACAAAGAAGCCCTCGCTAGGCTGGGAAGAACTGACCCTTTCCAAATTAATTGTAAGTTCGCAAGGACCCAATTTACTCCCAAGTCTTCCTTAATAAATGCAGAACGAGGCAATAAAAAGAAAAGCAGAGGCTGCGCAGGAACGTCGCGGGACTCGCCGGGCTCTCGTCTCGACACCAGGCGAAATGCAAAAGGGCGAGGGAGAGGACCCCCCCCCCCCCCCGGCTGATTTTCTTGGTTATAAACACAAGGCACAGTGTAATGAAAGTCCTTCTAATAGGATTAGGTGGCACGGCTCCAAAGAGCCGTCCAAAACAACTCCAGGAGGGGGTGAGGGGTGGGAGCAAAGCCAAGATGGGAAAGGCTCGTTAAATTGGATAATATACTTCCAGAAATGTTCCTTCTACTCCAGCCAAGGCAGTAAAACGTTAGATGGCCCCGTCATGTTTGAAGTTTGTTATTTTTGGAAATTACTTTAAGAAACGCGGAAATAAAAGCATAAAGCAAAGTATTAAATTTAAAGGGCCAGATTCTGATCTTAATAACCCGGAGATTTACATGCAAATAAGCAGTATCAATCTCTGGCCCCAAAAACGCACACTCACCTGCGGAGATCAAAGCAAACCCGGGGCGAGAGGCTCAGCAACGGGCGCTTAAAAGCTCCTCCAGCTTTGGGTTTGTAAAAAGGAGATATCGCTCAATTAAAATCGGTAAACACAAAAAAAACGAGTCCCGTGGCAAATTGCTCTACCTTAGAGAAAGGGCTTACCACAAGCAATGAATAAAAATAGGCTTGGGGAAGAACATCAAGTTAAAATTAGTAAGAACAATAGCCTCACTTCCAGAGCGGGGTTTTGTCTTCCCAGCGCTTCCCAGCGAAGCCCCGGGAAGCCGGGAGGGCTGGGCGAGCTCCAGCGCTGGAAGGAAACCTCGGCAAAATCTGGGGGTAGGAGAAAGCCGCCTCGGCTCCGGCGTGATTCACACCGAAACAGCCCCCGGGGAGAGGGTTGCACAATTTACCCCCCTGCTTTAGCCCCAGCGTGACGGGGGGTGATCTCCTTTCACCTGGGTCAGGGCAAGGCTGGAGGAAAGCCACGGCAGAAAACCACAGGTTGGGGAAAAAAAAAAAATGGAATTCAGGTGAAGTGTAGCCCCAAACCTGTCCCTCCAGACGTGGAGACGGAGTCCCTGGATCCAGGGGATGAAGGGTTTCTTTTTTGGGAATCTGTGTAATACGGTATTGAAGTTTCTCCTGACTTTCCTAGACCTGAAGGCCAGAGGCACCCATTCCTTTGGTGGAAACCAGACGGGGCTTAAGCAGCCTGAGCCAGGGCTTCTCTTCGGCAGCTCCTCCGATGCTGGAGAAGTTAAGACTTGATTTAAAGCCCACAGGAGAAAAAAAGGGGAATCTTTGCTTCTGATTTCCACAGGGTTTGGATGAGATGGTTAATTCCTAGCCCGGCCACACCTCGCAACCCTCTGTGGTTGATAACCTGGGCGAGATATTGAAACACACAAAGACAAGCCCCCACAAGAGGCTCGAAGCCTTATCAGCGGCGTGGTGCGATCAAGCAGCTCCTAAAAGAAATGATGGACCGAATCCAGCTGAGGATGGGGCTGGAAGGAGCTCAAGAGCTGCGCAGAACTTGGACAGGAGTCGGGTTAAGACTTGATCGAGTCTCAAGGTGTTGTGAGTCCAACCACCTCCGGGAGGCACTGGGGCTGGCTTTGGAGCTGCCCGGCGGGGTGCCATAGGGGAGGGAACCTGGCTGGCGATGGCCAAGAGACCCCCTTTCCAAGGGATGCCTGTACAGAAACACCAACTGCTTCAGAAACCACTTTTTTAGTTAAAAAAAAAAAAAAAAAAAAAAAAAAAAAAAGGCATTGAAAACACTCTCCTTTTGCGAGGGAGAGTGAAAATGACTTCTGATTTGGGGGCTGTCAATACCAGAGGTGGCTCAACATGTGCTGTCCCTCCCCAATAGCCACCTCTCCGTGGACCCTACTTGGCACTGTGAGTTACGCTGAGACCAGCCACGTCCATGCCACCATACTCCCACCTGCAGCCCCTCCTGAAGGCTGGGGAGCAGCCGGGGAGCCATGACCCCCCTGGTGCACACACCCCGTTGCTTGCTGCTTGCTCTGGCAGGGATGGCAACAGGCAACAACCTGAGCTGACACTCAAGCCCAGGCCACCAGCAGCCCTGGCTTCTTCCAGAGCTGATGGGACCTTCCCGGTGGTCCTGCGATATGGGAAGAGTCCAGCATGGGGCTGGTGCCCCTTTGGTGGAGCAGAGAGGTTGATCAAGGAGAGCATCCCACAGGGTAAAGCTCCAGCTAAAGCTCCGCAACTTGCTCCTTCCCACCTTGACTTAACAACGACAGCCAAACTGTTGGCCTGTGGCAGGTCCAAAGCAACACAGCCTTCAACACAGACAGGGGAGTACAACAGCTGAAGATCTCCAAGGGGAACGGCGATGTAGTGGTGTAGGAGATGTGGGTAACATGGCCAAGCCAAGCCATCCTCCCTGGCACCTCTCACCCTGGGCTCAAGATGGAGTAAACACCGGGGAGGGGACCCATTTGCCCACCAGCCCAACACCATCAAGCTGTGCCCACGATGGAGGAGCTCTGGGGCGAGGCGTGCCTCAGCCACCAGGTCCTTCTCCAGCCAGTGGGTGGCAACACTGCTGGGGACTCTGTGGCAGAGGAGGGCTGGCACATGGGGGTCAGGACCTGCAATGGGGCTCTTGACACCGAGGGACCAGGGAGGGCACCATGTCTGCATAGCAGCAAGAGGTGGGCAGGGCCCCGGGGCCAGTCCAGGTGGGCCCCACACGCCAGACACCAGATCAAATTCTTTTCCCAGCAAAGCCACCCCAAAAGGATGAAAAGCTCCTTCCTTGCTGGTGTTTCCCTGAGCAGAAAAAGGTTTCTGGGCACAGCAGAGCAGAGCAAGGTAGGAGCAGGAAGGTGAGAAACAAGAGGGGAAAACACCACCAGTCCGAGACGCAGATCCAAACCCCCTTGGTATTTAGCTCATTGTTTCAAAAAACATCATTAAAAAATCGTACTGCGTAGTATTTGTGGCCGAACCTATTTGTTCTTTTAAAAATGAATCTCCAGGGAGAGAGAAGGAAGGGACATCGCTCTCAGCCGTGCTTCCCCGCTGACCCACATACCCCGGGCTGGAGGGATCAAGGGCCAGGAGGTGACCTCAGATCCGCCTCTGGAGGAAGTGTCTTCCCTCGCTTCCCGCGGCTTCTCCCACCCACACTGCACAGCCGGGACAGGGCGGCGCTGGAGGGGATGGGGACGTTCTGTGGAGGGTGACCTGGCATTTCTTGGCAGAGACATGGGGCAGCCAAAGGGAATTTGCCTCCATCTCCCCATCTGCACCGCTCCTCCAAGAAATTAGTAGTTCCTTGACTTGTGTTTTGTGGGGACAGGGACGCTCTGCTGGCGTGACAAACCCCATCACGCATCTTCAAAGCCCTTCCCAGCCCTACCTGGCTCCCTTTTTGGGTGGCCTCGGAGCCCAGGGAACCTGGTGGCCCTGCCCACGCAGACACCGTGGGGAAGCGGATGGCTGTAACCCCCCGCTCCGCAGAGCTAATGTATGCCGCCCGCAGCACATCTGCAGTGAAAATGAAGCAGCTGTTTTATCTTGTGCCCTTAAAAAGCAATTTGCGTCATCCCTTTGCTCACTCAAAGTACAGCCTGAAATGCTCCCAGCGGCGCGGCCCCATGTGCTCGACACCCCCCGCAGACTGAGCCCATCCCGGGGAGGGTTGGTCAAGGCTTAAATAAAGGCAGACGCAAAGTCCCATCTGGGGAGGCCACCTCGATGGGAAACTAAGCTCAAGAGCAGCAAACCGAAGCTGAGGAGCAAGAAAACCGAAGCTGAGGAGCAAGAAAACCGAAGCTGAGGAGCAGCCGGGCTCCTCTAGATGGGAGGAGGTGGTGGGGCAGTGCGGTGGCAGCCACTGTGCATCACATGCAGCTAAAAGCCAGATAAACTCATTAATTGTATAGCAAGCCCTGCTTGGTACCATACCCTAAAGCTTCAGAACAAAGTCCTCCTTTATCAGGTTTGGCTGACTTCTCCCCCCCACCCCCTTCTTTCGAGAACAATTCAATTACAGCCTGAAAATTGGAATAAATAGCATTATTCAGAGGAATTATTCAAGGCCAGGTCTGATTACAGACCCTTTCAGTGTCCCGTTCGTGGTGGTATTAAGACAGACTAAGGAAAAATGTGAATGTCACAGGAGAAGTGGCAGCTACCATCATCACGGCATGGTCCCACGACCATGGATAACCAGACCCAGCAAGCGTCCACCCAGTCTTTCCCATAGGAGACTTTAAAAAAAAAAACCATTTTTAACTGGTGCGGGAGCACAGAGCAGGTTGGGAATGTACTTTGCTTTAAAAAAACCACATCTCTCCTGGTCGGGCCTCTCCACCTTCCCTCGCTCTCAAGGATGCAGGGGACATTTAAGAGACGATGTCCAGGCCACCTCCTGTAACCACTAAGTGACAGAAATCAGCTTATGTGAGAGAAAAATCCCAATATTAGCTGCTCTGCGGCCACGTTAAGTAGAGATCTGTGGTTTCCCTTGGCAAGCAGCAGGAGTGGAGTGTTTGCCTGAGGTTCATGTGCTGAACGTCTTGGAGAAACTCAGCCCCAGCCACATTTAGCATCGTTTCATTCCAAAACCATAAAATTCGACCCTGGTTAGAGCAAAATGGCGTTCGAGCCCGTGTCTGAGCTGCATCACGTCCTCCCCGTCCACAGCCCGGCTCCTGCTCGGCCTTGGAGGCTCCAGAGCTGGTCCAGAAACGCAAATTCTTGTGAAATCCATCCAAAAGCAACAAGGCAGCATGTGCTCTGCAGCTGAAACCCCCCCCCCTCCATGTGCCCAGGCTGGATTTTTCTCCCCAACACTCCCCTCAGCAGGCCAGAAAGGTTTTTCTTCTCCGTGTTGCCTTCTGGCTTACAATTTTTGAGAGATGATTCACCTACCACACACTAAAGTTACCCAACGAATAGGAGTTACAGCCGCAACAACTTCATCTCAGCACGGGCTCCCATCCACCATATCCCATCCAGACATCTTTCCATGACCTACGCCCTTGAGGAGGCTAGGGATCTTGTTACTCCAATCTCTCCTGATGTTGGGTGACTCCAAGATGAACCATATTTGCCCACGTCCCATCTCCCATGTCCCATCAAAAGAAGAGTGACCAGCAGGTCGAAGGAAGGGATTCTGCCCCTCTGCTCCGCTCGGGGGAGACCCCCCTGGAGTGCTGGCTCCAGTGCTGGGGCCACCAACACAAGAAGGACATGGACCTGATGGAGTGAGGCCGGAGGAGGCCCCGGAGATGCTGGGAGGGCTGGAGCCCCTCTGCTGTGAGGACAGGCTGAGAGAGCTGGGGGGGTTCAGCCTGGAGAAGAGAAGGCTCCAGGGAGACCTTCCAGCCCCTGCCAGTCCCTAAAGGGGCTCCAGGAAAGCTGGAGGGGAAGCTCAGGGAGGGGAGCCATGGGATGAGGGGGAATGGTTTTAAACTGGAAAAGGGGAGATTTGGATTAGATATGAGGAAGAAATCCTTTGCTGTGAGGGTGGTGAGCCCCTGGCCCAGGGTGCCCAGAGAAGCTGTGGCTGCCCCATCCCTGGAGGGGTTCAAGGCCAGGTTGGACGGGGCTTGGAGCAACCTGGGCTGGTGGGAGGTGTCCCTGCCCAGGGCAGGGGGGTTGAACAGGATGATCTTTAAGGTCCCTTCCAACTTGAACCATTCTACGATGCTGTGATTCCCTGGGTGAGAGCCCAGGGCTCTACGCCCGGAGGGCAAAACCAGTGCCCTCACGCAGCTCCTGCCCGAATGAACTGGCAGAGCCTCTTTAGTATTGGGAGAAAAAAAACATGTCCTGGGACGAGCATCCCCTCCTTCAACTGCGCTGTCAAACACCTCACCAGCCCCCTGGCTGCATTTTAATGCAGCAATTTTATGAAAAACAGAAAAGTTCCATTTTAATTGGTGAAAATTCCCTCCTCCCACCCGCGGAGCGCCAATCTGTAATTAGCCTTTCATGTAAAACGATGTTTATTCCTGATGGAGTTTATCTTGGCACAAACATGCGCTCTGAAATGTGCACACATTTGAAGACTCAAACCCTGCATTTAATTCTCTATCTGCTTGTTAATCCTCATTGTTCCCAAGCCCTTTTTCAAAACACACCCACAGGGAGAAGAAAGTATTTTTATATATATATATACATATATATATATATAAAACCCCTTCCAGCGTCAGGAACACCATCAGTGAGCACGGCACTGCCAGCACCGGCCCGGGGTCTGGCTGCTCCCAGAGCTCCCAGTGCTCACCCAAACACCCAGTGCCGAACCCTGGAGACCTTCCTCCTGATTTTTTCCATCTTTCCTTTTTTAATATATAATTTTTCTCCCCAGCTGCGATGCAGCACACTCACCCAAAGGCCAGGAGCCCCCGTGTTTATTTGGCAGCTCTGCAGTGGGAAGAGGGGGCGAAACAGGCTGGGGAAACCTCCAGTAGCCCCCAGCCCCATTTTGGAGAATCTACCCCCAGAGAGGCAAGCAGATGGGGGCCAGACCCCAAGTTTCATGATTCCTGGGCTTAATTTGGAGCAATTTCGGATTTATATGCTCCCGGCATGCAGCGGCCACATCCAGCATAGCAGCTCAGGCCTGGACCAGCAGCCCCCTGGGACCTCCCAGCTGGGACTGGGTGACCAAAGTGGACCGGGTCCTTCCCACCCCATCCAGCCCCAAGCGCAGATGGCAGCATGGGCCCCACTGGGGCAAGCAGGGAGAGTGGGGGGCTCCTGAGCGGCTGCCAGCAGCTGCTCCAGGTTGCCCCGCTCTGGGTGACCACACTGCTTCCAACAGGGCAACGAACGCAGTATCGACCTTGATGAAAGGGAGAGTAAAGGGTCAGGGTTTGGGTTTGGGTAAGGGTCAGGATTCGGGTTTGGGTTAGGGTCTTGGTCACGGTTAGGGTTAGGGTCAATGTTAGGATCAGGGCGATGGTCAGCGTTAGGGTTTGGGTCAAGGCCAGGGTCAGGATTAAGGTTTGGGTCAAGGTCAGTCTTGGGGGACCCAGCTCTCCCCAGCCCAACGCACCCTGGCAGGTTGGGGTTTCTTCCAGGCCCCATGTGCTGGCTTCTGACCCTGTGGTTTTGGGGAAATGGTTCCCATTGCTGGAGCCCAGCAGGTCCCGAGCAGACGGCAATGATTAACTCCGTCAGGACGGTGTGGGTCAGCTGTGGCCCCAGACTCTGGCTGCTGCACGTCCGAAATTTTAAGCCTTTGGAAAAGACGTGACCTGAGCAAACTTCACTGGGCTTTGACTATGATTAACCTCCTCCAGTCGCTTGTACAAGTGTGCAAAGCGCTCGCTTGGGACCAGCTCAGCACTCACGTCCTGCCACGACCATCCTCCTGTGGAGGGTGGTGACACCCTTCCTCTTCCCCCAGCCCAAAACCACGTTATCTCCTCCGATTCCCCACCATGGCCACTTCTTGTAACTGGCAGACTCATACTGGTAACCAGTTCCTGCAGCACACAGACAACTGGGAGGACAGCACAGCTGGGGAACGGAGGTGGTGAAGCTTCAGGAATTCACCCCCACAGCTTTATCTCCCTTTGGAGATCACCAGCATCAAGAGACCTCTCCGCAAGATTTGTTCATCCATGCAAGACAACAACACCTTTGCAAACAGGAGCCAACAGAGCCCTCAACGCCAAGGTCAGTGGTCCATCTCCCGGCCAGACACAGCATCCGTGTGCATCCCTACAGGTGCTTATGCCCAGCACACACCCACCACTGGCATCATGTCTCCATCTACATGGCCATATTATACCCGAGACATGGCTCTGGGACCCCCAAAACCCCAACATTACTCCAGGATGAAAGTGCCTGGGGCATCCCAGCCCCTCAGAGAGAAGACAGGACAGCTCCTGGCCCCCAGCGGGAGGCAGGTTGGGTACCCTTCCCAAAACACGGCTGGTGGCCCAAGACTGCTCCATCCCTTGCGAAATCAGCAGGCACTTTCTGTCTCCTCTCCTCTCCTGCCAGCAAACGCTGCCTGGGCTGCATTTGGGAACCCTCCGCCTTCTGCGGAGAGGCTGGAGTGAGAAAGGATGCTTTTTTTCCAAGCTTGAAGAGACAGAAAAGTTTCCTTCTTTGCCAAATTTCTCCCGAGCCATCTTCTGTTTCCCATTAACAGCAAGAAAAAACCCTCCGGCCCGGGTCCGTGCTCCTCCCACTGTAACTCCCACAGGCACTTGTCAACATCCCAGTAAAAAAAAAGAGAATTAAACCCACCCAACCTGGCTGGCCGTGACGCAGGGACCGGCAGCGGGTGGAAAACAACCCCCCTGCTCTGCTCTTACATCTCCCCCACGGAAACTTTTCAACTCCAGTTGCTGGCAGGAGCCAGGCTGATCCCAGCTGAATTCCTTCCACTTACCAGCAAATAAATAGTAGTTAAATGGAGGGAAAGAGAAAAACACCCTTTTTTCAAAGGGAAAACAAAGAGGCTGGGGAGAATAAATGGAGGCAAAATGCTGGGCTGGTCACAGGCTCACGAAGCTCTTTTTCCCCTCCTGGTCAGCTACTTGACAGCCTCCCCTTTCAGTTAATTAAGGGATACTCAGAAAGAAAAATGCTTCCAGCCCTTTGCCAGCCCTGACCATTAAGGGGAGAGTCACAGCCCGCCCGAGACCAAACCCAGAAGCCCTGGCCACAGCTCCTCCACCCAGCGCAGACACTTAAACCACCAGTTTTCAGCCAAATAGATGCTGTTGCAGGACATCTATGGTCTCCTCCCAGACCTGCAGACTTCTGCCCAGCCTTCTCCAGACCCTCCGGTGATGGGCATCTCCAGCCTTCCCTTACACAAGGGTTGGTCTTCTTGCACTCCAAGTATTTCTCCCAACCAACACTTCCCTTGCTGCAAAATTCCACTGCATCACTTTACAACCTGCCCCTCACTGGACAGAGAGAACAGCTTATTAACTTTTTTGCAAGTTTTTTAGGGAGCTGAAGGCAGTGATGCACCTTCCTTCCTCTAGCAGGAACAACCCCGGCGCAGGTTCAGCACTGCACATCGTTCCCCCTCCTCTCCTCCACCTCCCCCACTTGACCCAACCCATCCCTGGTGTGTGGTGCTCAGTGGAGAGACCTTTCCATATCCCTCGGACAAGGCTGGCGCACCCCGAGGATGAGCGAGGTTGGAAGAAAGCATTCCCCGTGTTCCTCCCAGCAGCAGCCACATGCACAGCCAGCTCTACCCCACCGCAGCATCCCCCCCCCTAAGCACCCCCGATCCCATAACCACCCCACGGACCCCACCCGAGCTCCGGGGGAAAAAAATGCCGCGACAACCTCAGCCCGAGCCCCCCTGGGGCAAGAACCCCGAAACGGAGAGCGCTGGCGGCAGTGATGCTTCCCCCATGGCACCCAAGCAGAGCCGCCCGCCCAAATATTATCGAAATATTTCAGTTATGTTACTTATTTGCTTACACCCAACAAGGCCCCAGTTTCCCCGAAGACAAAGTCCGCCCAATACCAGACTACATATGGGGCTAGAAATATGAAAGGGAATATCTCGGCGGCAGCTGCGGGTGCTTTCTGAAGGGAGGCCCCTCTCCAGGCTGCGCCAGTCGGCTTTTAAGTTGTTTTGCCCCCGAGCTCCATTCACAAAGGAGATAACACCTCCCTGCAATGGCCTCTTCCATCGGGGCTCTCCCACGACGGATCCCCGGGCTGGTCCTGGTGCTCAGCCCCAGCCCAAACCCTCCCACAGCGCGAGGTGATGACTGACCGCAACGGGGGGGGATCCAGTGGGGAGTCTCCTCCATTGAGCGACGATCTTTAAAAATCAAAATAAATGAAGAAAAGCTGTCTGTAAGCAGGTTGAGCAGAGCCCTCGAGCGGGCAGCCAGCCAGGGAAGCATCCCGGGCTGCCCCAGCCGTGTCCGTGCGGTAAAACCGCTCCGTGGCGGAAGATCTGGGCTCTTCTCCTGATGGTCATCGGGAAATTATTTCCTCCTCCAGTGCCAGAGAGCTTCCCCTGGGTCTCCAGCATGGAGACACTAATGCCTTTGGATAGCACTCCTGAAGCCTAATGATGGGGAAAAAAAATCCCCAAACGATGCAAGACTTGCGTTATCATCATTAAACCAAACACCTGGAGGCCAAAAGAGGGGTAAAATATCCATGTGCTTTTAATCTCTTGGCGTTTCCTTACATTAAAGCACACATTTGAGAACACCTGGATATCTCAGAAAAATAGACCATGCTGTAATTAAGCAAATCCGATAGCTAAAGGAAACTGAAGAAGAGCAATACTTTATTTTATTCAATTATTTTTTTTCTTCCCCGACACGGAACAGGTTATACCCCTTTGCCAATGGGCTGTTACTTTTGGCTGACCTGCTCTCATTTGAAAGTTTTTCAGACGCCGGGTGGCTTCGGCAGCCGCCCCGCGGTGCGGGGACGGGCCAGCCCTGCCCTTTGATGCTCGGGGTGGGTGGAGAAAAGCCACGGCCAAGGAGTCGGGGTTTCCTGGGTGGGATGGTACCCAACCCCGCACTTCCCATTAGCATCTCAGGAACGCAGCCCCAAGCCCTCCAGCTCCTCCCGATGCACCTTGAATGGGCATCCATAATACACATACACACACATTCATAACTGTGCATATATATGCCTGTGTGCATCTGTGTGTATACACACACATATACATATATATTAAAAAAGCAACCCCCCGCAGGTGTTAGCCCACACGACGGCTGCGGGCAGAGCCGCGCCGTGGCTTCCCCAGGGCCACGCAATGTTTAACGAGGCCGAGGGGAGCTGGGGACAGCCCGGACCGCTCAAAGTGCCTCGGCAGCAAAGTGCTTCGAAGACCGGTGAAACATTAATGCGCTCCCCCAGAGAAATGCCTTCGCTTTTTTGCTGCATCAAGGGCTTTGAAATTGGAATAAATAACAGGGCAGGTTAAGGAAGGTTTCTATCAGTTACTGGGCAAGTTTTGGTCCTCCTGAGATTCAGGTTTAAAAGTCGTAAGTCCTACCTCTGTGGCCAGGGAGCCTCCTCTTCCTCCCCGTGGAAATACTGCATTTTAGGAGAGGGCAGAAATCCAAATTGCCCTGTTTCCACAAGTGTCAGGTGTGGGATTGCTTTGGGTAACACATGCCACAGTCCCTGGCCTTGAACCCCTCCAGGGATGGGGCAGCCACAGCTTCTCTGGGAAACCTGGGCCAGGAGCTCACCCCCCTCACAGCAAAGGATTTCTTCCTGAGATCTCATCTAAATCTCCCCTCTTCCAGTTTAAAAACATTCCCCCTCGTCCCATGGCTCCCCTCCCTGATCCAGAGTCCCTCCCCAGCTTTCCTGGAGCCCCTTTAGGGACTGGAAGGGGCTGGAAGGTCTCCGCGGAGCCTTCTCTTCTCCAGGCTGACCCCCCCCAGCTCTCTCAGCCTGTCCCCACAGCAGAGGGGCTCCAGCCCTCCCAGCATCTCCGGGGCCTCCTCTGGCCCCGCTCCAACAGCTCCGTGTCCTTCTGCTGTTGGTGCCCCAGCGCTGGAGGCAGCACTGCAGGGGGGTCTCCCCCGAGCGGAGCAGAGGGGCAGATCCCCCCCCTCACCCTGCTGCCCACGCTGCTGGGGATGAGCCCAGGATGCGGGGGGTTTCTGGGCTGACAGCGCACATTGCCGGGGCGTGTTAAACTTCTCGTCCGCCAGCACCCTCAAGTCCTTCTCCTCAGGGCTGCTCTCCATCCATTCTCCGCCCAGCCTGTATTTGTGCCCGGGATTACCCTGACCTGGGTGCAGGACCTTGCACTTGGCCTTGCTGAACTTCATGAGGTTGGCACACGCCCACCTCTCCAGCCTGTCCAGGTCCCTCTGGATGGCATCCCATCCCTCAGGCGTGTCAACCGCATCACACAGCTTGGTGTCACTGGCAAACTTGCTGAGAATGCACTCAATCCCACAGTCCATGTCACCAACAAAGATGTTAAACAGCACTGGTCCCAGTACCGGCCCATGAGCAACGCCACCCATCACTGGTCACCACTTGGACATCAAGCCGTTGACCATGACTCTTTGTCAAGCCCTTTCTTCTGGCCAAGGGGCAACTCTGGACTCGGGACTGGAGCAGCAAACGCAGCCGAGTTGTGCTCCCCACACAGTTGAGCAGCAACCGCAGGCGACCTGAAGCCGAAATTTCCCCCCCCCCCCCCCTTGAAATCTGTGCTGCGTCACTGACTGAGGACAGATGCACGAGGACAGCAGAAGGCACAGGATGCAGATCCTCGTTTGCATCCACCACTTGGTTTAACCTGGCCATGAAGCTTCGGTGTGTTGAGGAGCTGGGAGGCGCATGGAGGTGTAAGGGAACAGGGTGATGGAGGAGACAATTTCCCCCCCAGCCGGGGCTCAGGGGGGTCCCGTGCTGCTGCCAGTCCCACCAGGCACCGAGACGGCGGCTGCAGGTCAGCTAAGGATCACACGGCGCTTGCAGAGCTGGGGAGGTGTTCACTTCTCTCTCCATTGCTAATGAGACTAATATCAGCTGCTTCTCGCTTAACCAGTCTGACCATCGGGCTGAGCCAAAACTGATTCATTCATAAGAAAATGGAAAAGGAGATTGACTCGTCACCAGCCCTGACTAATGGGGAAACCAGCCAACAACCTGCCGCTTGCACATCAGCCCCGGCATCCTGCTCTTTCAGCTTTTCATCATCTTCCCAAATTCAAATGCTCAGACGAAGCCTGAGCTTTGCCCGGCACAGCCGGCTGAGAAAAGAAAGGGCTACCTGCTGCAAAAAGTGCCAGCGTGTGGCCAGGGGGCCAACATCACCCGGCAATGCTTGACATTTTGCAACAGCTAATTCCTGCTTCAGAAGCAGAGGAAACATTAAAAACCCCAAAGACGTTGCTTTTCCCACTGCTCAGCCTGGCATCACCTTCCCAACAGCTTTTTCGTTGGGTTTTTGTTTTTGTTTTTTTTTCTCCTCCTTCCCTCTTCATCCCACAATAAAAATCCAAGCAACTGCCTTCATTGAGCAGCAAAACTCCCCGCCACCCTGCTGTAAAAACTGCTTTCTGCTTTTTTTCTGCGGCATGTTTTGTGTTTTCTTGAGGCCAGTGGGGCACAAACCCTGGTGGGGGAAGGCTGAAGACGGGGTGGTTGGGAAACCTGGGGTCAGGGGGATGTTGTCCCAAGGGAAGGAAACAAGCTCCGAAATCCAGATTGGGGCTAATCTTATCTTTGGGTTATTTTAGGATGGGCCAGTGAGGGTTAACAGCCAGGCAGAGGTCACATCAGGACCTGAAGTACCTCCACTCCGGGGCTGTTCGGTTCACGCTTTGGTTGATGAACTGAAGCAGGGCAGAGTTTAACAGCTTTAAAAAAAAAAACAAAAATCTGCCCTGATTTCTTAGCTTTGGGCAAGACATTTGATTTTATATGAATAAAATCATAAGGGCCTTAATAAAGGCCCTCTCCCAAAACGCAGATCCCAAGGGCCACCATCCCTTGTCCCCACACGTCCCGAGTTTTTATCACCCGACCCTGCAGATGTCAGGCCAAAACAAAGCAAAACTTCAGTTCTCGGTGAGAAACCCACCCTGCACCAATACGGGTCTTGAAAATCCCCATTTTCAAGGCAGAAAAATCCCCAGCCAGGCCAGTTTGGGCAGGAAAATGCCCCAAATCCCGACGCTGGGAGTGCACGGCCACCTCGACAGCCACAGGGTTCCACGGGGACAGTGGAAAACCAGGGACTGGCGGGTCGGAGACAAGCAGAATTCTGGGTATCAGGTCCGATGCCCCACTCACCTCTCCCACACCAGCCCCGGCAGGCTGGGAAAGAGTTTTTTCTTTCAATTTCAATTTCAAAAATCCAATTGAAATTCCAAAAAATTTCAAATGCGAAATTTTCCTTTGGCCACCTGGGCGCAGGGGCACCGGTCGAGCATTTGACACGGAAAATCCTCGTGCGAGGGCTTTAGGATGCACACCCATCTCCCCCTCCCGAGGACATCACGCTACCCAGCATCTGCCCGATGCCCACATGCGAGCATGCACCCCGCAAGCTGCCAAGCGGGACGGGAAAAACCTGCAAGGGATGGAAACCGCATTCCCAAGGTGCAAGGGAAAAACCATCCAGAAAGCGGTTGACACCATCTCTGTCGGTCCTCACCCCGTCCTCTCCCAGGCTGGTTTCTCACCGGCTGCGGGCGAGCTTCCCTGGCACGGGGGCGGTTGGCACGGCTCTATTCGATGCTGAATTTCCCCGTGGGCAGGGGGACGCGGTGGGGTACGGGCAGGAGGAGCCCCGCGAAGACCTCACACCTCCAGCAGCGCCGAGGCGCCACCGAGTTTATTTTGAAAAAGGAAAAAAAAAAAAACCACAAAACAAAAACCCGACAATGCCGATATTCACCCCTTGGCAACGTCCTATCTCAATAACTCTCGGCTATTATTATACCCTGCAATTAAGCGATAAAGCTATAATTGCCTTATCTGATGGAGCCGGGCACGGCAGCAAGGCAGGAGCTGGCCTGTGCACCGCTGTCCCGCGGGGTCTATGGGGTGGACGGCATCACTCCGGGCGGTTTAAAGCCACCCTGTCCAAAAGTATCCTCCTGCTTGGCAGACAGACAGACAGACGGACGGACAGACAGACAGACAGGACCCCACGGCAGCACTGGGCTTCCTCGCCCTCAACCTGTGTGGGCAGCACCACCCCCAACACGCCACCCTGCTGCCGTCCCCGCAGACCTCGGGGACCACCCAGGGAGGGCATCGGTGGCCTCCGTCAGCTTGCCACCAGGAGATGGTCAGCTCTGGCCAGGATGGAAGCACATGGAAAAAAAAGAGGCGGCTCTTAATCCACTCTTCCTGCGGGAAGGCAGAAGCGGATGGTCGAGGGACCAAAGTGCAAACCCACGTCACCAGCCTGGCGTCGCAGCGAGCCGGGCAAAGCCGTACCCAGCAGCTCTCAGGCCATAATAAGTCCAGCTTGGTATTTTCATCCACGCATTCATCACCTCTGAAAGAGCTCTGGTGCGCTGTGGGATCCTTTCCACCAAGATCAGCCCTAATTTAATTTGTTTTTTTAAGTCTGGTGTCCCCTGAATCCTGATTCTTGCCATTTTTTCAAGTATTTTAATATCTGACCTCAGCGCCGCTGCCGACCCCGCCAGCTTTCAGCAGAGCAGTATTCCGCCAGCCTCGGGAAAGCACAACAAAGCTCTCCAAAATCAACCCCCCCCCCCCCGCGTGACCGTTTCCCAAATAACACCCCGAGCCGCCCGGCCAGCGCAGCTGCCCGTGGCCCCCACCCCAGCCCAGAGGCCACAGTGAGGGGCGCCGGGGCCCTGCCGTGCCCGCGCCCCCCTCCCAGGGCGAGCGGGCTCCTGCTGGGGCGCAGCCACAAGAAAGGCCGATGCAAATCGCATCGTTAGCATTCTTTCCGTTTTAATAACCCAAGGTGTTACCAGCAACAGTGTTACTGATTTTTATCTCCGCAGCGCCTTTTAAGAGCTCCAATTTGTTTTTCTTGGAGATCTCATTTTGTTTTATTAAAGCTGACACCGAAGAGGGAAAGGAGACATTCTGGGCCCAGAACAAAAATATCCCGTTTAAATACCCCGTATGATTTTCTTGGAAATGCTTCTCCTTTGACTTTAATTAAGCTCTCCCCAGGCTCGCGAGCTTGGCGTGCTTGGCTTTCAGGCAAATTTAATCCCAGACAAGCTCCCCCCACCCCCAGTGCTCCCCGCTTCCATTGCTTGCCCAAACCTTAAGAAATTAATGGGGTTTTGCTAAAATACATGGATTTGTTGCTGGCCCACCGTCAAGAAGGTCTTGACGTTGCCTCTTCACCACGGGTTGGCCACGGAGACAGCGCACGTCCCCGGCTGCCCTGCTCGCTTCACTGATAGACCCAAAAAGCAGCTTTTCTCTCCTATTTTTTTGATTTGTTTCTGCCACTGCAATGCTGGGTATGGAACGGGGAGATCCATCGCCAGTGCCTGACCGTGCCCCAGCGCTGCCCGGGCTATCAGAGGGGGCAAGGTTGCCCACAAGCCCATCTCCAGTGGCCACGGTGCTGCTGCTTGAGCCACGCCGGGTGCTGCCGTAATATCAATAATTACACCACCCCCCCCATAGTAGAAGCACTTTAGGATGATTGCAAAGTTAAAACACTCCAAAAGTTGGGGAATCCCAGGAGGGAGCTTGTCTGGGCATCATCTGGTGCATACCCATTATGTAATTACCGTCAATCTTTAATCACAGATGATTACTTTTTTTCCATCGGACCCGATTCAGAGGGTGCACAGGAGGCACAACCCCCACTTTAAGGAGACTGGATTTCCACCTCGGCGGGCTCCAGCTTTACGACGCCAGCTCCCCCCAGCCTCGCGCGGGGTTTGTACGAACCCCCCGGCCGCAACGCCTGACTCCTTGGCAAGCACCGACCCCCCCGGCTCGCGCACCAGCCCCCCGAGAGGGGAGGATTTCATCTCCCTTTTACGCACAGGATCTGCGGGCGGACAGATTAAGGCCAAGGGGCTGAAACAAAAGCTTTGTTTGGGTGCCCAATGTGAGATGGCCAAGAAAAGGGCTTTGGGGGATGCTGCTGGGCGCAGGGAGGGGGGGCTGCCGCGTGCCCCCGGGGTTCCCATCCCAGCTGGTCCCCAGGGATGGGGTGATGGGTGGGTGCTCAGAGCAGGTTCCTTCACTGCAGGCGCCGCGGGAGGGTTGTTTCTCCTCCCCGAGGAGGGCCCCAGCCTTCGCCCGGGGCGAACCCCAACAAGTCAGCCCATGCAGCGAGCGCCCGCGCCGCGCCGGCAGCACACGGGGCTTCCCCTGCTCGCTGCTCCGCATCAGCTACAAACCATCCCCGAGCTGCTAAATCCAAACCCAGAGCCAAAAAATCCCCACAGATGGGGAAAAACAGGGTCCGGTGAGCTCGCACCCTCCACCGTAGGGTTTTGCAGACCAGATGCTCCCGAAGCTACGCTGCTGGCAGCACCAACCCCAAAATACCGTTTCCATCTCGCACGGAGGTGCCTGCACCGGGACACAGCGCCGGGAGCTTATATTACAGCAGTGTGGTGCAATGCTCCTCTGGGGATGCAGGGATGGAGGTACAGGATATTGCCAGGCTGGAGCTCCCGCGGGGTGTGAAAGCCAAGGTGCAAAGGGGTGATGGGGCCGAGCTGCCACCACGCCACCGCCATCCTCTCGCCGGTCCCACGCGAGCCCAGGAGGCTGCTCGGGGCGCCCTGAGGTGCTCCTCACGCAGAGGATGGCACGGCACGGCATGGCAGGGCACGGCGCGGCTGCTAAGCACATCCAAGGCAAGTCCCAGCAAAGCAAACCACCAGGGGCACAGGGCTGCGACCTGGCAGCTGTTCCCGAGGGCTTTCCCCCACGCTTCACCCCGCTCCGGCTCTCTAGGGATGCTCTGGGGAGCTCTTGCAGTGGGTATTATTTTAGGGATCTACAAATAAAAGGGTGGGGCGGGGGGGGGGGGAGGTGGAAAGCCTGAAAATGTGCTAATGGAACCCAGGGCTGTGTCACCCTCCACAGCTGTACCCCTGGACGTGACTGATGGAAGATGAAGCAGCAGCAGGAGCTTTGCTGCCCACGGTCCGTGGCCAAGGGCAGGAGATGGTGCAGGCAGGGTGATGGGGGCAGGAGATGGCGCAGGCAGGGTGATGGGGGCAGGCAAGGTGCTGCGGGCAGGCAGCGGTGCAGGCAGGAGATTGGTGCAGGCAGGGTGCTGCAGGCAGGAGATGGGTGCGGGCAGGAGATGGGTGCAGGCAGGGTGCTATGGGCAGGTGATGGCGCAGGCAGGAGATTAGTGCGGGCAGGGTGCTGCAGGCAGGAGATGGTGCAGGCAGGAGATGGGTGCGGGCAGCGTACTGCAGGCAGGAGATGGTGCGGGCAGGAGATGGGTGCGGGCAGGGTGCTGCGGGCAGGAGATGTTGCAGGCAGGAGACTGGTGCAGGCAGGGTGCCACGAGCAGCCCCGCGTCCCGCCTGCCCCGGCAGCTGGCAGGACCTGTTGTACGAGGTGCCTGGGAGAGAATGGAATGGCTCGCGCCTGCGAGCAAGCGTGTTGCGGCACTTCCCAGCACACGTCATGTGGGTTTTGCAACCGCCCCAACTGTCTCGGGGTGGATGAACGGAAAGAGCCCGGAGTGAACTGAGCTCCCCAGGGCCCGCGGCGGGCACCAGCAATGCCCCGGCGCGAGAGCCGGGCAGGGTCCCCGGGTGATGCCCAGCCTGGCACACACCCCTCCACCGGGCCTTTTTCCACAGGGATGAATGCCAAAAAGCAGCATCTCCTTCCCTTACACTAGGGAATAATCAATCCTTCGAGGAAGAGGAAGGGAAAACCCAACAAATCCCTGCCTTAATGGATGCAGCAGAACTTTTGCACGCGCGTTATATTGGCGTACGGGGGTCCCCACTCCTCATGCCCCCCATTGCCAGAGCAGGCATGGTCACGCCATGGACACACAGGCTCATGGTTGCGGAAGCTGGGGAAAAGTGATTCCCCAGGGAAACCACTGGCTGCAAGAGGTGGGTGCGCAGCCACTGTCCCGGTTGGGAAAGGCTGGCATCCCACTCCATGCCCTGCCTGGCTTGTAGGGAACCCCTGAGGGGTCACCATCCCCCAAAAAAGAGAGTGGGAGAGACCGAGCTATTTGGTGCCAGAAAATTCCCTACGGCACCCGGACGGCAGCCAAAAGTGGGCAAAACCCCAATCACTGAGCCAGGGTGAAGCCCCAGTGGCTTCCAGCAAGGGGGGGTTGCTTTGGGACGGGGGCAAGGGGGTGGTGGGCGAGAGCAAGCGCACGTGGCACCCACCCAAATGCCACCGAGGTCCCCGACAGCCCGCGCATGGCTTCGCCCAGCCGCACTGTCACTCACTGCTGGCACGCTCGCCACGCTGCTCTGGCGGAGCTCCCAAGGAGTCACCGGGATCAAAAAGCAAAAGGTCACCCGGGCCCTATATCGAGACGGTGCTGACTGATCCAAATCCCTGCCTGGCGCAGCAGCCGCCGGTGCCATCATCCCACTGGGATTAGCTCCCCGTTAGCACGGCAGGAGCAGCGCTTGTTTACTGCCACCCCTGTCCCCAGTGGGAATTTCCCCCCCGCGCGCTGCAAGATACAAAACCAGCCTTGGGATGGTGGAAACTCGGGTTATTCCTCCTTCCCCAAGCAGCCCTACAAACCCCACGGAGGAGCCGGCAGCCCCAGCTCCATGTCCACCCAGCCTGGTGGTCTCCATCACGCCACCGGATTTTTGGGGAGGCAGCTTCTCCCACCGCTCGCCTGGTCCACGCTGGGACAGGGGTTGCCTGACGGTACAAGCGGGATGAGCCCCGTGAGCGGACACGTCCGTAACAGCGGGATAAGGAGGGAGGGAGCCAGAGGAGCTGCCCCGGGGACGCGAGGCGGGATGCTGGTGACAACGCCCGTGCGAGCTATGCGCAGCCAGCCCAACGGGCACCGCCAGCGAGGTCAGCGGCGCCTTCCGGCTACGGGGTTTCACCCAACCTGATGGGTCAGGTCTATTTTAAGGTCCTGGATGTCAACCACCCCAGCTGGTGGTCGACTTCCAGCTGCTGAGGGTTTTTAAGGGGATTAAAGGGTGACTTGTGGATTTCCCCCCAAAAGGGGAGATGAAACTGCTCCGTTGCTGCTGACCCCCCAGCCCCGTGGCATTGCACCGCATCACACCCCATCTCACCCCACGCCTCTGCATCCATCCCGGCCCCGCACCCTGCGGCATCCCACCCCTTCGCCCGCCAATCCCTCCTCCTCCTCCCAGCCCGCCCTCCATCGCTGAAACCCGGCGCCTTCAAAGTTTAAACTACAATCCAATCCCAGCAAGGTGGGGTGGGTTTTGTTTTGTTGTAAGTGAAAAGGACCAAGAAAAAAAAAAAAAAACAAAACCCAAACCAATTGCACAACCCCATGTGCTGCTTCTTCACGCACCGCCGCAAGGTCACAGGAGCTGCCACCACTCAGGGACGATGGCCACTGGAAAATACAACCGAGACTGGAGTATCTCCTTGGCTGGCTGCTGGAGGACACTTAAAAATAAATTAAAATCCACTAAAATGGCAAGTGTGCTGGCTGAGAGGGCCCCTGCAGTCTTTAAAAACAAGAGCCTCCCTTAGAAACAGCGCTCTGGCCTCCTAATAACCTTAATCGCTCCTGACGGCCCCAAGAACCAGGTTTAATGACATGATTGTGTTTTGTTTGCTTTTCAGGCAGCTTTATCTCACACGGCACCTTGCACTCAGCTCAAGCGGCGAAAACCCAGTTCCTCCAAAATTCGCCCCCATTCCGCTGCAACCACAAGCTCCGGCTCCCAAAAGGGTGGGAGCTGAGCTGGGGAAGAGCCCAGTGCTGGCACATCGGCATCCTGCCATGGGAAACCGCCAGTAAAGCTGGAAAAGCTCCGCAGTGCCCTTTGCACTCCCCAGATAGCAGGGCTGGGTGATAAAAGGCTTTTTTAGGTGCTCTTTTTGCTGGATTTACATCCCCATCCAGGCTATGCAAATATTGTTCATGAGAGCGCATCCCTCCGCAGGATTAGGATCTGTGGAGGAGGGCTGGAAAGCCGGATGGACGTGGGGAAGACCCCAGCAACACAAAGGTCCACAGGGACCTCGAACTGTGAAACGGGGCCGGGGCAGCTCCCTGACAATTAATAAAAGTGCAAAATCCTGCGGATTTGAATAAGAAGGTGACAACCACAGTATCACCTTCAGTAGGTGGGAGCTTCCCGGGCACCAGCACTGGGTGATGACACCCGTCACAGGTCTTGTATCCCTCACCAGCTGGTAATTTGTATTTAAGTGTCGGCAAGAGTGCCCTCACCCTTCCCAAAGCCCAGACCTAACACCTGGGGGAGATGGCTTCGCTGCAGTGGGCTAAATGAAGTGCGGTTCCATGGCAGCCGTCCCTATTCGGTCTCATCCAGGCCATGGAATATTGCTGAATTTTAGCTGGGACCATTTCCAAGGATTACCTCTTGCGATTTACGCTCTCCTTGGGGTTTCCCTGCTCAGCTCCAGCCATGCTCACCCATCCTGGGACTCTTCTTCAGCCCAGAGAGGAGTCCGTGGCTTCTCCTCCCCACCTTTCACTATGACTATTAGCACTGAAACGCTTTATTTTCTCCAAGAAACAAAGTCACTCTTTCTTACCAAGCCTCCAGTACGACGCTGGAGTAAAAATAGCCTTTCCCAGCTAAGCTCACTTGTCCTAAGGATGTGAAATCAGTGCTCACGAAGAAATTCCCCACCGAAACAGATGGGAATTCAGGTATAAAGATGACATCAGCTGTGCCTTGGCCTCGTGGGCACATGGAGGTACGATGGTCCATGCACCAGCCCGGCTTCCCCGGGCACGGGGCGCCCCAGCAGCCTCCGCTCCCCGGCTGGGGCTGGGACAAAAAGGGGGAAGCTGCTCCCAAAGTCCCTGCATGCAGACCGGAGGATGCGAAGCTGCTCCCCAGGTCCCTGCACACAGACCGGAGGATGCTGCCGGACACACGGACGCACTCGGAGGAGCCGTGGCCAAACCAGACCGGCTCCTCAGGCCACCTCTCCGAGTGCTTCCAGCTCCCATTTCCAGCAACCGAAACATTAAATATTAAGCAAAGAGAGTTAATCTATACCTGGGATATTGACACAAAGCGGAGGAGGGAAGAAGAAAAAGATAAATAGAGATTTTTTTTTTTTTTTTAAAAATCAATGCGCCTCTCCCAGCTGCCCCACTGGTGCTTGCCAGATCTCCGAGGACGGCATCAAGGATGCATTTGGAGGAACATGATGCACCAAGAAGTGCCGCCCTCCCGGCTTTCCCTGGGTAGCCGGAGCACCATGCCAGCACCCTTGGGTGGCTTGGGCACAAGCGGGACCTCCTCCGCTGAAAGCTGAGCCCTGCCTAGGGACAGGCTCACCTCGCACTCACCTCTCCCAAGGTTGGGAGAGCATCCAAGCAGCGGCAGAGCAAACTTAAGCAGATTTAAGGGGGTCAATGCCCAGTTAATGCTTACCAGGACCGTTCTGCCACTCAAATTGGCTTTTGGAGCTGGGGAAAGATGAGCGCGCTGGGATGGCTCATCCCTCCCTCCCTCAGCTCAGCTCAGCCTGCGCCTGGCGGGGCCGGCACTGGAGCAGCTGTGCCCTGCGGATCCCTCGTCACCGGAACGAGCCTTGTACAACCGGAGGGAAACGCCACCATTCATCTCCCGGCAAACGCTTTCAAGCATCACTCAACACCTCTCCAGCAAAGGAGACTGATATTTTTTTTCCTGGCTGAGTGCTCCCATGTATATTATTTTTTTTCGTTCTAGTCTCAGCGTTCTCCCCCCCGGCCTCCAGGTCCTCCGCTCCCCCCCCTCCCCCCCCCCCCCCCCCGAAAGAAAACAAACCCGAAAGCACAGAGTGTGCCTTGCAAAAGTCCCGGCTCTGGCGTCCCGCCGCGAAGGGGCACGCGGTGGTCCCAGCAGCCAGCCCGCCTCAGCCCAGCGCTGCTTGTTGACATACGCGGCGCAGTATATTTCTTTTAAACAAAGGAGCCTATGCATTCGATGCATTGTTGCGAGAGGGTTTGTTTTCAAAAGCCTGACCCCAAATCTGAACTCCGCGGATCCTGCGTCTCTCAAGATCAAACGCGAGAAAACGTGACCAATGCAAACAAGAAATAAACCTTGATAATTATAGCCGTGTGCTGGGGCGGCTATTGTTTAGTGCAGACTAGTACCCGCTTTAGCATAAACATAACCCTATTTTAAAAGGGATGCCTGACCGGCTTACAACATCACTCCCCATTTTGCCTCCAAACCCCCTCTTTGATACAAACCCACCTTCCTGAGAACGGCGGGGAGATGTGAGAGCAGAGCCAAAGGGCTAAGCGATGCGTGCCGTGCCAAACGCCGGTGTTGGAGCGGGAAGAGGGTCCTTGTCCCCCTGACCTGCTCCCAGTTGGCGGGGGATGAGGGGGACCCCGGGGTCTGGCTGTTCTTGCAGCCGTCAGGAGCAGTCCAGGGTCGGAGGACAAACAGACAGCGCCGGTCTTTTCAGGAAGGCCGTATCACTTAGCGCTTGGAAAGGAGCTACAATATTTTCCTGATTATGTTTGCACGCAAACGAGCGCCGCGGGGAAATTATGCAACCCTGAGCGGGGAGGGGTGGGAGCGAGGGAGGAAGGGCTGGAGGGGGGCCCCCACGCTGCACCCCGCTGCCCCCGGCCCCAGCCAGCGCAGCTGCAGCCCCCGAGGTACCACGCTCCCCGCCACAGACGGGCTCCATCACCGACACCTCTCCCTGCCGCCGGCATCCACCCCAGCCCCTGCACCGCAGCCTCCCAGCGCAGAGGCAGCGCTCGGCCGATGCATCACGGCGCAGGGGTTATTAACGGCCTCTTCATTAAGCGCCTGGACCGAAATGCATATATTCGTCACCCAGGCAATTTAATTACCGAGCCCGGATTTACCTCGCACACCCACACGCCCTTCTTTTTCGAGGCCTCTGTGCGGTCATAGCCATAAATAAATAGATCGCAGGAGTAAGAGGCAGATGTTGACTCCTACAACCTCCGTCTTGGGCATGGAGCCTTTAAACCACCAGAGCTTGCAGTATTTAATTTCTTTTGTTACAGCTTCTACCTTCAGAGCTCTGCCTTAGGCTTTCCAGATACGATCACAGGGAGCAGGAAAGAGAGCTACGCGATGAGCTTCCTGGGGATCACATGCACACACGCACACTCATACAGCCCATCAATCACCCTAATTACAACCGGCCACACATCCACAGCTCTCTGCGGCACTCCGTTACTGCCCATAATTACACGATCGCATCGTTTCTCCGGTAACACTGTCGCGGAGTTAATTTGTGATCTGTGGATGTGGTGTGTCTCGTAATGGATTTCATCCTGGTGCGCTCATCGCCGCAGTCACCAGTCATGCCTCAGCTGAGTGGAGGGAAGGCGGGCAACACTGGTCACCAAAATAAGACTTTCAGGTCCCCACGTGTCCCACCACCGCTGCCTCTCTCTGCAGCACGCTCCCACTTTGGTTTCTGACTGCTGCCCGCGCCCCATCCAGAGTCAGGACACCACCACAAGCAGGGTCCCTCAATGCCAAGTGTTTGTTCCTACCGCCAGACAAACGCAAGGTGGGCCATGGGCATCCACCGTGGTGATGGATATGATCTTCTCGGGGAGGATACCAAGACCTGGGACAAGGCCGGGCGTCTCGACACTGGTGGCTGTCACCGACCTGCTGGGACCACCACCCTGCAAGCTGGTGTCCCTCTGCCAAGTCTACCTAAACAGTGAGGGCTTTGCAGCAATGTTCCTTCCCCGTGTTAACACAACGCAGCCTCGATCCTGGCTGAGCCTGTCGGTCCTACCAAAACACACACCTGGGAGCAGTTTGTGGGTCTTACTACTAAGGGATGTTAACTCCTCGAGACCCTGCACCACCCTCGGTGTGACAGCGCAGGCGGCGCTGCCAGACCTGCCCTACGTAGGCTTTCCCACTGAATAGATACGACTTGGAGGAAGCGTGTCGGCGAGGCAGATGCTCTCCTGTGGCCACCCCCGAGAACGATCCGGCAGATAAGGCAGGCAGACAGCTTGAAAAACCCATAACAAAATAACAATAATAATAAAAAAAAAAAATAAAGGGGGTGGCTCACACACACCAGCTGATTCACCAGCGTTACTCTCCTTACTCCAGAACACACCAGGCACACAAGCTAAGGGCACGCTTTTCAGATGAATTACTTTTAATTGAGTACATCGGAGCTTAGAAACACATGATGCTGTTGGAGATAAATATAGCCACGGCTACAAGGATGGAGGGGGCAGGGAGCAATCGCGGTTCAACGCATCCCAACAGCAGCTTCCAGCCCCGCCGCCTCCTCGGTGCGCTCCGGGAGGCAGCGCCGGCCGAGCCGCCGCTCCTTCCCCCCGCTCCCCCGGCCCGGGCTGACAGCTCCGCTCACGCAAGCCCCGACTGGCGACCCGAGACACCCCCTCCTCGCCCTGCCCCGGGGCCGGGAATGAGCCGCGGGGGGGGGAGCCCCGTACCTGTTTTAAACTCCAGCGCGGGGTCCTTCTTCCCCTCGCCCAGGTCGCTCTGCAGCATCATGTAGAGGATCCCGAAGGAGTTGTGGATGCCGAAGATGGAGCCGTTGCACCAGGCGGCGGCGAAGACCACCACCCAGCCGAAGCCGCCCTCGGGGGGCTGGAAGGGCGCGGCGGCCCCGCCGGGCCCCCGCTCGGCCCCGCTGCCGGCCCCGGCCCGCGGCTCGCCCTCGCCCGCCGCCGGCTCCTTCTCGCCGCGCTGCGCCATCGCGGCCGCGCTCCGGCCGCCGCCCGCCGCCCGACTGCCCCGTAGCCGGTCCCACATGCCCGCCGCCCCCCCCGGCCGGCCCCCCCGCCCGCCCCCTCCTGCCGCAGCCTCACTCCCCGCCTCCCCTCCGCCGCCTCCATCCTCCTCCTCCTCCTCCATCGCGCCGCTCGGCCCCCCGGTCCCTACCTGCGGCGGGGGCCTCCCGCAAACCCCCCCCCTTCTCCGCCGTGCCCCCCCCCGCCCCCGCGGGCGGGGCTTCCGCGACGTCGACCGCGCTCGCCGCTCGCCCGCGGGGCTTAAAGGCGGCCCCGGGCCCGGCCGCAGCCCCGCATCGCCCGTCGGGCCGCCCCCGCCGCCGCCGCCGCCGCATCCTGCGGGCGGGCGCAGCCCCGGGGCGGGCCGCCGCCAGCACCGCCCCCGCGGCGCCCGGCCAGGGCGAAGCGGCAGCCACCGGCCGCCCCCCGGCCCCGGGAGCATCCCGCGGAGGCGGGGGACACGAAGGGGGCCGCTCGGTGGCCGCGGCGGGGCTGATGCTGCTGCTGGCCGCTAGCCCGGCCGAGGGAAACGAAGCACCGGGAGCGGGGTGCGGGTGGCAAAACGCAGGCCCCCCCCCACCCAGCCGAGGGGATTTATTTCGGTTCAGTGGGATTTTTGGCTCACCGGCATCCCCCACCCCCCAAAAAAAAGTTTTGAGAGCGTTTTTGTAACGCCAACCCGGAGACGGGCAGGTTTCTCGCTGCTGGGCAGTGAGGCAAGGAGCCTGCAGCTTGATCCCAGCTGCGGGATGTTCCCCGGGGCCCTGGGTCACCCCACGTAGCCCCAGCACTGGGGTTCGCTGAGGAGGACGGGAGGGCTAGCAATGGCGATAGAAACCTGGCGGGGAGCTGCTCTCTCACCTCTGTCTTGTTTTGCAATAAGCTCTGCCTTTTCTCTTCTTTCAATAAATAGTTACAAACCCACCAATATATTAAAGCCTGTCTTTTCACACGCTGAAGGTATTTACACTTTAATATATGCCAAGTCTAAGTTATTATTCTTTCTTTACCCTAATGGCTGTGTCAGTGTCAGATTCCTATCAGAGTAAAATAATACATCCCAACCTCACGCTGCTCTTTCTTTACCTCCAGGGGTATTAATTACCAGCGCCTGGCGAGGCAGCAGGGCCGGTTGTGGAGCCGGCAGGGAAGCGGCAGACAGGGCCCCACCACCAGCACCCTCTCCCCGCTTCTCCCGCCGCCGGAGAGCAGCACCCAGCCATGGGCGGGCGTGCTGCGGGCTGGGAACGCGTTTGCCTACATGCTGCGGCTTGCCGGGCTTGGTGAAGACCCTCTGGGACATTGCTACTGCCAGAAAAACCTCTCCTCAGCCTGCCTGCCTGCTTCCAGCTGGGAATCGCTGCTGGCTCTGGGACTACTCCATTGCCATCCGCTTCCTCCCACCCAGGGGATGAGCAGTGGTTCTCCGTGGCTCCCAGCAGCCCGTGTGTGCGTTGGCGAGATCCGAGCCGGTGGGGCGTGACGGTGGGAGATGCGACCTCCTCCCCTTGCCTTCCCACTTTGCCGCCATGCCGATCGATGAGCCCAAATCCCCCCCTGCCCGGCGGGGTGCCTGGTGGTAACGCCGCTCTCGGGTCAGCCTCGCTGCTGGAGGAACAACATTTTTATTTCCCTTCCTCTCTGGTGGAGTCTCCTCCCCGGATCCCCATCTCTGCAGGCTTGGGAGGTTTGGGAGCATCTTCCACTGCCCTCTGCCGACATGAGCAGCCGCAGCATGGAATTTTAATAACCATTTCACCATAGAGCCCAGCTGAGGTTGCTGGCCTGCTGGTTTTATTTTGTTAAACCCCAACAATCTGAGAGGGAAGGGGTTTGGGGTACCCTGGGCTGTGTGCAGGGGAGGTGCCCCCCAAAACACTAATTTCCTGCAGCAGCAGAGCTGGGGCTGGATTAAAAACAGCAGAGAGAGAGGTGGGAGAGCCCTTTGCCGTAGCACACACCATCTCACGGAGACTTGTCCCCTCCGGAGCAGCAGAAGGCTCTTGCGGAATGGGAAACGGGGCGTTAATATTACTGTGGACCTTGAACCAGACACAAAACCCTCTGAGCAGCATCTCTCCTGGATGTTGGCTGCATGGCGCCTTGATCGGAGCATTTTCTGGTGCTGGCTGTGCTGGGCGTCACTGCAGCTTTCTGGGCTGGGCTGGATAAGGCTGGGAGGCCAGGGATAAAATAGCCGGGGGATTTGGAATGAAGTGGGGGGTTAAAGAGCTGGGCTGGTTGCACTGGTGGGTGGAGGCTTCAGGAAGCTTCAGGTCCAGGAGGCAGCTGTGGCCTGGAAAGCTCAGTAAGGGATGCAGTGGGTGGCTGTGGCTGAGCTGGTGTCTCTGGGACCCGCATCCGACATCCCCGGGGAGCTGGCAGGCAGCGCCTCGTGTTGTGGCCGACGGGCCTCCAGTTGCCTGGGCAAAGCATCGCTGTCAGCAGCTTGTTGCTTGGCTCCAAAATGTGATGCCAGAGCCTCTGCCAAAGGAATTGGCAGCTACAAAAGGTGTATCTTTGGTTTTGCAGAAGGGGAAGAGGGACCGAATGGAAGTATCTCATGGAAACACCTTGGGAAGCATCGTGGCAGGATGTGGCCTTGGAGGAGAATACGAAATCCCAGCTTTGTTTTAGCAGGCATCGCACAGTGGCATGGCCTGGTGCAGGGACGTGTAGGGCTGTCCTGAGCAAGCCTCGAGGACAAAACGTTGCTGACAGTGTCTGGTGTTTGGCTGAAAGTGCTGGGAAAACAGCTCCGGTAGCGAGCAGCTCCTGGCAGGGACAGTCGTATGCTGGGCATGACCCCTTCTCCGCTCGCCCGTAATCAGCAACGATTTTCTCTTTATATTTCAGCCGTAGTTAATACAACCGTTATATCTGACCTGACAAAGACACCAAATACATTATCGCAGAGGAACAAACAACTCGGGGGCAGCCTGGAGGGACATGGCAGCCGTCACCCGCTGGCAGGGATGCTGGGATGCGGAGTCTGGCGGCCAAGACTTGTCACGGTGAGAAGGCAGCCAGAGTACCAGCGCTTGCAGTGATGCCGGGGCTGCCTTCAAATGAAAGCAGCCCCGGCAGCGGGCAGCCGGGCCACAGGCAGCACCGCGGGGCTGCCGCCTGCCATGGCCAACCAAGGCAAAACACACGCCGTAGCATCCTTTCTCTGCCCGACCTTCTCAATGTTCGGGGTGAAAACATTAGTGGTGGCATTAGTTGGGGCATAGCGAGATTAAAGTCGATTCTACTTAGTTTGGCTGAGAAATGAGGCAACTTAGAAGTGCTGGTGTGAGCAGTGGGTTTTCCGGGCATGTTGTGCCGTCGAGCTCCGCGTTTGGTTTCGTTTCGGTGGTGGAAATGGCAGCACTGTGTTCACTCCAGCAGCTGCAGGCTGGCTGGGGAACGTGGTCTGGCTCAGACATGACCACTGCACTGTCCAATTTACCGTGCTCTTGAGCAAAAACACTATTTCTGGCCCAAACAGAGCAACGAGACGGATCTATGTCATATTAAAGGGCTTCTGGAGCGGTTTAGCTGCCCGCTCACCTTCACCGCACAGGTGAAGAGGTGTGAAGGGCTCTTTCTCAGAGCGCTTCACTGGTTTTGCGTCTTTCCTTTGCAACAGGAGCTACAAGAGCATGTTCCTGCAGGGAAGTGGAAGCTCCTAGCTGGATCCACCAACCCCAACCACCGTCCAGCCGCCAGCGGCCACCCCGGCTCCGCCACGTAACCCCGCAGGACCTCGGCGAGAGCTGCCAGAGATGCTCTGCTGACGGGAAGAGCTCAAGCCGGCGCACAAAGGAGGCAAGGATCCAGCTGTAAATTAATATTTTATAGAACACCAAGAAAAATCAGAGAGGCTAATTACAGCGATAATCATCGCGGCCTGGAGGCATTTCCATGGAAGTCAGGAATTACCCAGGATTACCTCACCCCTTGCAGCAGCCTGTGCGGGAGGCGGGCGCGTGCGGCGGCATGGCACCCGGCACCCCGTCCTGCGCCGGCTGGGGGTCTGTGACCCACATCGAGGAGCAGCCCGGGTTTTGGCAGCCTCCCGGCATCCGGCTCCAGGTGCAGGGCGCGTGGTTTGCCGAGCAGAGTGTGATGGAGGGTTGGAGTCGCGGGGTTTTTAGCTGGGTGCTTACCCCGGCGCTGCTGTGCCAGCCCCCAGCGCCACTGAGCCATTGTGGACTCCAAGCAGGTTAAAACCCCGAGGTGTTCAGGGCATTGCTAGCAGGGAAGTTTGTGGTTGTGCTGCCAGGATAAATTGTTCCCATGATTCATTAATTAGTGGTAGTTACTAATAATTGCATAGTTTATCCAGGGACAAAGTGAATTCCCCATTAGCTCCTTGGTTTGGAGGCTGGGGGGCCCATCCCAGCATGGCACAACGTTGGCCCCACGCTATTTGCAAGCCCAGAGCATCTCCACGAGCTGCATGGCCAGGAGGGCTGCCAGGTCCTGCCCCATGGCCCAGGGCAAAGCCCGTGCAAACATCTCCGGGGCGAGCTGCTCCGGGGGGCAGAGGAGCATCAGTGCGGCTGGTTCGTGCAGCTGAGCTCCAGCAGGAGGGCACCGCCGGTCTAAGGCCCAACCTGCAAGTGGGAAAGGAAAAAAAGCTTGGGTGAAAACCCCACGCCTGCTGTGCAGAGCCGGGAAGAGCCTGGGCAGAGGCTGGCCCCGGGGCTGAGCGTGCTGCTGAGCTCCGTGGGTGCTGCTGCTTGCCCAAACCGCATGGCAGCACCCCTGGCACTGGCAGAGACACCAGGTACAAACCATCCCCTCCCACAGCTCCGGGGCGGGCACGGAAAGAGCAGTTCCTAATCTGTAGTGTTGGTAAAGAGGCAGAGAAGAGCTGCAAGGACCTCCCGTTGACAGTCCGTCTGCCAAAACGTCCCCTAGCACATGGCCTGGCCACCACCTGAGCCTGCGGCGAGACAGCAAAGGTCCCCCGCGCAGAGGAGCAGAGATGATGCTCCCTGGCTCTCCGTCTATCTGCGACAGAGCAGCACGCTGCCTTTCCCTGCCCATCCCCGCAGCGTGCGGACCAGATGGCCAAGCTGCACCCCGGGCACGCTGCCTGCTCGCTGCGTGCGCCCTCCGAGCTCAGGCACGCGCGGGGGCTGCGGGCACACTCGCCCAGGTGGCAAGGGAAGTGGTCCAGGGGCTCCTGGGGCTGAGGCCTGAGGTGGTCGTTGGATTTGCAAGCCCAGATTTGGGCTTGCAATGGATTGGATTTGCTCCTGGCAGTTCGCGGGTTCATGACGCGCTGACGTGTTCTTGCCAGCCCTGGCAGCACAAAGAGCATCAGAGCTGCGCCAAGCAAGGGCTGGAGGTGACCAGCAGCTCCAGGGAGGGTCGCGCAGCTCTCGGCTTGGACACAGTGGGCCATGGCAGAGGGGGCTGCTCACATCTCCTGGCTGAAGGTGAGTCCTCCGAATCCTTGTCCCTGTGATGAGGTGGTGCCGATGCAGGCTGTGCCGGTCCTGGGAGGAGCATCAGCCTGTCTCACTCCAGGCAGCAACGCTTCTGGCCATGTTAGGGTTAGGGAAAACTTCTACTTCATTTTTTTGAGATGAAAACACCTCTGGTAGCACCAGCTCATGCAACAGCACAGGGACAGCACAACCCTCCAAGGAAGTCCAGGCTGAATCCGAAGCAGCCAGCTTGAGCCGCCCAGCTGCCCCGGCTGCTCCAGGATGGTCCCTGGGGACACTCGCAGGTGGGGTTGGTGAGAGTGTGCAGCAGCCGGGGCTGGCGTGGGCTGCAGAGCTGCCCGAGCACAGCAGGAACATCAAAGCTGCCCTTACACCACTGCCTGCAAGAGACGGGCACTGGGATGGGTCACAACCTCAGGCCAGACCCCAAGGTCCAGCCTAGCGAGTTCATAGAATCCTAAAGCCACAGAATACCTGGTGGGAAGGGACCTCAAGCATCATCTGGTCCAACATTTCTTGGCAAAAGCACAGTCTAGACGAGACGGCCCAGCACCCTGTCCAGCCGAATTTCAGAAGTGTCCAACGCTGGGGAATCCACCACTTCCCTGGGGAGATTATTCCAATGGCTGATTGTTCTCATTGTGAAAAATTGTCCTCTTGTGTCTAATCAGAATCTCCCCTGGAGTAACTTTACTCCTCAGCTTTTCCATGTGACTGCTTCTCCATCTTTGTAGCCACTCTTTAAATACTGGAACCTGGTGATAAGGTCTCCCCTGAGCCTTCTTTTCTCAAGGCTGAACAAACCCAGTTCTCTCAGCCTTTCCTCATACGGCAGGCTTCCCAGCCCTTGGATCATCTTGGTGGCCCTTCTCTGGACCCTTTCCCGCCTGTCCATATCTTTTTTGAATAGCGGGGACCAAAACTGAACACAGCATTCCAGGTGTGGCCTGACAAGCGCCGAGTGGAGTGGGATAACGACTTCTGTATCTCTGCTGGTGATGCCCTTGTTGATGCAGCCCAGCATCCCGTTGGCTCTCTGCCGCAGCCCAGCATCCCGTTGGCTCTCTTTGCCTCAGCCCAGCAGCCTGTTGGCTCTCTGCCGCAGCCCAGCATCCCGTTGGCTCTCTTTGCCTCAGCCCAGCATCCCGTTGGCTCTCTTTGCCTCAGCCCAGCATCCCGTTGGCTCTCTTTGCCGCAGCCCAGCATCCCGTTGGCTCTCTGCCGCAGCCCAGCAGCCCGTTGGCTCTCTTTGCCGCAGCCCAGCAGCCCGTTGGCTCTCTGCCACAGCCCAGCATCCCGTTGGCTCTCTTCGCCTCAGCCCAGCATCCCGTTGGCTCTCTTTGCCTCAGCCCAGCATCCCATTGGCTCTCTTTGCCGCAGCCCAGCATCCCGTTGGCTCTCTGCCGCAGCAGCACACTGTTCACTCACACTGAGCTTGTTGTCCACCAGGACCCCCAGCTCCCTTTCCCCAGAGCTGCTCCCCAGCTGGGTAGATCCCAGCCTGTGCTACACTCCTGGATTATGTTTTCCCAGGTGCAAGGCCTTACACTTGCCCTTGTTGAACTTCATAAAGTTCTTGTTAACCCACTCTTCCAGCCTATCCAGGTCTTCCTGCAGGGTGGCTCTCCCTTCCAAAGTGTCCACTTTCCCGCTCGGTTTGCTGTCATCAGCAAACTTCGTCAGGGTACACTTGATCCCACCCTCCAGATCACTTCTGAAGATACTGAACAGCGCTGGGCCCGGAATTGATCCTGAGGGACCCCATTGGGACAGGTTGCCAGTTTGAAAAAGAGCTATTTATCACCCACCGCACAGGTCGCTTGTGTAGAATTAGGAGGAGAGAGCGGCTGTCCCTTTTGGGATGCCCTCGCCATGCATCTGTTCTTGTTTTCTCTTCTTGATGAGGAGCGGGGGCGGTCGCAGCAGCGCTCAGGGCTGGGGGTGCAGCACCCTGACGTGCTGGGGAACGGGGAGCTTGGCCCCGCTGCCTGCCCGGTGCTCGCTGCGGTGCCTCCCTCGCAAACACGGCTTAATCCAGCCCTGGAGCGCTCCGTAAAAGAAGGAAAAAAAAAAAAAAAAATTAAAAATCAAAGCGTGACTCATCCCACTCCCAACCTCAAACCGTATCACAGATCATCCCTTGCTCTCCTGAAGTTCTCCCTCTTCCCCCACACGCCTCAGTGGAAGGGCAAAGGGGAAGCAAACACAGTTTCTCGCATCCTGGCTCCTCGCACAGCCTACAAAAACAGAATCACGGAATGGCAGGGGTTGGAAGAGGACCTCTGGAGATCATCTACTCCAACCCCTCTGCCAGAGCAGGGTCACCCAGAGCAGGTGGCACAGGAACGCGTCCAGGTGGGGGTTTGGAATGTCTCCAGAGACGGAGACTCCACCACATCTCTGGGCAGCCTGTGCCAGGGCTCTGCCACCCTCAGAGAAGTTCCTCCCCATGTTTAGACGGCACTTCCTACAGAATCGTGGAATGCTTTGGGTGGGAAGGGAACTTAAAGACCATCCAGTTCCAACCCCCCGCCCTGGGCAGGGACAACTCCCACCACACCAGGTTGCTCCAAGCCCCGTCCAACCTGGCCTTGAACCCCTCCAGGGATGGGGCAGGGTCTCACCACCCTCAGAGTGTGGAAGAGCCGCCGGGGTCCGCACGGTCGGCCCCGGTGCGCGGTGCCGTTCCGGCCCCGCGCACCGGGGCCGACCGTGCGGAGCGGGGCGGAGCGGGGCGGAGGCGGAGGGTTGGCGGGCGGGGGGTGGGAAGCGCCGGGGGGGGGGGTGGGGGGGGTGGGACACATGCGCCCTGCGCGCACTGCGGAGCGGCGCGGATGAAGCGCGGAGCGGCCGCCGCCGCCGCCGCAGCCCCGCACAGCCCCCGCGGGGCCGCCGCGGAGAGAGACACCCCCCCGCCCCGCTCTCCTTCCTCCTTAAAGCCGGCGGAGGTGAGCGGGGGAGGGATGCGGGAATGATGCGGCACGGGGGAAGGTGGGGGGCCCCGTCATGTGTGAGCTTGCATGGGGGTACCCCATGGCGGGGCGTGCCTTTTTCTTGCCGTCCCCCCCCCCCCCCCCCCATGCCTTCGCATCCCTGGGGGAGCATCCTTGCATGCGGGGAGGGGGGGGGGATCCCCCACTGCTCGGCATCCTTGAGGTGTGGGGGCGCTCCGGGCTGCTTTGCATCCTTGCACGGGGGTAGGGGGGGGTGTCCCCCACTGCTCGGCATCCTTGCGTGGAGTGGGGGGGGGGGCGTCCGGGCCGCTTTGCATCCTCGCATGGGGTGGGGTGGGGGGTGTCTCCAGCGCTTTGCATCCTCTCTTAGGGGGGCCAGGCCGCTTTGCATCCCCGTATTGCAGGGGTGCCCCCCATAGCTTTGCATCCGTGAATTGCGGGGGGGGGGGTGGGGGGGTGCTGTCGCTTTGCATCCTTGCATTGGGAGGGGGTTGTCCGAGCTGCTTTGCATCCTTGTGGGGCGGGGGTCCCTCATCACTCTGCACCTATTCATCGCCGGGGGGGGTCCTCCGCCGTTTTATACCTTTGCATGGAGGGGAGGGTGTCAGGCTGCTTTGCCCCTTTTCATCGCGGCGGGGGGGGGGGGGGGGGGGGACGGACCCCAAACCACCTAGCACATTTGCATCGCGGTGCTCTGGGCCTCTTTGCATCCTTGCACTGGGGGTGGGGGGGGTGGCATTGCTTTGCATCTTGTATGGGGGAGTCCTGGCAGTTTTACAACCTTGCAAGGGAACGGGGGGGGGGGGTGGTCAAGCCTCTTTGCACCCTTTCGTGGTGGGGGGTGTGTGTGCTGTCACTTTGCATTCCTGCATGGAAAAGGGGGTACCTGGCTGCTTTGCACGTGTGGGGGGGGGCATCACTTTACATCCTTGCATCCTGGGGAGGGAGGGTCCACCACTGCTGTTCATTTTTATATCACTGTGGAGGATAATCTGGGCCCGCGGTCACCTGTGCCCGGGGGGGGGACCACCTATAGCCAGCGTAGGGCAGGGCTCATCACCCTCGGGATGGGGAATGTGGGGTGCTTGGGGGCGTGGGGAGGCTGCAGCCTGGTGTGAGGCTGGGGGAGCAGAGGGGACAGGGCCAAGCAGGGCAGAAGCCTGGTGGCACCTGCCATGCACGGCCCCCACCCAGCCTGGGGTCCTCCCTGCCGTTTGGAGCCCCCCCGCTGTCCCCCCAGCCCGGGGCATCCCCACGGGCAGGCTGCAGGCAGGCACACCCCCCCTCCATGGGTGCAGAGCCTGGGCCTCCACGCTCGGTGATTCAGCTACTTGCAGGGAGCTTTAATTTTATTGCTTAAAACTCGAGTTCTTGCTGCCTCGTGGTGGTGTCAGCGCGATAAAATACCTATGGATTAAGATGCCTTTGAGTGTAGTTTGTGGCCGCTTTGTCTGCGGCTGCCCGGCACACAGCAGCCAGCTGCCGGATACGCTGCCGGACACGAGCCGGAGGAAGGGAACGCAGGACCTGGATGTACAGGCAGATCAGCAATGGCTGAATTAATAATTCGCCTTCAAAACTTCAGCGTCAAGGCACACCCCTCATTTGCTGCATCGCGTTGCCTGGATTTTAGAGAGGTTGCTAGTTTCATTTTTTTTTGGGGAAAAAAACCAAAAAGGTATTTTGATGGCATTTCTGTATCTCAGTAGCATCCCCTGTGGCAGGTTGGACAGCTCGGTGGTTAGGGGAGGTTGAAGACAGCATCCATCCAGCAAAACTCCATCCGGCAGCTAGAAGGTTAACGTGCACCGTGCTTTTCTGTGGCAAACAGCACTAAGGGCTCTTACACATAATGCCTGTGATGCAACCTAGTCCCCAAATGTCCGCTCCTTTCCCAAGGAGCTGAAGCCCACAGAGAAAACTCGAGATGAAGCATATTTTGCTTTGAGCTGTCATCTCCCTTGGCCCAGTTCTGAACCAAAGATGCTCATCCTCCATTTTATGGTGGATGACAAATCAGCCGCGGATGCCAAGATCTTGACAAGTTACGAACAACAGCCCTCGAGCCAAAAAGTGTTAAAATAAAAAAAAACTAAAAAAAATAAAGGAAGAACGTTTTTTTGTGGAGCTGCTCATCCAAAAAAGCCACCCTCGGAGCTGCGCCCCACAGGCCGGAGTCGCAGTGTTTTGCACGTCTCTGAGCGGAGGGGACGCAACCGGCCCCCGGGCAGGAGCTGGCCCCGCTCCCCCCGATCCCAGCGGGGTTTTTGCAGGGCTGCACGTACGGCACCGGCGGCGCAGCAGCGCTGGCAGCCTGGGAAGGGACCCCCCGGGCACACGGCGCAGCCCCGGCAGGGAACCGCATTGGAGCTGGCTGGGAGCGCTCTGTGGCTGGAGATGCCGGTCCTGCGGCTGTTCCCAAAGGCAGCGAGCGCCGGGTTCCCAGAAAGACCCTTGCTGCTCGCCGAAGGTTTCCTGGGTTTATCAAAGCGCCTTCTATACTGGGTAGAATAAGGCTGGTTTGTTCAGCAGCGTCCTGCTCACACAAACCGCCGGCGAGCGGGAGAGATCCTTCTGTTAATGAACTCAGCACAAAAGGGAAAAAAAATGTCATTGAAGATTTTCCTTTGGTGATAGAGAGTCATTAAAAACAACACATGATTCCCAGGCCGGCGGGGATCTTTTCCAGCCAAAACAGAGCCGGGATCTGTGCTGCCGTTCCCACCACCCCATCTCCTGGCTCCTCCTCTGAAGATCAAGATCGGGGCTCCCCGATGGTCCTGGCACGGGAACCGCGCACGGAGCAGGCGAAGGAGGATGGAGGAGGACCACGCATAGTTTCATCCGCGCCTTTTTTTCCCACCTTCAGCATTTAGAAGTATCGGGGTGTTGCGTTTGCATGGATTTAGTTTGTAGCTGAAGCAGAGATGAAGCCGGAAGGTGGTGGTGGTGGTGCCGGGACTGGCAGCACCTTCCGTGGCATGTGAAGGCCACACAGAAGTGGCCCTCGGCTCCCTGGCCAGCGCCGGGGGGGCACTGGGGGCTCCCCGCTTCTGCGAAATCAGACGACGGAACCAAACCCCGCGTCAACTAAAACCCGAGGAAAACAACTTGCCTGAAAACGCGCTTGCCGATGTGCAGCCTTTGCTAGTTGCACACCTGTGAAGAAACACCATTAAGATAAAAGCGATAAGGAGCCCGTTTGTTTTAAAGCAGACACGCAGCAGGACGAGCTTTTCGTGCTAACCCCGCGGCCGCGAGGCAGTTGCGTTTATGGCATCCTCCTAAGCAGGCTTTTTGGCCAAGGTTGGTGTTGCGGAGCTCAGCCTTCAGAGGCGTTTGTGATTTAGAGGCAATTTAGTCAAGTGCTATTCCTAGAGCTGAAACATTTTGCAGTAAAGGGGAGGAAAAAAAAAAAATGTTTCAGCTCTAGGCTGTGGCATTTACTAATAAAACTCCTTAGGAATATTTTTAGCTGTGATTTGACGTTTTGTTGCACTTTGCTGTGAAGTGTTGGTTTGCTGAAGGCTCCTGGCAGTTGTTAGCCGTGGTGGAGCTGCCTTTGGCTGAGTTAGCAGAGGAGGAGAGCCGCAGATGGACCGGAGGAGAGGTGCGGGCAGCGCTGCCGGCACCGTGCCTTCCCGATGGGGCACAGGTCACCCCTTCGCCCCCAACCTGGGGAGCGATGCAGCTCTGCCCCAGGGACAGCCAGGCATCCAGCTCCCTCCTCCCTTTGGCTGGAGGGCCTGACCCTTTCCCTGCAGTCGCAGCTCAGCCCCGATCCGTTCTTGGCCGGCAGCAAATATTCCTCCGTGCCACCCAGGATCAGGGCTGAGACCTCTCAACTCATTTCGCATGTGCTGCGGGAGCAGCGAGTCCATAGCTCTGGCTTCCAGCCTCCCCCGAGCCCATAGCCTGCAGATGGGGGGCCAGAAACAGCATCCCACATCCTGGGGCTTTTCAGTCCCCAAGGTGTTTTGCCACCCGATGCTTTGCCGTGAGATGTTGTCCTGCTTTGAGGGACATCCAGGACAGACGTGCTAACCCTTCTGGCTCGGGATGGGGCTGGGATGCTTTCCCTCGCCCCACACCTTTTGTAAAGCTGGATGCTGAGGTCTCAAGGAGGGGACAGGCAGTGGCATTGCTTCTCCCGTGCCCATCAGCCTCAGCGCAATCCTGAGAATTTACTCTCACTGAAGCTCTACCCTCTGGTTTATTTTAAGCAAGGGGAATGCTTGAGATCCAGCTGGTTTTCGTATATTTAATTAACCTTTGGACAATAGCTGCGGAGTGATTATCAGCTTCACACAAAGCAATGACATTTGTCATGCTGGTAGCGTTCGCAGTCATTCGGGCTAGCAACAAATTAAAAAGTGGTCGCGGATGCATTTCGTAAATTAGAGCAACGAGTGCTTGCGGTGCAGATCACGCTCCATTTTGTGTGAAGTAAATCAGCAGATCTGGTCCGGCTCTAGCAAACAGGTTTCTCTGCATTGCAAAGAGCCGCCTGCACAGTTTTTGCTGGTTGGTTTGTGGGTTTGTTTTTTTTTTTTGTGACACACCAGAGCTTCAGCCCCTGTAGGCTCTGCTCTCCCTCCCGAGGCTGTTCATGGCCCACATCAGCCAAGCATCTGAGGTTGAGAAGCAGGAGTTCGGGGCCACCTGAGCCAGAGGTTGCCCCTCCGCCGTTACGTAGCTGCTGGTGGCCCTGTCCGTCCTCTGCAGATCTGTCCTGTTGCTCCTTGAACCCTTCTGCGCCCGTTTCCCGCACGCTCTGTGGCAGAGCTCCGCAAGTCAGCAGCCCCCAAACCTGCTGCTTTTGCAGCTGCCACTTATTTCTGTCTGCTCAGAACCACAGCACACCCCGGGGATCCCTCCCAGCCCTCTCCTCTACCAGATCCCTCCTGCCAAACGCCACAGGACAAGCTCCTTCAGGCACCTCCGAGCCCAGCCGAGTGTCACCTCTGCCTCTTCTCCTTTTCCCGACTCCTGAGTTGTTTTTTTTGTTTTGGGTTTTTTTTTTTGTTTGTTTGGTTTTTTTTGTTGTTTTTTTTTTTTTATCATCTCCTTTCAATATTTCAGGACTGCCTTGTGTCTCCTTCTCCCTCCTGCCCCCGCAGCCCTTCTCCACCTCACCGTTCCCAGGGTGCCTGCGCCAAAACACGGCTTGCTGTCCTGAACAGGCATTGCCAGATCTGGCACTCCTTGTTCTTTGATATTCATTCCTAAACCTTTTTGTCTTTTGTTCAAGGATAATAGATTTTCAATATACCACTATGGGGGTTTTTTTGGGTTTGGTTTTTTTTTTTTGTTTTTTTTTTTTTTGCACTACTCCGGCTCCTGGCACCCAACCAAAGCTTTTGCTCCCTTGCAAAAGCCTCCAGTTCCTGGCAGCGTCTGGTCCTCGGGGCTCAGCAGTGCCCTGGGGAGCCCAGTTCGGGTAAGAGCTTGGATTGCAGGGGCCAAGCAAACGGTCTGCCCCCAAAGCTTGGCCCAGAACTGAGCTTCACTGCAGGGCTGAGCCCAGCTCCCCGCCTTTAGGGGTTTGGTGTGGGTGTGCTCACCGCTCACTTACCCACCTTCTCCCCAGATCCAAGCTCTGGGCTTGTCTTGGCTGCCTGACACACGGGGAAATTAGGTTTCCCTTGGCCGCTTTGTACAGGCTCAGCCGCTGCTCCACACGCCATCCAGCCGGCTGGGCGCTGCGCTTCAATACCGTCAACGCAAGGCATTGAGGACGCTTCGATGGCTGATTTGGTTTTGTGTGCAACATGGACATCCTTCCCAGCCCAGCTCTGCTCATCTCCGCCGTGGCTCCATTCCCAATCCAGGTTTATCCTGCAGGGAGCACCCAGCCACGGAAAGCAAACCCAAAAATTGCCTTCTGTCCCACCTTGGCTCAGTGAAGGAGGGCGACAGCAGAGGGACTTCTCTCTGCTCTCTCATGCAATATTAAGCAGGGCACCAGGACTGAGACTGCCGGTATCAAGCACTGACCAGAGAGTCTCATTTTCACCCAAAGTGCACCAAACATCTGTGGTGGGGATTAGCCAGCACCTGAGAAACACGTTGTCACCCAGCCTGTCCCTCCTTGCAGGGTCATCCAGAGCACGCGTGATCCTTCAGGCTACTTTGGACCCAGCCATGGCAATCCAGCTTGGCTTTGCGAGTCACAGCTCAATTCCCTGCCCAGCAGGAGATGGGGAGCGGGTTTGGGGGCGCAGCGGAGGTGAGGAGACAGTATGTACATGAAAAGCTATTGCAAAGAATATAAGGCAATGACTGGATGCAAAACTCCATTTTTTGGACCCTCTTAGAAAACGAGAGCTGCTTTTCTGCCCCCGATGGACCCGAAGGACTTACACTGTCAGATGTGATGGCTGCGGAGATGAAGGAGGACATCTGGAAGGAGCTGTAGGGGTCACCTGTGAGCTGCCAGCCTGCTCTGCAGGGACCGGGGCTGGCAGTCACGGTCTGGGGCAGCATTTGTTCTCCAGCCCTCCTGCGCTCTTCTCCTGCATGGTCTGGGAAAGCCGGGACTGCTCTTCAGCAGCACCAGCAGCTCCAAGGTTTGGGATGCTGCGACCAGTTTGCTGCAGAAATCAGCTTCTTAGGGCAGAAGTAAAGCTCATTTCTGGTCTCGGCACCTCCCCTGCCTGGGCATCTCAACTGATCTTTGCTTGGGCAGCGGTGAGCTGGACGTGGTTCCCCTCCAAGCTCCTTTGCTTGGTTTGGAAAGCAGGGCGGAGGCTGCATCTCTGCCAGCTGATGCCAAGCTTGGGTAGGATACAGCAGGCTTCGGGGTGGATTTGTGGCCGTGGGGAATAATGCCAAGGCTCACTGCAGGCTGGAGAGGGCTGCGAGCTGGCCTGCAGTGATCTGCCCCCCGCTAGACGGAGCGATGGTGGGGAACTGGGCTGGGCAGCCCGGTGCACCTCCCAGAGCACAGGCAGCTCGGGGTACGGGGGTCAGTGCCGCTGCCCCGGTGGGATGCCGAGGAGGTTTGGCAGTTGTATTACGGAAACTGCAATGTGCTACCCAGGGAAGCAGTTATGTACCGCGGAGAAGCGGGCGCTTTCCAGTTACCAGCAGCAGCAGCAAGTCTCTCCTTGGCCCAACAGCTGAGGCTGTCACCGCTGCCTTTCACTGGTGACACTTCCCAGTACAGCAAGATTTAAAGTTACCAACTCGGGAGAGAAGACGAGTGATAGGAGAGCCCCCGCAGGGCCTGTACCATGGCAGCAGCTCCCGGGAAACCCCCAGCTGGTCCCACTCCTCCTGCCTTCCACCTCCAGGAAATTCCTGCTGAGTTTGTGGCTCCTGTTTTCCTCCTCCTGCAGCCTGACGCTGACATTATCCCACTGAGGGCTCCTCACTTCCACTCCGGAGACAACAAAACCATGTGGATTTTAGCCCATGTAAACAGTACCAGAATCTGGCTGATGTTCCCAGACCCAGCAGAAGAGATGCTCACCCTACACCAACACCCCGCAGATGTGCGGAGAAACGGGAAGGCTCAGGTCATCGCAAGAAGGTTTGGCTGGTTGAGGTTGTACCTTTGAGTCCTGCACCCATGGAGCAGCCAGTGCCTAAAGAAACTGGGACCATCGCCTGAGAAATAAATAGGAGAAGCAAGCCTTGCTGAGGGTGGTTGGAAAAGTCCATATAACCACCTGAACCTGAGCGGGGCTTTGAAGATGAAGCACCATGGAGGCTTACACTGATTTTCCAAAGCATCTGAAGGGTGGGATTGGAAGGACAAGGTCTGCTGGCAGCCCCAGATGCATCCAGAATCGAGTGACCAGGAGGCAGGCACCAAAGGAGACGGGGACAAAGGCTGCAACACAGGTCCAATGCCCACCATGAAGATCATGCCAAACCCAGGACTTGCCCTGAGTGCCAGCACCCACCCAAGGGACCCACCTGGGGCAGGAGCTGCTTGCAGGGGTGCAGTCCAGCGAGGCATGGCCAGGAGCAGGGCTGGGGACCAGCAGCATCCTTCAGGACAGGACTAGTGCTCCCAGCTGAGCTTAAATAACCTCCTGGGGCCGTGGGTGGGAGGGTGAGTCCCAGGTGAGGCTGCTCAGGGCTGTCAAGGGCTAGTAGTGCCCATGGGAAGATGGTGATTTGGCCCTGCAGCTGCCCAGATGTGGCTTTACTGGTTGCACGGCGATGCCTGGCTGGGCTGTGCTGGGGGTGCCACAGTGGTCGCTGCCAAGCCTGGTGCATGCTGTGCGTTGGCGATGGCCCATGGTGCTGAGCACCAAGGTGGGATCCAGTATGGCCATACATATGGAATAAATAATGAATTGCTCTTGGCCAAACTCTGGCCGTGTTTGGGCTTCTCCCCCTTGCACCAGGGAGCCACCCCTGCGCCCGACAGAGGCCTGCTCGTGGGGGCCCTTTCCTGGAGGTCTGAGGACCTGCCACCAAAATCACCCCCTCGAAGGCTTGGAAATTACCCAAAATATCAGCACAAGCAGGAACAACGCTGGGCAGACCTGAGCACCCCTTCGCTGGGGCTCGGGCCAAGCTGCCAGCCCTCAGGATTTGTGCGCAGCCTCTTGGTAGGTGTGAGCAAGACGCACCGGCGAGGACAGAAATTAAGTTGGTGTCGTGTGTAGCTCATCCCTATCCAAAGTATTTCGCTCCCCTGACTCAGGACAGGCCTTGAGATCGCGGGTTTTAGGTCAGAAGTTGGGGTTTCAAACCAGAAGTCGGAGGTTTGGTGCCGGTGGTGGATGAGGGATGCTGTTACAGCAGGTTGAGATGGCACACGTCGTGGGAGGGGATGGCAGGGGTTTCTAATCCCTTTCCCATTAGCGACCATTAATTGGGGTGGTTAAAAAGCAGCTTCTCCTGTGGCTCGGCCAAAGCTGTCTGTCCCCTAAGCATGTGTGCCTAATTCCCCCTTGGTTTCTTCTGCTGCAAGCTCCGAGTCTTGTTAGGGCTTTTTGGAAGGAGACTAAAGGCGTCTTTCTTCTCCAGGGGTGCTCTCCCATGGCACGGTCTCAAATGCTGTTATCAGACCGTATATCCACCTTCTGCCTGTCTTCAGGTCTGTCCCTGCTGGGAACTGTTTCAGACCTCGAATCCTTTTTTTCTTCATTCGCCTCTGAGGTCCCCATGGGAGATAGAGGCGCGGGTGGCCCCGATTCCTCCCGGGCCCCTGCGCGGAGATAAAAAGCCCTGGGTGCTGGTGGCTGTGTCCCAGGCGGATGCTGAGAATGGCTCTTTGTTCCCTCTTTCTAATTGCTGGGCCCAAGCAGCTCGTTAAGCGCTCTGCCCCGGGCCCTGCCGTCCCTGCAGCCACCGCGCTGGGGGACGTCCTGGGGCTCAGCCTCTGGGTGCGGATTTTGGGATGACGCATAAAACCGGCTCAAAGCGATCTTGGGGTGAAGCTGCCATCTCTTTATGCAGCCTGGGGGGGGCTCAGGGGGTGCTCGGAAAGAGGGGTTGTACATGGCCAGAGCAGACGTCCATCAGCAGGTATCCAGAGCCTTCCCTGCAAACTCCGTCACGGTTTTCTCAGCCAAAAAATAACGAGCTAGCAGAAGCCTCTTGGGTTTTTTGGGGGGAGCCGGGGACAATACCAGCCCCGCCATCCATGTGTGGTGGCTTTGGGAAGCGCCGGAGGACACGCGGTTTGCTCTGAGCCCGAAGCATCGCGTGACCCCAAGGAGGGTTCGGGGCTGGGTCCTTCCCCCGGCGCCCCGATCGCCCCGGGGCAGAGCGGCGCCCGCCATTCACCCCCAGTCCGTACAGATCTGGGAGCACAATCAGCCCTTTGGGAAGCTCGATATGAAGGATTTAGAAACAATTTTGGGGCTCTTTCATGGAGGGAGCTTGCATTTGCATTTGAAAACTCCGGAGGAGCCGGCGGGGGGACGGGAGCACTGGCCGAGTGCTGTCAATGGGAAACTGTTCTGTCTAATGCTGCCGGGGCCAAAAAATGTGAACTCTGCAGATTTCTGGCTCCGTTCAGGATCAGAATTGCTGGCTTCGTTGTCGGTGCCCGGCTGCTCCGCTCCCAGCTATTAACGGCTCTGCTCGGAAGCTGGTTTTCCTTTGCTGCCAAAGCAGAGCAGGATTTTGTGAAAGATGGGGTGGATGGGGGGGTGCCCGGGATGTGAAAAAGGGGGGAATTTAACTTGCTGCATTCAGGAGCTGGGAAGGCTGTTAGTGCTCTCCAGTCCTTATCACCCCGGGATCCAATTTGCGGTGATTTCCATGCTAAAGCCGTCAGTTTGCCTTTGTGTTGGGAGCGGAGTTGAGGCCTGATGCACTCGTGGCACATAAGACCCCCTTGTGCAAGCCTGTGGGGTCACCGCTCGCTTTGTTCCTGTCCATGTCCCAGTCCCAGGCTCCAGTACTCCAGGAGACACCACTGTGGTTAATAGGTGCTCTTTTTTTTTTTTTTTAATCCTTTTTGAGCCTGTTTTGTGCCACTCGCCTTTCGTGTCAATGGGGTAACCTGCCTCCAGCAGCCTTCACCCCACGGTGCCTCTCCTGTGTCCCTCTTCCCACGGGTGCTGTCGCTGGAGATGGGGCTGTTGGCTGCGGGCATCTCCCCACATCTCCTTGAACCTCCTAGAAAATGAACCATCCCTGGTTCAGGCGGGGATGGCGGCGGAATGGGGGACGCAGGGATGCTGCGGAGAGCAGGGGCGAGCTGGCTGTGGCAGTTTGCCTCGGTGTAGTGCATGCACGGATAAAACCCCGGAGAGCTTTGCACTGAGCTGGAAATAATGGCATTACAAGCGCTTGCTCGCTTCTGGCCGCTCTTTGGGTTGGATGAAGCTTTTCGGGGCCGGCTGAAGGGCTGCAGCATGCGAGGGTTTGCTCCCAGTTCGAGCGCAGCTCCAGGAAGGTAAGCTCCGGGAAAGGCTCCACGGGCACGGTGGCTTGTCAGCGGAGCACAAGGGTAGGGACATGGTCCTCACCTCCATCCTGGCATCCATGTACTCACGGGCATCCAGAGGTTTGCACCCACGGAGCATCCCCTGCGTGGAAAAGCCCTGCTGCCGCCATGCAGGCTGCATCCTCCGTATCCCAGTGTGGGAAGGATGAATCCCCTGGGCAGAGAGCAGAGGGAATGGGGAGAAAAAATAGGCAAATGGCAAAACCTGTGTTGTTTTTCTTTTTTCTTTCTTTCTTTGCCCAGGAGAGGCGTGAGGGCTCACCGGCAGGATGCCGCTGGTGAAGAGGAATATCGAGCCCCGGCACCTGTGCCGGGGGGCTCTTCCTGAGGGGGTGACGAGTGAGCTGGAGTGTGTCACCAACAGCACGCTGGCTGCCATCATCAAGCAGCTGGGCAGCCTCAGTAAGTCACGGCACAGTGATCCCGGCCTGGGATGGGGACGGGGCGCTGGGATGCTGGTGGGATGCTGGTGGGTTGCTGGTGGGATGCTGCAGTCACTTGCTCTGGTTCCAGTCACAGAGAAACGAGGGCTACGTGAGAGCCGTGCGGGCTTCAGCCACCCCTAATTCAGTGGGAATTATCCAGCTAACAAAAAAAAGGAGGATGCTCAGGGCCAAGCTCAAAGTGGGGACTTGGTGACATTTTTAAGACCCGTTTTCCTCCTGTAGCTGGTCTGTGTGGGGTGGAACGAAAAGCCTTTGCGAGCCCCTTGCTTCTCAACTTGGCCAGAAACAGGAAGGTCAGGTGAAGATTAAAAAAACCCAACCTATTCTTTTTACTCTTAGAGCTTTTTGTGAAAGAGAGGTCTATATAAAAGGTGTAAATCCTCGTCTGTCTTCCTGCCCTGGGACTGATTTCGGCAGAAAAGGGGAGGACGAGAGCACTGCACACGCCAACGTGAAGGTTTAATAGGGGCAACCTATTTCACTGCTGAATATCGACTTAAAATAGAGAGAGAAGCACAGGCTCTTCAGGGCTTCTCCTCTTTTTCCCCTCTGCAGAACTAAATTCTTCTCTAAAATACTCCCTGAAAAATAAACCCTGTATTTAGGGAGCTGCTGGAAGCGCGGCAGCCGGCGTGAGCAGCACCCACGGGATGAGGGTGCTCATCCAGGGAATGAGGCGGGTGACAGGTCCAGCAGATACCAAAAGCGCCTTAATCTCGGGAGGTGTTTGATATGTGGTTTTGGAGGAAACCCTGAGGAGCCGAGGTGCTGGGCTGGGTGCTGGAGCCTGCAGGTGTCAGCAATGCTCTGCCAGGCGCCCAGCTCAGACCTGTGATAGTAACAGCCCTGGTAAAGAGCTATCGCAGCGATGCACGGAGCGCTGCCGGAAAATAACTACTAAAGTGAAACAAATCACGGCTTCTCCCTGCTGCAGCACTCTCCCCGCTGCCCTGCTCTTGGTTTTCCACCTTCAGGGCTGGGTTTCTGCGGGTTGTGCCTCATGGCCGGGGGGCGATGGTAGTTTTTTGGCCATAGTAGATCCAAAGGCTTTTTAGGATGAGCGGCGCCATGGTTTGGTGCCTCCCACGGGTACCACTCTGGCCGAAAAGGATGCTCGTGCATGGAGAAGGGTGGGTGGTTTGTGCTCTCCTCCCTCGGTGCAGCGCTTTGCTGGGTCTGGGAGAGGATGAAGCTCAGCTCCCAAAAAAACAAGGCTGGGGAGAGAGCCCCATGGAGCCAACGGTGGGGCATGGGGTCCAGGGGACAGGCTGGGAGAGGGCTGCCCGCCTCCTGCCATTGCCGGTGACAGGCGCGCTTTGCCCTCTGCCAGGCAGGCATGCGGAGGACATCTTCGGCGAGCTGTTCAACGAAGCCAACAGTTTCTACATGCGGATGAACTCGCTGCAGGAGAGGGTGGACCTGCTGGTCATCAAGGTTACACAGCTGGACTCCACCGTGGAGGAAGGTGAGGGGCTGGGGCTATTTTTGGGGTGATGGCCAGGTCCGAGCGGGTGGGAGATGCTCAGGGCCAGACCACCCGCCGTGCCCGGTTTGGGGGGCTGAGGTCACCCCAACATCCCTTGTCCTTCCCGCGCCCCCAGTTTCGCTGCAGGACATCAACATGCGGAAAGCCTTCAAGAGCTCCACGGTGCAGAACCAGCAGGTCGTGTCTCGCAACTCCATCCCCAACCCGGTGATGGAGATGTACCAGCGCTGCGACAAGCCCCCGCCGCTCAACATCCTCACGCCCTACAGGTAGGGCGGCCAGTACATCGCTCCTTGGGGGGGACCGAGAGGGTTCTGGGGACTCTTTCCAGGAGAGGCATCAGGGGGTGCACCCCGTTTGGTGCTTGGTGAGGGTTGAGAGGCTGTTTTCTCCGGTTGCTGGGCCACCATCCCCGTGGCATAGGGCACTTGAGACAAGTGACCCCACGCAGTGGTACTGCAGATAGTGAGCGCTGTATTGGACACGTTCATGGTGGGGCAACAGCTTATGGTCATGATAGTACCAAACCCCTCTGTGCAGAGGAAGGGAGTCTTCTCCTGTGGCTGATAACCCCCTTTCCTCCCCAACCCACCAGGGACGACAAAAAGGATGGCCTCAAATTCTACACCGACCCCTCCTACTTCTTCAACTTATGGAAGGAGAAAATGTTGCAGGCGACAGAAGATAAGAGAAAGGAGAAGCGCAGGCAGAAGGTAACAGGCAGGCAGGGGACACCGGGTGCTCCCCCCTGTTGCGGTGGGTGCATCTTGCGAGTCCGGGCGATGCTCCCTGGGTACCGCTCACGGTCCAGAGGAGCCGGGCTGGAGATGGAGCCGTGGCTTGTGTGTGCCCCCAGGAGCAGCGGCTGGTGGAGGACGCCACCCGGGAGGTGAAGAAAGTGAGGAAAGCCCGCAACCGGCGCCTGGAGTGGAACATGATGGCGTATGATAAAGAGTTCCGACCCGATAACAGGTTCTCACCATCCCCCTATCACATGGCGTCATCGGAAGGATCACTGTCCCCAGATAATAGGCAGGTTTTACCGACTACGTGTTAGCTCACCGGCTCTCCTTTGCTTTTCTCTTCTTCTCCGTCTTTGGGGGGTAGACGCTGCCCACAGCAGGGTCGGGGTGAGATGCTGGGAACCCATGGTAGCTTCATGGACAGCTGGTGCCCCCGGGGTCGCGTCCTGGACCTCAGGAGCAGCCTTGGTGTTGGGATAAAGTCAGGGCACGTTCCATTTAGCAGCTAAGGGAAGAGTCTGGTTCAGCTCTGTTGGTGTCCTCCTCCCCTCCGCTCTCTCTGCTTTCTTGTACAACTATTGCTTTGTGGCTATTTTTTGTTTTGTTGTCTCAACCCCAAAATACCCCCACACCCACAAACCCCCCACCCAGCTGCCCCCCCTCCCAGGAGTACGACTGTTGGGTTTTCCTGTGCCGTAGATCTTATGCGTCGGATGCAGCCGACCACTCGTACCCGGCGAGCCCCAACCACCCCGCGCAGCTGCTGGCCCCGGCATCCCACCTGGCCCCGGCAGAGCACAAGGAGGGGGTGCTGGCGGCTGCCCCCCAACAGGAGCACGTCTACCGCCCGGCGCCGGCGGCAGGCAGCCGGCAGAACAGCCTCAACCGCCTCCAGCAGCCCCACGCGCCGCAGCCCCCCGAGGCTATCCTCAACGGGCCGAGACCTCACGTAGTCAAGGATTACGGGTAGGGTTTAGCCTGCCTCTTCTCTCCCAGCGGAGGGATGCTCAGGGAACAAGGGGCTTGGTGGGGGGCTGACCCGCCCATTTCTGGGTTGATCTAGTGGGGAGAGCCCACCTCTGCAGCCACTGTGGTCTGAAACTGCTGGTGAGACCCAAGGCCAAATCAGTCTGGAGCACTTTTGGAGTAACCTCATCCCAGATAAGGGGACAAGGTGGATGGAGGTGACCGTTTTCCCCTGGGACGTTGGCTGCCTTCGTACCACTACATGCCCCATAGCCCATGCCACAGGCAGAGCCTCCCCACCTCTGTGGGGTCAGAGCTTATATGGGGTCTAGAGCAAACCCAGCCACAGCAGAGCCAGCTGGATGCCCAAGATATGTGGTGGGTGCCCAGGACGGGTGGTGGGCGCTCAGGATGGGTGATGGGTGCTCAGGATGGGTGGTGGGTCCTGTTGTTCCTCATGCCACTGACATGGCTTTGCCCTCCCGTTGCAGCCCGCAGCCAGTGCCCATGGCAGAATACTTCGTGCCGCCCGCCCCACCGCCCCCACCGCCCGTCATCCCCTCCGCGCAGACCGCCTTCGACAGCCCCATCTCGGCTCCCCCCGCGCTGGCCCCCGGCTCGGCCGCCCCCCCATCCTATGCACCCTCACCACCCCCCGCTCCCCCCGGCCCCTACTCTGCTTCCCCGCCGCAGGCCGGCCCCATGGGACCCCCGGTGGCACCCCCACCACCACCGCCGGGGCCCCCCGCTGTCACCGCCTCACCGGCACACTCGGCATCGCCACCGGCCCCTGCCATGGAGCCACGGAAGCCGCAGATCCCGCTGATGCCCATGAGCGATGCCCGGAGCGACCTGCTGGCAGCCATCCGCAGGGGTGAGCATCAGGGGCGGCGGCAGTGGGAAGCAGGGGGACAGGTCCCCAGCATTGCCACCACGGTGGCAAAATACCTCCTGGTGTAGAGTTGGGTGGTGTTGGCTTTGTTGAGTGCAAGACGAGCCCCAGGTGGGCAGGTGATGTGTGAAGATGGTAGCACCCAGGTGGGACCTGGGGAGGGAAGGAAATGCAATGGAAGCGGTTGGAGGGAGGTGGAGAAACCCATTGCCAGAGGTGGGATGCAGCCCCACAGGGATGACTGACAGCTCTCGTGTGTATGGCCTCCTTCCAGGCTGTGGTAAACGATGTGCTCCAAGGCTTCTCCCGTTTCCATTTCCTGACAATCTTCAGGTCAAATCGTAGATTTAACCTTCAAGAAGGTTCAACCTCTTCAAGTCAAGTGGAAGCAGAGGAGGAACTTTATTCTATTATGGAGCTTTATAATCGCATCTAGTGGGAGGTGTCCCTGCCCATGGTGGGGAGGTTGGAACTAGATGATCTTTAAGGTCCCTTCCAACCCAAACCATTCTATGATTCTCTCATATAGCTTTATAATTGCGTGCATCCTCCTGCAAGGGGGCTGCAGCCATCTTGTTCCAGCCAATACTTTTAGCTGAGGGGGGGGCGTTGCTGCACATTGGGTGCACCCATGGGTGCTGGGCATGTTCCCCCTAAAGCCTCCTCCACTTCCCTACCACAGGAATCCAACTCCGGAAAGTCCAGGAGCAATGGGAACAAGAGGCCAAAAAAGAGCCTGTGGGCAATGACGTGGCGACGATCCTGTCCCGCCGGATCGCGGTGGAGTACAGCGAGTCCGATGACGACTCCGAGCTGGACGATAACGAGTGGTCGGACTGAGGGGCCCCAGGGCTGGGCTGGCGCGGAGCTCCCCCGCTCCGTCCCAGGTGTGTATAGGCGCCTTCCCCAACCCTCGATGCCAACAAGCGCGGGCGGCCCCGCTCGCTCAGGAGCTTTGCTTTTACACCATGTTGAAAACCCTTCGGGCAGCAGCAGCACTGGTAGGATACACCTCGGAGGCAGTGAGACCAGAAATTAGCAGCACCTTCACATTTAATGACTTCAAAAATGCTCTGTAGGCAGGTTAATAGGATTACTCCAGATTTACACCTGGAGCAAGACCAGAGACTGGCCCTGAGCGTGCTTTGCTAGAGAAGGGAAGACCCAGAGGCAGAAGTACTTTTTCAGCTAGATGTTAAACATGTCAATGAGAAGCTCCTGGAGAAGAAGGCTGGTTGCACAGCTGGGGTCACCACAGGTACACAGGGATGGCCGCGCACTGGGTTTGGGGATGCTCTGCTGCATTGGGCAGCTCCAGAGGCTCCTTCCCCATAGAGCCGTGCACTGTGTTTTGCCGCAGTTGCATAGGGATGGTCGCCATCATGCTGTCACTCCTTGGAGAAGACCAAGGCGTTGGCGACCTGATCCCGTTTCCATCCTTAGGACCAGTTTCCTGGGAGAAAAGCATGAAGGCAAGGCTTGTGCAGCTGGCAGGGAGACACGGCGCTTGTCCGGGCTTTGAAATGTGCAATATGCGCTTTCCTTGGGGTGAAAGGAGTTGCCAGCAAGGGAATAGAGATGTCCAGGGAGCTTCCCCAAGCCCAGCTCTCCTTGGCCTTGGTGCTACACCATTCCAGTGTTATTTGAAAAAAAAATATTAATTAGACAAAATGCAGAGTAAGGAGGTGGGAAACACTGAAAATATCACAGTCAGGAGTTAGAGCCTGCAGAGAGCTGGGAGAGGTTCCCCACCAGCAGAAAATGGGCCAGGGCCAGGACTAGCCATAGACTTGCCTGACACGGTATCCCGAGGTCCTCTCTTGTGTTCCCACATACCACAAGTCCCTGAATGGGGGAAAACCAAGTCCTCATGTTGCATCTCTTCTGGGGAAAAGCTGGGCTCTTGAGTCCACCTCCCCAGCCATCCCAGTAGCCACATAGGTGATGGCTACAAAGGTAGTATTTTGACTATCTAGGAGAGACCAGACCTGTAAAAAGGTGGGAAGATATGGCTTGGACCCAAAAGGCTCAAAGGCTGATACTTAAATTCACCCTGAGAAATGCTGATTTTGAATGATGGCCCTACTATCTGCTCGTTTTCCCCCTGGTGAGTGAGAAACCCTTCGTGGTGAGATGAGACGAACCCCCTTGCCCAGCTGCTGAGAAATATCCCCAGGAGCCCTCCCTTCTCCGGACCGACCAGAATGGTCTCTTGCCCCCTGGATGTGACACCTCCCACGTCTCCGCATCCGTGGTGCTGAGCAGGGGGCTCGAACGAGGAGCAGCATAGATGCGGGAGAGGGCAAGGGTGGTTGGGGAAGGGTTTAGGGGATGGTGCCCTGCTGTGGGCCACATCCCTGGGTTTGGCCCCTTTTCCTTAGGGAAAGCTCCTCTTGACTTCAGCAGGGCTGACTGTTGGAGCAGGAGCTGCAAATAAAATCCTCGAATTTAACCCCAGAATTCCCCATCCTGGCACCACTGATGCTGTTTAAGCTGCTCAGGCACTCGTCCCGTTCCGCCTGTTTGAGGGGCAGCCTCTCCCAACGCAAAGAAGACCTGGCAATATGGGATTAGCTCTACGGATCAATCCCAGTTCCCAGGTCAGCCTCCCCAGAGGCTGGCAGGGAGGCTCCGTGCCTCCCGTTTCACGAGCTCCCACTGCAGGCAGGGCAGCGCAGCGCAGGCAAGAAGCAGCAGAGCAACAGCACACGTGGAACGGCTCATCTGCGAAACCCGAGGAAACAGGGTTGACCAAAGGAGGCAGGTAGAGACACGGTGTCCTGCAGGTGACCAGGAAACTCCTGATGCTTGGTGCTCACCGACAGCTCTCATTTCTGACATCGACCCTCTGAGATGCAGAGAAGCAGCTGCAAAAGCTTTTGGCCCAGGCAGAGAGCCCCAGGGATGCCCACAACGGGCTTTCCTTGGCAAGGCAGCTGGGGTTTGACCTGGAGTAAGTTCAGAAGAAAGGCTTGTAGAAATTCAGAGCAACGTTTAAGACTCACCTGGTAGTATTTATTGTGGAGAGTTATTAATACAGATGCAATAGCGATACTGTTTGTATGTGAAGAGAAATTGGGTTTACGTGGATATTTTAGGAAGAGTAACAACTTTTTGCGAGAGAGAGTAGCAGAGGGCTGGCGGAGCTACTGCTACCTGTTATGGTGGTCGAAGGGCTGCAGAGTCAGCTGTGGGGACCCAGGTGGGGCTTGGGCGGAGCAGGGGAGTCCCACCAGCACGTGAAGGCGGGGAAGGAACTTTGGGACATGCAGGGTTGGCTCATCCCTCAGGTCTGCGAGTGTCCCAATTCTGGGAAGCTGAGCTGATCCTGGTGGGAACTGGAGAGGAGCTGAGTGCCCCTAAAAGGCTGGGTCCCTTCTTTTCGTGCACTAGTTGCTTTATGTGTGTCACATGAAACTGTGATAATTCTGGTGGGACTCCACTGGTGTGTCAGGATTGTCCCTGTAGCCTCCGTGTCACCTCACAGTAACTTTGCCATGGTTGGGATTGGCGGCAGTCAACCCACCCACGCTACTATCAGGGTCAATGCTGTTGCATGGCAAAATGCTCGATAATCACGTAACTCAAGCCTTGCCTGCCCTGTACATAGGCCACATCTGCAGAGCAGATGCACATCTGGGAGCCTCAGGGGTGCAGGGAGCGAGGCTTACCCCGATTTCCTTGTGCTTTTACATTCTTACACCATCCTCTTCTCCTGGGACGTCTCAGCACATCCCCACCGTTTACAGTCTGCTTAAGGAAAGGCCCCGGTGACACAAACCCATTTCACATGCTCAACTCCAAAGCAAATCAGCAGGACCATAACCTCCTGGCATTGCCCATTGCTTGAAGGCATCATGATCCAGCTCTTCCAGGGATCTGAACTGCCTTGACCCCAGTGAGATGTCTACATCGGAGCTCATTGCTCAGTTCTTGCATAGCCAGTGGAGGAGTAACCTGTATAGTCAGCACAGGCTGTAGACACCCATTTCTGGTCCGATCGTGGTGCCCCTTGCTCTTCGCAGCTCTTTCCTGGCAGCACCACAAGGCGGACAAGCGCATGGTGGCTCCGAGAGCCCCAATCTCACGATGCAGCCATTCCTGCAAGGCCAGCTCTGCTGGCAGGCCAATGTCCTCAGTGCCTTTGCTTGAGGGCCTCAGCCATGTTTGAGAATGACCATCTTTATTTTAGGTGCATTCATCTATTTTTTTTGCCCAGGTGACCTGTGAAATCCAAGACAAGTGACACCCACTCCTTGGTCGGGCTGGGCTGGGTTAGCTCTGCTGGAATTGGTTGAGCCATACTAATGAACACCGGGGGGCTGACCCATATGCTGCATACTCAATATTTTGTACATATGTGCCTATTTCCGTATGCTCTTCCAAAAGTAGGCCATGCTGCGTTACACAACCAGAAATACTCAAATCCCCACGTGGGCTGATATAAAAGTGAATATTTAAATATTTTATCTAGCTTGTCAGCCATTAAAAATACAATTCAGGTCACTGATGATTGAATTTCTCCTCTCTCAAGTGTACCAGAAGTGGGCTGAGGAGATTCTCCTGTACATTAAGGTATCACGTTCCATGTTAAAATATAGCAGTGCCATTTCATTGCCAACAGATAATCACAGAGTGCCAAACGTTTAATGAGCCCAACCGATCTCCTGAGAGTTCCTCTTTCCGTTTTATCTGCTTTCTCCTACTTGCCAGTTTATGGGCATAGATTAAAAATAATAAATAAGTCTGACAACAGGGGGAGGTATATTCTGTGTGCACACAAATGAATCGGGCCGGAGTCAGCAGAAGAGTAAATAATCTGGTTTGGTTCCGCTTAGAGATATTAATGAGAGGGTATAGTCCTTGAGGTCTATCAGGAACCTCTTGTACACCTCTGATTTGTCTGAAAAGGGACATTATGGGGACCACCATGCCCATGGAACACCAGTCATTGCCTGTGAGGGTTACATCAGGTGTGAAGCCTGGTCTTGCTCAAGTTTCACGAAGGTTGGTGCAAGTCTAGCAGTGTTTACATTCCAGTGTCGCACCCTCACTGTCTCCTTGATTTTGAGTGAACTTTGGAGCTAGCTGTTGACTCCGGTGGTTCTTAGAGGATCAGTGTCCTGAAGGAAGGAGGGATTGGGTAGTTTCTGATTTTCCACCCTGGGCAGAAACATAGGGAGGAGGAAGCATCACATCCTATGAGAGCTCCTGCTTCTGCAGATATTTTATCCTGGGAAGGTTTTATTCTGGTGACAAAGTGGAACACAGGTTCTCCAGAGAGCTCCCTTCACATGAGAGCCCTCAAGTTTCCTCCCAGCAATTTTTCCATCTCCATCACCCTTTCAAGACACCCAATAGCCTGGACTGAAGCTTTGCAGACTCCCCTGGGAGCAGAGCCCGAATTAACACCTCAGCTTTGACGATAAATGGAAGTTTCACTTGGAGGGAGGCAGGTGGAGGTGGTACTGGAGGTGGTATTTTGGAGGGTGCTTTCCAGAGGCACACAGCCAGCAGGAGCACTCATGCCGTTTCCTTGTGGATGGACCATGGGAAGCGCTCCCCATCATGGGATGCTGGCAAGGGGAGCACAGGCTGTTCCTTTTGCCATGATTCTTGTTTTCCTGTAGTAGTAGTAGTTGTTATTTAGGGGTAAGGTTTTCTCAGCTGGCATGTCACTTTACAGATAAAATAAAAATAAAAGTAAGGGCAAGGACTCTGTCCTGAGGAGTTTACAGTTTACAGCAAAGACCATATAACCTGCACTGCACTTTAGAAGCCTCAAACGCTCACTCACCCATGAATTTACCCTCCACTGGGCAGCAACACCTTGAAGGCTGTTCTGCCTTCCTTAGGTGACCCCACAACCAGCACCACAACTGCATCCCCCCGATGATGGGAGCAGTGGGGCTTTCCTGTCTCTCCACTATCCCCATGTAAAAGTGCCTAAGCAAAGTACTGGAGCATCAAGACATGCTGGTTTTGTCTCTGAATGGGCCACCATGCCCTCGAGGTGGACCTTTTCCAGTCCCCAGACAGCTGTGCTCCTCTGGGATGACCATGCATGCGATAAGAATCATAGAATCCTAGAACTGTTAGGGTTGGAAGGGACCTTAAAGATCATCTAGTTCCAACTAGGACACCTCCCACTAGATCAGGTTGCTCAGAGCCCCATCCAGCCTGGCCTTAAAACTTCCAGGGATGGGGCTTCCACCACCTCTCTGGGCAACCTGTTCCAGCGTCTCACCACCCTCATGGTGAAGAGCTTCTTCCTAACGTCCAGTCTGAATCCACCCATCTCTAGTTTTAATCCATTCCCTCTAGTTCTACCATTACCCGACATCCTAAGAAGTCCCTCACCAGCTTTCTTGTAGGCCCCCTTAAGATACTGGTAGGCCACTATAAGGTCTCCTTGGAGCCTTCTTTTCTCCAGACTGAACAACCCCAACTCTCTCAGTCTGTCCTCATAGGAGAGGTACTCCAGCCCTCTGATTGCCCTTGTGGCCCTTCTCTGGACACGTTCCAGCACATCCATATCTTTCTTGTAGTAGGGGCTCCAGAATTGGACGCAGTACTCCAGGTGGGGTCTCACAAGAGCGAAACATTAGCTGTACCATTGCAGCTACCTTCCAACACTTGGAGCTGCCCATGCAATTCATTTGGTGGCCTCTAAGCTCATAGGAAGTGTCCTCCTTCAGGCAATTATACCCAAGCCTAGACTTTGAAGTATTACTATCTTTTAGAGAGTCAAGGGGTTGGGTTTTTTTGGTGAACCTCGTCTTCCTTTACCAAACCCCAGGTTTTCTAGGGTCACTCTCTCAAGCTCTGCTTTCTCCAGGTGAGAATAGTGCCTGCGTTTTGCTGGGGGAGGCAAGGAGAAGAAAAAACACAGTCAAGAAGTTCAGTGAGAGGTTTGCCCCAAAGCCTTCAGTGCCGTGCCCACAGGCAGGGTGGGAGGAGGACAGCATCCTGGTGGTGTCACTAGGCTGAGGCAGAGCCTGAAGTGAGGAATGGGCTCTTGCTGCGGCAAATCCCCAGGCAAGACCTGGATGAGACATGGTGTCCCCTGAAGGCAATGTTGATGTGACATCATCAATATTAATGTCTGTCTTACATTGGTACAGGGCCCTGAGGCCACAGACATCCCCATAGCACTACGTGATGGTAGATCACTGATGCTTCGCCCTCCCACAGACATCTCTCCTAATAGACACCTTCCCACAGGTGCCGCCTTCAGAGCAGCACCCAGAGGCCCCTCTGTAGTTTTTTGCTCTTAGAAGGAACAGGCTCAAATCTGCTGTTGGTCATTGTGTCTGGGGGCTTGTGAGCCCAAGCACGCGAGAAATGAGCCTCTCCCTGCACGCCTCTCCCACGGTGGCAATGCCAGGGGACTGGGTTGGCCCTGGGGGACTTTCAGCCCAATGGTAGTTCCTGCACTTAGCTGTGTAGAAAGCGTTAAGAGCGCAGAGAGGAGGAAACAAAATAGAAAGAAAATAGTTTTAGGTTAATTGTGTTCCCGCCACGCTATACAGGAAAAGCCTCAGGTAGGTAAAACCAGCTGCAAAGCCACAAAGGGCAGTGGGGAGAATGAACCTGTTCTCCATGTGTGTGTTGGACTGAAGCGCAAGGCATGGGATTGAGTAGTGGCAGAAAGGAGTTGAATTAGATCTCAGGGAAAGCTTTCTCAAGGTGAGGATGGAGAAACTCTGAAACAGGTCTCAGAGGCTCTACCATGGGAGGTCTTTGAGAAGCAGGTTGGCAAACACCAGGGAGGGCCATCATCCACGACCCTGTGTTGGGCCAGGGGATGGTGGAGGTGCACATAGGGCATCTCTTCAAACTGGCCATGTTTATAGTTCTGCTTCATCCCTTCCTTCAGGTTTGCAGCACCTCTACTTGTAGATCTGTCCCAGCAGGTTACCACCCCAAAGCATTGCCCAGGAGCCAGGGCAGCCTGTTTGTGTGCTCCCTTAGCTCTGCTGCCCCTTTTCTGGTTTGGGTGTTGACCCTCAACTACAAAAAAAGATAATGCATACTGCAGAATAGACACCTGAGAGGGAAAGATGTGAACTAGCTGCAGAAAACCACGACACACAGCTGTTACTGCTGTATTTCAACAATTAGGAAGCAGCAGTTCCAGCAACCTGCTCCTCCAGACCATTCATGGTCCACAGACTGCGCTGTGTAAACCACGCTGGTACATTAAGGTCAACCACGTAAAAGTTACCCTTTGATTTGGGGTAGCTCAGCTGAGGAATCTAAAAAGAAACAATCACCACCACCCCAAAAGAATAACAAACACACAAAGAAACAACTCACATGATTTCCAGAAGGAAAAGCCGTTCTGTCTCCTTCCCCTGGACCTTAAAGGAAGGTCAGACCCAGCATTGCTTCCCAGCTAGTCACCAAAAAACGGAACAGTTGTCACCATAACCACTTTCAAAAGTTACTTCCGAAGAAACGTGCTGCTTGCTAAGAAAAAGCAAGCCACACAGCAGCCCATAGCGCAACAAAGAGAGGGGTTTCCAGCACGGTGGGAGGTGGTTTTCTCCCTGAAGGCCCCCCAAGTGTTTCAAAGCCCATTGATTTTCACCTGTTACTGGTGCTTGTGTGTGCCTGATGCCTCAGCTGGGAACACTTACTCCATAGAAAGTCACTTCTTACTTTGAAAAAAACAACCGTAAAAATCTTGCACTAGAAACAAAGTGGACTTTGGGCCTGATGATGTTACAGTGATGCACGTTGAGGAGCTGTTGATTTCTTGCTGGCAACAGGAGCATCTTTGGCACAGTCCTGCCAGGTCTCCAAATACTGGATACTGTTAGGAGCATCAGCACCCCCCCTCACCATCACCAAAGTTATTTTTATACTGAGATGTTTCAGGTCTACCTTTAGTTCTGGCCAGTTTTCCAGAAATGGGGCCTCTTTTTGTGGTGCCTTTCATCTCAGATCAGACCAGATTAGGAAAAACAAAGAAAAAAAAAACCCTTTTTTTCCTCCAAAATGCATTTTTAGGAGTGCATCGGAGCTGGTGGCTCCCCATCTTAATAGACTTCCTTCATTTTGGGGCTGCTTGACTTGCCCGGGGGAATGTGAAACGGTATTCCGGCATGAGTTTGGGTTGATGCTGAAGCGTTGCTGGCACTTTCCTCCCCTCTGGTTTCGGCTGTGCTGTGTCACGCGTGGGGCTCGGCTCTGGTGTTCGTTTTGGGAGAGCAGCGGCGTGACGGCTCCTTGCTGACACAAGTGCCTTTTCTGGAGGTCCCCATTGCATCGCTGAGGAGCACGGGGCTCCGCGGGGTGGGTGGGCTCCCCCAGCTGGGGTAGGGCAGGACATTTCCAAGTATTTCTGATGCTCAGCCTGTCCTCACCTGGGTGGAAACCTGGACCCACCCAGACCCCCGAGGTATGTGCTGGGATTCCTTCTTCCTTGCGCAGGTGTAGTTTTGGGAGCAGCTTTTACTCCCATCTTGGCCAACCCAAGGAAATCCTGGTCAGGCAACCACACGTCTCTGGGTGCACATGCAAACATTGCACCTTCGGGACAGGGACAGTCCCCAAGAGGACATAGTGGGCATGTAGGGAGGGGACAAACCCTGTCACAACTTTGCGGTGGGATATGCACATGCTGGTGGGTTTGCTCCAGTGTACGTGCATTGCTGCCGCTGTGGGAGAAGTGTGCAGGCTGGAGAGCCTTCCTCCTCCTCCTCCTCTTCTTCTTCCTCCTCCTGCCCCATCTCAGAGCTGTTGGGGCAATGCCAGCTGCGGTGGCAGGACAGGAGCCATCTCGCTGCCAGGTTTCCATCACCCTCACAGTGAGTAGAAGCACAAGCGCCTCTCGGTGAGGCCAGGTGCTGCAGGAGCAGTATTTTGGGGGGGCATTGAAGGCAGGTGAGGATCATCTCCTGTGCCCTGCACCCAGCAGCCCGGGGATCAAGGCCAGCCCAGGCTGGGCTGGGAGCACCTCAGAGAGCCCAAACCCACCCTGCACTACCCAAACTCAGCAGCTACAAACCAGGGAGACCTCCCAGAGCACTGGGGCAACCGATCCTCCTAAAATAGAGCATCCGCGAGTGGCCAGCTTGAGACAAGCGTTTTAACAGCAGTTTTTTCCCCTGTTGGCACTGGCAGTTCATACATGCAGCCTGGAGCCAGGGCTGGAGTCGTCTTTGCAGAGGTTGGCTCCAGCTCTGCAGGGGTGGCACAGTGGGGACAGGGAGGTGCCAGCCCGACGGCACCTTGCGGTTGGCTTCCCGGGGTGCTCAGCATCGGTGGGGCTGCCCCGATGCTCCTGCAAAAGGCTCCTTTTTTTAATACCGGCAGAAGTATTACCTGTATTTCCTTCAACTTGCCTTTTGATAGAAGCAACTGATGGGAGACAGGCGTCTCTCCCGTGGGAGGGTCACCCGTTACAGGCCATAACCTGATTTCCGTTATTATATAGTTGACGTTAAAAAAAGAAGGAGATGTTCACTGTCTAATGGAGTCTTTTAACCATGTGCACTTAGTCAATAGGTGAGTAGATGTTGCTGCTTGTATCTATCTACCATCCCCAGTTGCTACGTGTGAACAAGTGTATTTCTCCCCAGTGTTGTGGGTTCTGCCTGTCGTGACACGATGACGGAAAGGTAGGGACTACGTCGGTCGCAACACGAGCTTTCTTCTGTACAGGGTAGAGAGGAAACCTGGAACGATCCGAAGCACCGCTTGTAACTACATTTGTTCAAATAAAATGTCATCTTTATCCCAAACTGTTGACACTTTATGCATGTGGTAATAATTGAAAAAAAAAAAAAAAAGAAATAATAAAGATTTTAAGAGGTTAAAGTAGATTTGGATTCAGCTTTTTTGTCAGCTTGCCGTCGCTGGGTCCCTTTGCTGCGGGTTATCAACCCTGTGATATCCCTTCTCTATTAGAGGCCGGGGCACAGAAGCAGCGGCAGAAAGCTGTGATATCTCCGTAACCCTTCGTTTGAAGAAACCAGCTCGCAAAGATCAATTCATTCCCTTGGGTATTTAATCCCTGACCGCCTGGCTGTTCAGAGGGCAGAGGATGGCTTGCTGATGGAAATGTCTCCATCCTTTTGCGTGGAGGCTCCGAGTGGCAGGAGCCGTTCCGTCCCAGCCCGCACAATTAATGGCAGTTCTTATCCTGAACCGGCTCATCGCCATCCAAGTGGAAACACAGACCCCCGGTGAGGGAAAGCAGAAACCTGTACTAGACTCGCTTCAGCTGAAATAAAAACACAGACACGCACAGTATGGCACATACCTGGGACAGGAGCCCAGATCTTGAAATGCTTTTATTTTACTCCCCGCTCCCCCCCCCGCCCCCTATTTTTGGATATCCTCTTGACAAATCACTTTAACAGTTTTATTTACAGTAATAAAAATAAATTACTCTTACAGATGAATGTATACTATTATACACAATAGAGATACAGTGCAATAACAGCATTGATTTGTTTTCACTCGTTCATAAAGTGCATCGAAGGGGCTGGATTTAACGATAATTGAATGATAACTGTACATTTTTCTTTGAGATCAACTCTCCCGGTCGAGTTAAAAGGCTAATGAAAACACTCACATCAAAATAAGTTGCCGTCCTGACCGCTGTGAAATGGCCTCGTTGCTGGGGAAGCAGATAGGGCGGGAGGCAGGACTGGGAATGGGGAGGACCGACTCCCACTCTGTCCATCCAGCGCTGCCGAAGGCGGCTCCAACGGGCGCTGCCCGAAGCCTGGCCAGGCTGGTCCGGGTCTCAGAGCCTCAGAAGGGCGACTGCAGGGCTGTGGCCGCAGAGCAGCATCTGGCCCTGGGCCACCCCGATCTGGATGAGTCTCTTGCTGAGCTTTGCCACCAGAAACTCATCCCTCCCTCCGAGTGAGAGGTTTCGCTCTCTAGGCAGGATGCTCTTTGTCCTGCCTGGGGCCTGATTCTGACCTGCTCACAAGGGACATCAGAAACGAGCCCTGTCCTCATCACTCCCTATGTGGTGTAGAGGAAAGGCAAGGCAGAGCCAAGAGACCGGGCTGCAGCGGACCCGGAAGGACACCGGCTTTGCCAGCGGTGGCCAGCACTACAGCTCATCCTTAGCCAAGTACTGCCCAGTTGGGAAAAAGCTTTTGCTGGGACAAGCCAGATGTTTTCCAGCTCTCAGATCCTTCAATAAGGTCATAAACCTGCGCTTGTGATTTCAGTGTCTATTGATACGCTGTGCTGTCAGGCATCCAGCATCCTGCCCGCGGCAGCGTGCTCAGATTGTGAAGGAATAACCTTGGTTTAGACACAATTACGCTTGACATCGAGCAGAATTTGTGAAGGCAACTATTACCCTTGGAGATGGAGACGATTTATTCGCATCCCTCAAAGTCAGGAACAAAAGAGCTTTGGACCGTCCCTTCTGATTTGGATCTTCTCTACTGAAAATCCATTCTATCCCTATAACGCTCTGTATTGCAGAGTTTTGCAATGGGAATGGGAAAGCTCCGTTCCCGGGGTTGCAGGGACAGCGGGAAGGGTGGCTCGTGGGGAATTTTGCAGTGGGCAACTGCGTTTTTAACAGAAAAAGTACAACTGGTACAAGTGAAGCCGTCAGCTGTACGGCAGCGTGACCGCCTCGCCGAGAGAAAAGGTTGCACGTGAATGAAAGGCGTTACAAGGAAATACCATGTGCATTGAACAATTATTCCTGACAATTAAAAGTCAACTGGTAATTAATTGTTAACAATTAAGTGAGTTGTCGATGCTGGTCAATACACAACACAAGTGGTTACCAAGATCAATGGCTTTATAGAGACCTCCCCACCCCAAATCTGATGCTTCTGCAAGAAAGAGGTACTTCATCACCTACTGAGAACAGTAATGGTTTCTTGGGTTTTTATTCAAAGTTCAATTAAAACTCTTCATTTGAGATGAACAAATTGTGGCTGCCACATCAGGACTGAGATCCTTGAGATATTTACTGCTGGTTACTGAAATGAAGTTGCCTAAAAAGAGGTGTTTTCGCTGCTCAAAGTCCCAAACTGAACAAAATGGAAAGGAAAAAATACCTAAGCAACTTTGTCGGTAGAGTCTATACATATTATTAACTGGCCTTTTCACAGTATATTTGAGGAATGTTTTCCTTTCTCCTTCTCACCCTTTCCTCATCCCCTCAACTGAAACAGCTGACCAGTGACACAGAAAGCATTTCATACCTATATTCTGGTAGCCACCAACTCATGGCAGAAGAGCCGAAGGCAAGCAGAAACCTGTAAATAAATCAACCAAATAAGCAGCGGATTCATTTCCCTGGCGGCGCTGACCTCTGCCATAGGTTTGGGGCTGGTTAGGTACCTCGTGTAATTGCTCAGGACCAATTTTCTGCTTGTTTCTGCTACTGTAAATTTAGACCAGCTCCTGTAGGGGCCAGGCTTCGGCCCCTTCATCTTTTACCAACAGCTATTTGCAAAGCTCAGCTTTTGAAGGTACAATGGCAAGATCTGGGCCATTCACCAGGGTGAGGACACGAAGGTCTTCCCAACTAAATGCCGACCAGCCCTCTCCAAGCAGGTCCAGTTTCCAGCTGGAGTGGCCACAGAGGGGCTCTGTGGAAATTGAAGGACATCTGCAAATTGCCACCAACTAAAGACCTTGTGCTTTGCAAAAATACCACTGTCCCTTTGTATCTCATCTGAAAGGCACAATCATTAAATCGATGCTTTTGTAAACCTCAACTTTTCTAATGATTTGTGACATAGGAATCCCAGCCGGAGGAGGCTTACCAGTACATTCAATACCAGAAAATGGAGGACAATGGGCCGTACTCTGCTTGCTCTGTGTCCTTCTCATGATGCCCAGGAGCTAGACAGGGGCTGCTTAGCGCTTTTCACCATGTTTGCAGATGTTTTGTCTCCTCCTGGAAAACCCTTTCTGTTTCGAGTGCTCTTCTTATAGTTGGTGCCCCATCCACATGTGATACCATGACATTCAGGGGAGCTGCTCCCTGTTTATGGCAACGTGACCTCATCCAAAATCAGGCCCTGTATTCTGTACATGTCCCAGAGCCAGCACTGAAGGACACCAAGGCATTCCCACCCTGCACACAGCATTACTAATTTGGTAAGTATTTTAAGTTATCTCTCCTGATGTCCAACGTAAGGAGGCTCCAACATCCAAAGTCCAACATTGTCACTCAAAACTTTTTCCATTGAAAGACTTTCTTTAGGGAAAAAAAAACCAAAACAGCAAAGCAAAGGTGGAGTAAAATGGTCAGAGATTTCCACAACACAACGCCTGGCAGGTGGACTCATACTTGTTTATCTTCTTCCTCACTTTTCCTTGTTTTCCCCTCTTTCCACTGATAAAAAAGGAGAGGGAAAACAGCAAAGGCAAAAACACCTAGAAAAAAATGCCTTTTTTTTTTTTTTTTAGTCAAAAGACTGCAAAAATGCCAATTTAGCTAATTGTTCTTTAGAGGAGATTTCTTGAGACTTTTCTTGAAGCCTATCAAGCGTTTTTAACAACTCCCATGGCCACCTTTAACAGTCTCCAAGAGAGAGGTCCTACACCATCACTCAAAAAAAAAAAATTAGATGGGCATTTTATGCTAAATGTGAGCATACAACATACTTGCGCCACATATTGATCCTGACTGTGAGTTGGATTAGTGCAGCAGAATAAAAGTCTCCTTAGTGCAAGGACCAGAATTTAGGCAGCGGAGTTTGCCTTCGACAAAATTGCTGTACACATTTTTGGGCGAGTAACCAAGCACTTTGGTGAGGATATCTCCACCTCCTCTCTAGCTTTGTCTGGTAGGGACGGTATCCTCGGCTTTAGCTCCTCACATCCCAAATTTTCCTCCTACTGCTGTGGAGGGCCACTGGGGAAAATGATTTGCCATTGACCCTTGTCTGCCTTCGTCAAAGCTGGTCAATGGATCCCTCCAACTGAGACAAGTTTCAAATATACAATTAAACTCTAAAAAGAACATTGTTAAAATCTTCAGCAATAGGGAATTGACTGGAAAGCCAAGAAAACGCAACTTTTTTCATGTCAAGGTTTCTCTAGAGCTGATTAGTTCATCTACACTTCATGTAAAGATACAAAATGAGCCGCCCAGAGAAGCAAATACTCTCTTCTAGATCGGGTCGTATAAAAACATTTCAAAACGTTCACAAAGTTTCAAAAATGGTTTAAACTAACTCTGCCTTGAGTTTTCACGCTGAGGAACTGCAAGGACCTGGCTGCACTTACAGAAATCAGAAGAAATAAAATGAGCAAAGTGGTTTTATATATATATATATATATATATTACTCTTTCTTACATATATATTTACTTTTAAATATACACTGATTCAACATTGTGCCTACTGCCCGTTGCCCAAGGTATTCAAAAGAGAAAGGAAATGAAACAAAAAACAAAAGAGAGACTGGCCACCTTTCAAAGGTAGGCAATAAGCCCAAGCCCCAGGCACACTTTGGAGATTCATAGCTTTCTCATGTGCACTTAGCTCTGAGGACCGAGAAATTCATTGCACAGATCCAGAGAGAAAATACGGTTGTGCCTGTATCCAGCCCTAAAGTGGCTTCGTACCCACTACAGCCTCACAAAGCAAGAATATTTCTGTCTGCCACCAAACATGCTGCAGTTTGGTGGCGGTGGTGACGTTGGGTTGTGTTGATGGGAACCATCGTCTATATTGCCCATGGTGCAGCAGAACCCAGCTCCTGCTTTGTAAAGGGGAGTTTTGGATGCTGGAGACCGCAGCATCCTTCTCTAAGGGACGGCAACGTCTTTGGGACACCAGGCTCAGCTGGTGGGGGGTGTCTCCTGCTGCAACCGCTGAGCTGTTCCCATGCCGGAACCCAGAGCAACATCCACCACCTCTGCCCTGAGCCCCCCTGGGCGTTTCACCCCAAGCCCTGCCACCTCTTTGAAGGTTGCTTGGTTTCTTGCTTGTTTTTTAAGTGAATGCACTATTCCACTTCTCGGCCAAAAGAAAGCACAAGATAAAGGACACTTCATCATGGTCTCACAAACACCACAAAGCACATGATACAGTAGAGGAATGTGAGGGTACCGCAGCTTCTCTAATGAAGCGAGTTAAACTGGTAGCATCCGGAATAACACACCAGGACACACGTGTGATTACAGAGGCTTCCCTCTAGGGGACCCCAGCAAGCCCGGACCCGTCTTTGGATGAAAATCCCCCCGCCCCCCATGTAAACGAGCAGTGCGGAAGGGAGCGCGGCCGGGGGAGCGCATCACCCCATCGCCCCAAACCGAGCAGGAGAGCCCTTCCTCGGCCTCCCCAGAGCCTTGGGGTGGAGGGCACCCACCGTGAGCCCCCGCCCTGCCCGCGGCCACCTTTTTTGTGTGTTTTTTTTCTTGGGGGGGGGGGGAATGTATTCCCCGGCTACCCCCATCCCCGCGACAGCCCGAAACAGCGGCCATACCCTAAAGTGCCTTTCGCCCCGCAGGTTCTCAAAGTGCTTCGCAAACGACATAGAAACAGAGAGGCGTCGTGCCCCCCCCGCCCCCTCCCCGGGTCCCCTCCACCCCAGCACCCCCCCCCCCCCGCCTCCCTGCGCTCCTCCGGCCCCCCGCGCCGAGCCGGAGCTGTCCGCCCCCGCGGTGCTGAACGCCCCCCCCCACCCCCCCGATTATTGCATAGCGTTGCAAGACCTGATTTTAGGGGGACTGGGGGGGGTGCTCGCCCCGCACAACCACCCCACGCGTGGGGACCAGCCCCACCGGGGGGGGGGGGGGGGCGACACCCCCCCCCTCCGCTCTTGTGGCCTTCCCGGTGGCCACCACTCATGGTGGGACGTGCCCCCGGGGGGGTGGAAGCCACCCGGCCAGGCAAGCCCGCTGCTCCCCTGGCTCCTTACCCCGAGAGGAGACAAATGCCATCGTACCGACATCCTTGGTTTTTTTTTCCTTTTCTTTTCTTTTTTTTTTTTTTGGTGTTTTGTGTTTTTAAATAAAAAATAAAATGTGTAAGAAAATAACATTTCTAAAGGAAACCATTATCATTCTTCTCTCTCTTTCTTTCCCCCTTCTTTTTCCCTTTTCCTTTTTTCTCTTTTTCGCCATCTTTTCATGGAACGAGATGTGCTGGCCGGGGGGGTTCCTCCCGGTAGGAAACAATAACGACAGAGGGGAAAAGGAGGAGGAGGAGAGCAGGGGAGTGCGTCTCGCTCCCTGCTCAGTCCTCACACATCGCTGGATGTCCTTGGTCTGGAGGAGAACGTGGAAGGGACGCATCCGCAGCAGGCCAGCCAGAGCGACTTCTGGATGTCTGGGTTTCTGAAGGCGTAAATGATGGGGTTGATGAGGGAGTTGCAGGTGGCGGGCAGCGCCAGGGAGTAGGTGTAGACCACCGGGTAGCTGGAATCGGCCACCAAGGAGTAGATGGCGAAGGGGATCCAGCACAGGGCGAAGGTGCCAAGGATGAGTGAGAGGGTGGAGAGCCCTTTGCGGGTGGAGGTGGCCTGCGCCGTGGCGATGAACTGGTGCTGCACGGCGATCTGCTGGGCGTGCCGGAAGGCGATCTTGCAGATCTGCAGGTAGAGCTGCATCATGAGGGCGAAGAGGAGGAGGAAGGTGACGGCCAGCACCGCCGCGTTGTCCTTGGTGACGGGCCGCAGGATGCTGCAGGCGCTCTGGTCCCGCAGGCAGTTCCAGCCCAGGAGGGGCAGTAGCCCCACGCCGAGGCACAGTAGCCACATCAGCAGCACCATGGCGCAGGTGAAGCCCAGCGTGCGCTCGCTGTGGTAGGTGAGTGCGTTGTACAGCGACAGGTAGCGGTCCACGGTGATGGCCAGCAGGCTGCAGATGGAGGCGGAGAAGGCGGCCAGCAGCAGCCCCGCCGCCCCCAGCTCCGCCGCCTCGCTGGGCGGCCGCAGCAGGTACCGCACGGCGAAGTTGGCTACTAGCCCGAGCCCGGCCAGCAGGTCGGCCAGGGCCAGGCTGCCGATCAGCAGGAACATGGGGGCCCGCAGGCTCGGCGTGTAGAAGAGCACGGCCAGCACCAGCGCGTTTTCCCCCGCCACCGCCGTCCCCGTGGCGCACAGCGCGATGTCCCAGGGGCTGACGGCCCCCCCGGCTCCGGCTCCGGCCCCGGCCCCGGCCCCGCCGCCGCCCGGCGCCGCCGTCCCCGGCCCGCCCGCCGCCGAGGGCCAGGCGCTGGGCTCCGAGGCGTTGCCGAGCCCCGGGAGCCGCTGCTGCTGCTGCGGCTGCGGCTGCCACGGCTCCCCCATGGCGGCGGGGCCGTGCAGCATCGCTGGGGAGAGAGGGAGAGGGATGCGGTGAGGGACGCGGGCGCCGAGCTGCGGGGAGAGGCGGGCGAGCCCCGCACCGAGCCCGGGGAGCCCCCCGCCGCGACCCGCCCGGAGCCCCGCACCGGGTGCCCGGGACACCCCGCCCCGAGCTCCGCGATACCCCGCAGCCAGCCCCGCACCGGGCCGCCCCCGCCCGCCGCAGGGCGCAGCCCCGTCCGCCTCCCCCCAGCCCGAGGGCAGCTTCTCCGGCAAGTAACACCCCCCCCTCCGCCCCCCCAGTGCCCCCCCCCGGCACGGGGTACACCGTTGTCCCCCCGCCCCACACGCACCCCTCGCCCGCGGGAAGCCTCGCCGCTAGCTCCTGCTCCTCCCGGCGGGCTGAGGCCGAGCACAACTCAGCGCCCCGTTGCTGGCCGCAGCCTCCATGGGCTCTGCCCCGCGCAGGATCCGCAGGCGCTGCGCACCCCGCCGCCGGGGGAAGCACGGTGCCGGCTGCACCCCCCCCCCCCGCCTCCCCCCGCCCCTCTTCCCCAGGGCACGGCTACCTTTTTGCTGCCTATTTATAGCGCAAACCTCCCCCTCCCCCCCCCCCCCCCGCCCCCCCGCAACCCTTTCTTTTTTGCGTGCAGCGAGTAAAAATAAATACTATTAATAGGCCAGCCCTCGCATGTATGCGGAGCCGCTGATGAAATGAGAAGGCAGCGGCAAGGGACAGCCTGCATTAACTTTCTCCTTTCTCCCTCCCCTTCCCTTCCCCTCCTTTGGAAAAGGGCTGGTGCAAGATGCTCCCCGCCAGCTGCAAACAGCTGCAAGATCCTGCCCCGTTCGGCGCGGTCCCCCTTGCAGAGTAAATCCGCCCCCCACCCCCGGGCCGTGCAGCCGAGGTGTGAAGGTCGGGCGGGGGGGGGAGGGAGTTCTGCCCGCAGCCCCCGCCACCGGCATCCCCCCTTCCCGCATGCAGCCCAGCCCGGGGGGCAGCCGCCACCGCCGGGGGTTGTTGTTTTACCTGGCTTTAATGCTCGAGGATCAGCTTGCTTCCCCCCGTTTTTATTTTTTTCCTTCCCAGACCTTCCAGTCCTTGGTGTTAAGCCTCATTCCTCGGTGAGCATTGCTAATAACGTTGGCAGATAGCTGGCATCGACTTGCACTTAATATTCCTGCCCCATTGGATCTGCTGATAAATCTCAACTCTGACGTCAAAGTCTTCACTTATATTCATGATCCAAGTCTGTGAATCAGAGCCGCTGTGATCAGAATAACAACAAGGCTGGCTCCCCGCTCCACATCCACATCCACACCCGCAGGCACGAGGGGGTGCGCGCACCCGCACGCACCCATGCACGCCCCCCCTGCACGCACCCGCCGTTCATTCATGAGCTCTCCCGCCACCCCGACGCACCTCCCCAAGGTCGGGGCCCTCCGCACCTGCGTTCTGCGGATGCTGCTTGGGTGCCAGCCAGGCCCCGGCGCCTCGCAAAGGCGGCCGGGCAAGGTTTATTTTTACCACTTGCGCTGAGGGACGCGGGTATCTGAAGGGAGGGGGGCCTGATCCGGCGTGGCGGGGCTCGGCTGTCCTGCTCTTCAAGGGCAATGCCCAGGGACAGCAGCACCGGTCCCCCTGCACCCCCAGGAGCTGGCAGACAGGGGTCCTTGGGGGACCCAGTGAAACCAGGCTGGGGCAGATGCACCCCCCCCCCCACCCCGTGGGGGAGACATCGCACCCCAGAGCCTTCACCCCACATGGGCTTCCCTCCAGCCAGTGTAAAAGCTGGGATGAGGAGGATCAAGACCTGGGAGCTTCACATGGGCTGCCCAGCCCGGCACCCACCCTCCTGCACGGGGTCCTGCCCAAAGATGATGGGTGTGGGGGTCTGTCTCCCTCCCCGCAGCACCCACCCACCCCCAAGGCTTCCTTCCCAACTATTTGGGAAAGGATCTGCTTGGAAAGGAACAAATCCCAAAGGCACAATTATTTTTCTGGCCACAAATGTCTCCATGATTCAGAGAGCGAGCAGCATCTTCAAAGCAGGGATGCTCAGCTCCCGTGTCGGCAATATTTCAGCTACACCTTCTCCCCCCTTTTCCTACTGGTTTCATAACACTCCAGCTTTACTCCTTCATCCCCCTGTCTCTTCCAGGCAGTAGCTGTGCAGTGCAGTGAGCTCGATGCCAGGAAGGATTTCCAGCTCCTGATGTGCAAAGATATTTAGGTGAATATTGGTGGTTTTGGCCAAACCCAATCGCCCCAGTTAGGAGCATCTGGGCTCTTAATCAGGCCAAGCCCCATCCCGGGGGACTTGAATCATCATCTACCTGGGGCCACCGGCCGCGTGACCGAGCGCCGTTGTGTGCCGAGTGACATGAGCAGCATGAAAAGGGGCGGAGGAAATCTGAGCGAAGAGCTGAATGAATTCAGCTCCCGCTCCCAGTAATTACGCACCGCCTGGGCGCGGGGAGGCGGGTGCGGAGCTCTGATCGACTCCCCTCGGCAGCTGCCTCTGCCAGCAGGTGGGTGCAGAAGCCGGGCTGGACCGAGCTGCTGCGGCAGAGGGGATGCGATGGCCGTGCCGGGTGCTCTGAGGGGACACAGCCCACCCAGGGCCCCCAGGCTGAGGTGAGTGCGGGCGACCTCAGCCCAGCCAGGCTGATGGGCCACAAGCAGCCGCGGGTCTGAGCAGGGACATCCCTGCTGGCCCCACCGGATCTGCCAGGGGCTGCCGAATCCCGACCTGGCAGAGCAGAGGCTGCTGCAGCTCCGGGCCCCCTGGTCCAGCCGTCAGTGAGGCTGAGCAGGGATGGGCACATGCAGATACACTGTGCATCCCTCCACTAAGTGCCCTCAGACACCCAGTTGCCCCAGTCTGGCCCTTGGATCCTCTCACCTGTAGCTGTCCCTTGCACAGACACGCACCCCGATGGGTCTCAGCTGACCCCAAACTCCCTGGTCTCACCAGCTTGGAACTCCCGCTCCCTCCAGCATCCAGCCCCTCCTGCAGCCTCACTCGCAGAGACACTCTCTGGGTCTCTCGGTTGATCCCCAGGTCCCACAGCGGCCCCGGTAGTCCCAAAGCACCCTACTGCCTCCCTTCCCCACCCTCGCTTCCTCCCCTCCATGTCCCACCGGGAGTTTGGCACAATCCCAGGATGCTTTTCCCACGTCCCGCAGCGAGTACCAAACCCCGCAGGTATCATCCCCCTCCACTCCACAGGTGCCCCCTTTCCATGCGCTCATCGCAATGGGCTTCTCGCCCAGCAGTCGGGGCTGCTTGTCCTCCTGCGACAGCCCGGGGAGGAGCAGCTCCACGTCTCCGATGAGGTTCTGGGGGGGTTTCACCACCTGGCTGTAACCACCCCCCCCCTCCCCGGCTGGCAATGTGCAAGGGGTCTCAGGGCTGTGCCAACACATCTCCAGCCTCCTCTCCCTTTGGTCCCACACCAAGGAGGACACAAACCACCCGATGTGCTGGATGCACCCGATTATTTCCCTATTAGCTGGGGGTCACTTTGGGATGCCCCCAGACCCTCTCAGTGGTGCTGGTGCCTGCGCTGGGCACTGAACGGCAGCGGAGGGGGCTGCCAGGATTCAGCAGCCGTGTGGGGTCTGGCACGTCTGCCTGTCCGTCCGTCCGTCTGTCCGTCTGTCTGTCCGTCCGCCTGAAAGGGGAAATGGTCTGTGCTGGGGCAGCCGGGGCTGCTGGGGCACAGAGTGTTCTGGTTTCCGTAAGGCATCCGTGACAAAAATGACATTATCTGGCCATTTTTATACCAAGGCACGCCACCTCCAGAGCTGCCCTGGCTGCAAGGGGCGCTGCATCTGTGAGGGTGTGCCACTGCCCATCCGATCTGTAATATCTGAGCATCTGCCTTTTGTAGCTGGATACAATGGCCTGAGCCTCCTGGGCATCTGCAAGAACACTGTGGCAATATATTAAGTATGCCTTATCAGTATTCAAATCACAGACTCAGTAGCAAGGGGTAAAAATCAAAGGTAATGGAAGTCACCAGCAAAAGCCTGGCGCTGCTAATTACACAGCGAGATGCCACCAACCTCACCTGGGAACGTCGTTCACCAAGGAGAAGGCTTTCCCTTGTCGTTTCCCATCTTAGTTTCTCATCTTCCTCCTTGGCTTTTGGCCCCTGGGAGGAAGCTCAGTGCTGAACACCACACACGGCCCCCCCCGGCCCTGCCCCGTGGGGATGCGGGGTGCCGAGCCGGCTGCCAAAGCTCAGCAGGGCTTGACCTGGGTCTCACCCTGCCTTAGAAACTGTGCTCTTTTTTTAGTTAAAAACCAAGTGGCTGGCAACGGGGCTGCCCGGCGAGCAGGAGATGAACTTGGGAGCCACTGAATCTCTATCCCTGTTTCTCGCTTCCTTCACTGCAGCTATTTCTACAGCCAGGTCTTCATGGTGATTAATTAAGTGGCCCTAAGAGGGAGCTAACGAATACCTGGGTGGGTGGTGGGGTGGCAATCACTAATGACCTGGCCGTCCAAGGCAGAGCCCACCCGTAACAAGTCTGCACAAGGGCTGATGCTTAAGAGACTTACGGGGTGGGACGGAGCTCACCGAGAGGAATAACTCCAATGCCAGTAATTGCAAGAGCGGATGGACCGGCAGCATTTTCACCCCTGTGTGTCGGTTTTGCAAACAGCAACCGAAATGCCCTGAGTGCCACGGGCAACCGAGCCGGCGGGCAGCCGGGTTTGGTTCTCCTGTGTCATCGCCGATGGCTGGTAACGCCGGGGCACGGGGAGCCCCTCTGGGCATCTCGGCCATCCGTCACGGGCTGTAATAACACCACACCTGGGACACATGGGATAAAATAGACATGGCGCAACCCTCCATCATTTTTTTTCCCTCTAAAAGCATTAAAATCGGCTTTATTTATTTTCCTTGGGGAAACATCATTACCTCCCTGCATCACGGGAACCTTTCCCACCCCAGCTCCTGCTCTTCCCAGAACATCCCGCAGCTGAGCCGGCCAACCCGTGAGCTTGTTGCCTTGAGACCCCCCCCAGGACTTGCATGCGAAGCTGCACCGATGGAAATTCATCCCCGTATTTATACCGGCATCTTTTCCGCAGCGAGCGGACGCAGCCTTATTTCAGCGCCTCTGTTGTTCCCTATTACTCCAACGGTGCTTGAAGAGCTGTAAGAAGGAAAAGCGCGGCTATAATTAGCGGTGCTGACTAATCAGGGTGGCAAACAAGCGCGCTGCACCCGCCAGCCTCCCCAAAACGGGGCCGTCGGGGGCCGCACGCCGCTGGAGAGCGCGTCAAGTCCTACATTCAAAGGCTTTGCATAATCTTTGCGAATACGGGGTGGAAATTAGGCCATTTTCTCGCTGCTGCCGCTGCTGCTGCCGCCGCCGGAAAGCGGGGACTTCTCCCGGCGCTGCTTCGGCTGCTGGCCCCCAGCCTCCCATCCCGGCAGGAGGAAGGACTGGGTTTGGGGCTTGAGATGCTGATGCCAAACCCAGGCAGCAGAGGAGGTGGAGTCGTGCAGGAATCTGGCTTATAAAATTATCCAGGTCTGCTGAAAAACAGTTGATTTGGCTGAAAACCCTCTCTGGAAAGGACCCATTCAAGGGCCCAGCTTGCAGAAGTGACCTCTGCCGTCCTGCCTGCACCAGCACCCTTGCAACCTCATTTGTACCTCTTGGAGAGCTAGGGATGGATGGATGGATGGGTGCATGGATGGATGGATGGATGGATGGATGGATGAATGGGTGGATGGATGGACAGATGGGTGGATGGATGGACAGATGGGTGGATGGATGGATGGATGCATGGACAGATGGGTGGATGGATGGATGGGTGGGTGGATGGATGGGTGGATGGGTGGATGGATGGATGGATGGATGGATGAATGGGTGGGTGGATGGATGGATGGATGGATGGGTGGGTGGATGGATGGATGGGTGGGTGGGTGGGTGGGTGGATGGATGGATGGATGGATGGGTGGATGGATGGATGGATGGATGGATGGATGGCCTTTGCTGCACCAGGGAACATGGGTCCCAGCCTGCCCCACACTGCTGAGATGTGCAAGACCTTCCCATGCCAAAATGAGATATTTCTGTTTTGTCCAGCATGGGGATGGTGGGGAGACCACGTCTTGATGCACTGGTGCAATTAGACGCCCAGCTGCTGTGAATGCTCCCCCGTTTAGCGGCAGCCTCGGAGGGATGAGGGTACCAAGGGGACACGGGGCGGTTGGCAGCAGGGACACTGAGTGCACCGCACCCCGCCTCACACCCAGCTTCTGCAGCGGCAGGTTTGCCCTGGGAGGCTGTTGGGGTTCCCATCGCTGGGGACGGGCTCAGCCATGGGCTCCAGGGCCACCCAGGGCCCACCTGGCTCCAGGACAGCCTGAAATCCCTGTACCTCTGCATCTCTGTACCTCTGCATCCTTGCATCCCTGTACCTCTGCATCCCTGTATCTCAGCATCCCTGCATCTCTGTACCTCTGCATCCCTGCATCCCTGCATCCTACTGGCACCTGCCCAGGGACAGGACCCTATTGCCACCTGCACAGGGACAGGAGCCCACTGGTGCACGCACAGGGACAGGACCCAAATGGCACGTGCCCGGGGACAATGACGGGGGCAATGCCAAGCTGTGGCAGGAGGGAAGGTGCAGCCCTGTGTGATTTGAAGGCTCGCTCTGACTTCTCCTCCCGATTCCCACCAAACACTCAGGCCGAAGCAGGGGCAGGATTTTTCCTCCTCCCTTCAGTGCTATCGTTCCCGCCCGAATGATTTTGCTCCAAGTCCTGAAGCTCCAGCACCTGCCTGAGCCAGAGGAACACGTTTTGAAGCACCTTCGCTGGCACACGCCGTGTCGCCATATGTCAGCTCCGCTCCGGCCAGCAGGGCTCCTGGGGCAGGGTGGTTTTTTTCTGAAATAAAGGGCTTTTGCGCCGTGTTTTCTTCCTTCTCCCAGGCTGTATTTGGTGCTCTGCCTGGCTACCTCACCAGGAGTGACTGCGCTTCCCCTGCGCCGTGATTCATCACACCATAGGGAACACCAGGAGCGCGCGGGGTGCGAGGCAAAATATTAGGGCAAATGATTGTGATAATTAATAATCAACAATAACCTAATTTACCTGACATGGCACAGGAGTGAGGAAGGTTTTCTGTGGTTTTGAGAGGGGCAAAATAAGAAAGAGTCTTGAAAAAAAATAAATAAATCTGGAGTCCTTTTGCAGCTGAGTGCAGGGCAGCCTTCCCTCCCTGCTGCTCTCCCGGCTGCCACCAGCGTGAGCTTTCCAAAGCCAGGCTGGGAGCGAGCCGCTCCGGAGGAGCTGGGTTTCTGCGCCAGTGCTGGGACCACCATAACCCCCCCACCATAAGCCCTGGTGGGGACACACGGCGGAGGACCAGGACGGTCCCAGGTCCATGCAGAAAAGCCATGGGCTGCCCTGGAGCCGGTGATACACCAGCGCCGCAAGGAATCTGCAGCCACCGCGTGCCAGTGGGGATGGATTTGTGGCTCCGTTGCAAGCGCTAAACCTCTGTGCTGATGGATCCCGATGTGCCGGCATGGGGGGGGGGGGGTGGTAGGCAGCCCACCCAGCAGGGAAAAGCCCCCCGCAGCAGCGCTCAAAGGACCTCCAGCCTCCCCAGTTCCTTTCCCGCTGGGCAGGAAGGACGTCGGGTTTCATAAAACCCGGGGAACAAGTTCTCAGCTTTGAAGTCGAGCAAAAAGCAGCTCCGACACCCCCTCGCCCAAGCACAGCCCGTCCTCTCTATTTATTGATTTTAACTCTGGCTTCTGACATTTAAACAGGATCCTACGTGGAGTCACAGTGTCGGGCTCCCATCCAAGCATCTCCCGAGCACGGGCACATTCCCTGGAATTAGGCTGGGGACCACATTGTCCAGATCCAGAGCCTGAAATGTGGGGTGGGCCAGGACTTCACCAGGAAAAGGTCACAGCTGCTTGCTGGTAAGTGAAATAATGAATGTAACGCAAGCGCTTGGCTTGGAAAAAATTCGGCTTGAGTTGGGGAGAGTCACAACCGGGTAAAGCCAAGTGCCAGGAGCCAACAGGAGCAGCCCCGTGGGCTCGCATGAGATGTTGCCTCCCCCGTGCCTGCATGCCCGAGCCGCAGCCCAGCAGGATGGGGCCCAAAAGGAGCTAAAAATGCCCATCCGCCCCTAAAATTCTTAGTAACAGAAACAACACGGAAAAGGCAGATTTCAGCCCCCGGCGTACGACAGGCTCGGTTGCTCCCCCAGCTCAGGGCACAGGCGTGAAGTCCTCTTCTCATCAATTCTGTTATTTCTGTCCATGAATATTTCAGGAGGAGCAGCAAAGGTTTTCTGACTTCCCCCGGGCGCAGGGCGGCGTTTGCCGGGGCATCGCTGCAGGCCACGGCCGCTGCGGGCACCGGGCTTGCCGGCAACCTGGGTCTCATCCCAACCTTCAGCCTGAGCCATACGCACCCGGATTTCGGGTGTACAGAGGTATTTTTCCCCCTCTGGGCATTGCGTTTTCTCCTTCGGCACCACTGCCCGGGGCTGTGTCTCAGTAGGGGGGAATTTCACCAGGATAAAAGAGACATTTCCAGGAGCGTGAACACCCAGCCACAGCAGAGAGCTGCTAAATACACTGGGAATCTCCCTTCTCCATCCTCCAGGAAGGGGTTTAAACCAGAAAAATCCCAAAGGATTTCCCTTTGCCCTGGGGATTTGACCCCCACAGCAATGCTGGATGTCGCTTGGCTGGGAAACATCGTCCTCCCAAGACTCCCACAACCGAATTTATGGCAGAAAATCCCTTGGCAGAGGGAGTGAGAAAGCAGAAACCCAGCAGTGGGGAAAGACCCTCCAAATACTTTAAACCTGCCAAATTGGAAGGGAACGGGGAGGTGTTGGTGCGAGTTCCTGGGAGCGGAGCACCAGTGTCCCTGCCGTGTGCAGGAGAACGGTGCACGGCATGGACAGAAACACGGTGCGTGGCACGGACAGAAGCAGGGTGCACGGCGCGGTGCACACCTGGCCCCAGGGACATGTCGCCCCAGGCTCAGCCCCGACAGAGCCGTTGTTCCCGCACGCCGCAGGGAGCCCTGGCAGCATCAGGCAGCCCACCGCAGATCTGGCTGCCCACCACGGATCCGGCTGCCCACCGCGGATCCAGCCCCCCACCGCGGATCCAGCCCCCCACCGCGGATCCAGCCCCCCACCGCTGGCAGGGAGCCGCTGGAGATTTACACTTCGCAGCGCAGAGGCTGTTTGCATCCGATCTGCCTTTATCTACCACCCGGGAGTCCCCAAACAGGGTGATGGATGGCAGGACAAGATGGGGAGGATGAGATGCGGGACTGCACCTTTCCCATCCAGTTTTGAGCTATTTCCCTTATTTTTTTTTTTAATTTTTTTTCTCCCAAAAGGTCAGCTCTCTTGTCAGAGCTAGAAGTCACGATCGTCTTCCCTGCTATCAGTGTAATCGTGTTTGATGAGTCACTTGTTTAACGGGAAGAGGCTGCTGGTTGCTATAGGGATGGCAGCAGAGGGGAGAGGATCCCTTCATTACCCTCATCACTACTTGTGAGGGAGAAAACGCAGCCCCAGCCGCGTCCAGGCCAGACTCTCCTTCCTCATAACTTTCTGACAGTTTGATGTGCCGGGGTCTTTCTTTCCCCAGCTGCGGGGCTGCAGCGATGCCCGGGCAGGTCCCTGAGCGTGGGACTTAGCTCGAGTTTGGGGACATCCCAGGGCTGGGAGGTGGCGGGGAGCAGGGAGGGATATGGATAAGCGCTGTGCTCGATGTCGGGCTTGGGTGCCATGGGGAAATCGGGGGCTGCAGGGGCTGCAGTGGCTTTGGGGTGGTGGAAGGAGACACCCACAAGCTCCTCACCACTGGCTCGTTAAACATCAATCCCTCCTTAAGCTGTTTCTCTATATCCCAGGAAAAACTGTGGCTCCTGGGAGTGCCAGGGATGATCCCTTAGCGAGGCGGCTGGTGCCCTGGTTTGCAAAGGGGAGACACTGGCAGCATGGGGGGAGCTGCGGCTGTCTGTCACCTTTGGAAATGAGGCCACCACGTGATGGAGTCCAGCCGCCGAGGTCGACGGGACCCATCTCCTCCCAGCCCGGTGCTTGCCAGCCTTTCTCCCCGCTGGGTTTCATCACCATGGGACATCCCTGTCCCGCAGTCGGGCACCTCCCAGGGGTGCCCACAGAATCACAGAATCCCAGACTGGCAGGGGTGGGAACCTCTGGAGATGATCCCGCCCAACCCCCTGCCAGAGCAGGGTCACCCAGAGCAGGTGGCACAGGAACACGTCCAGGCGGGGTTTGGGATGTCTCCAGAGACGGAGACTCCACCACCTCTCTGGGCAGCCTGTGCCAGGGCTCTGCCACCCTCAAAGTGAAGAAGTTCCTCCTCATGTTTAGGTGGAACTTCCCATGTTCAAGTTTGTGCCCGTTACCCCTTGTCCTGTCACTGGGCACCACTGAAAAGAGCCTGGCCCCATCCTCCTGACACTCCCCTTTCAGTATTTATAAGCATTGATAAGCTCCCCCCTCAGTCATCATTTTTCCAGACTGAAGAGACCCAAATCCCTCAGCCTTTCCTCATAAGAGAGATGTTCCAGTCCCCTCATCAGGGAGGCATCACCGCTTGGTCCCTTCGCCCTTTGCTTCACCTTCTTCTCTCCCGTGCCACACTGGGGGATTTATTCCCCAATTCGGCCCCCGAGGAAGCTCCTGCCCACTTCTACAGAGGACACGGTGGGGGGACTTCTGCCAGGCCCACCCCTGCAGACCCCCGCCGCCATCGGTAGCCCCACACCGTCTCCATGATGCTCAGCAGAGGCGCTGCTCTCCCCCGGGACACCCCCTGCTTTCCCAGCTCTTCATTAGGGAACCGCTAATTACCACCGTAGCGTTCATTGATGCCGTTTCACCGCAACACTCTCGTTTTGTGTAAATGGGCTATATTTAGCTCCGCTGCTCCTGCCGGGGATGCCGTTTGCCCGCTCGCACTTTTTCCTTCGGATCAGGAGAATTTGGCGCCTCTGGATGGGGAGGAGGAGAGAGGGGAGAAACCTTCAGCCTCCAAAAAGGTTTGTACTTGTTCTCTCCTGCAAGAGCAGGGTTTGAAGAGCTCCTTAACGGGCCCCCAGCAGCGCTGGGTTCCAGAAGGGAACATCCTTCCCCCTTCACAAATCCCACCATGAAAAAGAAAAGATGGGAAAAAGAAAAGGAGGATGGCACCGGGGGAGGCCCGAGCCTCCCGGGTACCGGCCGGCCTGTCGCCTCTTTGGCGGGCAGCGCTCGAGGCATTGCAGAAGAGCACGTTTTTGGGTGCTCTGATGCCACAGTTGCATAGACGGCGCTGGGACGCCTTCGCTCTCTCCTGCCATGCCTGTGCTCTCCAAGCGGCTGTGACCCCCATCAAGCCCAGCCTTGTGAGCGACTGTGTCCCCGGGCGGTTTGGGAGTTATTCATGCTGGCAACACCGTGCCCTTGGAAGGGGAATTACCGGGCTGTTGCCCCTCTGCTCCATCGGCCGCTTGGCACAAGCCTTGTGGGTCCCACGGTGTTCCTCTACACAAGAAACCCTCTAACACGGCTGGTCCTGGAGCAGCCCTGGGGATGGGGACATCAGGGAGAGCGGCTGTCACTGGGGGAGGTGTGATGGGGAAAAGAATGCTCGTGGTGAAGCGACGGCCCCACGGGCACGGCGACGCGGCTCTGCGCTTCGAGCGCTCCATCCCCGTCTGCGCAACCCACCTCGCCCCCGGCTGCGAACGGGAACCAGCGCCGGCACCCACAATTTGCTGCCACCCTCAGCGCGTCGGTCCGTGGTGGCACCGGCTCTGGGCAGAGACCCCCCCAAACCCTGCGCAGCCGCGGCGGGGGCTTGCTGGGCCCCCACCTGCACCGGGTCCTGCCGAGCAGCGGCGCTCAGCGTGTGTGTGTGTGTGTGTGTGTATGCAAACAGGCTGCTGGGGACGGCAGCACGTCTGAGCTGCTGCAACGTGGCTCGGGGACCCGCGGGTGCTGCTGGGGCGATACGGCTGCCAGCGCCCGGGAGCAGGGATGGGCGCTGCTCCGCTTCCTCGGGGGCTCAGCGGGGAGCTGGGTCCGGCCATCCCTGCCCGCGATGCCCAGCCCGGGATTGTCACCTATCCCACCCGCAGCAAGTGATGGGGGTACAAGGGACAAACCTGGGACATCCCCTTTGCTGGGGAGACACCCCTTCCCTCCCACACTCACTGCCTCGGACCCAGCAGAGACAACGCGGAGGGGTTAAGGAGGCTCAGCCGGCGTCACGGCTCTGCAGCCGCTTGGAGCCCACGGTTTATTTATTTCCAGGCATATTTTACACGGGTGAAAACTGCGGCAGAGGTGACAGCGGACAGCCAGGGCTGGGGACGAGCTGCAGAGCCGCAGGCAGCAGCGCCGGGCACCCCGCAGCACCCAGCACCCATCGCCGGTGGGGTTTGTCCTCGGGAAACCCACACCGGCCATCGCAGGTGGCCACGCGCCCGAGCAGCGATCTGCTGTCTCAACTGCCGAAACCAGTGTCAAGGTCATTTTTATGTTTTATGCACTATATATACCTCAGTGCCACGCACAACCCCCCCTGCAATGTTTTCAGGTGCCTCGGGGAGGAGGATGCAGGTGAATCCCTTAACTCAGCCCGGTGCCGCTCCTGCGTCCGTGCTCCTCCTCAGCAGACCCCTGCTGCAGCCAAAGCTGCCCTGGAGAGCCCAAAACTTTGTCCTTTGGGAAGGGATTGGAGGTTTCCCATCTGCTTCGTGGCGTGTCCGTCCCCAAATCTGCCTCGCTGGGTGCCTGAGTCCCCCAAATCCTGCCCTGTTTCATTCCTGCATCCTGAACCCTGCCTCGTTGAGTCTCTGCTCCCCAAATCCCACCTTGTTGTGTCCCGACACCCAGATCCTGCCTCCACAAGGCCCTGACCCTCAAATCCTGCCTCACGGGGTCCCTGCGCCCCAGTGTCCAGGACCCCTGAGGGGACAGTCGTGCCCAAATCCCCCGCTGTCCTGTGGGGATGCTATACGGCCATCCAACTAAATGACCATCATTATAGCCCAGAGTGTAATTAAATGTGATCCAAAATCCCCAAGCTTGGGATCACCTGGGGCTGCGTGGCTATTTCAGGAAAGAAAAAAATATCCCCCCGCTTTCCCCATCAGGTGTTTCTTGAGACACACAAGAGGCAAAACAGCCGCTTTCCCCGGCCGAGCACGGCAGGCAGCTGGCAGAGGGAAGCGGGAGGCAGCCGGGCTCCCGCTGCGGCTCCGAAGGTCGGCCCCGCTCACAGCCTGCGCCGGCTCCACGCCGGGACACCGCGGGCCAGCGAGCAGAGGGCTATTTTTAGCCGCTTGGCTTTTTAAGAAAACAAAACCCCATCCAGGAAAAACACCACCGATAACATCAGGAAAAATAAAGCCCAGCTCCAATCCTGGTCCTTGGGAGCATCCTGTGCCCTCCGGGGAGCATCCCCGCACCCTCCCGCGCTCGCAGGTGCTGCGCTGGCGTTGGGGACCGGACCCCCAGCCCTGGCTCTCTACAAATTTAGAGAAATCCAGGGGATTTCACCCCAAGGCACAGCCTGTTTGGATTGCCTGTCTCTGTTCAACTTAAATTCCCCCACATTACCGTGTTTTCATCCTTGAAACCTTCCAAGGTGCCCACAGCAGCACATGGAGCGTGACACAGTCCCGGTGCCAAGTCCTCCCCTCCCCCGTGTCCTGTCCCCTGTCTCCCCCTCCCCACAGGACAGCGGGGGATTTGGGCACGACTGTCCCCTCAGGGGTCCTGGACACCGGGGCGCAGGGACCCCGTGAGACAGGATTTGAGGGTCAGGGCCTCACCGAGGCAGGATTTGGGGGCTGGGACTCAACAAGGTGGGATTTGGGGGTGGGTGCAGGCAGGGATGGATGCTGGCCCCTGGCCCTGCTGCTCGGCCATGGGGGACAGGAGGGAGGAGATAAGCAGAAATGTCCCCAAAACAGGGTGTTTCGGCTACCCCAGATGTCCCAGCAAGGGACAAAATCCTGGCGGGGGAGCAGGGCTGTGTCCAGGCAGCGCAACCCATTCAGAAGGGTAATTAGAAGAGAGTTAATAATACACAACGAGAGCCGGCTGGACAGCCCCCAGCCAGACCATCCGCCTCATCCCTCCATCTACCGCTCCGGACTCATCGGCAGCTCCGTGGCAGCCGCCGACAGCTTTCGAGAGAGCCCCGAGCAACGCTGCAGCGAGGCCAGCGGCAGAAAAAGGAAGTTCCCGGCTTCTCTGGGCACCGAGGAAGAGGCGATGCCGCCGGAGCGGCGCAGGGGAAGGCAGCGGCCGACCGTGCCGACGCGGGGAGCGTTGGCTGCCGAGGGGGCGAGCGACAGTTTGACTCCATCAAAGACACACAAGTCGAAGGGAGACCTCCTGAAACGCTTCCCAGCAGGCCTGGAGGAAAATCAGGGTGGGAACGGATGGGATGAAACCCAAGGCAAGACGGTGTTAATCGTCCCTGCAGGGGAGGGATGGAGAAGGGGTGAGCGGGCCAGGAGAGCGGCTGCTCGGTGATTTTGGGGCATCCCAACCGTTTGTGCGAGCGCTCCGAGAAGAACCAGCTCCTTCCCTGCAAGAGTCGCCAGCCCAGCGTGTTATTTCTCTCAGTGCCGAGATATAATTAGTGCCAGTTCTTCAGGAGCTGTCACTCACCATCACGCAACGCTTGCTTTTCTTAGGAATATGACTAACCGGCAAATGATTAAACATGTTCGGGGAAGGAGGAGGGGGAAGTGAACATTTTTTTTCCTCTCTGGGAAGAAAAAAAAAGAAAAAACCCACCAACAAACCAACTTCAGGAGCCACTTCGCAGTGCCAGAGAGCGGAATAAACTTCGACAGTGCTCGAGGAGGGACGCGTGAGCCACTCGCCAGGCAGCCCCCGGCTCCTCCCAGCGCAGGGATGCTTGGAGCCAGGGCCGGGGTGGTGGGAGTCACCGAGATGCTGGTGACCGCGGCTGCGCTGCAGGGATGCCACCAGGACAAAAAATCCAGCCGCCTTCCTGCCAATCTCCTGGTTTTCCCTTCCCGTTTTCCCCATCGCTCGCACCTACGGACAGAGATGCAGAGGACGCTCTCGTGTGCGCTCCCTCCCTCCCGGCGGAGCCCTTTTAACACCGCGGGTTTCTCGAAGCTCATCTCCTCGCCAGCGCCGCTCCGAGGAAGGCTGCGTCTCCCGGGGCCCGCGGCGACCACCACTCGAATTCCTGCCCTTTAGCTGCTACCCACAGCCCAGAGCTGGGCTGTGGCCTCCGGAGAGCCCGAAACTGGATCCCGCTCTTTCAGATGGCTTATTTCGGAGAGGTTTTATGTTTTGTTGGGAGATATTTTTAGAAGAAGATAATGCGGCTGCCAGCTCTCATGGGAATCCTTCTGTCCCCGAGTCATTGCTGTCGAAGCACTTGGCTCGAACCACAGAGAAACAGCGCAGAGAAGCTGGTTTTCCCAAATCCAGTAACCTCCTCCTGTTGGGGGATGAACGGGAAACTTTGGTAAAACCAAAGCTTGGCCTTTCCGCTGGGTCTGGAGCTCAAGAAACTGCAGAAACCAGAAATTTAAACCTAGGTTTACAGTCGGTCTTACACCACCCATGAGAAACCAGGCAAATAAGGGTGAAGTCTCCACTCAACCCTTTGCTTGATTGCACCTCGGGGATAAGTTAATGAAAATACTTCCATTTTGCTGTGTCTGGTGGCTTCAAACATCCTTTAATGCCCCTTCCTGACCTGAAGACTCGCTCTTTGATCCTCACCACCCCACGTTTGTCCCCGTATTTCGGGGGCCACCCCGAGCGCCCGTCGGGAGGCTTCGGAGGGTGGAGGGGCAGGGAGGCGCCGGGGCCGCTCCGGCACCCGCAGCGGCAGCAGGCACCAGCGCGCTCCCGCCCTTTTATGCCCAAGTGATGGCAAAGGATTTTGAAGGAATAAACTGGATCTTTTCCAAACTCGTGGCCCTTCGCTCGGAGAAATATTGTGACTCAAAATCTGAAAATGAACAGTTTAACAGTAAAAAAATGGAAAAAAAAAAAAAAAAAGACTTGGAAAGGCTTGCCAAGAATAACACTTTTCCCCCGTCACCGCCACGTGCTCTCTCATGCGATTCACCGCGCCCTCGCCGGGGAGGAGCGGAGGGTTTGCGGACGCGAGGGTGGAAGCAGAGGGACCGGGAGGAGGTTCATAATGGAGCAATCTCTTGGCACCGATGGATTTCTACCTTGGCTTGTCCAGGTGACGGGGAAGGGGGACCTACAGGTGTGGCTCAGACTTGGAACAACACATGGCAACTTGATGGCGCCCCACCTGGAGCCAAACATCCACCCACACGGGTTTTGTCCCCAGGGACCGGCCATGACGGTGATGTGCTGCCGAGATGAGACTTCCCACCTGCCAGAGCCCCCTGAGCACCCAGAGCCCCCACGACCGGCAAGGAAACTGCTGCAGACCTGATGCTTTCAAAATATGGAGCGTATTTCCAATTGCCCATCGCTGAGAGAACAAGGAACAACAGACCCAAATTGCAGGGGACGCAAACGAGTCAAGACAAGCTGTTCCGCAAGGCCTGAAATCCGTGCTGGCGCTGACGGCAGGCTCCTGGCCAAGCACACCTTTCCTGCTGGCTCTGAGCGGGGTCTGTCGCACAAAGGCCTCCGAGACACCTCCCCTCTGCTCCCGGCTGCCTCCGGGCACAGACGGCCCAGCGCAGCCGCTGCCAGATGCGGGTTTTCCTTCCTTCGGGCCGTCCCTCCCCTCCCTACGTTTCTTGTCCCCGCTTTCTGCCCTGCAGCGCTGCAGCGAGGCGTTGCAGCAGACCCAGGCTGCTTCTCACGGACGGAGACGGATGCACCAACAGAGCGCAATAATTAGGATACTTAATTACAGACAAATGTATTCAGCTCCTGCGGAAAACCGCCCGCTATTTTCTTTTGTGTCCACACCTAGGGGTAGACAGAAGCAGCTTCAGCAACATTTGACCTTATCTTCATCCATGGCCGCGGTCTGGTGGCTGGTAGCAGCTCGAGGTTCTCTCTAGATGCTCAGCTGGAGCTCCTGTTGGCTTGTCCCTTCCAAGTCCAGACCTTAAAGCCAAGAAAATGCCTCTTTCCACCCCTATATTCCTCACACAATGTATTTTGCTCCCAATGAAAAACATCTTGAAAAGGAAACGGACTCTGGGTAGACCTGGGGACGTTCCCAACTCCCAACGCAGCTCTCAGCCCCCATCCTTGCCCTTCTCCCCTTCCTTTGCAGGCTTGTACACTGCCTGTGACTTGGAAATCACCAGGGAAGAGCCAGCTGGGACTATCTGCATTTTTTTTTTACACAAATTGCAGCGTAATCTGTGCCTCCACTGCACGCCCTGGCTCTGGTGCAGCCCCCTGGGGCTGGATCCAGGTGCAGAGCACGCTTCTCAGCAGCGCGGCACCGACAGCATTTTGCCCTCAATAAATCTGGGCCAAAGTATCCAGAGTAACGCTTCGGGGGCTCTGATATTTTAAGACCTTCATAAATCCTTCCTTATCGTTGCCCTTCAGGTCCAACTCCTCCTCTGGGGGTTTCTAAGCTACCCTCTATTTCAAGGCCCCAGTGCTTCACTCTCCATCCAAGCTGACATCGGCTCATGGGGCCAGTCCCCTTCATGCCACGGGGGTCTCAGAGGGCATCTGTTCCTACACCCATCATCTCCCATGTCCCAGACCCACCTCCCCAAACAAACCTATCCCAGCATGGCGTGAAGGGACGAGTTACCAACCGCAGCTGCTGGAGACCCTTTGTTTTCACCACGTTCCACATCAAGGCACGTTCATCACGTCCACGGCACGTTCCACATCACGGCAGCGCAGCAGCCTCATGCTCTCCCCCACCGGAGTCCCCCGGCAGCTCACTGGTCATCGTCAGGAGGCGGGTAACGCACCAGGCTCTGAACAGCCGTCGGCACTTGTGCTGCTCCCTCCGTCACCCCTTTCTCTCGGGGACCGCAGGGGGAAACGGGGCTGGCCATCTCCCTCCTCCTCAAATGCCACGTTCCACCTCTCCCGGCCCAGCTGATCTCATTACACTTTCTTTTCAAGACAAAGCTCTGCAAGAGGTAACCAATTCTCCTACAAGAAGGTCATAAAGTCAGATTTTCATAACCTTAATGCAGTTTTTAGTAGTTCCTGGACAAAGATCCAGCAGATTATACTGTCTCTGATAAAGACGAAGGGAGAACACATGGCTGAAGTGCTGATAACCACTGCAGCGGTTTGTGTTTCTGTTCGTTATTTGTATTTAGGAGCTTTTAAAACAACTGACAACCACTACTGTGCTCATTATTAGCAACTCAAATAACATGCTGCCACTACGTAATTCGTCCGTCCCTTTCAGGGTTTTCTGTTCCCTGCCAGGGGCAGCGCAGGGACCTCGCGCGCCCCACAACAGGGTCCACAAGCAGCAGCGGGACGCGGGCGGCAGGAGCCCGGGCTGCCCAGGGCCATGCCACGCTCCGCAGCCCCTGCCAACGTGCCCAGCGCTGCCGCAGGCTCTGCAGCGCACACAGCCTCCAGCGGCGAGACCCTCACCCCGGCCCAGGGCTGCCGGTTCCCGCGTTGCCACATGAAGCGTTTGCCAGTCGCGGCGGAGCCAGCAAAGGTCCCCTCCAAACACACGCCGGCACAAAGGCCAGTCCGTTAAAACGAACGGCCAGAGGGTAGAAAGGATCAAACTGTTTTCCTTTGCGAAGCGTCGTCTTCAGGACAAAAAGGGCAAGATGACCCTCACGCTCTCCCACCCGTACCGCTTCGTTTTTAACCTCCCGGCCCCCGAACTCTCATCCATAGACATCTAATCCCACTCGGCTGCTGCTTTCGGGAACTGACCAAAGGCCGGCCGGGTAGGTGGAAACAAACCCTGCAGCTAGGACTGATTTTGCAGGAGCGGGAGGGAAACGAACAGAAGTAGCCCGAAGGTTAATTAGTGCAACAACAGCAAATGCTAGCAGGACTTTCCATGTTGAGAATTAATCATGTTTCAGGGGATTGTTTCCTTTTGATGAATGCCGAGGACTACAATGGGAAGGTTTTACTTGTCTCAGGGGCCTTTGTTAGTCTATTTTCTTTCTTGTACCAATCAAATATGATTTGTTTTCAACATATCCTAAGCCGAGCTGGCACGGTGACTTTAAAAGCTCCTGCTGGTAACTAGAACATGCCAAGCACAAACACCGATGCAGAAACAACCTCTGCTTCTGAAGTCTTTAGGGCAGAGCCTCCCCACGAACAAACCACAGGATCTACCGAACTGGAAGTAAAACAGCAACGCAGGTGCGTTTGGCTTCTGCTGCTGGTTGGCAGAGACCAGCGATCACCACGGGCTGGTCTTCACCCTCACGCCAGGGTCTGGAGAAGACCCGAAGAGACAAGACCAGCCCCCAAATCCTACTATCAATCCTGCCCTACCGGTACTCAAAGCTAAACCCACACCGCTTTCAGACATTCTGATTTTGGTTGTTTGCCCTCAACAAAATGAAGCGAGTCAAAACTAGCTCCATTTCTTTATCGCTAATGTGGGACCCAGCAGGACAAGGACCAGACAGATGTCTCTGTTCCAGATCAGTCAGAAAATAGTTGCAACAAAGTCCTATGGAGTCCAACAGCAAGGGGAGAAAGGGGGAAGGAAAAAGGAAAGCACAGGGAAAGGCAACGGCAGAGCCAGAGAGGATGATGAAGAGATTAAGGAACTCCAGCAGCGGGATGGGCGCCAGGGGAAAAGGCCCTACGTAACCTCTCCTCGGTTCACCAGTACATCAATTATAATCTATGACACCGAATGCTTCATTTCTCTTGGTTTAAGCCGCTTATGCCCAGGTTATACGGATGCAAATAGAGCGGTTTGACTCCCTCAGCCAGCAGCACGGAAGGAGAAGCCAAGGAGAGCCAGCGAGCAACCAATTCCTTTTATTTCTGCCTCGGACTGAAATTCAAGGAAAAGCATTTGGGCCATGTGCATTTGATCATACATGACCTTTATTGGAGACAGGTGGGGTCATTTATTATACAGAAGCAACATCACACCATTCTCTTCCAATTTAATTCCTTTTAGTCTCCTTATAAATCTGTAGCAAAAGTGCACTTTTAGCAGTTTTTAATCTATAGTATATATCTTTCAATATTATCTCTCAGTCAGGTATTTTATTTGTAAAAATGTCTCACCAGATATACAAAATACATGTCTAGTGTACTACATTAATTTTTATATTTACTGTTTAGATTATTTTTAACTCAGTGCTCTCTTTTTTTTTTCGTTTTTTGCAAGACTTAGTGATGACAGGCTTCTGGTAGCGCTACCAGGAGAGGACTCACAGCTTGTGCGTGAACAAGGGGAGAAGACTCTTAGCCAGGAACAATTTTCACACAATAGGAACAAGATGGCAAGAACGTTTGCTGTTGTTGAACATGTCTCCTAGAATGACAGTACTCTGTATAATAAAAAATAATTAAAAAACCCAACGTCCATATTTTAGCTTCTGGAAGAGGAGATGTGCCAGGAGAATGGAACCTGTACCCAGTCGGAATACAACGGTAATGATTAATTTGCATTTTGAAGACAGGAGTTAATTACTAACATTACATTTCTGGTCATGGTAAGAAGAAACAGATACACACAGCCACAAGAGAATGTCTGTGAAATGCTGTTTTCCTGAGGACAATATTTTGGTAAAATACTTTATATCCTGTACAAGCCACGGAATTGCATAAGTTAAATGTCCTCAAGAAGAACAATCACCAGTATATACCATGAACGGCTGTGCTGGGAACAACCACACAGAGGACAGTTCTCGTGTTACCCAACAAGATGAAGAAGAGAAAATACTCATTTTCCACCGGTAGTTTAGAGCCAGCTGCGACAAGCTTTGGCACGGCAACAGGACTTGTCAAAAAGAAAATTACAGAAGACTTTCTGAGATTTCTTACAAACTCCCTTAGTTTTTTCATCCGAGTTATCCTTGAGATTATAATATATACACACGTAACGGATAATTACTTAATTTCAGTCTTCAAAAGACTAACAACTTCCCCTGTTAAGCAAGGCCTATAGAGGTAAAACAATCAGAAGCGTTTTTAGGGGGGTGGTTATGATTCCCAGATCAATACAAACGTTACCCACGGAGGATGAGGAACACTTAGCAAGGTAATGTCCGGCTCGGCTGGTTGGTTTTCCTTCTTACATGTTCATTATCTCAAAGACTAAGAACAACTGGATTAGTGACATAAATAACGCTCCCCTTGGTTAACCCTTCACAATTAGTGCTGTTTCTGTGTATTAGCATAGATTCAAAATGCTCGTTGCATCAGTTTGCTCTGTATCGAATGAAATGTTGAACAGATCCTGTTTCAGAATGAGGGCACTTTTGGTTTACGCAATAGCTCCAAGAAACGCTGTAACTTCAAACGTTCTACAGCAACTGGTTGCCAGACATATTCTTCAAAAGGTAACTGCTCGTCTGCTCCCCCGAAATCTGCAGCAATGGGCCTTGGAGTCAAAACTTCTGCTTCAAAAGAAAAATGCACCAGAGACCAGGCTGGATATGGATAAAGTTCCACACCTTCGGAAGAAGAAACAGAACAGTAAAAATAAAAATATAAAAAGAAGCAGTGCTGTTAGTGTTGCCTAAACCCAAGATAATGCATAATGGGGAAATTTACAATGCTGCCCAGAGAGGGGTTTTTTGTCTGTTTTTTTTCTTTTACAAAAATTACAGACTTGACATTTCCAATATGTCTTAGCTTTGTACGGCTTCTCAAGTCTGAGTCACCAAAAATATCCAGCAACCAGCTGCTGTTCATATCCTAAAATATGCCTTCAGCTGACACTGAATATTGAAATCATTCTGCTAAAATACAGAAAAACGACGATGGTAGAAACCAAGGTATAGCCTCAGGCCAACATTAAATGGTAAAAATTCGACAATGCTACTTTTAAATCTCTTCTTCAGTTCATGAACAAATAAGCAGCCAGGTTTCAAGTAGAGGTAACACAGATTTTGGAAGATAGCACGTAAAAAAAGCCCAGAAAGAAAACTGGAACAAAAGCTCTTCTCGTTACGGCAGTCAGCACTAATCCTCCATGAAACGGCAGGGAGAAACCTTTATTCGCCCTGCTGGATCTGTCCTGGTCCTACAGCAACAACGAGGAACTGCTTCTGCTGTCACAAATATGTTCCGTTTGGACATATCTTGATCCCTTTTTTTCTTTTATTTGTACACATGTATCTTTTGTCTTAGTCTCTTGACTGGTAGAAGAGGATATATCCAGATTCTGAGTTTTTGGAAATGTCTGATGTTAACCCATAGAACTCTTCAATGGCCTGGGCGTCAATTTTCTGCAAATTAATGAGAGTTATAATTAGCCTGAGTCAAAACACCGCCTTAAGAATCCCTTTCCCAGACAGAGCATTATTTTCAGTTCTTGGAGGTGATGCTGGAAAGCCACGCAGTAGTAATACAGTGATATTTTGGTATCATTGAATCCAACCAAATACAACAAAACATTTTTTCCACTTAATACCATATTCACTATTGGAAAAAAAAAAAGGAAATCAAGATGAAGTAATAAACCTCTCAAAAGTGGCGCACTCTTAAGCTGGACTATAAAAAAAGGGATCCATAAAGATGTATCCTTAAAAGAGCTCATGACATTTTTTATATTTGCTTTCTCATTCAGACTGGTGTTACCTTTCCTGACTAAAGGTTTGTAACGTAACTGAAAATAAGCAGTCACTGATCAGCAAAGAAGATTTTTGTACAGTTGGGAGTACATAAGGACCATCTCGAGCAGATTAATGTTAATTCAGCTAAAATAACTCCAGATTTCAAAGGTTCTTGTGACCCTCTTACATAGAGAAGTCCTGCAAGTGCTGCTGGTAATTATACCACGAAATCTGTGGGCCTCATCTGATTATGATCTCCTGGTCTTACGAGAGCTTTCCTTCCTTAGGATTTGCTGGTACAATGCCTACTGGAATATTATCACAAGGTTTGTGTTTTAAGAGAAATAAAATATTTGCCATATTAATAGAATTAAACGGTCTGTTTATATTTAAAGTTGTGCATTATGTGCAGAAAAGCAGCATTTCATTTTATACTCCAACCAGCAAGGCCTGTAGGGCATTTTAAAGGGCTTTTCAAGATGCAAATTCTACAGTCTTGATCCCACTCCTGAGACTGATGGGCTTCACATTACTGAATTTGATTCTGCAGTCCAAATCTGGCCTGCAGACCAAAATCTGAAATAAAATACTCCCAGTGACCCATGTTGCTCAGCACTCCGCTGCGTTTCAGTGTTTTAAAATACCTTTAGGATTCTGCATCTGCAGAGATGAGAGGCTCAAGTAGCCTGAATTTGTTGTGGAGGACCAAAGGGAGACTAGCTTAAAGTTTCCCGTTACTCCCCAAGGAATAAAGTTGAGGAAGCAAAGAAATGTTCAGGACACAAGAGGCGCTGGGCTGGACACCTGCTTTGATGGTGAGAGGGAGTAGTGGAGACCAATTTTTGCTTACATTTTAAAGGAAAGGGACCACGCTATGACTCCATCAAGGAGCCTCCTCAGCTCCAGAACCCACTTGGCAGCGTGCTAAATCATTGCTCACCGAGCAGATGTTAGCACCACCAGCAAACACAGAAGCACTGGCTTCTCTAAGTGGCACTGCCAAACAACCTCCAAGTTTAGACCATCCTTTTCCCAGTCTTTTTGAAGCACGAGAAAAAAAAGACATAGTAAGTTTCCAGAAGATGCATCAGCCGCAGGACAGAGCTGCAGAATAATTTCGTTAAACACCATTTAAAAAAAAAAAAAAGGTGTTTTGTCTTTATTCTCCATTCAAGGACTTCAGAGAAGTTGAAATGCTGTACTGCAGGCTTTTGCATTTTCACACAATTTATCAGCATAACGTCTACTACAAACTGTTAGATACACATTTTAACAAAAAATAGCAAAAGAACATCCTTCAGTCCTTGTAATATTTTTAGCAGACAGCTCAAACGTTTTATTTTAAGTGCCAACTAACTTGCCATGCAATCAAGTCTATTTCCACTACTCATTTTGAATGCAACTCAAACATTTGATATAGATTAATTCATCCCACAGATATTTTTAGTTTTATCATGGCAAAACTGACTTCCTTTTTTAATTTCACTACCCATAGAAAACACAGTGGAAATGTAAGGGGATTATATAGGCTCTATTCTTCCCATCCTTAGCTGACCACATCTATTGTGGACGTGAAAGTTTTACCCAGTTGCAGCTTCAGAGTAACAACCAGTTGATGGTTTCACAACTACGTTTAGGATTCTGCAGCCTCACCTGGCATTAAGATGATTTTTCCTGTTAGCTGAGCTTAAATATCCTTTGCTTATTTCCAGACAACTATTCTGGTTCCCCAAACCAAATCCTTTTCTTGCATACCATTCAACTGAATGCTGCAAATCTCTGAATAAGTATTTAAGCGAAGACATAGAATCATTTTCCCCCTTTTTTCCATTTAGAGACCTCTCGGGATGGACACCTTTCCCTCTCCGTTTCAGATAAACGTTGTCACTGTGATGTATCACGTAGCTGCTCTTATGACAACATGTCAAATTAGCCAGAGATCATTTACTCAGGTTTCTCAATTAATTTTGCCTGGCACAGTATCCCATTTGGACTGATCTGCCTCCTGGATTTGATGCAGTTGCTTTTCACATATGCTGTAGTATGTTTGGTTATTCTCTATCTTCCATTTAATTGAAAGTTGGCCTTCCAATCAAATCCAAATAGATAAATAAATATGACTTCACCACTTCTGACATTTAGTGGGTAATAAGGATAAACTACTTCCTATTGACAGTTCAGCGCTATTAATTCATAGCACTTTCCAAAAATGCAACAAGGCTTTTTAACCGTATTTAAGGGGGAAAAGCTTTCTCCTGGGTTCTCTTTCAGCTGCACTATCTGTATACAGGTACGAGGGCTTTGGACTCATCTTCCGAAGTCTGCTGAGTAACACACGATTTGTTATGTAGCCAGTTCACACCTAGAACGTTAAGTCTCCAAAGCTTTACAAAAATTTTTTTAAAATCTGCTTTCAGGTTCTTAAGTCTGTGAAGAGTAGAAGGCTCCCGCGGTTAGCCCTAAACCCAGAAATTTACGCAGAATCCACATTTAGAGGATTTGGGGCTTTGTGGGCTTTTTGCCACTCCATTTTTGAGGACAACCTCTGTAATGTCATACGTAACAACATACTTCCTGTGGTGGCACCTTATGGCCAATCCCAAGCAGTTTGAAAATAGTACTCGGTCAAGTTCAGAGTAGATATTTCAATCTCTTTAGGCAGCAGATGGAACTGACAAAAGTACTTGTGGCTTTACTTCACTTTTTCAGTGAATAGCCTACAGCACCAGTAAGGAACTAACTCTCAAGAGCTGATGACTAAGCGGGGAGAGAGAGAGAACAGATGAGTAAAACTGCAGCTACTTCTTCCAGCAGCCTGTAGCATCAGGAGAGGAAGAGCAGCCTCCACTACCCTGTTCTCCTTAAGCACTGAATGGTCAGAAATTCAGGTGAGTTCCAGAAGGTCGAGGAAAGAGAAAGGCTGGTACTTCCTAGACAGAGGGAGGTGAGATGCAAGCTTCATGTTCATCACACACTTAGAAGATAGGAGCAGCTACACAGGACAGTCAGCACAGAGATCCTCTGGGAGAAGCCCAGCAGAAATCCTTATGCTGTGCTCTTCAAAGCGGGTCAAGGAGCAACCAGCCATCGGAAAGGGCCAATGATCTCAAATGACTCATGTGCAAAACTCATGTGCAATTTTTCATGCCCTCCACCGGTAGGAAAAACAAAGCCTAAATTTCACAGAAAAGTAACAACACATGCAAACGCCAACCAGGGAGAATCTTCTTCTAGCGGGAAAAGGAATTGTAAACATCTGGATCCACAGCTGGGGCAAAGGTAGTGCTACAGGACAGGGCTACGTTGCTAATTGTAATCAAGACAGTGAGAACTCAAAGAACCACGGAGATCACAAAAAGTACGAATTTCAGATCAAAGAGCTTTATTTTTACAGCATCTTAGATAAACTCTGTAAAAGAAGATGAACTTAAAAAACAGCAAGCCATGATTATTGTTAGAAAAGCAACTTAAAGGGGAAAAAAAGCATCCCTCCAGGAGAAATGAACTATGTTCTAGCTTACTTGTGCCAGCTCCTTGAATTTGTTGTCCGATAACACACAGCGCATATTTAAAAACTATGTTTTAGCACATCTATAGAAGTGCCAGCAGTGTTTGCAGATAAAAACAAACTCTGTTTTGACCTAAAAGCTAAGATACAACATGGAAGTGACTGATAGAAAACAAGTATAGAACAACAGGGTGGTTATTTTACGTCTACTTTTAAAATGTAAAGTTTATCTCCTGGGTGGAAAAGACAGGGAATACTTGCATTTAAAAATATTGAAGCAAACACTATTTCCAAAAGTAGCTGACACAATTACATACTTCATCCATGACAGAAACAGAGGAAAAGAATCCTTAAAATATAATAATGGGAGAAAGACAACTGTTCATAGTCACAGAAGCTATCCAAATCACCAGCGAGTCACCCCTGATGCTCAAAGCTAAGCAAAGATCAAAAAAACTAAAAAAACTGGAGAATGTAGTACATCATCTTCATTTCAACCCAAGCAAAGATTTTGCTGTACCTATTTAGACACTTAGCATCAGGCCTTAACTTTGACCATGAAATCTCAGAGGCAAACAGAACAATTTCATCTTTACAAAAAGCTGTTCCACTGTGGCATTTGTTCTACTGTTTAATATTTGCTTAATAATTCTGTGAAATACACGGATATATAAATATTTTGGGTATTAGTCTTTACAGGTACATTAGTAGAAAAGTTAAGTGAAAATTCGCTTGAGCAGCCTGTTTAAACATTACTGCCAATAGCCCAAACATCTTGGTGTACCCTCAGGACCTTTCTACCGTCTTCCAAATCTTTTTTTTTTGCAGTTTTTCTACACTTCAATTTGTGGAGGAAGACTGCTTACAAAAAAAGGTTAGAAGTTCTTAAACGCAGCAATGAAATGCAACTAGCACAAAGTGCGTTAGCAACAAAAAGGAGCCCAAAAGGTGGGCTGAAGTCAGAACATTTCAGATCTTGAATAAGACAATTGTGGTATTTCAGCGTGAAGAGGCGCACACCACCCCATGTCCAAGGTGCCAGTACAGCCCTCGTGCCGGTTTGCCCTTCTCCACAATACTTCTCTAACAAAAATGCACAAAAATGCTCAAGTTTACTTTTGAAATGTCCAGAATTATTCTGTGCACGTGTTTTCCCAAAATACTTTCACCGGTGCAAAAGCTAATCCCAGACATAAAAACAGAGCTGGAGAGTGATGCCGTCTACGCTTGTTTTCAGCGCGTAAGAGCAGACCTACCTCTACGATGTCATCATCAAACAGCAACCAAAAGCCATGGCTCTTCACAATGGTGATATAATGTCCACGATTTGGACCGCTGCCAGAAAAAAAAGGATTGAAGACTTATTACTCTTGTGCCTACAAAGGCAGGACCACTGCTCTCCCCCACAATTATAGTTATTACCGGCAGAGTTACATTTCCTGGCTCTTAATGTTGTCTAATAGTACTCATAACATTGTTTAGATTCTTATACTTTCCCAAATTGCTTGAATTAAAATTTCTGTCTTTGCCACTTGCAAATACAGTATAACCAAAATACTCAAATTTGTGAATATTTCAGATAGTCATTTGTGTCTATCAAAAACCAAAATTAGAAGCCAGTTATTTCAGTCACGGGTTTGTTGCATTCATCACTGCTGAGTGTTTTGACCCACCATTCAAAAATTTTAATAACTGTCCGAAATATTTTATTTGCACAGGAGATATTTTTTTAATTTTTAGTGTGTTTTAGCCTATGGCTGACTGCAGACAGGCTTCCTGTAACTGCTGTTCCCACTTTTCCGGTGGCAGTTTCCCAGTCCGACTCTATCACCTCTATCCTGTATGTTTACCTTGAAGGGAAAGGGACAACAAAGTGGCCTAACTCAAAGTGAGATGGATCTGCAGAGTAAAGGCAGGCAGACTGCCCTGAAAAGGTGGCAGTTTGGGATAAACTATATGGATGGAAAACTACAAGCTATCAATCCACTAACCTCAAATCCTGAGACAACAGTTCCAGTGGAAAAAAACCCACTAATTCCCCTCCTTCTCTGGCTTTACTTTTTACTTAGCCTCTACGTAAGGCTTTAAAACAACCTATATTCGTATCAGCTTCAGGCAAAAGAATGTACTTCTCCAGCCCTTCCAGAATTAATGATATACTTAAACACATGACCTGTCACAGAATGAAACTTCTTTGTTTAGAGCAACTACATGAAAAGTAAAACTGTAAGGGCAAAAATATTAAAAACAAGTCCTGAGAACTCAAATATTTAGAAAATATAGTTTATCTTAAGTCTTTGGTAAGTTCCTAGTAAAAATTGAAACCAGAAGAGTCACAGGATTCCTAAAAGCCCCTAACAAGACAATGGGTTTGAGAAGAAAAAGCAAATATTTAGTACATCTGAACTATTAATCACTGTTGTTAAAATAAAAAAATGCAGTTACAGGTATAGTAAATTAAGATTCTATAGAAGAAAATGCATAGGATGAGATCTTAAAATGATAAAAATAAATAAAAACTGGCACAACTGTACCACAACAGAAATCACCTAGAATTATATGTAGTTTATTTATACTAAATCTATGCAATATTAGAATGTTAATTGTATTGTCCTGCTCCTTGTAAAGATGTTTCAAAGCATTTGTGTTCTGTAATAACTTATTACTTTAAAAGTCAAACTTCTAGAAGGCAGTTATATTTTTTTGCCTTCCATGACCACTTTTCTCCTAAAAGTGCTTAACAATTTTTCTTCTTTGATTTTAGAAATAGAATTAAAGCCATTACAACGACAAAAAAAACCCAATTATTAAAGAGAATAAGGGTATTTTTAAAAACCAGCAGTACACAGTTAATTCCACATGGTGGCACCAGCTTCTAAAACTTCAATGGTTTAGCAAGTTGCAACAGGAGAACTGCAACTGCATTCTATTTCAGTAAGTGTTTTTCCAAGAATTTTTTTTTTTTTCATTTCGCTTTCCTGGAAACTTGGGTTGGGGGTGGTGGGTTTTTGTTGGTTTTTTTTTCTTTTTTTTAAAGATTGTTCTTACTTTGCTACAGCTCAAAAAAAATCTTGTTGGAATTGCCACCACATTTGAAAGCTGATAGAAGAGCAGACCTTGGACTGTGTACTCAGAAAGCAAAATTTAAAACAGTAGAAAAGTAGTAAAAAAAAAGATCAAAACAATTTTAAAAAAAACCAAAATACTTTCAGACAACTAGCTCTGACACGGCTGAGCACGCTCCCGTATTGTCAGCTACTGTACTGTTATAAAATGGCATGTGAATGACAGACTCCTTTTAAATTTCAAGGAACAGCATTTAATTTAAGGTCCAGAAAGCACAAACCCAACATACCTGCCACAGTGAACAACTACAGCCACAAGGTCATACATTCTGTCAGGATTTGTAGCATCTCCTGAAGTGTTAAAGAGCCGGAGCTCCAAGGGAAAGACTACACGGTAGGAGAGTTTGGTGTATCGATGCAGCTGGTCCATGTATTTGAACCTTTTTAAGTGCAGAGCTAGAATCATGGGCAACTTTTTCACTCTCATTCTGAACCACGAAAATAAGTTAAAAAGAGAACAAGTTATTAGCAGATCACCTAAAACAAAGCTTGGTTCAAGAACAGTTTCCATATGAAGAAGCTTTTTAAAAGGCATCTAAAACGTTGATGAAGATTTTCAAAAGGCTGCTTTTCTCATTCCCGTGAGAACAGGCAATATTTATTCTGAAAGATGACCTACACAACCGACATCTGAACGCAGGACAACTGTCTGTGTTGAAAACATCAAATTTTCATCACATCAATGGAAAGGAAGAGATGGAATAAATCTGTCTTGCTGTTCTGGCTTTGACCAAGGATGAGGTGAGAAATAAGATTTTTGTATATAGTATTCATAGTGAAAGCAGATGGGATGGTTTTCACTGGCTTTAAGCTGATTAATGCTAACTGGGGAAAATGCGAATGTCTGGAAGCACCAGATATAAGCTCTTCTGGGAGGAATACAAAATTAATCTCCTCATTTCTCTCTGATAAGGTTGCCACAAAGTTATTTGGTCTCTCCACTTTTCCTTACTCCCCTCCCCACGAAACACAGACCTAAAAGGTATTACATTTTCTTTTTACTGAATCCACAAGGTGTATTTTTCCAACAGCTGCCCATTTTAAGAGAACATTTACATTAGCCTGACTATTTGAACCTTACCTCTTCTGTGCTTCCTGTTTACTGCGGCACTGCTCACAATAGTATTTATATTCACTGCACAGAGTTTCAGTATTACTAAATCCTCTGTGGAAATGAAAGAAAAGTCAGATAAGCAGGGATATTCAGACCGTCCAGTTAAAAATTACTGCTAATAATGCTGAAAAAACCCAAAGTACACACGGAAGATGAAATTCCTCTTATTCATATCGCTCATAACTCCCAAAGACATTTTAGGTGCATCTGTCCCAGTCTTGGGATGTAGTATCAACGTTCAGCTGGAAAAATCTGGCAATTACACCCTCAGGTATTAATTGCATACACAACAGGTAATAAACAGCAATAAGGTGATCGTGTTTTGTACCCACAGGTAGCCACTCCATGTTCTCTTTGGTGGCAGACATTAAATGCTAAGACCTAGAGCCATTAGCCATTGACTAGACAAAGTCTGGATTATCTTTCAGCTCCTAGCAATTATACATCATTATCAGCTATTAAAAAGCCACATGCTCTATGCAACTTGCAGTATCCTAGCAGCTGGTAAGCCTTGGATCCAGCAGTCAAATACATGGAGCAAATTTCTACCGGGGGGGGGGAAAAAAAAAGTATGACCACAAACATCAGGTCCACACAACTGAAATGAAATAACAATATTAAAATAAACAAGAACTGATTATGACACCAAATATAACGTTTAGTTTTGGTAAAGCCTGACTAGATGATAGAACAAATTAAAATCCCCATAAAGAAAGTGAAAATCAATCTTACGTACCACTAAGAAATCATGGTACTCATTAACTACTAAAAACTGCTTGGAAACTAGCGGCTTCAAAAATCCACAATAAAGATAAAGTGAACAGCACTTGGAAAAGAACATATTTTACAATAAGTCAAAGCCTACAACTGTTGCACAATGGAGCGACTAAGCTGGCCCTTTCCTTCTGACCAAGGGCAGGTATTTTTTCCATTCAGAAATATTTTCATTTACCTTAGACAGTGCGTAATTGATGTATTTTGTTCCACATCAACCGACAGATCCAGAAAGTCCTCATCTTTGCTACTAACCTTGAAAAAAATAAGAAGCAATATTTCATAACAGTTTAGAACAGGCAGATTTCTTTTAACCATTTCTGGAACGGTGCAACATCCTCGTTGCAAGTAGAGTGCTTCATGATAAAAAAAAAAAATTAAATATTCACACACACAAAAGCCCTTTTTTGAGGTAAACTAAAACTGAAGAAATAATCTGATGCGTTGCTACAATCCAGAGAGGAATATTAAAAAAAAAAAAAAAAAAGCCAAAATCCACAAAAAACCCACGGAAAAAAAACCAAACCCAAAAACCTTTCTTGCAAAACATCTCTCCCCCTTAAGACACATCTGCTCACTTCACTGGCAAACCCAAGTTTTTAACCACTCACGGCTCTCCAAGCCGGAGACACTCTAACTGTATTCCACTCTGCTTTGTAGACTCATACAGCTTTCTGCTGCATTTCTAAGTTTAACAGTAAATACTTACAGGAAACGCAGAAACAGGCAGATGGGTTTTCAATTAAATGGGTTAGCAGTTAGAAAACCATCTTTCTGTTTGTGGAACAGTCACATTTAATTTGAAAATTCTTGAGACAGAATCTTATTAACATCATTTTTCAAGCGTCTATTCACCACGTAGCCATAATTTTAGATTTAAAACACCATGATCAGTCATTTCAGTTGTAATCACTCCTGTTTTTTTCTCTCCCCATCTGGGCCTTCTTTTTTTTAGAAATATTAAATCAGACATAGCACATAGCTAACTACAAATTCCTGGCCTGAAGGTAGTGTGGTTCTTCTAATTCTAGGCTTTGTGGCACTTCTTTTGCTCTCAAATAGAGAGGCTATGGACCAGCACCAAGCAGCACAGACTTTCAGTTCAAGAAATTCAGTTAATTCCAGAGTTAAGTAAGTAGTGAGCAACTCTCATGTAGAAACACAACATAAACTATCAATCACTGACACAGGAAATAACACGAAGACAAAAAGGCAGCTTATATCAGCCAGGTGCAGACTGCCTCGATGGAAACAGGGAGGAGGAACAGAAAAAACACTATGCTTTTTCTGAGAAACATACCTTAATGAGTATTGGTTTGAACATAGAGGTGATACAGTCATAAAATAGGCTATGCTCCATATTTTAATAGAGAGAGTGCAATTTCATCTATCCTAATGAATGAAAAAGTGTGCTTAGTATTAGGGAAAATGATCCAGAACCTGTGAAAAATCTAAGAGGTTTGGTTTTGTTTTAAACGTACAGCCTCACAGTTAAGACATCTGGTTTCATTGGTTAGTGTTCCTTGGAAGATTTCATGGACCCACGTCAGATCAGTCTTGTCTCCTTCTTCACTCTCAATGCTGCCATTCTGGAGTTTGCCATTCTGCTTCTCCTGCTTTTTCTCTTCTTGCAGTAAGTCAGCAATAGTGTTAAGTAGGTAGTTTAGGAATTCATGTGCATCCTGCTGCATATAATTATCAAATAATTCTGGAAAGGAAGAGATCAAGGAGAATGAAAAAATACAGATACCTCATAATTTCAAATTATTCTGCTTTTAGCAATCAGTGCATGCCCTTCCCCCTTCTCTACCCTATTATAAAACTGTGGGTTACACTCTTAAGGCTCTTTGAAGAATTATACTTTGTTGTTCTCACAACAGATTTTAGGTTACCCTCACCTACTCCTCAAGTTGCAAAAACCAGACAGCTGAAAAATACACAAAGGGAACTTAGTCTGGGTATTTCTTGGAACTGAAGAAAACCGTGATTGGTTTTTAGGGGGTTTTTTTGGTTGGTTTTTTTTTTTTTCCTTTGTGAGGGAGAGAAATAAAGAAATTCAGATGTGTTGCCTTCGGCCATTAGTTCACTAAGTCCAGCATCAAGGGGCAAAAATCCCCTACTATAAGTTTGTTATCTTTTCAAGTTCAAACAGAGATGATAAATCAACATACAGAGCTAGCTCTTCCTCACAAAGCAGTCCTGGGAAATAACCACTAGTTCTCATCATAAGGAATTTATCCTACAGCAAACGTAAGAAAGCAGACTAAGGGTGGTTCAGTCTCCTTAGAGAGTTCTACTTTGACCATCTCCGTGAGGTCTGTTTAGCCCATGCCAATTTCTAGCAATGACCTAACACGTGCCAACTTGCAGCAAAGCTCTACAGAATACGATGCCAACATGGAATAATTGGAATAACGAGACTTGTGTACATGCTCTGTGCTTGGTCCAAGCAAGTACAGAAACCGAGAGATCTAAACAATCCTCTTAGGACACAGCACAGTTCTGATATAATCCCCTATGCTAGCGGTGGTGAAATTCACACCACAAACAGGAGTTCAAAAATCTTCCAGAAATCTGTCAAAACTTGACAATTTGGACACATTTAAAAAGGAAACTGTGTTTACGTTTTATATGCTTAAATCTCCAGTGCTTAAATCTGCATAAAAATGTCATTTATTCATTTACCATTTTCCTTCCTCAATCGGGAAATAAATTTCTTGGGTGGGATGACTCCCACCTTCTTCTTTTGCGTAGCAATACTGTTGAAGAGATCAGAGAGGCATGTCAGGAGGCTTTCCTTCTTTCGAGGCTGCACTTTGTATGCCAAAACTTTTTCCCGAAATGGACGACAAAAATAAAGTGCCTGTAAGACTGAGTTGCAGTAGCAGGTATTGCCGAACTGGTTAAAACAGAACAAAAGGAAAACAAATGTTTTCGTATTAGGTCTGTTAAGAAGTAATAAGAGAAAGAGGTTGCTCATTAAGAATGTCACATACTGAAAATGGAAAAGTCATCTGTCAGAGTTTGTTTATTGGGGAAATACTAGTAGGCATGGTGTAAAAGACTCATTCTTTATCATCACAGCTGATAACAGCAAGAAAAGGAAGAGAAGACAACAGTCACAGAGATACCGGACACACAAAAAAAGCAGGAAACCATTGACCCAAAAAAAATCCAATTGAGGGCTCATCATAAAATCAAAACTTCTGGATATGCAGCATGCTACTAATCCTGATAGGGGAGATGCTGCTGATGCTGATGAGGAGGGGTGCCAACGATACAGCAGAACGGAGGGACAAGAACACAGAAGAAGGAAGAGAAAGCATCTGTCAGCATCACCGCGTCTCAGCTGTGTTATAGTAACAAGAGCTCAACGCATGAATTCATACGTTAAATTTGCCCGTGTCAGACACACAAAGTACTTTTTAGAGATAGTTAGCAAGGTATCTGTTAAATATTTCCTGCTTATAATGAAATATTATGAGAAGTACATGATGCAGGCAAATTCAAAGAGCAGCTGGTTTACATCTGCCATATCTGAAGGCAGTGTCATTTTAGAAAGGAGGGCAGCGATAACAAATTCCAGAGGCAGTGTTCCACATCGCTTAAAAAGAAGAAACACTCAGACCGCTCAGATATTAGCATATCATCCATGAGAAATACATCATGGTTTTTTGAGTTGTTTCTTTACAATTTATTGTGCAACTGTATTGTACAATGTTGTTGCTTCAAAAAAGTGAAACAAATTCTGGGTTTGCCAGTCCCCAGATATTCTGGTAATGAGATTCTGCATTCAAGGGCATTGAGAGCAAAATATCTGAAATAAACGAAATGACCATACAAATCTGACTACAGAATACAGTTTGTTAAGTGGTACTCAGAGAATACGGCCACCACTGTTCCCCAAAATTTGGTGTGATTACTGTAGCAGAATCATTTGAAGTTAATTTGCAGACTGAAACAGAAAATTAACAGCTTAATTCACACAGCTAAGAAGGTTACAGCATTACAGTTACATTAACATTAGTTTATACCATATGCAAACAACGCAGAACAAGAATTCAAATGTATTGACAGGAGGAAAAGAAATATGCAAGCTGAACAAACATGTGCATTAGGATAGCATCTAACTCATATGCTTGTTAGTGACCTAAGAAAACAAATAAGCATCATACTAACTAAATTTTCATACTAGACAAAATAGGCAAGAGAAATACCAGAAGTCTGATTAAATAATATTATTTTCAGACAAGGCATCTAATATAGTTATCTATAATAATCCCAGAAGAAATCAGAAGTCTTAAAAAAAATGGAAGGTCATGGTGCATCTTAAGTCAAAAAAGTTTAGAAAGCGAGTAGTTAATGAGATTTCAAGACTGTATTCATGGAGAAATCATGTCAAAAAGCATAAAGTCAACTGGTTATACATGTCCTGCTTTGATGTTACCCACCCGGAGAGAAATTATTAGAATCAAACTAAATGGAACAGTTAGAGGAGTTAAAGAATTTAATTCTTTAATTATTCCACCCAAATAGCTTTAAAAATTCCTGCCAGTAAGATGCAAGATGCTTTGCAGTAGTCTAAGTGATACAGTGAAAAGTTCACTTTATGGCATGCTTTACGTTTTGAAAATGTCCTTCTAAATAGTATTTCAACTCTCTTCGCCTGCTACCACCTTTACGTAAAGTAACAGAGAAGAACTCTCATTCCTGAGATCAGTATCTTGCATGTTAGCATTGTAGATATCTTCCTGCATGCCAAACACTTTACAACAAGACCATGTGATGCATTTTATTTCAGCAATTCTGACTTTTTTTCCTGATTAGAACAAAATCCTTCCAACTTTGAGCAATTCAGGGCCTTGGGAAACTTCTGATTAGCTCTATTACTGATCTACCCATCTCTTTATTAAGACAGGTCTCCACAAATAAATGGTATTACATAGCAGTGTCACACTTTGAAACTGCAATCAGTTTGCATTTAGAAGTACAAAGTAATCGGATAATTAGATCTTTCCAATCATGACCTTAACTTTGCTAGAAATTCTTCTGAAAGAGGGGGTCTAACCATTTGTCTTCGACAGAACCCCAAAAGCCAGGCTGGCAAGGCAGTTCTCAATGGGCTGCTGAATACTTCCAAACCTGGAGCTACATGCACAGATCAAATACACAAATAGAGTATAAAGTCTAACGTGACCTAAAACACAAAGGAAAAACAGGTAGAAACACGTAGGTTTTTAAATCTTCTGGTCATGGTTTCCACGGTATAAATAAATATTTTTAAAAGATGCCAAAACATAAGTTTTTTTTTCTTAAAACTGACTGAAAATAGCTATTAAAAAAAATTAAAGCCTTTATTGTCCAAAGGGTCAACACCTGACACTATTTGCAGCGCAACCACACATTTACTAGTATTGATGCCGAAGTCATGAAACTGCCCTCTTTAAAGTGCTCCAAGTAACTTCAAATCATGAAAGAACTAGAAATAACTTAGGAACAAGCTCTGCAGAACAACAGTATGAAAACGATCGTCCTAAAGAAACTGGTTGCAAGGAATAAAGCACAACAGCATTAGTCATATTTTGTCCTTCAAAACAGAGAATGGATGTGGTTATAATAATTCTGGTTATTTTTAGAATGCTGTTTTTCCTCTTCACACTATTCATCGCCCTGCTATTTATGTTACAATTGGAGATACCTTCCATTTTTCTCTTTATGGTGCAAACCTCAGCAGCTTTGGAATGGCCATTAACACCATACTTAAGGAATATAACCCACTGTGTTTAGATAGTTTGGTGTCTGAGAACCCAAACTGCTAGAAACCCACACAGAAGTCAATTAAATGGGTTTGTAACGAGTTGCAACAAATAATATGTCAGTAGCTGTGTTAACCTTATTTGGTGTGTCAGAAGATAGATCATCTTTCAGGTTTCAACAAAACGTACCTAGACGACCAGCAAACAGAAGTACACTTATGTTTCTAGTGAGTTTTGCCCAAATTGTATTTTCACATCACAAATACGATGCCCCAGAACCAGTGTTTCTATTAACTAACTTCCTGTATTCATTGGTAAAAGATGTCACAGGCGCAACAGCTGCCTTCCTGCTCCAGAAGCACTGGCAAGATCAACACCAGTGCTCCATTCTCTCCACAGTTAATTTAGGTAGACAATTCCTATTGCTCAACAGATCCCAGTCAAGTCAGATCTATACAAACTGAGAGATACAAAGAATAAATCTTTTTAGAAGGATTCACTGTTACATAGGGCTGTCAAAAAATTTTTAAAAAAGGAGTACTACTACATGTAAGAAAATTATCAACCAAGTCAATGTCATTCATCTCCTGGCTATGTCCTCGCCTAGAAGAACTTCCACTAATCCCACGAGTAACATGTTTTTAGAAAAGTAACACATTTTCATTTTAAAACCTCAAGGCTCCCACAGACTGCAGCATCAGTGTAAAATCAAACCTCTTTTCTCCAGAACAGCATATGAACAATGCACACACTTCATTAATGTCCTTTCCAGATAAATATTAAAATCCTATAATTAGAATTGTACCTAAGTAGGAAGGTTTCTCTCAAAGACTTTATAATAAATATACTTATTTTTCTGTGTTTAAGATGAAATTTATATTTTGCTTAATACCAAGGCACAGCACCATACTGTAGGATGTGGTGTCTATGCGGAGTCCCACTTTTAAGTTAGAAGTGCTCCTAGATGAAGTTCTAACAGAGAATCCTGTTAAATTCAAAATTAGGATATGAATTAAAAAACAGCATTTCAACCACAGAAAATTCACTTACGTTGACCAAACCAAAATAATGCTCGTTCACAGGGAACTGTTCAGGACCAATCTCTTTCTCCAAAGCAGAGGCATTGGCGCCCTATAAAGAAACAGTATGTTTACATTAGAGAGGAAAAAAAAAAAAAGCTTTCTAAAAAAAAATAATCCAGAGTTCATATCACTCCTATAAAAACAAATAAGCTAAGAAAATAAATTACTTCCATTGAGAATTTCCATCCTGTGTTTCCGATGTTCTTCAAAATGAAATTAATATGATACTTCATTATTATAAAAGGTACCATGGTTTCACTTAAAAACTCAGCTTCATCAGCCGGAATCAGAGCTATCTGATCTAAAAGAAGGGGGTTTTGCATTTGAGTTTATTTGAAAGTTACCAACAAGACATTTGTTCTCACCAAAGACTTCAGGTTAGTCACAGTGACCTACAAACTCCGATTTAAATTTAGCCAAGAATGCATTGTAAAAAATAAAGAAACTTACAACACAGAGAACTTCTAAACCTAGAGCACAGAAACCGTAGGGGCTACAAATACCATGAAAGAAAAAAATGTCTTTTTGTGATGTGGACTGCACAAAAGGTTTAATGTGGCTGCTTATTATTTGCATCTCATATAAAGAATTCTTGAAAAAATCTTGCCTTCACTGACACTTTGCATTAGAAATACAAAAATTTTCTAACTTTATTTCTGGAAAGTACTATGGACAAGTGAAGCACTATTACAAAAACCAAAAAGAATGGAAAGAAGAAATTTTATCTGACACTCCTCAAACTCAGATCACCTAAAAGTGCTTTGGCTTTGCTACCCTTTATTTAAGGACGATGCATTAACTTAGAGTGCATTTTGATACCTGCTTGAGCCTCCAGCAATATAGTGAGGATACAATTTACTATTTTAGACACAACTGGAAAATACCACTACACATCCACATAGTCTTAATAGTCACATAGAACAAGAACCAAAGCATACCAATATTTTCGTTTCAATTTTAACTTTGTCTACTTCAAATTCTAAGTGGTCTATGCATCTCTTTACATTTTTTTTTCCCCTTTTTTTTAATCCACCAGTACCTTACACCTGAGCTTCCACTTGGGATTTGGTACCTTCCCTCATACTACTCCATCTGTTCTCTAATGTTTCTTGCTGATTTTCCAACAGTCCTTGCTGCATCCCTGCTGTTATCTAAGGAGTTACCATCACTCAGTGCAGAACCCAAGCACTTTGGCTTTTTGTCTTCTATTTTAAATAGCCAAGTCACTCCACCTATAGCCTTCTGCAAATAGCAAACAGAGATTCCACTGTCCACATGAGCCACCTTAAAACACTTCAGAAAAGCAGTAACCAAGCAAAAATTACGGTCAAGCAAAACTCATCTATTTCCCTGAAGCTAGTAAGGTTTTTAAATTGCTGAGCAAATATTTCCATCATTTCCATTAGCATTCTGCTATTAATATAAATCAGAGACAAGTAGAGACCGTATACAGTTCCACCTAGATTGTCTTTAACAAAGAAATAACTAAGAAATTTCTAATAAACAGGAAAGAAACCAAGAAACAATTTAGTTTAACAGGAGAAATGAAAAACTCTGTAGTTGGATCTCCCACATCAGATTTTCAGTGAATTACATATATTAAAAAAGACAAAAAAATGAGGAAGGCTCAAAATTGGGTACTATAAAAACCACAAAAACATTCACTAGGTGCCGAGAGATTTACAAGCAAGACTCTTCGCAAGCAGCAATTATACAGAATTTTTTTGAGACATCAGTGCCAGCTCAAGCAGCTCCTCTCGTTTGTTTCCCTACATCCATTCCTCGCTTCCAAGTACCTCTTTTTCCCTCCACCATCTCCCCCAACAAATCCAAACCAACCCTAGAGAGAAGAACGGCTCTCTGCAAGGAGCAGCTGTTGATACAGCTCTCTCCAAATCCCGCTTCAGCTCGTCACTTGAATTGATCTGAGCAACACCGAAACTTTGGGTAAGAGCGTAACAGGAGATGATAACCTACCTGCTATGTAAATACACAAGAACAGGTGATGCTGGTTTTGAAAAATTTTCAGTCTTGACATCAGACCCCACTGCTAAGCGAGGTTCCTTTACTCTTACATTCTGCATGTTCCAAGATTAAGGAAGTGTAAAATCTCCAAGCTTGTGAAGTTCAGTTTAGATTTCCCTGAACTGGCTTCTCACCTCCTCCATCATCTCCAACACTGTATTAGAGAAACAGGCACCACAACTTACAGAACTAGTGAGACCAGACAACCCCAATACTTCAGTCTGTAAAGCAATACACGGAATAAATATCTGAACAAAGAAATAAAAGCATAAGAATTGTATTTTTTAACAAAAATATGGTACAAAGAATTTAATAACCTACCATAAACCGGTGTTGCAATTCAACTAAACCACCAACCCATATTCCACATGTATCTACCCATTTAATCTAACAGATCACATGTGCCTTTTTTTCCAAGTGCTTCCTTGTATCTACTGCCCGAACTTTGTAAATTTGGATAAATTAACTGTAGGGGCAGATTAAAAATTAAGGTTTCCTTAGTAAATTAGATGTTCAATCAGCCACAGAAGCTAAATTAACCTAACATTCAGTTGCAATGTTTCTGAAGTTTCTTGTCATGTTAAATTAGCATACCAAAGTCATGAAAACCAAAACGGGACTCAAAAGTAATTGTGGGAGGAATCAAAATCACAAACAAGTCATAAATAGTTCTGAAGATGCAAACTTAGATTTATTATGGGAGTCAATGCCCAGGAGAACTACACCACACAAGGCAACAAGTACATAGGGGAAAAAAATGTACTTTATAGCAGCAACAGAAATTGGCCTTGGTCATGTTTCAGGATGGAAATACAGGTCACGTTTGTGAGTGACGCTGAGTAACTGGAGTCAAAGTTCAGCTACTCACAATCCCTGATCTTTGCAACTAAATTTGCTAATAGCAAATTAGCCAACTGGAGACCAAACCTAGTGCAGTGTGAACCATGTCTTAATGAAGCCCAATAAGCAGTTTGTTTGCAGACTGATAGGTGTCACACATTTTCTCACGCCCACTAAAAGATTTTTCCATCTGGATAAATACTTCTGCCTCAGATCACACAAATATTTGTTCACAAGAAACAATACACGCTTCATAATTTTGGAAACGTAGAAGTCACATTTCTCATCTAGAAATAAAATCTAACCAAAGTGGCAAGTGTCCAAAGTATGAAAATTTATACTTGATTATTTGGGGAATCAAGGGAGATGCATCTTTCTGGGGTGCCACAAACAAACTATTTCACATCTTACAGTACTTTACGTATCTAAAACCATAAGACAATCAATACTGTTTTGCTAAACTATGACACACATTGTGGGAGCAATAAAGAATGACAAGAAAAAAATCACTAACACATACCAATGGAGGTTGCTTGGCATATAAAAGCTAAGCAAATAATGTACGCTAAAATGCAGCTAAATATAAAGCTTAATGCATGACATTAGAATTGACTTCTCATTGCTAGCACAAGACAAATAAATACATCTTATAAAACCCCCAGAAATACATCTTCGAGACTTCTAGGAGGTCCAAGAAAATGCTTTTAAGGAACTGCTCGGTTACTCCAGGAAGACACCTTCTGTACACAGCTCTGTGAGCAGGAACAAAACACAAATTTATACAGTCAACACATAATTACCCGACGAGGAAAACATCCCCCTAGTTTAACTAAAGTGGTAATACTGTTTTACTTATATAATTTGACTCTGGGGGAGATGCGAATTTAACACTTCCATATTGGTGGGGGAGGTGATAACTAAAGTTTCGACAACTTGTAATCAGGATTTGTAATTTTCTAGAAATTACTGTGATTTAAAACGTTGTCTCAGAGGTTGGTTGCACTTTCCAAGAGATCCCCCATCCTGTTCACACCCCCACGAGCAGAACTGACTTTGAATGCAGAGAGCAAGCTCAGCTCAGTGGGTTTCTGCAGTTCCAGCACTATTACTCAAACAGAAAAATGGAAAGCTGCCTGGCTTATCTGAACTATCACCATTTTAGCAGTTCAGAATAATAGATACAACTAACAATGGCCAAGACGACCCCAACAGACCAACAATAAAGTATTTTCTGTTATAGCTGCAGTAATTTTACCTTATGCATGCTGGCTAATTAAAAAAGGGACCTATCCATGAACATTTGTGCTCACTGACTTCCATCAGAAAAGACAAAGAACGCCCTTTAAAAAAAAAAATCACATATACTGAATTTTAAAGTATCAAACAAAAGCACAGGGAACTGTTAATATCCAAGTTTTCCTCCATTTTTCACTCCAGCTCAGTAAGGGACATCACACCAACATTAGATACGTATGAAAGATAGGGAAGAAAGGACTGACTAAAACTAATATTTATGCAAAGAACACTAAAAGGTTTCTAAGGCAGGTTTTGTTGAGTTCAATAAAGCAAAAAGAGATGGTAAATTAAAAAGGGACAAGAAAAGACCAGTTTCAAAAACTCTTACCTGAGGTAGGTGTCTAATCAAGTCATCACAGATGAAGTGATGCCACAGTATAGCTGAAATTTTAACTGAATAACCCATCAAAAGCAGAACAGAGATCTATCAGCTCTTCCAACTTGTAAGCTGCGAGTCCCTTTTGCTCAGTAGAGAAGTCTTAAGGATTTATTTCCAGTTCAATACACCACCCAAGTGGAAAAAACAGTAGTAGACTTCTATTTCTTTGCCAGATTACACTGCCAACTCATTGACTCACCAAAGGAGATAAGAAAGAAGTATGCTTAGGCATCACCGTCTCTTACAAGCTCTACAGTTCGTGACTATTCCTGCAGAGAAAATGAGTATTTTGCCTGGTCTAGATTTAATTGATTTCAGAAACTGGAAATGTATCAACAGTTTCCAGGGGCTTAAATATTTCTATGACCTTAAACTTATTTGAATTTGTAATTACTCTTATAGACAAACGTCCTGTAGATTGCATTCACTTATCTGACAAGAATCACAAGACATTATTGTTGGAAGATGAAGAAAAGTTATCACTTTTCTACTCACTATACATAAGTAGCTTTACGGTGGAAATTATGATAAGGCCAAGAGTTCTGCAGCTATCGATGAACAGAAGAACAGCTGGGAGTGATTAATGACAACTACATAGCTCAGAACACGAACTATGGTCAACTGATTACAGAAATCCACATGTCCGGCATCCACACGGGCCTTGCTTCCAGTTACAACTTTTTCCCTTTTTAGTACTATGAATTTTACTAAGTTTCAGTGAAATCCTGGTCCTCCGCAAAACTTGGCTAAGAATAAGTGGACTATTATTCCAGACTAACCAGCGCTACCAGTCAAAATTTTTTATCTTTCACACTTCAAAGGAATTCACACTTCCATTTATAAATATCTACTTTTTGCTGCTGTGGAGGTAACTTTGCAGACATGGGAATGGTTCTAAAAGCGACGTTGTCCTGTCTTGATAAGCATGCAAGCAGACCTTCTGAGCATGAAGCAGCTGCTGCTCTAGCTGCAGTAAAAAAAGGATCAAAATTAGCACAATGTTGGGTCAGTATCCTTGCTGTTAGTCAGAGCTCTTGTCAAAAATAATCAGGTCAATGCTGTACTGCTGCTTGAGCAAACAGTGAGTGGAGAGGCACTGAAGCTATAAAAAGAGGGGGGAAAAAAAACCCACAAAGCAGACGATGGGAAAGGGTTACGAGACGGAAGATCCCACTGTACCCTTTGCAACAGCCTTGAGATTTGGCGAGGGGAAGCAGGGTAGTTTATGGCATTTACTGTTGCCCAACTTCAATTCTATCAAGGATTAAGACGCCACACGAGGAGGGCTCAGGCCACTGACCTGCATGTTTTGGAGGGTGCCGGTTTCACATCTGCTTTGAGTGAACAGTGGAGTGTCTGACGTTAGCATAACCCACCAGCTATTAACAACTGGGTGTATTCCCTAAACTGTAGAGGCGGATGTGTGACACATTTATGGGACAGGCTGGAAGAAAGTACAGTAAAAAAACGAGAAGAAACTATGGTGAAAGAAGAGGGATGGTAAGTGAAGATCCAAAAAAACGTAACCATTAAAATAGTCATTAAAGGTGGCTATATTCCAACCAGCATTTCTGACGTGCTCTAATTATACAGTGTTTTTGAAATCACACAGGAAAATCCCTGCAACAGCAGATTGTCAATGGATTTATAACCATTCTATAACCATTCATTACTAGCTCAATGTAATGACATAAAACACATTTGCCTGGTTTCTTAGAAGGACGTGGAAATTCGAGACACCTAAACAGAGAGTACACTTGCCAAACAAATGCTTCTAGGGTTTTTTAAATGTTGATAAGGATGAAGCAGTTGCTTAAAATACAAGAGAAGGAAGTAAACTAGAACCATGAAGCCCTTCTTGTCTTTTCAAAAACATACAACCACAAACTTGCAGTTTGTTTCTTTTTTTAATACCAACGATTCTGACAAAATCTACAAGAAGTCCAAGCAAGTCACCGCTGTGCTTATTTCGGGGCGCTGCACCATTTTAGTTGCTTCATTTACAGTTCATTTGTAGACAGCAGATTTTCAGAAGAGAACTCTTAAAATCTGGATGTATATGCATTACTGCTCCCGAAGTTCCATAAAAATTCCTATCTGTACATCGTATGTTTAAACTGTAGTTTCGTACCCTTGCCTATATACTTCAGCTGCTTTAGCCCTATCTAAAATACAAGACTAATCTCATCAGCAGATTACTTTTAACGAGCTAGAGACTATCAGTTAACTTAAAACACTCTCCAAACAGTCCATGGAAATCTGAAGATACAGCCTTTCTTCAACTACAAATTACTATTTTTTTAGCTCAGTGCAAAATACTAATTTCCACGTTAGATGCTTTTTACACAAGTCTTTTATCCTTCTCCCATTGCAATTAATATCATTCAGTTCAAATGAAGTAATTAAAGCATTGCAACTTAGGGTATCTCTAAACTTTTATTACAGCCACATGCACAGTCAGAAGCTGCATAGCACGGTTGTTATAACAGCCTGTTGAAATAAAAATCCCTTATGATATATTAGCTTGGGCTCGATACCATACTAACTCAGCTTTTGGATTGGAACCAGCTTATTCCCACTGAGTGCACAGTACGTACCTGCCTGCAAAAAATATTGCCCCTAAAGAAAGGCAAAAAAGGGACAGATATCTAGGAGATATTTCAGTGTCCGGAACATACACAGTGCACAAGTCTTGCTGAAGTCTCTAATTATTCGTGTTACTCTTTTTAACAAATTAGAGTCAGATAAGATCTAGTATTTGAAAAAACCTGGGAAGCAGCTTTCAAGTTGGGCAGAAGGGATCCGCGGGACACCATCAAGGAGCCCTCAAGATTAGAAAAGCTGGTTAAATACACTGCATGACTGAAGAGTGAAGTTTTTAAAGAGTGAACAAACAAAACAAAAAGGAAAAAAAGAACAAGTAGGCCAAGCCAGAGCTACTTAAAATCTTTCAGGAAAGAAATCTGAATGAGATGATGCATTTCATAAAGGCTGCCTGCATTTACTTTCCTGTATTAGCTGTGATAATAGTTCCAGCTTCAGGACTATTAAAAGTACCACGTGGAGGAGTGCAGACAGGACCAGAACTGGCGCTGGATTTCTGAAACAGTTTATAGGACATACAGCTATGATTTTCTACACACAGCATTAGATATTGCTTCCCCATCTTTTGAAACTCCTTGGTTGTGCAGCAGTGAAGTCAGATAAAAAGAGTTGTCAGCTCAGCTATCACTCACTATCATCTAGCTTTTGAAATTACCCCTTTTCATGCATCCCAGAAAGCTGCCGTTCCAGGCATAACAAATTATGGTAAATTGAATTTTGGATTCCAGCACTTAGCATGCTTATGCAGGCAAAACAAACTGATAATCTTGAAAGGAGCAGGTGTAACAGTGTCACAGACTTACCAAGACTCCACACTTCCAAACACTACAGAATCTTCTTAATCTGCACAACCGTCTGGTGCACGCAGGGAGGGCTGGCTGTGCCCACACTTCATATAAAGCTTACAGAGCACTCTGCCAACTGCCAATATCAGGGAGACCACGGTGAAATTAGAAAATGCTGTATTTCAAAATAAGTTTACTGCTATGAAGCATTTAAAACCTGAAGCCTTAATTAGTGTGTTTTTAAATAAACTAATACAGAATGCTTTGTAAACTGTTTCATGTAAATGTTTATTCAATTAGGAGCTGGTCTTGCAAGGTCCACAGGATCTGTGCCGCACTTACAAAGGTAGAGCAAGTCATACACACTTGTGAAATTCTGTAATTTTATGCTCTTTAAAATTAGATAATAAAGCTAGGCTGCTCTAAAAAGAACATATGGAAAGGATGCTGGATTAAGGGTAGGAAGTACAGAAACTACTGCTTAGAGTCCCAACCTTTGTAATGTGGCACTGTAAGCAACCTACTTCCCCCTTCCTAGCCACTGCCTCTGAGATTACTGAAGTGTTCACATCTAGTTCATCCACCCAAGAAAAGCTCTGCAAGATTTCTCCTGACCTTGGGTTTCTCTCAAATGACCTAGTAACACACATAAGAGTAGATGTTTTGCTCGTACAGCTCTCAGATATTTTACAGCTTTTTGGCCCTGTAAAACAACACACACAAACAGATCTACGGGCCCAGAGTTTACCAGTATTGTTCTTTCGTGAGTCGGTAGTAAGACTTTTATCATGACCTTCGCACATCAAACAGTGGAGGAACAATACCATAAAAAGTGAGGAAGTGGATGCTGATGGAAGACAAAACATAACACTACAGATTTATGAATAGTCTGTAACTTCAGACATTACACATGTACAGGTTAAATATGCACAGAAGTGCGGCAGGAAAACTCAGACACAGAGCCCATCAATGGATCTGAATGCGTATATATTCACAACATGAGAGCTTAAGTGGATAAAATCACTAGGAAAGGAGCTGAAAATATAAAATATTACATAAGAAACAAAACAGTGACCTGCAGTGCAGCCCTTTATTTTGGCAACAAGTCTAGGAATCTCCCAAATTGACATCTGTAAGAGCAAATACTGGAAGCCATTTATTTTTTTAATAGGAACGAGATACTAAGGGATGTGCATATAAATACAGATTAATTCAATGTATTAAAAGCATTTGCTCTAAAGCCTGATTAAAGAACAAAACAAGAAAGATTCAGTAATACAGAGCACTTCTTGAACTAGCTACATTCTGCTATTTTAACATCTTTACCCAGGCATTCATACCTCATTTTTAAATTGTAACAGCTCTGCATGAGAGGTCCTCCAGTACAATTAATATCTAGTTTCAACATATGAAATATGCACTGATCATAGTTTCCTCAGTACTCCACGGCACAACACAGTTGGGATCTCTCATTTTCCCGAGGACAGTGAAGTCATGAAATCTTAAAGTTTATAGACAATCTGGGATCAAAACAGATACAAGCAGAGCAGAAAAACTTGCCCACATGGTAGTTCAGGACTCTTGTAAAATCCTAAAAAAAAAAATCATTCAAAGGAGACCTGTGTACTATCCACCTGAGCTGCCTGTTAGCTGCAGGCTGGCTGGTTGCTTTGCATAGGCTTACATCTCCAAACTGCTGCAAGCCCAAAATCTGGAGAACGCATCAATAACCACCCATCACACAGACAGGATTAAACTAGAGTACAAACAGCATGAGAAAAACCTTGCATGAAGCGACCTACTAACTGATTCGCAAAGGGTTACACATGTTTTTTCCCCTAAAACAACACACATTATTCTCAAGCTGAGTTTTAAGTGCAAAGATGAGTATTTCTTTCCTTCAGCTTAACAAGTCAACCAAGAATCATAGCACTGCTGGAAACAGAAGTCTGCTTAGCTAGCTCTACTTTTATCCTCCCTTCTTTCCACTTCCTCAGCGATATCTTCCCAGCTATAAATGCCATTTCTCTGATAAAGCTAAACCAAAGTTCTACAAATATAAGTGAAACAGCAGCAAGGCAAACATTATACATCAGTGTCATGAAAGCCCTGCTTGAACTGAATAGTGTAAATTATTCAGGTGGCAAATGGAAATGTATTACTTACAAATGATTCAGTCATCTCTTCTCTAGCACTTAATAATTATATCCATGCTGTACTGATTCAGAGGAGTAGAATAAGACTACCACCAATTTGTATACTGGATTTGAGTTCTTCAGGCATGCCTTACTAGTTTAGCAAACAATTAGACATGAATCTAGGGTAAGTGTCCCCAGTTAGCCTACTAAGAAACACCAATATTTCTGCTAACCACTTATTGCGGACTTTTCACAAAATTAGCTATCAGAGAGGAAAAGATCAGATCTATGCTGCACACCTTGCTCCATTCTAGTGTTCCGTTTTGCTTCTCCGATCAAAAAAAGAAAAAATTATTGTCAGTGCAACCAAAAAACCCTGACTCCTGACTCAAAACCTCAGTTCTACAACTGACTTTCTCAGCCCCCCGGAGCACAGCAAGCACATTCTGGATTACACGATGCAGTCAGACCCCTGGAAATTCAGCCTCCTTGCTCTCTCTGCTCAGTCAAGAGAGGATTCGCATCGGTCCATGACCATGCGTACGCCACAGAACTACAAAGATACCACTTTTAAATATTTCTGAAACAGGAGCTATGCATTTATCACAAAGGTTAACAAAATGCCTCAACAGTGCTTTCTATTTCACTCTCACAGCTAATTTTGCAGTTGCTTGCAAAAAGAAAACAGAAACTCCTGGAGTCCATGGTAAAGATAAGGGCTGGGAAACAAAACTAAGTCAAAGGGACACAGCAGAGAACCAGAGCTCTAGTTGGTAGCTCTGGCCATATGGTGTCAGCAGCCCTACCAAGCAATGAATCATATTCAAATGAACAAGTATTTTCCTATGAGTTTCCAATCTCCGTAATGCTATATTTGCCACATGAATGTTATGCAATCGCTGAAAAAGGGACGGTGCTCACATCAAGGAAATGCAATGATCAAGAGGCACGGGAGAGCTGATCCACACTATAAAAACCTGGAAGTTATTTTAGGGAGAGGGATATGATTAAAGTTATATTACTGTCTACTAATGAGATCGGGCATTGAATTTAATTTTTGAAGAGATATTGCAGAAGAGTGGAGTGTCTGAGATGGAAAGTCAGAAACACCAATCCCTGCAATGCTGACTGGCTGAGGGGTCCGAGGGTGTCATAAGCCTGTGTTTCAGTTTTCCAGCCTGAAGCACAGATGATGACTGGAAGTGCTAGTAAAAACTGCATGTTTTACTAAAAAGATGCAAAATACAATCATACATATTAGCATAAAATAGTGAGATTGGCAGTAAGTTTAGCCAAGCTATATATGCACCCGAAACACTGATGCTGAAAAATTCCATAGCATTTGATTCAACAGCTATATAAGAAATTTGGAAGCAAGTTTCATGCAATCATTTAGTGCAAGCAGCAATGAAACAGTAAGTTCTCCACTTGAAACAGAAACAGTAAGGAGAATCTGCTTCCCCAAAGCTGCAATACCGCAAAAGTCTCCTCTTGAAAAAACAAACACCGTACCTCAAATGGGAGGCTACAAGTATCTGCTTAGCTTTCTTCTATCATCCCAACAAAAATCAAGGTAAGCACAGGAGCAAAAATGAATCCAAGATTGCATATGTATAGCCAAAGTCTCTAAAAACAAATCACCAACACTGGAATGGCTGTATTCAGGCTTGGCTACATACGCATAGGAAAATGCACTGCCTTATATTTGCCCTCTTAATCTGAGGCTCAGTCAGCTGATCTCAGGAATGCATCCAAAATATTATATGGGATTGAGTCAATCACTTGCCTCTGGGGTGCAGAACTCCACAACGAAGTCATGATTCAGTCACCTCTCATGACCTTAATTTCACCTGTGTTTGTGATGGGCAATTAAAAATACAAATTATGCTGAAAAAAAAAATATCTAGTGAGATTAGTGAAGTATGAAGTTCTGGGAAGTCTTCTTCAATACCAAAGCTATCCATTACCAGATATTAAACAAAAAATAAATAATTAATCTCTCTTGCTAAGAGCAGTACTATGAAACTCCAAACGCTCTGCTTTGTACAGTACCACTGTGGTTCAGTTCAACTGGATTTCGAGTTAATCAAAAGCAGTAGTCAGTACCTACATGGAAAAAAAAAAAAAACCCAGAAAAAATCTGCACCCTTTGCACACATGCGAAATGAGGCCCAGCAAGTTGGTATGCAGGAGCCCCCTTTGACACCGCAGCCTACTCTCTGGTTTCCTACTGCTTCAAATGAGACCTAAACCTGAAGTTTGACCACTTGGAGCAATTAAGATGTGGGACTATGAAAAACAAAATACTAAAATTGAATACCCTCAGTCTAATTCTATGTTGGATTTCAGCAATCCAAAGGCCTTTTATCTCTCATACTGATTAAACTCCTTACAGTAAGAATCTATGCGAAATGGTTAGATGGCGTATCATTAATGAGACGCAATATTTTATTATGAGTCAGCTGTGTTTTAGTGCTAGACAAACCACTCACTGGCCTCTATTTATGCAGCAAAGTAACTTCATTAAAAATTCTGCATAATCATGCAATTATCAGTCTCCCTCTTGCTAGATTCTCTTTGGCAATATGGATCATACCCTGTTATGTGCAATCATGGGAAACGATTACAGAGCTTTTATAAACTAGTATAACAACCTTTAAATGAAGCCTAGTTATCACAACAAATGACTGCGATCTGAGCCAGAAAAAAGGAATTAGCGTCCGGTAATTCCCTCAGTTCCTCCCTCTCTGAAGGAAAGCGCCCACCTGCCCTGGCGACATCCCTGCCACCAGCTGACACACCCACCCGAAGGAAGCCAGTTCCCATTTCGGGAGAGGGCTCCCTGCTGCCCCGGGCACCCCTCCCCACCCGGCATTAGGGCTTAATTACTCCAAATCTGTCAAAGCAGCGGCTGGGAGCAGCCAGGCTGGCGCTCCCCGCTCAGCCCGGCCTCCTCGACCCCCACTTCCCTCGCCCCTTACCCGGCGCGGCCCCCCCGCCTCACCCGGCCCCCTGCGAGGCCGCCACCTCCCACAGACACCCCCCTCCCCGGACAGGCGGCGGTTCCTCCCATAAACCCTGGGTTTTAATCACTTTTAATAATTCTTATTGCGCCCGGCCGCGGCGGGGCCCTCCTCAGCCCCTCAGCGCGGGGCCGGGGCCGCTCCCGCCGCCCGGGACCGGCAGCGGGGCCCCTTGCCGGCCACCCACGCCGGGCCCCGGTACGGCGGCTGCCGGCCGGCCGCGGCTCTCACCATGGTACAGATGGAGGCGAGTCTCCGGACCGTCATCAGTATTTCCATCCGCCCGACGCGGCCCCGCGCCCCGCGGCCGCCCCCGCTGCCGCCGGCGCCATGTTGGGACGCAGCCGCCCAACTGACAGCGGCAGCCGGAGCCGCAGGTGGCGCAACCGCCAAACGGGGCCGGGCGCCGGCGGTGCGGCCAACAAATGGCGCCGGCTGCGCCCCGCGCCGCGCCCCGCGGCGTTCCCCCGCCTTCCCGGTCCCCTCCGTCTCCCTGCTTCCCCCTCCTCCAGGGCAGCCCGACCCTGCCAGGAACCCTGCTCCGGCCCGATGTGGCGTAGTCCCGGCGAGGCCTCCCTCAGGGTGACCGCAGGGCTGGGTTGCAGCTTCCCCCTCTGCCGAAACGGGCCCGGGGATGCCCTCGTCGGTGCGGCTGTGGGGATGGTGTGGAGTGAGAAGCCCTTTGATGTCTCTCAGCCCAGGTGTGACACGCTGCGATGTCCCTCAGTCCAGCCGAGACGTGCTTCAACGTCCGTGAGTCCAGGTGAGACATGCTTTGCTGTCCCTCACTCCAGGCAAGGTGTGCTTCAACGACTTTCAGCCCAGGTGAGACGTGCTTCGATGTCCCTGGGCCCAGGTGAGACATGCTGTGATGTCCCTCGGCCCAGGGAGGTGGCCGAAGGTCCCAGTGGGATGGGCAATGCTGCACGTGTCACCGGCAAAATGGGAGCAAGACGCCATTCCCACAGGGATGGAGCTGGGCGATGTCACCAGACCCCACAGTGAGGGAAACCACAGCCACCCCGGAGCACCAGAACACCTCAAAATACACGCTGAAACTCTGCTTTTCCCGAGACTCTTTTCAGGGACTGTGAGCACCCATAACCGGGTTTTTACGATGGTGCCCAGTGCCACGGTGGAATCGGACAGTGGTTTTACACTGAGGAATCCTTTGCCGTTCTGCACAACATGGCCCCATTTCAGCAAAATCACAAAAAGGGCTCTTTGAGAGCACAGCGCCACAAATGACAACAGTATCTATTGTGAACCCAGGAGGAAAAGGAGTAAAAAGTGTTGCTGAGTCGCCATGCAGCACTTCACACAGTGCATACCAAAAGCAAATACGTGTCAGAGGAAAACATCCCTTGTGATGCCAAGGATGGGCAGAAATGTCTGTCGTCTGGCTGATTAAGAGGTACAGAATCGTGTCAAACCTGGAAGGAGCCTGGCTCGTATGTCATATTAACGAAATTAACGTATTAATTGAGCACCGTTGAAAAGCACTGATGAAGGTGGCTGGAAGCCCTCTGTTTATGCTGCGCACGAAGAACCCCATCGGCAGAGATCAGGCTGTTTCCACATGCCGTCCCTTACTCCAGCCCTGATCCTGTGGGAATATCTGTGGGGAAGGGAGGATGGTTCAGTTTCCAAAGCACAAACTTTTTTATGAGGCCAAGATGTTTCCATTCTATTTGAGTTGCTCGCCTGCAGCGATGTTCTCTTATACACATTGTACTTTCCACGTCATCTACTACAGGCTCCCGAGGGACAGTATTCCGCAACCTAAAAAAAAAAAACCAGTCCTTACAAAATATGCTAAAAGTAAATAAGGACACGTGCTTCTTACAGGGTTTCCATGAACGGCAGTGCAACAAAATTAGGGACAGGAAATACAGAAATAGTGGAATCTGTACAGTGTTTAACCAAATTGAACTATATATTTAAATGATTGCTTCCCTTACATCTTAAAATAGAATCAAATATGATTTATCACAGCTGTCACAATAGTATCTGAGGACACTTCCTTCCCCTTTGGCCTCAGGATCAGAACAACTTTGTGCTGGGTACAAATATGGTGCTAAAATGGCAGTCTTGTCCCCAAACGACATCTTCTGCTGAACCACTCGGATGAATTTTTAATGCATTTTACCCACGATCAGGCTCTGCACAAGGTGGAATCCGAAGCACACAGAGAAAGGCTGGTTCCTTGCGCATATCACATTCCCTTCTCTTCCTTTCTTACCTCTTGCAAATATGCTTTTTGTTTGTCTTTCCCAACTCTCAGGGTATTAGTTACTGGGAGCAAAAAGATGGTTAAAGCACTACTTTTGTTTAGTGCAGTGTGAGAACTGGCCTTTGGGCCCCAAGTTTGCAACAAAGAACAAAGACGGTCAGACAAAGCTGCAAAGATCAATCCGTTGTTGTTTGGAATACATTCACGAGCAGGGAACGTGTACACGAGCTGCCAGCTACAAGTTTTATCGCAGCATCTGCCAAAGCAACCGGCATTTCCCCAGCACCGCATTTAGCGTTTCTGCTCAGAAATGAGCCGTACTTCTCCAGCCGTGTCGTCAGAACATCAATATACCGTAAAAAAACATCTGAGATATTCTGGAGGCAAATGTAACCGTTACAAATCTTTAGAAGAAAGATCATTTTTGGCAGTGCTAGGCAGAAGGGGAAAGAGTGACAACAGTCGCCCATTTCGCCAGCGTGCCGGGATCTTAGCAAGATCGCTCTGGCCCTGCTCATCTGTTACTCCTTTTGTAAAATGTATGACGAATAATTATGTCCAGTTTTAAAACCAATTTGACATCCTCATATGAAAAGCACTATGGTAATGGCAAATATTTTTATTTTTAGAATGCTTAATCTCTGAAGATGTGTAGGAGTGCCAACAACAATAAAAATAGAAAATCTTATAAAAACCGTAGCCAAAAGCAACATAGACCAATAAATAAATCTGTAAATAATTTGGTGTGGAAATAACATAATCTCTGTGCAGCATGCAAAGGCACACATCTTTGCATGGAGAAACTCAAGGAGTGGTTACTGAAATCTCCAGAATCATCCGAATGTTTTCAAAGTTGCTCTGAGTTTTGCAAACATTCTCCCTCTAATTTAAGCTATTGTTTTTCCAAGAGAATTTGAATTTAAAACATGGTTTTCTTAGCTAAATATAAGTCCATTGTGCACAAACAATGACAATGTCTTTTAAAAACAGTCCTTATTCTACACGCCAAGGGTCATGCAATCAATCTCAAATAGTGTGAATCCTTCTGCGTGGTTTCACTCAGTGAAAAGACTATTCTGACAATCTAGAAAACCAGATAAGGATCAGATATGAAAAACTCTGGCTTTTATTCTGTATCTTACTCGAATTCTTTCAGAAATAGAGCCTAAAAGTTATGATGGAGTGGGGATTTTGGAGCTTGAGAATAAATTTAAAATTTTTGGAGAATATTTTCCTTTTTTTTATTATTACTAGAACCCGTTCTCTCTGGACAGAGATTTCTGCACACAGCGAAACAAGTTTTGGTTAGAAGCACAAGAAGCCTGGGCTAGTGCACAAGAGATTTAGATTGAACCATGTTAGCAAAGGAACTAGAAATCGATTGGTCTGCTTCCAAGATGCAGTCTCAAACTGCTTTCACATTTGTTTTCAGCAACCAGAAGCCATCACAGCTGCCAAAAGAAGCAGTTCAACATTTCCTCCACCACTGGGCTTTCATTCCTGCCCCCACGCATCTCCTCTCTCGTGTCAGCACCAGCATCTGTACAAGCACATGGGAAACAGCTTTCCCAGTCTCTCCTCCCGCAGCAGCTGCTCCACGCCCATGGTCGGGTTTGGTGCCCAGCTCTGTGCTGCCGCAGCCCCCACTGTGTTTCTGAGATGCAGAGAACCGCATCCCGTAGCGGCAACGGGGATGCTCCAAGCATTTATGTAAGCAGCAAAATCCTACCCTATGTCTCCTTCTCCATTCCCCTCCTGAGGACACCCAACATTTTATTGGCTTTTTTTGCTGCTGTTCCACACTGAGCTGATGAGTATGAACTGCCAGTGATGACACCAAGGTCTCTTTCCTAATTTGTGAGTGCCACATCCAAGTTCAGCATCATTTAAGCATAGTTTATATTCTTTTTCTCTAGACCTTACATTTATCTAGACTAAAGCTCATCCATTTACTTTATGTGCACTCACTCACTTTGCAAGGTCCTTCTGGAGTTCCTCAGCTCTGGCACAACATTTGGTTACCCAAAAGGACTTTAACGTTTGTTTCTGGTGATTGTGTTGCCTCTCTTTTGTAGCAAGCCAGCAGATCTGTGTTCTTCTAGGGATGTTTTTGCTCATATACAATATTCTCCATGATCTTGCTTAACTTATCTGGCTTTTTTTCCTGGGCTGAAACTCCTCTGGCCACCTAGAAGCTGATAGATATATTACTGTTTGGTTTTATAGGAGGACTATTCTGATGAATACTTTTATATTACTCACTATCATATGCTTTTAATAGCAAGTGGTAAAAAAGGTTCCAACATCCTACACTTAGAGGCAGACAGCTACATACTGCTGCTAGCTAATCCCCAAATTTATGTGTCCAGCTCAATAACACATTTCAAAGTGCCCTGATAATTGACCACAAGATTTTGAGCATTTTCCTATACCTCCTCTCATTTTCCCTCTCCTTACAAAACTTCTGTGAGATTAAAGCACCCTGGTAATGAAATTTCCTGGAAAAGATTTTTCAGTGTTTGGGTGTTTGCAAAAATCTGGAAGCAAATTTACACTGGAAGATTTGAAAACCATTCACATAGGAGCCATGTCCCAAAAGACACATGACCTGGTGGCTCCCTCCCAGTACCCTGGGCTGGGTCGCCCTCCAGACATTGTGTTCCACCTCTTCATCCGCTGACTGTCATGGTGGTCAAAGTAATAACACTTGGTGCTTAGGCAGCAACTCTGCACAAATACTATTCCAGAAGTAGTTTTTAGAGGAGAAACAGAACCTTAGAAAAGTGACACGTCCATAAATCTTCTGAATCTTGTGCTTATTCCGCTGGACTGCACCAAAGCTGGATTTTTCTAAAGCCAGTTCGCACTCAGCACGTCTTCTGTGATGCTGGCGAGGAAATTGAGATCGTTTGACAACCTGGGCCCCAGTGCTTTGGGGAGGGGTGGTAATCTAGAGACCTGGCCTGATTTCCCATCCTCTTGCGCTAGCTCGCAACTGTTCCCCTGGCATCTAAAACCTGCTGGGAAGAGCTCATGTCTGTGCTGTGACTGAAAGCAGCTGGGCAGATAAAGCCTTTTTGGTGGCTGCAGCCTCTACATAATGAGCCATGCCTACCTTCTGCCCGCTAGGAGTGTACAGAAGACAGGAAAAATCTGCATCCTCAGCTCTCCGTGATCTGGGGGGGGATTAGCTGCGGTGCCACTTTCCGTTAATATCCATGGCTCCCACACAGTGTGACAGAGTACACGTCTCAGAAGTACGCTGCCTGCACCAGGCAGGCTCGCCTCGTCCCACCGCTGCCTAAAGCTGCTCCTGCCCCTTGCAGACCTCTTTTGAGAAGTTTTACAAAGATGAATGCTCTAACTATGTTTTCTGTAGTTTAATTTACATCTGGTTTATATTATTTGCAGGTTTGCTTTATCTGGGTTATTCCCTCCCCACTGCTCTTCCTTTTTTCTTCCCTCCCCATTATCCTTGATAACTGAGAGTTGATTGTACCTAGTGTACGGTTACATGCTGTCATCCCAACAGACCTTGCAGCTGCCAACTGTCTTAAAACTACACTGTTTTTTCCTATAGAAGTCATTCTTTCTTCATTCCCTCTGTCTCCTCGCCCCGCTGAAGGATACCGAGTCCTCCTCAGCTTTCCCAAGCCTGTCGCCAGCCCTAAATTCACTTTTCCATGTTTGGAGAAACTGCAGTGTCCCAACCCAATGCTAACCCACATTCCAGAGGGCCATTAAGACTAACAACATGCATAAACCAGCAGATCAAACGTATCCTGGAGGTTACATATGTGAGCTAGTATTTTGGAATAACCCACAGCTGCCTGAAAACTGTGGGGGGAAAAAAAATGTGTTTGTTTTCCTGAAGAGGAGTATCCCATCAGCTTCAGCACGCTGAAGGGGCCCAACTGCAGGACACAATAGGACAGGGAGAACAACAGAGCGTGGAGTTGGAGCCAATTGAAAATGCAAAGAAACTAGACAGGCAGAACGGGATTATTCAAAGTGGAGTTAGAGCAGAGCATGGGGGTGACTGTATCTTGCTGAAAACACTACTGTGATGACTGTAAAACAGAAGAATCTCTTTTTAGCAAAGAGCCAAGGGAGAGCACATAAAGCAGGCAGCGGGGAGATAAAGCGGGGAGCAAGCGAGGGAGCGTGGTCGATGGAGGCACACGCTCGGTGCCCGGCTGGAGGAATGTCATGGTTTCACTTGTGATTGGCTGGGGAATGGAGGAGTCAGTTTTCACGGGGGCTGATCAAAAAGTTCCCTTTTGCTTTCCAAAGTTGCTGGCTGAGCAGAGGCATCGGGAAGAGGAGGCCAGTCGCTCTAACATTCCTCAGGAAAGCTACTTAAATGAAATGAGAAGGCTTCGCTATCCAAGGATATACAGCCAAAAACAGACGCCGAGAAGCTGTCTTCCTTCTTTTCTCCCCCAACTCCTACTGGAGTTGAACAGCTCTCATTTCTGGCATGCGTCTCATCTCTCAGGATACTATGTCACAGTATTCTACTAACTTTCTCTTGCTCCCCATACCAGAGTATCCTGTCTTAGACTGCGTGCCCAACAAAATCATCAAGCTCGTGGTACTGGGTGGCAGTAGCGTTGGCAAGACAGGTAAGTCCACAGGTGTAGTTCCGTGCTTTTTCTTGCTGCTGTACTTACGGGCTTGTTTGCAGCTGAGATAGACCCAAGGCTGTGAAAACTCTTAACTGTTGCGGCTTGAACATTTTAAGCTGTGGGGTTTCTTTTTGTTTGTTTGTTGTTTTTTTAAATGCACTGAATAATTTGCGAGTCAGATTTGCTGTAGGTCAGGGTGAGCAGCCACCGTGAGGTGGCAGTTAAGAGGAGAGGGCACTGTGTTGGGAGCTGCATGCTCACAAATGATTCTACCTGGTCTTGTGCAAATTATTTAACCGTGTCTAAATTTCCACACCCCAGAAATGGGAGTATTGGTTTTTATTCTCCTCTTGTAAATATTTTATGCTCTGCAGACAAATAACAGCATACAAGATGTGTCTTCCTATATTATTCTCCAAAGGAGAGAAGAAAAGAGGGTAAAGCAAACATTATTGCTTTTGAATATATGGTTCATGATTTCAGAAATTATTAAGGTCAGGTCTGGTTTACTTCATCTGAGGTTCCACAGCACTCAGTGAAGTGTCTGGCTGTTCTTCATTTGAAGCAGCCACATTTTCATATTATTTTTAAGTAGTTTGTTGAAGTTAGCTGCACAGTCGATGTCATTTAAGAGCACTAAAGAGGTGACCCAGTATCCACTATGAGAAAAAATATTATTTTAAATGAAATCTGTGATAGAGTTGTTTGCAGAATAAAACCTTATTTTTTGCTATCAACTGGTTATGCAAATGATTAGGAGTCTGCTGTGATGAAAGCACTACGGGAATATATTACTGTTGCCATGACAGGATTTTAAGTGTTATAAAGTGATCAAGAAAAAGGAAAACATTCTAATCCAACAGTGTAAGAAAGCACCGCAGGTTAAGGTGAATAAGCGGCCCAGGGCACCACAGCATGATCCATGTGCGCAGAGCACATGCAGTTTGTTTGCTGGATGTGATTAGATATCACTAATGGGTTTCATGAGGTGGACTGAGGACTTTTAAGGCTGGGAAGAACCATTACATCCATCAGCCTCACCTTATATGACATAGAGGCCTTAAATTTGGTATTAGGATTAATTTCAGTTTACTGGCTTGTTACTCTTTTTCTGAATTATTACAAACCAAAGGTCAGACTGTTATACCTGCAGTCACAACAAATAAACCTCCATATCCTACATGGAATAGCCACGCTGTATCTAGGGGATAATTTCCAATACAAAAGTTGCTAAAAACTCTGCATTAGGTATCACATCTTGGCCCCAGGGCTTTTTCTGTGAGTGTTGAGAGAAGCATTTGCAGAATAATATGTGAGCAATTCAAAGATTAACTTGGTTTCCTATTATACTAACTCTTCCAGTAAGATATTACATGTGTTCTGCAAAGACTGATTGTGGTTCACATTAAAGACCCGTATTTTTTTCATTGTTTTACAGCCCTGGTTGTGCGCTTTCTCACAAAGAGATTTATTGGAGACTATGAAGCCAATACTGGTGAGTCTGCTTTTCTACTGCAGCTAGCTTGAAATCTACTCTATTTTGTGACTGGTGCATATTACAGGAAAGCCAAGCAGTGTTAGATGTCCATAAGGTGCATATTTTCAGTTAATAGCCTCAAGCTATGAAAGCAATAAATCAAAAGCTCATTATTTATGATCCTTTTAGCTTTTTTTTTTTCCAACTTGATGGAAAAGGATCAGAGTACAAGGTTTGCTTAGGGACATACCTATACTGAAATGCAGACTCAAGGAACAACTTGCATATTGACTAAACCGCGGAAACCCAATGCTGCTTGCTCTGCAACCCCAGGGAAGCCAGAGGAATTCCAAAGTGCGTAAAAGGCAGTTCTGAACTTTTCCTGTGTACTCCCTTTTTCCAGTGGCTTTTATGACAAGGGAGACTTCCAAATCGAAGTCTTCTTTCCATAGATAAGCAAAGTGACCATGCAAACTGCTTCTACGGCATTTCTTGTTTAGTCCTGACACCGCAGAGGATGTGTTCATGTGAACTGTTTAATTCACAGCCTCTGTTCCAAGAAAGTGCCAACTGTATTTGCCAGTGTTGTAGAAAGGATCTACGTACACCGTGCTCAAACCTACTAGCACATCCCACACGTAGGCCATCTCACAGCTTTTGGATGGAGGACAGGATTCAAAGCAGCGATTGCTTCACTTTGGAGGTGCATGCTGAATTTAGAACGATGAGTTAGGAAAGGAGATGGCAGTACAAGACACCTTTGATCTCTGCCTGTCTGATGAAATACAACCTGAAAGCTCCTCCTTACAGCTCCCTCCCTCTGACCCTAAGTGACCTTGATGGTTGGCTGCACTATTTCTCTTTCTTTTCCTTCATCTCTTCTATGGGAGACTGTACATCAAGTTAGACTTCTGAGCTTTGCCATGGATTGCTGCCAGAGACATTGCTGAGAACCACATGCTTTTCTCATTAAGCTACCAGCCCAACAGCCATGCTGTAGAAGAGACAAATATGCCAGAAATAAGAAACAGGTGGCAGTATATTTGTGATCATTCAACCATGCTTCTCCTTCAGTTGGGTATAAGGCAAAGCACAGTCAGTGTCTGGAAGTACCTGCTCTTTTTTCTGCAATGTATTACAGGGTAGGAATAATATGTTGTCTGGTCTGGGTTCAGGGGTGCAGTATCTTCCCATGAAACAGTAACATCTTTTAAGCTTAAAATCTGATATGTTTTTTTTTTAAAAAAAATATCCCAGAAAGGCTATATCACCTCACAAAGTCGGTATTAAAACATAGTATGATAATGTTGGATTCAGATGCAGCAAGCTTTGCCATAGTAAATTTCCTTATATTTTAAACGTTTCTATGAGCTCAGACTCTTTTCCACTGGAATAAAAACAACTGTTTCCTTGAACCAAAGATGATTTTCAGAAGTGTGGCATTGTTGTCACTGACTGACCTCCCTGTTAATCTGGATTCCTTACTCTCCAATAGATGGGATTTCTCTACATTTGAGAAGAAGTGCATTGTTTTAGAGGCAGCAGTGACAATTGTATTTGGACGAGATTGAAAGGTTCTACACAACAGCTGCGGATATAGCATTTCTTCACATGCCCATGTGACTTGTATTAAGTTCTAAAGTAAAATGATGATGACATCAATCTCTGAAGCTGTCCTTGTCACAACCATGGCTAGTTCGTAAGATCTAAAGATCAAAACTTACGTTTCATTGTCACTTAACCCACACTCCAGCAACAAAATAAAGCTCAAGCCCTGAATAGTGATGGTCTTATTAGAGCTGGATCAATTCTAGATGGTTTGAACTTGCATTTGGCCTTGAATATGTGTCATTTAGATTAACCAAAACTCAGCCTCAAAGTGTCCAGTCTTTGAGGATTCCAACCAAACTCTGACTGCTAAGGCCACACAAATCCCAACGAGCATCTAGGTGTTTTGTATACAGTCACTTACTCTGTGTCCAACATGAGAATACATTCCTTTTTTAAAAACTTTCAGAAAAATGCAATAGGAAACAGCTCACTCCTTTTACAGACAACACCTGGGTATATTGGTCTGAGATTAAAAATATATGCAGTGAACATTTTAAAAAGTTAATGATATGGATTGAAAACCTGAATGGGATTTATGTGCCCACTTTGACTATTTGATTCAATACAAAGTGCCACCTTTTCCAGATACCATCCTAGGTATGCATTCAAAACATCCGACCACATAGCAAATACAAAACCACTTCACTTAAGTAAACAGTCACGCAACCACGCTGGCGCCATTCGCTTTTTCTATAAGCAGCTACACATCATAAGCCTCAAAAATCTGGATTTCACCAGTTCCATTTTGCCTTTATGTACTCTTTCTTCTTTGTTACAGACACTGACTCTAATGGTCTTACTTTTCCACCAGGTGCTTTGTATTCAAGAAAGTTCACCATAGATGGGGAACAGATCTCTCTACAGGTGCAGGATACTCCCTTTGTTTCATTGGAGGTAAAACATCTGCTCAGTGCATCGGTGCTTTACTGTCTCTTTTTTGTTGCCAGCACTTCCATCTGTAAGTAACTCCCCTTAGCAGAAATATACCTGGGCTGAAACCCAAATGAAGACTAACGGGGGTACCTTAAACCCTGCCAAAACGAGCCTTTGAAGAGGTTAAATCAGGCTCCTTTAAGAGTAAGTCAGGATTGAAACAAATCTATTTCAAACACATTACTGCATCCCAAGCCTAAATAGCAGTAAAATCATAGTCTGGCTCACTCCTGCCAACTCTGTGATTGTTTTATTTCCTGTCAAATGGTTTCTGTCCCTGCATGGCAGAAAACTCACCTGCTTAGAGGCCCAGCTGTCTCATCTTAGACCTTTACACACACCCAGAATCTCTCTTCTCTAAAAAGGTGTTTCTTTCCAAGGGGACAGGCCTCACAGGAGTTGTCATTTCCAACTAGGGTACTTCTCGGTGCTCTCCTTACTTTTTAAAAAAATTATTTTATTTATTCCTGCTTTTTAAGGTGTTACCATTTATCTGCACCCCTTCTTTCTATCAGTGTTTTAGATATTCTAGATTTAATATTTGGCTAGGAACCTGTTCCTAGAAATATTTTTCCAAGCAGGACCTAAAATTAAGATGTCTTTTTTTGAATATCTGCTTCACATGCAGAACAAGAGGCTGAAAACGGTGCCAAGGCAGCAGGAAATGCAATGAAATTTGGTTTTACATGAATGGTGGAAATCTCATGAGAGTAATAATCCCTATAGAATTGCTGAGATTTCATGATATAATTTGGTATCCTCTTGTCACCATCAAACCTAAACTTCTAGGTTTGGCCTTAACCTCAGTCTAAGTTCTGACTTGGCCAAGTATATGTCTGGATGGGAACAAGGGAACAGCACCTTCTCTCATCCTCTTTCAGGCTACTCCTGGACAGATTTATATACCTTGTTTTGTCTGCACAGACCCATGTGTGCATGGGTTCATTTCTGTGCTGTAGAACTGTTCCATCCTGAGCTTAAAGAACAGGATAAGCAAAGGTCCCCCAAGCCTCAGTTTCCATTTCCATTTTCTGTGATGACTGGAAGTAGATTTAAGCAGAAAGCTTTGACAAAGTTACACACTCTCTGCTGTGGCTGGGGGTGTGCAGAGCAGTGGAGAAACCCCTCATTTACTCTAGACGCTAAAAAGCAAACAAAAGCTGCTATGGAAGTCCTCCAAATACTCAAGTGGAACTTTAATAGTACAAAGGCCTTCTGCCAGCTTGCTTAGAGAGGACCTGCAAAGAGAAGCTGTGGGTGGTGATTAGGCACAACTGGGACTGCCTGATAAACACTTAACAAAGGGAATCCCCTCTCCACCCTATCCCATGGAGAAAGGAGGGAGCAAAGGAATTTAATTCCCTCTTTCACACCAGATGATGTTTATTTTCCAATTTCCCTGTTTCAATTAAGACTGTGCCCTAAAGTTCTCTGACACAGCTCCCCCAAATTTACTAATGCCAACAGCTGAGGTTTCTTAGTCATAAATGATTTCAATTTAGTTAGGAAGGTGTTTCATTTTCTTTGTCCCAGTCAAAGGTTTGCACTGTTTCAACAGTTCCCACAGACACGCTTATCTCAGGCTGTGTCTCTGTTTGCATCAAATGATGTATCTGCAATCATTTGAAGGGGCTGTTCCTGACCAGGACTTGTTAAGACTGAGAATAGGTTGGACTTTCTGTTAAAATCCTTAAGGAAGAGAGTTTCTTGCACTCTGCAGGCTGAGTACAGTGTTTTGGGAGGAAGTCATGTGGAATCACTCAGGATTTTAGCCACACCGGAAATGTTAATGTTTAAGAGAGAAACAGAAGCAAACAGATAACTGGTTTTGTTAGGCAATTCATTGCTGCTTGCTCTATACATGGCAAATGACTGTGTGTTTCAAAATTCATTCTGGAGCAGGGATTTCCATTTAAAAAGTAGCCCATTAGCCTTTGATTTTCCTGAATAAAGCATTCCTTTGGGGATTATCCATCCATCTCACTACTGGGTGGGCCTAGCTGGAATAACTGAGAATTTCTGCTCATTAGGGCTCTCTGAATGTACACCTTCTCCAAAAACATTTTCAAATGCTTGCCAGAGCAATTAGTTCTTTTTCCCCCATGAAAGGAGTTTGCTGGTGAAGAGAGGCTAGCAGGAGATGAAGGGTGGCTAATTATCTACAGATTGGATACAACTCAGACACCAACAGTGCAAATTGCCCTTCTTCCCACAGTCTGCCCTGTCCTGGCTTGAGTTCACTCTCATTAACCTTTTAAACAAGGCTGCTAGCGAGGATCCCTCTTCATTCCATGTGCAACTCTGTTGGGCTTTTGGGTTTGAGGGTTTTGGGGAGGGAGAGGAGTGATAAGAGCATCTGTTAAACAATTTCACTGCTAACAGGATTTAGCGTTACTGTGAGCTGGCAAGGGCAAAGAACTACTAGGTATGATGAGCCAGTGCTTGTGTGGGCAATACTGAAATATTTACAAAGGGCAGTTAGTTAGCAGAACTCCTGTTGGAAGTTGTAAGCCTAATTTATACTCCGAACTTTCAGAAATTCTGCTTCCTTCGTGTCACAGAATAGCCTTGTCAGTAGTCCTTTCTTTACTGTCTGATCGACCATAAAAGAACTGATCGGTTTTACTCATTCTTTCCCAACTCTGCTTCCTGAAGTTAGGCTTTGTAATTCATATTTAGGTGTCGAAATAAAAGTGTTCTATTTTGGGAGATTGCTGAGCACATGCAAATTCTGTTAAAATGAATGTGAATGGCAGATATATATTCTATAGATAAATAGATAATGGAACATATGTCTTACTGAAGTTGATGAAGATTTCTTGAATAGAATTTAGCAATAGTAATAAAAGTTTGGGCTCTGTATTCATGATGTTGAACTCCTAAAATACACAAAAGCCTCTAATTCCTACCAGCTTCATCAAGAGCTGACTACTGAATATGCTTAGTGCCTCATTGGATATGAAATTACAAAGTTCCAGAAAGCCTGTAATATTGACAGGAATGTCAGTTTTTATAAACCAAGCATACTGGCAATAACTGCAGCAGTGGTCTCCCTTTCTGGTTGGGTTACACGCCAGCACGGATTACAAAGAGTAGAGGATTAGCTGAAAATAGTGAGCTGATCTTTTTTCAAGCCCCGCAGTATTGTATTCAGTTTTATACTCCCAGTCATGGCTGTCTGAGTAGGAGTGGTGATGGACTGAACAAATGTGTGACCAGCAAAACAATAATATAAACCCATTGCTGCTCTACAAGTGAGCAATGAGATTTCACCTCATTTTCAGTTACATTGATTATTTGTAACAAATTGCTTCTTCAAAGTAACTTTGCCTTTGACTATCTATCTGGAGACCCACATGGCAGAAAAACCTGTCAGGCTTCACCAAACAGAGTTAGTGAGAACTCCCATCCATGGAGACACTGAAAACAGAATTGGATAAAGCCCTAAAAGAACACCTTGGGGGACAGCCATTCCCTTGCAGTAGTTGTGATTAGCCTGCTGAATTCTATAATGCTCGTACCGTGCCCATGACAATTTTATTCACAGTAAAAGTGCGGGTTTCTGTCACACTGGTTTAGTACAATGGAATATAGACAAACTTTTCAATATCAGTATTTTGGCTGTTCTCTTATTTTCAACCAATTTGCTCTGACCCCTCTCCACTCCACATTACTGCTTACCTGTAATATGTTACTAACACAGTGGAAATTTCTCCTGTCCCTGGTACATTTCCTGGCAGTCAGAGAGGTTTCTGCCTGTACATTGAGAAACAGCCACACATTAAAACAAAGTTCCGAGTAGCTAACAGTGCTGTATGACTGTTTGCTCTGTCTGCTCCCTGTTCTCAGTTTTCTAATCTCACACCTCTTGGTTTTGACGGCAGGATGACACTGACAGCATATGCTGCCAAGAGCAGATAAACCGTTCAATCTACTGGGCAGATGGCTTCGTTTTTGTTTACTCCATCACAGACTACGAGAGCTACCGAGTCATCCGTCCCCTGCACCAGCACATCCGCAAGATTCACCCAAACGCTAACATCCCCCTGCTTCTGATGGCGAACAAAGGAGACCTCCTGCGAGCCAGGCAGGTGTCCTCCAAAGAAGGACTCCAGCTGGCCAGTGAGCTGGGAGGTACTTACTATGAAGTCTCAGCCCGGGAGAACTGTGAGGGAGTGCATGAAGCCTTCCAGCAGCTTTGCCAGGAGGTCAGCAGGATAATCGGGAGCTGCAATGGAGAGAAACGAAGAGGCCTCCACCTTGTCCGACCCAAGTCTCCAAATATGCAGGACTTAAAGAGACGTTTGAAACAGGCTCTGACTTCCAAAGGGAAATCTGCCACTACACTTTGATGTAGCCAACAGAAATTGTTTTCCAGAGTCCTGAAAAAAAGGCAAGAAAATAAGTTGGCAATAAGGGGCGTCGCTGAAATCGTGTGAGAGGCTCTTTCATTTTGTCTTTACATCTTCCTTAAAAATCCCGTGCTCATTCAGCAAAGGAACTTGCAGAATTTGCTCTTTGGGGCAAGAATTTAGAAACTGTGATTTAAGAAATAGATTCTCCCAAATTATTTCCTTCTTGAAAGGGACACACTCAAATAGTTTAGGCTTTAAAATGTAGATTTTATTAATAAAAATAATTAAATCCTACTTTTAAGAAAAGCGACTTCTCTTGGTAATGGTTGTATACCCAAACACAGGCAATAAGCTACAGCAAAACATGAGGAGAGTGACGTGAGCTATACTGAGCAAGTAAAATTTACCAGATTTGCTTAGTCACAAGACTGGAAAATAAAGGCAAAAAGTAAATGATGACCATAAACAATGAAAAGTAGTAATTGAAAGCTTTTAAATTGCAGTTTAGAAAGCATTCTTAGCAACTTGGTGAGAGATTTGTTCATATGCAAGACTTAGCCTTACAGCGTCTCTTTAAAAGAAGATTTTTCTATTTTTTGAGATTATTTTTCTTTAAAAGCATATTGGCCATTTCTGAAAGTGATGATATGGACAAAATACATACTTGTAGCAGCATTTTGTAGTCAGTTTCTCAATGGCATGCTTGTAATTTTTCTGTAGGTTTCCTACATGTCAATGAGAGAGGGACAAGTAGAGCAGTGTGGTTTAAAACCTGCAAAAAAATGGACTGTATTAATCAAGAGCAAGGAGGTGACCTAAAACTTTTAACTTTTTTTTTTCCCAAACTAGTTAGATTTCAAGTTCAAGACACTGTTTTAAAGAAACAAGGCCTTCACATAAAGTATATTTAATTCATTAGATTTATTATTTTTTTTAAAGAAGAAAATGTTTTATAATCCCTGAAATTTCCGGCTTCAGGAATTCATCATTTTGTTATTTGCCTTAAGACCAGACTTTACTCAATACCTCGCAATGCATCCAAATCACCAATCTATCAATACATATTTCGCTGGCAGCATCTCACTGCACTGTGTCTCAGCATGTACAAAGGGATTTGAAGCTGTATCCTGTGTGCTGGCCTGTTTTATGGTTGTAATAACAACAACGTGAAGCATCCATCATCCTATTCTCAGTGAGAGTGGAAAGAAACTGGGTTGGACCACGTAAAAGTCACGATGCAACAATCTTTTCTTTAAACAGACCATATGAGCAATTCACAGGACCATGAAATGAAGTAAAGCTCAATGATTTACACTCAGGAAAACAGAAAGGAAACACCTAGTTTGATGGATACAGAAAAATACTGCCAGCTGCGGTTTCAGCTGGCAATACTGAGCTAAATCAACCTTTTCCTCATTATGAGCAGCAAAAATGTAAATTGAGTCTGATGTGTATTTATGTAGCTCAGGGCTTGAAAATGTATTTTGTATTTTTCTTGTCCCTATATTGAACAACTCTAGTCATGATTTTCCTTATCACCTGGATTTGCCTATCTACAGTTCACTTTCTGTTTTATTTATTGTTTTCCACAGCTGGTCATCTGACGATGTCTTGTGTTCTGATTAATTTAAAATTCTCTTATTCACACAAAAGAACTGCACCTTTTTTAAAAATTAGTTTCAAGTGTTAGTAGGAGGGGAAAAGGAAAGGTAGATCATCCAAACAGGGACTCAAACAATATCAGAGGATTTCTACTTTAGAATCGTAGAATTGTAGAATTGTTAGGGTTGGAAGGGACCTTAAAGATCATCTAGTTCCAACCCCCCTGCCCTGGGCAGGGATATCTCCCACTAGATCAGGTTGCTCAGAGCCCCATCCAGCCTGGCCTTAAAACTTCCAGGGATGGGACTTCCACCACCTCTCTGGGCAACCTGTTCCAGTGTCTCACCACCCTCATGGTGAATAACTTCTTCCTAACATCCAATCTGCTTATGATTCATTAAGAATGTGATTAATTTGATGTTTGAGCAGTGCCATTATTCATTGCAGGCACTTTGGTATGACGTGTATGAGCATAGAATTTCAATATTTTAAATTACTAATAGCATAGCTCAACTATCCAATCTATAGATTCAATAACATGAAGTAGAGCAAAAAGTTTGCAAGACAGACGCAAACTGAAAATTGTTTACATTGGAAAAATGATCACCAATTTTGAATAGCAATTAAATATTTTACTATCCCAGTACTGTATATAACAAGGGCTAAAATTGCTGAAGACAATTTGCTGACAGCATTTGTTTTCATAAGAGCCTAAGAAAATTAGGTGCTCTGGCTTGTTAAATTTCTTTGTAACTTACTCTTTCAGCTCTAATCCTTTCTTATTTGGGAAGACAGTTCAACAAATCTCAAACCTGTCAATGTTCTATTTTCAATAGTGATTAATAAAAACATGCAAGGTCTTTCCCGAGTAGTGTACAAAATGGCTCTTTTACGTCTCACGTCTTTAAATGTTCCTTGTTTATACTAGACTAAAAATATATTTTTTCCCTCCTTATAACCAAATACACCCTGCTTTGGAAGTATACACAAGTATTCCTACTTTTGTACTCCTACATAATAAGTATTCCCACATTCCTGTGGCACTGGTGGGGAAAAGAAGTACATTTTAGCTAAGGCCAAAAAATATTGAAACATTTAAGTCTTCTCCTAAATACTAACATGTGGCAAACATTTATTCTGCTACAGAAACTTGAGTATAGTATTTCCTTTGTTCATTGACCAGCAATACAAATCCTGTAATAGCTTTGATACTGGTTTTAAGCCAGAACATACCATCTACAGAAGACAACAGAGCTCAGCATTTTCGTTAGCAGTGCAGTACTTATGCACCAGAACACACCACTGTGCCGCTGAAGCTAAGCAAGGCTGAGGAAGCAGGGAAAAGAGAACGCTGTAGAATTAAGTGCCTAAAAATAATCATGCAAAATATCAAAGATTAGTCATGTAGAACCTGATCCTGAATTAGAATCTTTAGGCCACCAGGGAAAAACGTATTCTACTGAAGGTTTAAAATGAAGCCTCTAGAGAGAAGGTACTTGACACAAAGTCATGAGAGAAAAGGAAAAAAAAAAAGATTTGAGAGTGAGGGGGTTTTTTGATATCAAGGCAAATTCTCTTCTCAGTTATACTGCTTAAATCCAGATTAACTCCATGGGAAGCAATAGCAACGAGCTGTAAAATTTACTTTTTTCACTTTTTTCTATCCTTCTTCATTCTCCTGAGCGGTTTAAATCTTGTGCACCATCTGGTTTTCAAGATGGTTTACAGCTGGGTTTACTTGGGCACAAAGCAGTTGAGTGATTTGCCCCAGGGTTACACAGCTGAGCAAGTACTTGAGAGGAACTAAAAAACTCTGTCCTTTGTAATTAATTCCCAACTCTTTACAACAACTACCAGACCATACCACCTCCCTCAAGGTATGAACAAAGCACAGTGAGTTGTATTACACAAGAATGTAATTAAAAGTTGGAAAAAGTTACTTAAATTACAAGCTATGTTAGGAACTGACTGAGCAAAGTATTACTGACGTGCACAATTACAATAACACTAAGACTGGCTTATGAGTTATTGAAGATATTTGTAAATGGTTATTTTCTGCAGTATTTCTGTCAGTTGCATTTCTCACACGTTTCCAGTGGTTCCCCGTGGAAATACAGTGTGACTGGGGAGATGGGAAAATCAGGCTCCATTTTTAACTTTTCCTGTGACTTGCTTGATGATCTTGGCCAGATGTCTTAATCAAAGTTACTGTGTCTGTAAGTAAGAGGAATGATACTGACACATCTTTGCCATGCACTTTAGCGTCCACAGGAGGGAATCACCAATGAGAGAGAAAGGAATTGTCCGTGTTTGCAGTAGGGATGGCTTAAATCTTAACATCTGAATTCAGATCTTGATTCCGGATTCCTTAAACTCAGAGTTGCTTGGATCCCGCCTTTACATTTGAAACATAGGAACAAAACAGAAAATTCAGATCTTGATTTCAAGGAACAGCTCAGACAGAAATAGTTGTGTCCAGGTGTACAAATGAAGAGGTAAGAGTAACTTTCTGGGACATTGAAAGAAACTTAGCCTGTACCAGAAAACAGTCGTCTAATTATTTTACAAGGCAAAGTGGAAGGCTGCCAGCCTATTGTTACTGCTGGATTTCCCTCTGCCCACTGGCAAAGCCAGAAGACTGGGTCAAAATCACACTGACTCTCTAGAGCTGCAGCTATGTTTGCAGAGCCAGCACATGACCCTGAAGCAGCAGAACATAATGACATATTTGCTAGTATTTAGTTGTTCGTGTATTTTCAGAGTTCTCCTGAGCTGTCCCTGTCTCCTTTGGGGCTAGCGCAGGAAAGCCATGCAATTAAAAGTTAAAAAAGATCTCCAGTTTCACTCTAAAAAGCTCAAAAGCAGGGACAATGGTGCAAGAAAAGACGATCCAATCTATCACCTCTGGAGACAAAGCAGGACTCTTCCTTTGATAATTTTTCACCCCTGTTCTCACTGGCTCTGCCCTTCCTTGTCCCTCTCCATTCATGCCTTTGTTCTCATTTAATTTAGCAACCAAAAGCTTTTGTAATTGTTCTTCTGTAAGCTTAGAAATACACTTTTTAATGCTTAGTTTAAAATTTATTTCCAGATATTTTAACTCCAAACATGGTTTATAGCAAAAGAAGAGTCTCTACTTAGCCTTTTGACCTTATTTACCTAAAGCATTTTAAGGCACATCTAAAATGAAGTCAGTACAACTCTGTATTTAGACAAACCTTTGAATTCATGCCATTTCTCCCCAAGTGCTCTCACTGGCTTAGCCCAATATTTCCTTCCCTTGTTTTATGCTTACAATGTTGAGCTCATTTGTTGCATAGTCGTTGCTTGCTTAAACCTGTTTAGTTCTTGTAAAGTTTTGCTGCTCTTCTCTGAAATCTCTTTGGTTTAATCAAGCACGTTCTCTCCTCTAAGCATCTGTGCAAGTGGTAGATGAGCTCAGAACAGCTGGTGATTTTCTGCTCTGTCAGAATTTTGCCCATTATTGAAGATTTTGGAATAAACAGGAGCATGGAGAGCGATGCAGCAAACCCAGCTCTAGTCTCCCTTCATCTGTTAACCTCCTTTGGTGCCAATAATTTCATCCATTATGAAGTGGACAAAGTTGATCCTAAATGATAGTGTTTCAGCACGGGTTCCTACAGATGGAAAAAACACCAAATATGAAGCAGAGAGAGGAGTTGATAGGCTCTGTAAACCCTAGGATCCAATTCATTCAGCAGCTGTCATACCAATCTTCTTTTCTTTAGAAGATACATTTTTTACATTTTCCTTTTTATCCAAATGGGTTTCAAGACACAGCCTCTGGATCTCGTCACACAGACACTTACTGTCTCCTCTGTAGCAGGTCCAGGGGAAGCTGCACATTTTCTAAATATGATGGGTGAAAGTATGCATGCCTTGTGCTGTTATTATGGATGATTGTGGAGACTGTTCCTAAGGATAATGTTTTTCTTCTTTCTGGACAATAATGCAGAACACTAGCAACCAGTAACTGGTCATTTTGGAAAAATATTAGTTTTGTTTGCTGAATCTGGAGACACACTGTACCTTCTCTGCTGGTTAGAAAGCTCACCAGATAAGCAGGAGTTGGGCTTTTTCTGATGTAGCCTTTGAACTCTCACAGAGCGTGCTGAATTATGTCACTTTTTGACTGTGATCCAGGTTTCCAGACGCTTGCAGGAGCCACCACTCTTCACAGTGTTCTGCACTGTATTTCACTTCAAAACTCTATATTTTCATATGCCATGATGAAAAAGAGAAACAACTTCGGAATATCACACTGAAGTGCAACAGCCTGTTCTCTTGCCTCACTATTTTTCATTAAGATCATGGGTGTCTGAGCTGGTTTTACATTTCTTGGGGACTAGAACTCATACTCAAGCAAAAGTGTTTATCATTTCAAATGAACAAGACTCTTCATTATTTAACTAGCAGAACAAGGTATACTGTCGTACACCTCAGCAGTTCTGTGACTGTCAGTAAAGAGCAGTGGGATAGGGAAATGAAAGAGAGGATAAAAACTTTAAATTATGCTCCTGTGTGCATTTGATTTTCAGTAAAAGAGACGGACTCTCCCTCAAGCACTGGGAAAGGTAATAGGCTGGTGGCAGTGCTGAATATAGAGAAAGCAGTAACGGCGATTTTGCCTCAACAGTCTGTGCTCCGATCCCTCCGTTTGGGCATGATGGGAGAGGTCAACAAGTACCTCCCAAGTACACAGAAAGGGTTTACTGGGAAACCATGGGTTCTCTGAGGCAGAACCAAAATGACGTTTCTGTGAACTGCACATCTGGAGGTGCTCTGCTGAAATGGAAAACCAGAATCCAGGCCCTGGAGATCCATTAGCATTTCCCATCTACATCCTTTCAGAGCAGTGGTGAAAACCCCACGTCTTTGTCACATTCCAGCCCACGTGATTACATCATGCCTATGTCAAAGTCACTTCTCCTAAAGGGCTACAGTAATATTGCTGGTGTCAGTGTAGATACTGGTACAGCTCCAGCAATGAACTGAGGGTTTGTCTCGCCATTCTTATCCAGCCTTTTAACTGCCAAGACCACCTATGAAGTCCAGAGTCCAAGAGCTAGTACCAAATATCAAATATATCTGACTAGTGTTCATCAGTCTGTGCTGGAGAGCAGTAACTGTCTCTCAGGAGAGCGATAATCTGCCAAAAGAGCAGCTTTTAAAACCCAGAATACATATTTGTGTCAGGGCTGTGAAATGATACATTTTATATATAAGTGCTATTCTGCTAGCATTATTTATTAGGCAGCTTTGAAGAAAGCAAGAAGTTTTGTTTCGAAATCCTGAGTGCTAATCATTGAGATTCCTCATTTTATCTATTTTGGTATTTTTAATTTTAGCCATTTGCACTTATGAACCTCACACTGGGGAATGAAGCGAAACAAATGGAGCCAAAGGTTTGTCTCTGTATGTTTGGCAATGCGCATTTTCCCCACACTGCAAATATGTCTCAACACTGGAAGAACCAATAATCATGAACAGGGCTGAGAGGGTACACTCAGTTTGTAAAGCCCAGGCCCCCCTCAGTCCCTGGGCTGTGGCTACTGGTAAGAGCCACTGGAAAGACAAGAATACACATCTAAAAAGCATCAGTGCTCACCACCCATTTACACATGGTTTGCAAGGAGCTTTAAAACCAAAGCTTCACAGGATGACGGGAGAAGGCTGTCAAAGGGTTAAATGTTTCCTGCCTTTAATCTAGAATCACGTAATGTGGAATGAATGTTTCAGCTCAAACTGTTTCCTCACTCTGACAGTTTCATAGTGTGAGGTCAAAGTGTGGGAGAGATGGAGAGAAAAGAGGGGGAGCATGGAGCGGTGAGCTAGTAAACCCAGAGAAACACACAGACACCCAGAGAAATAAAAAGGATGGTTTCTCAAGCAGGTCAAGGGCTGTGGTGGAGCCATAGGCAAAGTGTGTATGGCTTTAAGGACTTCCTGCTCTGGGCTGCCTCTGCTTCTCCCATGTGTGCTGCTTCTGCTCTGGGCACAGTTCCCACGCTACATTGCAAAACGCGCCTTGAGTTTCTCACAGTATCTCTGCCCAGACACAAAGTGCAGCTTCAGTCCTTCCTGCACCCTGCAAATTCAGGAGGTGGGACCCCTTTGGGGGTACTGCTCGCTATATTTATTTTTTCCTGCCTGTGTGGATCTTTTCCTATGCTCCCGGATCTGTTTCATACACCAAAGGGCTCTACCCGACCCAGCAAACTTCAATTTAAAAACTCATCAGATTTGAAATTAATTTGATTTTTTTGACCAACCTGATCTCAGATCACTTCTTACAGAAACAGAGACTGGCCTAGTTTGATTTCATTTGCCAGCCTTCCTACAACGACAAAGTAATCACTCATTCATGACTATCACGATGTCAAAATATACTTCTGCAGATCAGTGCATCACATGTCTGTCTGTTTCCCTTGTAGTTTCCACCTCCTCTGCTGTGGGCAGAAGTTGCCTTTTGGGGAATTTTTACTTATCTAATTTCTTGCCAATTAACATAAGCTTCTTATCACTTATACAGGGATTGAGAAAAAAAGAAAACATAAACAATTACACAAACACTTAAATAAACACATTTCATTACCCCTCCCCCTTAAGCCAAACACAAGTGTCTTGACCTCCCTTGTTTTCACCCTGGGTTACACTCTGTCCACCCCAATTCCTCGCTTCTCTTTCTTAAAGACATCTGAGCAAGAGCATCACATGCTCCTTTGGTGGGCTGATGTTTTGGCGTGCAGTGGGGTGTTGCATGGGTGTCAGAGCTGCTAGTGACAGGCACATGGCACTTCATGGTCATCTCCCCCATGGGTCACCTCTGCAGCCCCTGGCATGCACTAACTGGGCACTTACACACACATCGATGCAGTAAACACAACAATTTATGCCAAATACACTCCTCCCAAGTAGCAAAGATAAGGACACCCCCCTTCCCAAATGATGGCAGTAACACAAAGAGGTTTGGTAGATCAGTCTGCTGCTGAGAATAGTAAATTCTGCATCTTCCCACCAAATGATAACAAACGTCTGAAGGGAATCAGCTGACAAATGCTCTTGCTCAACACCACTTGCCCCTAAGCTGCATGAAGAAAACAAACTCTTTTCATGGCAGGAAATCCTCAGGCCAGTTTGTCGCCAGGATTCAGAAAGATTTAAATAACAGAGCTACTAGCAGCAGATTTTGACTGGTGAATGATACAGGCAGAAAAGCTGGTCAGCAAGCGTTTCTGTGGGCTGAGAGGGACAAATCCTATTTTAAGGCTATTGGGCAAATGTGGGTTCTAACACTTTCAGGATAAAGATGCAGGCTCCTCCAAAGAGGACAACTCCAGAACTCTTTTTAGGAGTTCTACATGAAAACAATTTCTTGTGATTTAGAATAAGGTCAGACTCCTACCCACAACTCCAAACATTTTATTTCTAAAACAGGCCACATGAAAATTCCCTGGCTCAGACCTACCAGTGTTCAGCATGCAGTTTCAGCCTTTGAACTGAACGGAAAGATCTTAATTTAAGTCTCTTCCTTAATGCTACTACGTGTATTTTCAAACATCCTCTGTGGGACACTACCAGTTCCTCTAATCCCGTATGTCCATACTCCTTGTCTCTTGGGCATGTTTTCCTGCTAGTGCAAGAGGTAATGTAACCTACGGGGCCAAGAACACTGCAGGGTGTTGCTCAGATTGTCCCACCCTATGCTTCGGTTCCCATAAAATTAAAATTATACTTCCTTCCTTTGTAAAGTGTTTTGAGATCTATTGATTAAAACTGTGTGTAAGCCAGGTGTCATACTGTTTTCAATATTCTATTGCTGCACCCTTGTGTGGAGAAGAGCTGATGGTTTGTTATTAATAGAGCAGGAAGTGGGGATTAAACTTTGCTCTCTAATCACAAACAAAAGCTACAAGAGCTCTGTAGCTTCTGGGTAAACTTAGGAATGAACAACTGTGTCTAAGGAAAGTGAATCCCAGAAGTAGAAACACAGATTGATGTCTCAGAGGGAGCTGAATTAAAACAAGGTCAGGCTTGGCAGCCTGCCTCCTCTTCACCTTGTGAATGCTCTCCAAGGGACGGATCTGGAACATAACTGTTTTGACACAGGGTTTCCTGTTGCAAATACGACATGCATGCTCCACGTCAAGCAGCTGGGATTTTTTTTTTATATATGCCTAAGCCACATTTTCAAGTGGTGTAAATTGCCATAGCACCATGAGAGTCTTGCGGATCAAAAGAAATCCAGCTGTTAGTTTTTATTAGCTGAGGATTCAACCCAGCCTCAAAATCACCCACAGAAAAACCCCAAATCCATTTCTGAGGCTAGGAAGGTAGTTTCACATATGCAGACAAAGTAGGACAGACATCTTTTCAAAGCCCAGGTTACCTCTGCAATTGCAGAGAAAGCTTTGCAGAGTTAGCCTTTGTGTCTACTGGTTGCCTCCATTAAGTCATACGGAAAAAGTTTTGAGAGTTGTGTAAACAAAAGCTCTGCATATTTAGTGGCCCTCTGATTTGCTTTAAACTCCTCATGCATATTTTGCATTCACTTTCCAGGAATAGCCCAGTGCAATTCATCCTGGCACAAGAGTTCCTAGTGACTGGGATTGATGTCTTTAGGATATCAGTTACCCTGTTGTGCAGCATCAGACTACTACGATGCACGTGGGAGTCCTGATCCCCCTGTGGGCTACCGGATTATGATAAAACAAATATGATTTTACAGCAACAACCAAATAGGTTATTTATAGATGCATCAGTACCTTCTAGCACAGTATGGAACGTCGTGAGCTACCACTGGCCATGCCGGTACATCCAGATAGCACAGCAATTGCCTCCGCAGCCAAACCAGACCCAGACCTGAAAGCAGCACAGCTCTGTTAGCACAAAGCTGCATTCTAGCTAATAATCCCTGCTTAACTGCAAAAATGCAGCACTGTGCTAACACAGCCCTGCTGCTTCCAGTTTTGGAGCTGGTTTGGTCGGCATTAACTGAGGACTCACCGCCCCACACTCTATTGTGTGATGTGGACATGCCCTTAGAGTTATACAGCTGGGTATTTGTTCTGGAAATGCTCGTATGCTCACCCACTCAGCACAGAAACAATGCAATGTGGGGGGTTTTTTCTAAGTGGTCATAATTAACAAAGCACAACCCATATAATCATACGGCACTGCTCAACATCATTGGAGAAACACACAAAAAAAGAATTACCTCCCCACTGCTTTTGAATAGCACAAAAAAGTAAATAACCTTACCACAAGAATTCAGCGAGCAAAACAAAGCCTAAATTCATCAGCAGTATCATCTCCACTCCTTTAGAGTTCAAGCAGTGTTTAATAAATGCTCTATGGTATGACCAGCCTTTACAATTGCTGCACACGTGCTGTGCTGTGAATTGGAGATGTGACAGACACAGTGTTCTGTAAACATCGAAGCTCACCAAAGCATGTTCATTTATTATAACATCAGTGGTGGCAGTAGCTATGCCATTGCGGCGCATGCCCAGAAATCCAGGTCTAAGAAAGAGCTATCACATAAAAATAAACAGGGCTCTAGTCCAGTTATTTAGCAGGGCATAAAAGCAATTAAAGAGATACTGAGGAAACCAGTCATGGAAAAATCAAGTCAGACTATTTAAATTCAGTTTTATGGTTATTTTCCTTCTTTAGTGTGTATTCCTCCCTATGTTTACTGTTGTTTCTAAAGATGATGGCAGCTACATAAGCATCAAGATTTTTGAGTGCTCTTCTGACTATCAATGTCCAATTTACCCTTCAATGTTCCAGTAAGTCCAGATGCCCCAGTAAAGATATCATCACTACCTGTAAAGTACAGAGCAGGAAATAAAATGAACTATAAGGAGCCACTCAGCACAGGCCCACTATGTGAGTTTTATAAAGTAAAAAAATTTTAAATACAAAATGTAAATTTAGTATCAACATATTTCAAGCAAATGTAGAGCAAAAAAAAAGCCTTGCCACTGTAAACCTGTTTTTCTAATACTAGTACTTCTGCATGCACGAGATGCTCCATTTGATTTCAATGGATCAGCTTGTTGAATAACTTTTTTGCCTTGAAATTCTAGCCCCTTTTAAGGAAGACACTTTAACCTCGGTTCTTCTGAGGGAAAAGGAGCTTGAACATTATCTAGTGCTATAGCTGTGGTTCCCTGATCACTGACGGTTTACAAGGCCTGCAGCTGCCGTGCAGAACCACATCGTCTTTTTCAAATTCTCAACTGAATGCTGGGCGGATGCATGGCAATCTGCAGTCATTTCTTCCTGGTTAACAGCAGTCTACAGCCCCAAAAGTCTGGGAACTGGTACTCTAGGCTAGATTAGATTTTAAAGGAAGGATGACAGCAAGTTATTTTTGCATTCTACTAAGCCAGTTAATATATTATGTAATAAATGATAATTCTCAGTTCTTCATTTGTACCTCTTTTCTTTAACATACTCTTTATGTGCTCTGTGGAGGCAGTTATGTGTCATTGAAAACTTGGTTTTATGTTATACCACTTTTGAGTGACAGAAGGGCTGTGTGGAGGGGTGTGCTTTATACCAGACTTTAGGGCCAACATTTTCCACTACCAAAGTCTCAAAGTATGTGCTTTAGCTGCCCCTACTCAGGCATCCAAATAAGCATCTGGGGATTTAATGAAAGAGGATGGCTGTTCACCACATGTCCATGGACATAAAATTGATCTAGGCTATGTAGACATTGGTGTAGAATTTGGCAAAATATCAGCTGGAAAATTAGTAGTTAAACCACAGAAAACAAGGCTTGGTATAAAGATTTTGCTGTAAATAGAGAACTATTTAAAAGAGAAATGACAGGATGGACCGAAAAGGATTGGACTGGTATGAGCTAAGTACTAGAATTTATGAAGAATCAGACTTGCAACCAGTCTTGTTAAATATTTTTATGAATGACTCTGGCACAAACCATCAGAACATGCGAGTAAAACTTGTTGATGATGTAAAGCTGGGAGGCACCATCAATATACAGGAGTGCCCTACAGGAAGAATGGCATTCCTCTGAGGAATTGAATCATAGTAATAGGATGCAAGAGCAAACGCCTAGGGACCGAGAACAAGAATTTCTCCTCTAATCAGTCAGAAGCAACACAGGAAGAGAAAGGCCAAAGTATATTACAGTAGCATGTATGGATATCAGTGTGTTGCAGCTGTGAAACAGGAAATGGGATCTGAGGATGTGTCGGGCAAAATAATTACAGCAAAGGCTGGGCGTATGAATGGCACCATACATGGGCTGCCCGAGACCTTCCCCTGAGCACTGCACAGAGCCCTGGTCACTCATCTTCATTAGAATACAGGTAGGCAGAGGAATTACTGAGGGTAGGAAACCTGTCATAGTAGAGGAGGCAGAAACTGCGATTATATTTTTATATCTCTGACCTCCAAAGATCCTGGAGCAGGCTACAAATGTGTTTTTTATGTCCACATGGCATAGCACATTGCGCAAGGAAATATTAGCTCAGATGTGACTGAGTGTTTGGTGGTAGGGCTACATACACAGTCCCTGTGCCCCTGCTTGAGGCTCCATTTTCTTGTTCTTTCCCCCCAGACTGCTTCTCTCCATCGTGCTGACACAAACATTTCTGCAGTCACCTGGGAACTGAGTCAGAAAATTGATCCACCCAAAGAACAATGTGGCAACAATAAAATGGTTATTTTTTGACATCAGGTCTCCAGACAGTCAAATATGTGTGGACTTCTTTGAAAACTGAGATTTGCTCAGTCAGTGGTGACTTGGGAATCTTGGAGAAACTGTATTTTCATTGTAGAGACGGGCCTTCACAAAGGTGCCTTATTTGGGCTTGTGGAAAGTATACTCCGAAGAGACAAAGTTACTCACTACACATCCATTACAGCGGTGAAGAAAAATTTGTGAGCTAGGGAAAAACATTGAGCAGGAATTACTGAAGAAAGTGGCTGTGAATTCCCACTAGTCTGGGAATTAGAAGCTGGTTTCTATCCGTTGGAGCAGGTGAAGATCTGGAAGAGCCTTCCAGCTTTAATTGGTTTTAAGAGGACATTTGTCCATCAGGGACTGTACAAGGCAGCTTTAAAATAGTTGGAAGTGTTCTTCATGTCCAAGGAGGTCCCTTCCAGGGACCTGGCACACACAGAGACAAAAATTAAGTACCCTCCTCCAACAATCTGTCACAGGATACAGTAAAATGTGTGGCAAAGCACACCACATTTCTCTACACAAATAAAAAAATCTTGGCCATTTCTTTCCACTTTGTACCTTTGCAATACAGTGCAAATTTCACCACTATTGCTTATCAGCACTTTTCACTCAAATATCTCAAGACAAATCAACCCACAATGTGCAAGACAGAAGAACAAGGCTTGAAAGACTTTCTTCTTGGAAGGAACAAGTCCTAAAGTAAGCGGGAGAAGGGCATATCCTAATATTTTATGCTGAACTGTTACACAGAATTCATCCCCATACCATTCTTCACTTTAATATGAAAGTTTCCCATCCTGGGCAGATTGACTCCAAGGGTTTTAAAAACACAGAAAAGAGGAGCTGGACACTATGGCTAAAAAGAAATGGTTGTAATAGGCATGACTGATCATAACAGAGAAAAATTCAACTAAAAATGATAGATGAAGAATAATTCTTCTGCACCACTCTGCAGCTGCAGCATAAAGTTGGAATGATGCAGGGGTTTCCTTTAGTGCATGCCTATCCAAGAAGCACGGCCATGGCTTGGGTGCATCTCACAAGTGCAATGAATTCCCATTGTCCGCAAACCTGCAATGACACCTACTGGTAACCAATCAAAGATGTTCCTGCTTACAAACAATGTGAGCCTGCATGTTTCCAAATGTAAAAGAGATTTATTTTTACATCCCGGCTTTCGATCATCAAGGTTCTCCACAGTGGTTGTGTACCACTGTGCAGGAAGCTGCGCTCTATTTAGGTGGCTTATTTGCAAACCACCATTTTATCATTTCTGTCTTCTGTTCTGAGCTGAATAATCCATGCTGGAACACGTCAGTGTGTGTGCCTAATGTGTGTGGGCATTGGGACCTCATTACTCCCCTCACCTTGGGCCAGGTCTATCAGGTGTGTATGGCATGGACCTTTCATGGACCACTCCTATACCTCCACACTAACAGTTCTGTTATCCTACAGGACAGGAGTTGCCCTTAAACTGCATTCCTTGGCACCCAGCACCTAATCAACTGCTCCCTGAAGGCCTTGGAAGGTGACTCTCTTTATATGCAGTTGTCAGCGATAACATCTAGAAGTTATCTAGGTTATAGATAACACCTAGAAGATCACTCATGAACTGGTGAAATGAAGCGAGCATCACTTCAAATAAAATAGTCCCACTTCAGACAGCAAGGGGAAACCAATGGTATTTGATAAACATCTCATTTTAGAACCTAACACTGGAAAGTTTCAGAGCCAGTGGTAGTAAATTTCCTTCAAAAACCTTTGTTTTCTCACCTTAAAATGAAGACTTTGACAAAATATATCCACCAAATCTGTGAAGGACTGATGGTACGCTAAGCACTTCACAAACCAAAGGAAGGCAGGAGACGTGACCAAACTATGAAAAGTCTCAACCCTCAGCTCAGAGTTAGCATTAGGCTTTCTAATTTTGAAGAAATAACATAGCAGGAAAGGGAGAGTGGGGAGGGAGAATCTGCATATATTCTGAAAGCTGGATGGGTTTTAATATATATTCTCTCAGCCTGCTGGAACACCACAGAATGATTAACGCTTGTACAGGGTGCCATAAATTACAGGAAAAATACAAGCAAAGTAATTAGAGTCAGAGATGAGTCTACACATGAGATATTCTTACTGAATTCCTCACATTTGTCCCAAATTTTAAATTGTCTTCTTTGTCTTTTTCTAACATATTTCTGGGTGGGACTACAGCTATGCGTAAATAATAAAGTTCCCCAAATTATTTCTAAGACTGTAACGGTTGATTGAAATTATTCATTTGCATTAAAGAAAATGCACAGCGAGAATGTTCTGTATTTGTGAATAGGTAAAGAGTTGGACAGACAGATTATCTGTTGGCATCCCTGAAGAGTACACAGCCTAGATTAATCTCATTAACTTCAGATATCTCCAGAGTAGACATAAATATCTGAGGGCTAGTTTTCCAACTTCTCTCTACAACTATGAGAAACGAGCACTTGAAGGGCACACTTTGTCTCATCCTCGACATCTGGAAATATCTCTGCCAAGGTGAGATGAATTGTGCCTCAGAGAACGTATTTTTCCCTTATATGGAGACACCATATATATCAACCTTATACGATACATATAAAAACCTTGTATAAAAGATCCTATAAGGAGAGTCTGGACAACTATCTGGTGTGGCAAATACCTGGCAAATATCCAGCGTGGAGAGATGAACTGTCTGCCCTCATGTTAAAAGACAGACCTTGCAACAGCCTTTGCTGTGCATCGCATGAACTTCTACTGCAAAGGCATAATGAGAGGCCTTGCTAATTCCTTTTATGAAGGGTTTATGATTTTTTGATTACATTTTCAACTGAAGTAGCGATTATGTTGTGATATCTTATGATCACATTAGCCCACATATTTTAAGGATTACCTTTACCTCCTTGATTAACACAAATGAGACAAATAGCCATAACAATGGATGGTCCAAGCCCTCAGTGTCTCTTACAGCGGCACAAAACCACTCAGCCAAGGGTGTACCAGTGAGCTGCCAGAGTGGCAGCCCCAGTGCCTGATGAGGGGTACAACTACTGCAGCCCATTTTGTTTACATCATATTTCTCTTTTTTTTTTTTCCTATCAAATCACCCCATGGTGAAGGGTCACTTTTGTTTGAGACATCAGGAGCAAGGTCAGCTGTAGGTGTAACTCCCTAGAGCAGTTCCTACAAGTTTCCCCTTGCATTAAGCATAGTGCTTCTGGGAGCCATGTAACTACAGTCGCTGAGGGGCAATTCCTACCCAGCGTAGAAATCCACCACAGACTGCAGAGCATCATCTGAGCCCTTAATTTGGGCATAAGCAGCATTTTGCTCATCCAAAACTTTCTCTGGTAAAATGGCATGTAGAACTCACTATCTTTTTATGTGTCTCCAGGAAACAATTGGGTTCCAAATGGACTAGTTTGTCCGTGGTTATAACAGACACTGAGAGCTAATATAGTATTTACTTAATTTGGCAAATTTTGAAATCTTCCTTTAATTAGAGCTAAATACAGTCTGTTCTTGAAATTCATTTATTTATACTACTAGGCGTACCCACTGATATAATCAAATGAGAATTCTGCCTGCAAATATGTTTTTCCTCCTGCATTTAGAGCTCATGGCATTCCACAACACTTTGAGGCCAAAGTCTGCGACTTAAGAGAACCAATTCTTTGGCAGGAGTCACTTCTTGTGAAAATATTTTTGGCCCAGAATGACAAGGCTTATGTAGGTCCCCACAGTTCCCTATCACTAAAATACCACAAGCTATTATGGAATGAAAAGGAGTCACAAGGTTAAGCCAATGTCCTCTGGATCACTGAAAATTTGAGAAGCTGATCCAATTTAAGAGTCTGTCCTAAGAAAAGATGGATCTCTTTTTTCCCCCCAAATCACATTATCGTTAAAACTTGACTAGCCACATAAGATGATAGCATCTTGAAGGGTGAAAGAATAACACTACCTATTACCTCACCTGATGAATTGCCAGAATTCAAACGCCTGTTTTCACAACACCAGTTAGCTTGAAAATGAGCAGTCAGCATCAAAAAACACTCCAGATACACAGTGGGGTTTGATTAGCTGTACAGAAAGACTGGATTAGCAGCCCTACTGAATTAGCAGCTGATGAGCTATTACAACTTGAGCTGGTGCATCCCACTGTGTGTAGCACTTGAGCTTGAATTCCCCTCTCCAACAGGCTAGCTGGTGCATCCTTAAAGGATCAACTAATTTGGACTAGAGCTTAATGTGGGGGCAGGGTGTGGGTTAGTATTACAGCCAGCTCAGGTGCCTGCACAAGCCACTACTGTCACTTCAGGGATCATTGGATAAACGTGAATGAAAACAAGAGTATGACAAGGAGGTGGTTGTGTCAGGGAGCTGAAAAGATCGCGGGTTTAGTCCTAATGTCACTTCAATGAGAGTTTAAGATCTTGAAAAGTTTTTTCCAGAGATCTACTAGATGTGAATTTAGTGTTCTCAGGGTTTAGGAGACAAATATCCTTCACACAGAACTCATCAGGACTAATGCTGTCAAAGAGTGAAAGCACCTAGGTAAGGGAAAAACTCTTTTTTTTTTTTTTTTATTAAAACTACTGCAGAGGTGTTTCTCTTCAAATCAGTTCCTGAAGCACGTAAGTAGAGGGATGCCCAGTTACCAATCCTGCGTGTGACTGGGATAGCCAGGAGATGCCAATCTCATGAATTTACACATAGTACCAGCGTTCCCACGCATACACAGAGCCTGCAGGGAAAATGAGTATGTTTCTAACATTAGGCAACAGCCTAATGCCCTGGAATGTGGCAACACCTCCAAAGAAACTCTCTAAAAAATCTTATTAGAGGCCATATAGCATAGCATCCTGAGGCAGACTACGAAAACAAACAAGTGATTCAGGAGAACTGGACATTATTTGGCAAAGACCAGTAATTCACATAGTGCAGCACGTACCTCCAATCCTTTTCAGGTATTTTTTCCCCTGAGCATTATTCTTCCGCTTTGGTGTAGACAGAAGGATGGTGTCCCTTAATGCTGCCATATACAAATATATGCAGCTTCTGGACTTTCTCAGGGTGCAAGACTTGACACAGAAAAACCTAACATGCAAAAGTCCCCTTTCCTCCACCTTTTATAATCATTTATACCTCTATAAAGGAAGGCAAAACAAATGAAATTTCACCAATACAGCATTGTGGCATTTTATAGCCTTTTAGCGATGTAAGTAGCATCAGAAAGTTTTGGAAAACAGAGAATCAAAGCTGCTGGGTGCCAATATGCCATTAATCTGTTTTCATTTGCTACCTCACATTTTATTAATATAACAGAAGAAGAATCAGGAGATTAGAGCTGAATCAAACACTTCACACCAAGAAGATTCAGAATTTTTTTCTAAAGTCTTGTAATTTCCGAGCATACAATAGAAACCAAATGTCTCCATCAGGATTAGGCCATAAACCACCCACGAAAAATAAGCATTACCAAATATAAACTGTCCCAATTCTTTTTTTTTTTTTTGTCAGCAAACAAAACACCATCAGCTTGTTTACACAGACAGTAACCAGCTTTGCAATTAAGCAAGGCAAAAATTCAACAGCTGATTTGTATTATTTTCCATGCAAATGGAGCATTTATGAAGCCAGCAGAAAGGTAGGAACAGCTGATTCTCTCCAAGGAACAACGCGTGGCAGGTTAAATTGCATTGCTTGTTGATATATAAAGAGGAACCACAAGAAAACAGCTACGCAGTACGAAGGGCCAACCATTTCCCTTTTACTCTGAGAAACTATTAGTATAAATTAGAAACTGTTAGTCACTGTGGTGTGTGGGTGCGGGACCCAGAGAATAATCAAGATCACTTTCAGTGAGAGCTCTTCTGAATCCATAAACAAATTTATTAAAAAGTCAGCTCCTTACCCCACACTGGAACTGCAGTGCAAAGAATAACTGCTCTGCATGTAAGTGACCCTGATGCCACCCCTGGGTGAGGCACAGTGATTTATTCTCTTTTTAAGCTACTACCTGTTGAAGCCAGGGTTTGTCTTGATCCCTGTCTCGCAACGCATCAAGCACAGTGTTGGCATTCACGTAACAGAGAATGATGGTTAAAATCCCAGAAAACTACTATAAATATTGGGGAAAACCCATTTGATGTCAGGACAAGTGGGTACTCCCGTCAAAGGTAGATCAGCCAATATAGGAAATGACAGCTCAGGGTCAAAGCCTCTTTACTTTTGAAATGTGATGCATTAGGACTTAGCTTATTAAGGAGAGATTTAAACTGCAGGCTAAGATGTAAGCACAGTTTGCTTAGGGATCAAACTGTTGGATTAGAAGTGTTTCAATTATTTCTAGCCATTTTTTCATAAAGCCTCAGTTCTATGGGCATTTGTTCTGTGTGTTTTTATGTGGAATCAGGGCCAATTTAAGATTATGACACATAGTTAAGCTTTGTAGTAAGGGCATATTGCTATTGTTTGGAGAAATACTTGATCACCCAATTTAAAAAAATCCAACATTAAGTAAATCAATACGGTGTTAAGAAAATTTCAGTTTCAAAAGATGAGATCATGTAACCTTAACTTTTCTGTCTGTTATTTACAGTGGGTAGGCAGAATTCTCGCAGTTGTGCTTTTCGACAGCCTTCATATATTTAGTCAGAAATCTTTGTTTCTGGAATCCTTCTGTGTTGTCATGGAAATTATCACCATGTCCTTAAGACTAGGATAACAATTTTATGACAAATTACAGGAGATAGGGAAGGAGAATATTTTGGCATAAGACAATACTTACAAGGAAAAAAAAATCACACAACATTTTTGCACCCTTAAAAGGCATCCAATTAAAGATTACTCTCTAATCTCTGCCCATTCTTTACAACTAGGCAAGTACAAAATCTAGCAATCTGCAGAAGATATTTTTTTACAGCATTCACTATCAGGCAGCCTGTGCAGTCCAGGGAGGATTGGCCAGGCCATCTCAGGCTGCTTCCAACCATTCGTCCTAAGCATCGTGCACCAAAATCTAAGAACAAAGCATAGCAGAACATAAAGATCTCTTTCTGACCATTTTAATATCTGAATCTTGCAGACTGTGTCTGTCATAGACACCTTCTGCAATCACCAGGTCTCTAAACCTTTATTAAATTGTTCCTACATGAAAATCATCTGAATGGTACCCAACATAGATTTTTAACAACAGGGGAAACTTACTACATAAGGAAAGGGATGTGGAAACCGATTGTAGCAGAGGAGAGAAAGATGCTTTCCCCCCTTATTGCTCCACTATAAATTTTGCAGAGGTGTCCAAGGCATCTGGCAAGCAAAGAAGAAAGATCTAGAAGGCAGAGACCTGTTGTTCCAGGCTGTATTCTAGGCCATATATGCCGCCCTGCTAGCTCTAAAAAGCCAAATGCTGGAGGATTCATTACAGGGGCATTTTCTCAAGGAAGGTGATTCCTCTTCTATGAAGGAACCATGTCCACAAGCAACTTCCAAAGCAAAGCACGACAATTTTTGTCTTGCCACTGTAAATTAGATAAATAGATCGTTTGGGCTGAGAATGGCTTTCAGGGGGTCATCTTCATTTGCCAGATCTAAAGCAGGTTTCTGCTGCTCCACAAATCAGACAAGTTCCAGAAGCCAGAGCACAAAGAGAGCTGAAAGCCAGCTTTGCCCTCACCAGGTCTATCAGATATGGGAACCAAAAGGTCGATAGCGATAAGATACTAAACTATCTATCTCTTTCTAAAACTTCAACCCTGCTGCCTTTCACAGTTAGCTGGACTCACTGACTAGAATACTAAAGAATGCAAAATTTCTGCTACTTCCCATTTAGGGAGTAATTAATTGACCTACAAATAAAAATATCAGTTCTGCAGCTGTCTAGAAAACAAAAATACCTAAGATGATTCATATAAACAGAATCGATATTTCTGATATTTTTTAAGTGAAAAACAAACAGGAAAAATGGAACTTGGATCTTTTTTTTTTTGTGGTCTTTTTCCTTTTTTTTCGTGAGAGACATTGTTGATTATTTCAGTTTTCAGACTATTTTTTAAAATTAATTTCAAATTATTATTTTTTATTTTGCAGATAGCACAACACAGCAGTATGTGGAATCAAAGTAAAGGTATTTCAACATTTCGCTGGTTACATATAGCCAGAGGACAACTTTGTGTTATATGCACTGGAACAGGTTGTCCAGGGAAGTGGTTGAGTCCCCATTTCTGGAGGCATTTAAAAGATGTCTAGATGTGGTACTTAGGGACATGGTTTATTGGTGGACTTGGCAGTGTTAGGTTAACAGTTGGAATCAATGATTTTACCGGCTTTTTCCAAACTAAATTATTCTGTGCTTCTATGTCTGAGCTGCTTTCAGTGCAGTTCTTGGAAAACCTATAAACAGACTCGATGAATGACATCCTGGATAAAAAAAGCTCTTAGTAATGAATTGAAAATATTTTTCTTCTTGTTTTTTCTAATATTGGTATTCAAAACTGTAACTACTTCAAAAATTTGGAGTTTCAAAATTTGATTTTCCTCGCTACGTTCTAATTAACAAAAGCACTTCTTCCATTTATAAAAGGAAAGATTTTTCACATTAAAAGAGATTTGCCAAAGTCAGATGGTCTTAAAATAAAACACAAAAAATCCCAGGTGCTTTGCGTTTCTCCTTTCAAGACGTTATTACGTGTTCGAGTAGCAATTTCAACCATTTACCAGTAGAGGGCAGACGCTGACAATAGTTTGAGGATACAGCCCTAACGCCAGAGCAAGCTTTTGGTTAATTAAAGCGCTAAAGCCGAGAAAAGGAGCAGGATGCATTTTAAGACCATCACTTACTAATGCGTAAGTATGATAAAAGCTCTCCAAAGGGCAATCATTGCAGCTGACATAAAAGAAGGAAGCTCACTGCTGGGGGACGAAACCTCCCACTTAAAAAACAAAACAAATCCCTTATTTTCTTCCTGTTGGAGAGTAACTAATTTCAGTCCAATTATTTATTTCAAAAGAATAAAGAAACCTCCATGTCTGAAAACCACACAGAAAAGTGGTTCTACACAAAACACCCTAACCCTGGTAATGGTGCCAGCTCCAAAGAAGCTGCACCGTTGGGGTTAGAGTGGCTTTGAAGATCCGAATGGCTGGTTAAAGGCCTGCCCAGAAGGACCAGGGAAAGACAAACAAGCCTCAAAGGCACAACACACACCCCCAGACCTGATAGCATCCTTTAGCCACTTCAAAAGAGAGCAGGTCTGTTTGATATTCACTTTTCCTCCTTGAATTTGGAAACATGTAAACAGAGAGCCCTGGCCAGCAGCCTTGAGCTGAATGCAGGATCTGCAGAGGGAAGTGGGAGGGGTCCGTGGCACAGCTGGCCTGGCCTGGCTGTTGTCAAACGGGAAGGTCTATCTGGTGCTGGCCCCTGGAGATCAAACAAAAGATACAGCCCCTTTGAGAATATATTACTATATACATTTGGGAACTTCCTGGCCTGGCACAAGGTTACTGTATAGGATTTCACGCCAGACCTCCTTTGCTGCTTGTCAGGATTTTGTTGCAATTCTTGAGAGTTGTCCAGCTTCTCTGGATGACCCTACTCCTGGAATTTGCTGTGCATGTACAGTCCTCAGCCTTTGTAATAAGGAGTACACTTTAAACAGCCGAAGAAGAAAAACCAAAAACTGTAACCCTAAAGGATGCAAATCCAGGAAGAAATCAGAAATAACCCAGTGTTTATTATTTTTAGGTTAGTGAGAATTTTATGAAACATCTCATAGTTGGGTGCCTGACTCATGATACTTAAAAGCTTGAGGATGTCAAACCTATAATTATTTACCACTGGAAAATCAAAGAGAAACACCAATTTTCATAAACCTCGAGCTTCAGAACATAAGCCAATCTCTGCACCAAGAGCCTCTTTTTGAAGTTGGTTATTTTAGAAAGGCTCTTTGTGGAAATTCCTCTGAAACACCCTGTCCTGACGTCTGCTGGAGATGGCAAACAAGAGTAAATGAGCCACTGGTCAGATGGCTTAGCAGTTCCTCAAGCAGTAAGGTGCCTGCTGACCAAAATATGTGGTCAGCAAAACATTGTGAATAATTCCTCAACAGGCTCACTGAAGCCACCCTTGTCAATTCTCTGGTGCCACCGCTTCTGTTGCTACTCTGTTAGAAAACAAGGGGTGGAAAAACCACTTTGTCTGAGCTTCCATGAGTTGATATTTCTCCCCAGAGCCCTTCACCAAGAGAAATTTCTCATCACGCCACCAACGCTCTCTGCAGCCCTCACTCAGACTGCCAGTCTACCTTTAAAGTACCTTTTTACAGGTCCCACAGAACTTTTGGAAGAGTTCTTACTCTGGAGAACAAATTCCTGTTGCCCTCTTGCCCTTGCTCTGCTCTCCAATCAGATCCCACCTCCTTTCTCGCTTAAAATTGGGGTCACTTTGCCCATTTCCTGATAATGACACTGCAGAGCAGGGCTTGTAAATCCCATCACTGCCATCAAAAAGACTCCAGGGACCAAACAGCTAAGGGAAAAGGTATCTTTGGTTAGTGAAGTTTTTCCCTTCCCCCAGTTTTTGAAATTCAGGTGGGATGAGCTTCCAGGCTCATCTCTGAATGCAGTGACTTGTGCAAACAGTGCTCTACTGCAAAGCAAAGGAGAAGGATAGAAACAAGAGATCTAAAGGCTCCTGTCTGTATGTTCTCAGGCTTCTTCCCTTTGCTTTATCAGGGTGCCTTACATTAAAAGGAATCTTGCAGTTTAAAGGTCTTGTCAGTCTGCAGCTGGCTATGAAAAGCTCACCATGAAAATACTTCAACAGTGAGTGAGTGACTGGGTGGAGATGGCCTATGCACAGCCCCTCTGCAGCTATTGTTTGGCAGCTTGTCTGAATAGGTTTGGAAGCCTCTTCCATGAAGAGCTGATCTTTTCTCCTCCTCTGCTACTTACTTCGCCCACTTTCATGTTTTGTACTTCAGAGCTGTGCTGCTTTGCTAGCCAGGGTCAGCACAAGGTCATGACTTGTGACATGAGGTTAATGTAGTTGTTAAGTAACAACGTGAGTCTTTTCAATGGCATGAATATTCCACCCCACCCTCTCCCAGACACACACGCTTTCTGTCTCCCGGCTGAAGCCCCAGTTGCATACTTGCTTAATGCAAGGGCGATCACGCGAGTCTCTTGGACAATATGCAGTGCAGTTATACTTCTTTCAATTACCACATACCCAGCAAAACAAGCTATTTAATATGGAGCATTGAAAGATTTCACATCACTTTTAAAAAGTTGGGCAAATATTGTGACTGCCTTTTGATAGCTGAAAATTAATGATAAATTTTGACTGTACTGTTGACACCACATTGTGAACAAGAACAGAAAAGTACAGGTTGATCCAAATCTCTAAATTTGATGAACATCCACAGTACTCATTTACTTTAAAGGGGCTGCATATGCTTAAGAAACAGCTTAGGTGATCTGTCTGAGACTTTTGGAGCTGGAGATGTGAAAATCATGGAATTGTATGTCAAGCTTGCAAATTTTTGCAGTCAAAGCACTTTGATGTGAGGGTTGTCTTTAGGGGGATGAGAAGAAAGAGGGAGATGAAAGAAGGTTTTAGAAAGTGTCAAGTCAAGATGCACCAATTTTTTTTTCTGCCCTCTTCTGACAAACCACTAACAAATGCATTATTGGACCAATATCTTAACAGATATTTCCCCTTTCTGTTTTCTGTACTTCAGATGAACATATTCCATGTAGTCTGTAAGTGTCCAACATAAATGACAGCAGGATACTGGATCAGATATTAGCATCATAATATGGTACAAGGCCCCTGTTTGATAACCACATGCAAGTGTGAAAGGGGCAACAGTTAGGGCTGGAGAGGAGAAATCCCACCGACTGTCTGCTTTGCTAATGACACAGCTTTGTCTGTGTCTCTGAATTCTGAAAGGGGTCTCAGAATAGCTATTTACCTACCTCCCTTAATCTGATGGGAACCTTTTGATCTCAGCTGGATCCGACCACTCACTTTACAAAGTACAATTAAAGACAGATAAAGCGTCTTGAAAACAAATCATTCAAATAAGAAAACCCTAGAAAAGAAGCCCAATGATCTAAAGTCAGAAACCTGCAACTTTAATGACTGATTTTGAATCCAAGATCACCCCTGAAAGAAGAAAAGGGCTGAGGCAAGCTATACTTGATGTCTGGCTCTAAATATGAATGAGAGCAGCAAGGCAAAGCCAACCAAACAGTACAACTTCCCTCCAGGAAAGAGAAATGAAATATCCAAATCTATTAGTTTAACAGACTTCTCTATCTTCAATAATCACACAGCTGCAGACTTGCAAACTCTCACTACTGTGTTGGATTTGTAAACCACCAGGTATTTCACAGCTATGTTTCACAGTTTGACAGGGCTATCAGGAAAAGAAAGCGGATCTCATTTCTCCAGAAAAGTAGATGTCAAAGCATTTTGAAATGGTTATTATTGCCAAAATTGGGAATACAATGCAATGTATTGTGTAATGAGCTGCAGTGTAAATTGCAAAGCTATAACTTAGCGTTTATAGCCAATACTAACCAGTAGAAACACAGACATTCAGAACTGAATTCCTCTGATGCAAGTCCCTCTGGAGGTGCTGTACTCAAGAACTGCTGTCTCTTAAGGTGACACATCCAAGCAGGCCCATCCTCGTCATCAGAGATCTCCCAGGTGTCAAGGACGGGAAAGGAAATCAAGATATGTTGTTTTTCTCTTCAGTTCAGTTGTTACCCAATTGATGGGTGCAGTGGTGAAGCTATGGAATGAGTCCCGAAGGACTGGCATCTCTCAAGCACTGCCTTGCTTTTTTTTCAGACCTCCAAAGGACTACTTGAGATGAACACAGAAAATAAATACATTAATTTAATATTTTCTGTACAGCCTAAGGTCCTATGTCAGAATCTCTTCTGTGTTACTTGCTCAGTGATAACTTTATTGTTCTAGATGGGTCCTATGTTTTACGGAAACCAGAGGTACCAGGTTTTGCTTTAGACAATTGTCACTAAAGTAGCTTTAAAAGCAACTGTCATGGTTTTATGTGGGTTTCCATGAACTTAAACAGCTGTCCAGTTATAAAGCAGCCTACAACACATCTGTGAGAGGCCCCAGAGAAGCCAATTGGCTCCTATATGCCACAGATGCATAGACAGCAGGCCAGTTAAACACAGCAGGACAATTAGGGGTGCAAGGGAACTTGGGCTTTTCTTTCTTAAAGATGTAGTGAACTGTTTATGAGAGGGAACAGCCAGAACCAGATCTGGGGCAAACTACAGCCAGCACAACCTCTGTCTCCTTCTCTGGTGCTCTGCAGGGGATTTCTAGCCTTGACTTGCAGCTACTCCTTTCCTCCAGCTATGCTAACTTTCCATTGTATTCAAGATTCACCAAAGGGCTCAGACCCCAGTGTCTCCTCTCTGAATTCAAGCTAAGAGGGACTAAAGAGGGCCTGGATCCACCAGCTAAATATTACCTCTAGGACATTACAATTTTTTCTTCCCAACCTTTTCTCCAGAAGAGCAATTTTTCTTTGCCATTTACTTCCTTGGTAGAAAGTAAGACAATGCTTATCCCCCTCCCCCTTATATTTCTCTTGCCAGATTCTTCCTCAAGACTCTCACTGTTGATCTGTGATCCCTGCAAACTATCAGCATTGCATGTAACATGCATGGTATCAAGTATATCAGTACTTAAAAACAAATGATAATATGTTTTGTCCAAGTGCTGATTGTTGGGGAAGATATTTATGTCAAGGATCTAAACACCAAGCAAGGAAAGAAATTACTTACAATGACCTATATGTATCACACTGTGATAAAAAAAATACATAAAACATTAGGAAAAAAAGGAAAGTTTCTGATCTTTGGAAAAGAGGGTTGGCTACTTATGAAAAATACCAAGATGTAGTGAAGTTATGCAGGGTGAAAATTAGAAGGGCCAAAGCTCAAGCAGAACTCATCTTGGCCACCATGGTTAAGGATAACAAGAAGAGGTTCTTTCAGTATATCAATAGAAAAAGGAAGACTAGGGAAAATGTAGGCCCACCAACGAATGAGATGGGCGCCCTAGTGGTGGAAGACACAGAGAAGGCAGAGCTACTGAATGCCTTCTTTGCTTCGGTCTTCACTGCTAAAGCTGTCCCTCATGAATCCCAGGCCCTGGAGGCAAGGGGGAAGGTCTGGAGAGAGGAAGAGTTTGCCCCAGTAGAGGAAGATCAGGTTAGAGACCACTTGGCCAAACTGGACATCCATAAGTCCATGGGCCCTGACGAGATGCACCGGCGACTGCTGAGAGACCTGGCAGATGTTATTGTTTGGCCATCATCTTTGAAAGGTCATGGAGAACAGGAGAGGTGCCTGAGAGGAAGGCCAATATCACTCCAGTCTTCAAAAAGGGTAAGAAGGAGGACCCAGGGAACTACAGACCGGTTAGTCTCACCTCCATCCCTGGGAAGGTAATGGAGCGACTCGTTCTGGATGTCGTATCCAAGCACGTTCAGGAGCAGGAAGTTATTGGAAGGGGTCAACATGGATTTACCAAGGGTAAATCATGTTGACCAATCTCATAGCCTTCCGTGATGTTATAACTGGTTGGCTGTATGAGGGTAGAGCAGCAGATGTCATCTACCTTGACTTCAGCAAGGTAACATCCTCCTTAGGAAAGTGAGGAAGTGTGGACTAGACGAGGGGACAGTGAGGTGGATTGAGAGCTGGCCGTGTGAGAGGACTCAGAGGGTTGTGATTAATGGAGCAGGGTCAAGTTGGAGGCCTGTAACCAGTGGTGTCCCCCAGGGGTCAATACTTGGACCAGTACTGTTTAACATATTCATCAACAACCTGAACAAGGGGACAGAGTGTATGCTCAGCAAGTTCGATGATGCTACCAACTGGGTGGGGTGGCTGACACCCCAGAGGGCCGTGCTGCCATCCAGCGTGACCTAGACAGGCTGGAGAGCTGGGCAGAGAAGAACCTAATGAGGTTCAACAAGGACAAGTGTAGGGTACTGCACCTGAGGGGGGAAGAATGTCGGGCACCAGCATAGGTTAGAGGTGGACCTGCTGGAAAGCAGTTCTGGAGAAAAGGGGGTCTCGATAGACAGTAAATTGTCCATGAGCAAGCAATGTGCCCTTGTTGCCAAGAAGGCCAACAGAATTCTGGGCTTCACAGGGAAGAGTGAGGCCAGCAGGTCAAGGGAGGTCATTCTGCCCCTCTACTCTGCACTGGTGAGGCCACAACTGGAACACTGTGTCCAGTTCTGGGCTCCCCAGTTCAAGAGGGACAGGGAACTACTGGAGAGAGTCCAGTGTAGGGCAACAAAGATGATGGAGGGATTGGAGCATCTCCCTCATGAGGAAAGGCTGAGAGAGCTGGGACTCTAGTCTGGAGAAGAGAAGGCTGAGGGGAGACCTTATTAATGTTTACAAGTATCTAAAGGGTGGGTTTAAGGAGGATGGAGCCAGACCCTTTTCAGTGGTTCCCAGTAACAGGACAAGGGGTAACGGGCACAAGCTGGAACATAGGAAGTTCCGATCAAATATGAGAAAAAACTTCTTTACGGTGAGGGTGACAGAGCACTGGAACAGGCTGCCCAGGGAGGCTGTGGAGTCCCCTTCTCTGGATACTTTCAAGACCCACCTGGATGCAGTCCTGAGTGATGTGCTCTAGGCAATCCTGCTTTAGCAGGGGAGTTGGACTAGATGATCTCTAGAGGTCCCTTCCAACTCTGAAATTCCATGATTCCATGAATAGTAAAACTTACTAAAGTACAAAAATGCCTCCAAAGTGTCGAAATACTGATGTTATTTTGAATAGCATCTTTCATAACATAGTAAGACATCACCAAACTTTTGAACAAATACATTAAAATACTTGTGTGTTTTTTTTTTTTTTAATAATGAAGAGAAACGAAGAAAGAAAATAGCTCTTCATGGTGAATACTTTAAGTAAAGATAAAATTTTGTTACTGAACTAAATTTCCAAAAGTAATATATAAAGATAACTGGGTAATGTACTATGCATTAATGCAACCAGACAGAAGAGCTACAGGACAGAGCCCAGTACAAAAACATGCCAGCAGAGGGTACTCATACTTCGAACATCCCAGCGCCAGGTGCACTGTAATGCTCCTGAGGGCTGGAGGGAGAGCTCTGTAGGACAGTAGGGGACCTTCAAGAATAAGGAAAGTCCTGAAGTGAATGAAAGAATGCCCACAGCTGCTTACCACTCTCCTGTCACTCAAGAGCTTCATTAGGAGCAGCTGTGAGTAATGTAGCAAGAAAAAGAACATAAATCAAACTTTGAAAATGTTGCCAAAGACAATGATGTATAGGTTGCTTCCAAAAAGCTGCTCTTTAACCCTCAGTCTTCTAGGACAAGCAGAAGGTCATAACTATTACAAAGCAGCTAGATCAATGAAACTATCATACACACATTTGTTACGCTACTGTAGCTAAAATGTTACAGCTAAGGGAATACAAGTCCAAGTGCAAGTAATATTATCAGTGTATACGTGCTCATACCAATACAGGACTGGAAAATAACCAACAGAATATAAGCACGCTTTACCTGTATATGCTTGTATGCATTAATTGACATGAAAAAAATCAACCAAACCCCACAAATCTTTTTGCTGAAGCAGTGACACCACTATGAAACTTGGGTTTGAGCAGGGCTCATTCTCCAGAAGACCCTAACTTCCACCACAAGGATAGGTACCGAGCTAGGAATAGCCAGGATACTCAGCAAAAAGACAGCCATTCCTCAGGGAAAAGGGAAATTAAGCACTGAGATTTTTTTTATTATAAAGGCAGTTTGAGAGCAGAGAGTAATAAGAAAAGTTCATGCTTCAACTATCACGTGATCTATACCTTTAAGACCAACTAGGAATTTAGCTCCCACATTTAGAGTGCTCTCATCTTAATTTGTTGTAGTCTGACCACACATGGTAAGAGCTGGAGGACTCTTTCTAACTTAGCTTGGTGTCATATAAGGACAGGTATTTAACCTGCTCCTTAACTTACTACACAGACTTATTTGCAATGTTGTTTTAGTCAAGCAGAGAACATACCAGTTGCAGAGGTACCACTGTACTGAACAATTTAGCAAATTCTAATTTAAAAGTAGCAGAACTTTGTTGAAATCCAGTACTGGAAAGAAGAGGAGGGAAGTCTATTAGTATCAGCATTTTTGTGTGTGCATAGACAACTGACCATAATTAATATAGTTGTCCCTGTTTTTATTTTATTATTATCTGATTTGAACCAAAATACGATTTGTATTCCTACTCCCCACCTTTGTTTTTACTTTGGATTGCAAAAACATGGAAGATACGCACTGATGTGTGCTAAGACACATGAAAGCAACATCTTGACACCAAGAATCCTTGTAAAAAGGAGTTTCCTTATGATGTATTTACAAGATAGCCTTTTAAGAAATGAACTTTCATAACCAATATTTAATAATACAAAATTGCTGAGCACCAAGTTGCCTTTTACCTTGTTTTGAACCCTGAGCACCAAATTAACTGCTACTATAACATCAGTACTGCAACTTAGAGTCATATCAGAGATAAATATAGCATGCCTGTCTTTGACTTGGTGCCTTATCTGGCAAACTCTTCAAAAAATTCCTCACATGAGCCTTCCTCTCCCCAGCAGCAAATTAGGAAGCCTTCCTTTTTGTAGAAAGACAGACGACTGCTGGGCCAATTTTCACAATTATCAAAAGAATAAAGCAATATACAAGCTGATGTAAATAAGAATAAAAGCAGCCCCTTGAGTTTTATTAAACACAGACTTTCCTTGTAGTGCTATAGTGACTAAACTTGTATGTACCTCAGTTTCTAAACTGGTAATATGAATTATAAACTAGAAGACTGCCAGGAGGCAAATCTGCAAATTAGTATCTGCAAAGTGCTTTTTGATGATTAGGTAAAAAGAAATTAAGAAGGACCAAATATTATGAGTAAAGAAGGCAAACTTGCTAGTGGACTCATTAGCAGAGGGGAACTGCCATGGAAGATGAGGAATGTAGTTAGACCAGAAATCAAAAGATGTCATGTGAGCTGCAACACTGAAAGAAAAGCACCTTCAGCCACAGGAGAGAACTTCTGTATCCATGAGATGGAGCAGCCAGTGGAAAATATTGTTTCTGGTAATTCATTTTCTGAGATGTATTTCAGTCCTACAGTTGAAGAAGTTCTTAACTAGCTAAAACTTGGTATACAGATAAATAATTTGGATGTCCCACACTCAAGCAGGGATGCAGCATTTATAGCTTTGCCCTTTTTTTTTTTAATATACAAGGATTGTTACTTCAACCATTGAATCTTCTGAAAAATGTAAAGGGATAGTACTAGAAGTGAGTGCTTATATCTGGTCTCGATAGTTGAATAGATTCAATATGAATTCCCTTCATGTCAGAAAACACACTAGGATATATAACAGACAACATTCCCAGAGCAGCTAGTTCTTAAATGCACCTTCTTTGAGGAGGACCAACAGTGTAGCTATTGCATTTCTTATGAACTCAGAGCAGGGCTACGGATTTCAAACAAAAGTGAATCTTAAAGTGGGCTATGACCAAAAGAGCAGCTTTAATTTCGATGCAAGGCATGTATTGCAATGAATATTATGTGATAGATCTGTGCTCCGTTTCACCTGACATCTCTTGAGTTTTTATTAAAATGCTTATTAAAGGTATTACTTGGGTACAGGTAGCAAGATTTGTCTTACTGTATACACTAACGAATCTAATTCAGAAGAGGACTGTTATCATCAACTGGCGTGGAGCAGCCTCCTTTCAGAGTTAGGTCCATCACAGGAACATGGTAGTCAAAATGCAAATGAAAGCTCTTCCAGTGAAGGTCTATTTAAAATATCTGACTGCACTCACAGATATATTCTATTTCTTAAAGTAACTGATTCATATCAGATTCCTTCATTTTTTCTGGTAAAAATATTTTTACTTCTTTCAGTATTTTGAAGCTCATACAAGTATGGGTGACTGAGCTGAAAGGAGTCATGCCTTACCCAAAACTCTTTTATTATGTTCAGACTGCAGAGTCTCACTAACTTGAGCCAAGCAAATTATTCATAGTAAAAAACCACCTGACTTAGTAGCATTTTTGCTAACATTCTATAGAAGACATGTGTTTTCTTATGTTAACTCACCACTGGAATGTATTTAACAAGGTCCTTCTCCCTAAGTCATGCATAGCTTAAATTCAAGGCAGGCTGCTAAAACTGGTCAGAACAGTCTCTTGGGGCTGCTTACGTTGTTTGACAAGATGAGCCTATAAAATACCGGTCAGTATTCTTGTGTACAGAAACACAAAACAGTTGGTTTCCGCAAATCATGACTTGAGTGTTCAGGAAGAGAACTGGCTGGAAGAGAATTAGTATTGGAATATTACGTGTCAAATGGAGGTGCTTTATATTTACTGAACTTACCACCTGCATCGGAATTCAGCTTAATGGAGAAGTACAACAGAGGACTTCCATTACTGCAAAGATTCATAATTAGGTCAAGAAACTCATGTACCACATCCCTGAAAACTCTCAGAAAATCTGAGGCATCTGGTCCAGAATTTAAGGTGGCAAATCTGCAGAATTACATTTCTCCAGAAAAGAGCCTAAAGTACATGTTACAAAAGCATGTAGGACTGTAGGACTTAACAACTGGGTCTGCAAAAAAACCAGCCTGGTAACAGTTCCAAGCTGTGGCAGAATTATTTTAAAAAATAAAGTATTCCTAGGAAAGGTGTGTACTATTTTCACAGCTGTATTATTGTTGTGACACTTTAGATGTCTATTCTAGAGTCCACCTAAAAACCGAGAAGTATTCTACAAGCACAAATAGTATGGAAAGCCCTGTGGTCAGGGTTGTGGTGTCCTTTCCAAGCTAGCATCAGGGACACAACCACCGAAATTGTGTGTGCTGACCATAAGCTCTCCTTCTCACGTTATCTCCAGTGGCACTGCAACAAGCGGAAGAAAACAGCTAGAGTTGCATGTCCCCTGGGAGGGTCTGCAGAGTTCCTAACTGTCAGCTAAAAAAATGTAACCTCACGATTTGGATATGGAGTAGCTTGGTCTAGGAATGTGAGAAATAACTCACACTAGATGCCACAATGGCATTTTCAGAAAAGTCTGATTAATGGTATAATTGTACTTTAAGCAGCTATATTGCTTATTTCTCTGATCTCTTTTCTCAGTGCTGTGGCACTGTGAATTCTTGTGGATTAGCTTGTTAATAGGTAATCCTATTTAGTGGGTATCTTTGCTGCAAGGCAAACTTGGCTTCCCACCCATTCAGTTAGGAATGTTTATATTTAGCTATTTTCTGGAAACAGAGCTCCAGCTGCAGCACATAGCAATTACTTTAGATAGATCTTGTTTTTCCTCAGGACGTGTCTTTTTCTTGGTGTAGACTGAGCAGTCTCACTAGAAATATGTCACTTTGCTTGAACAGAGTTTTGAAGAGCAAATATGTTTAACTAGTATGGGTCCAGCTTTGTGTTAGGTCTTGATGAGACTTGCAGCCATCCCACATTCTTCTTTTCAGTCCTTTTGGGTGTATATTACTGTTATTAAAAATTGATTGTTGTAAATACCAAAGGTATTCTAGGGCAATTTTAGTAACTAACAGCTACAGGAAGAAAATAAATTCCAAGGTATCTCAGTACATTTGCCTCCTTAACGTAGAATCATAGAATTGTCTAGGTTGGAAGGGACCTTTAGGATCACTGACCCCAACCATCAACCTAACAAGACCACCACTGAACCATGTCTCTCAGCACCACGTCTACCCATTTTTAAATAGCCCCAGGGATGGGGACTCCACCACTTCCCTGGGCAGCCTGTTCCAATGCTTGACAACCTTTTAAGTGAAGAATTTTTTCCTTATATTCAATCTTAACCTCTCCTGGAACAACTTGAGGCCTGATGTTGAGATGCTTCACTCTCTTGTAGGATGGATACTGTTAAATAGATAAACACTGAGTCTCATCTTCCATTCCAGAAGCGGGTGCAAATCAGGCAACAATGCCTCTCCCTACGGAGATATTTTCTACATACACACTTAAATTGCTTTGGCACCCGCTGTGCTGAACAGCTTGCAGCAAGCTGTCAGTAGAGAACTGATGAATGTAACCTGCCAGTTTTTATGAGTTTTAGAATCTTCATTTTTATTCTTCAACATTCTTTGCGTAGCTATCAAAGTACATTGTCCCACTGATGATGGCTCTTTTGACATGTAGGATTTGATGCACCACTTTTGTGAACCCAGGTGCAGATCGCATCTGTATGGCCAGGTGAAATACAACCAAAAATAGACACTTTGAAATACACTGCTCTTCAAAAATATTTGGAAGGTGTTGTGGTGGCATGAACCAAGGGGATCTCTGGTTTAGTTTGCTAGCAAGGTATCTGTATTTGGAGAAGAACATTGTATGGCCAAGCAGAATATAAACGGCCTTTGTTCTAGAAGTAACCTTGCTGAAGCAGACAGCACACCTTGTAAGACTGGAAGGGGACTGGCCCTATGCTTATCCAAAGAGTAGCCACTAGCAGACAATTCAACATAAAAGGTGATTAAAATTCCCAAACTCATATCTACCAAGTCTTTTACACTTATGCTGGAGAAACAAAGGTGCTCCGTTCAAGGTCTACCTTGAAATAATTAATGAGCAAGACCCGAACATACTCCAGAAAGACCACACCATGCTCTGTATTCCATAACCCAGACATACTCACTGCTGCTGCTACTAAACCCTTGTGGCAGGGAGTTTACATACACTTGGAGTAGTGCTGCAGACTTCCTGTGGCTCCTGCTTCTCCAGGAAAACTGCAGCAAGCTGCTGCAGTCTCACTTGGGACTTTTAAGGGGAAGAGTTTCCTGTTAGGGACAGGATAATACCCCTTGACACACACAGCCTTTTCCTCTGACCCAACTGTCCAAGAAGCAGTGTTCATAAACACAGACGGCAGAAAGTCAGCATTTATTTTTGAACAGTTAACAGAACAAAAGCGTCTAGAGGTCAAATTCTAAACCCTGCAGAAACACATTATTTAGTTAATACTCTATATCAGAGAGCAGCAGTACCTCCCAGGCACAGAATTATGCAGATAATATTCCTGAATTGGATCAGGTTTACTTAGTATCTGTTATCAGTTTTAACTAAGAGAACAGTGGTGCAATTATAGGCTATAAAGTAAGTTGAACATCATACTTGCTTTATAAAAATAATTGCTAGAAACTTGATGGTACCTTATCTCTTTTCTTCAAGAAGTTAATAAGGGAGGGGAGTCAAGGCATTTGGGCTCAGCATCAAAAAAGATCAAATCCAATCCTGTAAAATGATAACGGAAAATTCAGTGGGACCTGAAACTGGCCTAATGAAATGTTATTTTACCTATTGCTACAATATCTTTCCTGGTAGGTGTTATCTTTCTGAAGTCTCATCTAAAATACTGCAACAGAACCATTGTGATAAAAAGAAATCTGTGTTGGTTATACAGCAACTGCAACATTTCAACAGTATCATTTAAAAATTATGAAATAGCCATCGATACCACTTGCAACAGCAAATCAGGAAAGCTACTTGCTTCATGTACTTTATTTATTTTTCTTATATTGTCATATCTGCTCCACTGTAAAAAAACAGGTAGGTTATTCCCCTCCTAAGAAAAGCCAGATGCCCTCTTTATTTTGCCAACATACTGTTTGCTATAAGCACAGAATCAAGACATTTACTTCTAATGAAAACATTCTACAGATCCATCAAATAAAGTACTCCAGCATTAATAACTGACCACTGTTAATAAAACACCACAAGGAAAGATAATGTAAAATAGTCCTAATTCATTACTAACATATACAAGATTCTTAAGCTATAGTTCTTAATATTCTGTTTGCTCCCATTTATCAAACACTGGGACTCTGACTGCTTCCTATAAATATACAGTATGCAATGCATATGTACAAATAATTTGCAGCAAACAACAAAATACTGCAAAAGGAAAACAGAAGTACTATAAAATATGGCAGAATGAATTCAAACAATGTGCTTAGGGTCTGAGATTTATCAGAATCCACTGTGTCTTCATGTATGCGTGCTTCCATTGCTCTGCTTTCCACAAAAGGGAGATTCCAGGCCATTTAATCATAAATTCCTGGGATGACTCTCTCTCCTTGTTTGTGGGATTTGTTTTTTAATTGTGTTTACATTCTTGTGTGTGGGCTGGGAATTTAGGTTTGTTTGTGATGAAACATCAAAGTTGAGTCCCAAATTAATACCGTGCAGTCATATATTCTTTGCACCTTCCCACAAGAGGACAACAGAAACACACACGGTTACCAAATTGTATGCAACATTAATGGGATTGAACTAATCTGCAAACCTTTGTGTGATGTGATTTTGCTTCCCCATTCAATTTTCCTACTGTTATTTTTCCTACTGTTTGCTTATTGATTTTCTATTTTCTTTTCAAGATTTTACAAAAAAAAAGCTCTCAATCTTCATGTGAAAAAAAATTATTAATATTCTATTAACATGAAAGAATTTTTAGTTGATATATCTAATTCTTTTGTCAGAAAGTGGCATTTTATTCATGACATATGCACTGCACAGGTATGTGGCCCATAATCTTTCTCCATACAGTATCACAGCTGTTACTGTAGGAATTACACCATCACACGCAGGAAATTACCAGCAGTTAGAGCAGATAAAACCTCAAACTGAGATTGCTGTATTTGTTTATAAAGAGTCTTCTTGGTTATCAAAAGCTACACAAGTAATGTAGCAGAACTGCTAGTAAATAAAAAGGCCTCGAGTTCTGCAGAAGAATTTTGGTGTTTCAAAGTCAATAGAGAGTGAAGATCAACAGATTGTGGGGGTTGCAAGAGGTGCCAGTGAAGAGACAGCAGACTGAGATTCTCTTCAACATAAAGTCAACTGAAGTTATAATTTGAGTGTTACACCAGAAACTACTTCTCTCCCAAACGTTGAGATGTTTTTCAGGCAAAATGTTTAGGTCTGAAACCGCAGGAGCTGCTATTCAGATTTACACAAGACATTAACTGCTAGCACAACAACAGAGTGGAGCAGTCCATTTATGCCTTGCAGACTGAATATTCATCTGTGGTTTGGGATCCTTCTTCACCAGGATCAGTTTCATATTTAGCCACTTTGCTCTTCTAACTGCTTGCTTCTGTACTAGCAGAGAAGAGTATCATCCACCCATAACCTCTGAATTATAAACTAGATTTGGGAACTGATCTATCTGGCTTTAAAAAATAATGCATCTATTTTAAATATGTTTATATATTTTAAATAAAATATATTTATAGAAACTTTCACCTGGTTTATTTTTCAGATGGATCAGTATCCTGATGTGGTTCGCAGTTCACCCGCACAAAGAGCTGCAGACACAGCTAAGGCTTGGTGTGCTGTGTTGCAAGGGCAGGAACAAGGAGCGGGTAGGAACCAGTAATACAGCAAAGGTTTCATGTCATCAAGCCACAACCTTATTTACGATGTGGCTGCTTTTGCCTAGACTAGGAAAGAAATTAATTTCAGTTCTTTACATTTGTGTTAGCTCTGCAGAAGAGACCTGTATCCTCCATAAGTCCATTCAGTAACCATGACTCAGTGTGATTCCTTTATTGCAAAGCCAAACCAAAATTCCAGCACACTTATACAATAAACTTTCACCATATCTTAATTATATATGGGCACACCGTCCACTCAGAAAAACAGGTCAACATACATGATAAAAATCTCCAGCAAGTGCTAACTAGACAGAATTCCTAATTTTAGAGATTTGCATCCATTTGAAATTTCCCTGGGGTTTGTCTTCCTAATACCCCAGGTTCGCCCACACATTTCCTGTCCTCACCGACGCAGCTGCAGGCTGCATGAAGGAGAGACTGGTTCCATGCGAAGGTTTAAACCTCTACCCTCAAGAGTGCTCCAGCTCCACAGAGCTTAGCCTAAGCCTTTGCCTTTTTACACGCAAGCCAGTGTTCAATATAAATGAGGTCGGGCTTAATGAGTACAGGCTCTGGTGTAAGGTTGGCTGTCAGTGCAGACACAGCTTGATGTCTCTGCACCAGGCTCTAGCACTTGTGTCTGAGCTGGCAATGCCCTTCCAGCCGTTACACAGCTATGGCCTGTCACTGACTGCTATTCCTTCCCCAAACAAGAGCTTAATTACAGTCTCAGACCAGTAAAACACTTTGTTGCTAAAATATTTGTTTGTTCAGAATGGTCTGAGGATATGATACTATCTATTCTTCTCCGCCATCTCAGCCTTGGTGCTTCAGAGGAAATCCTATCAAACAATTAATTTGGTCTAGCCAAAAGCAACGGTTTTGCAAGTCTAGATCCCAGATCTCAGCCAAGCCCTACAAAAATACCTTACATTTCATGTCCTGTAGTAACACGGATCTCACTGAGCAAAGATGTGTTGCTGGTGTGCCTCGGATTTTCAACAATGTTCTGAACGAAAAGAAGAAAAGGCCTTACTGCATTTTCAGTACATGATGCACCTCCTACAGTCTCACCTTTGCAACACAAAGATCATCTCACACACTAACAAATACAGCCCCTCACTGAAAGACTTCAACAGACAGAAACAGGGAACAGAAGGATTTTGTGAGGTAGCAAAGGACCACAAAGATTACATAAGAAATTTAACACAGGATAGACAGATTGAGCCAAATCAGTCCACATGTGAAATAAGAGACAATCTATACTCTCCATACCAACATTTCTTGAGTAGTCTTACTTGACTAACACAGATCCCTAGCCCTACTAAAGCTGAGAAGTTGTTTTCAAGGCATTGAAAGCACATCCTCCTCTCTCCATGTAGGTCTACTTCAGCAACCATGAGGCATGCCTGAATGATCAAATGCAGACAGGTGTGTGCTAGTTCCACCTGCAATGCATATTACCTACGTTAATGTACAAAGGTTTCCTTCCTCTAAAACTATGGTTTAATGTTCTTTTTTTTTTTATTGTCAGAAATGTCATCTCCTTTATTACTTCATGACCCTCTTGACTCAGTAAGAGTAATTCCAAGGCTGTGCCATGAACCAGAGAAAGAAATTATAACCCAGAAAATACTATGGGTTAGGTTTTTGAGGATTGGTTTTTTTGGTTGTTTTTTTTTTTTTGGCCTGAAAGAGTTCTAGTTCACTGTGTGGACCCGAATGGGACCTGGCACAAAGAAAGGCACGATACACATCCAGGAAGGTCTCTTCCTTTGGTAGAAAGTCCTAGCTTGGACCTAGTGCTAACAGAGCTTGCCAGCTTTTAGACCCCACCTGATTCGGCATTTTGCTGGTTTGAAGCATGAGAGTTACAGGGAGCTGCCTAAATATGTACACTGGCAACTGGACCTATTAACAGTTTATAGTAACAGCAGAGAAATTATCACTCTGTGGCCTCCAGTGCCATCCCTTCCCTGGCTCTTCCTGGCCACAAAGGAGCACAAAGTGCCCCACAGCACCAGGGATTCCTCCCGTGGCACGACAGCCGGCTAACTAATTTCCTAGACTTTTATCTTGACTTGCCACCAAATTAAAATGCAATCATTCACAAGCTGAACACTTCTGAATTGTCAGTATTTCTGTTTATCGCCCAGAAGAGCGGATAGAATGTAAGCACAGAAAATAATCTCCCCTCAAATTCTGTGGTTTTTTTTTTTTTTTTTCCATCTGACTGAACTACAATTTGCTCCTTGCGTTCCAAACAGCATCAGGTTTTGCTCTTTATTCTATTTTACAGGGTTTTTTTGGTGAGGCAGAGGCCTAAGGCCACTGGTAGGAGAAGAAACGTGCCCAGGGGTGAGCAGAATCACCTCAGAAAGCAGGTGGAGAGACCTGCTTTACTCTTTATTCCATTTTACAGGGGTTTTTTTTGGTGAGGCAGAGGCCTAAGGACACTGGTAGGAGAGGGGGTGAGCAGAATCACCTCAGAAAGCAAGTGGAGAGATCCACTTTGCTCTTCATTCTATTTTACAGGGTTTTTTTGGTGAGGCAGAAGCCTAAGGCCACTGGTAGGAGAGAAAACATGCCTGGGGGTGAGCAGGATCACCTCAGAAAGCAAGCGGAGAAGTTCCCAAAGGCGCGGAGAGTCCGTTCCCCTCAGGGCCGAGGGAGCCGGGATGAGCGGCCGGGGACGGGGGTCCTTCTCCACAAGTGAGCCCCCGGCCCCGCCACCCAGGCGGCGGGGCACAGCCGACCCGGCACCCGCTGAGGCGACCCGGGGCGGGCGGCCCCTGAGGGGAGCGGGAGATGCGGGGCGGTCGGTCCCTGAAGGGCAGAAGGTGCCCCGCGACGCCGCGGCGCCCTCTGTCAGGGCGGGAACGGGGCCGCCGGGGGTGTGGGCGGCCCGGGGCCGGCCCGAGGAGGAGGAGGGGAGCGCGGCGGTGGGGAGGGGAGGGCCGGGCTGAGGCCGTGCCGGGCGGGCGACACCTGGGCGGCTGCGCCGCCTCCTCCTCCTTCTCACGTAGGTTTCGACTTTCTTCCCCGCCCGGAAACTTGGTGGAGGAACCCGCATTATTGCCGCTGTCGCAGGCCGAGTTGGCGCTGGGCTTCCCTCGCCTCCTCCCTCCCCTTCCTGGGGGCGAGCGAGCCCCCCTTCCCGGCGCTACAGGTGAGTGGTGCGGGGCAGGGGAAGGCGGGAGGGGAGCGGGGTTCCCGCCGCCGTTGAGGCGGCTGCTGAGGGGCGGGAGGCCGCGGGGTGGGGGGGTCGGGGATCAGCTGTGGAAGCGGCTGAGGGCGGCAGCTCCTGCCCAGGCGTCCCATTCCCTCAGCTGAGGGTTTCTCGGCCGTGACCGAGCCGGGCTGGAGGGTGTTTTATCGTGACACAGGGCAGTAAGTAGGGCTGGGCAGGTGAAGGCTGACTGACTGCCTACCCCAAAGGTTTAACTCTTCAAAGGTCGCTCTTTGAGGCAAGCAGCACTGGGGCCTGCGCACGGCACCGCAAACTCGGCGGTTTTGGCCCCTTTTGTGGGTCGGAGGGAGGCTGCGGGGGCAACATTTTTGTGCTAGGAGATGGGGAGGTACTAAGCTGGCAAGTTTCTGGTGCTGTGCTGGTAATTAACGCGGAAAAAAGCCTATAAATAGAAGTTGAGATAACAGGCAAAGGAGAGCAATGTGACTCTCTGGATGTTTTGGAAATGCCTTAAAGGTAAGAAATACAGGTGATGTTAAATATGAGGTAATGCTCTGGAGAGGTTTCTAAGAGGCTTGGAAAGAAATGTTTAAGGGATGCTATGTGACTGGAATGCTTTTATTTTATTTCAGAAGTTTTTCATGAGGGGTTTAAAGCGGGGTGAGGCTGTGTGCTGCTAAAGGGATGATCCCACTCTGCCTCGCTGCTTGGTTGCGTGCGCTTGACATCTCTCTACTTCTGATATTAGACTCGTTATCCGATTGGAAACTAAGACAACAGGCAGCAGCCAGCTGATGCCAGCATCAGAGGTGGCAGGGAGAGTGGGACTGCCCCTTTCGGTGGCAGTGCAGGCTTAGTTTGCTTTAAGCCATGCTTGAAACTACGCTTTCAATTCATTGAGCGATTTTTTTTTTTTTGGTCCTACTTTACCTTGGTAAAGTAAGGAATGCCGAATGAGTGTTTCCCTGTTGCTTAACCAAACAAAAAAGGGTTATATTTTCACTGTCTACTCCAGTTTTTTAGTCAAGGTGAAAGGACCAGAACTGTATAAGGACTCTATAGGAAACAGGACTCCAGCTGAAGTGCAGATAATAAGTGTTAGGGGAGGTCTCTGCTGTGCAAAGGGTATGTCGGGGCAGGGTCACAGCATATAAACCTATGGAGATAACAGGCAGCCCAGGGAAGTTTCTGTCACTGTCACACGGCTCCGGAGTTGTCCAGTCTAATCTTTTAGCCTCTAGAGACTCCAGAGCAGCCCAAGGAGGCATGGTGTAGTTAAAGAACTGTAGTTATCCTCCTGCAGCAATGCCAGTTGTGTGCTGTGCCTTTCAGGGATGGGGCTGATGTTTGTCCTTGATGCTTGAAGGCCAGAGCGCTTTTGGCAGTTCTCCAGCAGGGAGAAAGCAGATTGTGCGCATGGCTCCTTCAAAACAAAACTTCTTTCTCTTAAGTTACGCACTCAGACTCTTCTTTCAGAGTACAACTAAGCAGATGGAGTGTGTCTGCTATTGAAAGAGGCTGAGGCAGTGGTAATATTTATTTCTGCCCCCAAAGGGATTTTTCTCCCTGAACCAGCTCATGAAGTCAGAACAGCACCAGTGCTTGTGCAGGGAAAAACGGAGGGGTCATATGGCTGAGGATGGAGCAGAGAAATGATAAACAGAAGGCGAACCTTTTATGGGGTTCACTAGTTCCTGGAAAACTCCACTGTGCTGTAAATTCACACCTTCATTCACCGTATTTATGTGTCTAATATGCAAGCTTGATGCGTATGTAACTCATTTAAATAACGGAGATGCATTAACATAAAACTCCAATGAAATGGGAGAGAGGGACCTGTGGTGTACAGCAAAAAGGAACCTTGTCTGTTGACAGACAAGTTTCTTTTAAAGTTTCTAGCCAAATGTACAGTGAGGGAAGTGAGCAAGAGTTAAGAAACAAACCCAACCATATGGCCTGGGGAATGAGAGCTGTAAAAGGTGGAAGAAACAGCTCCAGAAGGGACCTGGCAGCATAATGACCTCCAAAAAACCCCATGAGGTTCAAAGATACCTGGTGAAACAGGTTGAGAATTATTCTGGATAACCTGAATGGTGATTCCCGTAACTTCAATTAGGAATTGTAATTGATGGTTTCGTAAACCATGGTAGTGCTGTACTTCCCTAAGTATGGTTAATAGATGAATTTTCACATGTTTATGAGATTGTAGAGTCTCAGACTTCATAGTGTAGGACTAAAAGTCTAAGACTTTTTATCCTAAAAAGGATAAACTTAAAAGAATAAATGTAACTGCAGAATAAAATATCTGTAGTTCACAATGCACTCCCTGCTGTATTTTGTTACTCTTCAGTATATTTCTTGTTTTCTGCATTTAAAAAAAAAAAATCCTGCTGCAACTGCTATATTGATTTCACTTTGAAAATTAAGCTGCATCGTTTCATTCTGATTGTGTATATCTTGCCAGAGTAGTTGCAGCTGTTGTCTTACTCACAGGCCTGAGTATGTTTTGCTGGTTTAATACAAAACCCTCTTGTTTGGCTTTTCCTTCTCAGCTTACTTTAGTGGTGCCGTTCACACAGTTGTTAGGAATTGTATTTGACAGTCCCTCGTCAGTTTGTGTTCCCTGATTTATACCACATAAAACGTTGCTCTTGGCTTAGATATTTCTTGACATGAATTGAGTTTGAAAATCTGAAAATATCTGGCAATTTTTTTGATACTGGCTCATGGGCAATTTCTTATCCAAAGTATCTCACGAACCATCTAAAGTGTTAGAGGGGATTTAGATGAACATGAGTAGGAGGAATTACTGTGCTGGTCCAGGAAAGAGCACTCGAGGCTGGAAGGAGGGAAATGGAATAAAGCTGGAGGAATTTGGAGAGGCAATCAGCAGCTTACAGGCGAAGGTTGGTTTTATGTATATATAGTGGCCCCCTGAGTTTAGAGGGTCTCTGTGCAAATTTTGTTTGGAGACTGTAGTGTTCTTTATTTGGAATATTCTAGAAGAGAAGTACTGGAAGGGATTATGCGTTTTTAAAAAAGTGTTGTCTAGCTTTATCCATTGCCTGGACCTTAACTCATGCAAGTTTTGTGAACGGCTGCAGCAGACTCTCTCTTTAAAAGCACATTTTCTAACAGTTTTTTTTGACTGGGGTTGAGATAAAACTTGACCTGCTCCTCTGAGAGTTTAAGGGGCTCACCTGTGACATGAGTTGTGTTGCTGTTGTTGAAAGTCCAGTGAATCATGAGCAGCCCTATTTGTAAAGTTCTCAGACTTATTAACCTCCCACCCCTAGACTAATAAATAACAGATAAATTCTTCTCACCTAGTAAGCACTGTTGCAGGTCTCTAAATAGACAATAAATAAATAAATAAATAAAGCAGTCCCTGCTCTGGGAACCTTAGATCTCAGGATATCCTCTTCTATGTGATCTCAATTGGTAGTGAACAAAAATTGTCCTATGATTATTTCAAGTAGGATACATAAAAATAAACATAATGGGTCTTCTGGGCCTTTTTGTACTTAGGATAAAAAAAAAAAAATTAAGTTCCCTGTGAAGTTAACACCTGGGGCTACTTGACTACTTTACTAGCAATCTCAACAGGCTGAAAACTGAACAGGGAAAGGAGATTGCCTCCCCATTCGTATGCATACTGGGACTTAAGGTCATTCACAGTGGCTAAGGAAGAGCATAGCTGCTGCATTGATTTGTGGATAGTGGAAGGACTTTGGTCTGTTGTTCCAGCTCTTTTAACTAGTGAGACAGCAACGCCCATTTTAAAATTATTTTTAGAACAGGGGAAAATATAACGTAATTATCAATTTATGTATACTGTAAATATGTGCCCGATAAGGTAAGATAACAATGGTTCTTAAAGACCTGTTTCTGATACCAGCTTGAACGTAGCTTTAAATCAGGGTAAGATTTGAGAAGAAAAAAAGGAAAACAAAAAAAAAAGCTTCTTGCAGTAGTTTGTTTCCCCCCTAGCTGTGAGGGTTGTTTGTTTTAAGTCTTAAAGTCAACAAGATACACCAGGAGAAATTTGATGATGAAAAGGCATCTTAAATTACATGTGCAACTGTACTTAAGCTCATAAACCTGAAATACAGATGTCCTGAGCAGCAGAATGTGTCTCAAGTCTTTTAAAAATGTGCCATAATACTGTTCTGTAAATCTCTAGGGGAATGTAATTCTTAATCCAGAGATTTATTTTTTTTAATTATTTTTAACTTCTACTGTAGTGCTTATTTACTTACGAGCTGCCATCTGTGGTGAAGGGCATTTCAGCTACTGGTTGCAGCAGCTCTGCCTGCCCACAGGCACTGGTGGGAGTTTAAGGCAACTTCAAATTTAGCTGCATTCCACCCTGAGGAGCCACAGTTTGAGAAGACGTGGTCTAGGGAATTAGGTGTTGTTTTTTTTGTTTAAATGAAGATAGCTTGTTTTCTTTCTTTCCCCTTTACCATGATCTGCTGGTAGAGATGGGATGTAAAGGGGAATTACAGACTTAATTATCTTTTAATTCAGCTTTTTTAGTTAGTGGGAACAAGCTTGGGCTAGAAAGTACTTTGCACTGGTTTTGATAAAATGCCTTCTTACCCTGTGAAAGGAAGTCTGGGGTATTGTACACTGAGTGGGGTGATACGCCCTGCTCTTGTTGATGGCATCAGGGATGAGCTGGGGCAGTCTGGAGCCGTTGAGGAAAAAAGAGCCAAGACTGGTGGAAATTTGATGGTCCCTCTAGAATAGCGCTCTCAGCCATGCTGCATGTTTGTCACTGATCATTGATTTTATTTTGCAGAGTTTAGATTCCAAGTGCCTGTTGATGTAAAGGGTTGCTGTCGTAGATTGTGCCAAACTCTTAACTTAAAACAGAGCACCATAAAAAAAAAAACCCAAAAAACTGGAACCAGAATTTGACTTGGTGTGGGTAATGAAAAGGTCTGTGCTACTTCATGCTGCAGTAAAGCCCTAATCTGATGTTTCTGATGTTAACTACTGTGACTATCTGCCTGTTGATAGGAAATAATTCATTATCAGGTGCAAAACTCTGCTTTCATGCTGCTGGATCGCTTATGGTAAAGTTATGTAGAAAACAGTATTTGCAGAAGTGTTGTTTTTGTTTTTAACTAACCTAGAAAACAAATGCTTTCATCCTTAAGGTTGATTTTTTTTTTTTTAAACTGAAATTAATTTCATTTGATTTTAACACTGACAGAGTGTGATAGAGATTAAAGCTTTGTAGGACTTTCTCACAAGACAGGCAAGGCTTAGAGCTATAAAAACACCATATGTCTACCAAAAGCAACAGTCTCTCTCTTCGCCCATCTACCCTTCTCGCATTACTTTTAAATATATATGATGATGACTGCCTTGGTAAGGATTTTCAAACGGTGACTTTTGAAAACATACAGTTGTATAATGCAGTGTCTGCTTCTTCCCTTGTATGCATCAGAAATTCTGTGATAAAAAAGCATCTGCTTTTTTCTGACCTATATTACAACAACCAGATCACAAATGAACAATGATGTACAGGTTTTCTTTCGCTAGGCTACTGCAAGAGTAATAGCTATCAGGGCTGGCTAGTTATGAAGGCTTATACCCAAGACAAGCCTCTGCACGTTACCTGCTTATTTCAGATTCTGTAAACCATGGTGCTATTTTCTTTCTACAGACAAGGAATTTACAGGTAGATACACAGACAATGATGTGGTTAAGAGCAGCTGTTATTCATATGTAGCCAATAGACATGTGATCTTTACCTCCTGTCCTCAAAAGCAAACCCAGCTCTTTGGAAAGTAAGTGTGGTACCAGGTATTTAGATGAACCTAAATCTTAACATCAAATCTCCTAATCCCTCTTTGTTTTGGTTTTGGGCTTTTTGCTTTAATTGCAAGAGAAACTTTGGTTATCAATTACAGATTAGGTCCTTTATCCTTAAATTATAGCATTGGATTCCTCCTTTGTCTATAGAAAACTTCTCCCACAAACATCACACTGATTTTTAGGGATGGAATTGCAGGTAACTACCAAATTCAAAATGTAGGTGAGGTGAGGGTGGAGGTAGGGGTATTTAATTTCCTAGAGAGAGGTGAGTAGACAAAACAGAAAAAAAATAAAGAACACACAAAGAAAATTCACACATGCTGCCAATGGTGAAGCTTTGATAGGAGTCTTTGGGTCAAATTCTGCAAAGAAGCAAATTGATTTAAGCAAGTGATACAACAGAAGAATTCCTGTGAGCAGCTTGCACATTTGTGTGGAAAACAGGGTGTAGAAAGGACGGTGGGTGTAGCGAAGGATCTAGCAAAGGTGAAAAAGCAGGAAGAAATAGAAATAATGCAGCTTTTTTCTGCAGCACTTCACTTCTACTTGATGGCATTTAATTTATCCATTTTTCAGAGCAGTATGTTAAAATAGTCACTGTTTAATCCCCTTGGAAGAAAAGTGTAGGTGGAAAGCATTTTACACCACTACTTAATTCCTTAAGAAAAAGGGAGGAGAGAGGAAATTTATTGGTTCTTGTTACCCAGATAATATTAATTGAACAATAATACCAGAATCTCCTGCTCTGTAGAAAGAATTGGGATTAATTGTTGAAATTCCATTTGTGTAGTCCTGCTACTTTAGCATGCTGGGTCTCTGGCATGACAGTTACTGTTCTGTGGTATCATTAACTGAGCTGAGAAGGAAATGATAAGAGCATATGGTAGCAAGAGAAATGAATTATAAGTGCCAACTTCTTAATTTTTCATGTCAACTTTTCTTCGTCCTAAAACTAAGTGTATATGTTTGCAGTTTGAACTGTTGATCGCTAGTAAGATTTCTAAAATAAGTAATACAAAGCTAAGAGATGTTTTCTTATGTTGAACTTTCATATATACTAACAAAACAGTTGTGGTTTTGTTTCTTTTTTTTTTTTTTTTTTTTTTTTTTAACTCTGTCTTGAAGCATGTTATGTTAAAAATGGAAATCCATGTACCATGCTGGAAAGCTGATATTGCAAAAGTTGCTCAGGAGAAAACTCCTTGGGATAGTCTTGCTCTAGTTAACCAAACCTTTTAGCACATTTCCCAGAACAAAGTTTCCTGGAATAATAAGTCTTTTCTAATCTAACAGGACAATGATTCTGCTTATAATTGATGAAAATACAATTGGTTTTCTGTTTTCTGGTTGAGAAAACAGATACTGGCCTAGGAGTTCAAGCAGATTAAATACAAAATTGTCCAATGAGCACAGAAACACCAGGGAGTTAGAATACAACTTAATTTCAAATTTGTGGTTGAAGAATGGGCGTAAATGATGGGGACAATGAAAACTTCCTTTATGATGAGTACAGTAAAGCAGCTTTGATTTAGAGTTTCTCAATCGAAGTGTCCATATACATGCTGAGCAGTTACTCTTGGAGGTAGCTTATTAGAAACCTTTTGGCTTGAAGGCAAGGTTAGTTAGTGAAAGGGTTGCTTCTTATTTAGCTATAAATTTACTATTTACAGAAGCCTCGATTTCTTACTTTTACATTCAGTGGCCTGATCTTCAGCAATATCAGAAAATAATAAAGAAAGATAATAGGACATTATATCACCACCTGAAACTATTCTTGGGTTCAGTATTGTGGTTTTTGTAAAAGTTGACCTACTTTAAGTATTGCTTATAAAAATCATTTCAACACTATTTTCAGTGCCACTACTGTAAACTAAGGACAGTTTACTCATGGTTGTGAAACACTGCAGCAGCACACTGGAAGTGGTCAGTCAGGACTAGTGCATTTCATATAAAACCTCTCCCATTTCACATACGATTTCAAAGTAGCGATGAAATTTGGGGAAAAAAAAAACCCTGTTACAGAGCACTTTCACAATATACTTCTCTCTGTCTCTAGAATGAAAAAAAAAAATTTGCCATTCTGTGAAACACAAAACTTCTTAACTGAGTAAAAACTGTTTGAAGAGAGTTTAGCAAAAGTTCTGCCACTTTTTCTTATGGTTTGTTGCTAGACCACTAGGTTTGCTATGTTAGAATCCATCTTGAACTTGCTTTTATATAAGCAGATGGGTTTGGGTTTAGCGCCCTAGTGGTGTGTGCCCTCAGTCATCTTAATCCAGAATGTGCTGGCTTTGTTTTGTCCACCCCAAAAAAATTAATTAATTGTTTAGCCTTTAGTTGGAATGTTGCATTTCCAGTCTCCCAGAGAAACGTAGCTATAAATATAATAACTGGTATAATTATTGCAGTGAACTATTACATAGCCGTATACGTGGGGCACGCGCCCTGCAATCTTAAAGCTGACTTTTATATTGGGGTTTTCAATAACACAAGTCTATATCAACACATAAGTGCTAACCTACAGGTGCATAAAACCATGAACCCATTGTATTCCAAAACATTTTCCATGGTACAAATAGTTGTTTAATTTTGAGAACTAGTTATCTGACAGATATTTTTTTTAAATTGTTTTTTAACTAAAGCAGTAGGAGGCATTCCTCTAGTCATCCTAATCTGTTAGCAGAAGTTTTACACTTCTGTTTTGTGTCCTGATTGCAGACTGGCTGCATGTTTCTTTATTTTGCAACATGGAACGTGCTCTGGCTCACTCACTGTACTTGTGGTTTTATAAATCAGTTGGTTAATAGAAACAGTCTTGATTTTCTTTTTTTTCTTCATCTTTTTTTCTTTTCTTTTTTAGTTGTTTTTGCCTTTTTTTTTTTCCCCAGGAGCTTACTTTGTGATCTTAGGTAGGTCACTTGAGATCCTATTCAGAGACTTACTGAAGCGTTAAATTCCCATGAGTGGATGCCTCTGTGGGTCTGTATGTCAGTCTCTCCTGATGTCATTTCTCAGTCTTTAAATGGGAATAGCAACAATGTTATACCTCACAGCGATGTCATTAAGTTAAATGTGTTCATGACTGAAAGTGACTTGTATCAAATGCTGGAATTGTATGAACAGACAGGCCTGGGCTGAACTGTGCCATACTTTGTGCTCCACACCAGCAGTGGCAGAGTGAAATGCCTCAAAGACAAGGAACAAGAGTTGTATTTGGAAATTTGGAGACGTCAAAGGATGAGATTGGAAGCAGGGATGTTGCTTTTGGGGTAGCCAGGTAACCACAGACACCGTTCCTTTTCAGTCATTGTAGTGCAAGTGAAGGCATCACATTGGAAAGATTTCTTAGATAGTTATGCTTTTTTCAAAGGATTTTTTAAAAAAGCTATAGAAGTAATTCATCAGTTCTGTTTAAAAGTCCAGGGTGCTTGAGAGAACTGAAGAACTTGGAGAACTGAACAAAGTTTGTCCATCAGGAATGGTGCTGGGTGGTGCATTGTCGGTGTGGTTCTTGGCATACTCCCTCCTAGAGCTATTAACAGCATTGTAGATGTGGAGAGGGGGTGTATATCTGAGGCTCTGTGCCCTAGCAGAGTTAAAACAAGAATAGGCAATGTGCTAATATTGTCAGGAATAGTCTTGCTTTGGCAGGGAAACAGATTAGATAACCTGATAAGTCTTCCTCTTAAAAAAAAAAAAAAAAAAAAAAAAAAAAATTCTATTCTTTGAGTCACTGTTACAGTGCAAGAAATCGTACTTTAAAAAAAAGGCAACAGTGTTTGGTTTTTTTTTTTTTTAAATACAGTATAGGTAAAGGTGATCCCAAAAAAATCTTTTCTCTAGCCCATACAGAGTAAGAAACAGAAATATAAAGAGAATTCTGCTGGTTTATTTCCTTCAATTCTTTGTCATGTATAGGAATGGGGTGTATTACTTTCTTAATAATTGAGACTCCAGAGGCAGAGTCCATTAAAGCAGAAACATGTATGTGTCAGAGGCTTTAAAATTTTCATGTAGTCAACAAGTAGTGACTTAGAATCAAGCTAGATCCTTATTTTATGATTCCCTCATATTTTGTGCATTGTGTGTAAGCTAAAACACGTGAGGCCTAGGGACAGATCCCAGTACTACAGAGCAAGGCAGGAGGAGGGAATGTGCCACTCGAGGTGGCATTTTTGGAAGGAAGCTGGAGAGGGGGAATGGTATAACAAAAAGAGCAACACAAGAACGAAGTGGGTTGTTGGGGTTGGTCTGACCTTCAGAGGTTGGAAAAAGTAACTGGAATTTGATGGAAACTGTAAAAGATTGACTATATTTCAAACTTCACCTCCAAAGCTAGATGAACTCTCCTGAAATTGATCTATTTAAGCTGAGGGGAACCATGCTTGTTATGTTAAAACAGTGCATTTCCTAGACACTTAGTCTGTCTTGTTGCGCTGAAGTAGTCATCTTGCTGAATAAGATGTTAGCAATTTTCCTCTTACAGAACATCTGCTTTCTGACTGAATCAGTGAACAAGCGGCAGGCTTGTTTGAGCCTGCTGTCCTCCCTGTGCTGCTCACTGACTCCTGCCTTGCCGAAGGGTGTGGGCTGGGTTTCATCATGGAGGTGTCAGGCTTAGGTTCCCTGGTGTCTGCAGGAGTGTCCTCCTTGTTGAAAGGACAATGTGTAAAAGTAAAATTCACTTTGGCACTTCAGAATGAAATCTTCACACCTCGTTTTCGAGGACATAGAATTGAGAGAGCAGAACAGCTTAGAGTTACAGGGAAGAAAAAAGCAGCAAGATTGTGGTGATACTTTTATCTTCCACAAATTTTGAAATGACTCATAAATGGGATTCATCTTGTATAACCTTTAAACACAGAGAGCAGAGAATGAATTTGGTAAATAATCTGAAAAAAAACCATATAAAAGTAGTTTATCAGCAAAATTACCGTGGGGGTTGTTTTCGCTGAGAAAGTAGATTTGTTTAATCACCTGCCAAAGTTTTATGCAAATACTACAACCCGAAGCACAAGTATTTCTTATTGGTAGGTGTTTGCCTTGGAAGCTTGGTGTTTTGTTAACTTCTGGTGCTGAGCTGATTGATTAGAATTGGTAGGTGATGTTAAGTGATTGTCTGATGTTGAAATGTTTCCTTTTTGCCTGTAAGATAATTTAAGATCAAATGGAGGCTTTTCATAAGGTAGACAGTAGGGATGCCTGCTTCAGATGGAGGTTAAGTACCCAAGAGCAGGGGTATTTCTAAGAGAGAAGGGCATGGATGCATTTACTTTGCTTTGCTTGCGTGCTGTCTGTGAACTGTGCTTTCTCTTTTGGGGAGCATGAGTCAGTCATGCAAGAGTTAAGGAGTAAATGCAAACAGAAGAGCTAGGTCTGTACATCCAGCCTAAGTGCTTTCCTCAGGGGGAAGATGCTTTCTGGCACTGCAACAGCAGCAGGAGAAGCAAACAACTCATGCCCTGTACCCACCTGGAACCGTGACAGTAACGTTTTAATCTTTTGAAGTGAACAAGTTTCTATGGCTAGATAAAAATTCGCCTGTAAAATGGCTTGATTCTGTTGGTGATATGTTATCCCTTTAATTAAATAGCTGACTTATGCTTGACAATTAATTGAAGTGGAGTGATGTATGATTTTTATTAGAAACCCATGACTAATTTTTTCTTGCTGTTCTTGCTATCTTATTGTTCTTACCTACCCTCTCCAAAGTTGCTGCTGCGTGCCAGCCGTGTCCTCCGGGCACTGGTGCAGACCAGTGTTCACTCTTGCTTAGGCTTTTACCTGTTCCAGATAAAGCAATTGTTTTCAGGTATTTTCCACGTCGTCTTTCAGAAATTTTCCATTTCATCACAGTTCTGCAATTTTTTTTTTTTGTTTTCAAAGACTCTGGGAGTTTTTACACGAAGTTCTAAAAAAAAAAACCAACACCAAAAAACAAACAAACAAACCAACCCGAAAACTCCCCCAAAAAACTCATCACAACAACACCCCGCCACCCACCCACTGTGTAATACAGAGTGTTAGCTTCATCTAGTACCACATTTCCTGCTTCATTAAAATAACTGCCAGGTTAAAAAAAAAATCCTTCCTGCAGTAGTCTCTGTGGCTGTAGAGTGACCTGCTAGCAAAGTCAGGTGAACTTGATATTTAATTACAATAGGCAAGATTCAAAATGGATGTGACTGGGGACATCTCTATTAAAATCAGTAGAGCAGCAGCTACAAAGAACTCAGTTTGCCCCTTATCTTATTCTCCCTAACTGTAAGAAGCTGAAGATCAAGCCTTTAAGTTACATTACAACAAACTGATGTGGACATTTTTTTATGTTTTTTGCACTTAGGAAGCTTTAGGCTTTTTATAGGAAATTCATTTCCATGGGTGAACGTAGGCATGGATGAGTGGGGAACAATGCATTGTTTGTTAAAACAAACTTTTTTGAAGGGAGTGGGCTTAAAAGGAAGGAAATGTGGTTTAGATTTAAAGTTTCTTTTGAAATTTCTTCCTCTTCTTTTTCCTCATCCCCTCTCAAAACACAGAAAAAAATCCTAACCAGAAGTCCCCAAACTGATGTTTCACCATACATATCTTTAAAATGTTCAGTATAATCTGGAAAGCCAGAGAGAAAAATTGTTGGTTTAAAATCACTATCTTGGTTATCCTTTCTTCCCTTTCTCTTCCCTCTCTGGGTTGTCTCCCTCAGGAATGTGCAGCTTTTGTCTCTGCTTTTCTAGTTCATATGTTTGGCAGAGTTTTACCTAGTCTGTCAGTGGTGTGTGTAAAGTAATGTAAGCTTCAATTTATCGATGTGCTTAAGCATTTTGCTGAATGAGGTCTGTGCATTCTCTGATCCCTGGGTTGATCATTCACAGGGTCACTCTGGAAGAAAGAACCCTAAGGAGGAGTAGGTGGGGGTGAAGTTACAGGGGGGGAACTTAAGGCAGGAATACGATTTAATTTTTAATTGGCTAGATCTAGAGTGGACAGTTGGCTGGAAATCTCTCTTTCTCTTCCTTTCATTAGAGGTCCTCTGTGAGACAGCTACTACGTGACAAGTTTCCTTGCTGCTGGGCCAAGAGTGCCTGATGCTGGCTACCATGGCTGATCCCACAGCAGAAGAACACGCATCCCAAGTTAGTGAACTCTGCTGCGAATGTGGCCAGTTCCACCTTTTGCTGGACAATCATCTCTACAACTTCCAGGATGAAGTGGACGATGAACTCATCTGCCATATCTGCCTTCAGCCTCTGCTCCAACCTATGGACACCCCCTGTGGACATACGTACTGTTTCAAGTGCCTTGAAAACTTTATGCAGGAGTATAACTTTTGTCCTATGGATCGGAAAAAGCTCTCTTTCCAGCAGTGCCACAAGTCCAGCCTTCTAGTACGAAACCTCTTGGATAAGCTGATTGTCTTCTGTCCTTTCAAGGCAGAGTGTCAGCAGACAATGCAGCGGTGTGAACTAGAAGCTCATCTGCAGAACAGGTGCCTTCCCATTTACATTCGATTATTGCTCCTTGTATAATGCCGTCTGTCTGTTGTGCTTCTCACCAGAAAGATCCATTCTCAGAACAGTTCTTAAACTGGGGCAAGATGGGACACCAGAAATGACAGAGGGTGAGGCCAGAAAGGTGGGTGGGTGAAGACAGCGTAATTGTGCATGTGTGTTAGGGAGGCCGGCTCACCTGTGCTACAGAGGCGAAGGGCGAGGTGCTTGCCTGCTCGCGAGTTGTCCGCAGACCCAGAACCTATCAAATGTATAAAAATTTGTATGTCCTGAGCTGGGGCACCTGACTCTGAAAATTATTATAAACGTGCTTATTCTTGTTTCACTCGTGCAGAGAAGAAAGACAGGCACAAAGTCAACACTCTGGAAGCAAGGGATCGGGCATTGTTGCTAGTTTAATTGGTCCAATTAAGATGTGCAATACATGACTTTGATCCAAATAATGTAAGTCCCTCCAAGCTGCACATTATGCAGTTGCTGAATCACCTGCTTATAATTTCATTATCTTCTCTCATTCTTTTTCTGAGAAAGAGACGCAAATGAAAAATACTACCTTTTTCCTTCGCCGCCCCCCCCCCCCCCCCCCCCCCCCCTTGTGCAGGGGAAGGTAGACTTTTTATTTTTCTTGCATTTGTCATCAGAGACGTGTTTTGGAGCTTCCACTGCTGGTTGAGCTGGGGACAGGCAGAATATTGTAGCTTTAAAAGAAGTGCAGGTGACAAAGATCTCTTGCCATGGCGCTTGGAGAACACTTGTTCCTACCTAGTTAATGATTGCAGGAAAGGGAGCTAAAAGGGAGCTAAGTACAAGCCCTACTCCAGGCGGAAGCAGACCTTCGTTGCAGTGTACATGTTGCCAGTGGGCAATGAGAAATGCAACAGGCTTGGTTCCCTTCAGCTATGTTGTAGCTTTTTGTGGCAATGCCATATTTTAAAAATAGGTCAACCAGTGTACAGGGAAGAGTTACACTTAGGGTACCTTTGCAGTTCCTGCCAAGGACGAATCCTTGCGGTTCTTGCTTGTCTTTGGTACCCACGAGTTGAGAGCTTGTTTTAGAGCCAGGGGAAGTGAGAGAGGATGCTTGTGTGCCCCTTTCCCTCAATCTGAAAGTTTATAATCCCCTTTTTCTGTAACTAACTCTTTATAGTGCTTTCTTGTTATCATCTTGTTATCCCTACTTAGACTGCAAGGACAGGGCTGCCCAGCTGTGCAGCTGGAGTGTAGCTGGGGCCATGGCCCATACCAGGGCTGGGCCTTCCTTTCTGCTCTGTAAATCTATCCTGGTATCAGTAAACTTCTGTCACTTGTTAATCCCTTTGGCACAGGAGTTAAACACAGAAGAGGGAGGCACCCTTAAATGTTTATGTTAGAGACCTGTCTGGAAACTGTATTCTGTTATACACTTCATAGCTCTTTATATCTTCCTTGCGGAGAGTGTGCTCTAAAAAATCCAGGCTATTTCACCTGGGCTGTAAGCATAGTTAGAAAAATGTAAAAAAAAAAAAAAAAAAAAAAGAGAGAGAGAAAAATTACACCGGGATTTGGGTGTTCCTGTTTTTTAGTTTTAAGTGAGATTAACTGATAGCAGGATAGCAGGAGACTTAAGGAAATAAGAAGCGTCTAGGAATTTGTTTTCTCTGCCCTTTGCAAAATGAATTTGTTTCTTGACATCTTGAGAGGGACATGTGCACAAGTGGTTCAATTAGCTTCTGTCTTTAAATTTCAGTCATCTTACTGCGTGGAGAATAAATGACTAGGGATAAACCAGAGGAAGTAATACTGGGATGAGACTTGTTTAGCCAGAATGTAGATAGTTGAGTTTAATTTGAAAAGTGACTCTGGTAAACACCCAATACCACTCATGTCTCTGAAAGTGATGCTTTTGCATTCGTCACCCTCCTCGCCTGCCACCTTGTTTATGAGTACTCTTGATAAAAGAGCTTCTTTTTCCTCATTCATTTTTGCTGAGATAGGCTGGCTGTGGTGTAGCTGCATACAGAGTGCGTTTTGTTGAAGCTTGGTGTGGGGAGCAGTCAGTGGGATTATAAACTTCTCTAAATTGCTCCCATTCAAGTAGATGCATCCCATCACCTGCGCGGACTGGAGCTGGAGGGCCGTCTGAGGGTCAGTTCTCATTCAGCAAAAAAAAAAAAAAGGCAAGCCTTGCTTGCTGCTCCTGCATGTTACTGGTTTGTTAAAAACAAAGCCTAATTCAAAGCTGAGCTTGAAACTTGAGCCAGTTCCTTTGCATAAAGATACAATTCATAGTCATCTCTAAAATGTCAGAGCTAAGTATTTGCTTATATTTTAAGAGGTATTGTTTTCTTCATCAAGTGTTTGCCAGGTAAATATTTAGCAAGGGAGACTCCTGTTCCTATTACATTCTCCTTTTTAAAATAAATTGCTTAATAATTTTGAAAGTTATAAAATAACAAGCCTGCTCTGAAGCTGATACCGGTACAAGTAGAAGCTGGAGTCCAAAGGAGAATAAATTTTAGCATCTGTGATACAAGCTTAGCAGCTGATGAGATCTTGAACATGCTGCTTCGCACACCTTTGTCAGTCAGAGCTTGCATGTGCTAGGTTAACTATGCAGGCAGAGACGAGTGACTTACAGTCCCTGCCAATCTCTCTCTAGGTGTCCTGGTTTCAAGAAATACAAATCTGAACTACAGCGGAAAAAGAATCCCATTTCCAAAGGGAAGGAGGATCCCCCTACCAAGGTGGAAACAAACACGCCCAAGGATCCAGAGGTACCAAGTGGAGGATCATCACTTGTGGCAGAAAGCTCTGCAGCTGCTGTGGTATCACTAGGGACTGCAGAGCCTGGACTGGTTAATCCAGCTTTTGAGGAGACTGAAGAAGGTGAGAGTTTGATACAGAAAGGTAATTATGTAATTACCGACTATAATATAAAAATGAGGTAATTATCTCGACAATTCAATTTTTAAAATGTCCCCAACATTCTTAGATATCCTCAATGCTATTCAGCCACTAGTCGTTATCAGAGTACTCTGTCTCCTCAGCTTGTCCTTGAGCAGAGGGAGGTGCTTTCATGTGCATCAGGTGTGGCAGGATCTGCTCACAACCACAAAACTGTCTGTGCAAAACAGTTCTGAGGATCTGTTAGACTGCAGTGAATATTTGCAGCGTTTGCAGAAACAAAGGCAGCCCCTGTCAATGTGAACACGGAGCACTTAACGCACTTGCAGAAACCAAATCATTAGTAGTTAGGAAACGTTCCAGCTTCTTCTTAATCTTGTTAAAAAAGTTAAATATAGAGTCAGTTTCCTGGAGTGGTCAGTACCTCCCTAATGGTGTGCAGCAAGTGTGTTTTTATAGCATAACTTAGTTGTTGGATTAATAGTCAGTTATGAAACTCTTGCAGATAAAAGTAACCATCTCCACTTCAGTATAGAACCGCTTGTCTCAACCCCTGTTAGAAGGCAGCAGCGTGGAAAATCTCTGTGCCTTGTTTCAGAGTTAGTCTCAGTTTCCAAGTGCAGGCGCTGGAGCTGTGCTGTGCCTGTGCCAGAGTTAATACACAGGTCAGTTTACTTCTCTGTTGGCTTTTTCCTGAGGTACACTTGGGGCAGGTTTTGCATCTCTGGTGTGACAACTGCAGTTCACCCTGACAGGCAGTGCGCTTGGCTTCATTAGTGTGGGGCCTGCATAAATGTTGCAGTGCTGGTAGATTTAATACCACTTGCTAACAACAACTTTCATCTTCAAAGTGTCTGAGAAGTGTTGCTTAGTCTTCAGCATGCTGTATATAGGTAAACATTACTCCTGTTTTACAGGGGGGATGAGAAAAGAGGAGGAAAGGAAATTAGAGGAGGGAAGTTGCAGTGAGCTACTTGTGGTAAAGTCACCACAATGGCAGGCCAGTAATTACAGCTCAGTAGTCCCCTTTTCTAATGGGCATCGTGGAAATTGGCATTTGTCATGTGTGCGCTTCTAGTAGGCCAGTAGAAAAATAAATCTCTAAATGGTAAGTGAAACATACTGAACGCCCTTTAATAAAACTCAAGAAATAATAATGAAAGAGTTTAAATTTGCCATAAGCTAGGAGATTATAGGAAACATTATGGAGAAACTGTAAAGAAACAGGGTCTTTTAAAGTGTTTTTTTTATCTGACCTATTGTTCCCTCTCCTGATAGCTGCTTTCCCTCCAGACGCTACTTTGGACACAACCTACCAGTGTTACAAATCTTGTGGTGCTATGTGAAGGAAAAATCTATTAACGTGTTGGTTTTTGTCTTCAATTTCCACAATCAGACCTTCCTCAGAGAACTAGTCTTGTGGCTGAAACGACCACAATTGAAATTCACCGAGAAGACCCAGAGGAAGAGCTGGGGATGAGGATAGTTGGGGGTAAAGACACCCCACTAGGAAACATTGTTGTTCAGGAAGTCTTGCGGGATTCTGTCATTGCTGCAGATGGAAGAATAGCACCTGGGGACCACATTCTTGAGGTAGGTGAAACCCCAGTGGTAGTCCGATTGCTTCCTTTGACTTGAGGGGAGGGCTGGGGCAGGAAAGTTACCGAGAAAAACTGGGAAATCTCCACAGCTGAGAGTTTAAAAGCACTGATCAGACTTGCGTGTCAGTTTCATTGTGTATCTTTTGGGGCTGAGAAGCAGGGTTTTGAGTTTCCTTCCAGTCATACTCATATTTACTTCACATATTTGACAGCTTTTTGAAATTTGGACCATTTTGGATAAATTAAAAAGATTTCTATTTGATAAATTTCACCCAGTAGCACCAATTATCTCCAAAGGACTGTGCTCTAGTTAGGAAGTCATATAATTGCTTGCTCTACTATGTTGCTTAAGCTGCATATTCTCAATGGGCAGGTCCAAAGTATAAGACCTTACGACTTGAAGTAAGCATCATCAGATATGTAATGTGAGTAATAAAGTGCACCAGCCTCATACCATGCTGACCTACATCCAGATGTAGTTTCCAGATTAATCATGTTGCACGGCAGTGGGCTAATCAAGGCGACAGAAGCTTGTGTGCAGCAGTAAAGCCTAGATGCAGCGAGAACTGTTAGCACCTCCTGGCTATGGCTGCCCAACTGTTTGACGAGCCACAGAGACCTAATTATCCTGTTGGACTTCAGGATGGACTGGCAGCCCCACGTGCACAAGTGGCTGATACGATCTCCAAGTTGGTTTCTTAGAACAATAGAGTAACTTCTGTTTTATCCAGTTGTATTGTACATGTCTCAGTCTTGACTGGGTTGTAAATAGGACACGGCCCCTATCAATATCCTAAGAGAAGACTGCACAGAGTGACAACAGACAAAGCAAAAACTAGCTTCTCAGAGTTACCTTGGTAAAACCATGATTAGACTGATAATTCCATAAGCTTGTAGACTCTGGACCACTCTTTAACTTAAGAGCGAGGATGGGTAGTCTCCAATTTGAGGATTTTACCTCCAAGTGTGTATTGAATGCTGGAAGTTAAGGGAAGGCAGTTCTGCATTGCCATGGGATGGATGTAACAATTTAATATTTTGCAGTTTCAGATTTGTTAATTATGTGAATTGTCCTATCTTATCTATATCCTCAGCTATTCACCATCAACTACGGTCTAATTTCATCTGCTTTCTTCTGCATTCTTTTTTTAGAAAACTCTGCTCTCTAATGTGCATCAGAAGCAGCTGCTTCAGTCACAGCATTGCACAGGGAGTTGTCTCCAACTTTGTGATGTTCTGCACTGTGGACAGTGCCTAAATTATGTAGGTTCTGATTAGTGACTCTGGTTTGTTTGTCTTTCTAGGTGAATGGCGTCAACATCAGCAGTGTGACTCACTGCCAAGCTGTCTCCTTCCTGCGCCACCCAGGTCCTGTTCTCCACCTCATGGTCTTGCAGGAGAAGGGTTTTTCCAATAAGACTGCACAGCAGGATTCCACTTCTGCTACAAATCGGGAAGTGATCCACGTTACCTTGATAAAGAGAGACCGATCTGAACCCTTGGGAATCAAACTGATCAGGAAGACAGATGAGGCAGGGATTTTTATTCTAGATCTGTTAGAGGGAGGTTTGGCAGCCAAAAATGGAAAACTGAGTCGGAATGACAGAGTCCTGTCAATAAACGGCCAGGATTTGAGGCAAGGAACACCTGAGGCTGCTGCGCAGATAATCCAGGTAATTTATGACGTGGTGAGGTTGTATGGCTAATAACTCTGCAGCTGTCTGCGTTGATGGCAGGGCTCCTGTTCTGACCCAAGGGCTAACAACACACTAGAGCAAACTGCGTTCCCTGAAATATATCTTTGGGAAAGTGACTTCCCTGCGGATGTGTGGGAAGCACTGCTTCCAAATGAAGATAAACATGAAGAGTGGGAATCCATTGTGAGTCATCTCTGACAAGTCTGAAGTGAGGCAGTTGCTCATGGCACTTCAGTTCAGCTAAGGCAGTTGGATCTCCTTTGTGGTGTGGTGTTTGGAGCCTTTCTTGCAGAGTGAATATTTGTATGCGCTGTGTAGATGTGTGCGGCAGAGACAAGGAGAGATTGGGAGAGCCTCTCCTGTGTCAAACAGGCAAACTGAAGGTGCTTGTTGGGAGATGTGATAGGCTGGCAGCACAGAACAGAAGAACCCTTTCGACTGATTTTAAGCCCTCTCCCCATTTTACCTGTATTGGGGAAGGGAGGCGCTTCAGGCTAAAAACATTCTAAAATCTTAAATGGGTAGAAGAGAAGTGATCTTTCCCCGCGCACTAGGAATGCGCTCCTGTTGCAGCATGCCAAATGTTTTGGTGAAAGAAGTGGGCAAGGGATTTTGGTTAAGGATTAAGGATTGCTACGTGTGCAGCAGATGTCATGTAGAGCAGTTTAAATTCTTTATCTCCCTAGGCGATGACCTCCAGTTTCTGTTTTTATCTAAAGATCCTGACACAATACGTCTCATCACATATTGTTTATATCCCGGAAAGGATCTGAGGTCAGCAGTGAGGGAGAGCCGGTTCTCTTCCTGGTAATCGGCAGAGGAGTGCAGTGGCATGGGAGAAGAGAAAGAGCAGAGTTCCAGTACTGAGATCCTTTTCTATGTTATATACGTGTGATTTCATTCTACGGCCTCTTAGAATTTCGTTTGCATCCCACAAGTGCTGCTGTATTTCTGTTGTAATGTGCAAACATAACTCCCATAAGAACTCTTTCTTGATCCCACTGAAATCAGTAACCAAAGACTCAGAACCGGCTTCATGAGGTTTGGGGGATTGAATTCCTTTTGAAGTGACATTTATGGAAAACTGTGACAGTCTTCCAAATATTATCTGTTCTTCTGAGGGCTAATTCAAACTCTTCATTAAATGTAATTTTAATTTTCATTGCAAACCATTTGCAGAAAAGTCCTTCTACCTGTAAAATACCATTTACAGCTATAGATACAGATGTTCAGCCATACACACTGTACGCAGTCTAATACCCATGGTTGAATGGGAAGGCAAATCCCCATCTTAGGATGTGATGTTTACAATATATTTTATGAAGACATGGATATGTGCCAACTTGTCTGGAAAAAAATTGCTCTATCTGCAGTGACTTTGGAGACAAGAGGCTTTTAAATTTCAGAAAAGAAAAACTCTCCTGTACTAGTTTAAAATGGAAAAACAGAAACAAAACAAAACAAAACCCAAAGCAGTTGATGCAGTCCCTCTTCCGAGGCCAGGGAATTTACTGCTGCCAGGGTGCTGTGGCACCAGGGAAACGGAATGCCAAGTCAAGAAGTGAGAGTTGCAACCGTTCTTCTCTCATCCATTGCAGGAAATGCCCAAAGTAAGCACATACGCCTTACCCCAGTGGAGTCCTTCACAATAAGGTTTTGTCAATCTATCTGAAAGAACAAACCAAATTAGAAGAGCAGTAACAATAGTGAATACTTTCCCTGTAGTTCTGCCAAGGCCAGACTTCCAGCTGGTTAAGTGTTTAATTGGCAGCAACCTTAGACAAAGGGTCATGCCTTCAGGTACTCTGGGGAAAAAAATGGGTGGAAGATGTTGAACAATAGACATGGTACATAAGCTGGGAGGGAAAGAGTTTCAACAAGTTTCTTCACAATAAAAGAAAAAGCATCCAGTATTTGTATCACAGTCATCCATCGTGTGGATCAGTCGGTGTTCTAGCTCTGTTCATGTTGTATCACAACACAATATGCTATTTTGGTTATTTATACTGAAGTGGAGGAATTAATCATCCTTTTCCATTTTCTCTTGTTTGGCGTTTGTGGGGGAGGGAGGCATGAGCGAAGCCTGCCTCTGCTCCTGTTCCTTCTGACTAACATTTGCTAATTCCTTTTTTTCCTTTCACCGTAGGATTCTGTGACTCTTCACAAAAAACACTGCATCATGTTGCATAGCCCCGTTTCAGACTCTTTGTAGAAACTAATGCCACTCTTCCTCTTTCCCCCAAAAAATCACAGGAGCCATCCCTAATTTCTAATTTCTTTTTCCATCTATTTTATTTACATTCTTTTTGTTTCTCGTGGCAGACCACTGAATCGAGAGTGAACTTTGTTGTCTTGAGGCAGCCAGGCGTACAGCTGTCGGACCTGGTAGAAGATGGCAGCACATCGAATAACAGCAGCAGCAGTAGCAATGGAGGAAGCCCTGTGCACCATCGGAGACGACTAGACCAGAATCACTATAGACGAAAATCTACCTACCAGAAGGTAAGTTTTGTAAGTAACGGAAAAAGCGCTGCTTATTCTTGATCTAGCAGATCTGTTATGTTTGCTCTGTGATGGTGATTTATCATATAAGACCGATCAGCTCCATTTCTTCTTGAGCTATTGCAAAGCAGCCAATTTGTGACTTTCAGTACTGGAGAACCGTACATTTGTCATCCACTGGGAAACACAGGTTTTTTAGGGAAATGTCTCTAATGTTGATGCAGAACCAGTATTTAATCCTTTCTTGTCTGGAAAGGGCAATGGGAAATTTACCATCCATGAGATGCTTGGGATTTGCTTCTTGGCATCCATCAGGCACAAGATGTTGAGGGTATTGCACAATGACGCTAAGCTATGCTTCTGGTCTGGAGCTAGAGGGCTTTATGGTACAGAAGTGGGAACTACACAAATTACACTGTAGTGCTCCTATGACTTCAGTGTTGCATCTGCCATCTGTTTGCATATGCTAAGAAACAGCATGAGCAAGAGGAGAGTCACCAGCCTGCTGTGCTGAGAGATCTGCTCTGTGTTTAGAACTTCCATTTGAGTGAGAGAACTTGCTGCAACGGCCTAGACTTCTGTGTTTAAATGTTTCTGGAGTAAGTAGCTGTCATAAATGGTTGGAGTGTGGTTCCTTGATTTAAATCCTAGTATTATTTCTACAGCATATGCTAGAATGTGTGCTTTCACTGCAACCTGAACATTCAGTAGTAGTCAGAGAGAGGTTGATTGCTTTGTATGAACGGCCTTTAAATGAGTTCTTAGCTTGTTCCTCAGTGCAAGATTGTTCTCCTCAGAGTGAGCACCTCTCTACAGCAAATGAATGCGGGATCAGTAGGAGAGCAGTGCCTCGATCGTGCTGGTATCACTTTGGAAATACAGGGTAGTATTTCTAGCCAGAGCAAGTACATGAGAAGCTGCCTTTGACATCCAGTAACATTGCTGAAATGCTCTGGATTAAAGATATAAGGTGTTCTGTTATCTTCTTCCAGAGCTGGGCTTCTCGTGTTAATTGCATTAATGAAGCTGCGTTTTCTACTGTCATTATTCTGTAGGATTTACCTCAGGGATACGTAAATCACGAGAAGACAGTTGCAATAAAAAAGGAACCAAAGGAATCTTTAGGAATAACAATCGGAGGTGGAAGGGATAACAAAAACAAGCTCCCTATATATGTAACGAGTGTGCAGCCCATCGGATGCCTCTTCAGGGATGGCAGAATCAAGCGAGGTAAGGAGGCTCTCAGACCCTTTATCCTTTAGGAACTGTGGGGTTTTTTTCAGTGAAAGTTGGACGTGGACACTAAAGTGAGGCTGGAAACAGGGTTCCATGTGAGACCTTGAGGCAGAATGTGCTTCATAGCAAAAGGTCTGTAATAAATCCTATCTTATTTAATCAACAGGAGATGTACTTCTGAGCATAAATGGCATTGATTTGACTCATCTGAACTACTATGAAGCTGTCTCAGCACTGAAGTCTAATGCAGCTTCCCACTCAGTCGTACTGAAAGCCTTGGAAATCCTTTCATTGAACTCGACAGAGCCATCTCTGGACATCAAGGAGCAAGGATTCAGCTGGTCTCCCCTCTGGATCACATGGCTTGGATTGCCCAGGTACGTTTGTTCGGTGACTGTATAGAGATCTGTTTAATCACAGAATGGACTTTCTGGATCGCATAACAGCAGCCAACAGACACCTGTGCTGTTTTATAGTTTCTAATCTGATCATCTGGGTCAGGGACAGGCATTCTTTCAGTCTAATTCTTTTTGGCTGTTGTAATTGTGTCGTCTTTAGCATGAAGCAGAAATGATTCTGAATAGTTGAGTTTTTCTGCTGCAATGCTTTGGACCACAGACGTAGCACAGATTTTAGCAGCAACGTGGTAAACTCCAGATGACAGGATTGAGGTTTGAAAGCTTGAATTTCTGTCTCCGTCCTGGAAAGGTGAACCTCTGGTTTGCTTACTTTTGCAGTTTCATCAAAATACATTCACCTGTGAAAGGTAGAGTCTGTTCTTATTCCAGCTGTCTAGAGAAGGATCGTGCAAGAGATGCACGTGGAACAGGAAAGCCAAACCCTTCTGTGGGAAGCCTGGATTATTTACAGCCTTGTTTCTTGAGGCACCTGAAAGAAGAAATACTAACAAAGCCTCTGTGACGTTACCCTTGTGTTACTTAGCAGCCAGTAAATGCTAAACAAAACAGCCCAAGGAAGGTAGCTTTTGTGTCTCGAGTGACTGTAACTTGGCTTGTACTCAGCACCGTCCTACCAGTTTCCTCTGCTCTCCCAGGGAATGAGCCTGTCTGCTCTGTGCAGGCCTAGGATGAACTAGCCTGAGCTGCACCGGGGTAGCCCAAACCTGAATGCAAACCCCCAGATGCCGGCTAGTGTTTGTTCCTCGTGGATGCTCCTGCAGTGAAGTACAGCAAGGCAAAACCCGGCAGTACTTTCTGCTTTCTTCCTTTTCTAACTTATTTGGATGTCTGGTGGTCTGCAGCTTCACCACACTTTCTGCTACAGGGACTGGAGTCCACTCTTTGCTCGTTGGTCACCTGCATTTCAAGAGTATATTGACATTACTTGCCACTTAATACATTGCTCGAAATTCTTTTGCTGCTGATATTAATGTTGGCCCCTCTTCATTTGACTGTTACTGTACCTTGCTACTGAAGCAAGGAGCAATGATTTCAGGTGCCCTTTCTGCTCTTCAGTCTTCCTTTCTTACTCCAACATGAATTCGGGCATCTCAATTTGTCTGACGTTCTCCTGTGGGTGTGAGGGTGGTTAGGAGGCATAAAGCAAGGTTATTTCATTTCGGGATCTGACAAAATCTTCCTTCTTGTTCCCAGTAATAAAAATACCTGTGGTTTTAATATACTATCTGTCATCTTGGCACACTTGGTGATGTGCCGTTTCTGAAATGTGGAGCCCCTGTGGCCCATCCTGCAGAACTTGTGTTATGTGCCAGACTACTGTTGCGGAAGTGTTTTAGGAGAGACCTGACAGCCCTGGTCCTGTGCCTTTCTTGGGACCCTGGTTATCAGAGGGAATAACATGAGCATCTTGGGCACATTCTTCCTAAAAGAAAACCACTCTTGTGCTCCTTAGGCTCCTTTCATGCCTCAGCACTTGGTGTGTAAGCTTGGAGCATCTTCCACCTCTGACCGTGGCCAGTGCCGCACACTTCCAGCGAAGATACACACATCTCTGTAAGAGGGACAGTGTTGTAATATTTTCCCAATATTTTCCAACTGAGGTATTGGCTGTACTGAACCAGCTGGCTGGTACCTTTCTTGCATTTTTTGCCTTGCAGTACCACTGTGGGTACCTCTACTATCCTTGTAAATTTACTCCCTCTCCATTCTTTGCTTTGTTCGCAATTAGTGGCAGTGAGTGTTCCAGGTTAATTGAATGCTACTACTTATTGCTTCTGAATGTTTATCATCGTCACTGTATGTGTCGTAGAAGACAGCGCAGGAACTTTACTTGATTTCTTCATAGTATTACGTTAAATCAATACCAGCTACTGATAGTATAAAATACCATCTCAAAACGCTGGTTTGGAGCAGGTGTGTGCCCTAATTATTGCACACCAAATCCTACAGATACTAGAAATACCAAGTTTACAGGTTGATTTATTTTTTTCGCTGTAAAAGCTTTGACTCTTGAAAACGATCACTCCCACCTTCTTCCTCGAGGTGTATCTGAAGCCAGTCACCGTGAAGTCTGAGCTCTTTCTGCAACAGCTGTCAGGTCTCCCTGCCATGGCCCTGCTGGAGCAGCACACTCCAACAGCTCCGAAAGTCTGCACAACTGCAGACTCAGCAGGGGGTTTGTCAGAATAAAACCCAACTTTACAGACTTTTATAGAAAGTCTAACGTTCTTTTCCCACAGTCATTTTCCACTTTAGTAAATTAATGTTTCTCTTTCTAAAACCCCTTTTTTATATGGTAAACTGATTTCTAGCAAACAGCCTTTTCCAGCTCTTGGAGAACGTGTCTAATGTCTCTATTTATGTTCTGTGGTGATGTGCTCCTGCTCTCTGGGCTGTTTATTTGCACTAGCTGCCACATGCTTTTCTCACAGCTGTGTTTTTACACTTGTGTGGTACCAGTAGAAGAAAACCATCAGTAAGCTGGAGCTGGGTCTTCCAGCGTTTGTGTGTGAAGAACTCGTACAAAAGTAAATTACAGTTTGAAAGTAGATAATTGGATCTTTCTTCTAGTGAGAAGTTAACTGAGAAGGCTTTTGAAATCTGAAACTCATCTGCAAACTGCTCAAGCAAAGCCCTTGAGGCAAAAACGTTTATTAGGAAAAGTTTAGCTGCTGGAATACTTCAGCGGGACGATCAGCGGCAGTTTCACACAGTGTAGCTCTGGCAGCGCCTCGGTGCCAGAATGTAACCTGACTGTGAGCCAGAGAACACGAGCTGCGCGCCGGCGCTCCTGCCACACCTTTTCAGACGCCTCGCAAAGGCTTTGCGTGTCTCTGTGCTACAAATTCAAGGAGCGAGTGCTGTTAGCACTTAGAGATCGCCTTCTCCGAGGCAGCACACCCCAGCCTTACTGAGAAGACGTACCTCCGCGGCTGGATTCAGCAACAGTGGCCTGCGATCTCTCTGAGGAGTCCGGTATCTTACTGTACACAGCAATCCTGGGTGTAGGTCCTGCAGGAAAGACCTTTCATGTTCCGATTTGGTAGTTAGTAGAAGAAAGGCTGCCATACCTCCCGTGTTTGCTTTCCCATCAGTGATACGCAGCCAGTGAATGCCTTCATTGTACCAAGCGTGTAAGGTACGGGTGGAATAAAAAAAGCTCGATTCTTCTATATTGCATGGGTGTAACTGCTGTTCGTGATTAATTCGTTTTTGTCACTAGTACTGTGTGTGTTCATTGGTAGAGTTCATTAAGTTATTAACAAATCATTCAGGTCACAAACCCCTTTTGAGAATGGTCATTGTCCGCTAACTCTTGAGCTAGCACTGCCAATACTGAGAAAATATTTCTAAAGGACTGGCATCGTCAGATTTGAGAATGATCCCTGTAACGTGCACTGCAACGGGGTTGCCTCAAGTCCTTAAATAAATAAAATAAATATGAGGCTGTTACATAGCTGCGCTTTCCGTGAGGGAAAATATGATTTTCTAGCTGGTGGTTTTCCTTGAAACACACTCAGCTTTCTCTGGTTTTGACTGTGCCTGTCTCCACAGCTACCTTCACTTCTGTCAAGATATTGTCCTTAGTAAAGGTAACCTGGAAAGCTGGGGCTTCAGCATTGTTGGAGGCTTTGAGGAAAGCAAAGGAAACCAGCCATTCTTCATCAAAACCATAGTGCCCGGGACTCCCGCCTTCCGAGACAGGAAACTGAAGTACGTATGAGCTGCCCTGCGCGTCTCTGGTGTCTGTGTCGGAAACACTATGGGTACTTACGTCAGCGCGCACTGTGTTACTGAGGGCTGGCCTTTACCCTTTCAACCAGCTGAGCTAAAAGTTAATGACTTCCAATTCTTAGACACTCATTTGGGCAGTTAGCACTCTTACCAAAGCTGTAACAAACCAAGTCCTGTATTAACGAGTGGTTTAGTTTCTCTATAAAGGTGCAACTAAAAGGAATTAAGTTACATTTTAAAAGGCTGTAAAGACTTTAATTAATTAGATAAAAGTAGAAAAGGGATGTTTGAGATGAATCGTGCAGGTTCCAGAGTATAAAATCTCCTGGATTAGGAAAAGTATCCCAATGGCAGCAACAAAAGCCCTCCTGTGCAGGAAACTTAAAACAAGCTTTGCTGACCTGTTTGTTAGCGATGGCAGCCAGCGGAGGAGCGAACAGTGGAGCCGGAGGACCCCACAGAGCTTTCCTGCAGTGTTCTCTCCGGGACCCAACAGAGCTGGCCTCTCAGCAAGGGTGCAGCAGGCCGCAAGCGCAGGGCTGTAAAAACTAAAAGTGAGGCTGCTCTCTTGCAGGGGACATGGTTTCGGTGCAGGGAGCTGGGCTTGGCTGCCTGAAAACAGCGTGAAGAGCAGAGTTGGGTCAGAGCCGTGGTGGGAGGAGTGGGGTCAGCTGGGCTCCTGCGTGAGCGTTAGGACAGCAACGCACTTTCCCCGTTAGACACAGGGAAGGAGCTGGCTGGCTTCAGCGCCTCACCTGAGCGCCACCACTCAGCTTGGTGTGCCGCAGCGGCGGGCAGGACTCTGAAACCTCTACTGTATCGAGCATGTGCGTGACAGCACGCGTCAGGTAGCTCCACGGTAGTCAGTGCTAGTCAAGTAGCTGTAGGAGCAACCTTGCTGAGGAGTGTGTTTATCAGCACAAATATGTTTTCTGTAACTTTTCCCTCTGCTGACTGGCCAGCTGGGCACGCTGCTGGTGACCTTCGCTGCTGTGTCACGCAAGTACCATCAGTGTCCTCCTTTTCCCTTGCACTTTGTCTCAGAAGCAAGCCGCTGACAGCAACCGCTGCGTGAATCCATTCCTTGCCCCTCATCTTTCACCTAGTGAAAAAGTTGCTTCAACTAAGAGTTGAACATCTTGGCTCAGGGTGGGCTAGATGACCTGGGGGGCCCTAGGGTGCAGTGTTAACAATAATTAAATACTGACATGCATGTTTTCTGATTAGGTGTGGAGACGAAATAGTGGCAGTAAATGGAGTGCCAGCGATAGGAATGAGCAACTCGGAACTAATCCCAATGCTGAAGGAGCAAAAGAACAAAGTCACACTTACGGTGGTGTCCTGGCCGGGAAGCCTCGTGTGAAAGCTCAGCCAAAACACTCAACAGCTTTCGGTATCAGACATCAGTTGGCCATCATACAAAGCTAAACATGTGACAAATGAACCAAGGGAATGCTGAACTCTTGCTACACAGTGTATCGCCATGGAAGACTTTTAGCTTCCTTCTCAGAGAAAACATTTCTTTACTTGTGCTATCAACAAATCTGGTTTTTGGATTCCGAGTAATGGTTAATCCAAACAATTGTTGTAGCTTCCTGGGCTCATTAAAGCTCTTTAGGATTGGTGTTACAGAGAAAGCTCTTTTTCCAGCCTTTCTCTGCCAATCACCTTTTGAGGTGCCTGCCTCAATTTTAGACCTCTGTCTTCCAATTAATATTTTGAACAGGTTAAAATAGGCACGACAGTCTGGTTTCCCCTGCTGGTTTAATACAGCCCTGCTACTGATCTCTGACCATCGTTCTTGGACATTGAGTCACTTTATACACGCTTTTTAAGGCCACTAATAAAACCGTAAGGATGTGGACCTAATTAAGCAGTTCCTATAGCCCCCAGTCTTGATATTTTTAGGTTACTGAAACCTAAAGAATGTTAAAAAACCACTGGTAACTCTCAGCCGCGTTGGCTGCTGGAGTCGTGCTGGCTTGTATGGAGGTCCTAGCACCAGGTACCTGTTGTGAATCCCGATTTAGGATCCTACTGCCTAGAACTATTTGTCACAAATCCCGATTTGGGATCCTGCTGACTATGCTGATTTGTTGCGAATGGGCAATTTAGATGGCTTAAAGAACCACTGTCAAAGCTATCAGTGAAAGTGATTTCATGGAAAATATGACATAAAACTGCATCTTTAACAGAGTTTGAGGGCAAGGGTCACTCTTACCTACTACACAAACGATAGAACAGTGATTCAAAGTTATCAAGACGCAAATCGAAGTTACCATAATACAAACTTATGCACAATATCGGTCACTTACCAAAGATCTGCCATTAGCAAAAGGTGTCTCTGCCCCAAGGCGCAGCCTTGAGGCGCGTCCCAGCTCCCGGGGAGACCACGGCCGCGCAGGCAGCTGCTTGGCAGGAGAGCGCGAGGCTGCCACATTTATGGGATAAAGCGGCTGGCTTGTAGTCAAATGACATGCGCTGGAGAAGGTACGCACGAGACTCCTTGTACACACAACTTCCTTTGTTCCTTGATAAACAAGTTGTGGAAAAGCCACCTGCTGCTCATGTGCTAATCGCGTGATCGGTGTTCCAGGCTCACGCGCGTGGATGCTCGCTCTGGCACTGCTCCTTGGCGGGTTTTCAGAGAACAGAGTGGAACTAGAGGAGTTCTTGGCCCAGTTCGGGCTTAGGCCTTTACCCCCTTTGGAGCCTGAATCAAACTACCGCCGGTTTGGTTAAGGAGTCGAGTGCATCCATCACAGTAGCCAGAGATACGGAATTTATTTCATTTTCATCCCCTTCCTCAGCTTGGTTTCCCTGGTTTTATGACTTGGTAAAATGACCAGCGTGTCCTGCAGAAGGCAGGTGATGATTAAGTAAAGAAACGGGCTCATGACAAGAAACCTCTGTCCCAGGATGCTTTTTTCTATCAGTTTCCCAGTGATCAGGTGAGGCGGGGAGGAGGTACCCGACACAGGGCCTGTCCTGTCAGGCACGTGGGACGAGCTCCTGCAGTTCTGTCCACGTCCCTCTTGCGGCTGGAGCGAAGTGTCAGCTCCCCGGATCAGGGCAAGCTCAGGGGGCACTGGCTGCCTCCGCCGCTTTGTACCAACTGCGCGAAATAAGCTGCCTCCAGGACAGGGGGCCCAGTTTGGCTTCGGTTCAAATCCACGGTGTCATTACAATTTCGAGTAAAAGACCTGAAGCCAAGGCGGGGTGGTTTGACCTACAACACCTCGCTAAGTTCCCACCTGGAGACTCCACCTGAAGTAATTCCCTCCTTTTTTAGAATGCTGTTAATCAGCAGTAGAAATGACAGCTCTTCCTCCCCCTGGGTGACACAGAGAAATCCTCTCTTACGCCCTTTCTGCTCTACCTTTCACAAGGGAGAATCAAAGCAGTTCCTCTCCGCTGCAAAATGCGACCTAGAACGAACGGTTAATTCCTTGCAGTAAATTGGCTGCAGGTAAGTGCCCGTCATTGTCTTAAGCAGTGCTTTTCTTAGGGCTGGCTACTTCCTAATTAGCGCTGATGGCGGCGGTGTGGGATTGTTCCTTGCTCCATGACTTAGTTGTGGACATGGAGAGTGAGATCCCTTCCCCGGCCGTTGGCTGACGGCAGCGTACAGCAGGGCCTGTTATCAGAGCCCGTTACACAGGAATAGCTCAGGATTCCGCCGTCACAAAAGCTGCCCTGGCACACGCTGTGGCCGCTGTGCTGGGTTGATAAATGCCGCTGGGGACTTCGAGAGCAGAAACTGGTCGTGGCCAGCTGGGCTCCGGGGCCTTTTCTTCCCCTGTTGTTTCCTACTGAACGCTGAGAGCAAAAGAGCTGAACAGTCAGAAAGGCGCCTGTGGAAAACCCATCGCTCGCCCTCCCCCTGACACAAAGGAACAGAAAAACCCGAAGCAGTTTTTGTCTCTTTCCAATCGATGTGCGGGAACAGTAAATACTGATGCAGACAGAGAGAGGGCGGTTCCTACCGCCGAGTGCCCAGCGTCGCTCCTACGAAGGGCAGCAGGAAGAAGCCCCGCGGCTGGTGGCGGGACGGTGTGAGCGGAGAGGAGGCTGCGGAAGGCAGCGCGATGCTTCCTCCATCTCGTTTCAAGGTGCCTTCAGCTTGACCAAGACATCCTAGTAATTTAAATAGTGCCTCCAAGATCAGCTTGTTAATAGATGTTCTATTTGTTTTGATGACTTTATAAATTATTGCGATATCACTGAAAAACATGTATTATGGGTGGTTTTTTTAACCTTTCCTTTCCGTGTATCAGCTAATGCCACCAGAATAGGTCACCTCAACAGCAGACACTTCTCCAAGACATTAATGTTGTGAGGCAGGAAATAGGGTAAATGTCTTCCCTTTCTCCCAGGAAAGGAGCCGGACTATCCTGAAACACACTATGGCCGTGACTGGGGAAAAAAACCTGAACAGAAGTAAATTCCCCCCACCCTTCCCCTGAGCTGTGCCCCGGCTCCTCCCTGCCAGGCTGCCCCCAGCCCACTAATGCCGGGGGGCTCAGACTTGCCCGGACTGAGAAGCCAACCCAGGGAATAAATAAAGCTTTATTCAAGGAGGCTTAACTCCGCGCTCGGCCGAGTCGCTGCACGGCTCAGTGACTGCGGCAAGGCCGGGGCTGCCGCTCCTGCTCCCGAGGAACCGGCTGGGGGCAGGGGCAGCTTTTGGTGGGATTTCTGCTACTGAAGCATCCCTGACTGGGAGAAAGGCACCGTTGCCATTAACCACACGCTGCACCACCGTAACGACGCTAGCCTCTCTCCTCCTTACGGCTGTGCCCGTTTCAGTGCCGGGGAACCTCCGGCAGCTCCGGCAGCGGAACGTGCAGCACCTTCCCTCCACACGGAGCTGGCGGCACTTGCGCAATGAGGCTTGTGCAAGCGCTCGGCTCTGGCTGGGAAGTTCACCCTCTCGGCAATACTCGGCACCTGGGGCACTCGGTAACGCACAGGCCCATTTCTCACCTCCAGCTTCGGCCCAGCCCAAGTACCGATGCCACCAGCCCAAGAGTGGCCACTTTTCTGAGAATTATTAGTCACCGTTCAGTATTCCCCACGGAACACGGCCACGAGCCACGCAGCAGTTACCTGACGCAAGTAAAGATTATTACTAAGGCCTTACCTTTAGACTTCTCTAACACATTAAGGGCAAACATTTCACCTCTATTTATTTCATTAAAACCATTTCAAACTATTATTTCCCTTAAATTCACAGCTGCTTCTGGCAGCATGAGCCTGCTCACATCAGTGAAGGACTTGGGTCCATCTCTAAAAACACTCAAAAAACACAAGGAGGGAGTTGCAGCCCTGACTCATCGGTCCAGGACTCTCCATCCCCGCTCCCACGCCACCATCAGGTGCAGGGGGACCCAGACGGGATGGGAACACCATTACTTACGCCTATTTACAGGTCGAGTAGCTTCTGTCACCTCCACAGAGCAAGAGACATGGGGAGTGGATGCAGAATAGCTCAGTCCACCCTTGGAGAGGCACCACACACACCTGGGCATGCAAAAACGGGAGGGGGAGTGCTCACCCAGGGGCCAAACCCTACACTTCCCTTGGCGTAAAACTCTATTGCCAGCATTTTCCCCCCACTCAAGACAAAAACCCCACTCAGAGCGGTCTGGGGGGCACTGCCTGGCCCTCCTTTGCTGCTAGCTGCCCTGGCCATTTCAGAGTTCGTGTTCTGGAAAAAAATAAAATACCAGATTTCGTAATTACAGAGTACAGACCCTGTACGGAGGCGGAGGAAGGATGCCTGGCCCCTCTCATTTGCCACTGCGCTGCAGAAACGTGTGTTTCCAGGGGACAGGTACCAAACCCGCTTGATCCTTCGCCCCAGTTTTGCTGATTTCTCCTCCGCCCACACCGTGCCACAACTGGATAAAAGCAAGTTCATCCCAAGTTCCTGAAAGCCGCCGGTTGATCACGGCCAAAACCCACCACCCTGACCCCAGGAGAAGCGTGCCAGGAGGCTTCCCTCGCTCCACTGGGATTCCTCCAGCGAGGCCGATGCCCGCGCAGGCGACCGAGGAGAGATGCTGCAATTCCGACATTGTGGGGTTCCACAGAACTGCCGTGGCCGCAGAGGGAGGAACACTCTGAAGGCTGATTCCAGGCCCTGCCCTTCAGCTCTGGTTCAGTGAACGCACCTCCCCGCGGCACACACCTTTCCCATGAACTCAAAGCACATTTAAAGCGCTACATTAAAAACAAAAAAAACCAAACAAAATCCCCACTTTTTTCTTCTCCCCACAGGTTTTGCAGTAATGACCCATCAAATGCGCTGTCACAGCATATGAACTGTTTCCATAGTGCTACACTGGCGCAGGTCTCGAAGGTCGTCAGCTTCACGGAACACTCAGACTTGCAGGATTACAATACAAATATATATATATATATATATATATAACATTTCAGAACCATATGATTTTAGGGCAAAGATTTAAGAAAGTTTTAAATAACAAGTCAAAGTAGTGGAAGATACTTAAAAACGAGACACTTGTGGACTCGCACAAACAGTATCCCAAGTACTACACATACCAAACCCCCTCAAAACGATTTCCCCTGTTCTTTCCACTCGGAAACATCCCTGTTGCCACCCTCCCCAGCCAATACTAAGTCCAAACAAACTCTGGAATTTGACTGCATTTATTGTGAGATCCGGGGGGAAGGAATGCATCGCACAGGAGTGTTGGTGATAACCAAATAGAAATAACCAGCCCCAGGAGGGCAAACTGCTAGGTGGGGCTTCACGTCCTCTCCTGGGCTGGATTAGTCAGCTCAAGTCTTAGTAAAAAAAAAAATAAAAATATATATATATAAAATAGTTAAGTCAAAAGTAATTAAAGAGAAACTCATGCTCTTACTATGGGTCTTCCATTGATTTCCCACTTAAAGGTGTAATAAACGACAGAACTACTTTTGTGATGGATAAAAGCAAGCTTGGTTTGAAGTCTCTGCACGCCCTGTGCAAACACACGCGACGGCTTCTCAAAGCCCTCGGACGAAAGCAGGATCTCGTGACCCCCCAGTAAAAGCGGTTCCTCCGCACACACTGCCCGGCTGGCCACAGAGACAGCAGGAGATATTTTTTTGTAGCTATAAAGAAATTTATTTGGGGATGAGACTTTTCACTACCAGAAGCCAGGCTCTAAGCTGGCTCTCGGGATCTAAATCACACTTTTCTTTGGACAATAAATTTCAAGTTGCACTTACTGTCCTATTTCTCAAAAAGGAATGATGACGACAAAAAAAATAGACAAAAACCTATTACCTAAATGCGTTAGTTTCAGCTGAAGCCATCTTCCATCAGAAACCATAGGATCTGATACAACAAAGTTCTCCCTAGGGACGTTTAGGAGCAGAGTAGCTCAGTGCTTGGTGTGCTAGTACTGCTGGAGTTTGTCTCGTATCAAAAAAAAAAAGAAAAAAAAAAAGAAAAAAAAAGAAAAGCCGTTTAACTGCATGTGCAGCCTCAGCTCCCAAACCACTGCCACATGCTCCACTGCTCACCCAGAGTCAGCCTCTCTTCCCTTGGAAAAAATAAAAATAAAAATCACCCCCCCCAGCCCCCCCGCCCCAAACAAAACATCACCAGTGCCACGCTGGTTCAAAAGGAGCAAGTTCCTCCCGAGGGCTGGGTTACTCCTTGGCATCCTGCTCCTCTCCCTCGGGGGCACCGTCCTCGCTGGCCTCCTTCTCCTCTTTGCTCCGCTTGTTCTTTTTGTGCTTGTGACGCCGGTGGCTCTCCCCCTCCTCGCTCTCGTGCTGCTTGCTGCGGCGGGGGAGAAAGGGGAGAAGAAAGTGCCATGAGAGCCTGCGTCAGCGCGGCGCTGCCACGGGACAGACCCGCAGGCAGCCGCTCTACGGCACGCGGGGGACAGAGCGCTTTCATCTAGAATAAACAGGAGACACATCAGAAGCGCTGCGGGCACCGCGGTGCCACTGAAAGGCTTCGTCATGTTTATTTGGGACGATCTGATATCACACGTGGCTGAACCGAGGGTTCAGGTTATGCAAACCGCCGGAGGTGGCTGCTTTACACCCCTCACTGCATCAGCACAGGGCCAGGCAGGCAGCGCACTGGCAGAATGATTTTTGGATAGTCTTTGTAAGCAACTTCTCTGTGTCTTTCCCACTCCTAAGCGAGCTCTAACAGTTTTGACATATCTCAAAAGCTTCCATGTGAAGCACCAAGGCTGCTGAGAAAAGGAAGAGTCCTGAATCTGAGAGGTGTTTGAAACTTTCACTCCTCTAAACTCCTTGGGGAAACCCCTGGACCAGAGGCAAGAAAGGGATGAACTCAGCTAGAGAAACGTGGGTTTCCTAATGGGAGGCAGATCCTGTTTCTACTTCTGCTTACTCAGAAATGACCTGGCACTTCACTGGTTTTGTGCTTTAGAACTCCTCATCTCCTCACCCAGAATGGTTTTCCAGATGCAGCTGGATGGCTGTGGGCGTTTCGACAGGAATTCTGCGACGCGGGAGAAATCCCAGCCAGAAGCAGCTCTGACTGGGCTGTGGATGCCTCAAAGCCCTGCACCACCGACCCCGGCAGCCGCACCACGTACACACCACATACACAACCCACACACCCCAAGATCCGCCTCTGACTCCTATCAGGGGATTGGGAAGGCGGCAGCTCTGGTTTTGCCCACTGTGGTTCCTGGCCCCTCCTGGGAGGGGATTTTCTGCTGCTTCTCAAACGTGCAATTATTTCTCCTCACAGGCTGAGACCCAAGCGAGCTCTCTAGAGCTGACCGTGCCGTGAAGGTGGCAGAATTAAAACACAGCACAACGTAGGAAAAAGCAGATTAAAATTGTCACAGGAGGACGTACAGTCACACTACGCTCACGCAGTGGAGACGCTCAGCTCCACGAGTGGGGACAGTCAGGTGTAGAGACAAATTCTTACCACAGCTGGAATACCAGCGTAGCAGCAGAGACACCGAACTGGCTGAACCACTGAAGCCCTGGCTGAAAAGCTCCCGGCTTCCAGTAATTTTCTGGCTTGTATAATAAATGGTTTCATAGTCATTAAAAGGAGGGGAAAAAAAAAAAGAAAAGAAAAGAAAAGAAAAGGCTGCTGCCTCTTCTCAACACTTCTTCAGCCACCTTGTGGACGGCAGCGTGGCAGTGGCTTCTGCTTGAACAATGCGACTGTCCTTTAATATTTAAACGAGCGTCAGTGATTTCCTTCAGACCGGTCAATTTGCAGTAAACTGGAAACTACAATGAAACCCTTTCATCTTCCTGCAAACGCCTGGAACAGGCTCAAATCTCAAAGTGCCTCAAGCAGGGACTCTGACATGCACTCGGAGTGGCCTTAAACAAAACGTATTCCTCTGTCTGCGTTGGCTAACGAACACTTCCCATCCTCCCGCTCCGAGCAAGACAGAGAGCATCTGTGCCTGGTTTCGGGAGCAGAGAAGTCGCCTCATTCCCACCTCAGGCAGCAGCCCAGTTCTGCAAGTTGAGCTCTGCAGCAGCCCCTGACACTGCTTTGATGAGTTCCGTCCTGTTCACGCAGTCGGGCACCTGACACTACGTTCCAGCTGTGAGTAGAGGAAGCTGAGAAATAACCCTTAAAGCATCAGCTCAGCTTCCATTTGTTTTGTATTCCATTTTCATTAAGGTTCTGGTCTTTCTTCCCATTGCTTTGTTTCCAACCCTTCAGCAATCGCTCCTTTCTTGAAAACTTATTCATCCCCTTAAGGATGAGAACAGCCTTTTGCCTCCAGTCACTATGTAGGAGTTTTTCCGATACCAATTTCAAAATAAGGGTAATTACCTCCAGAGCTGACGTGAATTTCATCTAAAAGAAGGAATTAAGTTGAAGCACAAAAAAAAAAAAAAAAAAAAGAGAGCAAGTCTGCTCCAGTCATTACCAGGCTGTAAACTGGGAGAGGAACCGGGTACTGCCTCAGACCAGAGAGCAGACCTGTCACTGTGCTAGGAGAACCCTGCTCCAACAGGAAGATCAGCTGTAGCAAACACACTTTCTCCAGAAAAGCTGGGATTTTAGGACATCCTGCTCTGCTCCAAAAGCATTTCACCTTTACCCAGATCATCACCAACCTCACTAGGAGAAGCGCCGGGCACAGAGCCCTGATCATGCAGCGCTCAGCCCCCTGCTCCAAGAGGGAATGTCATATTATGGGCTGAAGAAAGCTCTTCTCTTCTGCACAGAACACATAATCCTGAAAGCTGATGCTTCTGTTATGGTTTTGCATTTTCCTTTGTGTGTACTTTCTGAGCAGTGGGAGTTCTGCTGTTCTGAGGTGACGTTTAGCACAGGGTAACCTCTCCTTTGTCAGTCAGTGCTGCAATTTCCTTGGCAGCGATTTGACACCCTGCCGGCTGCCCTGCTGAGAACTGACAGACACCAAGGACTCCTCTCCCTATCACAGACAGTTCTGCCTCCTGCCCAGGTACATGCCCGAAAGCACTCTCTCTTGCCTGTGTGTCACATCTCAGGACATTAGCAGGTCACAGGAAGCCAGTGTGACCCAGGGCGACAGTTCACTCGTCAAGCTTTTTGTCCGCAGCTAAGGTGTGTTCCCATCAACCGCCCCGTTCAGCTCTGCACAGCTCTTACCGTCTCGAAGATTTATGCTTGCTGCTCTCCTCTTTGTCTCTATGCCTGCGCTCCCGGTGACGATCCTCTCGCTCCCTGCTGCGATCTCGACTCCGTCGGTAGTCACGCTCGAAGTCATAGCTGCGCTCTCGGCTGTAGTAGCGGTATCGCTCATCATCGCTTAAGAAGAGAAAGGAGAAGTGAGGCAGAGGAACACACCACTTGTGGATCTGAAAGTCAGGAGCCACATTTGCAGGACTGCAGAAGTCCACCCTCACCAGCAAAATCTGTCATCTCTTACTCTATCAACAGGCTGAGGTATTTGTGACGCTCCTGAAAAAACCTGTAACAATAAAGTGCTGCTGCTTATCAAACCCAAGCAGCAACCCAGTCCCAGTTTCTAACCACAGCGAAATGACTTTCTCCATTTGCTTATTACACAGCTCATAAGCCCAAGCAGTTGAACATCATGGCTTTCTCCTGGCCTCTCAAGGCAAAGGGTTTACAGAATTTGTTCTCTGGATTTGCCAGGGGAGTGCCTCAGCAGCAGGCATGTGGCCAACGTCTCAGGGATTTTGCCCTCACAATCCTTCTGGAATATGTCCGAGACATCCAGCTACCGTGTTCAAAACCAACAGAAATACACCCCTCTCATCATTCTGCCTCCCCCCGGTGCTGGGTTTTACCTCACAGCATTGTCCCAAATAACCTGTAATTCTTCTGTGTGAGTTAGACTAAGGGACTATTTTCTTCCCCAGGAGTTAAAAACTCAAATTGTGAGTATGGCTGACACGGACTTTGTGTCTACACCTCACTCTCTGCTTAAGGCATGATGTATCCCAAATTCAGACACATCCCACGCTCCCCTTCCCTCTGCATCTCACTGTCCCTATTCAGCTTCTGAAAGCCAAAAATCTAAAGGGTTAACAAGTCCCACTGCAGGAAACAACATTCACACTCTTTGAGAAAGGAACCCTGAAATATCGTCCTAACGCTCACGGAAACAAGCTAGACAAATAAATGTCCAGTATCAATCATCTGTAAAGGACTCCGCTGAGCACGACTGCTTGCCCTGCTTCGGCACGCATGATCTGAGAGGTCAGCATGCTCCAAAGCACCCAGAAATGCAAACAATGTGCTCGGGAGTGCTGATGGCAGGACTTGGCTGCAGCATAAACCTGCTCAGGAAGCGTGGGAGTCCCAGCTCTTAAAACTGTAGCAAGTTTGTCTTCTGTTCTGTTCCTCCCCCTTCCACCCACAAGCTTGGAAGGAAAAAAGGTGAGAGGAAAAAAAAAAAGAAAAAAAAAAAGGTTAGGAAAACATTGCCCTGTTTGCTCACCCCCTGGGGCGGGAAGTTCCCCAGCAGGCAACGCCCCCCTGCCAGGAATGTGCATTCTGGTCATGTTTTTAATGATTATTGGTATTTCTGAGCCTGAAGCCTGCAAAATACTGACGCTGCCTGTGACAGAACACAAAAGTGATGGGTTTAGAAAGAGTCTTTGCAGCCTAGCCTCCACTTTAGCTCTCTAGATCAACGCTGGGAGGCTAGAAGCCTCCTTCCCCAAGTGCTCCCAGGGTTGCTGTCGCCTGAGATCACATCAGTTCCCACCAAGGCGGCTGTCTCCAGCACTGCTCGCAGAAACGCCCGGTTAAGGATTTACATTTCCCAGCTGAGTCCTGGTGAACGGCACTCCTTGCCCTGAAAGCCTCTACAGGAGAGCTGAGCAAAGCACGGGTGGTTTTCCCTTTGATCTGACAGTTGCATTTAGATGACAAGAAGCAGCAGCTTCCATGGCTAACTTCGCACTGAGCTGTGAAATACCGAGTAAACAGAGAGGGGCTATTTCATTTACTGGCCTCACATTGCAGGTGGGAGAGCAAGTGTAACTGGTTCTGCTGGATTTAAACAAAAAAACAGACACAGGCAATCAGTCAGTGACATTGGCTCCTACTTTGTCCTCTAGTTATTGATCCAATGTGTCTCCTCCCCAGACGTTTCAGAAAATTAAGCTGGTATGATCTGTAATTCCATCCCTTGACCAAACATCTTGCACTCCAGGGCAAGACCAGAGCTCCCTACTGGGTAGCTGTGAGCAGAAGCTGCTGAAACCCAGCACTCACTTGTTGTATTCACTAGTGGTCGGAGTGCGGTCTCTGTCTCTCTCCCTTTCCCTTTCCCGCTCACGCTCTCGCTCCCTCTCGCGCCTCGAGCCCGAGTATTCCCAATGGCTGCTGCTGGAACTGCTTGTGCCTTTGTCCACCGTCGTCACCCAGGGCGTGTGGGACGTGGAGATGGGTGGGTAGCTGATGAAACCTGAATCTGCAGCGAGAGAACAGAATCCTTGTTCACCTGAAGCATTCACAGCATCCTCTCTGTCCCTCCCTTTGCAAAGATACCCTCTGGAGGTACAGCTGAATCTGAGGAGACAACAATGGCCCAGCTCCCTCCTGTCCTCACTCTCCCCTTTTACTTCCAGCAGTTTGCTAAGGACACGTCAACACCTTTTCCCCGAGGAAGATGTGAGCAAGATCAGACATTTACAGACCTTGCTGCCAAATCTCCCCAGCCCCTTACACAGCACATTATTGCAAGGGCTACGCGCTCCCCCAGCTCTTGCTCTCTATAGGCCCTGCTAAATAGGACATGCCATAAGGTCTCAGCTGAGGAAAAGCTGCGATCCATCCCTCCCAGCCATCCTGGCTTAGAGCACAAAGGCACCTGCAACGCTGAGGCACCCCTCTCCCGCTGCCGAGCCAGCTAAGTTAATAGCCCATGGCTCTTGGCCACCTTAGAAGGTCTCACTTCTCACCAGGTACCTTCTTGCCTAAGGTGGCAGGCGGGGGAGGGCCAGGGACACCAGCTGTTAACAAAGGATGCCACCTGATGAGCCCAGAGCCACCAGCACTTCCCCATCCAGATACTGGCCTGCTGGGGCCTGCTCAGCTGGACCAGTGAGGTCACATCCCAAAGCAGGAACAGCTGCTGAAAAGCTGCACGTACGACAGCACTTGAGGCTCCTGTTTCTCAGGCCAGCCTCACCCTGCCTGCTCCTCCAACACCTCCTGCAGGGGAGACAATGCGGTGCTGCCCACGATGCCACCTGTCTGCTCAGCATAGCGAGGAGGTGCCACTCCAAGCACTGGTCACTAAGGAGATGGGAGAGGACATGGGCATTGCTGGCAGGGCAGCCACAAGGAAGGAAATATTGAGCTGAGATTCTGGCACTGCCTCTTCCATTACAAAACAAAAAGACAGACGCCTGCAACACGTGCCTGTAGGCAAGGAAGATGATGAAGTGGGGAATCAGGGCATTCAAGAGCTCAGGGAGATGCGAAGCTGATGGTTGTGCTTGTCCCTGAGGGCTGGGGAAGAGTGCGAGCAAGTGTGAGCAAGTGTGCGTGCAAACAAGCACAGGAACATGGGGAAGCTTCGCTGTTGCTGGGTATCTGCCCTGAAAACAGTGATCTTAGGCTCAGCACTCAACTACAAAATTGCATTCACCGTTGCTGCAAACCATTCAGTTTTCCAAACACTTCCTGGTGTAGCCAAACTCAGCACGTGTGTCTATGACTGGGACAGTGTGAGGCACAAGCAAGACCCTGACGTTAAAGCCAGCACGATGTCCATCAGCCTAAGAAAAGCCTAAACTACCAAATAGCAGAGAACAGAGTGATACACAGTCTGACTGTTGTCTTCAGTGCTCACCTGCAGAGTTGTAGCCAAAGGGAGGAGGCTGCCTGTTATTGTAGCTGGCTGGCTGGCTTTGGAGAGAGAGAGAAAAGGATCCAAGTTAATAACATCAGTGACCCCTGGCAGTGAGTTTGCCCAAATTTTTCTGACGGTCTGTGGAACATGCTCACGGGAAACCCAGGGTTTCAGTGAATCCCTTTCACTTTGCATTGCAAACTGTCAGGAATGCATCCAGGTGAAGCTGCTTTGCCACAGCTTCCGAAACTGCTGTAACTCAACTGCTTGCCATGCTTTACCCCCGCCTTCTGTGCATCAGGCAGCTTCCTGGGAAATAACCAGTGCTTACGAAGTACCCGGAGAACCTTTACAGAAAACGTCCGGAGTAACATAACATGCTATCAACTACTCTGCACCAGACCTAAGCACAAACCTAGATTTTATTGACTCCCTCCCGTGTCATGAATATGACGAATCGAGGTAAATGCACCGACGGACTCTGCTCTCATCCCCACCCCAATCCCAGACCAGACTGAGAATTACTAGCACTGAGTTTAGACCCCTCCTCCCGTGCTCAGCCCAGGTGTGGTCTTACCCATCCAAGGTTGGAATGAGGAGAGCTGGTGGTGGTGCCAGCGGTGGCGGGAACAACCCTAGACACAGAAGCGTAAGTCATCACAAAGATCTCACAGCTTGCCATGAGGAACAAGACTTCACTCCTGTTTACACTTAAAAGCTGTTAAAGCATCGTTTTACTCTAAACAAGGCCCTGTTTGAAATGGAATAATTTTCCTTCAGGGCTGTACCTCCTACCAAAATTAAAACCCTACAGCTATGTTAGTTCTGTAGGGGTATGGAAAGAAAAACAAAGGAAGAACTACCTTCTATTTTGGCTTATTCACCTTAAACAGAAGATTCATTAAGGAGTAAACATTAACCCTTACAGTCCTGTGGAAGACAGAAAAGTCTGATTTTTGGGATGCAGACACATTGCAACTACAGCAAAGGTTTTATTGCTCCATTGATTAACACGAGTAACTTTGTCTCTTACAAAGCACGTAACATAGAATTAACTTGGTTTTGTTTGTTTTTAAAGAAAGTCAATTTTCTGAGCCCATATACATTTAAAAATCATGAGAAGAATATGATACAGAGTGCTGACAGGCCTGACACTTGAAAAATGGGCCCAATATTGAACACATGAAGAGTTATTATCCAAAAATCATGAGGGAGTATCTTCAAGAAAGCAGAATTAAACAGAAGTTTATGAAGGTCACTTCCAGAAGTGACATAAGCCTTGGAAGCCAAAGTCCTCAACCTTGACCAACCTGAAAGTGAGGAGGAGGTGCTGACTGCTCCTAAGGGAGCTTCTTAAACTTGTATCCATAACTACAAGCAACCACTATTTCTACAGGCAGTTACCAATCCAACAAGAACACACTAACCACCCATTAGCTTGACTTGCATAAAAATTCCTGTTTATTATTAAACAAAAGGAAAAAAAAGGATCAAATTGTACTGATACAAAGGATAGGAATCATCTAACTGCTCCAGGTTCCTTTTCAAGCCAATGGCGATTGAACCAGCAAAGTCAATGAAAGCAGGGGGCTCTTACTGTGAACACCTGAAATGGGTCAGGAGAAGCCCACCCTAGAAGCATCTCACTGCAAACAGAGGCAGCCTGAAGTCTCCAGCTCAGCTAGTGGAGATCTACCCTGCAAACAAGTTGGGGGACACATCCCACTCTTAGATGCTTTTTTCCCCCCTCCTTTTCCTAAGATCTTCCAATAAAATGCAATGCCTAGAGCACTTCAGTCACACTTGCCCACCAAGCGCAAATATTTTGAAGTACTACTGTTACAAGTACCTAAGTCGAAAGGCGGTGGATCATCATCACTATCATAATTAGCAGGTATTCTCCCTCATCTCCCTTTCCAACCCAGTTACCTGATGTGGAAGTTCTTTGCAACAGCCTGGTCATTTTGTCCACCTCCGTCCTCCCAAACAACTTTAATCTACATGCACTTGACTAGCAACTGGGCTGCAATGTCTACAACCAAGATCAGTTTGCATCTAGTTTCATTACAGTGTAGTTTTTCTAAATCCAAGCTTACTATGAGCTGGTTCCTTATAGTACATCAATGAAAACCAGCTCCACAATGCTCTCATACATTGAGAGGAGTATGAAAAGTGACATTCTGAGGGACAGCCCAGCTAGTGTAGGCTTTCTGTGTCTTCACTTGGGAAGCCCAGGGCAGAGCACGAATACAAAAACATGGACACAAAAGCTGTGAATCAAGTCCAATGTGTCTGACAGATAGTGAGGACAAGCACATCAAGTCCAAAGTGCTCTGGGTGCAGACCAGTTGTAAGTACATGAATCAAGTACACAGCAGAACAGAGGCAGCGGCCTGACTGCATATACACCGTCACCATCAGCCTTGGGTTTTCAGATGTACAGCGTCTGGTCAGAACTATCGCTCCAAAGGGTCTACTATACAGACAGCTGCATTTGTTTTCCCTGGACTAGGCAAAATTTCTAGTAGAAGAAAATTTCCAGTAGAAGAAAAAAAATACAGCTAGAGGAAACTCAGTTTTATGGTCACTCTGAATTAGTGGGGTTCTTAACTTATGCATAAGATTGGTTGTTACGTTTCTTTATTAGTATTCACCATCTCTACTGCACACCAGGGAGCAAAGGCTGCTGATGGAAATGGCATTTGTTCTGCTCAGTCTCGCACGCCAAATTCCTATACAAAGCACCAATTTGTCACTTAGAGTTTTGCTGTGCAAATGCCGTAACAAGAACTAAAACATTTCAAATTTAACTAAGTGGCTTTTGCCATCTGGTGTTCTCCATTTCATTTTCTAGATTGGTCTTCAGAGACAAGACATGATAGTATTAAGAAGCCCTACAGATTATTATTTAGGTCCAGGATACAAGATAAGCAGCTACAGTTCAACGCTGCATTGGAGTTTATTAGCCTTAAATTAACTGTGGTCTAAAATGGGTCTTGGTGTCAACCTATCTCCTGTTACTTAATCCAAAGGCTCAGACGGGGCCATCTGCGTGTTCAGAATCTGCTGTTACTAAGAGCAAGCGACCACCTACCTGGAATAGGGCCGGGTGGTGGCAGACCTATGGAAATAAGCAAGCAAAACAAGTGAGGACAACAGGTAAAGCGTGTCATCTCTCTACCTCAAGCTAAAGGTAAAAGCACACTTTTGAGTAATTTTCACATTCTTGAGCAAACAGACCAGCAGAAAAATGGGTGCTATTAAGCAGTAACTAGCCTACAAACTTCATCATTTTCCCAAATTATGATCTCTTTACCGTTATAATTTTAAACATTCCTGCTCTCTTACACTGGAGAATTCCTTTTTTCAAGTGTCAACACACAAACAATTGATCTGGCCTTTAGAACAACTGAAGGAACTGGAGAGAAGAACCTGCTGCAGACGCCAGTGAGTCCTTTGGCTTGTTTGTCGTTGGTTGGATTTTTTTGACTTTTTGTGCAGAGTGCGGCCTTTGCTTCAGTCTCGATGCACTATTTAAGCCAGAAGCAACAGGGGCACAGACTCATGTTGGATCAGAAGATGGACAGACTTAGTAGGAAGTGAAGACAGAAAAATGTGTCTTATACCACAGCCAGTATGTCTGTAAACTTGCACTGAAAAGGGTCAACAGAAAAATGACCCTAAGCCCCCTGGAAAACGCTGCATGAATACGCGTATTTGGCCTTTTCAGTTACAAAGTTCTTTGTTCTCTCCACCAGTATTGCCCCATTTTGCCTGGTGCCCAGAAAGAGTACTACTGGCCTCCACACTGCAGATGCACTAAGAAACTTTGTGGAAACTGAGTTATGACACGCACAGAAGAGACAGTGAAACTGTTCTGTATCATGATGCTCAAGACAACAAAGCAGAAAAAAATTAGAAATTTGACCTCCGCTATCTTAATATGTTTCAGGACTCAGTCTGTAACTGCAGCGGCAAAGGGAATTCCTGTGGACACAGGACTTACCTCGACAGCGTTTTCTCAAGTGCTGAGTGCTCTTAGCACAATAGAAACCCATAAGAGTCACTGATAAGAGCACACAAACTTGCCAATGCTGAGGACTGACCACACCCAATGGGCCAGAAACCCATGGTAAAGATGACCGTATTTATATTATTTATATTTTGCTTTTAAAATGAAGCACTGCTCTGCTGTCTGCACTGGACACTAGACGACTCTACGAGAATTAAGAAGCATCCTGCAGGGGCAGTTGGTACTACAAAATGCATAGAAACAAACACAGAAAGATAAAAGTCTTGGTATTTCAAGGCACAAACCAACCAAGAACTGACCTGGATTAGGAGGAAAGCTGTTTGTTAGAGCTGCTGTTGCAGAATTGCCAATTCCAGCATCACCCTTGAAACATTCGGAATCAGTCATAGCCAGACAGGATCCTGAACTAAACAGCCAGCTGATCTGAGGCAGGATAGCAATTCCTTTGTTCTCAGCTTCCCCCGCTGATAAACAGGAACCCATTTCTTTACATTTATCAATAAACCAAATGGATCAGTAGCACCCAAAGGCTCTCTCATGGAAACAAAGCCGAATTTTTTTTTTTTTTTTAAGGAACAGCTGCCATTTTTTAAGTATTCAAGGGCAAATGTTATATAGGCTCATGGAGACACTGAACAAAGACTGGCGAGGTCTAAGGACCTGTTACCTGTTTGCTCGACTGTCCCACAGCATTTAACGGTTAAACCTTTGATTTGCTCCAAGTCTGGGACGTCCTAACTTGCAGCCTCAGACCGACACATATCGCTGTGTGAACACATACCTGGAGGATGCAGGGGAGGTGGAACAGAAGTAACTGGTGGAGGAGGGTGGAGAAAGTGTGGTGGAGGTGGCCCAGCGAGCGGGGGAGGCGGTGGGCCTGCTGGTGGTGCAAACGGCTGTTGTTGAGGTGGCTGTTGGGGCTGTGATGGCTGCTGGGGCTGCTGTGGGGGTTGTGGCTTACTTCCGTGGTCTCCAAGGACCTTAGAAGGCAGAGGAACGAGAAGAGAGCATTTTAATCTCTTTGCTCCTGCAGCTAGCACCTCACTGTGCTGGCATAAAGGGAGCGTATCACGAAAAAAAAAGGCAGCACTGTGATACCTGGGAAGACCAGGCTATGCTATAGCCAGAGGATAACATCTTTTGGGGAGGAAGGAAGGCTGACCAAAACAATCATAGAATAGTTTGGGTTGGCAGGGACCTTTAAAGGTCACCTAGCCCAGCTTCCCCTGCAATCAGCAGGGACATCTTCAACGATTTCAATGTGCTTAGCAAGGTACCTTCTCTCACACAGGACAGCAGCGAGACTAGACTCTAGCTGTGTACATAACTGCACAAGACAGCTGACGTTTCAGTGTCACCACCACCTTTTGTTCATGGGAACTGCCACTCATACAGGCTTCACATTAAAAGCTGCCACATTTGAAGGTGACACAGTAGTGCTTCCTTTTTTAAATTTTTTTTTAACCCAGTTTATCTTTCCTCAGGGCAGCAAGAGGCCAAATTCTGCTCTAGATTGTGCCCACGTAGGTGAAAGGAAGACTGGATTCACATCTGTCTGACAAGAGCAGGTCACATACCCACTGTTCCTGAAAGAATGATCAATACGCAGAGATACCAGAATGACCTGGAAATACAGGTATCAATGCTTTTAAGTGGAGGGAACAACCATTTCCCAGCAAATTCTTTCTCTTCGGCAAACTCTTTTTTGGGCCATTGTTGGCAAAATTTGGGAAACTGACCACTAAAAAAATAAACAGACAACAAAAACACATGTAAAAACAAAACCAGGAACTGCATCTAGACAAGGGAAAGGTTCCATATTTGGTTTTTGTGTGAATTAGGAGTGGTTGGTAGGAGGAAGGTGGTTAAGAGAGAAGAGTTCTCGGCAGATGGTCCTCAGACCCTACGCACGGCACCTTTCTATGCAGAAGCCAACCAGAACATTATGGTCATACACTGGACATGCAAGATCAGAACTGAGCCCAGTTTTAAACACCAGGCTTTTACTTCTTTTAAGGGACAAGATCCGGTAACACAGGCCCACCCGAAGTCTGAAGTGTGGGCTGCATCTAATGATGCTTAGTCTAAATGTTACTTCAAAGTAAAGAGAAACACGAGCCTCAAGTAGAAGTCCTCCACTGCAGAACTGGAGATTCCCACCCAACAGTGGAGGGGAAGGGAATAATCCACAGAATGCCTCCCAGCTACGCATCGCAAGGAATACTTTGGGAGAGATGACGAGAAAAGGAACTTGGGCCTTACCATTCAGCTGGGAAGGTTAGTCTTCAAAGGACAAGCCCTAGCTCCTAGCAAGATAAAGCTTTGAACACAGAAGTTAATTCAACCTGCAGAAAGGAATGATACATGCATACGCCTCAACAGGGTTGATATACTACCTACTGCTTTGCAGACAGAAACAGGGACACGGGAGGTCAGGAATGCACAGACATTTGCTCAGGGTTCACTAGAAGTGCAATAAAACCAGAAATTTGTCAAGACTACACAAAACATTTACCTGAATTGGGTTTTCCTCGGAGGCATGCTTATCACGACGTCTTCCTTCTACTCTCCTAATTGTGCCTGCCTGGCCACCGATCACATCGATTGTCCCACCCAGCTTCCTGGTACAAAGCAGATGCATCTTTTTAGGCTTAAAGACATTAGAAGGAGCAGTTTTCCCCACTGTTAGTCAGGCTTCTCTCGTACATTCTTTTCCACCAGGGAAAAATCTCTAGAGGCAACACTCAAATTGGACATGAGGTGAACGAGAAGTCCTTTTTTGCTTTTGAGCAATTTAAGCTTTGCATGCAGGGGTGAGTTAGGTCTCTCTGAACAGCCAGAGATGTGATCCAAAGAATGACACCATGCAAGTGTAATAACATGAATTACACAATCTGGTTCAGAGCTGCAATCCTTTACTCACTCTCCAGATTTGAATAATCATTCCCAGATCAGGCTCAGAGAAAGTGGAGAGTATTTATCAGGAGGAGCCTTTAATGTTATCGGCCCAGATTTTTTCTGCTTTCTGTCTGATCTTCCAAGTGTTGCTGAAGTTATTTACAAATTGGATTCTCAGACACTGTCTAGCCCACCTCCCTGGGGTTTACTCTGTTTCTATTAAAGCCAAAAGTTTTGCCACTGCCTTCAATGCAATCAAGGCTAGATCCTTGAAAAAAAAAAAAAAATACTGATGTAGCCAAGAAACAGTGCTGTCTGTGCACTGATGGAAATCAGTCACAGAACATACAATTTTCCATGTTCTTTTATCTCCATACCCAGGTCACTCTTAGGGGAAGAATATTTTTATAGGATCTCGTTGTAAGGTCATCACAAGTAAAGGTTTGTGAGAGACAGAAGCATCCGCAAAGTTTAAGAATCCCTCGTCCATTCATGCAACAATTGATTTGTTTAAGTATGGCCTTAGGCATGTTTTCCTGCAGTTAGGACAGAAAAACGTCAGCACTTTTCCAAGTTAGACTGCAGAACTTTCTGTCTCAGTAGGAAGTTTAGACAAAGTGGATGTAAGAACGCTGGCTAGTTGGTGAGATAAAGTTTTTTCACTGAAATCTGATCACTTAGTTTAAGAAAAAAACCAACCAAACAACTCATTACTAAGCCCATGGTTTTAATACTGCTGCAGCATATGAAAATACTTGTTCTGGTCCCAACTTAAAGCTCTACTGCAGGAACACCACCAGTGTTTCAAAAACCTTATAAGATACACATAACAGCTGGAAATGAACCTGACCGATTTGATAGCACTATGAAGGGGGACAGAAATGCCAGCAAACTGCTTAAATGCAAACAGACTAAGTACAGCTTTAAAGCTTACACTTGAAGCATATAGTTGGTTCTCTTCTCAGACAAAGTGGAAAGCTGGAATGCAAGACTGATTTCTGCAAGGCAGGTGTGCAAAAGATGTAATGTGAATAAAGCACCAGAAACATCCAGATCCCAAAGCTCTGGTTCTTATGGTTTCTCATAGCTTTGTTTTTCTGAACCTTTTGATAAAAAACCATCAACCTCTTAAGGTCAAAGCAGTTTTACCAGCAGAGGCTGCCAATCAAAATGACTCAATTGTTTTGCTTTGTCCAGCCTTGTGGATCCTCTCTCTCATTGGAGAAAATAATTAGCACACATCAAGCAGCATAGCATACAGGTTCAGAAACCAATAGCTCCTCTTATCAGCTGCCAAACATATAATCCATTTCAATTTAAGGAGACAAAGATTAACATCGTGGGAGTAAGAATAAGCCAAGTAAGCAGCAGCAGCCAGCAATGTAAGCCCTCAAAGCTGAGGTATTTGCTTTGTCTTCTCTACTCCCAGAAATGTGTCCTTTCAAGCTGGGATATCAGTTTCCTTCCCTGTGCACCACTATGCTGAGGACATCACCAATGAGAGGTAAGTGGCAGAGCACTGCTGAAGACGATAGTTAATGAGTGACCACAGCACCTTCCTGTAAAGTTTAAAAGCTTCTTCTGTTTCAGGGTTGAGGAGATTCAGATATGGCTCAGGTGGATCCTAGCTACCCCTATAAAGAACATGGTGCACCCAGGTCTATGTCTGCATCATCTCTTACCTATTGGGAGGAGGTCCAGCCTTCATGCGTCCTCCCACCAGAGCCAAGAAGTCTGTTTTGAATTCCGTTTTGATGATGTTGTTTTCCACTTCTTTTTCAGCATTTCCTGTTCTTCCTTGCTGGACCTATGGAAGGCAATATATAACGCATAGGTTTAATGCCCCTACTTTCAACTGGATGTAGCATCAGAGATTAACCCTCAGCAAAGGAAGAGGGTTCCTCCCTTTCCTCCTCCCTTAAGGAACAATCACAGGGCTCCTGCAAACAAAAAACCTATTCTTCAGTCAAGGTGGTAGGCACTCCTGTAAACTAGTTGGCAATTCCAGCCTCAGCCTGCTGTCCACTGTCTCCCGTTAGAAGTCCAAAAGTTTAATAACCTCATATACTTTTTCACATTGTCCTTAAGCCAAAACTGGAAACAGTAATACTTGCTGTATTGTCTCTTTGGGTGAAATTCTGATTAACAGCTGTTGGCCACCTGATGGACTTCTGCAAAGGATCATTAATGGCCAAAGCAGTCTCCAAACACAAAAGGCAGCCACACAACTGCAACAGTCAACAGCAACAAGCAAAACAGCCATGGACACCCAGCTCCTCTCTCTACAACTCTCACACCCGCAGGATCTTCCAATCAGGCACCCCAATAGCTGGGAAGCCTCAAAGCCAACTGGGAATTCACTTAAGTCTTGCTGCTGTAGTGGTTCAAACCTGCCAGGCAGATGGAACTGTTCAATCCATAGAGAAAATATTTTTAGCAGACAGATTTAATCTTTAAAGATACATTTTTGATATTTCTCATCACCGAAAGGAACACAGAACAGTTAGGTATTAAGGTATCTTCTACTCTTACACTCTCATCTCTGTGATTACAAAAACAAGTCCCAGTTTTATTGTAGCCATATGCAGGAGTGACATCTCACCTACCGTGATCTTATTTTCAGTGCTGATGGGAGGAGCAGGATCCAGTCCAAGCTGAAGCCGTCGCTGCTTTTCACAATAAGCTTTCCATGTTTCTTCATTGAATCCGTAATTAAAGTAATCAGAAAGATCAGCACCTGACAAAGGGAGTAGAAGTTAACATTGGGATTCTAGCAGACTTGCATTCTCAAATTGTCCTTTATCTGCTTAAATGAAGAGTTAAGAAAACAATAATCTTCTAGAGAGCACAGCTTACTCTCCATTTCATTCTGTCAGAAGCCCTCTGCGTGCCACAGTGGAAATGGCTGCACCTTTTGGTGGGAGGGCGACTACAGCCTGAACAGCAGTGGGACCATTTGGGACACAGAATATAGCACATGTGCAGACTATCAAAAGAGAGGCCTGCAACCACTTGTTCACCAAACAGATTTTTTCAGAATAGTTTATTGCAATTGCCCAAATGAGTTGAGTGCTGGGGAGAGCACAGGAATGACGGTTCCAGCTACCACCACAAAAATGGGATGGTGCCACAGAACCTTCTTCTCGGCAGACCTAAGCCAACACATTCTGCTCCTGACCATCATTGCCTTTGCTGTTTTAAGAAGAGATTCTGGGACTTGCCCATTTTGTGCAACAGGGCTACAGCCTGTTTCACAGGCTGGAAACATTGGAAGTTTTTTATTGATGCATCTCAGACTACACACGTAATTACAGTTCAGTCACAATCCTAACTACAGCCTTCCAAGATTGTTATCTTACTTTGACAGTCTTCTGTGAAATGTGCCAATTCAGCATGAGCCCTTCTGAGTAAGAGAGGTGGCTGCAAACTGCTTGCCAAGAAAACAGATGCTGAGGGACAAACTTAGCTGCAGCTAACTCCGTCAGGCAAACCTCCCAACAGGAAGCATCACAAAGCATCTCCTTGCCCTGCTGAGGTGGCCCTCAAACAACCCCCTCGCAAAGGTTGACAGACCAATTCTAAAACCAGGAGCTGATCCATAAGGGCTAAGCAAAACGCTTTGACCATGCTGAGCTTGGATCTATACAGCGAGGTTTAAGTTTATCTTCTAGGGAGGCCGCTCTTCCTGTTGTACCACCCAAATATGCAAATTTCACCAACACAGACTCAGCAACATGACATTTACATATCTATTTTATCAGCCTATATTTCAGCCCTCTATCAGTTCCTTCACACCGTATTTCTTCCTCTCATTCATTAAAAGAGATACCAACTCACTGAACAATGAGCTGCAAAGGATATACACCCAACAGGCTGCTGAGTAACAAGCTACTCGCCATCTAAAATAAACTTACAGGCCACGCCTCTGCAGACATCGTCCCTCTATTTGTACCTAAACACTGTTTTAAGGGTAGCTGGCTTCATTTTGGTCCAGGGATGTCACCACAATGATTTCCATGCTTTACCTCTAACTTATTGTTTTCCTTCTAACTTATTTTCTTCCTAGCCCCTCTTTCTCACTTCACAGTCAATGGGAAATGCCCTGCAGAAGAAAGACTATGTTTTTTCTATTATGTCTGTACTCCTCACTATTCATCACAGGGTGCTTTAGTGCTGGATTGATACCATGACACATCAATGTAGCTATTAGCACTCTTATGTACTCAGATGCCCCTCATTTCAGGTGGGCAACAGATACCGAAAACACACCAGACAACCTTACAGAAGCACTACTTAATTAGCATAGCAATATTTCTGAAAGATAAATAAAGTACAGAGGCTGGTAGGAAGAATTATTTCCGGGAAGAGGCAAGTGGATTTTTCACTTCGGTTAAGGTTTCATCATAGCAAGTTTTATGAGGATAGCACAGCAAAAATTTGGGTATCTTTGGTTCCTTCATTTACTTTTCTAACGAATTCAGATGAAAACCAGAAGTTTATTGTAGCATCCTACAGCTGTCATGCGAGAGTTGCTTTCAAGTAGAAACCTCCCTATTACTAATCAGGAAGACAAAAGCAACTGTGCACATATTAAAACCTGCTGCGCAAAGTACTATTTGTCTGGACAGTCTAGATAATATTGTCCAGAAGAAATAAGTGGGGACTACTCACTCATAGCGATGCACCTAAGGGCAGAATCTAGGGAAGAATTAGGCAATGCAGATTTTCTAAAAGAAAAATCCTAGCTTTTCTTGTCATAGCAGACAGTGTTTGTCTTCCTTTTATTCAATTGTTTGCAGCAGACAAACAAAAAGATGGCTTTCCTATCATGACGTGCTCACATGGTAACTCTCACCATAGCTGCCCTCTGCAAGGGGTACTTCCCTGCAGAAGTGTGGACCTCCCCAGGACCCAAATGAGAAGGGTGCATGGGGATGACGCCGAGCTTGGCCACGGAGAGACAGAATAAGCAAGGCGCTACACATGCAGAGGAGACCACACATAATCAATAGCCAAATCAAACCCTACTCAATGGACTTTAAGGCCAAGAAACATTATCGTATTGATAGCAGTGCAATATTTTCTGGAATTTTATAAAACAGAACATGAAAAAAAAAATAGTTGCTCCCTTTAGGGAAGTTAAATAGAGTAAATGCAACACAATTTCAGGTAGAAGCATGGCTTGATCAATCAGTAAATGTCACTGATTGATTGTCTACGCAGGCATCAGAGACTGAGCAAGACACATTGTTCTGACTTCCCTGTTCCCTGGCAGCAATACATGGACAGAAATTACATGTGAAATTAAAGAGAGACAACTAAAACTGCAGAAAATATTTACCACGAGAAACTGTGAAGCCCCACCTGGTTTCCTCCACGGTTTGTCTTCAAATGAATCTAAATCCACTTCTATAACAGGCAATCCATTTATATTCCCTGCGGCATCTAAGTCAATACCTTTGGGCTGCAACTTGGCTTTGGAGAGAGAGAAACTGTTACTACTTTTAATGCAATGCCTTTAATCCACTAATTTGCTGAGCAAATTACTCCAGTCAAAAACAAAGCGCTCCTGTGAATTCACTGCTGGCTTTATAGCACGCAGGTAACCACAATCAAGTTTTTAATAAAAGTTACTGCAGTCACTCTATAAATAAATAGCAAGCGTATACAGCACTTGCAGTTGAACAGCAGAGAAGCAAATTCAACCCGGATGATTACTACAGACAGAGTAGATTATTAGAGCATGCATGAAATTTACCCCAAATTAAAAAAAAAAATTCTCCCCAGGCAAAATATTTATTTTTCCCTCCCAAGACACATACATTTTCTCATAACAAGAGACTTTTTCAGCATCAGTCTTATGTGGACCGTGTACTAACTGGAGTCAGAAAAATCTGTCGGGTACAGAATCTTCAAGGGGAATTTGTTCTTATTTTCTCAACCAGAAGAGAAGTCATTTGCATAAAGAAATTAATGGAAGGAAGTATATGAAGCCCATGAAATGACAGTCTCACATATGAGGAAGGACAGAATCCCAGTCTCAATATACAGCATAAATTAAACTGAATGCTGGGGAAAACTTCATCTGTAGAAATACACACAGCTGATACTCAAGGCCAGAGTTTGTTTCTTTTAGTGTCTTATGCTACAAGTAGCTCAGTATAGTGACCATACAGTTAAAAGTTCTCAGGCAATTTAGAATGTTTGGCCCCAGTGCAACAAAATAGTTAGGAAACACTTTTTTTTTTTTTTTAAAACTTTAAAAGTAATAAGCAATGTATTTTTTTTCCTCATTTAAGTAGAATTATAATCAGTGATGGGTAATTAAATCATTCCATTACACCCTGGACCCTCAAAGCCTCAGTCCTAGGAACATTTATCTTTAAGAAACGCATTTACTACTCCTAGTTTAAATAAGATGCACTAATTCTATATCCTTCCAGAGACCCAAGATTTGCAGCTGCTCCATCTGTCAGTGCCACATAAGTGAAATACTGTAAGAGGTGAAGGATAAAAACAGCAGCAATACCTGAAGCAGATGCTCCATAGCCTCTACCCGTTTTTAAGTTTAGATTCATAGGAGTTCCCCTATATGGAAAAGAATCACTACATTGGTATTTGAACAAATTACTTGGGTGAAGATTTTCATGCAAAATATATTCAAGCCCTGACACCCTTCAGAAGATGCTTAGTTCACCTGGGTTTAATTCATGTCTCTCTCTACGATTTTTAGCGCTAAGTCTCAACATCTTAAAAGTGAGATTCATTTGCCACATACATTTCTCTAACCCTACAGAAATGCAGCGAATGTACGTACTGGCCAACCACAGAACACAAGAGGATTGTCTTGAACACGAAGGGAAAGGTTATTTCAAAGAGCGGTAGTTACCATTCTGCCCAGGAACATACTTAGTATTTAAATGAAACTGAAGAACATGGAAATCAGAGCCGCACGTAGATCCCAGAATGAGAAGGGAAAGGTAGAAGAAGCGGATTTCAAAAAGGATGTCTGCAAAATCTAGCGAGCTGCTAATGGATGGAACATTGCTATCCAGAGTAATCCATTAGACTGAAACCACCTCTACAACAAGAGAAGGAAGTTATCCATAAAATGGAAAAACTGCAATATGCTGCAAAGCACATAAGTCATTTCCTTAAGAGGAAGGCTGCTAGCAGCAAGCAAAAAATGCAGTCTTATTATTTTTATTCAATGCAAATTAGGTTGACTTGTAAGTCAGTGACATAATTTCCTGGTTTGCAAATCCAGCCTCACCATTTCTGAATCCTAAGAAATCGGACAGTTGGAAATTAGTTAATTCACAGGTTATGCAAATTCTTATCAATACAGATTTTGGTTCTTGAAGTTTTCACAGATGATGAGTTAAATGTAACTTCCCACCTTTGATTTTGCCTGATGAAGCACAGTAATTATTTGGTTAATTTTCCAACAGCAGGCCCATGAATTATCATTCCTATTTTATAGATGGATTCTCCAACAAGCAATTGCAGGACAGAGCTGCCCATCAGCTTCTAATCCCATCCCGGTTTTCTAGCCATTACTCCCATGTCTCCCAGAAGACAGATCAGCTCTCATCACCACTTTCAATCCCAATCAACGCACTAAAGCTACCTCTACCTCAGATCAAAAATCGACACCATGATCAGCAATACATACATGTACGATGGTGCTCCTGTTTTAATGTTGCCAATAGTAACTTTCACATCGTCATCATCACTGTCGCTATCGCTGTCATCTTCGTCATCTTCACCACTTGGAAGGGCCTAGCAACAAAAGCACAGAGGAGCTCATTAATACAGAAAACTGATAAATTCCCCAGGACAAATCTTACAAAGCTTGTATGATGAAGGACTATCAGAAAGTATGATTCTAATATAAAGACATAACTTTCTACTGCACTCCAAGGCTACACAAAGTTGTCTCTGGAGGCAAAAACCATGGAAGTAACCAGTTTCAACATAAGTAGACAAGTGCCCACAGAGAAACTGCTTTCTCCTTTGAAGAAGTAACCCTACATGAGAATCAGGATAAAATTCCTGAACGTGGGGAAGCTTTAGCTCGGTTCTAAGAATTTCATCCTGTCCCTCTTTTTGAAAGAGCTAGGGCTTCTCTGACACATCTCCTTCACAGGAGAAGAGCAAAAGCGTACAATCACAAATAAAAACCACCAAAATATATTCACCAGGCTCCACCTAAGAACTTTGGAGTTAATATTCTCTCACCACAACTTTTGTGGTAGGAAGGTGCTGAAGAGCTCGGCTTGGCTTATTTAGCACAATCAGTCCCCAGGTCACTTAACTTTACATAAGAACTCTACAGCTGTGGATTTGACTCCAGCCCAGCACCACCAAAGCAAAGGATATTCTTCCAGATATCCAGCAGCGCAGCTATGCAAGATGCATGAGCTGAATTAACACCTCACCACTACAAAACAGTATGAGGAAGGCGGTCCTAACCCTCCCTCCTTTTCCATGGCACACGGGTTTGTCAGAACTCTGTGTAAGCCCTCTTGACATACCACAGTGGCAGAAAACAAACTCATCAAAAAGAGTCGAGGAAGAGGGGGTGGAGAAGCAAGCCTTCTACTATGCTTTCAGCACTGAGCCACTAAATTGCGTTCTACGAGGTCTGATGCTGAATCAAAACTGATTCCCAGCATTTTGGACTTTCTATCCTAGTGTCTCCCATATTTCACTGACTCTCCAGAAGTCATACTAAATATTGAGCTGGAGGTAATATCACGTTCTGCTTTTCCTGCCAGACTGCAGCATCAGAGGCCCTCACCTGCCTCTTCAGTGGGCATAAGCAACACTCAGATCAGGGTTCACTACCCACTGCACAAGGCAGGCTGAGAAGAGAAGCCCATTGCTGTAGTCAACATTGGGAACTGATTATCAGTACACTCCTACGGTACAAATGTGACGTATTACGCAGTACCAGCATCTTTACGCTTACACCTTTTTACCCATGAGTATTGAGAAGCACAAAAATAACTACGTCTACCACTTGTAGTGGAACACATACATGTTGTGACATCTCTCGGTCTTCGTTGCTGACAGGTCGGTTCTCCTGAGGAGCATCTTGCAAAGGATGAGAAGATTCTGCATGTCTAGGAAAAGTGACAGATAAAAGAAAGCCCAACGTACAGGTTCACCTATAAATATTTCTAAAGCATTCATCCAGGTGACTTTCATATAATGGCTTTATTCATGTAGTGTGTTTATTCTGCTGGCAGTTAGCTCAACTATATGACAAAAAATTAATCATCCTTGCTTGGCTTTGCTTTTGTTGGAAAGAATCAGTTTAGTGCTTCCAAAGAGCAGATGAGAGACAGCACATCTGCCCAGCCAGACACCTCTCAGCAGCTAACACAGGAGTGACAGCTATAAAAACTTTCACCTGTGGTTCAGCACAATCACAACTGATAGGAATAAGACCATAACAAGCAAAACTTCACCTTGTCCTTAAGGATGCTAATAATTATATTTAGTAAGCAGTAAGGGCACCTGTCCCATAGGAATTGAGGAAAAAGTGATTTCGCTGTTTGTACAAATAGCTTACATTAAGGAGGAGTTAAAATTCATAGAAGTCAGATAATTACCCACCCAATCTTCTCATTCATTACAAATTAGTCCTAATGCAACAATGGTCAGGTTCAGATTTACCTCCAATTAAAGAGGTTGTACAAATGTTAGCACTGTTTATTGCATTAGCCAAGCAAGAAAGTCAAACTGGTATACACATGCTAGAAAAGAGTATGCCAAGTGTTACAAAACTAAAATACAAAGAGAGATCATTTGTCTTTGATGTCATAGGTAAAACCCAGCAGAACTTCAAAATAATTCTGGCTTTTCAAAAGAGACAATTATAATAGCCCAGGCCCAGGCAACCCAGTTCTCCACCAGTACTTCGTGGAGATGTTGCCATTAATTTAAAACCCCATGTTGGATAATAAACATACAGAAGATTACCTTGAAAAAGAAACATACGTAAAACCTAACAGAATCCAAACACTGGTCAGATTAAAGCCATTTCAAGAGGCGGCAGGAAAGGAGATACCAAACAAGTAAGCCAAAAGATCACACAAACACAACTCAGAAAGCAGCTACTGAGCATAAAAAAAGAACAAACGAACAAGAACAATTTGAGCAGTTACTGAAGCTCCCACATTAGAAAAGCCCCATATACAAAGAAATTCAACCATCAAGCCAAGATCAAAAAGAAGGGATGAAGGTTCAGCAGCTGAGGAAGCACAGGTCCCATTTTCGCCAAGTTCCTGCGGTAACAACTGAAGACACTTTAAGTTATGAGAAGGAGCAGGATGTCTAAGGGAAAATCAGGCTCTAAAAGTACTTCAAAGTTGCAGACGTAGGCTATTACATGAGGACCCAAAGATGTACCACTGGAGAAAACCTCACAGATGGCTCCAAAACTTTTTGCGCTTTGTTTGCCAAATCCAAGCAACTCTTAATTTTGACCTTAAGAATCCAAGATGACTGAATTAAGGAAGAGTGACAAGTATTACCTTCAGCTTCAAGTCACATGAAGTATCTGTGGGTGTGCATTAAAATTTATGAATTGGGAGTTCAAATAAACATTTGCTAAGTAACAGCCTTTCCCTAACCTGTCTCCTTCCCAGGAATGAACAATCTGACAAGTCCACAGCCATCGTCTGCACGCAAAAAAATGTCGCAGCTATTTAATTTCCCCAGAATGCCAATATAATCCCTGCGTTGTTGACGTAACAGCATGCTGCACAGTCTGATGGCATTTAATGCATCCTTTAGGCTAAGGAATGATAAAGGATGCTGAATCCTGCATAATACTGATTTCTGCTTCACGGGTAGAGACAAATCCTCTAGACAAGCCAGCAACGTAACCCTGGCGCTGCAGGCGTCGATAGCATAGCAAACAAAGAGTCACTTTTCTTAAAACACCCCACAGCTCTTCATTCAGGAAGATTCTCATTGTACAACAAAGAAAAGGAAAAAAAAACAAGAGGGAAAAGAAAAAAAATAAAAAAGGAGACCTAGCATGAGCACTAATACCTTTCCTTTGCACATCTTGCAGTTATTTGAGATAGTTGCTGGAAATTCAGATTTTTAATCCTTCTTGTAAAGTAAAACTACATTCAGATGAAAGTGACAAGGAACAAGAGATTTTTGCAAGTTAGCAGTAAATTTCTATCTAAACTAGATGTTCCTTCTCACAAAGCTCATTTGATATTTTAAGGTAACAATTTACCAAGTCTGCCTAAAACTTGTTTTTGAACAAGTTTTCCTATTCCCTGAGCAGAGGATACTTACTACAGAAGCAGGACAGTATCCAAAACAATCTCAGAAATTCCAGATACTGAATTCACAATGACCTTAAAAGACAATAAATATTAAACTGAACTTTTGAAGGTGCTGAGCACACAGAAGTCCAGTGAAGATCAAGTCTTCTGAAAACCACATTATATTTAAAAATGGCAAACAGATAATATTTCTGCTGCGAGGAAACTCTGCTGGTGCAAAACACAATGCTACCAACACAGGGGAGTTACGATCAAGGACAGACAACAAAAGCAAAACTGACCATTGCGTTGTCCCCAAAGCTTCTATCTGTAAGTCTTACCCAAACCACACACTTCATAGATCTCATATAATTTGTTGATTTGATCATGTCAAGATTTTAACCTAGGCTTAGATTTTTAGCTTTTCCAGGCTAAAGCACAGGCCACAGTTTAACCAATGCCAGGCCAGCACAAAGGCCAGTCCTCAAGGAACCATTTTTCCCAGGGAATTAAGCTGAAAGAGACCTGATTTAAAACTAAGTGGGGAGGGGGGAAAAAAGAGTTAAAAGTTAGTTTTGAGTCAAATCAGTTGACTGATCCAGTTCACCTTCTGAATTCACAAATGCTGTGCCAGCCCAAGCACAGTGTGATCGCTGGGGACAAGCCCATGGGATGGCAAAAGGACAAGCTACTGGTTCTGGCAACAGCATTAGCCTAAAGCATTCACGAAGGTGTCCTCAACATGGTTTGATGTTCTGCACAGTACATACTGTTACAATAAATAAACAGTCTCTGGACTTACCCAGAAATTGGTCCATCTTCTTGCTTACCAGTGGTGTCATCTGCAAAAACAATAATAATAATAGAAAGTTATTCAAGTGAAAGAAAAAAAGCTAAATTTAAGCACAAAACACGTCACAGCTACCGAAATACCCAGAAGTGCCAAGGCACTATAACCCCAATGTTCTCTTTCAACAAAGTTCAACCAGAAATAGAGCAACTGATAAAAAACAAACCCAACAAACAAAACCTGTCTGGAGAAGTGAAGTCTCACGACCACTGACATGGAATAAAATTCAAAACACGCATCCAAAGTCTCAGAGCTGAAGGAGTAAAGGCAAACATCACATAAGGACTGTGGTCAGCTGTGAAGGGCTTTATATAGACTTTTAACATACCAGAAACATAGAAGTAGAAACATAGACTTCAGTTGGGAAGTCTACGAGGAGGACAAAGAGGTTTAAATAGAGCCCTACGCTTCTTCCTAGAGACGCCCCCCCAGTCCCCCGTTAGCCCGAGGGTTCACCCGCAACAATCAGGTTAATTAATAAGATCTGGATGATTAGGAAACTGAGATTGTAACAAAGCATCCCGTTAACCTCTTTGCCTCACGGTAGAGTTGTTAAAAGGACAATAACCCATCCCCACCCCCCCAATAAAAAGGCAGCTGAAGCGCCTGCCCACGCTTGCCGGGGAGCCGACGGTGCCCTCCTCATCGCGTCCCGCACCGGGTCCGGCACAGCGGGGAGGGAGGGGACACCCCGCCGCCAGCCCCTCAGGCGGGCCCGGGGGAGATGCCGGGGCGGGTGGCCGGCTGCTTCGCCTTGCCCCCCCCACCCGCGGCCCGGGGCGAGGCCTGAGGCGGTACCTACCCCCGTAGAGCCAGTGCTCCTCGTCCTCCTCCGCCTCCAGCGGCGCCGCGCCCGCCACGGCGCCGGCCGCCGGCGGCTCCAGCTCGGTGGCCATGGCCGCCGCGGAGCTGAGGGGAGCGGGGCGCCTCGAGCTGCCCGCGCCCACAGGAGGAGGAGGAGAAGCGGCGGCGGCCGCCGGGGCCCCGCTAGGCTCCCGCCGGGGCCTGAGGCGAGGCGCGCATCCGCTGCGGTCGGCACGGGGCGGGGAGGTCGGCAACCGCGGGGCCGGGCCGGGCCGCGCCGGGGCTAACGCGCCGCCATTGCTCTTTCTTTGGCTGCGGCGGGCGGGGAGGGAGGCGCGGAGGAGGGTGAGACCCCCCGGCCTGGGCGCGGGGGCCGCCGCCGGGCCTTAGCGCCGCCCGCCCCGCCGGTACAAAAGGCAGCGGGCCCTGGGCGACCGCCGCGGCGCAGCACGGGCCGGCGGCGGCGCATGCGCGGCGCTGAGGGCGCATGCGCCGAGGGGAGCGGCGGCGGCTGAGGCGGGAAGGGCGGGAGGGAGCGGAGCCCGGCGGCTGAGGCCTCCCTCAGAGATGAGGCGGGATGAGCGGAGCGGCGGCTGCCCCGCCGCCACACCAGCTGCACAAGCAGGTTTCCATCTGCCAGTCACGCCCGAGCCATGTCCCGAGAGCCCAGCGGCAGGTGAACCACGCTGGGTTCCACCATCGCCAACAGTCACCCTCCCATCACAGGCCTCACTGAGAGGATCTGGTGCCACAGCCCCGGCAGGACACAACACACACCACAGGTTTGGCTTAACAACCGCTTCCCAAGAGGAGCCATTTTGCAACGGTGCCGTCTGGCAAAGTGGACTTCAGCTTTCTAAAATACCAATATTTTCTTCAACTTTTCACACTGAGTCTGGTGAGAATGAGCGCAGAGAACTTCAGCTACTGAAATTAGCTCAACGTGGAGAGCGGACGAGCACAAACAGCCGTGGCAGCTCTTGTGCCTGATAGGCTCCAGCCCAAAGGGCTGCAGGAGTCGTGCAGGATTTCCAAAGAGGTTTTTGGAAGTGACTGGAGGCAAATAATGCTAAATGTATGTTCATTTCACAAGTCCCATCTGTATAGCGATATTCACAAAATGGCTGGTGACACTATGAAAGAGTTCAGTACTTTTTGGTTGGGATTTACATGACCCATTTCTGGCTTTGCAGCTCGTAAGTGAATTTCACATTTTGCACCCTAAAGATGTAGCGCCTGATGCTTATTCTTCCGCCATTCAAAGCCATCTGGTAGCAACGTGATTTTCAGCACTACTCAGTGCTACCAAAAATTATAAAGAATCATAAAGCCAGTTAACTTTGCATGCACTCAACAATGACAAAAAATACTGTATCAAAAAGTTACCTTGGAAGCATCTTTTCTCTTTGTGGTTCAAGTGTGGCTACGATCCGTTCCTCCTCGTTGTTCCCTGCTTTCTGCTACAGGCGGAAAGAAATGCTGCACAAATGCTGACTGAAGCAACTGGAATAGGAATTGGGCAAGTCTTCCACAGGAGCCCCGAAATATATTGAGAGTCGTTCTCTGAGATCCGCCGGTTATACGCTACCAACAGTCAAATCTCAGGTCGTATTTGTTATGAGTTAACTTAGATATATAAACCTATTTTCTGCAGAAAATTTAATTTACCGTTCAAAAGAAGGCTACTATGGATCATACGGTTTATATAAAGAACATGAAATGTGAATATACTAAAAGGCTAATCCTCTAAACAGATCCAGTGATTATAGAAAATGCAGGAAATTCAATAGTTTAGCCTAGATCCAAATCTGCCCTGTGCACATGTTCACAAAATAAACAGGTGTAAATCAGCAAAGTCCAAACAGGTTAGCTCTATCAGATAAACTCCAACAGGGAAACTACTGGTTCAGCTGGATGGAGAAATAATAGAAAAATTTTAATCAGATAAGGGACTAAATAAAAGCGCTTTTAGGAAATTACAAGCAGAATTCAGGCATCAATCTTGGAACTGATATTTTTAGTAAAAAGATTTTTGTTAACTCTGCAGATGGAATCATTCAGCGACAAAAAATTTTTTTTACAGGAAGAATGGGTGTGCATATACAGAGAGTTGGAGCATCGGGAGGACCACTGTAATACAAGTATCGAGAAATTCAACAGTACAAAGTGTCAAATGACGAGTCTAGACTGATGGGACTAGTAATAGAGTGCCTGTTGGGAGCCTGTATAAACTAGAAGTGACTGAAGAGGAGTCCCAAATTTGTCACAGAATGGCTATGATTCAGAAATACAATACAGCCATTAAGGAGACAAATGCGATCCTTTAAATACAATGGATCACATTATTTTCACAGAAAAGAGGGAACTATCTATATTGAAATACCTGGTGCCTTAGCCATGAGCCATTACTTGGAATATCCGATTGTTTCTGGTCATGCCTATTCAAGGAAAATTAATTCAAACTGGAATAAACGTAAGCAGGAAGATCAGAAACAGAGAACTTTGCTTTTGGGAGAAGACTAGTGTTTCATTTTGTCTAGCAAATGAAGACTAAAAGGTTTAAGTCTCTATAAGCTCAACTAGAAAAACTCAGCTGGAATAGTTCAGCTATTTATGCTGAAGAACAATACTGACATGACACTTGTATAGCATTATAAATACACTGGCACTACTGAACAGTTCTCAAACTGCCTTCCAATAGTAGAAGTTGGGGCCAAAGCACAAATATTCTTAAAAATGGACCTTTGCTAGTAGTCTAGGCAATTACATCTCATAAACCCTAGCAGGGGATTAACTTCATGACTCAGCCCAACGTTCCTACATTTGGCCTAAAACCACAGTAACACTCTCTAAATTTCTCAAACAAATTTCTCAAACAATATTCAGCAAGAGTTCCACGCTCAAACAGCTTGTCAACCCAGATGCTGCTGTATTTGTCCAAAACAACTGAGGACACCAACTTTCAACAAAAACATTGCACGTGCCCATTTCAGGAATGCAGTATTTTTCCCTCAGGGATGAACCAAAGGCTTAATTTTAAGTCCTGCTTTCACAGCTACAAAGCTGGCCTGTCAGCACACGCACAAAAGGCTGCACTGTCCTGCATTCACACTCCTCTATAGAAGCCAATGATTTATTTCACTATCACGCACTATCCATGCTCAGGGGAGACTCCTCTTGAGGTGCAACTACAACAGCATAGGAGAAAACTGCTTTCCAGAGAGGAATGCTGCAGCAAGAGACTCCTACAAGAAGCCTTTACAGAGGGTCTACATGTAAGCCAACCAAAGAAATTATCTGGAAGACTAGATGTGATGATCATTCTGCAGTTTTCTTTTTTGGGAAGCCTTCCTAAGCTTCCAAAGTCTCTTTCTTTAAACCAGCCAAACCATACTTGAAGTCCCAATACCAGCACCTGATCTGGTCGTATCGGAAGTGTCTCTCATTTAAAGAAAACCCGCCACTATTGCCGTTCCATTCCCAGCTATCAGCACACTGCTGCTGGGAGAGACGCAAAAGATCATTATTTTTTTTTTCCCCAGAAACACATTGCACTATTCAAAGGTTTTCATCTTTAAATTTAATTAAAGAAAAATGTCTCAAAGTGAATAAAAGCATGTCTGACTTCCAGCTTCTTTTAATGGCACAAGCCAGTGCAGCAAATTGTAGAAAGCGAGCTCAGTTAGAATTTTAATTAAAAAAAAAAAAAGGCAAATTCTCAAGGTGTGAGGTCCTATTAAAAAAGTGGCTGTTCACTTGTAAACAGAATAAAAGTGTTAAGAACACAGTTTCATACAGCTTAAACAGAACCACTTTTCTTAAGCAGTACAAGTAACGTAACACTGTCAGAACACCAAAAGCAGAAAACAAAAAAAATGGCAGAAGAATCACATAACATTACTTACTAAAATGATAAATTATTTACATTGACTATTAATAGCTTGACATTTTTATTGCTCCAATGGTAGTGTGTTGACAAGTAAATGGAGTAAACTGTCATAGTGGGACAATACTAAACATATGGTTTTTGCATATGGAGTTTTGTACCTATCAAGGAAAGCATAGGAACTTTTTTAATTTATGAAGACCACACCAGATTGAGCAAAAGTGTTTTCTGTTTTAAAGTCACCCATCTACAACTGAATCCACACTTCCTAGACTTGTCTGTACGGGTCTTGGAAAACTTTTTGTTTCCTCCTACAGTAAAACAACTTCACAGATGCAGGTGGGGAATCAGTAGGTACGAGCTTTGATGCTCTGCCAGTATTCTTAACGCTTCAATACTCCTTAGATACAAAACTTACTAGATACAAACCCAAATATTTCCTAGGTAAAAACTTGAAATAGTATCAACATGTTTATATGAAAAATTAAACATTGGTTTGGTAGACAGTAACTGCTCTTAAAAATCTGCAGCAAACTCACGCTGCTGATAGTTACTAGTTCCCTTTTCCCCTTACTCTCTGCACGTTTTCTCTTTCCATGAACCAGTCAAGGCACTTTCTTCACCACTTCCACTATGCTTTGCTAACATTAATCTCTGTTATATTGCTACAACTTCTTTATCCAATTAACAAGTGTCCTCCATAAAGAGGTTTACAAATTCATTCCGACTTCTCATTGTCAAAAATGAGATTTTGAGTCTTGTGAGATATAATTACCTGCTGAGTGTTTTTATAGTAAAGCAAAGGATAGCCCAGGCAAAAAAGAACCTGTAGGCAGAACAAGTGCAGAGCGTTCACAGCAATACTTACAGCTGCCTGCATCTTTGAATGAACTATGGAACCTGTGTCTTTCAGATGCAAATGTAATACTGCGTGCTGGTTTTGCATTTTAATGCAAATTTATCTACTTATTAAAACATGGAGCTTACTGTAAATGGCAGGTTTGGCTCTCATACTCTTTACTGTTGCTTTATGGCCACATATTTAAATGTCTCACAAAAAGAGACCCTTTCATGGTTTGAGGACTATACAACAATTAAGGAAAAAGTAAAATGTATAGAATTTACATACTTAAAATGTAAACTTCAATATTCTGCACTGAAGTCCCTCACGGTGCCCATAGAGGCCCAGGGGCAGACAATTTGCTGCAGGCAGAGCAGCCTGTGGCAGGCCCACGGGGAGGGGACAGAGGGATGAGGGTGAGAAAGCAAAGCCCAGATCTGGTTCTGCCTTGGCTCCCTGGTCATAGCGCAGCATGGGGTGGCCAGGGAGGAGCAGCCCAGAGGGACTGGGGGCTCCCGTAGCTCAGGGTACTCTCGGCTTGGCACAGCACTTCACACAAACGAGACAAATCAGGCGGAGAAATTCTGAACTGAATGCGATGAAGTCAGCACAGACTGCAGAGGATTTCTGGTATCAGCGAGACTGAAGACTGCTTAGCATTCACTGCTAGCAATTACCAAAACTCTCACTCGGCTTGCCTGTTCTCTCAGTTGGAAAAGAACATTTTGAAAATACAGTCACATGGAGAAGAAAATAAGAACCCGCTGAGATTTCTTGGGTTTCTTACACCAAAAAAAAAAAAAGAAAATTACTAACACAGTTTTGGCATAACAATAAGAAACTTCCATTGTTCTGTTAATTAAGCTAAGCTCCCTTCCTTTACTCCAGAAACTTATTTTTAAGGAAAATACATAGAATTGGCTGTGCTATTTCAGTTTTGGTTTACACTGCATTTTTCTGCCATTAAGTATTTTCTCTGCTTCCAGTGAACACGTCCTAAAAAAATAAATTGGGAGAGAACACTTTGCTTGGTTCTGTGATAGAAATCCGAGTTGCAAGGTGTAGCTCACGTTAAATACAAACAACACAGTAGGGTTTTTTTTATTCATTACGTTATAAATGCAATTACACAGTTAGTTGTCACCAATCTACCAGTCAAGTGAGACCTCTGCACTAAGTACACAGATTTCAGAATCTGAAGCATCAGTCTGTGATTGGAAATGACTGCAAGCACTGGAGTCTGACACTCCTCAGCTGTGCAGTAAGAACAGCACAAAATTTGATTCAAAGTAACAGTTTGCATAAAACTGGCCTTTTGTAAACACTGCGTACAAGAAATCTGGCCTACTACAGTCATTAGAATGCAATGGTCTTACAAATACTATCTTTTAATACGATATTGCATACTGAAAAGATACAAATACATTCAGAGGAATTCCCAAGTTACCCTGAAACTAAAAAGCAACTTGGGATGATGTCGCAAGGAGTCAAGTTGCTGCAAAGAAATGTCTGGACACTTCCGATGATATTCATCACAACTTGCAGATATTCAGTCATCTGCCGTTTTTTCTCTGATTTCTTATTCAGAGTGAGGAAAGGGAGGGAACTTGCATCAGTTTTCATTTGCTTACTACTATCAAGTGGTCTTGCTTAGGCCAGCCATTACAGGAAGTTTTTCTACAATTACTTCCCTTCCTGAGACAGGCAAACAGGGAAGAATCCAAAAATACCTGTGAATTCCACAGGGCACGTGTGGCTCTTCAGACTGTGTGCCCCAACACCAAAACACACGCATGTACCCTTTCAACTGATCCACTTCCTCCCAGCATATTTTGAAACACTACTGATTTAGTTAAAATTTATTTCCCCTGGAAAGGATGCCGTGTCACGTAACTGTTAAGATGTTGCAGTAGTATCACACTACAAAAATAATGAAAGCGTTACCTCAGCTTTGCTTTGGCCGTTCCAAATTTTTCTCCTTAGTAGGAAGTCTCCAACTAAGAAACATATTTTTTTTCTTTAATTAAAACCAAAACAAAACTTGACATCCACGTATTCCTAACTGAAAAAGAGGCTTTAGGATATTTTGCTAATAGCAGCCGCCATCAACCCCACAAATGTAACTTCTGCAAAGGTGAACAGTATTTAAGCTTCCTGCTTCAGGTGCTACAAACACCACCTGAAATACTTTAAAAAAAAAAAAAACAACAAAACCAGAAATGCTATGCATTTTTCATCCATTTACTAAACAAAGTGCAACTGAGCCCTACACATCTGATAGTATGTACAAACTCATTATGGCTTTACCATAAAACAGCACGTGAATGGGTCTATACAATCAGAGGGATACTAGCAAATGTAATGAATAAAACTATGTTGGACCGTTGGCAATAGAATAAGAGCTATATTACATTCTGTAAACCTTGGCATACCACACTTTACATTATGCAAAGAGTCAATATTTACAAATCCATAGTGGGTAAAATAATTAACCCCCTAATGTAAATGATGATTTTGCAAAGTGCAGGACAAAACCAGTGCTGTTGATTGCAAGTCCTATGCAAGCAAGTTATACTAAAATCATTACTACTAGACGCTTACCTGGACATTTCTACTGAGGGATTATAGGATTGTGACATTTAGAATGAAATATAGTATGACACAGCATTCGGATGCATGTTTGAGGACAGCAAATATAGAAATTAATAAGGCAGCATGCTCAGAACAAGTTTAAGCAGCACTGATGTTAGATCCCTAGTGGCAACTATATCAGTTATTGTCAACGTTAAAAATTCAGAGTGCAACATAGAAGCCTCATTTAACATAAAAAAAAAATGTGCAAATTGTTCTCTTCTTAACAAAAGAAAGTAACATAGCAAGGAAGATATTCTACTGAAGAACGTTTTTAAGTCACAGCAAAGTAGACCATCTTCTTTCCAAAATCATCTACAAGGCACTAAGGGTAGAAAATGACAGGTAACATGGAAGACCAAATGCTGTTCCTCAGTCAGGTCGAAATATGGGATATTTTGGTAAGAACTCTATTAATATTACCTGTTGAAGAAGGGAAAAAGACAAGAACAGAACACAGTAACCAAAAAATTCAAACCTTCAGCACAATTTCCACGCAACATTAGCTAGTACATAAAGACTAAATGTATCTGAGAGATTCTGTAAGGAGGGAATGTTTCCCAGAGTAACAAAGCAGAGATTTCAGTAATTTTTAAGTACAGGGATTCTGGACGCTTGATTTTTTTTGGGATGACTATCTCTTTTCTTCAAGCTTACACAGTCTTCATGGCTATACATGAGAGTGGATGGGGGAGTAGTAGGACCGCAGAAATATGTCAAATTCTGCTTTCCTAAATGGACTGTCCATCTTGGTTAAAACTTTATGAAATTCAGAGCTAGCAAAAACAAAAAAAAGGAAAAAAATCCAGACAAATCCCACACTACTATAAAAATGCAATATTTCTGCACAAAGAATTGGAATCAAAGCAATTATGAGTACCAATGGAAAAGCTGGATAAGCATTAAAAGAACTGTGGGCTGGCGTGGGAATCACACCAACACACAAAGTCCCAGTGGGTCTCCTCGATTACAAATCACAGACCAAAACAAGTGTATCTGCCGTGCAAACGCAGAATTGTGAAGAGAAAAGACATGTTTAGGGGTGACAATTTCTAAGTCCCAATATATGCCACAGCTGCTCTTGCTAAAAGTGGCCTTCACAGGTGTATGTCAAACACAACGGCACATTTTTCCGAGATTTTTTTTGGGATACGTGACAGCCAGTAAGTTAAGGATTTTCCCTATAAAATCATAGTTATGTTGAATACCAAATAAATTACAGAAGCAATACTTACATATTCCATCATATTGCTAGTTTCGCATTTCCTTTTACTCAGCTTCCAGTGCAAACCAAGCTAAGAAAATAATTATCAAAGGATTAATGCATACCACAGCATGGTTTTGATGAGCAGCATAACAAGCATTAGCAATATCAAATTATGAGGATCTGGAACACTTCAGACACAGGTTTAAGATCAGTATGAAGTATGGAACTATAACAAGACTGTAAAATTCCTACATATAAAATTCCTTATGCAAAAAACCTTACTCTTCTTAAAGATGAAAAAAAAAAGCACTCTAACTTTCCTTACCTTATGATATAGTCTGTTATTTTCCCATTCTAATAACTTCTGAATTGATCTTCTAGTCTAAAAAGTAAGTCAAAACCGTATTACAAATGGTTCAGTAGCCAGCCTCATCCAGAAGAATCTTACAATTGCATTTCTGGCTTAAGATTAATTTAAAATAAGTCATTTTTTTTTATAAAAATAGAACCAAGCAAAAGAAGAATTATAAATGGAAGCCCTACCACTTGAACTCCCCATTCCTCAACATCAGAGCTTCTTCAGAAAAAGAAGAAAAGAAAGAAAACACCCACAGGTTTTTTGTTAACTCAGGATGGCAGCTTTCTCAGAATTTATTTACTTAGTAAGAAATCCTTTCGAATTTAGTATTTTTGCCTACCATAGCCAAGCCAAACAAAAGACAGTCTCCCACATTCTTGTGGCCAAATACTGCCTTTGGATCTCATAATGCCTTTTGTTGCTGGATGAGTGTACGGGGACTGGCTGGCCTGAGGTACATTTTCTTCATAACAGCTTGTATGGTGCTGTAGGTTAGATCTACGATTAAAATAGTGTTTTAGCTATTGATTAACAGCATTGACTAAAGGGATATTCCATGCCAGGTAATGTCATGCTCAGCACTAAAACCGGGGGCTATACTTTCCGAAACAGCCTATTGCCCAGAGACGGGCTGTGCACCAGTCTGCTGGTGGTGAGCAATTTGCCTTTGCATCACTTGGGTTTCCTTCCCTTTTTCTCCTTCACTTATTAAACTGTCTTTAGCTCAACACATGAGTTTTTCTTCCTTTTGCTCTTCTGATTCTTTCCCCCATCCTGCCTGGGGTGGGGTGGAGGGGGTGAGTAAGCAAGTGGCTGGAGGGTGTTTAGTTGCTGGTCAGGTTCAACCCACCACAAGAGAAAATTAAGAACATCTTGAGATTGAGTGATCAAAACGCCCTGTGTACATACACATACCCACAGAAGTAACAAGATCTTCCCTACTTGGTACGTATTATTTGTACCCTTGAGAATGACATTAATACTACAGCATCACATGGGCATTTATTTAGATTTTCAGAAGTACAAGAATATTAAATATGGTTTTAAATCTGCAAATATTACATCTGTATATCTCAAACGTATTCCTCTGAGAACACTTCTAAAGGCAGTTAAGATGAGCTAAAACAAGTCCTGCCACTTCTTAGTAATACAGGCTTCAGCGATTAGCAGTCCAACAAGTTAACATATTATGCCTTTAGCACAATTATTTTTTTTTTTAAAACCAAAAACTCAATGCCAGTCAATGCAACTTGTTTTCTTGAGCAAGTTGGAAACTTTGGCAAAACTGTTTTATTTTCTCTGAAAGGCAATGCATATTCCATGTTTTTGCTTTCAGTTTGTTTTATTAAGATCGTAAACTCTCAAAAGCAAGAAGTATTACTTTTTAACAGATTTTTACTTGAGGTCCTTTCCTCTAACTAAATTCACAAGTGTGAAAGTTTTGTTTCCTAGTGCACCTACATAATATTTAATATTTGTGGATAATAAGATTTTATGGCAACAAGGCTTACAAACTATGCAGCTGCGAAGAATGTCATTACACTGTGCCTATTCATGTATTTCCTTAACATTTACTGCTGTGATAAATCAATTCTAAGTGTAAAGCATAGAGGTAATTAGGATCATGTTTACTTGACATTGCTAAAGTGCTTTTCAGAATTATTACTTAGGATCTGATTACAAGAATTGTCAACTTTCTGTTGAAAACAAATAAATAAATAAATAAATGGAAGCCTTTAAACTTCCCTAAAAGAAAACAAATGTGTTTGTTCTTAGTAGAAACAGCACAGTAAAATATGTCAAATAAGCCACAGCTCAGAACTGTTATGGGAACTATTACATACAAAAAAGTGACGTTTAATTTAAAAAAAAAATATTTATTCTAGGGTGTGGAGGGGTATATGTGAAGAGGAAAAGCAATTTTCACTCCAGTTCAGGCAGTCTTTGAAGGTCAATGTCCAATTCTGCACTCATTTAATTCAATTCTTGGACCTTTAGAAATCTTGGAAATTTAGGTTATCATATACTCTATCCTGTTCTTCAACCTGAGATGGGATTAGCTATTCCTAAAACTATTAATTCAGGTGGTAATTTGGTATAATTTACTTCATTAACAATTTTCTAAGGAATGGAAAAGAGAATAACCTTTTGAATGCAAGTGAGACAAAAAAAAAGGATTTTGAAATAGGGATGATACTATTGGACATTATTTAATATTATCAGTAATTGCAAAATAGAGTAAGAAGAATGAAATGTGCACTTACTCTTTTGTTAAGACAGACTACAGGCCACAGGCTACAGCCCAGCGTGCAGCAGCAGCACAGACAGCCACAAAGCAGCCATTTGACATTGACGGGGAGATTCTTTCTTAAACAGGCATTCACACGACTGATGCTGGTCTTGAATTCTTCTGGTGCAACCTGCAATAGAAGTGCTCAACTTCAGTGGAAAACCATTACAGGTGTATTTATTCAATAATTGCCTCTACAGGTTAAAATATAAATGAAACATAATACTGTTATACAATATGACTCTGTCTTCTAAAACACTGGTCACCCAGTGAGCATGAAAAGTCACTTTCCTGTAACAAATTCATTTATGGTACATGCTTTATTAAAACTTGCATTAAAAAGCTAAACATCGCTTAGATTAACAGCCTCATCCTTATTTATTCCACCATTAATAAATTGTCCTGATAACACAGTGGCCCCAAACAAAACTAGAAGTGGGACACAGCTGTGCAACCTATGCACTGGCTATGCTGACCAAAAAAATGGAAGAATGACAGATAACTGGTTTCCAAGGGAATGCAGGGCAGCTTTGTAGTAAAAACACTTGTGTGTCACATAGCAAAAAGGATAATATTGTCCAAATTAGTTTCATACCAATGCAAGTCTACACTGTGCCTGTGACGTCTGTGAAGGTGGACCTCTGTCCACAAATAAATCCTGAAGTCATCCATATTGACATCAGGCCACAACTGCACTTGTGGCTGCTTCCTAAACCAGGGAAGCCTGGGGAGACATATTCTAGATTATATTCAAGGCAAAGAAACGCATCTTGTACAGAGTTATGAATAAAGCCTAGCTGTTCAAAAAGAACTTATTTAAATTAAGGAATATTCATCAGAGCTTACTCAAAGTAATCTTTCCTATATATTGCCACCGCAGAAAACCACTTTTTCTATCAGAAATAAGCTCCTTTCTCCGATAGCAGCATGTTTCTTACAAAACTGTGAGAGCCCTTACCTGTTTACATACCCCAAGTCCCTCATCTCTCTACAGAATCTAAATAACTTCATCTGACAAGTCAAATATGGACTCGTAGTACTGACTCCAAGATGGCACTCTTAACTGTCACACAATCCAGCATTTGAACGCACAAAGTGGAATCATCAGATACAACTTCAATAGACTTGGCCAGTAGGGCTGGGCACAACTCAAAAAAAAAAAAAATCTTTCTAACTACTTGACATATTGAAGAAAAAACCCTCTAGAATTAGTCTGTATACAAAGCTGTGCAACTATGACATAATCCTTCCAACCAAGCAAGCCCAACTCCCTTCATTTGATTCTGCAAACAAGGGCAACAACAAAAGCATTAATTTAATGACAAAGACTCCTTTCACCAAAGGAGCAAAACTAAGGGACAGGAAATGGAGAGGACCCGATTCTGCAACCTCCGCCTATTCACAAGAGCTAAATTCATTAAAACATTGCAGGAAAGGGAGTAAGTAAATACAACATCTGTTTCCTGGCCATTCAGATCACCATGCAGTATAGAGTCAGAGGTCATCGGGGTTTGTACACAAGCCAGGCCTACAGTTAGTAATATAAGAGCATAATTTAACATTATTTTTGAGCTGGAATTAATAAATACACAGAAAGTATCTCTTCTGCAATTATACAGGCTCCTCCCCATATTAAATAGACTGTCTTAAAATTCTTTTTACATATACAAATGGAAAAAAAAAATTTCTTTTGACAGACTTGAAAATCAACACTTAAATATATTTTGCAATAGACACCTTAGTTGAAAAAAAAAAAGAAAGAACATGGAAAAAAAGGAGAAATCCCACATATTGGGACATTTTGAATGAACAGGGAAAAAAAAATAATCACATTGTCATGTGGAAAACTAGCCTGTACTTCATGTATCTGAAACAGACTGTTTTACAGATCTCTTTGCCAATGCTGGCTTGTATTTTGGATGTACCAAATATCAGATGCACATGAGTAAGACCATTTCATCTTCAACGTGGGAGCATGTTTTCTAGTAAAGCACAACTGGGTTGGTTGCATGCACTACGAGTAACATTGCACAGCTTCTGCAGTCAGACATGCTTCAAAGTAAATTGAGACTATGTATATTAACAAATGGGCATCCTCAACTCTTAAGGAAGCTTACATGTTCCTAACATTTCGATATATACAAATGGTACTTTCTTTGATAAGTCTTTTGAAATTTGTATATGTATCATTCTAGCTGTTTATCTGAAAGACAAAAATAAGTATGTTTTTTTTCTTGACCCCATTAATACTTTTGCAATGAATCCCAATAAGAAAAGAAAATGTTTCCTTTAGTATTAGACACAAAGTTTACTGGACCTTAACAACATCACACCCCAGCCTCAAAATACAGCTGTACAAACCTACCGAAGACAAAGGAATCGCACGGTCTAGAATTTAGTTTAACATGAAGAAACCTTATCATCAGTGCTAACATCCAACATGAAAAGAAGTCAACCAGATTCCTAGATCACAGCTGGCAGAAAAAATTGGGACCTAATAAAAAAAAAAAAAAAAAGCACCAGGATGGTGAGATTCCCTACTTCCGTGCTACTTTTAAGGGAGTCACTGTTCACATCAGGTTAATGGTTTGATGCTACTTTGTAATACCAATGTTGAAGTACTCGCCCTCCTGTAGAGCACTGCAAAAGGATAAACTAGAAACCAACTTCCGGTGCCACCAACAAACAGAGAAAATTTCTATTTCAGGAATTTTAGTATGATGCTTACCTTACTATAGTATTATGAAAGCACCACTACTCCCTGCTAATGCACCAAATACTTTCATGTAAAGGTCAATCTCACAGCTGCAACATAAGATGAAATTACTTAAGGTGATTTTGGCTAACCCAAAGATTGGATATATATCTCCCTTTAGGAAATGTAATCACAATAAATATTTCTGTCAGTAAATTACATCTTCATTTGAAACTAAAAGAAGTGGTGACCAAGATAAGCCTCATTCTGTGATAAACAGGGAGAAAACCACAATTTTGTTGTTCTCAGTTTACAGCTCAGTAACAGTTAAGCACCATGACACAAAGAACGAAATATCTGTAAATAAAATAGCTATTCTAATTTAATAATAGAATGGTATCCAAATGAAACAGTCGCCAAAGAATTTTGTTGATTCTTCTGGCATAATTTTAAATTTCGCCTTTCTTGCAGGTATAGATATTGAAAGGTTAAGATGAAATGATGAAGGTGTTTCAAACAACTGGAGAATTAACAGCACCTGCTGCACAAAGCAAGCTCCCTAAGAAAGACTAGTTTTGACTAATTTTGGAAAGTCTCTGGAAGAGTTTCTGTCTGCGTCTTGAAAAGAATGAGATAAGTACATAGCTCCTGGCTGTGCAGTACACCTTGTAAAGAGACATTAGGTCCTTTCAGGCCTTTAAGGGAGGGGAAAAAAAAAAAAAACATAAAAGGAAAGGAGGGGGTGTCATAATATTTTACAACAGGATGCAAGAGAATCTACAAACACAGGAAGAGAGCAAGTAAAGCCCAGCAGGCCTGATCTTTCTCCTTCAATCATGATGATCACAAACCCTATCAATCACATGTTGCAATGGGATCACAATACCAAGAGCACGTTTTATGGCTTACATTTCCCTGCATTGCACAGTAATCTCTGTATAGGACCCTTATTGTTTTAAGATCAGGGCAGGAAACTCCACTTTCTTCCTTAAGGTTCACTGCCTCCATCATTTTCTTGTCACCTGGAGCAGCGTGTGCCATATATCACAAAGAGTATTTTGTTAAAAGCTTTTAAATGCTTGTTTTAAAAGAATTAATAATCCTACAGAACTCTAGCACAGAGAATTTAAATTTAGCCAGAATTTAAATTTAAATTTTGGACAAAGTCAAATCACATTATTAAAAGTTAAATATCGCCACCGTATTAAGTGCAGTCAAGTTTTTTCTTACAATATTCCATTGAAAAGAATGCACTGTTTGAAAGCCTAACTCAGGGTTTATAGACCAGCTGAAGCTTCATCTCATTCTGCAAGATAAATAGTAAATCAATCCAGGTCAATTAGCTAGGCTCAACATCTGACCTACCTGTATCATCCTTTCCTTTATTGTTTTATTATCTATGTGTTGTCCTCCAACATATACATTCACGTCTCCCAAAAAAGCAACAAACATGTCTCAATTAAATATTTAAGATGTAATTATATGCATCTTAGCTCTAGGCTAATCTAGGTAAATCCAAAAAGTTAGTGCTTCTGGGAGAAAGATGTAGCTAGATAGTTTTATCTATTTAGGATTTTTATTGTGCATTGGCTAGATTTTCATGCTTTGTTTAAAAACCTAGATCTTCACCTGTATTTATTAAAATGAAAACCACCACCATAGAGAAATCTATCAAGCCCACCGAATGGTTTCATCTTTTACGCTCCATTAGCAGATGGAATATGTTATTAATATCAATTCACAGTGGACAACAAAGCCATTAAACTTAATGTAACACAGACACTGAATAAAGTATGACATTGCCTTATACTAGCTCTGTACTAACGCAAGTTCATAGTAAACATTTTAATTGCAAACTGTTAATATAAACAGTCACTGTGCTATTCATAAATTGTGATTTCATAAAAAGTAAAAATTTGTATTTTAAGAACAGTAAAAGACCTTAAAGTGGTGTATCAATTGACTGCAATGCTTGTTATTGTGAATTATTTATCAGGGTATTTGAAGAAAACCTTCTTTCTAGAAAAAGCTGAATGAGATTTCATATTCAATAAGGATAAAGGTGATCAACTACCACAATCAGAGGAAGATTATTTATTTCTTGCAATTCATGAAAGTATTAAAAACCAGAAAACCCACAACTGCAGTTTTTAATGTCTTTCATGGCAGCATGTGGCAGGCAGTAAGAAAAGTGTGTTTGCTATCTCATCTGATTGGTGTTTTCCCCTCACAAAAGGGAACTAATTTATTTTCAAGGTTTTCTTACTCAGAAAGCCCCTCAAATCCACATATGAGAAAAAGATAACAGGATATCAAGATTCTCAACAGAAGAAGCATATCTGTATACAGCAAATCCCCACTCGTGTGATTTATGTTGTCAGTAATTAGATCTATAGAACAAGAAGGGTAATGCCAAGTAAAACTTCTTCTTTCCTCTCTTTACTAAATTAATTCCAAGCAGTCAACTGAACTTTAAATTAAATTTTTGTTCATTGTCTATTTAACAAGAGGAGGACAATGAAGTAGAAATGTGACAGGCATTGATGCTCATATTAAAAGGTGTTGGTTTGGGAAGTTGGGTTGGGTTTGTTTTTCTGATACACACAAACATATTTTAGAGAGACAGAAAGAGATGAAATTATACAATCAAATTAATTTTTAGCATTTCCTGCTAGGTATTTTCTATAAGCTTATTTATAACAAACTCCAAGTTGACTAAAAGAACATAAAAATTGTTACTTCCAGAAAGTATTTTGTCGCTTTTCAGTGATCAGAAAGAGCTTTGCAGAAAAGAATAAGCCTTAGCCATGCAAGGTAGTGCAATGCAAATGGTGTAATCACCAGCCCTCACATCAGAGGCTCCAGAATCAGTAAGACTTTTCCTTTTGAGCTCACTGAGATTCTGAAGCAAGGCCAGAGCTCCCAGGCTGTCTTTTAACAACCAAAAACTCCAAGTAGCAACCTGCTTTCAACTGTACTGCTGTCAAAAAAAGCTGGACAAACTCAACACAAGTATTTTATTCATTATACTCTTGGGTGAAAATGAAGGAGAAAAACCCCAGATGGATTTGGCAGAACTAGGAGTCACCATCCAGCTGCATTTCAGTGTATTGTTAATATGACTCAACAGCTACTGCGAGAGGCTGCAGAGGTAGTGTAGCTATATGGTGTGACATTAGAGAAAGTAGTAAGAGCCAAAGAAATTTTTTCCTTCCAAATTCTGGAAAAGATACAAGAGAGATATAACATGAAGCAAAAGAAAAACACCAGAGAGAGAAACAGCAGAAAGAAAAAAAAAAATCAAAGAGAAAAAGAATTCAAAATTTAAAAGTCTAAAAAAAAATTACAATTATGAAAATAATTTAAAGCCATAACCAATAATTTTGTTACAAGATTTCATTAATTAATAGCTACAAAGGAATATTTATTAAACTTGCATTTAGTAAGATGACAGGACCCTGGACAAAGCAAGGGACTTGTCACCACTAATTTTCAGAACTAAACAATTATTGTATTTCTGAAAATATACTAAAAACCTACCTAATTTGTAGATTTAACACTATAACATTTTGTTCCTTAAAGCTTCAGATAGAACAGATTCTCCTCTAGAGAAACTCAAGGCATTAAGCAACTCAAGACATTAAAAACAGAGGTCTAGTATTTGAAATAATTTAATTCACACAGGAGGTAGCACAAACTCCAGATACCTATAAAGCAAGGTTAAATGAGTCTTGCTTTCATGTAGATTGTCTGCATGAAACCAGTATGATGCCATGTTGAGCTTTTCTGTGTTTAGAATTTCAATAATGATAGCAACCACTGCAAATAGTTTTTTCTTGTTTCAAAGAATACTGTAGAGACTGGTCATCAACCAGCTGTTCACACAGGGCAGTTAATTCAACAGTCTGCAGTACAGCGCTAGCCTGTGCTGCCCTGTGGATTCACAAGCTCGTACGTGTAACACAGAAGCCACTGGATGCACTGCATCTTTCCATTTAAAAGAACAGTTTAATCTCACACTTACCTTCCCTGTCAGAACAGAAGGAAATTCTGTATCAAACTTGTTGCTCAAGCCAAACCTTGAAAACAAAAGAGACAAACAAAATATATTCCACCTAACTTATTTTGTTTCCCTTAATAAAAAATGTAATATTTTCTACTTTTCAAAAAATAAAACTGTTAATTTCTTTTGCCCCTACATTTAAATTATTTCATGAGCTTCCAATCTAAGTTTATATAAGGTCTTGCATATCATTCATAAGGTCAGTTACAAGACAGAGTAACGTAGCTTGTTGCCTTACTTCAATACCTTCAAGTTGCTAAAAGCACAAAAATTATTTTATGATTGGATGGCAGTAAGTTTCAATCTTCGCTTTCTTTAAGAAAAAGACTTCCAGCTATTAAATTCCAGTTTTACTAGACTCAATAACCCTTTTACTGCTATTTTTCTTACTCATGCCATTTATTCACATGCAACAGATAAAGCTAGTTACAAGGAACCCATTCATCATCTTAGAAACTTACAACCATATAGTTTTAGAAAATTGCTTTGGGCTAAGTTAAATTATCTCATGCAAAACGCGTAAGAGGCGACACAAAGAACAGGTTTAAAACAACTATGAACTTCAAGAAAATTAAGTCTTAGGTATCACTGCAACTATTCTTCATTGAAGTGTTCTTGGTTTTGAGCAAGAGGTAAGTCTTCCTTCCAACCAGTGAAACCTACAGGGAGCGAGACTTTGCATGTAAACCTGTGTTACCAGAGCTCCAAAACTACTGAACCAACTGAAATTTCCAAAAAGCTGATGTTGGAGATCAGCAGGATACTGACAGTGCAGGCTGACTTGACTTTTTGATTTTATTTAAAGCATGTAAGTAGGCAAGAAGATAACTAAGCTTTGATGCTAAACCTGCAAGCGTATGCAGAACAAGAACTCTGATCTTCCATCCCCTCTACCTTAATTGAAATCTTTAACCTTTGCAATTCAGTTAATTTAACAAAATACAACAGCAGCTGATCTCTCAGCTACAGCGTTTACATTTGGACAGAGCTTAATGTTAAGTTTGTAAAGTTAAATATACTGTACATCAAGTTCACTGTCAGCTCAGCCAAACTACCACCTGAGTATTTTTGTTCAAAAAAAAGGAAAAAACCCCAAAGGATCATAGCCAAGTAGATAAGTACAAATACACTTGACATTGTAATAATTATTGTAGAAACAAACCTTCTGGAGAGAGAGTATTTGCTTTCAGTTACACTGACACCTGAAGTACTCCTTACTGCTGACTTGGACAAACATTAGTATTGCTGGAACATCATCAGTCCCCTACCATTTTATAATACATACATCTTCATGTGCACAGCATAATAATTCAGATACAAACAAGTTACACTGCCAGCTTTGGGTAAGTACATAAAAATGTAAAATAAACCTTAAAAAAAAAAAGAGCATAATAAAAGAACTTATGTTGTCCTTAGAAATCCAGTAAGCTAATTAAGATGTTTGTCAACAATATTGAAGTCCAATCAAGTTCTTCAATGGCTAATTTCAGTCAGAGCCTTGAGTAAAGAGCAGCGTATTGGAGCACTAGCTGTGTAAAACGTTAAAACAATCCCCAAAGAGCAGATCTTAATGGAAGTGTTTCTCCTGCTTTGTCTCTTAAGCTATCCTAAGCACTACAACTAATTGCCACCTATTTGTGTTTGTTTCATTCAAGGTATTTTCACTGAAAAGTTTCTAGCAGTGAATGTGAGTGAACCGAACACCAGCACAGCACTAGCTACTGCGCAGTCAAGTGAACTGGAAAGCCATGATGTTAAATTAGTGCTACAAAAACAAACAGTAAAGCCAGTAAGATTTTAGGCAAGCACAAAGGTTACTAATATAAGCACATTTCCATCCTCTGTGAATGTAATCTGGCAAGTCAACCTCCACATTTTGTAGCTTTTCTTTTCAAGCTGAAATCTTCCAAGTTTTGTTACACTATCTATTTATTTTTAAGGAAGCCTGAAGAGCAATGAAGTAGTCTTTAAAACAATCCAGAAAAGACTAATGATATGAAGCACAGACACAAGCTTGTTTTGAGGAATGCAAACTTTTTTTGTATAGTTTCAGGTAGTTTCATTACTACTATCACAAAGTTGTAGCTATCAGACAACATAATAAATGAACTACTGGAAAGTTCAGGTAATACTGCAGAATTATTTACTCTACTCATATAACAGACTAATTCCACTAAATCATGCCAAAGGTCCACCTCGCCCAGAACTCTGACTCTTACAGTGGCCAGTAGCAGATACCTAGGAAACAGCAGAATTTAAAAAAAAAAAATTGCAAACATACTCTTCTGACCCTCAACAATTCGCAGTTCAAAAGCTTCCTAGGCCATAGGTAGTGTCTTTTATGTCACTGGTCACATAGACTCACTAAAATTCCTGTTGCACCACCAATTTCCATAAAGAATAAAATAAATTAGTGCTTTCCGATTTAGATCTAATAAGAATATGAGACCACAGTATATTTTCTTATGTCAAATTTTAACCCTGATAATGTCATGAAACATATTTAAAACCCAAGACTTATCAGTTGCCAGAACTGATTCCATTCCGTTATAACACATCCAGGAAACCTGTTACAGAAATGCATCTCTTTTACACTGACACCTGCAAACGGGTAAAAGAATATAAAAGGTTTTGACTATACTGAGAACAGGACTATACTACATTATAACACTACACTTAGTCAGCACCACTGATGGCCTTTAGCACAGTTTTACTGAAGCGTCTCTGCAAGTTTTACAGACTATCCTCATCATTATTTACCCCATAGTTCTGAAACATTAAACTCCTCTTAGACGAGGCTGGGGGAATTAAAGAACCAAATAAAAAACCCATCTATTTTTTTAGAAGTGTTAAAGCAGAACGTTACATACTCTGTAGCTCTGCAAGCAACTTTGTAAAGTTACTGAAGTGTTACTAGAATATTTAATGTAAAAAAATTAAGACCTAAACTCTTGATTAAGAGATAAGTAACTTCATTAGACCTTCCACAACAGACTAATGATCTAGCATGATTTGGCCTTCTAAAAAAAGTCTTCTAAAATTCAGTATGTTTAAAAATCACCATGTAAAAGGAATTTCAGTACCTGTCCTCTAAATAATTTAAAACATCAGTTGGTGGCAACTTATTTCTGGGCTAGTTCTCTGGATCCTCAGTGAAAGCTGCCCAAAGACTAATACTTCAAAATTCAGATAAGTCACCCATATACTTTGGTTGCAATTTTCTTGCTGCATGACAAATATCTCTAAAAGCAAGGCACTCTTTACTACAGGCAGCAACACTGGAATAGAACTAGGATAACCTCACTTTCTAGTTCTTCTGTCTCTCTTTCCCTGTTTTAATGCATGGCATCAGCGAAGTCCCATCATCTCATTTTCCCCCATTTGTAAAGTGGGCAGAATGCAACTTCTCACAGGGAGCTTTAAGAAGATGTATTCCTAAATCCCTTAAATGAAAGACTGAAACAAACACCCTGAATCATCAGTGGCAAATCCCACCTGCAACAGTTATCACATTATAAAATTCTTTTCATTAGTTTCCAAAGCACAAGGAAGTGAGGTTTCCTGTCCCCAGAACTGAAACAGGAATATTTTGGAAAACACTTTCTCATATCTAGAACAGACATATTTACAGGTGCTGTACCTTTTTTTTTTCGCTTTTGACTTAAATAGTGCTTCATTTTCTTTTGTCCCACTACTGTATTTATAGATAGTAATCAGTCTTACTAGACTACACAAGCTAAACCCATTTAGTCAACTCTCCTACAATAGGCGCTCCAACCTCCTTTCAGCATCGCTCCTTTCCCCACGCCTAATCCAGGCTACGATTAACTTATCTTGAACAGATAAACTCAGATCCTACATACTGTTCTTTCTGAGGTATCATCTAAGCTTTGTCCAGCATTAAAGAATAAAGAAGACATTCATCAAGAGTCCCGATCGGAAATCTCCTTGAACACTTAACATTTCCTAGTCTAGGACCTTTTCCTATGAAGCCAAGAGAACTACCGAAGAGCATCCTTAGCCGTGGATGTTGTTTTGGAAAACTGAACTAGTGGATAACTAGCGAAAGGCTGAGGTCATTTGCTATTTTAAATATGTGGAATCTGGTATTTTACATATGCGGAAGATGGAGTAGTATCAGACAATAATCAAATGTCATGTTATCACAACTGAGAGCACCTGGCTCTTCCCTGCCTTCCCCAATTGATGACAGCGTGCTTTTTATTAGCACCTGGATTGTGGGTCCCTGGGGCGCTCCTACAGAAAACATAATGGAATAACAAAAGTTAACTTGTATCCAAAACTAGGAGGTCTCCAGGCTTAAGCAGGAATCACAAACCGCACACTAAGGGCAAAAATATGCTCAATGGCTATTTCATTATCTCATTAGGATCCGTGCACATGGACTTAATGATACGGAAAAATTACGTCCAATAAATAAAGACTTATAACCAAGTTAAAGTTTGATTACTGCTCTGTTTTTGAAAGTTATTGCTGTTGCTTTGGAAGGCATATGACTCAGTCTTCACTAAAAATGTTTATGTTGACATATTTGGATAAATAAACAGTAAATATGACTGATAGTTCATTGTTTTCAAAGTAAGAATTTTCTAGCATGAAAGAGCATCGAACAAGATGAGCATAAATTTTGCTAATCACTTTCACATACATTCTCTCTATCTGTGAGTAAAACAAAACAAATACACTTTACATGATCACTCTTACCATGCACAGAGGTAAAAGGGTTAGCAAAACAGTCAGTGGAAAAAGCAAGATCCTGCTAAAAATCCTCGGAAGATTCTCAGAATTTGTATTTAGTACTGTTGGATACTGCAGTAGAACTCTGTTAGGGTCAGCAGCTCACTGACAAGGTCATCAGAATACAAACTCTCATGCAAGAAACTAACACATAGTTTGAATCTACTAACTTGGGAGTTTTACTGTACATGAAAAGCTGGACCAGAAGATGACCCTGGAATTAGAGAATTATCCCTTCCTCTATACACCAAAAGTATCCAAGAAGGCCAGTGTCAGATGAGAAACAGAAGGCATCTGAAACAAAAATCCAAGGAAAACAATGGCTTTTTAAAAATAACTGGGTTTCTTTTCTTTTCTTCTTTTAATACAGTGTCTGACTTGTCAGGACAGAAATTTTTATCAGCAATGTTCCAGACAGGTTCAGAAAACAAACACAAGTTTTACTCGATGACGTATCTCACTTCAGTAATTAGAGCACACTGCTTCTGAAGCCAACTGATTTCAAAAGCAGCAGCAGCATCTGTGTGATCAAAAAGTGACAGAATTTCAGAGCTCATATATACTAACCAGAAACTCTTTAGGAAGCAAAATATTTCCCATTTATTAAAGAGATCAGAATTACACACTACAGTGTCCAGGGTTTATTCCCATTGCATTGGTAAGATCCACTAACTTTTTATTAACATAAAGGAGATTTAAAAATACATCACGAACTGATAAAAGCTGCCTTCTACCATTCAGGCAGGTATACTATTTACAAGAAGAAAGCTGGGAGGAGTGGAAGAAAGGGAAAATAAGGTGGATGGGAATTCAGTTCAGGGCATGTATGCTAGCTCATGATTTCTGCATCACTTACAAGTATTGTTTTCTTTTGATGTAGACATCACTGGTTGACAGGGTTCTTGGAGATGCTCCTGCCCATCCCCAAAAGATGCTGGAGCCAAGAAGGAACTTTAAGGAACATCACTAATACACAAAAAGCATCACAGCTGACAAAGTAAATAAGCGTGTAACATTTTTTCCAGTTTAGTGATTAAAACCAGATAACTAATAGGATGGGTATGCGGTATTCTGATCATTTCGCCTGTGTTACATCCCTCCTTTAGTCAGGCCACAAGCTATTTGGGTTCAAGACAGAAAGAAATTCCATCAGCACAAGCAAGTACACTGCGGTGCAGCAGAGCAACTATTCGCTGGCACTAGCTCAACGCAAACCTGATTTAGACTTACATGAGGGACACAGTACCAAATCCAAATTAGTTCTCTTAAGATGAGAGAGAATTCCCCACCCAGTGTTTTTGCTGCAGACAGCTAGATCACACTGCACCTATTTACAGGGAGAAATGTGCATTCTTTTATGCAACACAGTGACAGACCCAAAGCAAAACAGGCTTGATGGATCTCTGCAATATGAAAGTTTTATTACCTCCCTCCCTGTCATGAAAATGAATGTAACAACCAACAACTTGTTATGGATGCACTTTGTTATATTAATTCCTCCATTTTCAGGACTAGGAACATTAAGAACATCCCTACGAGTAAACATTACATATAAGGCCACACTGTTTGCTCATCTTCTGTTCCAACTGTTTAAACAAGCAGCAAAAATTCTGGCTCGTGTTGCGCTCTAATGATAAAAACCACTTAACCTAAACCAAACTCACAACTTAAGTTTGGAGCAGATGAACTCCAGCACAGCCATGTGCCTCCTCTGCAGTGCAGCGTGGGACTGAGACAGGAGAGGGCCACAGGGAAACCCTTTGAACAGACCGCTCGTCCTCGCATCCGTGTGGCCTTTACTTTTTATCTAACAGATAGTTTGGAAAAAGAAGCCCACCCAGGGCTGTCACGGCTGATGAGCTGCTGCACCGAGCAGCCAGCTGAACTTCAGTTGCTCATTCATGACTTTGGCTTGCCTGGAGCTACTGGGAAATACCAAGTTTCCTCGTTTTAAGGCGTTAAGAGCAAAATTCCTCTCACAAAATGGGGGGGGGGGGAGAGGTGGGGGTGGTGTAGGGAGGGGAAGCAGGGCTACAGATCGCTGTAAGGCTGGCAGCCACCTCCGCGGGGGAGGGCGAAAAGGGTCGGGGCTCAGTCCTCCCGGTGTCCTTACCCGCTCCCGGCACCGCCAGCGGGGCGACCCTGCCCCCGGGGCAGCACTGAGCTACCCCGGGGCCTCCACCACCCCCGCCCCGCCACACCGGCCTGTCACGCTGCCTCCTGCCCGCCGCCAACACCCGCCCCCCCCCCCCCCCAACTCCTTACACGGTGATGTGCCCGGCGCCCCGTACCGCTACGGGATCCGGCGCATCGCGGGGCCGAGGCAGCTCCTGGCTCCGTACCACCGGTTCGGACTCCTCCTCCTCTTCCTCCTCCTCCTCCAGCTCATAGATCGTGTCGAAGTCCGCCATATTGGGGAGTAATACGCTCATCTCAAGCCCTCCCCCCCCCCACACCGCGCCGCCCCGGCCCCCACCGCGCACGCGCGCCGGCCTCCCGCCGCCGCCGGCTCGGCGGCGGCGGGAGGCCGGCGCGCGTGCGCGGTAGGGGCCGGGGCGGCGTGTGCGCGAGCCTGTGGGTAGCTAAGTCCCTCAGCTTTCCCGCCCACCACCTGAGGGGACGTGGCTGTCCCCCGCTGCTGTCGCCGTCTTTCCGGAGGCTGTGCCCGCAGGGGAGGGGGGAAGGTATTGTGACCGGCTCCTCCGACACCCAGCCTCAGGTGTGCGATCCCCTTCCTGCTGCATCGCGGGGGGTGGTCCTCACCTCACACACACACACCCCACACCCCCCCCCCCGGGGTTACTGAGGGGAGGAAGGGGTTTCCCGCCTACCTGCGGGCGCGGCGGGTGGTGCTCCTCTCGGTTCCACCGCTTTTCCAGGTGTGTTTCTGTGAGGTTTTTAATAGAAACAGCCGGGTAGGTATTTTCCCCTCTCGCTTTTCGTCGTTTGCTTGCTTAGGTTTTACTCGGCGCCCCTCGCCGCGCCCTCACCGGTGAGGGAGGCGGAGGGGGTTGAGTTTTCCCGAGGCTTTGAGGTGTTTGTCAGGGCTTTGTTGATCGGTTTGGAAATTGAGTTCCGTGCAGGGTAGTGGGGTGGTGACAGGGAAGAAAATCAACGTAGGAGGAATACCAAAATTGGGGAAGAAAAATCTCTCAGAATAGTTGAAAGCAGAGGAATGCCCCCTCCCCCTGCGCACAGGTGTGAATTATTATTGATGTGAGTTTAAGCACTTCATTAGTCACCTACAGTCAAATGGAAAGTAAGCCCAAAAAATAACTATGTTCATAATTGCAATATAGGAAGCAGAAATAAAATTCTGAGACGGTATGTGGGTTGTTTGTTTGATTGTTTGTTTTTTAATAATAGTCTAGCTACCATAAAGTGATGTGTTGGGCCTGATTTGTGGCTCATTATGAATTCCTGACCCATAGCTACTGTGAGAAAGGTAGCTCACCTTCTCCTACAAGAGGAAGAAGAGGTCTCCATCCCCGTCTACTGTTCTTAGGAAAAGACTTCCCTCATAAATCACTTTTACTGTTTTTCAGGACTTTCTAGAGAGCAGCAAAATGTGGCTGACTTGATCATGAAAATTTTTGCTACTTCTGAAAGCAAAATTGTATGAGCTACTGTTTTATCACTGCTGGGTACTCTTACTTCAGCACGTTATCCATTTGATGTGGAGTTGCAGGTAAATCACGCTCTTAACGACTTGAGAAAAAAATCATAACTAAGGGAGAAGATGTCACTATAAAATGAAATTAAAATATATCTTCAATGTTCTCCCATTTATGTAAAAAAAATAATTCTTGTTTAGTGATGACTATTGATAAAATGCAGAGAAGGTAGGTCTGGGACAGAAAATGTCTCGCTGTGACTAGATTTTAAAAAAGATGTCCTATTTAGAAACATGTCAAAGAAGCGAAAATAATTCTATAATTGAGGATCTAATATTTTTTCCACTCATCTTCAGTTGTATATACATGGTTGTCATTCATAACCCATGGAAAGAAAGTCTTGAAACCACTGAAATAAAGTTATATATGGGGTTACTAATAAGGTACTGGTCTTTATTTTACTCTCAGTTAAATACAGGATGTCTACCTTACCTGATGTGAAAGTCAAAAACATGAAACTTACAACTGAGAATGCTTTAAGAAATGATTGGTCTGATGCCGTGCATTTACATTACAGGCTTTAATATTTAGTTGAGATTATCTTAGTTCTTGGCAGCTTTGGAGAACCGTCCATGAGAAAGGTAATTATATTTAAAATACAACCACAGAGTATGTAACCTGATGTCCCTTTGGCCAACATTGCCTATGAGAAAGAGCTAAATGCAAGCTTTTGGGCTCAAGGCTGTGTGCTGTTGCTGAGCAGAAGTCAGACATCTCTGGGTCTATTTCAGAGCAATCCATGGAACATGTTCTTAGATGTTTTTGGAAGCATTTTCTAGCACTGTCCCTGCAGAATGCTAAATAAAATAGTGAAAACGTATTTGCTTTATCTTCTTCACATTGATACCACACTTCCTGTTTTCTCAAAGCTTTGTATGACCACTGATTTTTATAAACCTTGCTGGAGTATTTCTATTTCTTAGAATATTTTAAGCTGATGAGTGAAGAGTTTTTACAGGTGCTTCCCTACTCAAAAGAATGATTTGAATAGAGGGCCATGGGTAGGGTTTCTCTTACCCACGTAGATGTGAAATATCTTGTCTTAAATAATTAGATTAAGGCATGTTTGTGAAGATATTTGCCGTCTTTTTCTGTGTTTAACTAACTATCGGTGCCTGTACTTCTTGATTATCATCACTATTTCATCTGGACCATGGCTTTGCAATACTCCCGTTAATGGAATTGTGAGTACATCAGTAGCAAGGATTTCTTGGCATGGAAAGAAATACCGAAGATTTCTTGACCACTTGTAACAGCATCTCTGTACCCTTATGAACTGAGAGATCCCGTCCCTATTTGCTAAAGTATGTGTGGTTTTGTGTGTGTATTTTTATAAAACTAAAATGGCACTGGTGGTGATTCCATCGATATAAAGTATTTGGATTTCAGAATAGTTTTCCATAAAAATGTCTCACTGCTGAAACTAGGCTGTTTTGAGATGGAGAATAGTTTAATGAGCAGTTAAATGATAGAAAACAAAAGATAAAGACAGTCCTCATAACAGGGAAAGATTACTGAAGTAGTCTAGCAGCCATACATGCTGTTCAACATAATTATAAATTTTTTGGAATAAGAGAGTGACAAAATTTGCCAGTGAGATGTCTCAACTGTATTTTGTGAAAACCGACTCCGTGCTGCACAGGGCTAGGGAGGGTGAGGGAGTTAACCCTATTTCAACCTTGTCTGACAATTTATGCATATTGCTCTGCAAAACACTTAGATACATAAGGGACAAAGGTGAACCATGGGAGCAGTTACAGGTGGCTAAGGATCTGTCCACAGCCTACTTATGTGAATAAATGAGACCGAAAGAGGCAACTTGTGAGGGTTGTAGTCTGAGATTTTGCATGGTCACGACGCCGTGCCCTGCTGACACGATCCAGCTTTCACAGGGCGAAGTGCCTCTGCACTGACTTGGGATGTGGATCAAGCCCTTTAAGAAGATTTGGGCTAGATTTTTTTAGAGTGCTTAGGACCCCCCTTGGATGCTGTAAAGCCAAGCCTGCTTCCTGTTCCTTGCATGTGTTCAGTTTTGTTCAAATAAAAAAATGTTGAAAATTTTAGAACGACAAAACACAGTGAAAGACAAGCTGTATGTGTACTATAAAGTGAAATAAAGAAACCACGTACTTATCTGCAAGGATTTACAACTTTAACATTAGATATGACAAGGATGAGATGGATGCAGGTTGGAAGGAAAGGTGTGGCGAACAGTGAGAGATCCAGCAGCAGTATCATACATGTTTAATTGAAAAGCTTATATTTTAATGCAACTTGTGTTCTAATTTAATAAATGAGCTAATGTTAGAGACATTTAAATGGACAGAAGTGAGCATTTGCTGAAATTAAGGACTGAGTTCGATTAGGTGCTCAAAGAGGTGGTAAAATAATTTGCTGAGCTGAAGCGTAAAATGAGGAAGTGTAGAGTTTTGGCATGGTATACTGCATGACCTCTTTATAATGAGTATCTGAGGTATTAGCAAACCAAGAAAGGAGGTCTCTAATTGAAAGAGATACTGTGCTATACTAGCTTCATATTTAATGTCATATGCTTTTTAATTAATATGTTGAAGTCAAAGTTCAGCTGAAGTTTCAGTAGACTCTGGGTTTTTTTTAATGGTTCTCTCCTGGCAGGAATGATGACTATCGGGAGTAAAAATAGACCATTTTAGAAAAACACCTTTTGTAACCCGTATCTGTAGTTGAAGAATGCCTGCTTAGTATGGAGTTTCAGATGTAAATACTATAGGGATTTTTTTCAGTATGATTTATGAAACTTTATAGCTTCGTAGGAAGAAGTATTTAGATGCCTCATTTTCAATATTTTTTTAGGACGCCGCTTATTAGATGAAGCAATTATGTCATAAAAACGGAATGATTTGTGGAGGGATGATGGTCTCTGGCAATGTTTATGCATCAAAATCACTTCCTTTATTGGAATAAAAAGTGTTTTTATATAGAGAATGAAACACAAAAAGAGAGTGGAGGAAAGATAGGAGTTAAAACAAAGCACCGTATTAAATAAAAGCACTACTGAGAGGACATGGAAGGTGAATGCTAATGTGGGTCTGAGAGATACTGTGTCTTATTCCAATATATTTTTTTCTTATTTGTTCCATATAAATCTCCATCACATAGTCATTATTCAGAAGGAAGAATACGCAACAAGAGATGTCATGTTGGCTGGCATAATTCACTCATTTCACACACTTAACGTGTTTCAGCAAAGGAAAAGGTTGTTGGATAACAGGAATATAGTCTTGGAGTTTGGGAAATTTATTTTAAGGCTAGTGGATGAACCATCATGATTCTTGATCAACATCGGCTCAAGAAGTGGAGGGGACTCAGGACTTCGGGGCCTCACTGGAGATGGGAATGCTTCTAGTTTTGATACAGCAGAAGTATTCTCTTCTTCCAAAAGAGTGAACAGAATAAAATATTGGACCTCACCTGTAAGGTCCCCCCCTTCCTGAGTCAGTTTATACAAGCTGAGGTTACGGATTCCTTTTTGAGAGTGAGAGAGGGGGAGTTCAGAATACAAGCTCTTGAGAGTTTTTTGTTGGTGCACTGTGTATAACCTGTACTACAAACCACAATTTTGCAAGGTTGTCCTTTTACTTCAGATGTAGGGCAGGTTTATTCCTGAACATAGTGATGCGTGCTTAACTGCAGAGTTTTTTAACATGGAAATAAGTTTACCAATAACTGAGATTAGGATGGTTCTAATTGCATACTGAATTTTGAGGCATAGAAAGTGACTGCAAGCATGTTTTAATGACCTTTATCATTAAAAAGTCACAATATTTTTACAGTAACATTTTTAAACGGCTTTTAAACAACATGATAGCTCACATCAGAGGTTGAATTTCTTTTTATTTATCAATTCTGAGCTTTGTTGCAGGAGGGATATGATTCCATGACTTTCACTAATGCAATTGGGAGACCTGTGCTTCTGAACTCATATTGATGAACCAGCTCTGCAGTACTGGAAAGCTCTGCTCAGGTCTCCATTAAAATGTTTTCAGCCATTTTGCAATTTTGAAATACTACTGAAGTGTTGTTTTCCCAGTAATACAAGCTTGTTTCCCGAGTCGATAAATGATCTGATTGAAGTTATTCCATGAAAAACAGACAAGGTTTTAGTGGGGAGAAACCTTAAGAAGCTGGACTGTTCCCTTAATAGCATCTGATGCATAATGAAATTTGGGAGGCCTGCATGGCTGCATCACTCAAGTTGGAATTGTGTCAAAAGCTGAAAATTCAAGACTCTTTTGTGAGGTATGTGCCTGAATTTGGTTTTGTCCTTCTCATCCTCTAAGTTCTTGTTGCCTCAGTTCAGCCATACAGTGAGATCGGGAAGATGTGTTTGCTGCTGCTGTGGTTACTGCTGCGGTGTTTGGCTTTCAGAGCTACAGCTATAAGGTGGCAGCATGCCAAATGCGTGCAGCTGAAATCGTGCATCTTCTTGCCAGTGTCTTGGGCAGAACTTTGCCTCATTCAGAGAAAGCTGCACTGGCTGTCTGAATACTGGTATCAGTAACAGATTTCAGAGAGGAATCCTGCAGCCTCTAGAAAACAACCATGTGAAATGTTGAGATTTTTACTGGCCTGCTGTTCTATATTCTCATTTCTTTTTGAGGTGTCCGTAGGCAGTGTTCTATGTTTTCACACATTTTGGTGTTTCACATTTTATTTGCTCTGCTTTTGATATCTGGGGCAATAGGAAGAATATCAGACTCTAGGGAGTTTCACTTGATGGATCAAAGTATTAAGTTGGTAAGAGTTGATAGGCATTTCAGACATTTTTAGTCTCAATTGCACATGAGAAGTAGCAGCTAATAATGGGTTTCGGATCCGTGATTACAACTTGGCCATCTAGCATTCAGCCCTCTCTTGAGCCATTCACCTGTGATAGTGTTTTTCATTCTCAAATTACGAAACTTTTACCCAAAAGGCATGATACCATATGCTGCAGATAATTACATCAGTATCATTAGTGTTTAGTGCATCCATGGAATAATAAAAATTGTTTCTTCAATGCAAATAATATTTTATTTTAAAAATAATATTAACCACACATTTTAAGATTGTTTGATAAGTACCTGAGGCTTTTTTGAAATAACTCCCCAAACGTTAGCATTACCTACCAGTTTCCTCTTTGGGAAGTAAAGGCATAACTTTTGACTGGGAACCGTAACTAATGTATAGGTGATCCTGTTTAATATTGTGGAATTTATATGATAAAAAGACCCTGGTAGTTGCTGTGGGTTTAGTTGTTGCATTTAGCAGGATTCTTTTTCCCTTTCCAGGTCCATCCAGCATCTCATTGCAAGTTCATATTTTTTTGTTTAGAAATAGAAAGGTGTAACTCATTAGGCAAATTTGGATATGTTCATTTGTTGAAGTAAGGCAAGTCAAGAGTGATGTGAGAGGTTTAATGAACCTATTTTTGTGATACAAATATTTTGTAATGTCTAGAAGGATTTTGGCTTTGTGCAGGGGTGTGCAGCTCTGTGCTGTTTATACTGAAAATGCCTAATATAGAGGTAGATCAATTTTCAAAAGTAATCCTAGTTTCAAGATGTTGTCAAGTTTCTGATCCAGGTTTTCATTTGACCTGTATTACTACTACAAGCAGCCAATTAGGGGCTTAAGTTACACTCTCTTCTCTGTAAATTATGATTTTTTGAAGTATCTTGTAATAAGGTCCTTTCCAATTTCTAGTCTAAACTATCTGTCATTACTGTAACTACAGATAAGTCTGTAATTTCCTTTATTTTGTCCCACAGATCAATATTTAGAAGTTAATTAATGAAGCCAAATCACAGTGGTGCTACAGTGAGTCTCAGCAGGAACAGTTTGTGGTAAAGTGTGTTCCTCCTTGATTAAGTATTTATAGATAGTGGGACTGAGAAAGGCGATTGTTCCCAAAGCTCTGGCACCTCTACAGTATTCTCATAAGAATAAAGATGATTCAAATAAATGTCAGAAGGGATTTGCTGGAATTAGACAGTTGTGTGATGCAGAAATTTCTTTTGATATCAGCATGGTGTTAAAGTGGCTCACTACTTTGCAAACTCAAAATACCAATCAAACGGCTGAATTTAAACAGTGTGATGGTTTTCTATTTACATAAAGAGAAAAAGACAGGAAACTGAGAGAGCTTGGGGAAAATACCCACCGGGTGAGAAGGATCGTGTTTGATTTATTATTATTTTAATTGCCTAATGGTGCTAAGGGAGAGTCTAATTAAAGTCCCTGGAGAAGTCTTCAAAGGAGGAAAGATAAATATTGGAAAATGTTATTTATAGCCTTTAGTGTTTCTTCTCACCCACATAAATACAAAAATTAAATACAAGGGCTGGATCACATCTTCTGAAGCTTTTCTTTTACATAAGCAATGTAGAAGAGTCAAACACAGCTGTCCAGAAAATAATAGTGATGTGGGGACTTTGTAATAGCTGTGTTGCCTCCACCCAATTGCATATCCTGATCCTTGTGTTCCCATGCTGATATTGGCAGAACATGAATATAGGATGGACTGCTGTCAGTTAAAATGTGCCAGCATGTAGTTCTGAATTGTATTTTGATTTGGGATGATGTTTTCTGGCAAAAAAAATGGCACAGGCTACAGTCAGCTACAATGTCCAAACCCTGTCAGAGACAGAGCAAAAATTTTCTTTCAGGTGCTTGCCGTTTTCCCCTCTTTATGGCTTACCATCCTCCTGATCTGGTAATATGACTGCATATTTAGTTGCTCTGTCATCAAGTTTACCAAAAATTATGCTTGTTAGTCTAAAAGAATTTCATATTTTTTCCTTAGATCATTTTGAGAAATAGCTGTGCCACTACACTTGGATTTAAAGGGACATTATGATCTAGATGGGGGTGGTTTGCACAGTACAAACAGGGGGAATAACTTCTTATTTGACTTAGCTGTAGCCAGAAAAGAGAATCTGATACAGTTTTTAGGCTTAAAGGTCATTATCTAGTGCACAAAAGAGACTATCCCTCCCAAATATTTATTAATATATGGTTTGAATACATTTAAAATAGACCTGATGGAAAAAATTCAGGGTGAAGACCATGAAAAAGGAAAACACTTTTTATTGACAAGACTGATTTTAAACATTTCATAGGAAGTGCTTTGTATCCTATTCAAAATCCCGTTTGACATCTAAAATAGTCTCTTTTAAAATGTTTCCTTTGTGAACAGTGGTTTTTCTGAAGTACAATCAATGGCTTCAGTGGCTCTTCTGCCCGGTTTGTCAGAACAGCATGGTGTTTCCTGACTGTCTGGCAATTCAAAAAGATAGACTGGAGCTTGTTTAGAAATGGCAAGATGATAATTTTGAATATGTTGAATGTGAACCTGGTAAATAACCATGTAAGTTTTTTATTTAAATTTTGACATAAATTAGAAGGAAAGAGAATTTTTAAGTTAACCCATGCATTTCTAGTGTACAAATCTAATGAATGATGTGTTCTATGTTATAGCTCCTTTACTTGCCATTCTTCCATTTTGATTTGAAAACTGATCACAGAAAAAAAAAATCTGGAAACTAGAAGAAAGCTTTCTCTCACTCTCCATTTCTGTGTCACTGATAACCTTCACAGAAGCCATTGCCTGCTCTTCCACAGAGGTAGGCCTTCTGATGATTTGAGATTTGGGTAACAAGGTAGAGGCCCTCTTCCCTTTTTTCTTGTATGTCTAAAATATTGTGGCTTCTTTCTTCATGAGTTTCTTGGGAAATTATTTTATCTTCTACATCCTTCATGTATAAAAGGACAACACAGATAGAGGGGCTGGTGGAACTGGGAAAACCTCCTCTCCCAAATCAGTTATAGAGCAAATGTATGGATTTCTTTGAATGAAAAGCAGAGCAGAGCGGCATGTGTGTGTCTCTCTGTCTGCTAGAATGTATACTTCTATTAATATAAACAGACCTGTTTGTGTGTGTATTCTACAACATGCTGCTCTGTCTTCTAAAATGTCCCTGCAGTCACATAACACTATAGTATCAGTGAACAATTTTAGAAGATCCTGAATTAAAGCCATGCAGATGTAGTCTCAGTTTCTTATAGGGTTGAATTTTATACATGTTTATATACACCAGATTTTCTGTTTACAGTTTGTTTGCATTAAGATAGGCCCATTTATTTTAACCATATGAATAGCAGATTATTAGAAATATATTGGAGAATTACCCACAAAATGTTTACAATCAGTAAGGTCTTACCCTGGGTTACAGATTTTCTTCCTAGTTTAGCTTAAGACATTTATGTTTACAATTATATAATTTAGTATTTATTTTTGAAGACTAATAGAATTACTTTCATGGAGTTGCTCTAACAGAGTTATATTTGAATAATTGGGAAACAGTGAAACACATCTTCAAATTTAAGTTATCTAATTTATTGAATCCAGATAATGAATGCTTTGACAAGTTCTGTCTGTGTTGCTCAGTGCAGTATCAATGCTCATTGACACTTAGAAAAGCAGAATTTGATATGCTGTTTCTGAGACCAAGAATTTGATATTGTTGAAATTAGTGATGCATGACTTTTCATATGCCAGATAATGGTGTTTTATGTTTGTTTTCTTCTGTTTTTCCTTTTTATTACCTTTGGTCCTGATGACCTTTTCAGTAATATTAAATTTTTCCACTACAGCACTTATTTGTATGGTATCAAAAGCTCATATTATGAAATTCCAAAGAATAGTACTACTAAAGGGTTTGGGGGGATTTTTAGTGCTTAGAGTTCTCATTCTACTTTTTCCAGACTCATCAGTTGCCTTCTAACATAACATTGCTACCTTCTCACCTGCCAACATGGACCAATAACTAAAGCTAACCACTCTGTGAACATGTTTATCCTGAGTTTGTGCTCTTTCAGGAGTGCACATGGAGTGAATACTTCTTTTGTTACATGTTTTCCATGACTTTGTGAATGCTAAGGCTGCTTGATAACAGCTTTGAAATAACGGTGTGAGCTACTTTGCGATATTTCTTGCCTTTAGCCCAAAATAAGTGTCGTGTATAAAATCAGTGGCTCAAGACTGCTATTTCACTTAAAAGGTTTAGAGAGCTTAAACAAATTCTTTATTTGCTTTTTGGTGGTTTGCTGGTAGTAACAGTCCTGTTTCCATTACTTTTGTGCTCATATTTTTGAGCAATAATATATGCATTCTTTGAAGACTGAAGTAATACTTACATCTTCCAAACTGTTTGACATTTACTAATGTGCACGACAAATTGCTGCATTTCTTACAATTGAACAAATCTTGGCAGGTTTGGTATGATATTATATATCTGTAACCATTGCTTAGGAGATTGGCATGCTTGAACACAATTACATAGGGCAAAGAAGATTTGTTTTATTTAATTAAATGTAACATGTTGTTATAGCAACCTTGTTGTGTTTCTTGAGCGTTTAAAAGTGTTTTAAATGTTTTTGTTTTCAAAAAGTAGAGTTCTTTTCAGTACACTTAAGTGTGAATATTTATTAACATCTACAATTTACTCTAATTATATAAAATGTAACAAACCAAATAGACCCAGCATCTTATATTTTATGCAATAGTACTCTATTTTAAAATCAGGTCACTTAGTTTTCTGTGTGTATATATATGATCAGACTAGAACTACGTTTATTTGAATCTTCAGTTGTATCATTAGTTGTCTGTGTCTGAAGCAAATTACCTCCTACTCAAAGATTTTGAGTGATGAATCTTAGTGCAAGTTCCCTGAGATTTCTACAATAATTAAAATATACTGATAATAGTCCCAGATCCTGTACTTAGAAATCAGCTCTCTGAAGACAGTAAAATCAGAGTGGTCCTTTGCAAAGTTGAGTTGTCAAGGGAGGGTGGGGAAATCCATTCTTGCTTTTTCTTTTTTCCTTTTTTTTTTTTAAACTCTGTTCATTCTGAAACTATGACTTGATGAATGTCATTAGGCTGTAATCCATTTATTCCATGGGGTGGTGGGAACAGAGAGCTAGATATTTCATTTGGACTGAGTGAACCAGAGTCACTCTGAGCTGAGCCCCCGCTGCCATCAAACTGAGATATTTTCTTCTTGATCATTTTTCTTTCTTTCGCGCGGCGATTCTGGAACCAGATTTTCACCTGCAGTTTTATGAATGATATCCAATTAATTCAAAGTAGTGGTCAACTTTTTACACTAATAATAGCAATAAAAATACAGCTATGTTAAAAAAAATATAAAAATCAAAACAAAAAAAAAATCCCCAAACAAACAAACAAAAACCCACAAAAAACCATAAACCTCAGAGAACAATAACAAAAAACAAAACAAAACCACAAAACAAAACACTGGATTTATGCAGCGAAAAATTGTTTTGTTACTCTGTATTTGTTTTCTGCAATATAATCAATAGAAAATTAGTTTCTTTTCTTAGACCTGGTGTAAAGTGAACTTGATGTGTTATATTTAGGAACACAGGAATCAACTTACTCATTTAGACTCAGGGTCCACCTAGTTCATCATCTAAGCTTTGTATGTCGTACTTTAGGAAGATGCAATTATGGAATAATTCTGAAGATTTCTTTATCATTTGTGTTATAGATTAATTCAAACTCAAGTAGCGAGGGTTCTTTTTTCATTTATATTGTGAGTGATTTTTGTGTGTGCATATATTACATATTTTAAAAGATTTGATTTTTTTTGTATGTATTTTGCAGATACATATGTACTATGTCATGTGTATAAATAGGTATGTCAGCATTACTTAATGACAGTGAATTTCCCAGGCTAATTGTGTTTATGTAAAGACTCCTATCTGTTTGAAATCTACTTTTAGTTTAAGTATCTATGTTTTCTTTCCTTATGTGGAATGAGTAGAATATGCTGTTTGTGTTTTCCTTATCATTAATTTTTTGTGTTCTTACTCTACAATTTTTGTTATATCCTTTAGGTGTGTTGAATACAATATGATACAGAAAGTCATATCATTGCTTTGTATTAAAAATCTCATTATTATTTTCTAGTTATTTTTTGTTACCTTACTGGTAATGACAGTAAGAAGCATTTAGCTTTGTCTGTCATGAGCCGCGTAGAAATTCAGATAGATTATCTATTTTATTTTGTCTACGTTATACTTGAAGGAAATTTACCAGTCAAAAATTGGATTGCTTTAACAGCAACAACTATGTAAAAGCAAAATGCTGATCATGCGGTATCACTGGTTACTCCAGGCATGTCCGTGTTCTAAATCAGCCAGCTTGCAGAACATTAAGGTGGAGGGTTTGAATCTTTCATAATTGTAGTTCTCGGAAAATTTTCCAATGCAGCTATATCCTACTGCATAGCAAACTTTAGTCCATCAATGATAAACCTCTTTTTGTAGTTACTGTCTGGGGCCACTTATAGTCCGTGGAGTGTAATCTATGTACTGTTTGGGTCTAAGATTAAACATCACTGCACTACTTTTATAAAAATCCAGTGCTTGATCCTAAAACACAATTGTTTATCTATGCATCCTTACACTTCCAGCCTCAACTGGTCCCCCTCTATTCCATGTTCTTGCACAGACTGAATGCAAAAGTGGAGGAGGCCACTGAAAGAGGAGAATATTTTAGAGAACTCAATGTGTATATTCAGAAAGAATAAAAGTTTGTAAAATTCTGAAAAGAAAGATCTCTTGTTTAAATTTACCTGGGGGCAATAAATCTGGTTGCTAAGGTATGAGATGCCTTATTCAGTATCATCAAATCTTCCCCTATCCTCCGACTGTAGCAGAACCATTGAAATTCTGTTGTATAAAGAGGGTTGGATTCAGCAGTTACTGTATTTGCAGACTGTGGAGCTGTGCTTCCTAAGTATGCTCTCCAACAAAGTGATTCTGGGAAATACTTTATCCTGAATTCCTCTAGTCTTTGTACGAACACAGCTAAGATACCTAGGCCCCTGCTCAGGAGGCTCTTTATTCAGGACAGAGCTTAAATATGTACTTGATGTGAATGAATGCAGAGCTGCTTTCCAAAGAAGCAATGGGTCTAAGTATGCACTTGGAAATTCCCTGAGTGGATAGTCTTGGATACATATATGCGTATAATAGGCATAAAAATTTGGCACCAAATTTTATAGCCTAGATCATCCTGTATATAGTGGGTGTGAACTACTGCTATAGGTGAAGTACCCGTGAATATAATAGTAAAAATTTGTAACAAAAAATAGATATCTTGTTTGATTGCTCTTTGAATGCTGAGTTTTCATTTTCCTCGCTTACAGCTGAAATAGATCCAATACTTTAGATTTTTTCTGGCCATCATTTTGTGTGATTGCAAGAAATAAAATGGTGAATTTCATAACTATTGAGGAAATAGCTAAGATAAAGTTAAGCTGAACTGTTTAAGTTCTAGCTGTCTAGCAAGCTGTTATGCGCATAAGAATAAATACTTTTTCTAGTATAAATGAATTCCTAATGTTTAATTACCCATAATTGGAGGTTTCTTTCAAATTAGCCTATTTATTAATTTGTATTTGTGTAGTGTGTTCTCTGCATGCCAAATATACGCAGAAACTATATCATGGTTGCCTTTGCACTACTTGTGGATACAGAACGTGAGTGTTGCTCACATCCCCTGGCAGTAACAGTGTCTGGTGAATGGGTGCATACAAATGATGGATAATCTCTGTGTACCTGTCTTTCAGATAGTCCCAGGTTTGCTGCAAGTTCTGACTTTCTCCTTATTGTAATATATCTGTTGCAGTGAAATTCCTTCTCTAATTCTAGTCTCTGATGATCTGTGTAAACAACTCGGTATTTTTCTTTTGTTCTTGTTTTACCTGTTTAAGAAAGAAATATTATTAATATGTTGAACTTTTTTTTCTATAGCATCTTTCTTCCAAACATCTCAAACATTTTACAGACATCAGTTAAACTATAGAGTACCTGCATGGCATTTTTTTCTGTGTTACAGAGAAGGAATATGAGGTGCAGGGTGAATAAGTGAGCAAGTATTGGTTATCACAACTGTCTTTCCCTCTTTGTCTCCCTCTCCCTGTAAACATACATTTAAATGTAAAGCTCTTAAGTGAAAAACACCCTCAAGCATCTTAACTAATTCACAGCAATACATAATTGGGCCTGGCTATATTTGATCTCAAAGGGGTTTCATTTCAGAGCTCATTGAAGTAAATTCCGTGTATATGTGGGCATAAATACACAGAATTTCAAGACTGAAGTTCAGTCACAATTTGTTTAGTTGTACCATGTCCTAATTCTTTGTTTGAGTTTTTAAAGATCACCTCTCTAACACAAAGAAATGTCCTAGTAGAAGAGCTTTCACTTTCTTCTGTGGCCACAGGACATGCTTGTAAGTTCAAGAATAATTTAAACTTGTTTTTTTTTTTAAAAAAGTCCAGTGTTGCAAGATGCTGAGTGCCTGTAGAGGTATTCCTGTGGGTACTCTGTGTGCTGAGCTTCCTTTCGAGTTGAAGGCACTTGGCAGTTTTTAAGACGAGGCAATAAAATACTTGTAAAAGGATTTCAGTATCATCCTCTCTCTAATGTATAAAAGAAATATTCTTAGATATATTGGATAAGTACCTTTAAGAGAAACAATATTTGATGTTTAGAAGATATCTCTCATTTCATAGACTTCTAAAAACATTTCTTCATGTAATAATAATACAGAGACATCACTTTTCAACTTATTTGTTCTCCTTTGCACTTTCAACAGCCAACTAGATAGTTTTCCTTTTCCTTCTGATCTTCCCAGGTTTTTTTTGATGTGAGTTTTCTGGGACAAACTGTAGGACAAAGACTCCTTTAAAGTGGTTCCCTAAAATCCATTGAGGTGTTAAGATGAAGCACACGCCACACAAAGGAGCGACAAGGAGATCTTATCAAGAACCCCTTTCACATTCAGAAACACAAGCCAATTGGTTTGGAATTTACAAGCCCTAAACAAATGTCAGACTCTTTCATCTTAGCAGAAGAAAAAAGGACAGAAATAGATGAAGGAATATTTTTTCCTGTTCTCTTTAATTTTGGACCAACACTGAGGATAGACTGCAATATTTTTATCTGAAGGCTACAGGTAGACGTACCTTAAGACATTTTGAAATACACATAATTAAGGATGTTTTCCCAAATTCTATGCCACTTTGACTTCCAGTGTACAAAGCTTTCCTGACTAAATTTGCAGGACTAAAACAATCACCAGACTAAGTTTACTTTTTTTTCAAGGTACAAATTGTTGGCTTTGAAATATTTGCTCTAAGTGATAGTTATAATGTTTAACAATAGTATAGATATTCAGGTTCCTTGTAAACCGAAGGCTTAGAAGGTAATCTTTGAAAAGAAGTTAAAATTCAACAGGGTTATTCCGGCTTCACTATAATCAGCAAATATAACCATGATTTGAGGGGGTGGAGAGAAAGAGTAGTTTCCCCCATTCCCCTTGGTCATAAAATTCACAGAGCATTTCTTCTGAAGACAATAAAGCTAGGAGAAGGCCTCTTTATTTGCTGTGAAAATCATCACCCTTTCCGGCAATATAACTCCTGAAGAAAAGAGGGAGAAGGAAGAGACAAGACTGCATATCAAAGCAAAGCGAAGTGTTGAAAGGGTCTGCTGCCTCAATATGACAGATAGGCCTCAAAACCTCAGACAATGTAGGCCAGTGGAAAATAGATGTCACAACTAGTTTACAAAGCAAAATAAATTAGCATTAGAGCAGAGGCCTGGTCTTTTTTCCTGCTTTTCTAGTTTGCTATCTGGCTGTGTTTCTGCTGTGATGTAATCTGAATTACTTGTACATCGCTGCTTGTTTAAACAAAGACATAAAATGTGTTGACTATAGTAAAAAATAAAAAAACTGAGGCTGATCTTGCAGAATACAGAAATCATGTTGTCCTCTTATTTAGTCTCCTTAAAGTCCATTCTCTTGCTGAGAAGGGTCACTCCCAGATGAAGTTTCATATAAATTTTTAGAAGATGTAAAATCTGTTTTCTGGGCCTGTGTTTAGATTGATTCTTTCAGTAAGTTTCATGCCTTGAAGGCTCACTCGCTCTCATAAAATACACATTTCACACTGTTGATTACACAGGTTCTAGAAATGAATCAATCTGAAGTTCTGCTCTTACGTAACTGAAGTTGATAGGGCATTTTGTCATTGATTTTTAGTAAAAGCAGGATCAGGCTGAAAGGAATTCTGTATATATTCTTTTTCTCCTTTTGATAGCCTGTCTGGGAATATATCTTTACCAGGCCCACTTTTGATGTTTGTTTCTTAAAATTAGCCTCATAAACTTGCAGTGTCTGTGTATTTGAAATAAAAAAACGTTTGGTTCTGAATATTCAGTTATGGTCTTTTAGTAAGAAGATATATAATTTCATATCAAATTTTATCTGTTGAAAGGCCATAGTACTTCCATCTTCATGATGCTGTTTCATCCTGAGGATTGATTTGGTCAGGTAAATTTTCATTTCACTTTTCCTGCAATTTAATTTTTTTTTATAAAATGCTACATAGAAATGAATCAGAATGTAGTGTAGTTAATAGAGTCTAAATAGAGGGGAAATAATTCCCATTGATGTTCCCTCCCCAAAATAATTCCTATTGTCTTTAGAATGGTTTTCAGTAGGCTCCCTCATTTAAATACATGTATTTTGATTTCTTTTATTCCTTATTGTTCACATACATCAATGTGAGTACATCCTACTAGTGACGTTAAGGACATACCCATAGTTATGTATATAAATATATTTTTACAGTTTAGGGCTGTAATTCTGAAACTTCAGAGCAATGAACTGTATTAAGCAGTAACATTCAAGGGGAGAAACCAGTAGCAAATCTGATAGCATGAAAAATATTATGGCAATAAGGAAAAACAGAGCAAGTCAGTTTCAAAGGGTGGTTATAATGGCATCAAGTAAGTTTTCTTGCATTATCTTCTAGTGAAAGCATTGATAAGTTAATATGTAGCTGTTACTTGCATAATTTTAGCCTTGTCATTATTTGTTTGAATTTCCTTTAATTTTTCACAATTTTTTATGTAATGGTATTAAAATTTGCCTGTTTTTATAGTTAACCTTATTTTAAAAACACCAACGAAAAGACAAATCTATTTGGTACTTTTCTCATTTTGCAAAATACCACATTTGTGCTTTACTCTCCCAAACCCTTTTTTTAAGCTGGGTTGATGTCTTGCGCCCAGTTCTGTGAAGTCCTGAGCTGTTTTTAACACTTCAAAGGATTGGGCTCTAGGAATGTACAGCCTCAGGACACGTATCTATTGACAGGCCCCGACTCACCTGTCCAGTAGTGTTCATAAAGTATTTCGGTATGTACGTAAATTCTGTGTGAGTGCTTTTGCAGACGAAAAATGAATTTAAGCACATAACTGCTTTTCTGAATTGCATATATATTTTATGAAATTGAGCAAGCGCATGAGAAACCTTTCAGGGTCTTTCATGTCTGTGCAATAAGTGTAAAACTAGGATTTAGATTTTTAAGTCTGTTTTATTCTTTCAGAATGCTAACACATTTAAAATTCAGTGGCAGCAGGACAGAGGCAGGCTTGCCTCATTGACATTCAGTACTCTCAATTGAGTTTGATCTACACTCAAGTCTTGCATCACTTCTACACCTGGAAATCTCCAATGATGTTAATGAAGTTACTGCTGATTTACATGAGTATACATAAGGGGGGAAAAAACAGACTATAAATCTGCCTGGCTTTGAAGACCTTTGTAGAGGCTCCAAGTGGAAGGATGGCATTGTGATATCTTAATGTTCACTAGGCATTTCATATTTAGTAACAGTGGGAAAACTGTGTATCTATCTATCTGCTTTATAACTAAGAAACAATTACCCAACTACCTTTACTCTTGAGAAATAACCGTTTGAAGGAGGATTGGTTTTCTGTATCTTCTAAGATTGCTCCAATTGTAATTGCTCTTCTTTCTTTAGAGCATTTTCTTTGATGCTCTCTAACACACACTTACTACTTTTAACCTTAACAACAGATATAGCAAACCTTGCTACACCCAGTTTACACCTTGGGAATATACACCGAAAGGTCTGGTATGCAGCTTGTGACAATAACAGGCAAATCAGTGAGTGAAACTGCAAGAAAGTGATTTTTAATTGTGCAATTGTGGTAAGCTGCAAAATTCTGGTACATGAGAAAAATATGTAAAACCGCTTTGAAACTAAATGAAAAGGAAGTTTAACTGATGAGGTTAACTGATGTGGTCTGCAAACAAAATAGTCTATGCTGATCATTTGAAGCAGATTAGTTCACTAGGAATATTTCTTCTCACCTATTAAATCTAGGTACAAAAATAAGACACAGGAACAACAGCAGAAAATTGCATAATCCCTGCGGCTGGATCGGAGCACATAATTTTCTTTAAAGGTATTGAAAAGTATGCAAAGATTTAAAAAGGGCAACCTGATTTTATCAATATTTACCTTGAGGCACAAAATTTTTGCCTGTAACTGTTAAGCATTGCTGCATTCATTATTCCATAACATTCTCAAGAGTATCGTGTTTCTCATCCAAAATGCTTTATAGAATGTTAGAACAAAGATTCCTGGGCTTGGGTGAGCTGTAGCCGTATCTAAACACAACAGCCATTCCACTGTAGTAACCATATAAAGCCTTTCTGGGATGAAAGTGAAACTAGTGCAAATTTAGTTAAAACTGCATTAAACAGCAGTAGGTTAAATAAATGTCATAAATGACCCACCATCCGATGTGCTTCAAGTAAAGTTAATTATTTATAAGATCGCTGATAGCAGAAGATGCTTTCTCAGGTTGAAAGTTGAATATATGCTTACCAGTAGTGTTAGCTTGCACTGTTTTCTTCATCCATTCGTAAGAGCTGTGCCTTTGGCTGTTGGGAGAGATTTGCTGTGTATTAATTGTATCTACAGGAGGTAACCCCCCAGATCCAGCAGGATGGAGGGAGCTGTAATCAGCAGAAGTGTAGGAGACCTGTCCAGGAGAGGAGCCATTGATCTGTGCAGCAGCAACCGTGCTGGAAGGTCCTGGGCCGTAAGCGTTCCAGTCCTCCCTCTGTGGGCCATAGTGAGATCCCCAGGTTCCCGCAGGCTGTCCATGGGTGTCCAGAGTTGGCACATGATGATATCCCATGTAATCTGAATAGGGTGGAGTAGACACAAAGTTTTGCACTGGCAGGTTGTTATTACCCCTTGCAGATCCTGGATACATGCTGTTCTCTTTCTCCAAGAGTGAGCTCACATACATGATTGTCACCGATTGTAAATACTTTGTCACAACATCTTGTTCTTCTGTATTTTTTTCTTTCGCTGCTTCAAAATAATTGTGTTTGGTTTTCTCTAATAATGCCACTCTGCTTGGAATCTTCTACTTCATCCTCTTTTATTATCGACTGTGTTACCAGGTGCTGGTGGTAATGGTTTACCAAGATCTTGCCTGACGTCAGCCTAACTGCCTGCCTCATAATTACATTTACATTCAAATGAAGGGCTGACCAACCCCACCTTTCTGCTAGTTCTGGTGCTTTCTCTTTTAGAGAACTTTTATCTATCCTATTACCCTTCCCTGATATTCAACAGCAGTTCCAGCACTGCAAGATGATCCAACAGTTGCTTGTATTTGTAAGATAGTAAATAGACCTTTTTTTTTTTTTTAAGAAAAGACAGCGGTAACTATAATAGCAATGTTTGGTGTTCAAATGAATCTTGTCTGAAACCTTTATGTTGTGATGTGTTACCAATCAACAAGTAAATCTGTTACTCTCTTAATTTCTCAGATACCAAAAAAAAAAAACCCCTCAACTCATTTTTACTTCTTAAACTAAGGGGCAGAGTCAATTTGAATAATTGTAAGTCAGTAGCTTCAGAATACAGAGCACCTTGTAAACAGCATGTCTTGAATATAACTGTCTCAAATTTTTTTCCCCCATTATTGATGTTTGTAAGTGGCTTTCTAGCACAGGATAAATTAAGGCTCTAACTGTAATGCACATGTTCACAGTCTCCCCATAGCAGCGTGATTTAGAGATCCCTTCGTCTGATGGCCATTGCAAACTGATAAATTTTAAAAAGTGAGACGGTAAATCTTCTGAACAAAGATGGTGCCAGAAGTACAAAGAAAATGACTGTAAAAAGTAGTGAAAAAAGTCTTTGATTAGGCCCAGTAATATTGTTGGTTTCTGTTTCAAACTGAAGACAGACTTTATCTGCCTGAAAGGCTGGGTTCCTTCCTCTGAAACCATCCTGTAGTCTGTCTTCAGTGGAGGCAGCTTAGGTAAGTGAGATCAGCAGGGAGAAACATCTGGGTTATCAAGTTAGTACATCAGAACTGCCTTGATGCCTTTTTGTAAAGCGCCTGACACATGGGTGCTCTATAGGTCAATCTCAGTGTTCCCACTGAGAAAAATTATTCTGAAGGTGGTTTTATATGTAATTTCTAAGAGCTTGATATTAACATGGGACAACTAAAATATACCTTATAACTTGAGAATTGCCTCTATATGGTTGTTTAGCTACAATTTGTAGAGTGAATTTGATATATTTTTATCTTGGATGGATTTCTGTGCAATGAGCTATTTGTCAAGGAGTATGCTTGCAAAAGAGGTGCAAATTGCAATGAGTTGTTTTCCCTTACAAAGGTGTGGTTTTTCATTCAGTATCCTTTGTATTTTGACACTACTCATATTCACACATCCCTTCTAATTCCAGCACTAAAGGATTCTAAGTGTGTACTTGAAGACAGGAAAGATATTCCTCTTCTGGTTATTTGTTTTGGTTTGGTTAGGTTTTTTTGAGGAAAGAATTTTTACTGAGAAGCGTAGCAAAATCTTTATAATTCATTTTGCTATACTTACAGATTTCTTTATTGATCCTTGGGATCCTAAGAATGTTGAGGAGAGCTGCATCATGGGATAGGACATGGAAAAAGTAAGGCCTTCTGTAACTGGTTTACCCTTATAAAAATAGACATTAAAAAAAAAATCAGAAGAGACTCTTGTTTCCTTCATCTGGAAAGAAAAGGAGTTGTAATACAATTTTTGAGAGCCCACAGACTTTCTGGTACCAATGTGTACTAAAAAGAACAAAGAACTGCACTGAGCACTATCCAAATTAAACAGGATATATTTCCGATACTGGAAGTATCCTTGGACTCTTTGGCCTGTTTGTGAGCATTGTGCCAGCAGTTAAATTCTGATTTATTGCTAAATGTTATGCAGAGCTGTCAGACATAGGCAGATCCATGGGAGGGGGAAGCTTTGTCTCCATTGACTCTATCTGAAATCCATTGACATAGTAGAAATGAACAATTTCAGATCAGACATGTTGTTTGACTTCGACTCCTAAGCACACCATTTTCACATGTCAGTGAATGACATTTAATTTCATTTAATGCATGAGATGATGGTAACATTTTTAATCCCTGGTCTTCCTGTTTCTTTATGGGATGCCTCTACGCGTACCCCCCACAATTTCAGTATCACCTAATCCTATTTTTTGTATCTCAGAGCTTTATCCTTTATTCTCTGTTCTTCTTTTATCTTTTGTTTATGCTCCTCCTTTCCCTTTCTTGTTTTGCCTGTTCCATTATCTGAATTTTCTTTAGATCTATTTCGATTCTTTCCAGAACGTAATTAGATCAAGATACGCCGATGGCAAATTGCTACACTGATTTGATATCGGCTAACAATAGTAAGCTTTGAATACGGCATTTTGTTTAAAAAGATTTACATAGCAGGATAAGATTGCTGGGTAGGACTGTGGATTTTTAACACTATAGTGAGAATAAGATAACTAAAATGGCAACATTCAAATGATCTGCTGAACTCTGACTCTTATGCTTCCCATTTTGAGTAACAGAACTGTGTGGATATATTAAAAAGGAACTATACCTTTGCATGTAGTCTAGTAGTTTGAGGGTACCAAAATTTTGGGGTTTTTTGAGAGCTAGTTGAGTGTTAATCTGAGTCTGCCTTCCCAAGAGTCATTTCTTGCCCATGTGCATGTCCTTCCGCTCAGATCCAGCGTGTCAGTAGCTTCAGAGCCACAGAATCACTGCATCTTCAGTGTATAGCCGTAACTTACACTGTAGTTCCAAGAACAATTTTTGTGGGCATTGCTGCCAGAAAAAAGAAAAAAAAAAGTGAACTGCCCTTGCCTTGTCCATATTTGCAGGGTGAGGGGATGGCTGGTGGTAGAGGAAGGACTAGTGTGCTGCCTATGCCTGTGTAAAGTGCTTGTGGAACTGTTGTGTTACCATGGGTCCTCTGCTGAATTTCTGGGGTGGTGGAAAAGCAAAATCGGTTCTGAGGTAGTGGGCTAGACATCCAGAAATCTCATCCATATGGAGGCTTGTATTTATACCATTTTCTGCAGTGGGTGATAAAGACCGAAGAGGAAATACCTGTGTGATACTGGCAGCAAGAGTGCTGTGCTCTCTGGCATACTTCATAGAATTGGATTGCCAGAATAACTGAACTCCAAGGTTATAATTTTCTGGTTTTTTTCTCCAGCTGTTAAAATGCTATGTATAATTTATCTACTTAGCCAGTGCCCGCAGGAGTTGCCTCAGTGTTTGTTTAAGTGAATTGTATGTGTGCAAAGTTAAATGTACTTTGAGATCTTTGGGGAAGAAAACTTTCTATTTTTTTAACAAGTGGTTGATGAAAACCTAGGAATAATAACAAGTATGGTGATAACTATTGGAACTACTAAAGTTTTGTTTGTACAGGCAAGGTAGATGGTATGCTATGATATATGCACTGTTCTAAAGAGCATTTCCAAACCAGGTAATAATAATATAATCAGAAACGTGCAATTAAATGTTTTAATGACAGCTATTATAACTGCAATTTCACGGACTACTGGTAGATTAAACTGGCCTATACAACAATAGCTTATATTAAAGGTGTTTATAGCTGTGATAATTTTTATTAGGAACCCTTACTCATAAAGTTACTCTTCCTTTTATGTAGAGATAAGAAGAAACAAATCTGTCCATCTTTGAAACTTGAAAATTATGTGAAATCTATCTGGGATTTTGTTTTTGAGGTGAAAAAAGCAGGTGTCCCCCTCTGGCTAAGGTGACAGGAATAGATATTTGTTTTCTTGCCTCCAGATGACCACTCTAATAACATATCAGCAATATCAGGTGTAGGAATGCCCATACCTTTATAACTGCATGCTTGGAATTTCCATGGAATGCCTAGCTAAGGACTTTGTTAGTGAACTATGTATTGCTGATAGTTCTAATGCAGTATTTTGGAGGTGTTATTGACCTTTTATTCAAGCTGGGCTTTGCATGCACACTCACCCCTCCTAAAATTCATAGTCAGCTGTATAAATCTTGAGGAAAGGTCAGTCAGGATGTGGGATGCTGTGAACTTAGGTCAGTTCTGTTGGAAAAAAATTCTGCCTCGTCTTTAAAGAAGGCAGATTTAAAATTTTAAATCATACAGCTAAAGAGACTGGTCTTGCTTTCACTGAAGCTTCTACAAACACAAAGCTTCTGAAAATTTTATTTACCCTTTTTAATTGGGCTGGTTTAATATGCAACCCCCTAGTTAGGTCTCATTTTGAGGGCTTGAGACGCAAGCACATGCCAAATTGTTTCTCCATGTTGACAGATGTGGCACAGTCTAGAGAGCTGAATGAGCAATGCTAGGTGAACTATTTTCACTTGCTGAACTGAGCTCTTCTGGGGAAAAAAGAAAAAGGGATATATCACAAGTTTCAGTTCTGTACGGTGTGTCTCTCTCATCCCTACTGTGTATTTCTTTTTCATAAGAGAACAACAGTAGAAATAAAAATGTCAGTTGTTCGTGAAGCCTTCCTCAGCGGTTTCATTTTTAGTTCCATGCTCTGAAATTTTGGTTGTTAACAAATCCTTTTGAAAAATGATGAAAAGTGACTCGTTGGGTGCATGGTGATTGTATTTACCTTTCTATCTCTTTCACTACTGTTTTTCTAAAGGCTGCTAACAATGCCTTATCTTTCATTTCTTAATGTTAAATTTTGCATTTTATTAAAAGTAGTGACAATATATTTCACGTATGATCTGCATCAGTGTGGCATTTGCCAGGAAAGAATGGTCTGGAGCTAACGGAGGGTCTTACTATTCTGAAATTTAAATACTTTAAAATCTGCTACAAAATCCATACTGACAGTAATAAATGTATGTCTTACTGCTCAACAGGCAGACTTAATATGGCAGGGGTCACAGAGCCTGCGTGTGAACTCTAGGTTAAATCAATTATTTTTAGCAGAACCATGAAAATGAACAGCAAATCCTCTATTGATATTTATTTGGTGTCCTTCCTGAGTCATGTGGTGTAAGGCTCCCAGTTACTGTAACTAATTCATGCTGACCAGAACGTAGCTAGATGGGATTGTTGGGTGCTCACTAGTGAGTCCTTGAGACGTTCTGTGTGTGGTCTTTCGTTCGTGAGATGGCAAAGGAACTGATTGCCTTTACTGTTTGCCATTCGTGCCATACTCATGGTTTATATTCCTGGCAGACTGGCATTTCCGTTGCACAAATTTAACTCTTCTTTCATACTCCCAGATAAGAGAGATTATTGTCTATATAAAGTCTGTCCTGTCTTAGAGTGACTGTATTTTATTGTGGCTTAGAAGACCAAGAACATGCAGGGTGTATCTTAATTAAGCCTTTCCATTTATTGTGATACCTCTTAGAACAGAGTGTGTTACGAAATGTACAAGAAAGTATTTGTGCTCTTTGAGTATGAAAACAGCTGGCAAACATTTTAATCATAAAACTGTGCCTATTCTTTTACATAGTGAGGTTTGCACAACATTGTGTCCCACTAATAACATCCAGTGCCATTCCAAAATGTGACAGGTGTGTAAGTCATTCTCAAGGATGCATCATTTCAGTGTACGCCCTGGGTGTAAAAGCTTGGGTTGGAGTAAGCCTGTGCTGCACCAGCAAACCGAACAAGGGTGCTAAAGTAGGAGTATGCTTTTTAATTTTTCTGTTAGCATCCAGAAGGAATATATTTTTGAATCTACTCCTTGGGTAGAAGGTAGGACATACTCGATGCTCTCTCGTATTTACATTAATGATTGCATAACCCCTAAGCAATTGCAGATACCACATATTTGAAGTTTTTTGTTTTAGAAATGACATTTTGAATTGTGTATCTTGCCTAGTTGCATGAAGTTTTTGTAGAAAGTCTTGTTTGCTATGCTCTTCTTGATCTTTTTGTACCATATAGATCACAAGTCTCGCTGGGTAGCGGGGTTTAAATGTTAGTGAATTCCTCTGAAAATTGGATATACCTTGATCATTCTTTTAATCACAATTAGGATTAAGGGCTTAGATATTCTTGTGATGTAGTCTAAGGTATGCTTTTCTTCTTCAAGGCACTTTGCTAACAACCAATCAATCTTCACAGCAACTCTGCTTTAGTGTTCCTAGTTTTTAGATGTGATAAAAGTGATAGGTTATATGATATACCCAAAGTCAGGAAGAAAGTATTATTCTGAGGACTGTCAGCAGTATTTCATGACTCACAGTGTTGGACCAAAACACTTTCGGTTGATTTGGCTCCAATTTTATGTCTCTCTTATTTTTAATTATACACAATACAGCATCTAAGCAACAGGACTACACAAGCTTCTTAGAGAAAATAGCTTTCTTTTGGTTTTGGTGGGCAACTGTTTAAAGGATTAAAGCACACTGAAAATATTTAGTTGAATATATTGCTGGTGAGGTTTGGTTTTTTTTTTAAATGTACTACTTAAAACAATCACTGGCATAACTAGAAGGTTAATAATCTCTAAGGTATTGCCCTGGTTTATAGATACTGCTTTTGGAGCAATAAATTTTAACCTTTGAACGTATGCTTCTGCAAATAAAATCCAGCCTTATTTTGTGTACTTAACAACTTCTGATTGGAAACACATAGCAACCTATAGCAAGCATGCTTTCAGCAAACTGGAACAGAAATGAGGCAGATCTTCAAAGTGGTCACTTATCTTCCTCAATAACTCTTCTACATGTAAACAAGATAAAACAGGTCGTTTTTGCCAGATCCCCCTCTCTTTGAGTGATGTTTAAATAATTTTAAAGAGAAAGAAGTTGCGTTTGATATATTTCTTTTCTTAAAGTTCTTTCTTGAAGGACTTTTTTCTTTTTCCTTTTTAAAATTTTAATACAAAATTAAACTATGTCATGGAAATGTGATTAAAATAGATAGCTATGAACTTGATCCTGCAAAACCCTGGGGCCAGGGTTCTGGGCACTTAACTAGAACTAGGTCCTAAATTATTGTATATCAGCACAAAAGAAAAAGTCTCCTCCTGAATTCTTACCTTTTGAAAGTCTAAGTCTGGAAATTTTTATTGATTTGTCTCTAGTATACAAGCATAATTCTGTTTAATTGGCCAATGAGAGGATGCTTTTCTCCTTAAACCTTTTTCAGTCTCTATTAAGTTAAATATATGTGCGTGTGTGTGTGCTAACTGTAGGCAAAATATCTCTAGCATTTCCCTCTGTAGACAGAATGGCTGTTCTGTGCATTTCCAATGGATTCCTCTTTTGGACACATCCATTGGATATCTCTTTTGGGAGAGCAGTGTTTTGGTTTGGTTTCCATGCTCATCAATATGGATGGTAAATCACTTTTGTTCCCACATGCTATTTGTCATGTTCCACTTTTCATAATATGTGGAAATCAGTAGGAGTCTTTCTGTTGCTGAACTTTGAGTTGCAGTTTCTTCATCTCATTTGTATTACCTATGCAAAGCTTCAAACTGCTGCTGCCAGCAAATGGAGCAGCATTGTGAAAGGAAAGAGTGGGGATTTATTTAAAGTTGGAATTTTACTCTTGTTTTATGGTTGCAAGAAGGACTAAATAATAAATACAATTAAGAAATTGTGAAAACTGCCAGCTCCCTGAACCACCCTGGTCTTACCGTTCTCCCCTACTTATTGTAGGCTTTTTTACCATCACCCTGCTATTAAATTTGATATTACAATTCAGTAACAGACTAATCATGAAAATTTGCATGTTCACTTGCTCCAGTAGCTGATACCACATTGGAAAATGATTATGAAAAAAGTCATTTATTTTAATGTTCTTTATATACAAAGTAATTTTACATTGCCAACACTTTGATGACCTAATAGTACTATTTGTTATAATTAAGGAAAAAAAACAAGAATGTAGTGCCTAAATGACTTAATGCTCCTAAGTCTTATTTGCAACAGTGACAGAGATATTTAAGAGGACACCTTGATGAAAATTAGCGAGGATAGGCATCCTAAATTTCTAAATTGCGTTTGACAATGAGGGTATAAATTCCCAAATCACTTGTGTGCTTTAAAAATTTTCTCTTTGCAGACAAGTTGTGCACATGCAATTGTTAGTTATTTTGGGAAGTAAATATCCGGATTATTCTGATTACCTATGAAATTCTGCTTAATATGGAAGGGATCAGCATTTCGGGAATTGAGACCCACTTAAAAAATGCTGAGAGCTTATATTTAAGTGAAATATTTGCTTGCTTTGTCTTCCATTAATTTGGCTTCTCAGATTTTTTTAGTGTCACAATAGCTCTGAAAGCTAGACCAAATTTAAAATTAGTTGAATGTAATTATTGCATCTTTATCCATGGGCTATGCTGTCTCATGAAATGCAGTAACTTTCAAGAATACCTACACTTCTTAAAAGGATTCCCCTCCCCCCCCTTTTGCTTTTTCTTTTAGGATACAAAATGAATCTGACATGATTGTTCTTCTATCAAAAATGAACTTGGGCTAAGATTCACAATTCCAGAATGCTTTTGAAACATTTACGGTAAGATTGAAGAGTGCATGTTTATACCAGCGTATGGAGCAGTGGAAATCATACCTGTCAAACCCCAAAAATTTCAAAAAGCTCATCCCTGACCTTTGCCCTTACCATGTAGTGACTGCAATCACCACGACCCAGGCTTTCCATCAAGTGGGTCAAAACATATAAGCCAGGTTTTCTTTTATCAAGATCCATGTGTAAAGCCCATGAAAGTGAGATTAGTACATGGAACCTGTGTGGAGATCAAAGGAGAAGGAATATACTCTTTACCTAGGGGCGAGGGACAGACAGAGCACTCGCGTGCAGCTGCTGTTACTGCTGAGGCAGTGTTGTATTGCTCGGGGCTCATTTTGTGCTTTTTTTTTGTCTGCAGTGTGTACTGTAACAAGTGGCCATATCTGGTCCTCAGCTCTCCTCCCTCCCAGTGCCTACCCACCTGCCGCATGGCTGGAGGGATGCTTGCCTTGTGGCACAGACTCGGCATGGCATCCGCTTGCAGAGGCTCCCTGCAACTAGGACTCCTGGCACACAGCAGTTCCATTGCCCTTGGGAACTTGCGCTATCCTGCAGACCTGGCAAGTGGCTCTCGCTTTACTGTACTTGAAGCTTATGTGCACAGAACTGTGTCATGCTGGGGGCTCCTGCAAAACAGCTACAGGTGTCCTCTCTCTTTCATACTGTAGTGCTCCATGTACTGGTAGTTTATAGTGTTCGTTATGCAGTAGCTCTTCAGGTAGCCTCACTGAGAGGCCACTACCTGCTGCAGGTTCCCGCTGTGCTGCAAACCATTCATGGGAAGTGGAGGCGGAGGAGGAGGAGGTGGGAATAAAGAACTGGGCATGTCTGAATGAGTCTGTTGGTCAGGAACTGGCATCGGGCTCGCTGAGCCAGAGTCACTCTGCATAGAGCCAAGACTGCTGCCATCAAAATGAGTCATTTTCTTCTTCATTAATTTTCTTTCTTTGGCTCTGCGATTCTGGAACCAGATTTTCACCTGCAGAGGAGCAGAGGAAAATTTTTTTCAGTTGCTAATAGAGTGCAATGTGGTCCTTTATGTATATAGTCAAGGGTCATAGGTAAAATCAATTGCATGAGGACCAGTGAGAAAGGCAGTGGCAAACTGAGACAACAGAGCTGTTTGCTTGTCTTTCATGCAGGTAATCTTTCCTATCTGGTAATAAAATATTTATTAGTAGCTTGATAAAAAGAGTTTTTCAGTGTTAGTTTTATTGGTATTTCTTTATGGAATGAGCTTTGATTTTGTTTGGGTTTTTTTTTTTTTGGTGCAGAATCTAACAGAACAGAATCTCAGAATCTTGTGTGTCATAGTGATGGCTGAAAGAATCCGAGAATATCTTTACATTGAAAACTATTACACATGGGGAGGTTTCGGATGGATATTAGGAAAAATTTCTTCATAGAACAGGTTATTAAACATTGGAATAGGCTGCCAAAGGAAGCGGCTGAATGACCATCCCTGGAGGTATTTAAGAGATGGGTAGACCTGGTGCTGAGGGACATGGTTTAGTGGTGGTTTTGGCAGTGTTGGGTTAATGGCTGGACTCAATGATCTTAAAGGTCCCTTCCAACCTGGAATATTCTATGATTCGATATGTCCTAATCAGAGCAAGTCAAACCCTCTTACTGGCCTATAAACTGAGGCACAAAAGCTTTCCTGTTTGGATGCTGCACATTAATTGGTTAGCTCCAGTGTGTAAGCCAATGGAAATACACTTCTGAGCAGAATTTCACCAGTGCACTACTCTCGGTACACAACATTGCTTCAAAATATTGTGTAAGCAGTGCCTTAATAGCTAAGTGCCTTTTATTGCATTTGTAGATGGAGCCAGAATCTGCTGCTGCTTCCCGCACAGTCCACTGCTTTACACCACAGTCATTGCTCTATCACAGAAATGCAGTCGTCTTTGGGAAGAAATGAAGCAGGTATTGAAGAGTATATCGTTTTTGATTAGGACAAAACAAGAGAGGACATGAGATGAAGTTGATGAGTAATGGTCAATTGAAAATAGAGCAGAACTTGTTCAGGTGTGAAGGAGTGAATGTTCTATGGCAAGTGAAATGTCTTTGGACATGAATCCCCAGTGTTGGATTTGAAGCAGTGCACACCACCTATTTATCCTTGGAAGTGGCTCTGTGTTATACCTAGTCAGTGCAATGAGTCAATCTATCTACCTCATTCAGATATGTTGTGTTTTCTTGTTGGTGTTCAGATGGCAAAGGAAACACTTTTGTCACCATTTTCTATAGCCCGAAGGAAAATCAATGGTTTGCTGAGAAACACTGATTTGATACTCCTTTGCTAGAAGCTAGAAAGCGAAAGACAATGAGGATCAGAAAGCAGGTAAAACAGTAAGAGGTGATAACATCTGTGGCTACTAGGTTGTATTTTAAAAGAAAGACAGTGGTGAAGTCCCAGAAAACATCCTAAGGAGTGTCTGTGACAGTCTTGGTGTACTTATCCTTTAGACATTATTATTCCCATTTTACAATTGAAGAGCTCAGATACACGCAAAGCTTGTGGAAATTTGTATTAGGTCTTGTAAGTCCCAGGCCATCATCTGAGACATTTGGCAGTTCATTTTGTTGTCTTAGTTTCTGGAATATCATTTCAGTACCAAACTATGTTCCATTAACCCTGTCTCAAATAGTCTCAGATGTCTTGCATTCTATTGTGCTGGGGTAATCTAATTTCACCCGTGCATTTGCCAAAATGCAAGAAAAGGTGAAACAGTCTGAAAACCAAACTAACATCTCTTTGAGAATTACCTTCTGGCTTCAGTGTTCTTACCTACCTTTGAATTTAGATTTTTGTTCTGGTTTTCTATTAAACAAGGGATTCAGATCTGTAGCAGTGATCCAGAGAGAACTTTAGTAATCACTTCAAGGTCGTATGCCAATTATCAAAGCTAAATACGGTCACTAAAAACTAATATGGTCACTTGCATCTGTCTGACTTGTTCTTCACCTGTTGCCCTCCTTCCTTTCAGTATTTTTTCTTCCGCTGTTGTTGTGCTAGTAACTCTTCACCTGAAGTCTAGTTTTCTGTCTTCTTTCTTGTCTTCATCATCTCCTTTATTTCTGTATTGTTCCTATATTAGCAATGCTTCGTTTTGCCTTTTTTTCTCTTCATTAGGTATTAAACCTTTTCTTCCTTGTTTAAACGATCGTTCTTTGTCCCTTTGACAGTGTCCTGGATGGGATTTTGACATAGCCAGGAAAGAAACTTTTCCAGAAAATCATTTCAGGTTTGCAAACAGAAAAGGCAGCAAATGAGCATATTGTGTCCTGAAATCTATTCAGGGAGATCCTTCAATAAAGCTTTTAATTTTCTGTTTGGCTGCTTACTTCAGTGTACTGAATCAAGAAACTCCAAAGTAAAATGGGACGGAACACATGCTCTGCCCATGTTGTGAGTGTCTCTGTGGGAGATCTGGCTGGGCATCTTATCTGGGTTGTCTGCATGAGCCAGCTGAAGTGCTTGAGAGCCACAGGCCATGGACCTGCTTCACTTTGGCAGGGGGTGGCACAGGCCTTGCAATTGCCTGGTCGAAGAACTTGGCACAAAGTGATTCCAGACCAAATTGTATATATCTTTTGACCAGAAAGGACTGTGTTTTGATTTACCTTGTGGGAATAGCAGTGGAATTTGGAGAGGGTAGGAGGAAATAGGGGCAGGAGAAAGGAGCAGCAAGTATGTAGGAAATCTTTAACAAAAGGTAAAAGGCAGCCAAAGAAGCAAATGTTCAGGACACTTAAAGGTATACTCGAGCTCATCACTTCCATTCTCTGCTAAGAGCTAAAACCGACCTTGTTGAAATTGGTTATAGAATTCCCATTGACTTCAGCAGAACCAGGTCTTCCGCTTTAGAAATTTCAGCAAAAATTTTTCCCTGCTACCGCTACCCCAGTAAAACAGAGAGAAATCCAGGCAGGACTTTGTTGATATTTTTAAACTCTTGTTTCTGAAAACAGGACCGTATGTAAGACTGGTGTTTGCTGTTTCTGTGGTGTTGCACAGCTCCCTGATGAGAGCTGAAGTAGTGCTGATGGGATATTTAGAAATGAGTGCAAACAAGGCTGTCGAGCCATTCAGCTGGATAGTTCGAGTTCTTACACTGCAAAGGGAACCCAGTCGCATTGATTGGTTATTAGAGGTATTAACATTTTTGTGTTCTTAACCAATACAGTTATGTCCTTGTTGCGTGAAAAGGGGCATCAGCAGGAACAAATTCAAAGGAAATCCTGAACGGATGATCCATACTCTACCTGTCTCTCGGAAAGTCTTAGGTTTGCAGCAAGTTCAGACTTCCTCCTGATTGTAATATATCTGTTGTAATGAAATTCCTTCTCTAATTCTAATCTCTGATGATCTGTGTAAACCACTCGGTACTTCTCTCTTGTTCTTGTTTTACCTGTTTTGAAAGAAGAACACATTGCTTCAAGCTAGAATTTTTTAACTTTAGTAACACAAAATATCTGGCTTTACATTTAAAATATGTTTGTGGGTATTTTAGGCCTGATTCACTATGCACTTACCCAGAGTAGCTCCCTTGACTTGGTCTTGATTTACAACAGAAGAGGTTCGTACCATCAGATTTTGGGTTTGCTTCTTAGTAAATAGGTGATAAACTGGTCCTCATATTCTTTATCACCCTTGTATTATCATTTGGGAAAGGGAAGGCATCCTTGTTAAGAACAAGGAGCTAGGAAACCTGGCTTCTGTTCCCAACTCCGATACAAGCTTCCTGTGTTGAATTGCTCTGTTTCTCTGTCCCTAAAGCTGCGACACTGCTACCTGTTTCAGAGGGAGACTGTGAGGGGTATTTTACTGCACTGAAAATACCGAGGGCTTCCAAAGTTCCTCAGTTCTTGTTTCTAGAAAAATTAATCCAATGTTGTGATGGTTACTGCAACATGGAGGTTGTGTTTTTCCTTAAGTCTGGCCCAGTCTATCTGCGACTTGATAACAGCACAGGGAATAGTAACAGATTTTCAGATGACAGTTAATAAAAAAGAGAAAAAGAAAGCATTAATACTTAACAAAGGACACTGAACAATAATAGAACTGCAGCATCTGTTCTTTTGCAAGCAGCAGTACTGCATCCTTTCAGTTGTGGGTACAGCTGATGGAAGCAGACATGGCTCAGCAATATCTGGGTCATTAAAAAGTAATGGCAAATGACATGAGCCAGTGAACACAGATGCAAGTAGCTGAAATTTTATGGATTCCATACAGGACAATTTCTGAGGACAGAATGTGTTGGCAGTAGTGAAAGAGAATTCAGACTGGGAAAGGCTACTGATGCTTCCTTTCTCACCCACCTTTCCTCTGTTGTTAATGGTGATATTAGGCAGTCAATGTATCAGAGATCAACACCTGCTTAAATCTACGGCCCCTGAGCCCTAGCCTAAGGTTCTCCGACATTTTTGAAAGATTGGATCATTGTTGTGTTTAAGACCATCATTACCATATTTGCTAACCACAGTCTAACCATTTTTTGGTGCCTGTCTGTCTATATTCATATGGACATTTCTTTAAATGTATATATTTAGACTGTAAATTGTCTGTGACAGGGAATGTATTTTTAGTTGGTAATTTTTTGCAGTGTGTTCCACTGTAGGTTGTGAGTCTTTGTGTCCTTAGTGGTCACTAGAGTAGAACAGTCTCCTTTAAATTCAGGTTGTCTCAAATAATGCATAAACCTCGAGGCATATCGTGGCTCGCTGCCTGTAACAGTCTGCTGTTGCTGCAGATGTAGCTTAGCTGCGTACAACAGCTCATGTTTGCTAACAGATCTTTTTCTGAAAAGATTGTGTGGATGCGTAAGTCTCCAAAAAACAGGTTCCTCAAACTCATAATAATTGCACTCCTAATAAGAGCAGTTAATTTTGAATGGAGAGGGCTGAAATAAATTTTCAGGCACTGAGTTGGTAAAATTTCAGTCTCTGAGTAGATCACTACAGCACATCCGCCCCATAGCAAGCAGCTTCCCCCCTGCAGGAGAGAATAGCTGGGGGTTTCGTCTATCTGGTGCCAAAGGCCTAAATTCTCCCCAGCCCCTCCTTCCAACTCCCCTTGCTTTTGAAGTTTAAATAGCACCCAAAGATCAGAATTCAGGGTATAGAACTATAGCAGAATCTTGAAGTCCTTTATCCCTCAATGCATGGTTTGGTTTCACAGGTTAATGTTTTTCCCCCTTCTGCGGAGGGAGACGTGATCTCTATTTTACTATCTGAACATATTTAAAGTTAACATCGCCTTCCATTTGCAGTATACGCTGTATGGTAATGGCTTGAGAGTCATATCACTTTTTCCTCTTCCAGCATTTGACAGTCAGTTCTTTCTTACTTGCAAGAATTTTTGGCTCATCAAGGTATTGTTTGCATTAGAAGGTTCTTCAGGCTCCAATCCTTTTTATACTGTTTGTATAGATCCTAGATACAGACTTGTTTAGCGCTGGAAGTCCTGGTCAGTGCAATGCTGTCAACAAATATTGTTCTACCTCTACTTGTGGATAATAACTGGTTCACCCTATGTGACAGGGTTTCTCTAGGACTCTTCCCAGGCTTGTTGAACAAGGTCTGCATCAGAATTTGATCCTTCAGCTTCCGTGCTCAACAGTGTTCAACTCTGGGAAAGCACTATGCAATAATAGTGAGCTTACAATGCTATGGGCATTTTCCAACTGTCTTGAGGTCATCAGCCCGTTTACTTGGAATATATCAATAGGGAAAATAGGTGCGTGCATGTCTGTGTTCGTTCCTTACACTGTGATTTCTGCTCAATCTGCGCAGTCAGAACCACTTTGACTCAAATCAGTTAACTTCCCTGTGAAGGTTCTGCTGTGCTGTGCTTGGCTTGGGTAGATATATATAGGACATTCTTATTTCAGTAGCATTTCTGTCATTGAGAAACTGTAGTGAAAGCAGAATTAGCCCAATTATGTTTACATAGATAATCAAGTGAAAAGTGCTATTAATTTTACAACATTACGGTAAGAATCTTAGAGTCTCTAAAGAACAGCAGTTATTCAGTTCAGTCCACATAAATACTAGGACATTTGTTTTCATTCATTCGAAGTGTAAATTGTTTGTTTAACATATGGTCACCTGCAGTGCTTTAATGCCTCACTTGATATTTTTTTTAACTTTTGATTTCTCTAGCTGGTGGTTTGGTTAGGTTTTTTTCCTCTTTAAATGAGAAACTGGGGTCATTCTGTGGGACAAAATGTTTAAAATGTTTCCTTAGTCTCCTTTGTGTTGTTAAGTTGGAGTACACAAAAGAGCAACAAGGTGATCTTATCTTGAACTCTGTTCTCATTCAGAAGCCACAGACAAATATCAAATGTTCTTCTATTGCCAAAACAAGGTGGTAAACTTCAAGATAAACCTTCCTGTTTCTGGATTTAAGTGCTTAAACCCTTATTATCTGAGGAGGGGTTGGGTTTTTTTGCTTTTTAAATTGAAGAAGAAATTAAATGTATGTGGAAAACAGAACTTTCTCCCATAAAATCTTTTATTTTCATATGAGTAGCTTTCAGTTTATTTTTAGTAGGAATGATAATATCTGGTATCTTTTTGAAGGAAGATTGGGAGCTTTCACATCTAATTTCTTTCTTTAAAGTAAGTTAAGAGAATAATTTAAAAATTAGAAAAGCAAAAAGAGAACACTTCCTTCCTAAAAGTCAATAGCAACATGAGAAAAATCCTCTGTCATTTGTCACATAAATCTTGTCTTTAATAATTTGATTTTTTTGTGCAGAGTAGTATCTTCTTTGAGAGACAACAGACAATGGGAGCTGAGCTCTGCCAGGGTCTTCTGAGAGGATACTTTTAGTTCTGGCAGAGTCACGTTTTAGTGTGTTAGGCCTTTCCCCAGACTCTCATTGAAGTCAGTGAGAGTCTTCCTAATGCCTTTGTTGGATGCTGGGTTGGAATTAGTCTGCATATGGCATTTCCTTTCAAAGGCAAAGTACACTTTTCTTTTATTTGCCAAAGTTAACAAACAGCAGCAACAAAACCAATTGCTAAACAGTTTGGGGGGTTAGCCTCTAAATTCCATCTGTTAGATGGAATAGATCCACTCTACTGCATCCTGAGCTAAATCTTGCGGATCTTCTACTGGTTTTATTTACGGGGATGCATTTTATTTCAAGGAGATGTATTACCTGAGTAAAATTTGAGGTAGGACTAATGGATTCACCCCAGAGACAGCAGAAGGATATTCTTCACTTCTCAGACTTCTTTAGGAGATAATGGCAGAATTTAATGATATAATTATAAAAGTTAATATTTTAATCCAATTCTTTAGTCAAATCCTGCCTATTTCACTCAGGTGAGTGAAATTACCAAGATTTAACTTTCTACAATTTTAATTCATCTTTTGTTAGTGACAGATTATCATTTGAATCAGTAATACAGCGTCAGTTTTATTGGAAATGTGTTCTGTCATGGACAGTTATATTACAGAATTGCAAGTGGCTGGAGACGTTGGGTGGAAGAAAAATGAAACAAAAGAGCTTTGAAGCAACTACCTTTGCAGTATGACTGCCTTTGTGTTGGGGGAGTGGATTTCCTGGTTTTAATGAGCTATTTAAGAACAGTGAGTTTTGTCAAAAACCTATTGTGCAAATAGTGACTATTGAAGAGTGCCTTTGGAGTAACAAGAAATAAGACATTTCAGACTTAAAAAACTTTTCATGAGATATAGTTTAACAATCCTGTTCTATCACACCCACCCTAGCAATTTTTGTGACTGGCCAAGTTTTGAGTTGGGGGAAGGGAACAGCGTTCCCATTGGTCATAAAATTCACAGAGTATTTCTTCTGAAGACAATAAAGCTAGGAGAAGGCCTCTTTATTTGCTGTGAAAATCATCACCCTTTCCGGCAATATAACTCCTGAAGAAAAGAGGGAGAAGGAAGAGACAAGACTGCATATCAAAGCAAAGCGAAGTGTTAAAAGGCTCTGTTGCCTCAATATGACAGATAGGCCTCAAAACCTCAGACAATGTAGGCCAGGAAAGGAAAAAAAAAAACCCACCATCGGACCTCACAACTAGTTTACAAAGCAAAATAAATTAGCATTAGAACTAGCCCTGGCCCCTTTTTCAGTGTGTCCTCTCTTAACATTTCAGGAATATTGTTTGCCTACTGAAATTGGCATCATTCATAAAATCCAGAAGCTACTGAGTTTAGACAGAAGATGTCATGGTATAGAATAGTGTCAGATTACTGTCAGATTATTTACAAAGCACTGTAATCTGGATTCCATAGTTTAACATTGTTTGAGGAAGTCATTGTCTGTATTTGATGCCTGAAAGTTAGTTTAAGTCAGCCTGAGATGTGAAACAGCTTTCTGACCTGTAGATATGCTTGGTTCAAATCTGCATCTTTATGTTACCTTAGTTTTAAGGGAGAGATTAGTGTTTGATCTTATTTTAGTTTAGATTAGTTTTTTAGCTTATAAAGATATGGACTGTCAGAGATCAGGACCCAGAGCTTTGTTTTGGGACTATCTCTAAATATTCTCCCTAATGTAATTTCACTGACTTAATCGAAGTTGTGACGCAAAAGTAATTTTAAATAAGTCTTGGAGATGGACATCGTGCTGCGCATGATGTTCTGTAAAGTTAAAGAAAAAAACCCACACACTGCATTGTATTAGAAAATGTTACATGGATCCAATCCTGTATAATGTGAGTAATAATATTCCTGCCAGAAGTCTTGGTGCGATGAGTAGGACTATTCATTATTGCAAAGTTGGATGCATGAAGGTTTGTGAAACATGGTGAAATTCTATGTTTGTATTTTCTGCTAGCTCTTCATCATTTGTTCTTGTTATACATGTTCAGATGACTCATGCTGAAAAGAACAGAACAGCATCATAGATTTGGAACCCTTCAACAGACTTGAAGAATTTTCCCTTCTGTTCTATTTGAAATGCTAATGTTTTCAATTTTGAATATGCTCTGTTATTCTGTAATAAAGCTCATTGGCCAAATTCTGTCCCCCACTTTGCTAGTGCAAATTCATCTTCATCATACAGAAGTAATTGAATCCAAAGTAGAGTAAATTTTATCACCTTTAAACAATGATTGGACAGACCACACTGTATGGATTTTGTTTGGCAGAAGGACCCAACCTTCAGAAAATGTAGGTGGATTTCAAAGTGGCAAGATCAGGGGAAATCCCATTGCCAATGACTGTATAGACTAAGAAGCAAGTGATTAACAGAAATTTTTCCAAGAGTTGTATGTTCTTTAGGTATTCAGCATTTTGCAGGAATGGCTTCTTTAAGAGGCTTGTTTCTCTTCCTTAGATTTGAGGGAATATAACTTCTTCCTTCAAAGACTAGACACTATACGTTTACAAGGCATTTGGTAATGGTGCTATCAGCACCTGCCCTCGTCGTCATCAGAAAAACTGTCTTTATGTCTTTAGAGTAATTTTTTGTTAAACAGGAATGATAGGAGAATTGTCATCTATGGGAAAAGTCTCCGCTCATAATTAGTTTACCTCCAATTCAAAACTTGGTCCCTCCCTGTTTTATGGTGACATAAGCGCAGGTCTTAAGATGTGCTTTCAGCTTTGTGAGCAAATTCTCATTGCTGCTGAAGCTGCCTGGTAGTTAACAGTTCAAACTTACTGTTTTGGGCAGTACTGTTTACCGCAAATGTATGTTGTTTTCTTACAAAGGCAAAAAGTAAAATCTGCTCCTGTGTGGATATTGCATACCTCCATAAAAATATTTAAGTCAACAAGAGGAGGTTTTTAACTTGATCTAAGCTGGTTTTATTTTACTTTCCATCAAAGAATTTGCTTGTAATTATGCTTTGTGTACGTGTGTGTGGAATTGCCACCTCAAATCTCTAGTTCATGGCTTTGGTCTGTTCTCTGTTACAATTGCTAGTTGTCTTGGCTTTGCCTGCCCTTTTGAAGTGGGGGTTTAGGAGAGAGGACAGGAGCATAAGGGTCTTTTTCAATCAGTGTGCTTGGCTGAAAATACTAAGTAGTGTTTCCTTGTTCAAGTGTTCTGAATCAAAACACATTTGCTTTCTCCTGTATCTTGAATACTGTCAAGAATGCAGTGACTAGGCATTGGATCCTACATGCACTGCATTTAGGATCAAGTCCCAATCCCTCTAGGTTCAAAGCTGCAGGGAGAGATGTTCAGACATCCTTCAACCAGAGAGAGGATGATGGATGAAAACCTTAGTAGGTCTTTTCTGTGGGAAATGCATTCCAGTAACACTAAACCAGGAAGATAGTCTCACATTAAGTACTGAAATCTGCCAGTGGTTTCAAGTAGCATAACCTCGTAAACCTCATTCAACACCAGTTGAAGACATGGTTTTATATTGGATGTTGTTTGGAAAGTTACAGAGTAAGACTTGACATAATTTCTTCATTTGTTCCAGGTTAGTTGTGTAGATTAGAGAGTAACAAAAGACCTTTAGGGCATGAGGCAGTGGTAGAAATTTCAATAAAGTGTTTTGTTTGTCATCTATCAGGTCACAAGGGCACAAAGCCACCAGTAAGAGAAGCTAATAATGAAATCTCTCGAGATGGAAGTGTCATTGATTCTGGGCCTTGTTTCTGTAGCTGTTACAAGTCAGACTACTCAACGTAAGTAAATCTTTGGAAAGAATCTCTCCTGATCTTAAAGGGATAAGATTACAGGAATGTTTCTCGCACACTTTCAAGAATATCTTGCAAAAATCACTTGCGTTAATTATTGTTTCCATACTGAAATAATAATATTATTGATCACTAGTATTTTGCAACAAGTAATGAATAAATAATAAAATTGTCTAATTAATTTCTGTTCTTATCACTTCAGGTAAGTCTTAGCCTCAGTTTTTCCATCTTTAGGAATAGTGGCTCATATCTACTTCACAGGGAAAAAGGAAAGCTAATAAATAAATGATTCCTTCAGTTTTGCCTATACAAAACCTCTACTGGAATTCCTAAAGGTTTTGCAAAGAGACAGAAGGGTAATGCTCAATACAGCATTAAGGATGTAAAAAGGAATGGATTCCATCTAATAAAATGCTGAGGATTTTGATCATGCTCCAGCAAACAACATTGGTACTTCCAGTTAGCCTAGTCACGCATTTGAACACTTGCATGCTCAGAACCAAACTCACTTAAGTGCATTGCTAGATCTGATGTTGCTGTTTAGGCAGTTTTTTAAAAATTATTTTATTTTTTGGAAAACTGGGAAAAACAAAAGTGCCCTTGCTTTTAAACAGAGGAAAAGGAACGAATGAAGAAAAAGGAGCCAATTCCACTGAAGCAGACCTGTCGGCACTGAGCATTCCTGGCCTAGCAATAAAAATAAGAGGGGAAGAAGCAGCCAGGGAATTATTTATCTGGCTTTTTCCCTGAAGCACAACTCGGTACCTATTAAACCTATAAACCCACTAACTTTAGAGGGCCTTGTAATGGCCTGTGGGCATTTGGGAGGATATGCTGCTAAGACATGCTGATTTATTAAATTCTTCTTGAGATGAAGATGCTCAATATCTTGTTGGACCATTCCAGAATGGAGAGACTCCCAACACCTCCTGTGAATGCCCTGACCCTTGCAGGCTTGAAATTTAGAAAGCTCTAAGCATGCTTCTTAAGCAGGCAGTTAGAATGGGGTATTCTAGATAGATAAAATAGACATATCTATCTATCTATCTATCGACCTATCTCACAGTGTCCCCACTGTAAAAGGGACAGCACAGACAGATCAAATCATCTTTCTCTCAGAGAGGCTACAATTTAAATTCAGAGGAGCAAAAGGCAGGTAGGTAAAGAAGAGATGAGAAGTAGTGTTTTTTTGAGCAAGTATTCTGCCATCTGTCAATCAGATAGTTTGTGAGCAATTTCATTGCCCTTGTAAGAACTACTCAAAAGTAAGCTGTAAGTTTTTTCAAGACCAGCCCTCTTTTGTTTTTTCTTGCATAGTATTCAGTGAAGAACAAATATGATTTTATAAAAATGCACTACTTTGTTGTTGTTGCCAAAATTCTTATTCACCCAACCTACTCTGATTGTCCTATTGACTTCTACGGACTCTCTGAGCTAAAGTTGTGCTCGGCAGGAGTGAGGATGACTCAGTCTGTCCATATAAATTAGATGCGTTATTTGAATATAGGCAGTTTTACTATATAGTTGCTTTCATTTTTCTAAAGTATCTTTTAAGTAATTACTTTTCTATCAGAGATTGAGTCAGTACTTGCTTTGAAAACTGTTATTTACAGGCATGTGTGGAACAGAGCTGGGGCGGGAGGAAGGGCTAAAAGGAAAGGAACCTTCCTGGGCTGTAACACTGAAATACTCTGAGCATCTCTTTAGGGGAGGTATTGAGCATCCTTAATTTCTACTGATCTCAGGGCATGTCAAAGCTGCTCAGACCTTGGAGGATCAAATACTTTTATAAAGTGGATTATGCCTCTGTTCTTTTCAGACAGTTTTCCCTCTTTTCCTTCTCCCCTTTCTTGTTTCATATATTTTTTTCTCTTCATACAAGGGACAGATTTTTGTTTTAGGAATGCCTAATACTTATATTTTTTTCTGTTGTTCCTCATCACAATCAAACAGAACCTTTTCCTCATGCTTCATGACTTATTTTTACTATTATGCATTAGAGACTGATCTGTCGTGGTATTAACTGATTGTGTTACCATGGATCTTTGTACTCCTGCATATTCTGAGAGCTGCTACTACAAAGTGAAGGAAGCCGTTCCTTATCATTCCTGTTTTTAAAGCATTGACTCATTGTTTGATCCTGCAGATCTCATTTCATTTCAGTGTTCTGAGGTATAGAGAGGTTGTTTCTAAACTAAGCCTTATTTCCAACCCCTTTACTGTATATATTTTACTTGAACTTTTCGTATGTACTCTAAAACTTGAGGAAAATAAGCAAAGTATAGGTGGTGGTGAAATACAATACTTTCATCATCATTTCTTTCTGCAGACATGCTGTTTCATTCCAATCTATAGGACTCCTATTAAAAGCAATCATTTGATATCACAATTCTTTAAACATATTTGAAGTGAAAATACTTCACTGTCAAAGGACATTGCTTTTCATTTGTCCCAGCATTAAAGGTCAAGAAAGAAATACAAGTAGTCGTCAGCCGATCAAAACCAGCATCCAATAATCGAACCAATATTTAACTGCTAGCGAGAGAATCCTTCAGAGCAATTAGGAGCTTTCTTTGTTAAACTGTACACTTCCCTCTAAACAGAGAACCGGGCAAAAAATCCCTGGCAATGCAAAAAGAAGTAAAATCTCTTCTCAGCATAAAACCTCAGTGCCCTCATACCTGTAGAAGTGGATTGCACCGTTTTCCTCATCCATTCGTAAGAGCTGTGCCTTTGGCTGTTGGGAGAGATTTGCTGTGTATTAATTGTATCTACAGGAGGTAACCCCCCAGATCCAGCAGGATGGAGGGAGCTGTAATCAGCAGAAGTGTAGGAGACCTGTCCAGGAGAGGAGCCATTGATCTGTGCAGCAGCAACCGTGCTGGAAGGTCCTGGGCCGTAAGCGTTCCAGTCCTCCCTCTGTGGGCCATAGTGAGATCCCCAGGTTCCCGCAGGCTGTCCATGGGTGTCCAGAGTTGGCACATGATGATATCCCATGTAATCTGAATAGGGTGGAGTAGACACAAAGTTTTGCACTGGCAGGTTGTTGCTGCTGCACCTTGCAGATCCTGGATACATGCTGGTTTCTTTATCCAAAAGATAACTCACATACATGATGCTCACAGCCTGGCTTTGTCTTGCTGGGACATCCTGCTCCTCGCAGCGTTTGTTTGATCTCTCTTCCCCTCCTCTTTCTTTCTCTCTCTTTTCTAGCCCTGACTGGCTCTATAAATGACTCATGCTAGCCCTGATGTCCCTTTACTACACATGATTAACAATGGTTTTACCAGGTGCTGGTGGTAACAGTTTACTAAGGTCCTGCCTGATGTCACAGATAACTGCCTGCCCCAAAATTACATTTGCATTCAAATGAAGGGCTGCCCATGCAGGCAACCCCACCTTGCTGCTAGTTCTAGTGCTTCCTTTCTCACAGATCCTTTATGTATTACCATCCCGGTTCTATACTTTTTGCATGTAGTTTGAAACCTCGGGGTCTTCAGGCAGTTGCACACATAGTTAACCAATAACTGTTCAGAGAGTAGAAGGAGTATTTTTCTTGAGCAACACATGTCAGAATCTAATGTCAGATGCTAGGTTACAGGTAGTTAAAGCCTGGTATCTGCTAGTCCGGTAGTTCTTTTGCTAGAATGTGCTATATTATTTTTTTAAACTGAAAACAAAGGACCAGTTCAGTCTTTAACTGCAGCCCTTACATAGTTTCTCTCATGAGCACTCTTCTTGACTTCAGCTCTTATTCTATGTGGGAGAGCACTTAGAAACCACAGTAATCCTACTGATTTTAACATTACAAAGGATATACAAGAAGTCTCATAGTCATTTTGAGCATTTGTTCATACGAATAGTCTTGTTGATGTTAGCAAGCCTATTCATGAGCTGGCTGCTTGCCACAGTGATTGAAGTTTCTCTATTCTAACTTACAATGTTAACAGAAAGAGAATCTGTTATTGAGAGAATGCAAAATTTGTCACTTTCCCTATGCTTATGTCCTGTTTGTGATATTGAAATGAGTGGTAGTTTTCCCTAAAGGTTTTTCTGTTCTCATTGCTGTGCTCGTTCACAATAAGTAACACCTTTTCTTAGAAATAGGGGAACACATTCTAGCTTTTTAGCTCAAAATAGCAGTTTCCTAACTTTCAGGGGCAATCCTATTTTTGTAAGTAAAGAGTTCCTATGAGATTATCTATAACCAGGGGTGAGGAGAGAAAGTGTTGATTTCTTTTTTTTTTTAATGAGATAGATACCTTAGCATTGTCTCTTAATGAGAATTAACTCTGTTTTCATTCCTGTTCCTTTAACGATGTGATACTTAATTGCACCTTTATTAATGAACCAACTTGTTAAAGGATTTTTTTTCCTTAAACAGGTGCAAAGTATAATGAGTTTTTTCTTTGTTCAGAGGTGTATTTTTTCTTTGGGAGTCTTTTGCACTTTAACACCATTTCAACTTACAGGTTCCTCCTTCTGGTTCTCAGGAGGAAGGAATCACTTCGCACACCTGACAACACCGTTGTTTCCTTTTGTGAGAGAATGGTGTCCTTAGGCTGTATTCACGAGATGGGTTGTGGCTGTAGTTGTGGAAAAACCTTTTCTGACTTAATTTCAGGGCTAGGTGGAGAAGCACAGGCTACCTTCTCTGAGTTTTTGTTAGGATTTTGCTACTGTGCACTTGTGCTCTTTTACTTCTTGCTTCTTTTGTGTTTTTGGAGAATGATGTTTTGCTGGCATAATTTTTTTAAAAGTATTTTAAAAATCATTAGGAGGGGGGAAGTTGGTAGAAACTGTTTCTTCTGCTTGCATATGTGAGCTTATTCGGTTGCAATTTACACATCTGTGACAGCTGGCCATTCAAAATGACCAAGTATAGCTGCTGCTATAGACTCCTTAAATCTAGGGAAGTCAATAATCAGTACATCATATATCTGAACAGCCTAATTCTCCTATATCGGGAAAATAAATCATATTTATCTAAATATGAATTAGGCATCCCTAGACAGCCTCTGTCTGTAATTACCAGTGCAATGGGCTTTAAATATAGCATGATCTACATATAGCTTTTTTTTTTTTTTCCACTAGAGTACTTCATTCCTTTTCTCAATCATTTAGAGCAGTGTGGTTGCTTGGTGTAGCTCTCAAGTTCAGACTGTATTGAAATAGTTAGAAAGAAAGATTCTTTATGGCTTTTTGTTGAAACTTGATTTCAATTTCCTTTCCTCCTCTTCAAAACTGTTGAAGACTCGTCCTTTTAAGCATTTCTATACCTCTCCTGAATCAGGTGTACCAGTAAACCAGCCAGAGGAAGAAGCAGCATTTCTCATTTACAGTAGCATTAGTTGTAGCCCTCCAGCTGTCTGGAAAATGTTCTAATTACGTTCATTCGACAAAACTTTTCCTGCAGGCCTTAGCTACCTACTATACCAACAGCAGAAAACGCTGCAGAAGGGCTGGGCCTCTCTGCATAGTTTGGATCTTGATCTGCCCTTCTGCAGCCTTCAGGAATGTTGGCTACACCAGACTGGAATCGTGCATTTGCTCCCTACCCTAGTGTGGCATTGTTACACGAGAAACATTTTGGTCCATTTTTTCATAATGGTATAATTTGGAAAGTAGTAAAACAGTGTTTATTCATGTTTATTAGAAAAAAACAGTAATTATGACATAAAAATACCTTTTGATGCTTTCAACTAATACATGTACATATTGACATGGAAGGAGACTGTTTTCCTTGCTCCATACTGCTTAAAGAAAGTACTTCACAATACATGATTGTTAAACTGACAATACTTTACTCCTCTGGCCACATGCTGGGACCACTAAGCAGGAAACTGCTTCCTTTGGATTCCCGAGTACCCTAAGTTGGTCTGACTTCAGCAAGCTGTATATTATTTTTGGTTAGTCTAAGTTTTTTTAATTTATATAATTTGAATCTAACCTATTAGTTGAACCAAGTCTTTAGGCTTAGATGTTTTTTAACTGCTGTGAATAATCGCATGCTGATATAATTCATTTAAAACTAAACGTTTTCACAGGTTCTGAAACACAAAGTGTAAGGGATTTGGATTTGAGTTGCTTTACATACTTTCTAGCAAGAATTTGTATTAGTAGCAGGTGGCATCTTGGGGAGATCAAATCCTTTATAAATATGCCATTCTTCAGTCAAAACTTCTGGAAAAAAACCCTAATAATTTTCTCCAGTTGTTACATTTGTAAAGTGTACACAGTACTATGTGTGTGTGGTATTTGCAGCTACTTATTTTGGTGAATAAAGCTTAAAGACTTAATGCACTAATACAGTGCATTCATATGTGAAAAAAATCACAGTACACTTCATACAGGCTTTCAATAGGTAACTAGTGGCACATCAGATGCCCAACATTTTTGTGTGCATTGATACTACGTACAGCAAAGTTCAGAATGCAAAGTTCAGAATTGGGAACTAAATTGTAGATTTCAAACTAGATGGAGTTTTGGTTCAGATTTTAGCCCACTTTAAACAAAATTGCCAATATATTTTGAATTCTTCTCCAACTTGGTGAAATTTAGACTTCGCATTTTACTTCTTATCGTATTTTGCTAATAATCCTGCACTGGGGATTCTGAATTTCACTTTGCTGTTCTGAATAAAGCTCTCTGCAAACATTTTGGTTTGGTGCATTATGTTTTGATGTGCAGGAATGATAGTGGCTGAGTAGAAAGAGGTCCCTCCAGAGCAGAATCTTGGAGTAACACAGCAGGGATCTGTGTCTCTTTCCTGAGTTATGTTTTCCCTATAACTATATTTTGAAGGATATAGTAATCTTAGCCTTTACTGACCTTCTCATCTTTGCTTGACTGTAATGTAGCAAAGAAAAAGGATTGATTCTGATGTAAATAGCTGACTTGAATGACAACTGCCCTTGTATGGCATACTAGCTGTTTCTCTGGCTAGAGGGGTATATCGGAGGTCCAGCACGTTAGAAATGACATTGTCTTGTCTTTCTTTTTTATGAGAAAATATTATAGAGCAGATAATGGGTCTGATTTATAAAGGCTGAACAAAAATCAATAAAGAGCATCCACATTCATAACAAAAATTTTATTAAGCATATGCAGTCTTTCATCATTCTTTGTGAGTAGCAGCACATTAAGGCTAAAAAAAGCTGTTATGGTGGAATTAATTGCCTTGTAAAATATTATTCAGCCTTCCTAACAGCATCTATTATGTGATAATAAAACCCAACCATTACCAATATGAAATAAGTTTCCTCTGTTTGTGAAGAGACCAAATCCAAAATCTTGAAGATCTAACAAATATAGTGACAACTCTGTGTTCTGGGCTCATGTTGAGAAGCCAAAGAGGAATGGAAATGAGAAATTGTCCTGAATTCTCAAGAGACGAAAGAACTTTATGATTTTGAGATGAGCCTAAACCACCTTTACCCTATGTACCTCTGAAGTACATTTTTCCGGTTCTGAATTTGAATAGTTTCTGTATTCTGAGGTTAGGAAGTAGCATCCTCCATAGATACTGGTAGGGAAAAGATCTCTTAAGGTGGTTTTATCAGGTGCTGCAGATGATGATGTGATGGCTGTGGTCAGAGACTAGGCAGGAACAGTGGAATGCTCCAGTCAACTTCCATTATTCCTGTTCTGCTACGTGAAAGGGCTTTCCTTTGCCATGTCATAAACCTGTAGATCTGCTAAGATTGTACCCTAAGCTTTCCACGCTGATCTGTCTCAGATTGTAACCACATCACTCCTGGGATGTGGGCCTTCTCCTACACATCCATTTTGTTATCTACAGACTTAGAGAACTGTAGTAGCTCGTTTTAATTTTTTTGAGCTTTCTGGTCCCCCGTCCCCCCTCCCCAAGAGCAGCAGCACTCGCTTTTGGAGGCGTGTTTTCTTCCAGTTCCAACCGTGATCCTTTACTCCTGTGAAGCAATGGGGACAGCTAGCGGTCAGCTGGCTGAATGGCAAGGAGATGTTTCAAATTTTTCAGTGACTATGACCTTCCTCAGATTTCAAAGTTCTCTGTCTCTCCTGTTCTATGCGGAATAGGAGGGCCTGAAGTGACGTGAATCGGATCTGTTACACGCCCAGATGCAGGAAACAGCAAAGCTAGTGAGGAGTCCTGGCTTTGAATTTTGGTTATGTTGCAGGGATTTTTGCTATACTATTTAATTAACTGTAACATCTCTCTTTTGAAACCTGAAGTAATCCCTGAAGTTAACTTTTACAGGTAATTTTCTGTTTAGGAGAGTGCTCAAAGATCTAATACGTGCTGCGCTGCCGAGTGGGAGTACTGAGCGGCCATATGCGCAGCGTGTGAGTATGGAGGGCTGGTGGCTGTTACGCTGGTACATTGCCCCTCATGTAATGTAACATGGCAGCTCCTCAGCATGCGGGTATTTCACAGCTGCTTCACACTAGTAGGAATGTCCTATGAGGTGATGACAGTGAAGAAGGAAGAGCAGGACTGTAGTATTTTAACCTTGTATCTTTAAGGACTACCTGTGTTTCTAATGTATTTTCTTTGTTAATCAGTATATATGCTCTTAAAAGAATGATACCAGCTTCCAGTATGGCACTGCTCATCTCTCTGCTGTGTGAGTGAGAACCGACACAAGTGAGTAGGTAGTAAGATGCAGAAGTGAGGTAGAACAGACACCGAGACAGACGATTCTCAGTGCCACTGGTTTGTTCAGTTACCTTGGGCTAACCATATAATGTGTGTCCCATGTTAAGCTGTAAAATAGAAGTAATGCTCATGACCTCATGTGATATGACAGTATTTAATAAATGCCACAAAACAGATCCTGTATTAGGAGTGCAAAACGTGAATTCTTTCTTTCATCACTTGTGAAATGAATTAGCTAACATATATTGACATATGTTTAGCCTTTAGGATGGCTAAAATAAATGGCTGTCTCATTAGAACACTGAAAACGTTGCTAGTTCTGAAAAGAATATCCATTTTCCTAATGGTTAGTTTCAGGATACTCTGTGCTTTGAATTTTTAACACCTTGCAATGCGCTGGATCTCCTCGGGCTGTGTGAGTCATGCCACTTACGCAACGTGATTGAAAGTGGTGAAATTCTTGCAGCCTAACCTGATAATTCACTACCAAACATAGGAAGAAGCCAAAGGAGTCCGTTCAATAAGCTTTCCAGAGCAAACTACAAACAGATCCGAAGCCTACGTTCACTGCCTCTGTCTGCTTGCACGTGTCCATTGTTGCAGGACCTCACCTCATCATTTGGCTGCCCACAGGAACAGGAGTGAAAACTTGACCCTACTAACACAGGTCTCTGGTTGCACGTTCTGTTCTTTGCACCATAGGTACTATTAGACAGTGAGCTGCTGACCACAGACTGTGTGTGGACTATTTTAATCTAATTCTTAACTAGCATCAAGGATTTTTTTTTTTGGTGGGGGGCTGTTCGTGGGGGGGTGGTGTGTACGTTGCTGCTGGAACTAGTGTGCTTCCCTCCCCCTCAGTAGGGAAAATATCCCTGGATATGACAGAGTTTCAGTATAGGTTCCCGAGTGATCTACAGCTACGTTTCATATAGCAGTATAATCACTCACGAATTAAAAATAGTCACAGAAATAGCCTCTCATTAAAGTGATATTTTCCACTAGGTGGCACTTTCAATACATAGCACAGACAAAGCCTACATGGCGGATTAAGTACCCCTATTAGCTGCTATTCAAATTTGTAGTTAGTAATTGACCAAGCTAAAAAAGGATCAATGTAGTGCTGCCTGCAGCAAGTTTCACGGCTCCTTTTAATACTAACATTGATTAAATCCCCACCCCCAACGTGGTGTAAAAGACAATTAGCTCAGAAATTATCCCCCTCTCCAAATCCCTGAATCCAGCCTTCTCCACTGCCCCACCAATCCCTCCCCCTCCCAACAACCCAGCTAATCTTTTCTCTCCTTGGGAATTAAATGTGATAATGTTGTTTAAAAAACAAGTTTCATTTTAATTTGCCAGATACAACCAAAATTAAGTGCTGATATATTTCCCCACTGCTAATAGACATGAGCAGGCATCAAACGTCATTGCTCCATTCCCAATACTGTTCAAGGCTCTGCTCAGAGTGGCGCAGGAGGCTGGAGTACGCACAAATAAAATAGGCCAATGAGCAAGGACATATGTTACAGTGGAAGTAAAGGGCAAAGAAATAAATGACCCGGAGAAAAATGGGAGTTGCAAAGGGAAAACCGCATAGGGACCTGAGCAGTGTTAGGTTTTATATTTAAATTTTTGTTTGAACTTCCATAATGTTTCATTTCTCTTTTGGAGCACTTTACAAAAATGAATCAACCTAATGCTCTTTCTATACACAAGACAGGTGACGAAAAATCACGCAGTGTAGAATTTAGCGACTCTAAAGTTCTGTTGTCCAGCTCTTTGGCATCTGCACACCAGGTAAACGACCCCACTTTGGGACAACAGCAGTCAGTGCTGTTGGAACTGCCCACGAGCTTCAAGAAAAAAAGTGATAAAACAGACAAATTCAAGTTACTGAGAGAACTGAACTGAGCTGCATCTCTTCCAACAGCTCTTGTTAAGGATGCAAGTACATTCTCAGCAGCTGAGATACAGAAGTGGTTTTGAGTATTAAGCTTGCACATGGTTTATAGGGTTCAAAATTATTCAGTAAACTCAAAAAGAGCCTTTAAGCTATTTATGTTGACTGTGCCCTTTTGAGGGAAGCTACTCTAAGTAGTAGGCTTGCAATTAGCATCGTTAAAAATTCATTAGGAACCAGATGAGATTATTAAAAATAAATCAAATACTTTCAGTTCACTTGTTCTGGTTAGCTGAATGTATTTCTGCAAATCCCAGTATAAACTCGTGAGTTAGAAACATTTGAGTTTGGTGTTAAAAGCAAAACTCCCAATGTCACCCTGGAAGAAGCTCTGAAGTCTCTTCTGTGGGTGGTTTGTGACTGTACAGCTGTTGCTTAAAGCACACAGCATCTGCAACATTGAAGCAAAAGACGGGTTTAAAAATAGAAATGTGTGGGCACTGAATCTACTTATTTGGGAAGTGACCATACCTGTCATTGCCCAGGGAGTGACATTTTTGATTGTAGCCTTAATATGCTACCGAATCTGTAGCCGGAGGCTGTTACTCGGATCTGTACCGCAGAACTTGAGGGGAGTTACACAAGCAGCCGGAGAGAGTGGCAAATGTTTTCTAACAGGGAAAATGCAGAGATGCTCCTCTCTGCTTTTCTTCAAAAGGTGCTAAGTGGGAGTGGTTCTAATTTTTATACAAGGAGAAGTGGCATGTGCGATTTACTGCTGCAAGATATTATTCAGAACAAAGAGCTTAGAAGGATTTGGATGAAGATGTGATAATTACATGTCATAGGAAGCACAATGTTTAAAGAATCTCAGTCCTTGTGCTTCAAGGTACAAATTGTCAAGGGTAGTTTTCCAGAATTGTCTAGTGTGGGGTTTACTGAAGTTTTCTCTGAAGTATCTGAGTTTAAATTCTGATTATTTGAAGGACGGTATACTTGAATAAATGCATCATTGCATTCGTTTTGCGTAACAATCCTTGTTTCCACTCTTACAGCTGTGTAATAGTATTTCATACATTTTACAGTGCCTTATATTCATGAAGATCAAAGTATTTTGCAGATATTTTCTATCTTTATGCTTCTAGCAGCTGGATAAGTATTTTTACTCAAATCTAATCTGTTACACTGCAACTTCTTTGGCTGCTAAACTGAGCATGAGATAGTTTGGGGGTAGAGGATTATCTGCAGATACTTCTATGAGCTATTTATAAATCACTTGCCATTATTAGATGGAGTAAGGACATTTTGAGAATAAAGACTCATGGCTAACAATGTTTATTTGCATGTTTGCTGAGCTTAATATCCTACATACACTTTTCCTGAATATCTAGTTATTTACATAACTACCACTAGTGGAACATGGGATCATCTCACAACCATTAACTAGGTTAGCCTCATAATACTACTTGTAGGTACAAAAATAATATTCTTTTTCTGTAGATTGAGAAATGAGGCAGAGAGAATTCAGCTGGCAAGAAGTCAACAGTACTGCAAGCACTTTAAGTACAACTGGAATATATCTCTTAAAGCACAACCCCATGTCTTACCTACTGTGCCATTCCTTCTTCTTTATATTTTTTAAATTATCACTGAGCACATGACCTGATGTGGATGGGGTTTTGAGCAGTGAAACAGATTATGAAGTCAGTGGCAATGTCAAAACTGGGAGGGGAAAAAAAAGGCATGTCAGGACTCTTCCATTGTATCTTGACTTCATTCTGCAAATAATCCTTTTGAAGAGACACACACAGTATATGGATTCTGGAAAAATAACTAAAGAATGCCCATCTGTTAACTTTTTTTTAATTACTCCTTGAATTGCACAAGTGGTGAGTCTCCAAAAGTAAAATTAGAAGCAAATCTAAAGCAGTATAAATCTTCCTTTGGGCCTGTGGAGGTCTTTCAACACTTAAACGCAGAGCTGTGGAGAAGAAGGCAGTATTCCATTTGACTCACTTGAACTTGAAAGTTGATGAGAGAGTCTCAGCTGGCATAATTTACATGTAGAAATGCTAAATGAAGGTGAAAATTACATCAGTTTGTTCTCTTATTTTGCTCCCTGTAGCTGTAGACTGACACCTGAGTTTAGGTTTTGGAAGATGCTGCTCGCGTATTAAGGAGACAGCATAAAATAACTTTTTAGTAGGTTCTTTCTTTCCTAGTGTGTCTGTCTGAAGTAATTCTTCTCTGCCTCAAAATGCTTTAAAATGAAACACTTGAAGTCCAACCAGGCCAGGTCCTGTGCTGAGTAAGGCAGAGATACCTTTCCGCTTTGAAACCAGCACAATAGGGCTGTTGCCAATGTGGCAGGAGATCAAAAGGTACTGTATGACTAAACAGTGCTTGATGTTGCTATGGCAAGACATTTCTCAGTAGCCATCAGTCATACAAAGGAAATCTCACAGGTAGATAGAAAGTAAATGGGATTATTGTACCAGCACTGTTAGTTCTACATGAGCTTTAGGACTGAAAGGGTTATTGGAAGTGCCTGCCTGTCTTAGTTCTGTGGTTGTCCTGAACTGAGTCCTCTGAGCAGTGATCCATAAGTGGAGATGCATAAAGGGGTGGAATGAAAAATCCTGTTGGAGTTGGAGAGGAAGGATACAGGAGGGTTTAAAATCGAGGTGATGTTTAAAGGTGATTACCACTACACTAGCAAAGCTTTTCCAAAAACAAGCTTGAAGGCCACAATAAAGAACTCCAAGTATTCCGCTGGCATATTTTCCACTCATTCTTAGGTGCTTATTGTTCTTAGCTTTTGGTAACAATGACAGAAGGAGGAAAATGCATGCTGTATGGTTGCTATGCGAATACATAAATCCTTTCCCATATTTTTGTAATATAAGGCATTGGTAGTCTGCCTGCCAAAGAATATGTGCCATCTTTGGAGATCAAAAAAACCTTACCCACACAGGTAATAATTCTGTTAACTGATTTAGAGAACTGCTCAGGTAGTGCTGTAAGTCCAAGTATTTCTGACCGCTTTATGGGTATGTAAAGGGTGATATTTGTCTCCAAAGTGTTAAATACACAATGTGTTGCATCCAGGAGCTTCCAAAGAGCTTTTGAATAAGCATCCTAAGTCTAATATGACATAAGTGTTAGCTTCATTTTTCTTCTGGGAAAATGGGGCACTCAAGATTTGCCTAATGTCACATTGTGACTCTGCAATGGAACCAAGAATTTTCCCAGGAGTTTTGACTCTGCTCTGTAGAATGTTTGACTATATTTTTTTCCTATATCGTTTGCTTTCTGCAATTTTTCACCTTTACACAATTCGGGAACATTCACCCATCTCACTTTGAGTCACGTCCTAGTTGTTCTTCTCTTTAGGATTTCTCAGGACCTAGCTGTGAATGTCACCCAGTAGCCTTATTTAGCATTTCTCAGGAAAATAGTATATTGTAGCTAGAGTAGTTTTAGTTGTATACGATATGTCAAAATATCATTCTCATTCTTGTAAGAGCACTCTGAATCTTCACAGCTAGTCAGACTGGACTAGGGAGCTACTTAGTGCTTGTTTATGATTTAAATTGCCTGGATAGATTGACCTGGCAGCATGGGTCATGCTTACAAAATTCTTTTTCCTTTCACATTGTAAATAACCATGGAGATTCTGACTTTCTGTATATCTCAGTGTACAGATAATGAAGAATAAAGCGGTGTTAGTGTTCTTGTGTTCTCATCCTTTGCAAGCAATCTGTGTGTTTTCAGTTACTGTAAAGATTTTTTCGGGGGAGATTCTGATTATTAAAAAAAAAGTGATTTTTTCTTTTTTCCTATGGGGATGAGAATTTCCTCTAGTCCCACATAAGCCCTCGCACAAAGTGATTGCTTAGAAGAACGTTAGGACAAATGGATAATGATTATCCTAGCTTTGTGCTAAAATTCAGCTGCTGTCTTTGATTTAAATGTCTTTTTTTTTAATATTGACTAAATTGAAAAAACTTCCATTAACATCAAGGGTTCTGTCTTACAGTCTTAATTCCCATATTCTGCTATACTGGGCATTCTTGAATTTTTAAGCTGCAAACCTAATCTGACTCCAGCAACTTTTTAAACAGAGTGAGATATTAAGGTGCAGTCTTAGCAATTATAATGCATGATTTAATTAAATATAATATTAGAAGCTCCAATTTGTATAATTCTATGATAATGTTGATTGTTTCAAAACGAATTACTATGTGAATATCCCTTTCTGACTGTCATGCCATATCCCCTTTTTGACTTCAAGCTTTGGGAGTAAAGATTGCCTCCTATTTTGTATGGGTTTACTTAGTACTTAGCATTTGTGGATTCCTAAGTCTGACCAAGAACTTGGGAAACCGTTGTAATGTAATTTCCATTCTGAAAAATTGAGATAAATTCTGATAGTTAAGTTCTGATGAGCTAACTACCTGCTCTGTCCCACTAAAGGAGATTTCTGCCTGCCTTGGAGTTTGCTGATGGAACTGTGGGTGTACTGTTTATTGCAACAACAGAGTGTGTTGTCGTTTGCCAGAGCGAGATTTTATGACCTAAAGCTGAGAGTGTGTGCTTCATGCTCTGGATGTGTCGTCATCTGAAGGTGCAACGCCTGCTGGGGGAGTCAGGGCAGTCTCGAGCAGCGTGGAGGCAGCTAGACTTGACCTGGCCTCATCCCTACTGCCCACAGAAAGAAGATACCAGAGTAAACTGTCCTTAGAGCTGCATTTCAGGGTGACCAGATTGGTTCATTCCAAAGGAGCGTGGGATAAACTAACACCCGTAGAAGGTGGTGTATAATCAGGGTACAAAAACACAGGGTGAAGCAGGAAACTGAAGTAAATCTCTGATGCTGTAGGTGTACCCTTAAGGCTATCCAAAAGATCTCTATGGGGCTGGCAGATATGACACAGGATCTGCAAAAGACCTATGTTCCTCTGGAACGGTAGCTGCAGGCTGAAGAGGGTGCCCCGCAGTGCCTGGGACAGCAGTAGAGGCGCAGGTTCAGGCAGCTGGATCTCACTCAGAAAGACATGAGCAAAACCTCGCAGTTTCATTTTTACTGTCTTTATTTCATCCACTGTCTTTCTGTGTAACGCTAACGCAGAAGTTGCTTTGACTATTAAAAGCATGGAAAAATGCTACTGAAATAAAAATTAAGGACCCTGTGTAGGAGACAGCTATACAGATGGCTATCTGGAGCAATCCCATTTATATTTGGAAGATTCAAAAATTTAGAAGATTTAGAAGATTCAAAAATTTTCTAACTGATTTAGCAAAAGGACTTTGTTCTGCTAAAAAACAATACAAGAGAGTCTAGTCTGTGAATGGGGCTCATACGTGTGCTGCAAACTGGTTTATTCCAAGTTTACAATATTGAAAGGGGGCTTTATAGGAACTTTCATAAAAAATTAACCATTTTTATAATTATTTCTGTACTATTTATTCTTCAAGTATTGCTCTGACTGTAACTCCCAAGTATTTTTTCCTGCCATATTTCCTTTTTCTGACTGGAGCTATTTCTTTATTTCTCTTAAGGTACAGGAAGGAGTACTTGAGGTCCCAGGCTCAGTATGTTCTTTCTTTTTTTCTCAAAGCCTTCCAACAGGATATCCCATTTTCAAAATAAATACACCATTTTGTTTTTGGAAAACAGGAAGGGCAGGCCATGGAATGGATGGCAATAAAGATTGTTGCTGAGATTTCCAAACTTGGATCTCAAATTTTAGCAGAAAGTGTACAGAAAAAAACCCGTGAACCTTCCTTTTTCAAGGTATTTAAGGAAAAGAAATCCTAGCAGGAAATGTTAGATGGAATCTGTTTTCAGTCTTTTGTCTAAAGATGTATCTTATCCGCAAACAATGCCACTTTAAATAGACACTAGCTTGTAAACATGAGGAGAATTCTTTTGTAAACATGGTTTAAATATTAAGTCTGACGATCAGTGCATGAATAAAAACTAAACCAAGTTTTTATTACACAGCAAGCAGCCAGTGCATCTTATTCCTATGTTTGTGGTGCTGTTTTTTCTGGTTTGTTTTTTTCTTCTTCTCCTACTACAGTCATGGTGCAAAAATTTAATGAGACATCTGCTGAAATACAGTTTTGCTCGGTAAATCAACAGGAAAAATTGCAGACTCTTCCTCAGAAAAGCTATCCCTTAAACTTGTTCAAAGTGATATTTTCTCATTTTAGTGACAAACCTTTTCTTTTTTTAATTCCTTTTAGATTCATAGAGCCTGAGAAACAGCTCTTGAACGATCTGTTCTTTACAAATGAAACTGTTAAGCATCCCGTTAGACAAATTTTGTCTTCAGTCATACCTGTGAGAAACTCTGTCAAGGTGATGTATCTGGCAGCTCCCATGCAAACATGCCTCACGCTCTGCCGATTTCTCAGAGGAAGTTTGTGGTAGTGGAGGTGCTCAAATTTTAAGGCTGATTTTGTTTAATGACATTTTAATAAAATCAGTTTTCTTAATACAGTAACAATTTTAACGTTTAAGGCAATTGAAAATATCAGCCTAGGTTAAGCCCTTGTTTGATTATATGTAGTTAGTAGGAGTTTTTCTATGACAGAATACTAGATGTGGCACTACAGGGACGTATTTTCAAAGTCTTTGATGAGATTTTAGAAATTCCTTCATTGTCAAGTGTTTCCAATCTCATCAAATCAGAGGCAAAGGATGACATTTGATAACAGTTAGTTACTTTTCCATTAGCAGAGATATATTATGCTTATGCCATACCTGCAGACTGAGTTGGAAACATGCTTCTCTCTCAGTCTGCACAGGAATGTATCTCAGTACAGCTGTATGGATCTGGATATCTCATCAGTTGCACACATTTGGGTGTTTTCTTGCCTTGCAGTAATGATAGTCTTTATCAGCAGCCTTGTTTCTCAGGAACTCCTGATGAGGATGTTGCTGCTTATCAGAGTGCCTGCATTTGGGTTATCGTTTGTAATCCCAAACCTCATCTTGTGAACAAATCTTGGATGTAAAAATTTTTAAAAGTTTACTACAACTCGGATTTTCTCCTATCTTATCCAAAAAATTTCATTTTAGAAAATCTGGGCTTAAATACCTCTACTGACTGACCTACTATACAAAATAAACCCCAAACCCACAAAACCAACCAAACAGGCTCTTGTAAAGAAATATCTCTGCAAGTCTGACTGTGCTTGTGATTACCTTTTATTTTTTTTTTGTTGGTTTGTTTGTTACTTTTAGACATATGTAGTTCTTAAAGTAGGTTTCAGGGCGAACTTACCAGTTTTGCTGGCTGGACAGAATACAATACAAGTCCAGTACAGTGAGGTCCTCCTTGTTCCTTCCCCTTGTTGGGAAGGAAACAGTAAAGATGCTTTGAGATGTTTAAGTAGTTCTGAGAAATTGCAGTTTCTACTTCTGGATCAGTGTAATGAATATTGCTAATTATATTACGAATATATTGTAAAGAAGAAGAGAGTTGCATCTTTCTCCTGTTTGTAATTTCTAACTGATTTATGAACACATTAACTGCAGGGGATGTAATTTGGTTTCAAGGCATGTCAAAGTGATATTCCAGATCCACTGAATGCATCTGATTTTGCCTAATGAATAAGCGACAACAAAAAATGCTCCAGCTGGTGATCAGTGCTGCTTTTTCAGCAAATAGTCCTGTTGCTATGAGACAGCAGGGAATCTCAGCTAGCTGCAGTGGCGTGGTTTCATCTGAACCCAATATAGAAGGTTTGTTCATGCTAGATGATGCAGTCTAAATGAGTTTGAGTATTTACAGGACCTGCTGAAGACTTATTAATACAATATTTCTTCTGTTGGGATGTCACCAGAAATAGAAAGAACCAGACTTATTTGTGATGTAGGCTTACAAAGAATATTGGCAAATTAAGGGCTGCCTTTAAAATGAGAAGATTACAGATGACACAGGATCCCTGAGGTTCTGCGTATCCTGCATGCCTTGTGGATCAGGGGAGAGAAACTTACGCATGAAGACCTGCAGATCTGTACAAAAATCTAGTAAAACATGAAAGGGAGAGGCTTTTATTTATAAATTATTCTATAAAATGTCGATATGCAGTAGGAAGAGATAAAGGAGATGCTCTGTTTGCCTCCACTCATAGGCATTAGGCCAGAGAATACTAGAAGAGGTCTAGGGGTCTCTTTGAATGTACTCTTTGAATCTCTGGTTAACACTAAATGCTTTGAAGATAATTATAAACACAGCATGTATATCAAACCACGATGCCTTTAAATGAGAAGGGTGAGAATGTATTGTAGTTTTGTTAGTGTCAATAGAACTGGAGTATTTCTTCCTGCTATTTCCAGTTCCATCAACTGAAGGTCTAAGCAAACACTGTTTTCTGATAGGGTCTTTGAGCTTATCATATAGAATTTTAGAACTGTTGTGTCTTTATTATAAAATAATCAGCATGAGCTTCTTCAAATGCTTCTTTGGCCTTGACTTTGTGTGCTGAAATGGTAAAATAATGTTGTGTATAGATGTGCTGAGAGAGGTATTCTGCACAAACAGTTACTGGGTGGTATGCATGGCAAATGAAGGTATTTTATAGCTTTGAAACACAACTTGAGTGCACAACTCGGGAAATGGCTCTCTTATGCCTCTCTGTTTGTAGTCAAATTGAAATTCAAATATAGAAAAGCTTGACTGATTTAATATAATCATTTGATTACTTGCAGCCTATACTTCTATAGAATTTACAATATCAACGGAAATGCTATTGTAAATAAGCAAGTCTGTGACAAGCAGAGCTTTTCGAAAAGATGCGACTTGTTCTCTCTGTAGTGTCTCTGCCCAAACTCACCTGCACAGTGCAACCGCTCAGAAACAGGATCAGGGGGAAAAGAACTATTTCAAGTTGTTCCTTTCTTACTTCAGCTAACACAAATGCTGCTTAGGGTATATGAGGGAGAAAATTAAAACCTTTCCAGGCTGCTTTTTTGTTTGTGGTTTTTATTCTCCCCCCCCCCCCCCCCCCCCCCCCCCTTTCTTCTCTGTCTTTTTTTTTTTTTCTTTCAGGGATGGTATAATTATTAGCAAAGAAGAAAAGGCACATTATTTTTAACTGATCTTCATCTGACAATAATTAGCAACATCTTAAGGAAACTCTAATGCCCATTTGGGAAAAAAAGCCCACTTCCATTCTGTGTGATTAGAGGAGCTCAACAGTAGGATGAAGAGAGAACAGAATTGCTTTCTCTGCACATTTGCTATATCATAGAGGAGATGGGAGCTATTTTTGCTGCCTTCTGGTGATGCTGTAAAAGAACAAACAGAAGCAGAGTGGCTCTTGCAGGTCCCATACTGCAATACACTATGTAGAAAATACAGCTTCTAACTCAGAGCTTAGTAATCCGTAAAAGGTTTGTCAAGATACCTATAGTCTACACCAAGCTACCAGCAGCCTACTGGAAACGCAGCTTATAAAAGAGTTTGTTTTGTTTGGGTTTTTTTATATAATCTAAACCAGTGCTCAAAATAGTTGTGCTGTACTGGCAAAAAAATCATTTGCTATTATATTTCAAGTCATGCTATGTTTGTGTGGGTTTTGTTGAGGGGGATCGCTCTCCTGGCCATCAGGTAGTTTAGAAAAATTTTAAGTGTAAGTCTAAGCCTCAGAGATTCGTGTTGCAGCTCCCACTGCAGTGGTCTTGCAATCAGGTCCTGATATGTAGCACCACGTGATGGGAGGGAACACAGTAATTTCACAGTATTGCTTTGCAGTGACAGGGTGGGCAGTAAGAAATGTGCACAAGGAGATCTGGTACCTTTCTAGGTCAGGGGGAGGTTTGTTATCTGGTTTGAGTCATGACATCTTCCAAGTCATAATGAGGACTAGAGTTGGGAGCAGTGCTTGGTAAAGCTCTATTTAAAGGACCAGCCAGCAAAGCCCAAGAAATGGGGTTGAGGGCTGGTGTTATGTGTAACAATACTTGTAAAAGCAAGTTTCTTAGGTTGCATTTTCACATCATGGGAATGGTCCTTTAAAAAATGTAATCAGAGCGTTCTAAGATGAGTGGGGTTTCAGCTTCAGCTGAGCTACTTGCTTTTCTCAGCTGAGTCACCTCCACATCCACCCCCTGCTTTTGCTGCAACTAGAGGGCAGATGGTTGTTGCTGGAATTAGCCAGGCACTGTACCACCTGCTGCATGTTTCTGTATGTTTGTTATTTTTGCAGCCATCTTTTCACAAATGAGGGGGAGGAAGGGCTAGGGACTGCTTTTATGCTGTAGTATAAAGTACTTCTTTTACGTAGTATCCCTGAAGAATGGGGTTCCCTCCCCTGGGCTCAGCAGGTACCATGCTGCACCCACTGAAGAATGCAGGAGAAGGCAAGCAGCAATGCAGGAACAGAGGGCACCGCCTTTAACCCCGTATGGGAACACAACAGAACAGAATTCCACAGTAGCATCAATTTAGTGGAAAATAAAAGTGCTCCAGACCAGGCATTGCTGTGACATCAGATTCCTTTGCAGTGTCACATCTGTTACTACCCAGGTGGAACCGACAGTCATGGGATGGGCAGTTTTATGGGACTCATTGTTCCCTGGTGTGGAAGCGTGGTCTCCCATTCTTGTCATTAAGTGTCAAGAGTAGCCAGCAGGGATCCTGCTGACCATCAAAGAGACAGAAGTGGCAGCAATACTTTTCTAACATCTGGGAGTTTTATGCTTGGATAACACCATGTTATTTTAATCCTCATCCTACTAGATCCTCCTCTGCTAGGAAATAAGGATACCTAAAGTTGTCCTGATGGGTACATGAATGCAGCAGTTTCTCCTGGTAGCTTTGGGACTGTATCACTCTGTTGTGTTCATGTTTACCAACTGTGTCTCCATAACCAAATGGACTAGAAGTGTGTTCATTTTTAAAGGAGAACTTATGGCTGTGGTGTGATCATTTGACTTGCAGGAGTAGTTTCTAGATGCTTGTTTACAGAGCAAATATATTAATCTAGCCTGTTTTTTATGTACTGAGCAGTTGTTTGCCACTCTTTACAGCACGTCAACATTTCTGATGTTCACATGTTCCTCGTCAATTAGGTTTTATTCCAGTTTTTCAAGTAGTAGAAATTTAGGCATGGAAAAGCTCTTTCAATCTTGCAGGCCTGCTCTGAGTCCGCAAGGTTGCATTGCCTGGTTACACAGCTAGATGGGAATGGTGCTGATGCTAGCTGAGCTTTCTTTGAAAGGAAAGTATTAAGAGGGTGCTGTTCCTCCCCTCTCTCATTTCACCTATATGGACAGTATGTGTCTCAGCTGAAGGGGATTGCTATATAATCAAAACATAGACATCTGTCTTCGAGCAACTGCCATCATTATTCCAAAAACATATTTGACTTTCTAATTGCAGATCGTTAAGGAATAATGTACAAACCATGTTGTGACCAGTACCCCCTGCTCCCAGCCCCTGGACTGAGCTCAGAAAAATAATAGTTAATCTGTATTATTGTAATCATCTTCTGTTCCAATGACTTGTTAGTTTGGGACATGCAAAAAAGAATGAAACTGATTGCCTACCATCTGAGTCTCTGCAGCAATTTCTTGGAAGTAAAATGTCTTATTCTGCACTAATGGTGTGCAGAAATGCTTAGTGACACCCTTACACTGACAGCCAGCAGGAGACACAGCTTGTATTATATATTATAGCTTTTAATATTTTATCCAGTGCTCTTGTGTAACTGGAACTTTTACATTTGTGGTTTGTGGCTTTGGAGTTACAAATTATATGGCTTAAGCTTGCTGTAGATTGCCAAGAAGTGTTTGTAGCTTTTGTTGTATGGAGTAGAGGTTCTGCTAAACATGTATTATGTAATTATGGAGGTAATTTGCTACAATGATTCAAGTGATGTTTCTCAATTGTACCTTTGTGTTTGTCTCCCTCAGCCTTTCCACAGAAGAACCAGCTTCTCTCACAGGGCTTGACCGTTACCGTCAGAGGTTAACAAATCTGCAGTTGCAGCTCAAACAGTTGGCAGTTTCAAGTAGGGTCCCCAGTAATTCAGAGGGATTTTTGTAGTATTTGTCTGATAAAAGTGGAATGCAAAGCTGGGACAAGTTTGGGAGTCCCTGACTTCAGTGTATTCTGCCTTAGCATTAATGGATCTTTTACCTTTGATGTAACTATCATAAGCATTTCTTTTTTGTGTCTTAGAGTGCTACTCACTACACAGGCAGATGGTAACTTTCATGCCTTTTGCCAAAGAGCTTACAGTCTAATAGATAATGCAGTCAAAAGGCGTGAGGGGGAAAAAAAGAGAGAGAATATTATTTACTGAGTATCACTTATTGGGATAGCAATAGAGCTAGAACAGAAGCATCACCTAAGAGCTGGGTGGGAAGGACATCACCAGCTTGAGGGTATAAGAGAATGTGCTAGCCGAGGGCAGAGCTCAGTCCTTCAAAGCTTTCAAATTAAATCCTCTTATATCTCCAAAGAAAATCAAAGGAAAAACAATCATTTGTTTAAGGTTAAGGATACTCAGCCTTTTCAATAGAAAATCAAATATAACCAGCCTCCCTTTGGAATAAGATGGACTGCTGAGTTTCTGACCTCTTGTGGTCAGTTATGACACTGTGGTATTTATTTGTAGGAGTGGAGCTTGTTATCTTACTTAGATTTGAAGTCCTGGCCTAAATTCAAGAGCAGATAACATAGGCTTTTATTTCCGTATATTCAGTCTCAGGAGGGAAAGTTACTCCTAAATGGTTATTGAGTGCTGTGAGCTGTTTTATGCTGCTTCCTTCCTGTGTTGCCTACCTGTGCCATAAACCTTGTAAAATACTGGTACCACTCCTATAAATGCTTATACCTAACCGTCATTTGGATTAAAAGCTTTTTTTTCTTTTCCCACCAGGACAGTAAATAACCGCACTGAGTCCTCAGTGTATGCGATGAGAGAGATGGATGCTCATCTACCTGAGGAATGTTATGTTTTATTCCCAGATAGTATGGGAGCATAGGTGCAGTCATCTTCTTTCTAGTAGAAGAGATGTGGTTGTGAAGTATTTCCAGTTTCTAGAAAAACAAATTCTGGTCTCAATACAAGGAATCTTCTGTTTTGCACGATCTTCTGCACAGTCTGGGATGTTCTTTATGTGGTCTGAACTTGGTGAACATAAGCGAGCACTGGTCCCAAAGTGTTGTAATCAGGAGGAATCACTGAATCTGAAAACAAGTCTTTAGGCTGATGCTTGCCTCCATCAGGCTGTCTTGGAATTCAGGAGAAGAGAAATCAAACTGTAGAAAGGACCATACCTGAACATTGATTTCAAGTACAAAGTAAGTTTATTTGGATATTTTATAAACATACAACTAAAACTGAAGGTCTGGCTAGTTTACTTAGTTTTACTTTTTTTGGATAATATTATAGTTGAGTTGATCTGTAAAAAGAGGCAATGATTAAGCAAAGTCCACTACTTGTTTTGATGGATATCTTCTTTTTCTCTAGAGCAACATGCTTTCTTCTTGCATACTGAAACATCTTCCCACTTTGCATCTGTTATTCTTAACACCATTACTGTTGATATAAAAAATAATGTAAAAATAATCATAAGATAAAAAAAAACCCCTCAATTTTCAGTCTTGAAATAATTTTAAATTCATATTTTAAAATCTTTAAATAGGTATTTGATTAGATTGATATAAAGTAATAAAGAACATTCATGAGAAAAAATTTTTCATGCAAAATTGTTCTGATCAATTATGAGTCTTCAGGACAAAAAGTTGGGAAGTAGCTGCTTCACATGTGTTACCTTTCGGCACCATTACCCACCAAAGATCTGATGTCATTCCCCAAAATAATCTCATCTCATACATCTCCTCTTAGCAAACCTGCAAGTCTCTGCAGAGAGAACAGCAAGAAACGGTGTAGTGTAGCAGTGCAATATCTACTCAGCATACAGATATGCTTTGACTATTAAGTGTAGAGATCTGTTCAGCTGAAATGATGGAGACAGAGATAAGGAGGTTCAGGAAACAAAACCAGCAATTTTTTTTCCATTTAGGCAAGTGTTTTCTTAGGAGGCAATACCATTTCCCTGCACTGCTCATAGGACTTGTTCCCATGCAGAACAGCCTCAGTATTCGTCTGTTCACAAAGGCGGACAATGAGATACATCTTGGGTTGAACTCGGGAGTGATGGTCCGGAACAGGCATTTACCAGGAACAGCAGAGGCAAACACTGTACCTGGGTATTAAATTAAAGCTTGATTAACTTGTTAACAGGATTATATACAGGGGACTACACTTAGTGAACCAGTGATGTCCTTTTCAATCCTGTGTCCCCAAATCATGGAGCATGTGTCACCAGTAATTGCCAAGTGCTTACAGAGGGCACAGAAATGCTTGTAAAAATAAACTTGTGGTGGCACACAGATTACATAATGACAATGTCCATGTCAGGGGCTGTAAAGACCTGTGTCACTCATGACTCCATGGCTTCGAAGTCAGATGTCATAGCAGCGTAACAGCACTTAGAGAAGCTCTGTGAGAGAGGAAACAGGAATTGCCAAGAGCGTTGTGCCTGAAGAATTCACAGATTGTATCTCTACACAGGTCGACATGGCCCAGACTCCCTTTCTGGGGGGTTTTCCCAGTGAGTTGGTTTTTTTTCTCCCTCGTGTAGTATTGAAAGTGAGGACCTGACTTCCCGCAGCCACTTGCACATTCACCAGGCATTTCAGTACAAGTCCAGGAAGACGTTTTGAGAGAAGTGAATGGGGAAATTCTGGCTGTGCTGCAGCTACTTTCTGGCAGTGGAGCTGACCTAATGTGGCGGCAAAGCTGCTGGAAGGCTCCCAAGAGGAATCCTGTGGCTTGAGGAACATCACAGTGGGTGTATGTCAGATTGGTATCTTCAGACTGCAGGAGACATGCCAATGGCACATCATACACAGAAGAATACATTAGAAGTTGTCATACCTGATTTCTTCCCCAGTATCACAGTGCTGCGTAGGATCGCTGCAATTGGGAACACATGAAAGCCTCCCCTGGGCCACCTGTGACTTACAGTAGGTGTCATCTTCCAGATGCAGGTATGATACAGATGCATAAGCCACAAAGTCAGTGCTCATCTGTTCCAGTAGACTGCTTGATGGAAAAGCTTGGTTCCGACAGTGATATTTAGTTAACTTTGATACCTGTGAAAGGAAATGAAGGCATTTAGGAAACAAATATAAAGTCCTCCAACAAGGATTGGCCCTTATTGAGTGTGTAACTTTCCAGTGCCACAGAAGTGACAGAGGCTTTCCAAGACTGGCATGTACTGTATTGCCTCATACTTTCAAAGCAATATGCAAATGCTGAAACTGTTAAAAAACCCCACTTGACTCAGAGCTCCTCCTCCACTTGACATTTAAATTTCAAGATCAAGATTAGGAGAAGCAAATCAGAATACCTGTATTTAAAATCAGGTGACGCTTTACTGGTACCACTTACAGATGGCTGAGTAACTACCAGCTGACTAGAGTAGAAGTCTGACCATCAAAATCTGTTTTCAACAGGGGTACGTAGAGGTACCTTCATTAAGCATTTACTTATAGTCATATTCACAGTGGATCTGTGGGTTATGAACGTTGACTAAGTTCTGTGACAAGAGAAGGGCTTTATGTTTGTGAGGAGTTCTAATAGCTCTGTGGAACAAACTTGTTTACTACTTCCTTGGTAAAAAACCCAACCAACCAAAAAAACCAAACCAAAACCCACACAAAAAACACGCACAAACCCAACTCACTTCTGGGAACATGAAAGTACATCAGAGTACATTTTGAGTAATTTTCTCTATTTTAGATAAATATTAAGGAACAGGGAGAAAATAAGTTAGTGATTTAAAAAATTACATTATTTTGCGTTATTCAACTTATTGCTTGCTTCATTTTGTTGGCGTGTATTTGTGGAGGGAGACAGCAAATTAAAATCATAGAACAGTGATGTTAGACAGATTCTGTCCTCTCAAGCACCTGGACAGCCTGAGACAAGCAGACGGAAGCATCATTGGCTTGCTAGTGTTCTGGTTTGAACCCCTATCAATAAACAGTGCAGCAATTAAATTACAGTGGAGACTTCTTATGTTTTTACTAGTTTTTTGGTTCATTGTTTATCCTGCATAAGTACATATCAGCTGACAGTTACAGTATAGACTCTGGTTGTGTTCCCCTCCACCCTGATCATCCAATCCATCTTCCCAACGTAATTGTGTTCCGCGTAATCTTCCTTTCCTGCTTTTCTCTGCCAAACTCTTGAGTCATATTCCTTCTAAAGACTTCTACTTCCATCTTGGCCAACAAGCCTTTGCGCTTCTTCCAGTCTGTAGCTATACTGCTGCAGAGACGAGACGGCATACTAGACTTCAGACTCGTGTTCCTCTCAGGGAAGCTCTGTTTCATATTCCTTGTTTCACAGTTCTTCTTGACCATTTAAAAGATAAAGCTGGTCTTTGTACACAGCACAGAAAAACAGCTACCTACTTGCTTCTGTTCTGTGTTTGGCTTTAGTGGATGAGAAGCCCCAGTGATTCATAGTGCAGAAGTCCATGCATTCAAGTCCTTTGGTAAAACCATCTATTTCCTTTCTGCTCTTCGAAGTCGTAGTGTGGTAGTTCCCGTTACTAAATTGTTTGGGCATTACAGAACTCATTCACAGCCTGAACCACGCTTGAACACACAGTTCTGAGGAGGTCCCACTAAAGACAACGACAAAGTCAGAACCAACATCTGAGACAAAAAGAAAGGTGTTTTATTTCAACATGTTCAATACATTTTTAAAGCAAGCCCAAAATTTCGTCTCTCTCTCTAGCTGAAAAGCATCAGCACTGCAAAACTCGTGCCACATGTAACACCAGGTACATTACAAGACCGGAACAGACAACTCCGATCTGGAGAAGTTTTTCTTACGGTGACGGGCAGGTAGGTAGTATTTTTCAGTCAAGTCTGTACCTGGCTGCTTCCCTGAGCTGAATGCATCTGGCAGACGGACATAATCACTGTATGCGCAACAGCAGATCTGTTTTGGGAAGTGCAGGACAAAAATACTGCTAGACATGTCTGTGCAACACAGCAAAAGCTCTGAGATAGTTTATTTTCCAGTGTTTACTTATTCCTGTAGAATGAGTTGCTTAAGCTTATTTTGAACTAGGCCTAATCAAATGCTGACCCTGCCTGCAAGAAATGTTTTTCTCTATCAGCTACATGAGCATTTTGAAGCTAATTTTGGTCACTAATTTATGCATCTGTATGCATGGTGACATACACATAATGTCTTTGGAGAAACATTTGTTAAGGCTGACAATAGTAACTGCCAGATATATTGTAGGTGGAGTTGTTCAGAGTGTTTGCCATCCTTTCTAGGGAAAATAATTTATGTGCTCCTCCAGACTAAGAACTTCATTAATGACCTTCATTTAGGAACTACATAGAAAGAACAGGAATACAACAGGGAGAAGAATTCCCAAAGCGCAAAATCCTAATCCATTGGCACAGCCAGCAAATCTCTTTAGCAGAAGGGGGTTTGCAGAGGTGTAGAGCAGAGCTTGCTGCTCTCAGTAGAAGAGTAAACAAAACCACTAGGCAGTACACATCATTTTGGAGGCGAAAGGATTGAATATTTGCAGGACTTTTCTTTTTTATCTGCTTCCTGAAGGTATCTGTTAAATTCTGTTAAATTCTGACATTTCTCCCTCTCTTCCATCCTCGATTCTTACATTTTGTTTAACAACCTTGCCACAGTCAAATTTGTGTCCATTGATCTAACTCTCTCCCTTGTCTGCCCCCACTTCCCGTTTAATTGCTACAGAATGCCAACATTGTTTTTCATTTTAAAATTAAGCCTTTCCTTTAGAGCAATTTACAGCCTCGTACCTGGATATTGCTTGTTTACTGGTACATTCATTTGATAACTATTTTTCTTTTGCTTTGACAGAATGTACAGTCCTGGGTAGTTTTATATGGTGGCCTGTCTGTTTGGCAGGCGTGGGCCCTGCCTCACCCCTGTTTTATCAGCTGCCTCCTGGTTGAGACTAACCAGGCAATACAAAAGCCAACAGGCTGCTCGGATTGAGGGAGACGCCAGGAAAACTCCGAATCCAAGACTCTTAGGAAGCAAGTGATTACCCACAGCTGACACCGCAGCAAGGCGCAGACCTTACATGACAGGTTAGGAGAAAAGACTGTTTGTAATGAGGATCACTTGTTTACTTTTTTCTGTGTTTAAGTAAGAAAAGAAGCACTGGGGTTAAAGGACTTAAAGTCAGCCTTTCCCGGGACACAGGACTGGGCAGCTGTACTATGATGTGAAGACCTCTCCTCAAAACCACTGGTTTATAGCGCACAGGGTAAACAGCCCCCTTGCTTTTGACTTGGTCACTGCTGGGCTGAGTCTGTGCTGCTCCAATGGCCAAACAGCTGCCGAAGACAGTTAGGGCTCCCGGATGAGGGAGGAAGAAATAAGGGGCTCTTAAACCCCTGTTTCCCTCTTCAGCTTGAAATCCTCTATCGTTCCTTTATAGCTGAATGAGGAATGAAGCTGAACCAAGAGAACTGTATAAAAATACAAAATGAATGGTGTGGAGGCAAAGCTTATCTGACTCTCAAACATACCACGTAGGTAAAATGCATCCACATGTGTGACCAAATGACGTTAACTTGAACTAAATATAGTGCTTCGGGAGCTGGCCTGCTGCACTAGTGATGCTGAATGAACAAAGGAAAAGATTGTAATATCTCCCCCGGTTATCTAAACTGCTGTGTCTAATTTTGGCCTCCCTGGGTTTCTGGAGGTTGCTGTTAGCAAAAGGCAGCCGCGCAGTGGTGGGTGGAGCAGTTCCCTTCTTGGCAGGTCAGGCAGAGAAGGCTGCTACAGCGCACGTCATCTCCCACCTCTAGGGCTGCCGTGCAGGTGGGCCAGCTGGACGCCATGCAGGAGGAAATTGTAGAATCATAGAATCATCTAGGTTGGAAGGGACCTTTAAGATCATCAAATCCAACCATTAACCCAACACTGCCAAAACCACCACTAAACCATGTTCTCTGGCCCTGCAAGAGAAATGTGAAACACTGAGTCTGCTTAGCCCTAAGAAGTTCATCTCTGTGTCCTCTCTTGAGAAGATTCTTTTGTCCTTCCATCTCTCTTCATGAGTCTTGAATCCAAAACTCATAGAGCACAATTCAGAGACTTGGTAAACAATTGTCCTTGCTTATCAGCTGAGCAATGTGAGGCACAAACAAAGCACCCCAAAGACGTTTTCATAGCCCAGCATGACTCAGTGCATTGCTAAGGTCTCTAGTACATCAGAGCCTCAAGCTAACCCACAGAAAACAAACTATATCTTAGAAGGAGGTTTGTTTCAGAAGCTGATAGGTCTGGGAGCTTTCCAGAATTGGTTTCGTTTGCCTCTGGGAAGGCTTGAGTACCAGTAGCTAGGGAACAATTCAGTGACAGCAACAGCTTGTTTCTCAAAGATTTAACTCTGTATTTGTGGTGCTCGCAGGGATAAGGAAATAGCTTCTCCTGATCACTTAGAATAAATGTTTCATGAACACATAAATAGCTAATGTAAAAGGAATTTAAATGTGTTATCCAGAAACAATTCACTCTTCCCAAGTCTGAAATAGTAAGCAGAAAGGCAACAAAGGCACTCTGTAGTTAAAACTACCGCAAGCAATGATGTGCCTCTGCACAGAAGATACTACATGTGATTGTACTGGCCAGGCACAAACATTCCTACATTGTTAACTTTTTGTGCCATGAGCTGTCATTGGCAAATCACAGTTAAATTACCTTTTTAAATTACACCGTTAACATTACGCTTCTGATTTATTCTCTCCTATTCACATTCTTCAGCCTCAGATAAACAATACCTCTCTTTCTCCAGGATTCAAAGTACCACACCTGCTTAGGCCAGTAATACAGAGGGAACAGACCCAAGATAAATACACTGATAATGTGTTAGTATGTGAAGGCTGGGGCCTTTTGAGAAGGCATTTAGGACTTAAACCTAGTAATTGTATAAGCAGGTGAAGTACCCACTGTTGCTTCCTGTTTCCAAGAAGGAATTTGATCTGTTATCTGGCAGTGCATCTTCTAATGGCAATCTTAAACATATTCAGTGGAGAAGAGGACCTTTTTGATTTTTATTAAACTTTACCTTATATGGCAGAATTTATTTGATTTTGTATGGTAGGGTCAGGACCCCTTTGCACTCGCAAAGGGCAGTCACTACTCTGAATTGCTGATAAATAAAAGGACATGAGGACAGAAGAGGACACAAAATTAACAGTACAGCTAAGTGATGCTGGTCAAGTCAATCAGTTTAAGTATTCTGGGATCATAATTAGAAATTGATAGCGCAAATTTAAGTTTTTCTCTCTGTTATAAGACTGTTCTTTCTTTGTGAACATAACCGAGAAGAGAACCGTACCTGTACCCAGTATATAATAACTGCTTTTGCACCTTGCTGAATCTGAAGTAAAAATGAGCCAAAGAAAGAACTGGTAGGATGTTAAATCTGCCAGGTCACTTAAAATGTACATCTTTTTAACTGGGGAAGTAATTCAGATCATTAAGGGGAGTAATAGTAAAAAACCTCCAGATCAAGCAATTTTTCTCAGGAACACATACATCTTGAAATTGGGAAGCTGTAGAATGGGATGAATTATATCGTTCACAAAGACCTTGTTGAACTCGGTGCCCGGAAACACTCGGGAATTACGCGAGTGACCTATTTTGATTTCACCAGAGGATGAAGTAGCTGCCTAGTCAGTCACCTTTGTACAGAAGTTGTCTTGATTAAGAGGGAGCAGCTGGAACTACTGCTAAACTTACTGCATACTAGTGGAACTCCTTTTTCAAGGGCAGCATTTGCATTTAAATGAGGAAGTCAGACACGTGTAAGTGCAGCAGTGGTTCCAAAGTACAAAGACAGCATTAATCACTGAAAATAGAAAACAGCAATGCCTACCCAATTCTTCAGCCACGTCTGGAATATTCACCTATAAGAGATATGCCATCTTGTTACTTGAACTCTAATCCATAGATCCTCAAAATATAACTCAATTCCTGTATAAAAGACCTTGCCTTCCTACTCAAGCAACAAAATTTTAAGCTAGCATTCTTAATTTGTTAAATGTTAAATGACAGTAGGCCAATTTCAGATAGAAAATCTTCAACATCTCAAAATCCATGAAACTAATTTGCTCAGAGCCACAGCGAGCTGAAGCAGAGGCAATCATCCTCTACTTTCAGCAAAGGCATTGATATAGTCTGAGGTATTTTGATGAAAGAAGCGATTTCTTCTTATATTCATCTCTGCTTTGTTAAAAGAATGTAATTATTCTAATATCAGTTACAAATTGTAGACAAAAAGCAAACCAACAAAAAACTTTCAGAATATTTTTCGTTACTCAGTACTGAAATATATGATCTTATTTTTTATTTTTTTTTGCTAGCCAATGAATATAATTTGAATTCTCACAGCCAAGTTGCAATTTTTCATGAACTACCAAGGTACCAAAGAATGCTTGGTGGACTGGTTTGTATGCATATGTAAACGCATTTCTGCTTTTTTCCAAAAGAGATCAGAATCGGTGTTTTCAGATTTTATATAGCAAAGTTCACAAAAAGTCATGTTTATCTTAACTATTTGGAGTGTCCTGGTAGGGCACAGCATGAAGCACTGACAAACATGATGTCCCAGTTAGGGAATGGGTTGCAACATGGCTTGAAGGCAAAATTTCCCCCGTAAGGCAACTTAAAAAAAATGATCCAGATTGTTTTTTGAAAATAAATAAGAAAGTACTGACAAGCGAGCAAGTAATCAAGCAGTGACCATTTAAACTGTATACACCAGAACATCTCCAAGCTTAGCATCTGACATGTAAGGTCTGTGGAAGCACTACTGTCTTTTGGTCATGTTTATTCGTGATCACCACGTGAACATCACTTGACTTGAAACCATCAGAAGAGTGTCAGCATCAGAGTATTAAAGTGCTGGTGCCACACGTGCTGTGCTGCCTTTGCGCATACTTAAACCCTTTGACTTCTCCCTCAGGGAGAGACGATGTGTAATACAATTGCATACATAGAGATGAAAAGCAAACCAGTGATTTCTTTAACAGTCTAGATATAGTAAAATGGAACCAACTGGTTTTTTACCTCTAAGAACTTGGCTCAGATGTAACTCCACATCACGCTAATATAAAAGTTATTCTAAGGTGATCATGGCAGCTTTTCTAAGTAGATTAGGGATAAATTTGACAAGCATTCTCTAGATTGTGCTCAAGAAAGCTAAATGACAAAGCCAGGAATATTTCCACCTAGACAGGTTAAAGTATTTTTGAAGTCTAATAGGGAGGGGCAAAGGGAAGAGGGCTGAGATGGCACCTCTCCATTTCTTAAGGTATGTGCCCTTAACACTAAGTCCACATTCTCAACCAGTTTTAAAGACTCTTTTTCTAATGGCTTGTGGTACTTCATATAAATCTTATCTTTGAAGAGCATCTAATCTGGGATCTACTATGGAAGTAGAAGTAGTACACTCAATACTAAAATAGCACCTGCCATCTGGATACTGCAGGTGTACGCAATATAAAGTTTGGATGGAAATTACAGTGTTCAGTTCTCCGCCAAAGTAAAAGCTGTGCTCAAGCAGCAGGCGGGCATGTCTGAAGGAACACAGGCTAAAAACTATAGCATTCACATCTAAACCCAGAGGAAATCAGATAGCATCAGCTTTCATGTATTCAATGGGACTTTGTGTAATTAACTGTTCCAGAAAGGAATGGAAAAACCTGATTGTTTGCAGAAGTAATTTCACACATCTCAGACTGCATTGGCTTGTCCCAGAGATTAAAAGAAATTTCTGCAACTTCAGTAAAGAGTTGCTCCAGCAGATAGCTTTAACACTAACTCAGGAATGGATGAGGCTACAATACACATTGTCCTCTCTAGAGGGAGGAAGTTAATTTCCAGCCTCTGAGGCCCATTAGAGCTCAAAATTCCAGATGGCCCATACTTATCTCACTCAGCTTCAGTTTCTCTGCTTTGCTTAAAGTCTATTTTAAGTCATTCCATCTTTGAGGAAAAATTTCCTCCGGACTTTCACAGCGATAAGACCCAATGAACTTCCATTAGAACAACTCCACCTGTCGCATGGTTGGATTCCTTAGGATTTTAAAATCTTGTAACTTATTACCAGGACACAAAATACAAAGAGGTATCATACATACTACCAATGCAGCTCTTAGCTAAGCTAGATGATCATGACTGGAAAAAAATGTTAGAATAATAGCTAAAAGAAAGCAACAGGTGTTCTATGAAGAGATGTACTGATTATTAGCCATATTCTTCAGGCCATTTCAGTTTAACCACACTTCATTTTACTGGCTAACATTTTGATGAAGTAAATTTAGAAACTTCTTTATGTTTTTTCAAAAAACCTAGAACTCAATTAACAGGCTTTGTCAAGACTTGGACTTCAAAGTCCTGGACAGAGGAGTTTAGAAACTTAAATAAAGCAGCTCATTGTAAACTACAGAAAGCTGCAGTTTCCTCCTGAACTTTTACTCAGCCAGTTTAGCAGGTGTTAGAATGTATTTTTCATTACTTTGACTATGCTTCTATTAAACTGTATTAGTTAGCTTAAGTTAAGAGTACACTTTTAAATCCCATCCCAGAACATGAAAATAAAATGTTATACATCAGTTTTCTACAATTCAGAAGGCAATTCTGGAAAAAAACCCAACAAACCAAACCAAACAACCTTAAGTCCCCTGTGAATTCAGGGCGTCAAAAATGATTTATTTGTCATTTTGGGTAAATTTTTGCATTCAGCTCACTTCGGACCTCATAGTTTACAGTGGTGATGCAGCTCCAACAGCTCTCTATCTCATCAACTTATCATTTCTCTTATAATTTCTCTTTGAAGCTGCAGATTTCTTTTATTTTGACCTAATGTTTTAAAATTGACTAGTAAAAATTATTTCTTCAATTCTTATATATTGAGGTAGGTCCCAGATCACAGTTACCGGGTTTTCATAAACTATAATTACTGTTTCCAGAGTTAGGCATTTTATAATACTTTATGATAAAAACCAGGCTCACGAACATAAAGATCTTCTGAATTAAAAAATTATTTCCTACAAGCTCAAACCTTTCCTTCCTCTCTACCTCTCCATAGGGAAGTCCTAGAGGTTAACAAAAGTTCAGGGATGAGGTTGCCTTTTAAATTTTTTTTGTTCATAGTAACATAAGCACCTGCAATCTTGAAGAAGGACATTTAGTCATAGATAGAAAGGAATTACTAAGGTTGCTGACCTGGATAACACAACATTTTGTTACCCCCAGAGCACTACACCTGCAGGTGCAGAAATAGAAGAAAGGCAAAGCAAGGCCCCTGACCCTGGGGAAACTGGGTTATTGCTTTTCCTCCTCTTAAAGCCATCAATACTGGAGTATGCTTATGAAGGAAGAGAGCTGGACTTTATAACTGATTCATCAAAAAAAAAAAAAGCAAAGAAGGGATTTCTAAAACTATAATTTCATTCCTACTTGTTTTGACAGAAGCTTTAAAAGAAACAGTAGAGAACTTAAAAAGAAGTAGAGAACTTCTGAAAGACACAAAGCTCCTTCAGCGTCGGTTTGCCTGTGCTGTGCAGAGCTGTGGGAGGAGTGGGCTGCAGAGCTGCCGTAGCAGGTGGGGGGAATTTGTTTGAATGAGGGCTAAGAAACCGAAAGCACAGCGCTCGAGCTTGGGCTGCTTCGTTTCAGGCTAAAATTCGTAATTCTACCTTTCTTTCTTTCTTAAAAAAATTTATTTTTGCTTTTTCCATTTAGAAATAGGTTTCTTGACTAGATCAGTACCCATAAGGGAAGCAGAATGGATAACCTGTTAGGCTTCTTGTCTTTCTCTGATTTCTCAACTTTTTTTTCTTTGCTTATTTAAAACATTTCTGTCTATCAAGAAGGGCTATCATCTGTCAGCTCTTTCTTTTGAACTGCCAGACACTAATCTCAGGTCTGGATCACACTGACTCATGGAGAGAGATAAAATTATCACCTTTGAATCACTTGACTGAGCAGTGACCTAGTGAGACAGGAATACGGCTTTAAAAGGGTGCCGAAGTACCAGTTGTTAAGGAGACTACATGGGGTGATGCGAACAGTCTAAGTTTAATTAAACATGCAAATCTAGCCCCAACGTTTGGACACTGTTCATTCTGGTGGGTACAGGACATTCCTGTGTGGTTTTGCAGCACCTTTATCAAGGTTTTGCAGCCTATTATCAAAAAGGTGCTTCTGTGCTTTTTATTTTGCTATTTTTTGTCCTGTGCGATGCTCCCATAAACCGGCCGTACCAGTTTGCAGCACTCTGTCTGCCGTCTCAAAACAGCAAAGACCCATGCTCTGAAGCTCTCCTCTGTTTGTCCTCAAGTGAGGGCTCTGCCGGGGATGCAGAAATACTTTCACTTCACTAATTTCACCATTAGATGTCTCTGACCGACCACCGTTACTCGGCAGCGCTGCGTCGTACCCGCCTTCGGGGGCTCGGTGGCAGCTCTGGAGAACTCGCGGGGCTTTGGACAGGGGACCAACAGAGAGGATTCCTGATTTCCTTCCCTGCTGTCCAGGTGGGAAGCAAAGGGGGAGTTCAGGAAAGCAGCAACCTTGTTTGCCGGTCCCAAAATCTTATCCTAGCTGTATACCATTTGATCCTCTGTTTAATAAATGCTTCTTTGCTTAATGCTAATATGTCTACTTAATGCCCTGAACATAAGAAGCGCTGTGATTATTTTTAAAATAGCACCCAGCCACCTTTTGAGTATGAGTTTGAGTATGTCTGGATTAAGTTTACAGCATATAGTGATTGCCCTGAGTACAGGAAGAAGCAGAACTTGCTTATCAGGGAGAAAATAAAAAGGGTTCTGGGCAGGATTACAGATTACGTTTTGCTTTGTTATCTAGAGATGGGAGCTAATGCAGGGCTGCTTCTTCCATGCCTCGTGCCTTAGGGCGGGACGTTGCTGTGATGTTGGGGGACGAGGCCTCTGGTTGTTCTTGCTGTTTGCTGGTTGAAGGCTGCTGGATGCTGTTCTGGATGACTGTACATGCACAGGACTTTTGAGAAAATGAGGCGTTCACTTTAAACGTGTGATCACACAAACATTTACCTCTCACTGCTGAGACTGGGGCTTGTCAAAATGGCTTAAGCCCTAACAGAGTCCTTTCAGGTAAATACTGTTACTCCAGTGGCAGATTTTGGAACACAGCCTCACATCCCTGAATTGCATTCATTGTTTTCTCACTGAAACAAATCTGGTTTAACTGTTTATATGTATGTTGTGAATCTGTCTGCATTTGTTTCAGTAATGATCTGTTAGCTGTGTGCTGGTATCCATATTAATAACAAGCCTTTGGTTACAGGTCAGCATTCATTTCAATAATGGCGTCAGTCATTTTCTGGAGGGCTAACAGAATGAGTGACAATTTTGACAATTTTTTATTCTATGAGCAAACACGGAGAACAAATTTAAATCCAATTTTTTAAATGAAAGAAAATAGGAGGAAATATCTATTAAAAAGAGTTAACATAAATGCACATCCCGAGTGAATGTTGCCCTTATGGTAATGTTGCTGTTTGCCTTTGTAATCAGGACTATTTTTATATAACTCACTGCATTTTTTTTGCTCTTTGGTTTTTCAAATATTGTTCTCGCTGTTTAAATTTGTATGTATGAGAGCATGCATATGGCTACATACATAGTAATGTAGAATAAAGGAGAGAAAGATGTGCTGTGCAGAAGGTAAGAGATTTGCTATTATTCATCTGTTAAAATAAGACGATAAAATAGACCTAAAGAAGGCAAATTCATTTTATTCCATGTGCCTTCGTGCCATTCACCTTGGAGAAAATGAAATAGAATGCTCTTGTGATTATAAAAATAGCAGAGAAGTAGGATTACTGTGGTAGAACTTAAACTTATGCCACTGTAATTCGAAACTATCCTTTTCCTTTTTCATCTAATATTTCTAATTTACAGTCCAAGGAGGCTATAAATACTTGGAATTGTTTATCAGTGAAGTCATCACCACAATGGCCACCTCATGGAATTAGTTCCTAATGAGATTATTAGGCCTGTGTTTATTTTGTGGGCTCTGAAGAGCGGACATAAACTTAGACATAGTTATTTTCCTGTCAAGATTGTGTCTGAAGCTCATTTTCTTTTCCAAGACTTCAAATTTAATATGGGAAAGCTCCCAGAAAGTAACAGGACTATTTGTGTTGTAGAAATCTTCATTATGCACTGGGGAAAAATAATCCTGACCCTGTTGCCAGCCAACTGCATGCTTCATAGTAATCAGACAAATGAAATACAACACAAAAATCAAGAAGAGAAGTGGATTTTCTCTTTTTTGATGCATTTTCATAGAGTCTTGTTCTAAGTGTGCTTATTTCACCGAGAATAACTTCCTTCACCAGTGAGGTGAAGTCTATGGATGAACAGGGTTACGTGAGAATTGTGCATGATGGTGGTGATGATAAAGTGGAGCACGGCAGCGTTTGGAAAAATCTCACAATGACACTATTCAGTGGTTTAGATGAGGAAGTGATGAAAGATACTGTCTCCATGTAAAATCCCAAGGGAAATTTTGCAAAAGCAATGTATAATTATGCAAGTAGCAATTTTCAGTGCCATTTCTCTTTATTACATTTGATTTATCTATGGAATTTTTTTAAACGTGGTTGATCAGAACTTTATTTAGGCCTAATCTGAGAGATTGTATACACTCAGCACTCCGTTAGATGACACGGGGACGTTACAGGCTGCGTGGAACATAAGAATTGCCATGCTGTATAAGACCTCTGGGTCTCACTTCCATTAAAGTGTCTCTGCCAGGTCAGAACTAGACACCTCAGAAAATCATGCAAGAAATCCTTCGAACCACAAAATCCTAACTGACAAAGAGAGTTTATTTTATCAAATCAGCCACCAATTGTCTGTGATTGTGTTGTAGAGTTTGAATATTTAGTTATCTTTATCCTTAGTAATACAACTAGTAACCTCTTCCCATCTCATACACCTCCTTCAACCATGCAGTGCACTTCAATAAAATGTGCTGGTAAAGAGCCATCCTTAGAATTTCCTGTGCTGATTTTTGGAGCATGTTGTTTCAGAAGTATTTCAGTTTCTGTCAGCACTGTTACGTGCTGGGTTGTAGCAGATGTATGGTATCACCCCTGCACCCGGGTTGAGCTTTAACCAGCATTGATTTGGTCCATCAGGTATTAATTTGCTTTGAAGAGCATTTCTTTAGATGTCTTTGAAGGAGGTCTCACTGACAAAGCAGGATAACCAGAGATTTTTGCCTAACCAAAAATTCCCTTGATTATTTTATTCTGTTTTGAGGTGTGAAAGCTCTTTGAACTTGAACTTTTTCCTCAGTAGAGCTGAGTTATTGTAGAATCAAATTCACATCAACAAAAAGCCACAGATGACTTCTGTTCATTTTTCCAGGATCTGTTCCGCTTGCCCAGGCCTTGGGTATACAAAGAGCGAAGTTAAAGGAAGTCCTCAGTATAGCATGATTATCAATTAATTTATTCAAGATGGGATTACACCTCTTTCCAGATATGGGTTAATGTTCATACTGGTGTAACACCACATCCTCCAGTGAGGTTTATATTAGCATGAAATGAGCACCTTGTTTTCAAAGGCATGTTCTTTCTATCACTTGTTGATTGGGTTTTTTTATCACTTGGTCTTATTGTTTCCTTTAAGAATGAACTTGAGAATAATTATTGCCTTTTAGCATGGAGTTTCCTAGTAGCTTTTTTTTTTAATCTTTTTTAAAAAAAGAAACATTTAGTTTAGTTATTGTGAGATTAATAGGCAGGAAGAGGAGATACAATAAGAGATAATGTGTTCATATTTGTAAAATCTTTAGACAAGCTTGAGTGAGTTCTCTAATTAACCACAGGAAGACTATATGGCTGCTGAATAAATCAGCAGAAAAAAACCCAACCAAGGTCAATTAGAATGTCTGAAACCAGGTAATATATTGTTGGTCTTGCAAAAAGTGTTCACATTGGACAAATGGTCAGGAGAACCTCAAATGGAGGTCTGATTCCTTTTTGCTTGTGTGAGCATACGATCAGGTTGAGTTATGCTGTGATTTACAGTGATGTAAGAGGAAATCAATTCCACACTTTTTGCAAACTTAAGACAGTCCATTTACTCTATTTTAGCTCAGTAAATTTGTTCTGTTTAATGGTATTTTAAGTCAGTTTCAGAAACAGAAAAAACCCCAGGGAATCACTCTTCAATGAAGGCGGTATGAACATTTTTGGACACTGAATTACCATACTGGGTGTGCTGCGTTAACAGACCACTATCTGAAAAGCCCCCACATTCCCATTTGTGGTATAGAGATTTGTTGAATGACATTTATTGACCCCTTCTTAAAATACTGTGTACAAGACCCTGTAGATACGGCAATTTCCTTTACGGCTTCTTGTCCCCTGGAAAAAAAATTAAAACTTGAAACCCATCAAGAAGATGATTTGTAGTACAGTTCCTGAGCACCAGTACATTGCTGTTATGTCACGCCCAACTGTGGTACTTACTGCATCAAGTGTTCCTGGAAAGCTGCCAAAAGTAATCCTCAGCTTCTTGGAAGAGCTAACAAAATGGCTACCATAGTCAAATGTCTCACGATACTGCCTTCTTTTCTGGCATTTGGATGCAGAAAACAACTTTTCCTAGCCAAATCCCTCACGAGGAAGCCCCAGCTTCCAAGAGAGGCACGCAAGTGTTGGAAGAGCAGGACTGCTGGTCTGGATTGGCCACCTGTATTCTGAGAGCAAATCTGAGCTGTACACTAGAGCAATATTCCTGATTTGGAACCAAGCCACAGAGTAGATGGTATTAAAATGGCTTTGTGAAGCTGAGTCTTTTACTATGTAGATGAGGTTTTCTCGTCGCAGTGTAGCTCTTCCATTTGTGTGCTTGATTTCAACGGAGGGAAGAAAGAAGTGAATCACAGAAGGTGGGCTACATATCATCAGGGATGCATATCATCATACCCTGTGCCCTACTTCTGTGATCAAAAAGGCGGCCTCCAGTTTTAAGAACTGTTAGTGGAGTACCTCCAAGGCAGCACGCTTAGGGAGTTGTGTATATCTCTGTGTGGTAAGAGGGAAGATGGAGTGCGTAATGCTGGACTTCCGAAAATACGCTTTCAGTGTTACGCAGCAGTGGGACCAGGAATGCACTGGATTATTATATGCTTTACAGATACTCTACAGAGTGGAGCCCTCACTGTTGCTTCTGAGAAAGTTATTTCTTCCCAATCAGTACATACAGATGAGGAACTCTTAGTTCTCATTTCACAATGAACATTTTTGAAATCACTTGTTACCTGAGAACACAGGGTGCCATCTCATGCCCAGTTGCTGCTACCTTAATATCCAGCATTTTGGTGTACCAAAGGTTTCAGAGAAAGGTGCAAAAAGTTGCAGGGAGGATGAAAATGTAATAAGCAACTTTTGGGAAAGTTTCTTTCATGTATTCTGACTTTGAATCCCAAGGACGATCTGTTTCTCTTTTAATATTGTATTTCTTTGACCCCTTCTAAATGTGGATGTTCTAATTATCCACACAAATGTTCAGTTCTCTCTAAATTCCTGCAGGTCACCAGCTCTGGCTCATAATTTCATGAGTCACTGCTGAACATGCACAAATGTTGGTAGTTAGGACAGTCTGACCCTTAGCTTCCAGCACAACAACGCTCCATTCCCTCTTTTAAGAGATTACTTCAGAGAAACCTTTTCTCTTGGAGATCCCATGCAGTTTTGCCATTATTTGAAATTATAAATGTATTTGCCTTTCAAAATGGTGTGGTGAGGCAGTGGGTTTACTCTGGGAGCAATGGAGATGCAATCCCCAGAACAGCCTTGCTCAGTATAAGCAGTAGCAAGCCATGGGTCTGTCTCTCTTATTGCCCTTTTCCTTTCCCCAGCCGAGCTTCTTTGGAGCTGCAGGTGTAGCTAATGCAGAGTAATTACCTTTCACAGCATCTGTGAAAAGGAGGGGTTGGCTTGGAATTACTCTTCAGACATGGTCAGACTGTTCTGGAAGGCTGTTCTGCTCAGGTGTGTAGTAAAAGTATTAATCTCTATTGGCATTAATGATATTATTAGTGATGGGATATGAAGAAGCTTATAATGTTATCTGTGTTGTATAGGGCTATAGATAGAGGATGTAAAGTTTGCTGAACGGCCAGTTACGCTCTTTCATAATTTGTAGCTTTCGCTAGAAGCTTCTCACTTAGTTTCAAAATGTTTAAAACACTGATTAGGAGATGCTTTTGGTTATTTAGGAATGCAGAGCTTTTTTGGACGGGTTTGGATCCCGTGCCCTGGTGAAAGGACTGTCTGACCTCAGACTGTTTAATTTCTCTGTGTTTATGACAACCAATTCCTAAAGGCAAAGCCATTGTTTGTATTATTTTGCTGAGTCTCTGCATTTATATGAGTCTCTGCTAGGAGACACGTAACTAAGCTGATGTACCAGAAGTAACTGTATATATTTAGTATATTGTTATAAGGTTTCAGTCAAATGGATTCGTTTGCTGAGCAGCAATTCAAAGTGTTTCTAACCTGTGATCTTGTAGGTATTAGAAGTATGTGGAATGAAGGTGATAGTGAATCAGGTATTGCCCTTCAAGAGCAGTTTCAGTTAAGTCTTTCAAAACAATGTATTTTTCCAGTGCTTTTCAGGCTGAAGCATTCCTCTCTACAAAATTCCTTATAGAAAAAAGGGTAGTTTGCCCTGCTGTGGAATGCAGCCTCTTCTAGAGCACAATGTGGCTCAAATTACTACATGGCAGTTGTTTGAGGAGAGTAGGTGAAGAAAATGGTTTTAACTAGAAATGCAGGAGGAGGGAAGGGAAAAGAATCCGTTATGATTTAATCCTGCAAGGGGCAAAAGGAAGTTTTTTGAAGTCGCTCGAGGCCTGCTTGCTCATTTGTAGAGCTACAAGGCCAGGAGGGACCATTAGATCATCTAGATGGACTTGGTGTGTTACAGACCCTAGAATATGCAGGTGCAGCCATTTGCCATGTGGAGTTAATTGGAGGAGCTGGGCCAGGACCCGAGATGAGTTACGATGTTTAGGTAAGGCGTGTAGAAAGCAATGGCCCGCTGTGGTTCCTCAGCAGAAGCAGAGTGCCCACCTGTCCTTCTTAGTCCCGCTTAGTGACAATGAAGTCTGCAGAGAACACGCTGCTGCGTATCTCTGTGAATCTCGGTAAAAGCAAATGCCACCTGGGTATTGATGGTTTGGGGGGGCTTTTTAATCCCCTCCCCTATTGCTGTGGGAATGTGGCTGGGAGCGCTGTTTGAAACTTAGTGGAGAGCTCATTTCATTCTGCGTTTTATGAGCTTATGACCTTAACGAATCTGTAGGAGCCATTTACTGTCAGAAAGAGATAAAATTATCATTTGTAGACTTAATATTGCAAAAAAGTGCTTTTTTTTTGGTCCCCTTTGCTACCTCTTTATAGCTCAAAAAGAATGATTTGGTTTTCCTCCTTTGTTTCTGTTGTAGTTTATGAACCTGCCAGCTAATAAAATTTCAGGAAAATCTAATTCTATTGAAAAGTTCAATTCAATTTTTTTTAATAGGAATTTTATTTGAACACCCTTGTTTTAACATAGCTGCCAGCAACATGAGCAGTTCTAGCGTTTGCTGGGGAACACATTTCATTTCTCATTCAAAAGATGTGCAGGATTTTAATAATTTCCAAGGGCAGGAGTTGATACTAAAATGACATACTGCTGTTGCCTGCACAAAAGCCTCCAGGCGCCCTAACAAAAGCATTGCCAGCAATAAGTTTGCAAGCAAGGACGGTGTGCTTTTGAGTCTCTAAACTGTGGAAGTGGAGAAGAACGGCATTCCCTCACACACATTTTTGCTCAGTGTCCACCAGCCTTCTGAGTTTATGAATAAAAGGTATTTTTCCATTGCTCAAAGACCCTTATAATAACCAGGAATCCCACGGCACTGACTCATCTCAACATCTACTGTAGTTTTAGGTACAGAGAAAGGCCAGGATGCATTGCTTGCTTCATGCTAGCTTTTCTGGGGGATTGTCTACTGCTGGCCTCTGTGTTCAGAGTGAAGCTGCAGCAGCCCTGAGGCTTCTGGCTCCCAAGTAAATCAGAAGTCATAGTTTTGTCTGAATTGATGGACAATGCAAAGGTGGATTACAGCTGGTTTTCCCTTCCCTTTCCCTATTCTAACTGTGATCTTGAACTGAAGAGTGCTTGTTTGTCAAAGTTTTTCAGAGAACTCGGCTGAACATTTTATAAAAATATTTTTGGTTTGATATTTATGTGCTGTGGGTGGTATTCTAAGACACCTGGCATTTCAACAGAAGATCAGAAATGATGACATAATTAACTTAACAAAATACTGCAAATTTTCACTCAAGTTCCTCCTATTTCCAAATGCTTCAAAGAAGTAAATAGTTTTAAGATACGCTGCCACTTTTAGAATATATATTGTCCTATCTATAGGCTAATTAGGGTTTTGTTCACTCTTTTACCCTAGTACAGTCTTACGTCCAATTTCTTCCACACGTCCCTCTTGGCTTTCTAGAGTAGTCAGACTGCCAAGCTGATTGCTTAATGCTTTGATAGCAAAGTTTGCATTTTGTGTAAAACTTTCTATTGTTATAGTTAATTTGCCTTGTCCAGTGCTTGATGGAAAAATGAACATATACCATGTGCTGTTGTCACCAGCGATTTCTATAGCATCAGTGTGAGGAGTTCAGACACTGGGGAGTTGAGATGTGCGAGTTCTTTTATGGAAAGGATATGGAAAACGTTAATCATCTTGGATTCACCAGTGTCTTGGGAACAAAGCACAGTCAAATGGTGCTTTCTTTAGAGTTGGGTGTAAAAAAAGAGTTCTTTGTACCCCCCACCCTCAATAAACTCAGAAGCCCCCAAGCCCTACAGTCTCTCCCCCAGAATCCTCTCTGGTTCCTGCATTCGCTCTTGCGCGTAAGCTGTGGCTGAGTTGGCAGTGACTGTTATCTGTCCGGTGTCATTGGCGTTGTTCCTTTCAGGGGCATCACACTTCAGGCCTATGGACTAACCTGGTGCCATGCCTTGTTTTGTACAGTGCCCCGTGCACATGAAGTAGGAAATGGAAAGTTCTTGCTTCTCTTCTTGCATCCTGATCATCCTTTTCCACCTCATAAATCACTGAAACTTTCAACAATCACTTCTGTATTGACTTTTGGCACAATGTCAGTGTGTTCCCACAGTTGGCTGTATCGCTTTCTGGTTTCCTTGGCGGTTGTTCTGGATGCACAGGCATCAATTTGTGGGGCTGCTAGGAGGGAGACCGAAATCAACCTTAGCATTGACTGGGTTGTATCCTGGAGGATGTTGCAGCATCTTAATGCGGAATCAATGATACACGCTGCTTCTCGGCTGTTTCTGCCAATGCTTTCACATCTGGGATCAGGGAATTGACAGTTGTCAGTGAACCACGGATCCTGTGGCACCTGCCAAGATCCTTGTTGTGTGCAGTCCCACAATTTGAGATTGCGCTTTCCAGGCTGCAGTGTCAACTGTGTCTTGCAATCTTAAACGGTATTTATCGCCCTTTAAATAAATCTCCGTGAAAGCTTTGGATCAGCTCCTTCTTTGTGGTCCGTGTCACTCACGGTGCAAGATCTGAAAGTAGGTTCTTACTCTTGATATGTCACAGATTACTGAAAGCTCCTTAAATTAAAGCCCTAAACTTTTACAGTGTGGTACATATTTCTGAGCCTTTTACCTGTGTTTGGGCAACAGGGATATGGTGCAACACTGGTCAAACTTCCAGCATCTTGTTTTAATAGTGTGAAAACTCGGAATAATTATTTGTTGCAGGGTAAATTTCTTCTTTGGCTTTTCCATGTTGCAGATAGGGGATGAGTTTTGGCACGTCTGCTTATCGATATTTATGATATCCCATCTCTCCTCCTTCTTAAGGCAGTGACAATGAGAACAATGATATTGAGTTTCCTTTTATTCCTCAGGTGTGGGGGATTTTTGTTTATTTGTTTTTGAATAATACATTGAGAATCAGCCTGGGCAAATATCCCTATAGGTGCAGCAGCTTACATATGTGCACCAAAATAAAACAAGGTGATATAGGAAATCTGCATAAAACCGCTTGTCGTAGGGTCAGCTGGGAGTGACAGTGCTGTGCCAGTAAACGTTCTGCCTCTTCACAGGAGTGTCTCATTTCTCTTTGATTTTCCATTTGACTAGTGATGTAGCAGCAATAGATTCAGGCCATAAAAGGTGTTTACGCCTGGTTCGATCAAACCAACTGTTGAAATCACGGCTATTTCTCCAAATCCCTGTTGAGCGCACCGTGGTCACACTGTCAGGAACTCACAAGCAGGGAGGTGAATGAAATCCAGGGCAAAACCTGTAGCTCCCTGCGTAGGAACTAGAAAGAGGTATTCACTTGAGAATAAATTTGTAATGTTTTGCAGAGGTGGTCAGTTTTGTTTTGTTTCCTAGTTATATAAGTATTCAACAGTCTTTGCTTAAAAGAATAGAAGTAAAAGTGAAATGGGATGAATGTCCCATGCTACTTCATTACCGGAACAAGTATTACTAGGAAAATGTCTAAAACTACAGTGACACATAGTTCTTCAATGTAATTAATTATATAATTATAATTAACTATATAATATGTAATTATAATTAAATATATAGAATTATTACAAATAATTCTAATCAGGATATTTAATCAGGTTTAGTGGAGTTTTGAAATATTCTTTTACACCGTAGCTGGCTCTTGGATTCATCTTTGCCATGGCCTTGTTGCAAACAAGATCAGTCAGCGATAAGTGTTTATAAATGACCAAAATTGGTTCAAATACTGAAAAGCAAGGTAATAGATCTGGGGAAAATCTGTTTTAAGGGAGGAACTTCCAGAACTGTTGCACGTCCTGGATCAATAATGTTATATACAGAGTAGAGTGAATTTACCCCAGCCTGAATTAACGTCTTTAGTTCCAACTGTAAATCCAGGGAGTAATTGTCAACATCTGTGGCAGAAGCTGTGGGGAAGAAAAGTAACACAAGATCACAGGCTTCTTTAATGCCTTAAATTCTTTACATCAACACTCAAATGAACCTAACAGAAAGGGAATTGTATTTCAGCATTTCTCATCGTTTACATCTCTGTTAGTATAATTTCTCAGCTGTTTTAAATGAAGTGGTCCAAGCTATTGTGTGGCAGATCTTTGAGTCTGTCTTGTCAGAAAGCAGATAGTTCAACTGGAGTGTATATAAAGGGACTATCTTTCCCTTTAGATGTGCATTGAAGTGGTTGAGATGAAACCTTACACTTTTTTTTTTTTTAAAGACAAGTCAGTTATTCAGTTCTTTTTATGGATTTTCAATCCTAAACACTGCAAGATTTTAACAGCCTTTTCTCAGAAAGTTCAGCATATATTCATTTGCCTTCCACAAGTGTTTTTAAAGAACTTTTTCTCTTACAGACATCAACTAACACAACTAAAACCAAACTATCCCATCCACGAACTCTTTCATCTAAAAAACTACAAAAGTCTTAGCTATTTAATAAATCCATAACAAAAAGCTTTTCCAGTAAAGAACTATGATCACTTTTCTGCCCAGTGAAGATGAGTGCCTCATCATTACAAGTAGTGTCCTCTCTGAATTTATCAAACTTGATGTTTTACTAATGTTCATAGTTTCCATGCATTTTCTCAGCTCTGTAAGACACATGAAGCAGTGATGATGGATTGAAATGATTTTGCAAACGTATACACATTTTTATCTGTGTGGCAAACAAAAATTTTGAAATATGAAGTGTCATTATTACATTTTCAATCTTTCTGTGAGCAAATTATGTTCACCAGTAAATGTAAATATTGAAGCTGTGTTAAAATTTCATTGACTATCTTTGCAATCCCTTTCATCCCTCATTAAAATAGAGTCCTAACAAGCGTTCTTTGCAGGCATATGTGACAAACTTCTTTTAGTTGTCTGGAAAATGTTTTTTCTTTCAATTTCATACTACTAGAAATATTTCATATGATGCTTCTTGTCATTTTTGGGGACTTAGATTTTAAGATAAAAGTATAATACTAAGGAGTTCTTTCTTTTATGGGAGTTTTTCTTTATCTGGAATACATATTATGCTCATAAGTATATAACCATGCTGCAAAAAGAACACTTTCCTTCATGGCTCTGTCACCCCATGCCAAAAATTCTGCTTTGGAGCTTTTACTTTCTAGGTATAAGACTTGAGTTTGCCAACCTGATTCCAATTGCCTTCTTGCAATATCATTTTCATAATTTCATTCTGGTATGGCTTCATAATGACATCTTGATGATGGCTAAAAGAATTAACCAGCTGCAAAAATGCCTGGGGCTTTGCTAGAAGCCTGTTAATGGCCCATTATGGCCTCAGAAGAAAAGTGGAGGTGGATGAGGACCTGACTGGGCTCTGCTAGGGCTCTTTGTCCTGCTCCTCTTGCTTTGGAACAGTAGCACTGCTCGAGTGGGGTTTCACCTTCTGTCTCTTCAACTTGGGGCTCTTTTATACTAAAAGGTTTTTTGGTGGTTCGTTGCTTTCGTGATAGCCCTCAGGCATTTGAACTTCCTTGCACATCAGAAGTGACAGGTTTTTGAAAGTTTGGTTTGTACCAGTTCCAAAGGCTGCCTGTGCCACGGGTGGACTGTCCTTGGTCCAGGACTTCCCTGAGCTCCTAAACTTTTCTGTGCCTGGGTGGTTTTTGGTTTTTGTTTTGTTTTTTTTTTGTTGTTCGTTTGGTTGATGTTTGTTTGGGTTTTGTTGATGTTGTGAATACAGCTTATGTGTTAAACATAGTTTACTTTCTTGAAATATCAGCACAGTTCAGGAGAGAATCTTTTAGCTATAAGTAATAACCAAAAATATGCCTGATCCCTCCAGAGCAACAACTAAGACCTAACCCAGCCCAAATGGAGTAACTGGGAATGGCGAGATGATATCTGAAGTGTGGGAATATAAACACCAGCAAATACGCTCCCATGGAATGCAGCCTATGCAGTATTTCTTCCCAGATTTCAGACTCCCATTGAAGAGCCTTCAAAAAACAAAGAGAGGGTCTTGAATCTGTCTTGGGATTTATGCTGTCCTTTGCTGGACATTTTTCACATATTTTGACATAATTTGTACTGTGCTTACAAAATGATTTGCAGCCTTTGTCTGCCTTTAAAGCAAACCAAGTATGCTCCCTACATAGTCATTTGGTTTGAATTTCCTAAACCCCCAAATACGTGGCAGGGAACTAAAGTAATGAAATAGTCTAATGGTCATCTTCGTTTTGATGTCTTTAGTCTACCTCCAGTTGTGATCTTTGCCATACACTTTAGAGAAAGTGGTAACTAGTAACAACACTTGCAAGAAGATCTAGGAACTGATTTACACACTGGCCTCAGCTCGCAATTTCCATGTTTGTGCTGACAGTTTCAAAGACAAAAATAACTGCAGAGTTAGTTTTGTATTCGCTTTTTGGAGGTAGATATCTGCTCAATGGGTGCTGATCAGATACTTGCCATCAGGTACTTGGTCTTCCATTATTTGAATTTACAAAATATAGACAGACAGAGATGGAGTTTAAGCTTCTTTGTTATTAAGTGCTATGCTACATAACAGGGATGCTGTTTACTTTGGGGGATAACAGGGTCCATCCCTATCAGAGCTTTATAAATCTCACTTAAACATTTCTTTTTTGTTTTGTCTTGGTAGTGACATGCTGTGGTGGTATATTTCACTTTTTAGGACAACAATATTCTACATAACAGTCATTATCAGGACACGAATATTTATGTTATACGTTGGAAAACAGAGAAAATAGTCATTACCTTGCAAAGGACTCTATAATCTTCCCCTATGTGTCTTCTTGCGCTGTCTGAATTGGCACATGCCTGAGAACGCTGTCAGGTGTTTAAATGTCATTTTAAAAAAAAAAAAAAGAAGAGAAAATGCTACAGAAACTTTATATGGTCTGTGACAAACCACAATATATAATGATGCACCAGCAAGTACCCCTTGGTAGGGATTTCACTGACCATCCCCGGGCTTGCGGAGATGGGCACGGGAGGACTTGGACTGGAAATGGAACATGGTCTCTAGAGAAAATGTCAAGGCCCTTGATGATGGGCCGCTTTTCTTATTTCTTGATGTATGACAGACTGAACATTCTCATCTTGTTAATGTTGTCTTGATACCGAATACCCTGTAGTGTTCTGGTTTTGTACAATGTCCCCTGAACATCCATTGTGCTGTACACTCACATACATGCACAAGGCTACTCCAGAATTTTCCACAGAGATCCCCATGAGCTGAAGAGGTTTAGTCACCACTTGCTTGTAAATATGTTCACATGAATGTGGGGGTTTGTTTTGTTTATTTGTTTCTGTAGTTTAGTTGCTGGGCTCTTGCTTTCCCACAGCCCAACAGGAACATTGCTCTGGTGCTGTTTATGTGTACTCTCTTCTCAACCACTCTAGAAAGTCCTCTTCACTGTCCTTGGCAAGCGCTGAGGAACTTCCGCTATCAGTTTAATTTGAAGGCTCTGCTATTGGAAAAGGACGACCAAAATGGAAGGGAATAGTCAGCTGAGGAAATAGTTGTGAGATGTTTCTTTTTTTGACTTTAGATGACATCCCTTCCTCTGTGGCACTGTTGCTGAGCACTTTGCATGGAAATAAAAAACGGAATGAATTTTCTGAAGGGCAAATTGTGGACTAAATCTGAGGGAACCAAGTGGTCTGACTACACACTAATCCAGGTATCAGTGCAGCTCAGTCTGATAGGTGTCAGGGGGAATTAATGAAATCCTTGATACGAGCAAAATTTATGAGTGTCACAGTACCAATGTTCTTCTGCCTTTGCGTAGATTTTCAAGCTACCATGAGTACTTACTTTCCCTTTTCGCATTATATCAGATTGGAATAGGGCAGTATGAACAAAGTTTGCATGCTCTGTTCCATTTCTTTTTATTTATGAATACTCAGTAGTTAATATTTAAGCCTATTAATAATATCACTTTTTACTGAACGGCGTTAAAACAGAAAAAAGGATGGGCGTTAGTCTTGCTTAAATAAAAAAACTCCCTGACGCCTAAATAGTAACTGAAATCTTAGGAAAAGATTATTGTTAATTGTACCACTGCTGGGCTAATGTTAGGAGGAGGGAACTACGTAGCATGATTTAGGGCAGTATCACACCACATTTCTGCTTAAAGAGCTGTGCTTTGCTCAAGTCCGGAGAAAATTTCTATCTGTACTTTGAATAAATAAAATTTGTTCTTGGGTACATCTGGAATCTAGGTTTCTATCTTTATCAACTGAGGATATTCTTTCTTGCCTTGACCGAAATGTTCGTAGGCTATCAGAGATGCAGAGTAGAGAACCGCAAAATCGGTGCGTCTCGGTGTTTGAGTGGAAATTCCTTTAAGGAAATTTGGTGCAGCCATGCAGGATCTGGCACCAGTAAGAAGCTGGTACTTTAGTCACAAAACGGAGAGAAGCAATGCATCATGGCCAGCTCCAAAACTGTCCTTAGCATCGTATGAAGAAGAGCACATATTTTCTTCTCAGTTTCTAGCTTTTCCTTTCTGGAAGGAAACAATGGTACAAAGGGTAGGAATGAAGATGACTTCAGTTTTTCTTTGCAGTCTGTTGACATGTCCCATTTGTTACAAAATCCTGAAGGCATCTGGGATCTCACAAAAAGATTAGCATCAAGGCAAAGCAGTGATGCATCGGCACAGACAAAAATACCATTCAGCAGTGGAGGGATACTGAGTCAATAGGTGTCAGTGCAATGGTCTGATCTATTTATGAGTCATCATGACAATAGGAGGAATTATTGATGTAACCTCCAGTGCAGCTTGGAGTTCAGAAACAAACCATCAGATAGACAAGAAGTCATTTGTGATGTCTAGATTTCGATCTAGCTATTTTAGTGCTTGGGGAGATAATGTTTTGGCTGCAGTCTGCCATCCTATCCTTTCATGGGGTTCTAAAATCATGTTACAGCTCTCTCAACATCGTGTCATGAGGGTGGTTTGTGGCTTGTTTCAGAAGCTTTGGGGAAAAGGAGGAAAGTAATTCTGTACATCCCAGATGTTTTAGTAGAGATGATTAAGGAAGCCCATTACCTTGATCCACCACGTTCATGATTCTCACCCCTTTCCACCTGCTCTCCTTGCTTTACCCCTGCTTGTCTTTGTAGTTCTGCTCCATGCTAAGATGGCTTGTGACATTCTAGCTTGGGGCGTAAACAGTAGAAGGCAGGATTTGAAAAATATACATGAATAAAAGGTCAAAACTCTCCCAGGAAAGAATAAAGTTCTTTTTTTAATATTATTCTTTTTTAAATGCATAGTTATGAAAAGCAAATTAACCTTTGGGTTTTTGAAGAGTTCACCGTGACAATGGTCCAGCTTAAAAATAAACAACTGCTAGTCCAAGTAGAGTGTCCGAAGATGCCCGGGTTGGCCTGGAGGATCACCAAGTGTGTAGTCCTAGCTTTAAAAAGTCATGCTAGTATTGCTCATCCTCAGCAGCCTGGAAGGGCAGAAGGCACAGGCCCACACATGGGAGCTGCAGGACTAATTCTTTTTAGTTCAGTGGGAGAACAAGGACTTCATTATGCTCTTGGTCTCTTTGATCTTACCTGCTGCCAGATTTGAATTTTTCTTTAGCAATGTTACAGTGAAAGGAAGAAAGACAAAAGAGAAGAACCATTAATTACAAACTTTTCACAATAACAATTGTGAAAAGAAAATCCTGTGGAAAAAGGGGAAACGCTCTTATGTGAGTCAGTCAGGGAACAGTGTACTATTGACAGATGCATGCTCCTCTTTCCCCCACATGACCTGCAGGAAATAAAATTCCTGCTTCATTTGCAAAGGAGAAGACTGTCGCCTTAGGCTTTTAAAAACTTTCTATAATGATTTTAGAAATTTGATTTGATTTTTGAGACTTGCCCTTCCAGAGGATTATAGTAAGAATGTGACCCTGAAAGAAGTTCAGGGAAATGGACAATTCACAATTAATATAATGGACACGATTAGCTAATAACTAGTATCACTATTTAGGTGTATTAAATGAATAAATTATGGTATGAGAGAACACTGTGTGCTATTTGTTATCTGACAAGTGGAGTAGCATTAACAAAAAACAAAAGGCAGATGTGTATGTATGAAGCCATAAGATAAAATTACCTGTAAGTTTTATTAGAGTAGCCAACTTAGGCTTATTTTACACAAGAAGAATGCCATTTGTTTCACTACTGTATGTGAGATCAGTGTTGCCACATCTTTTGTTTTGACGCAGACAAAAAAGTCATAAACTATTAGCAGATGCCACTTTACATGTGACTCCCAGAGGTCTGCTGAGGCTCAAGGAGAATCACTAACCTAATCGCTAACTAATCACGAATTTTTTTGAAAGGCTAGTCCTGTGTGGTGTGGAGGTTCTGTGCTGCTAATTTGACTGTGTAGACAAATATAATTTACATGCAGAAAATGAAACAATGAGTCAGACTTGATTGTAGGGTAATGCAGGTTGGAAGGGACCTCAAGAGGTCTGCAGTCAACCCTCCTGCACACAGCAGGGTCTGGGCCTCTCTGGACAACCTGCTCCGCTTCTGGGCTGTTGCTGTGGAGAAGAAAGTTCCTCTATATGTATCTGTATATCTGCACCTCTCTTGTTTCGGTTGTCTCTCATTTCTCTTCCTTCTGCCGCGTGCCACTGAGGAGTCTGGCTCCTCCTTCTTGGCAGCCTCATTGTAGGCATGTGGGGACTGCTTTTAGGTCCCCCTGAAGCTGCCCTTTCTCCAGGACGGACAAGCTGAGCTCCCTCAGGCTCACAGAGCAAGTGAGTCCTGACCATCTTGGTGGCCCTCTGCTGAACTCAGTCCAGTTATCAGCGTCTTGCTTGTGTGGGTGGGGGACGCAGTATTCTAGATGAGGTCTAATGAGTGCTAAGTAGAGAGGGATAATCACTTTGCCTGGCCGTGCTCCCATTAATGCAGCCCAGGGTGCTGCTGCCCTTCCTTGCTGCCAAGACCCCCAGGGCCCTTTCAGCAGAGCTGTTCTCCAGCCAGTCAGTCCCCAGCATGTATTTTTTTTGAGGGTTTAGTCCTTCCCAAGTGCAGGTTTTGTCCTTGTTGAATTTCATGAAGTTCCTAATGTCACTCTTAATATTTGAAATAGGTTTGTTTTGGTTTTTTTTTTCTTCATTTGGAAGTGTCAAATCCTACTCTGAGCGAAATCACTGAACTGAGTAAACCACCTGTGCAGCTACAGTTTGCCCTAGAAAGTATGGAAGTGATAGATTTAATCCTCTAGTATCATTACCATGGATTCAGACAAGAGCACCCAGTAGACATATATTCCTACCTTTTCTAGGGCAGGTAGAATCACACTTTAGTCATCTGCCATTAAGGGAAGACAAACAGTTGCGTTTGCCTATGTTGGGTTACATGCATAACTTATTTTTCACAGCAGGTTGTAAATTCTCATTTCAACTAAAGCTACTTATGTATGCTGACTGGCCAGCGAAGGACTGACAGACTGACCCCACTTCTTTATCTCCTCTGCAGTCAACCCACACTCTGAAGAAAGATCTCTGGATGTAGAAGGCGCACAGCTTAAACCACAGAGGAAAGATTTTTTTTCTTTACTGGGTATTATTTCTTCTCAGTGAAGAATAGGCTAGATCCAGACCCAAGGGATTCTGCGTAGATCACATTCAGACTAAGTATCATCAGTGACAAACGCACGGGAAGAATATGGGAGGCTCTTCTCATTAATGGCATTTGATATTCTGACAGCTTATATTTTGAAATACCCTTCAGTCCTATTACTTCCTGGGAGCAACAGCCCTACTTTAAAGGCCACTTAAAAAAATATGGAATAGGAATATTTAGAAGCCACGTTAGTCTGCCCCCGAGGTTTGTGTGGATATGGAGTAAGTACTCACAGACTGCAGCGAGGAAGGGAACAGACAGGTCTCACTCTGTGCGTCAGTGCAGGTGAGGAAAGATGAAGTGAACCACCAGAACTAAGATTTCCTGCATTCTGTTTCCCAAGTCCCCGTAGAAGGAAGTAGTTTAAACAGAGTATTTTCTCCTCTCGAAGTTTTAATGAATACTAACTCATCAGGGTGTTACAACAATCGCAACTCATCATAACTGACTTCAGTACGGTTAAAAATAATGGTTGTACCTATGGCCCTTGTAGCGCTTCATCTACTCTTTATGCAGAGCAAGTTCATTACAGAACAGTCAGAGGAGGGCAGTCAATGTGCCACCTCAACCAGGCAACAGCCAGACATAAAATGTGTACCGAGAGCCTCTGCAAGTCGTGGGCTACCTCACAGGTTTTGAGACAAAATTATTATTTACTGCTTCTGGGCCTCACTGTGTACAAAGCATATAAAATGAACACTATTTTCCACTCTTTGAAAGCCTTTACACTTTACAAACCCTCATAAATTAAGTCTCGTTATGGGAACAAGGAGAAAGGACCTGCCTGGAAATCAGCTGGGTTCTCTTCTCAGCTTTCTAATGTGACCACCACAAAAATGTTTATCTTACTCCTAAATCTTTCTCTTGCTGGTCCCTGTTTTCTTCTTGCATTTTTAGCATCGCAAACCACCAAGTTTCAATACTTCAGACTGAGATTTTTTGGTCTTGCATCTCTACATGCTGCGCCTGTAAAAACAAAAATCTTTTATGTCGTATATGCCAAAAGTAAGGGACAGAGAAGTTATGTATCCTGGTCAAGACCTAAGAGAAAATCTTACATTTCTTCATTCCTGATGTTGTACTTCTTTCCCCAGAATTCTTTCCCAAGGCATGCCATAATAGAGTACCTTCCACAAGTGTAACTCAAGCTGGATGTGATTAATAATTTGCATTTTGTGCTAAAAGCAAATCAGAGTTAATTTTGTATATTTGCCTTCCACCATTTAATACATTAGTTTCCCCATGAAGGAGGCTCTGTATTGCCTGGCATGTGATGACTCATGCCTTATATAAGTAACTAAAACATTTTATAGTTTACAGAGAAGAACGCTCTTGCTCATTATGTGGATGAAAGGAGATTGCTGCATTTCAGATGACATGTATAATTTAGGCACTTATTTCTAGGACTGTTTGGAACAGGGAATGAAGAGAAACTAAAATGTTTGAAGTGACTTGAGTGCTTCATAGTTCTTAATCTGACTAGCAAAATACACAGACCAATAACTTTAAGACTGTGCTAACGGAAGAATGGCTCTGAAACTCTAACACGCTTTTTTTTTTTTCCTCCCCAATAACAGTGTTTATTTTAAGACATAAGTAGAAACTAGTATTTGTCGGTCTGCAAAAAATCTGCAAAGGTTTCCTATGTTTTTTTTGCCAGTAGTTACCCGCTGTGCCACCAAAATGGAAAGAGGGATAGGAAATAGTATTTCAGAAAGATGAGCCAGCTGGTAAGGAAGATGGCGAGCCTGCTGCACCTCACTATTGCTGGGAGGTTTTTTTTTTTCCTCAGCCTTCTGAATGTTAGACCTTAACTGCAAAATAAGGGCATGGAGCATCCTGTATTTCAGCAATGCAGTTTGTTCAAGTGAGAATTCAATCACATCATCGTGGCTGTCCATTGGGAAATACTTATTTAATTGTGTTCTCATCAGAACATTATGGTAAGCTAGATGAAACAATTTCTGGAATTTTGAATCTGAACAACCCCCAAATGCTACCCTGTTCTGCAAAATATCTTCACAGACTTATATGCTCTGGTGAACATAGGTCTTATTTAAGAATGCAGAATTCCAATTCTATATTCTATCTCGGCCCCATTTATTTATTTATTTATTTATTTTATTTTAAATTTAACAAGACAGCAGTCTCTGTGTTTCATGGACTGTTCTTGGTGGCAGCTTGATTTGTGTATTTCTCTAGCAAATCGGGCCAGCATTTTCTGAGATCTGTGCATCTTTTAAGCAAACGTGGTGGTGAGATCCCTCTGAGCAATGACAGTGTGGCAGGCTTGTGTCCTAAGCTTTGAACCCCCTGTAGAAAGTAATATGAGATCTATGCCTTGTAAAAAATCTCTCAAAACTGTTGCATTATTTATTTATATTCTGCTTCAAGGACAACACTTTTCAAGCCAAGAGATGACACAGAGGAGCCCTGGGCTGTATAAATATAGAATCTTTTTATTTTTTTGGTTAATAGATAGAGTACAATTTTTGACTACATAAGAAAGCGTTGTTTTCAGTGCATACATTCTTCAGACAGACGGGAACAGGGCAGACAAACATTCCTTAGTGTTTTGAGTATTACATGGCACTTAGTTTAATTTCTTTAAGTCCCTAGTTACTGGCTTTCCTCAGTTTTCATTAGCTGCTTTGACAACTCGAGGTCTAAGGAAAAATGAATTGAGTCATAAGGATGTGCTGGCTCTTGTGTCACAGGATTCTTAGGCAGGACAATGGGATGCTGCTCGGTGCAAGCCACACCAGTCTTCCCATAACCGCGGCCCTTATGGCATCGTGTTTGCTTGGGGTCCCAAATGACCCAGTCCAGCAAGTTTGCTTTTCTGTGTTAACACCGTATGAAAAAAACCAACACGTCAAACAAATAAGCCAGTGCTTGGGCTCAACACTTACGTCCTGTACAATGACTGACGCCTGAGAGGGTCAAATCCAGAGTCCTCTCTGAATTTTACTTGCGTAAGATGGTGCTGGTGTCATTACTTTTGGCAAAATTCTTTCTGTGCTTTTTGTGACATACTATAAAAACAGGAAATGGATCCCAGGGTTTGGCCACTACTATTTGCAGGGAGGGGCAGAAGAATTATTGCTACCTTCTGTATTTTCTATTTACGTTACGATAAGAGAAAAATTATATTATCATCGGAGTATGATACTGATCCTGGCTAACTCCTGTGTTCAGGAAAACCCGATAATGTTTTATCTTGTTATGTAGCTATTTGCTAGTGGTGTTTCCCTGCAAACGTTTCCTGGTGTTGTCCAGTTGGTGGTGACGGGAGCTAGAGACCATTGACCCAGAACCATACCCTTACAGCTGGAGCAGGGCCAGATCAAATTTGTAAAGTAAGATCGGACATGACAAGGCAGTGCCAAAGCTCAACGTGAAGGATCAATGAGAAGATAAATCATAAACTGTTGACTGGCTGGTTACAGGCTTACATGCCGACTAATGTTCCTACAGAATACAAGAGTGTAAATCCAAAGAGAGAAGTGCCCGGCCCCTCTTGCCAAGCAGGGGAACTGAAGAGGAGGGTTTGTGTTAGTAGGACGCCTTAAGCAGAGCAGTTTACGCCTGCAGGCAGCCCTAAACGTGTACATCTCCAGCATTCAGTGGGTGCAAATCTCAGTGGTTTTGTTTGAGACCGTTACTCAGACTTTAGGTTTTTATCTGACCTTCCTTGATATCCCGAGTAAAAGGTGTGGGCCCAGCATCCTGGTTGGGACCCTCGCCTTCTGAGGATAATTTAGAAGAACCTAAGAGAAGCCTCATTGTTTGAGAAAGGACTAGGAGAAAGGTGGGATTCACATAGATAGTCACTAACTTTTGTTTTGCTTCAGATACTGATACTGAAAAATCAATAGATTACGAAGATTCTCTCGTTCAGGGAAGGGATACACAGAGGCTTCTAGATAAACCAATATAAACTAGTTTTCCTCACCTATATCGTAAAAAATTGTAATGTGACAAAAGCTTGCTTTAGATTACCTAGTTCAGCCTCTGCAAGCACAGAAAATACAGGAAATAGCAGGGCGAAACGAGTCCTATACCTGATCTTATTCAAAAGGTAGAGAAAAGCTATCCAAAGAACAAATATCAAGAAATAGATGAAAAGTAGAGAAAAGAGGAGATAGGAAACCAGACTGTTTAAAAACACCAGGCTGAATGATAACATGCAGGTGGAGGCACTTATCCCGTGTGGCAGGTGACTGTTGGAGAGAAGACAGCACGTTTCTGTGGCGGGCTCTGAGTTCCCTTAGCTCCAATTCTCTGGGGTTACAAGAGGACAAAACCAGTAGGAGTAAGCACCATCAAAGCAAAGGTGTGTGTTAATGCCAGATACTATTGAGCTCAGTCAGGTTAGATAAAGCAGGTGGCTGACAGGAGTTGAGTAAGAATCCCTGAGAAGTCTGAAAAAAAGTAATAAACATCACATCATTTAAACAATTTGGCCCCTTCTGATCCTCTAGCCAATACACCAGCCTTCAATTAAAAAGGAGGCGGTGGAAATTCCTCCCCTTTACCATGAGCTGCTTCCAGGAATGAGATAAACCTGCCAGATTCCTCCAGATCCCTGTTTCCCAGCTGAAACTAAATAACGTGGAGAGTAAGTGAGAGCCAGAGATACTCGCAGCCAAGAGGAGAACTGCTATGAAATGGCACTAGCAGGGTACTGTAAACTGGAGCCTGGCCTGCAAGCATTAGTGAAATGTTTAGTAACAATACTTAACTCTGTTATGTCTGGGTATCTCTTTCTCTTTTGACTAAAATGTTACAAATTTTACCATATAAATGAATTGCTATATTTGTTTCTACTGGGTAAACTATATACAACACTGTAAGAAAAGAACAATAATTAAATTAAGGGAGGAGAGAAAAGGACAAACAAAATATTAGTAAATAAAATAGAAGACATATGTTCAATAATACTTTTCAGGCAATACTTTTGCTTGTTACGTTTACTATAAGGAGGAAAAAAAATCTTCCACTCAAAATAAACATTGGAAACACAGCTGCCCAAACATCAGTCACTTGCCATTTCCAGAACACTTGAAGGCCGTTATCGCGGGTTCGGAGGGTGTCTGTGCTCTCTGAAGGAACGGCCATGGATACGGCTCAAGATGGCTGTTGATTTTGCCACTGCAGAGGAGGCCCCAGTGTTCAGGGGACTGTCAGTGCCACCAGGGTTTTAAAAGGTCTTGAGCACTTGAGCCTGCGCTCTGTTTCCACATCATCTCTTGGAATGCAGAAGGGCTGACAGATGTTCCTGAGAGCCAGGAGGGGACCTGGCTACCAGCATCCATCAGTGTCCGCTTGGGTCCCGCTCAGGAAACCCGCTTCGTGTTCCTCTGCTCTCGGAGAAACCTCTACAGTTCATCCTTGATCAAGTGGAAAGACGACATACTCAGCTCTCTTAGAAGCACACAGCAGTGTTTCCCATTCTTTTTCAAAACAGAGAGCATGCTTTCAGGTTTTTTTTTTCCTATATGTGCTTATTTTTAAGTTTATAAGCGAAGGGTTTTTAAACACTGTCATTTTCTTACCCTACAGAACAAGGCACAATAACAAACCATCTCCCACTGACGCCATTACCAGTAGAGCCAGACAGACTGCCTACACCTTTTTTTCTTATTGCCACCTGAATAAATTATTTCCAAAAGAAGTGACTGGTTATTTGATCAGAGCTATGCATAGTTAATATACTGTTTGATGAAAAACTGATCCAATGAGCTTTCCGGGGCTCATCAGATAATTTTTTCCCAGTAGTTTCTTCTGTTGTATGACCAGCTCTACTTAATACATAGGTACTAAAATACGAAGAAGTGCAAAAATGGCCATAAAGCAACTACAGACCACAGCTTTCTACCAGGTCCACTATGAGCAAGGGGCTCGTGAATTACTGCAGGCGATTTCCTTAATACATCGCATCTGAAGTCAAGGAGCAGTGCAGTTCCCAGGAGCCCATACTTCAGATGCTTTAGCGTTCACAGTTAACATGGTACGGGGTTTGGAGATTTGTTTCCCCCTTTGATAATACCTGAGGCTTGTTTGTGTTTACTTCAGCATGACCAGCTTGTAACCCATCATCCAGAAACATTTTCTTCACTGCTGCGAGGGTGTTCAGGCTGTCTTTGCCAAGGCAATGTCATTGTTTTGCAGGTGTTGGATTCTTTTTTTTCCTTCCTTTAGTTTGTAATTGTGAAGAAAAAGTCTTTTTCTCAGAAGAAGTCAAATCAGTGTCAAGTCTAAGAAGAGGAGGAAAGGGTTGTGCAGACCTTGGAAGAAACCGCACAGAGAGCGTCGTTTACAGATCCAGGCGTATAACTTAGGCGGTTATAGCCTTGAGTGTCAATGAACATCTTTCTCATCCTTGCTTTTTGAACTTGCAACCTAGATTCTTTCTTTCTTCCTAGATTTCTGAAGTCAACTCTGATTGACTGTTACAAAGCACATTAAATGACAAGCATTATTTGCTTATTTTTGAAGTTGTGAGTATGCGCAGGGTACACGTGGGACCTGTGTATGCATATTTGCAGGCCAACAGTCCCTGCCACGCACAGCTTTTGGGCTGGGGGCAACACGCTTTGAATTTCTCAAATTTGTGATCCGTTCAGCCCTGCATTATTAGGCTGGGGGAAAAAAAAAAAAAGCTTTGAATTACTATGAAGGGCTTAGATGCAGGGGGCATTGCATATCATACCAATATTTACCTTGGCAGGACAGTCACAAACAAATATGTGTCACATATGCTTATAGTTTAGCATGGGCTGGTATTCCCAGGATCAAACTGTTGGGCATCTGCCACAGAATCCAAAGGAAATGCTTTTTTTCTTGTTTCTTTCTAGTAAATAGCCTGTGTGCATAAAGGAAACATAAAAATGCTGCTACCCTTCTGGTGCCTCAAGGGTGTATGTGCATTTATGTGTAACTCTCATGTTGTTAATGAGTAATTTATGCACATTCACGCAGACATGTGCACATGCGCTGGGAAATTCTGTCTATTTAAGCTTAAGAAGGTTCTCAGTGATTTTGCCTTGCAGTCGTTACAGATGCATCTCTACCAGGGCTCCCTATTGCATGTAAGTTAAATAAATTGCTGTTTGAACAAGGAGAAAACGTAGGGAAACAGATGTAACCACATTGTATGCCCTGATGGCCCAAAAGAGCAGCCTACCTCTTGATACACGAGTCATATCGGCTTTCCCTGTGCCATATCCTTTCCAGGAGTGTATCCTATAGGCAGTGGAAATTAGTAAATCACAAATTGTGACCAAAATACTTTGGATTTCAAAATATTTCAGAAATATTTACGGAAGGTGAGATCCTAAGTTAAGAATGGTGTTTCAATTTTGGAACAAAACCAAAACATTAGTGTGTATGGCTGCTGTTTTCAACTGATCCCTTACAGCATCGTACTAAAGAATCCCTGCAGGATGCGTGCAGGACCGGTAGAATGAATCTTGTTTTCATGAGTGGCTTGCCGGCACTGTTACGGAGTAAAATGTGAATGAAGGAACTTGTAAATCTGCAAATGCCAATGACCGTTCCCAGCCGGGGGAGGAAGGAGTGGACGCGGTTCTGGGTTGCAGCTCCTACTTATGATTCTGATAGGCAGATTTTTAATTTACTGCGTGTGTTGCAATAGGCTTTTAAAGATAGCAAAGAAGATGCTCTTAAAACGTTTCTATTCACATCAGAGATGTGCCAGAAGAAACACATGAACCATTGTCCTGTCAGATTTCCCTTCTGTTTTCACCCAGCCTCTTCCTCCAGGCGGGGAGGCATGTCAGAACCTAGCAGGGCTGAGGGGTGCGGGGTGCCCTGTGTCAGGCCAGGCCGATTACACCGGGGGGGCCGAGTAGTGAATGACGGAGTTGTAATCTGGAGGTGGGCTGTGGCATTCCAGGTTGGGATCCATAGGAAGGAGAACAGAGTCTTCCAGCGTGAAGTCCATGGTGTCCTCTTCTACCTGTACTGCTGGCTGGTATTTGACAGCCTCGCGCTCGTGATCAGACAATATGGATTCTTTGCTCTTGCTAACAGCTCTCCGCCTGTTGAGAACAAACAGTATAATATATCGACCCAGTCGCTGTAAGATTTTGTCTCCATGTGTAATTAATAGTCAAAATTAGTTTTAAAGAAGTAAATATATAAAACATTCCCATTTACCTTTGCAGCATCCTGTAAGACAGTGACATTTTACAGATTGGATAAGGGAAGTGAATTAGGTATTTCAAATAACTCGGTGTTTTAAGAGTAGATTTAGGAGTAAATCCAGGAGTCCGGTTGCCCTGTCTTTTCAGCTTAATGCATTTCAGTGCACTATATATATCTTAGTTATAAATGCACCTGTCCTATACATACAATAATGTTCTCTCTCATTGTCCTGACACAGGTCAGTTAAAATTTGACTTTTCTGAAAGCAGAACTGAAGGCTATGACTTTTCTTTAAGTATAATAAAGGATGAAATAACGGATAATCTAGGACAGACTCTAATTCAAAATGATAGTGAAAGCAAGAGAGTGTGTTGAACACACACTTGCAGCATAGGGCAAAATCTCTCTTATATTCTCTAGCCCTTTAAAATCACTGAGCAGCACACTAGTGAAGGGCAGCGCTTTTCAACGTTACAACTGCTGGCCTGTAACTGATGCTATTAGAGAGAGCCAGCTTTCATTTTCTGCTGTCTCCTCTTATTATAGGTGATGAAGGCAGTGGGAGAGAAGCAACTTAGATCACACGGAGCAACCTCAGTGTTAAAAGTAGGAGAACCCTGGAGAGGATTTGTATCACAAGGTGACCTTGAGGAACATCACATGTTGTGGAGAAAAGAAAAAAAGGTACTTTCTGTCATAGGCTGCCTTAAAAATAATGTTTTGTTAAGCCTGGTTTCTTCCATCTTGAGGAATTCATTGGAAGAGGTCTGGATAATTTAGGGTTGGTTCTCAAAAGGATCCCAAGGCGAGAATGGCTTTTGAACTTCTCCGCTTTGTTTAGGGACCCTTTAACATGTGTCTCTTTGGGATTAGCCTCACTCACAGACTAATTGTGGCATTGCTCATGTCTCAGTTTAGAATGACTTATGAATGTGCCTGGGAGAATTTAAATTCAGGCAGTGCTCAAGCACTTTGTGTGTATGTTTCATGTGTGTTTCAAGGAACATAAAGCTACGTTCTAATAATCCTGAAAAAAAATCTGAAAAATCAACAGTTCATCAAATAATAAGTGTAATGAATTATACAATTTTATCTGTACTGCTGCAGTGCTTGCAGCCCCCAGCGGTTGATCACGGATTCAGTGTAGTGCTTTAGAAAGAGCAAAGCCAGTTTCTGCTCCAGGAAACAAAGCAAGAGCTAAGAGACAGTAACTGGAGGAAGAGGGAAAAAATCATGACTAGGAAAAGCAGCAGATCCAAGACACCAGCTGTGTGTGCTGTCATGTTTTTGTGATGGTACAGCAGAGAGAACCGCTGCAGGCCTAAGAGCAGGTTGATGCTTGGCGTGACAGAACTGTAATATACAGTAGGCCCAGCTCCTTTCAACTATGAAAGGGTAAATGTGTCTTGCTGGATTATGCTGCCATGGCTTTAGAAGTTGTGTTATCTTGCCTCTGAATCTGGAACCTGTCAAAAGCTTCAGTTTTCCCACAAGCTGCAGATATTCTCAGCCTGGCTGACAGAACTAGTGTCAGTATCATCACTTAAAATTTTTGCTAAGTCTGTAAAGGTCACGAGTGTGCGGTGCATTGGCTAGGGCAGAGCACTGGTTTATGATCTGCCCACAGCCACATTGAACAGCCTGTAGGGTCCAGCTGTAAATTATCTGTCCCCGTAGTTCTCTTCTTGGGGGAGTGTGTGGAGTAGGTGGTACCCTGGGTACCCATGAAGCCAGTCATTCTAAGGCAGGAGCTGAGATATTCAGCTACATTCAGACATAAACGGCTGCAAGGGGAGACTGGCTGCTTTGTAGTTGGCTTGACTTTAGCATGCTGTGGTGGCTTTCCATAGCATGTTTGCATCTCCAGCTTCATCTCTAGGAAGTGAATCCAGGACCCCTGAGTTGTAAGAACCAGCCCACCATGTTTTGCGTGTCTAGAATAAACTTCTGTTTTGTGACTTCTAAAATGCAAAGGCTGAGGTTATAGATTAAAGCTGATGTTACTGTGCTTTTAGACCTGCACGGGGCATTGAAACCAAATCTGTTGAGTGGCAAATCAGAAATTCTAAAATAAATAGTAACCCTGAGAATTTCAACAAAAATATAGCGCGCTCTGCTGTCATAAACTAAGTGTTTCCTCTTTGTCCAGAGAAAAATATGAGTGGAAACTTCTTCTGTGTACTATACATTTGGCAACTGTGCCTTTCTATACACACACGCACACTTTCTCTGTAGATAAATTCTGCCCTGGTATGAGGAATGGAACCACAACTTTGCTTCACTCTTTATTTATGTATTTTTCTTTTTGTTGCTCAGTTCTATTGACTCATGTCAGACAATTCCACGGATGCTCTGGCTTCTAATTTGCCAGGTATTAAAGTTGTCAGTGGAGACAGAGAGAAGCTTGAAAGTATCTGTTTAACTTGGCCCTCAGCCTACATATCTCAGAGTGCTGGAGAAAAAGAAATGTTGTTAGGGTTTAGTTTGCTGCCACAATGGGAAATTTTCAGACCCATGTAGACTACCAGCAAGTGTTCTTATTATGTTTCTGCCCCGTGGGTCAGGAGACTGGATATCTGGGAATAACTCTGCCTATCGCTGAAATCAGGCTGGTGTTTGACGAAGGACTCTTAAATGCTGACTTCTAATATTTGCTCCAAAGACAGAAAGCTGATGAGTTGGGTCAGAAGCAAGTTTTGTCATTAGTTGTCTTATGGCAGACCAAAATGCAATTAACTTTCAAAACTATTCCTTTCATCTAAAGGCATTTCCTAAATTAAAGCTATCCAAGGGTCTTTTGCATTTTTCCCTTTAATGCTCTATATTACCGACGCTTCAATCTACTCTGTTCATGAGACAAAGAAACGTACGTATGCTCGGACTGTATATTGGGAAACGAGACTGCAGCATCCCTTTTCTGTCTGTCCTTGAAATCTCATTTGCTACATAGAAGCTGCCACACTGAATCAGGCGTCAGTCGTGCCTCTGGCGGTGGTCGGTACTTGGTGCTTCAGGGGAAAGCAAAAGCCTCGTTAAGCTCTGAGCCAAATGTACTACCCTGGGTAAGACAGACAAGTTCTCCCTGAGCCCCACCGATAAACATTTTCTGACTGAAGGCATTAGATTTGATTAATCACACAATTATGCAGCTACAGAAGTTAATAATGGTTATGTAATTAAATAATTTCATTAAAAGCTAGCCATTACTTGGTTCAGTGCTTCAATGCTTTGGGGCATTAGACTGCCCCAAAAGGTGTCTCCTTGCTGATTTTGCCTCTGCCTGACTTCTGAATGCTGCAGCTGCAGGAGGCGATAAAAGAGATGTTCAGTTTTGATAAATCTGTTCATAACTGTGAATGTCTCAGCCCAGTCTCACTTGACTGTTAGTATTCTCACCACGGCACAATACTGATGATTTGACGCGTGAATACTGTGACATTCAGCTGAAACGCGTTTGCTCACAGACCCAAGCTGGTCACATTTTACACAATGACCAACCTGAAAACTTGTTTGTCCTTGCAAGAACGTGTACTGTTTGGGGCAGGGTAAGGGGAAAGAGGAGTATCCGAACGCTGCCATTTCCTATCCTCAAACAGAGTTTGTAACCTAAAGGATCCTTTTTCATAATGTGCACGTTTCTGTGGAGATCTGGTTGGGGCAACGTGTTTCACAGAATGGGATGAGCTGGCTTCAGCCTTGTTTCATGGGGTGAGACTAAAGTCAGCCAGCGCTGGACTCCTCTCTTTCGGAAAAATACCTACAAGCTAGGGACGTTTACGGGGGCAAGTACAACATTGATGAAAACACTGGAGGAACCCATACTAGAAGATTAAAAGCATGGAAATCAGTAACAGCAAATCAACTAAGAGTGACGTTCATAATTACCAGCAAAATCCTGCTACACTTCAGGCTGCATTTCTGTAGTGTCCCTGAGCCTGGTGCTGGTGTTGAGCCTGTTAGATGTAAAACCAAACGAGGTGGAGGAACCTACTGGTGTGGACCCAGCGTTGATAACTGGGAGCCTGCAGGTCTGTAAGTAGGACTGTATGAAGCAGCCTGATTACCACAGACCTTGGGCTCTCTGCTATGGCAGGCATGTGTGGTCTGTCTGTGCGGGGCCACAATACAGTTAGTAGGTCTCCTGCCCCAGACACAAGCTTGGGCAAGTGAATTTTGGTGTAGTACTGGGGGTGGTGAGAGCCGTTAGCAGTTCATGGTTTTACTGTGCTATGTCAGATTTCCTGGTATAGATGAAGCTGAAAAGTCTTGGAATTGAACTAGATGAAGGAAAAGTTAGCCTGAGTATTAAGTAATCTTTCACAATCTTTTCAGTTTTCTGGAGAGGTGTCAAAGTTGTTTAGAAGATAGCACAGAGGATAATCTTATAATAGCTAGAAGGCCTAAATGACCTAATGAGACTTTTTCATCCTACCATATGAACCAGAGATTTTGATTAGAGGTACAAAAATACTGAAATCATCAAAGAGATGGGAAATCACTACTGGAGCTGTTTATTTAAGTGAGAGGCAGCCAGTTTCTATTAGCCCAAATCTCAGGGTCAATGACTTGAGGAGGAGCATGGAGAAAGAGATGACTGTAAGAAAATCACCCTGTCCAGTGATGGACTCTGGTACCAAGAGCAGCACTTCTTCCCAGTGCTGTGGAGCAGCGCGTACCGCTTTGCAGTAAGATGCCTGAGTATCTTCCCCTCAATAGGAAAAACTAATAGACTGTTGTGTCCATGTAGAAACCCTGGCCTTGTTCGGAAGCTGTGTTTAGGGAAAGATGAGAAATTGGGCTGAGCGTTGCCAAGTAGAGCTGTTTGCCTCATGACTGCGTCTCGTAATAAAATGTAGGGGCTTTGGGGCTTTGTGACAGCTTTCATAGGTGTTTAGTGAGGCACAGAGTGATTAATTTTCTTTTTTAAATTTTTCTGCAAAGAAAGAAGAAAAGGGTTATTTTTTCTTCTGATAGTTATGACTGTTCATGGTTTGCTTTAATACAATTTAGAGGGGGTACTGTGCAGTAAGAATTTAATCCTGGGCTCCCCTCTGGCAGTCTCAGTGCATCAGTAGTCTGCTGGCACAGAGAGCTCAAGGGGATCAAGAATACATTGTTTTGAAATACTTCTGAACACAAAGTACAGCTAGAATAAAGTTTTAGCAGGCCAAAGTGACCCACTCGTGGGGCATGTGTCCCGTTGCATGTGTGGCAAAGTCGACCAGCTGGCCCTGAGACTGACTCCAGCGCTTGAAATGCAGTGAGATGAAACGCGCCGCAGCCAGAACCACACTGGGGAGCGCAGCCTTTCATACTTCTCCTTTGAGTCCTTGCCACTGTAAGCATATAGCATAATCCCAGGAAAAAGCGGCATACGTAACTCCCGAGTAGCTACTCCTTCAAAGTTACTTATATTTTGGAGAGCTCAAGTCAGGCCATAGTGCAAGGAGCTGCCAGACACAACAGTAAGTACATTTGCTATCTCAGGACGCTCATCGCAGAAGAAAAATCTTCTAAGTTCTGCTATGGAGCAAACATTTCCACACCTCATCTTTCTGAGATGATGCAAAAGGATTTGAGCCCAGTCAGCTGGGTTGTATTTTTGTTGGGCGTCTTGCATTTGGACATGAATGCCTGATGTTCCTGAGCAAAATCAGTTTGTTTCAGTGTTATTGACTTGCCTTAGGCCCAGTTTGGCTTTGGCAAAGGCAGGGCCCTCAGTGATGGGATCTGGATGCAGCATCCAGAGCCCAGAGCGGATCAGCTGGTGTCATGGGACTTGGCCAGAACCAGATAAATTTCAGAGCAACTGAGGATAACTGGGTTGGGGTGGGGGAGAGAAGGGAAAGGGATGGAGGGAGGACAACTGAGCAGATAGCAAACCTATTGTAATTTTAAACAATAACCTGATTATAGAGTCTCTGGGAGAATTTTAAAGCAGTGCTTGGCAGCGGCCTGTTAATATTATGAGATGAAACTTGACACCAGAGTCATCCCATCATTAAATCCCCTCCATGTTAAATGCGCTTCCTTGAATGCTAACTCCAGTGTCACTATCCCGGTCAATCTTCCCATCTCTTGCTACAGCTTCTGTTGTGACTTTATACTTTAGCAGTATGAAATGTTTAGAGCTCAGAAATGGTTAGTCCAGTCTAACAGCGGTCCCAGGCCCAGAGTATCAGATTCATCTTCAGTAAACTCTTGACACTGACACTCCATGGTGTGTAGTGTTGCCAAATTTTAAACTTGACAGAGAAATAAATGCAAGATAAAAAAGCAGCAAGATTTTGGCAAAAATAGTAAATGCAGCCACCCTGGTTTAGAAAACACACTAAGCCTTTGAACAGTTTTGTTTTAGAAAAGAAAGACTGTTTGAAAAGTATCCAGGGTAAATGTTTTTGATAGAGATATACAATTAACAAGGGTGACTTTATCTCCGCTATTAAACCAACACTCTCTTCTGACCTCTCCTAGACTATTCTATATGCTTTTGAGGCTTGTTTTTCAAGTTAGCGGTGCAGGAGCGCCAAGGGGTTTCATGTCCTCAAATGAGAGGGCATCAGGATGCTCTGTGACTATGTAAAAAATGTTATTTGTGCCAATGATAGTCTGCAAGACTAACAAAGAAAGAAGCTGACAAAATATCTTTCTCAGCTGGACCTCAAATACTCAGTGAAGGATGTGGCCGAGAAAAAACACATCTCTGTCCATTCAATGGTAGCCGAGGTCCTGGGAATAAGGAGACAACAAACACAGCTTGCTGCAGGGTTTGCTTTTATAGCAGACCTCTGGTAAGATGGTCTTTCGCGGTCTGGCTGGCACAGAAAGTATCAGGTATCCCATGATGAATGGAATCCCCATGGAAGCGTTGACTGTAAATGGGGAGAGCCCCAGCCGGCGTGGGTCAGGCAGAGATGCACTGAACCCAGCAGAGCCGCGTTACTTCACCTTCGCTCCCAGTGGGCCTGATAGCGATTCAGAAGGTTTTCCTGGAAATCTCGAAAGAACAGGCTGTTATGGAATTTTTGTGTTTCTACATCTGGCTGGATGTTGATTTTTCTGATTTTTCAGCAGAAAGCCTGGAAGGGGGAGAGAGAGAGCCTTCCTCTGCCAACTATTTGTCCAAATGCGGCAAATGCAGTAGGGGAAACAGCAGTTGGAGGTGACTGACAGAAATCTTTAGAAGGATAAATCCTATCAAGGAGGCTGTTTGTGTGTGTGTATGTGTTGGATTTGTATCAACATGACATCATGCAGAAAAGAGAGGTAAATTAGCCCAGGTAAAGCATCAGAGTAATGCAGTTCCTGACATTTGAGCTCTTTTTTTTTTTTTTTTTTCCGAGCTGATGCCATTTGGTCTCCATAGCAATGCACTGTGCTGTGCAGAAATCCTCTCAGTGTGTGCACAGGATAAAAACATGGAACCGCATCTAGATCTCTGCTAATCCCCCAACAGGGACAATGCTGGGACAGTAATACAGAGGAAATATTGCTGAACAACATTATTCCTGAAGTCACACTCATATCCAGGAGAATCTGTAACATTCGAATGCTTCTAGTTAGTGCTGCAAGGCTCTCTGGCCTTCCTTGCGTAACCTTTTCCCTTTCCTCTTTCTTCTTTCCTGCCTTCAAGCATCATAGGAATTTGTGGTTTTAAGGCCTGAAAAGACAAGTAAAGCTCCTTCTGTCTTGCTTTTCTCTCTGAATGAGGGAGTTAGCCCCTCTGAAATACTGATGGGTTCTGACTATGCACTCTCATGCGAACTCTCCCATACTATGCAGAAATTGCACTAGTTTTTTCTCATCTATGATTTCTCTTTAATGCCAAAAAAAAAAGGTGACTTGATGTAGAACAAGCAATTGCTCTGATGGGAAAGATCATTGAGTTTAATACAGAGGAAACTCTAGGCAATTCAGTAGAAGTCTAATTAGCTTAATTAACTGAATAGACACGGAATTCCTTGCTACAGAATTGTTTCTTTCTTAATATTTTGGGTGGTTATTCTTTGAAATTCTACAAGTTGACATTTGAATCAGTAACATGGGTTACTATTGTTATTATACTTTTCTAGGAAAGTGGAGAAGAGCAGTTTCACTACCAGGTTAACACTCTGCCTGTGCCTGATTGTGACAGAAATATAAAGAACTGTGTGGTAACCGATAGCTTAAAAGCAAAATATCTGTTTTTATTCTTCTGTGATTATCTGTATTGTGAATGGATAAACATATAGCAAACACTGGCACAGCCTCTATTTGTAAACCAAATATGAACAATATAATTCATAGGGTAATGAGCAGTATAATTCATAGGTGGGATTAAGGGATTTCTCTGTAGGACTGTCTTCATAGCTATGACAAAGCAAATGTAGAAATCATGGTTCTGGTAAAAGCTTTGCAGTGCCTATACTGTTCTTTGCTATACATGCCTTCTTAAAGGTGCCGGTCCTTCCCTGTGTCTAACGTTAGCTTTGTTAGACACCGGTATAAATCTAAATGTTATTTTCTGGATTAATAAATCAAATTCTTCAAAGTTTGTTCCACAAGTGAAAGAGAACACTGGAGAGGCAGTCAAGAATCAGCTACAGTAGGTATGTATATTCTCAGCTCTCTTACTGCTGTCACTTGCCATGTGCAGCATATTCCGCCCCAGGGGATCAGATCATGAACAGGAGGCACCAGCTTCGCTAGGGAGCACTCGCTTGGTTTTTTGAATGTGATTCAGCATCACAAGGCAACTTGGCATTTTGGAAGAAGAGTTAACTTGATTGACGAGACATTATGTGCTCAAAGCTGACGGAATGATTTTTCATTTTTATCACGTCAATCAACGCTTTTCATGTTAATTAACCTTCGTGTAACTTAAATGCAACAGTGCAGTGTTCCTTTCAGAGACTGGAACTCTGTTTTATGTTTAACTTCTTTCTGGAAGCAACGTTTACATTATAACTTTCTTGATCTTAAAATACATTAACCATGGTCTTTCAGTTATAGGAATGAAATCCAGCGTTGCTTCTCCTTCTAGCTTCTTTAGATAGTCTAACAGTTTTCCTTTTGGAATCAGAAACAAAATTGCAAGTTTCACAGGTGTTTTTCTGAATGGGAAACTGAAAAAGAAATATCAAAAAGTACTTACGCCAGAGCCATGATCCCATAAGGCCAAGAACGGATTTCCAGCCTCTTTGGGCTCTTTATCTCATCTGACGTCAACACCATCCCGCTGTCCGACTCCTGAGTAGCAAAAGAAGAGAACGTCAGCAGAGTGTTAAATGAGCATGACAGCACTTTTAAATTAGAAACGGCCTCCACGGGGAGAGCGTGGAGAAGAGTCAGACTAAACCACTATTAAAGTCAGTAGAGAAGGAAAGCCAAGAAGTTAGAATACCAAATTCCAGCTATCTTACTTTGTGATGATACTGCTTTTAGGCAAGTTGATAGAATTTCACTTTATAAAACTGTCTCCAGCTACAGAGCAGACAAAGCCAGGGCAGGAGAATGCAGCTTCTCCTTCAGTGTGGCCTGTAGAGGTTGGGGACCCCTGTCTGTGCAGTTATCGGGGAGAGACTGCCAACAAGGTGACTGACCAGCTGTAGGTCTTGTCTTGTAGTGTCACATACTGACACTTGGGTACTGGGACTAATATAGGAGCTCCCAGCTATTCTATGTAATCACAAGATTCCATCCAACAACCGGGGGGGGCAAATGCATTAAAACTCTCAATTGTGTTGTATTTAGTAAAGTGCTGAACACATAGATATGTCCAGTTGGTGTATGAAATTAAGCCCATTCTTCAGAATATTCTGTTATCAGGGCCTATGTTATCGGTTTTTATCCAGCTGTTCCTGATAGTGCTGCTACTTAGCCTGAGAACATTTGCCTTGGTTTTGTGATGATAAAGTTTTTTGAGCTGTATTTTGAACGAGCACCCTTAAAACGAACGTATAAAAAAATAATTTGACATTTTCAAACTTGAAACTGGTATTAAGCATGACATATGGATACCATCTAGGTAGGATAGGTGGGATATGAAAAGACAGAAATTCATAAAGAATATATCCAATAATACTGGCTAGGCTCCTCAGAGAAAAAGTACCCGAAATACCCACTAGAAATACACTATTGGAAACACTGAAATGCTAAGGAAGTGGAAATTCAGTATTGTTTTGGCAAATCCAGGTGCTTTGCGAAGATCTATAGCCTAAAAGGCTCATTGTGCTTTGGTTATTTGATTTTTTTTATGAGCTGTCCAACAAAACTGGCTTGATTAGTTTTAAAGTTGAGGTTGTGATTTCGCTGCACTTAAAAGTTGAGTTCAAGGTTGCAATTAAGATCAAGCTGCTGTTGTGCTAAGTGCTATATAAGTTCACAGACATGCACAGTCCTTGTTTTAAGTAATTTAAAAAATATTAAATGTTCTGGGGGATTCCATTGCATTTGAACTATTTTGCGATGCTGGAGAGTTGCATGTCTGTCTGTCCGTCAAAACCAAGAAAGCAAAAGACGTCAACATGGGAAGTGAAACTCTAGTTAATCTTATTTTACCAGTCAAACTGATGGAAACAAAAAAAAATAATCCCAGCAAACAATAAATGAAAAGCAAAAGCCTTTTTATAAATGCTTTGGTAATATATCGGTTGTTAGTAAGATCAGCCTAGAAGCTGATTTTCAAAGTATGAAGTAAAATCCTAAATTAATTAGGTCTGTCAAAACCTCAGCAGAAACCAGCTTTTCTCTCTGGTTTTTATCTTGACTATTTCCCCTTAAAATATGTGGTCTAGAAACAATTTATCTGAGTGCTGCTTTGCATTTTGCTTAGGGAATTGTTAAAAGAATATCACCAGAGACTAGAGATAAGCCTCACAATTGCAGGAAGGTGTGGTAGAGCATTTTCAGAGATCCTGGGCAACTATTTGAAATAATGACCTAATCAGTATTAATGTCTTGAGAGGTAAGATAATTTTAGTAACCCAAGTGCACTTACTTTGTCCAAAAGTAGATCACACCATAATTTTGCTTTAAAGGATCCTCGTTGAAATATCACATTTATTTCTGATCTGTTAAGGTATCGTTAGCCTGTTTTTTGAAACTTTCCCCCCCTTCATGTAAGGACTTACTTTAAAATGCCACAAACTGGGAGCATTTAGGAAAGTAATTCTCCTGCTGGCAGCAGTAATCTCATATTGATACCGGATCTATCTAGTAAATGCCTTTGTGTGATTCAGAGGGACAGATTTTTATCCTGCAAGAGGAAAGATGCAGGAGGCAGAGAAAATTCTGAGCCTTCTAATCCCTAAGATGCACCGATAAAGGCACAGAAATTACATCTGGCAAAATACTAGGGAATAATGGCCCTTAGTTTGTGCTAACAAGAAAACAGATGAGAAATACACTATATTTGTCAAGGACGTGAAATGTGTCCGGGACAAGCTGTAGCCAGAGACCTGGCCCTTCCCAAGAGAGCTGCTGTGAGGAATGGCTGGCCGTGCCAGAGGGAGTCTCGGCGGGAGCACAGGGGACGGTTCCGTGACTTGCAGAGGAGACAGACTGGCTTCTTTCTATAAAACTGTACACATCTTTCTTTCCTCTTACTGCCCGTAGGCGTGTGACCCTTGCCCTCTTCCTCTGCTGGAAGGTTTCCTGAGGGCTTCATGCTTCCTCCCTAAACTTCGATCTGCTCCAAACATGGATGCGTTACAAAGCTCTCTCCTTAGTGGCACAGAATCTGTCACTGAGGCAGGTGGTGTGGACTGCATATGGCACTGCAGCCGGTCAGTACCAGAACCATAGAGGAAATTCATCACTTGGATGGATTTTTTTGGTTTGTTTTTTGTTTTTTTAATAAAGAAGAAAAAATAGAGAAAAACCCAAAACCCTCCGCCATTGGAGCCTGTAATTTCAGAGGAAGCCACCAAGCAGAACCATCATTCCGTAACAAAACAAGCTTTTGTTTTCCATGGGAGTGAAAACGAAACGTTTCAACACTCTTCCACCCTGCAGTGCCATTAATCTCGCAATAAATATGTTCATTTAGGGTGAGGAAAATCCAGGGTTTGAGCCCTTTGTGTGAATCAAGCAGAGCAGGAACTTGAATCTTGGTCTTGTCTATCCAGACCTGAACGCTATCACCACCACCAAGTTATTGCCTGTCTCAGCCACCCAGAATGTGTTCTGGACATATTTCCTTCAACAGGCTCCATTTCAGTGAGCTGCCATTGTCTTATGGTGGAAAAAACATATTGAAATATGTAATATAAATCTCCTTAGCCTGATCAAAGCCAGGATAATTATGCATGAGCTTCTCTTTAAATTATTTGTTAAGAGAAATGTAGGTCCCTCTTTGTTGTCACACAGACCTATGTGTGAGATGCTAGGGCCAAATCTTCTGCTTGATTTAAAGCTTTTTCTTACCAAACAGATTTCAAAAGCTCTAATAACTGTTTCTGGTGCTGGTGACAAGTGATCTGTGAACCCGGAGGAGAAGGATGCAATCACCTCACTTACCTCATGCATCACTTTCTCCTTTTCCACTGGCACCTCATCAAATGTCTTCACACTCAGTGGCCGCTTCTTGCTGTTGTTACTGAAACCCAGAAAGTTGAGGGGTCAGCGTAAAACCCAAGCAGATGCTGCACCAGTTGGTAGCTCAATTAACATCCCTGACACAGCCCAGTTTCCTGGACCAGTTTTCTTTTTTCATGTCTTGTAACTAATAAACAATACCCTGTCTGTCCAGCTCCATGTTGAGAGAGGACAACAAACAGTGCCCAGCTATACCAAATCTTTCTTTCCCTTCTACCCCCTGTATATATTTTTCTTACCCAGTTTCCACTGCGCTCCAGCGATTAACACAGTTGTTCAAGTTTTCTTCCACAGGGCAAGTTTTGGTGTTAGATTCTCCATCAGGACACAAGGTGATGTTCAGTGGAATATAGTCTTTCCCATCCTATATAATTAATAACATAAAAGAACACAAAGCTAGTAAAGTTCATCTTGTGCTGCATCTCGGATGTAAAAGGATATTGTTCTTTACGGAACTTTACGCTGAGAAAGGACTAGATTTTATTTTAATTTACTTTATAGTGCTTCTTCAAAGTGATTATGATGTTCTTCACACGTGCAAGTTAGAATATATGGGTTTATCCAACATTTACTGTGTACAAGGCTTTGTATGAGGAAGATGGTACACTTTGGAAAACCTACGATGCAGAATGGCTGGAAATGGTCTCTCATGTGCCAGGACTCATCTGCAGTTGGTGCGTTTTCTCTTCCAGGCATCTCAGCCCGAGCTATTGCTTCACTGGTCTTTATAGCGATTACAAGACTTCTCAAAGTCCCTCCCATATGGCACATCAATGCGACGGTTGTATTGAGGGTGCCAATACATGTGCATCCAGTTTTAAAGTAGAGGGCTTCGGTGACTTTCACAGCAGCATCGTCTTCGATGAGTTTGCAGCAATTTCTTTGTGATGATTACTACGTTCCAGATGTGTGGCTGTTCTGCCTCAGTGAAGGTGAACGGAATTTCACCGATCTGCACTTCAGGAAGGCAGTCCCCTATATTGTCCTTGCGTTGGCCTCTTTGGGAATGCCAAGGGACCAGTCTCAGGGACAAGTTTAAGCCCCGTGTGTGGTAGAAGGGAGGGAGTGGCATGAAGCCACAAAACCCCTATGGGCGGTAGGACTTTAGCAGATTTTGGAATAGGTAGAAGAATATTGCCTGTGTATAGACTTTTTGCTTATGTTCAACTTAAGGAGTTGCGGCTTAGGAAGAGCTGGTCCTTCCAATGGTAGCCTTAAGGGATTTTATTTCTTGTCCTTACAAGAAATTGATGCTGCAAATTTAATGGAATTCAGTATACATCTTAATAACCTCTGCATTGTCATTACACCCCTGCAGTAATCTTCTGAAATGACTCTTCCTTTAAGTCCTAAAACTATTTGTCCAAATTTCCCTTTGCTTGATTTTTTTTTTTTTTAATTTTGAGAAGCAGTTAAGTGCCCTATTCCCTTATCATGATTTTTATGTCTCCTTAATTTACTTTGGTTATAGGATAAAACTCACAAGCTCTTCATGTTGCAAACTGGGCCCTCTTCAACTCAGCTTCACTAAATTTGTTTACAAGCAGGAAGGAGCTGGAGGAGAGGGTTTGATATCTTCTTAAATTAAATTAACAGTTACATAACTGGTCTGGTTGTTTCTACTGAAGAAGAAAACAACTGATTTAACTATTATGAAATTAATAATTATGTAATTGACTTTCTGAGCTCTAAACTGCACCTGAGAGCACTGATGAACGTAAGCTCAGAAAATGAGAGAGAAAGTTCAGACCAACTACTGGCAGTTTACTATGTTGGAATCTAATTAAAATTGTTTGTGAGATAAAGCACTATTGTTCCTCTAAGGGGCAACTGAGCCTTTTTTTAATTAATGTAAGTTTCTGCTTATTATGGAGGGACAAACATCTAGTTTTGAAATATAATCCCCTTTGAATAGTTAACATTTTCTTTACTCATCCCAGTAGCCATTTTCCTTGTCACCTCTGTTATGAAGTCAAATCTAATATTACTGCTCGACATCGTCATTACCTGTGTGCACGTATACACATATCCACATATGTATACATCTATATGCCCGCATTTGTCGCAGAAATGTTTGCATTGCTGTACCTGCTGTACATTGGCTTGAAGAAGGTCTCCCAAGCGCTCCACAAGCTCAGTGAAAGTGGGTCTCTCTGTGGGTACTCCATGCCAACAATCCAGCATTGTCTGGTAGCTAGAGAAAAACACAGGTATTAAGAAAGGAAAAAGATAGGAACTTTGCTTCCAAATTGTTTCTTTCTGCTGCTGCTTGTTTTGGTCATTGTTTGGATAGTTTTGGATTTAGACAGGGTCAAATCTCCATGTGCTGGAGTTCTGTTCTAGTTTCCATGTAGGATGCTTTTTCCTTCTGTATTCCTGCCTCAGCTGAGCCTGTAAGCTTTGTCTTTTCACCTAAATTAAAATTTAATTGCAGGGCCCCACTGGTATTGCTGAAATAAGTCATAGTGACGGACACCTAGTTTCTGCCACAGAATTGGAAATCAAGGCAGACATGGTAGTCTCCTGAACTATGATTGACATGAAACTTGTTGTTGGCAAAGGTCAGGATGACTTGGTCTGTCTTTAGCATTTGTCTGTGGTATCAGGACACGCAAGATATGCACAACTACGTTTGCTGGAAACAAAATACATAGCTGTCATCTGATGAGGTCTCCTTCCCTCTCCACGCTTAAATACAATCTCTTTTCTAATACTTCAGTGGCATGTATCAGCCCGCAATACAAAACCTGGTGCTCTTACACTTCTGGAGTAGAGTACTCTGGAGATCTCATCCGGGTTCCTTCTTTGAGCCGTCGGCAAAAGTCCTCATCTATCTGCACTCCAGGGTATGGCGAGGCGCCTGATGGGAGAAATAAAGAGGAGGCTGCAGAATGGCACAATCCCTATTTCCCAGTCCAGTGAATTAAACACGTATCGATGATTTCTGCTGAGCATTCGAGATTACCTAGAGTCTGACAGCAAACGAAGCTAGAGCAAAGAAGGGGTTGCAATCACTTGCTGTCTGCATGTTTTCTTTGGAAACCTGTTATAGACTCACTCTGCCTCTTTAGAGATTTCAATCGTGCTGTCTCCTCTGCATTCGTAACACAGCCAGGACCACTCCAAGGTAAAATATGGCAGAAGAGAAATAAATTTTATTAGTTTGAGAGTTTAAATGACCTCTTGGTCAGTAGTAGAAAAGTTCCAGCTTATTCAGTTGGTTATGTACTGTTTTCCAAACTGTTAGTCTGCTCGTATCCTGCCCTAAGTTAAATACACGTGCAGTCAGTGCTGCTCATCATTCGTTGCCTTAGAGCCTGTGGCCTCACTGGCCTCTGTGAGTAAGTGCAGAGAAAGCTGTAGGCATCTGGCTCCTGCAGAAGGCTGTGAGAACCTTGCAGTTCAGCCTCCGATGTGGAACTGTAGTCCTCCTCTCCTGGTTCACCAGTGTACTTTTGTATATGTATTATGCAGCCCTACAGGTAAAAAAATCTTTCAAAAATGACTTCCCAAATTTTTTGCCTTGTTTTCTTTTCTGAGGGTGTGTTCAATGCTGCTTACGGTGTGGGCTACTCAATTGTTCGTGTGAAACCGGGGAGGCCAGTACATGGCAAATGTGATTGCTTTTGAGAGGTAGACTTCCGTAAAGGGACTGGTGGTATTCTATTGACTTATACAAAAGTTGGCCTAGTCATCAAAATGAAGGAGTGAGACTTATTTCACTTTCCTGTATAAAGGGTTATCTTTAGAGGAATGACTAGTATAAATCTATGTATGCCTTGAATGCGCTCTTCTCCTGAACTAATGAGTGAGTGGGGGCTTTTCAGAGGTTGTGATCTCTGTTGTATGCCACCTGCACTTTATGATGCACCGTAAATAATGGGAACAAATGCATAATTTGAGAAAGTGCTCTGGCATCTGAGTAATCCAGCCCTCATAGGTAAAATTCAAGAGATGTCCACAATGAAGTTTGAAAGGTTACTGAGCTTACTACTGTAGACAGACCTAAAAGACCTAAAGCTTTCCTCCCTTCCTTCTCAGCAAAGGCTTCACATGCAGTGCAACCCTTGTCTTTCACTTTTGGGCATCCTAGAGGCTGGATGGTGAATTTGGAAGAAAATTTAATCAAGTCTTAATATATGGGATTGAATGGAATCTGGATGTGTATCCAGCCCTCGAGGAATCTCTATATGATTTACTGTCTAAAACATTCCTGCCTATTTTTTTCGCCGTTTGGGAACACCATCATGTGCTGTGCACTTGGGGGCACAACAAACACAGCAGAAATCTTTTGGATAAAAGCAGTGAAGATGGTGCCAAAATGTGGCTTTCCCAGAATGATTCTACTCCCTGAATCTGACTGCTCAATCTGCAAAACTATGCACTGGGGAGCAAAGATCCCGGCAGCTTCCGAAGACTGCATCTCAACACAGCAAACAGACTTCAGTGACATTCAAAACTGAGGGACACTTAGCCACAGCAGATCTGAATTGCCTTGATGTGCCAGTATCAGATCCCAGAATTAAGAGTGTTTCCTGGAGTTAGGAAGATTGGAAATAGTCAGGAGCTTTATTTCTGCTTTATATTTTCCTTCCAAGTTTTGTCTTGGCCTGTCATTATGATCGTAATAACCTGCTAATGTAATGTTCAGTTCCCATGGCATCACTCATTCGTCAAAGATCTCAAACCGGGCTTCTATCAACTCTCAAGGTCTCTCTGAATAAAGAGATGGATAGAAACTATAGCGTCACTTTCCCACAGTCACACTGTACCAAAAGGCTGAGGGGAGGAACAGGCTCTGGGGGCACTGACTGTTGTCCAAGCTACTGAAGTGCTGTCTGTGCACATCTCCTGAACTCTCACTGCAGGTTTATCTTTACAAACCTTTACAAGGTACTGAGGCTTCACAAATCCATCTGCCCAGTTGATCCCGTATCTGTTTAACGATGGCTCAGCCTCTCAAGAGAAGTGAGCATAAGCCTCACCTGACCTAGTTGGCCCTAGATTGTCAATATACTGGGGCGCAACACTGAAAACAATACCCCTCCTTAGAGAAGAGATGGGCTGCACGGCCATTTTCATTCATTTCTGACAGCGTTATGCGATTGTTGTGCCACCATGGCCAACCGGTTTCCATTAGGAGGAGCTGAATGGAGTCATGCCATTGATGAATGGCTGTTTTACACTGACCGTGACCGTGCTGATGTGCAAAAGAAACCCCTCAGTTTGCTGAGTATCACTGGCCGGATCTGGCTCATGAGCACAGCAGATAAGAATTACTCTTGCAAATACATTGATTGGAACTGAGACCTTGAGGGCAACACGGAAGAATTGGATGAGGTGGGATGGAAAATTCCATTTGATCTCACAATCTGAGTTATCTTTCTTTGATTACATCATTGATCATATCAAATTCAATACGTTGGTGAAAGCAAGTACAGGGAAGGCAAAGAAGAATAATTTTTGATTGCAAGATCTTCTGGTAGTTTGTATTTTGACTGGTGCTGGCCTCCTACCAGCTGGAGGCAGCTCAGATCATAAAAGCAAGGAACTCTCCCTTTTCCACCTCCACTCACCATTGCACTTCATCTGGACTATGTGATAAGCCTAATCACTTGGATTTGGGAAGCTGAGACAGCTTGGGAGAAATGTAGCCTGAAACACATGGTGTAAGGTCTACACAGGACATTTTCCTTAGGGGAAATTTCTTCCAAAATGCTCAAAGATGTGGCGTGCACTGGATACAGAAGTACTCTTTTGATCTTGGTGTTATTTTAGCAGGATAATAAGATGCTGATGTTATACTACTAGGCACTGCTTGTTTACATAATTATCATTGATTGCTTTTTGAACAGTGCACATTTAAATTCCAGGAGACACCGACATTCTGTAATGCGCCATGTAAGTGATTTCAAGATGTATGAAATATTGCTGGCGTTACCTGACATGAGGTGAGCTGACCCCATTTAAATAATGCAAAGCTCCATGCAATCTCAGCCCCAAATGAAAATTAACAGTCTCTGAAGTCTTGTTTTCCCTGTGTATCACCAAAATGGATCCAGCCTGCCAGCCTTTCTGGAGGAAGCCTGTCGTGCATTCAACTTCTGACCCTCTGACATGGGAAAGACCCATGTCTAAACTAAAGTGTGCCTTTTACTAATCAGTATTTTTTCCTTTTTTTAGAGGGTGCTAAATCTGTGGGACCCAGTAAAAAGCGGCAGTTGTAAATGGGAGCCAAAACATACCCTGTAGCAACGACAAATAACTTCCATCCCCTGGCTCTCAATGATCTGTGAAACTTTTATATAAGAGAGTTCAATCAGTGACACAAATCCTTAATTAAATATTTATCGTGTGAGCTGCAGATGTGAGTAGTGCCAAACCACAGCCATGCCTGGATGATCCGTATGAAAAACCCTCTTAGAGAAAATGACTGCTTTTGAATCTGTGCCACGGATTGAAGAAAGTAGTTTGTGATCTACGTCATAACGAGGGCAGAGGCTGCTCTACGGATGGCAGCCCTTGGAGTAATTTAGTAGATTCCTCTGAATTCAGAAGAGGACAGTCTATTGTTCCAAGTAAGCACCTTCATTAAGAAAAGAGACTATCTAAAATTAAAAGCAACCAGATAAATTATTTTTAAAAATAGTTAAAATACGGATAAATTTCAGTGACTTAGTCATTAGTCACCATCATTAAAGGCCAAATGACCTGAAGTTCACATCTGTTAAACTCTGTCAGAACCTCTGGGAACAGTATCAACACTTTGCCTTCTTCAGTGGTCCTCGCCATTCATCAGTATTCAGTTCATTTGGTTCCTTGGAGATGTCCAAAGGAGAGACGGTCCCCTCTGAGCGCGTCTCTGCATGCTAACGCTAATACGTCTTCTCAAATAATCTGTTAGAACTGGGGCATTGCCCATGCTTCTGGAGCTTTGTTTTTCTGTGGGATTTCAAAACACATGCAGCTGGTGATGCAGTTACAGAGCCGTGGAGGTGTTACACCAAGGTAGAAAAATTCTAAATAAATAGGACTGAACTTTGGAGAAAGCAATAACTGCCACTTGTTTTAACCATTTGAGTATGAACTTTCTGTTTTGCTTGCTGATACAAACTAGAGAAAAATCCAAATCAAAGACTTGGACTGAAACCAGGTTGTGATCTTTGCAGCCAGCCCTAAATAAAGATTAGGATAGGAACAGCTCCAGACTTTGCATCCAGATCTGGACTTGGCATCTTGAGCCCAATCATTAATTTCAACTGATCCATGAACCAAAGATAGTAGGAGATTACAGCGTTTGCTTTAAAATTCAGCAGCTTAAGTTGACAATGCTTCTTGTTTTCTTTGTCTGCGAACGCTGATTAAAAAACCAGAGCTGACATTCCTAAATTCCCTCAGGAAAACAAAACTTGCCACGCGGCAAGGAGAATTTGAGAGCGGCAAAGTCCAACTGTCTGTAAGAACTGCTTGTCTAAATTTCAGGGCTTTATCTGCTGGACGGTAACCAGATCTCAGTGAGGCTGAGATTTCCAGCAGCAGCATACGATGAAATCTATAGTACATAAAGAATGCCATTACTGCGCTTTCAAAAATGTTGTGGCTTGCAAATGATATGGCCAGAAGAGTTATGCATTCTACCTGCTCGCTGCCAAAACGACTTACGCAGAGTCTAGTGCTGCTTCTCCTATCAACGTGATGGCAGCTGCTGCCAATACATTTTTCTTACTTAGAAAAATCTTGCTTAGATTTTGTGGGGAAGGTAATCAAGCTGGGATAAAATGTCATGTGGGCAAACTCCCTTGTGTTCCGTGGGCTGCCACTAGCAACACCCGACCACTATGTCAACAGCAGCACAATCCTCTGCAACCTTTGAGCTGTGTGGTTTCCTGAAGCAGACTGCTTAGGGGAAAATATGGTTTGACAGGGAAACTTCTTCATCACTCTCAAAGAAATATTTCACTCCCGAGCAGCAGAGGCTTGCGTTATCTCTGTGCTCTCTTTGTTTCAGTTATTACAAATGTTAGGTCCAGGGTTTTGGATTTTGTTTTGTCCTGCCCTGCCCGATATTCACTGTTTTCATGTACTTTGCCAGGTGGAGTTCTCATTAACTTCAGTCCAGTGACTTTATTTTGCACCTGATCTGCACTGTGCGCTTGTACTAACTGAAACAGAAACGTGGCACCATGTTATCACCTTTTGTTAAAAGCTTTTCTTAGCAACAGAGCCATAAATTAGGGGGAAAAAAGGGGTTTTAAACCATTCTTACCTAGAGAAAATATTTCCCATAGCAGTACTCCAAAAGACCATACATCGCTCTGCGTCGTGTAAATTTTGTCGAAAATAGCTTCTGGAGCCATCCATTTGAGTGGAAGTCTTGCCTAAGAAGGCAAAAGATACAACACATTGCCAGAACTGTTGTGACTAATCTGCTCGAGCCCGAAGGGAATAAAAACTTGACGTTAGCATTTCAAGTTTCTTCCACTTACGTCTCCTTTCCGTACGTAGTCAGGGTCTTTGTAAATATCCCTGGCTAGTCCAAAGTCACAGATCTTCACCACGTTGTGCTCTGAAAGAAGGATGTTCCTTGCTGCCAAGTCCCGATGGATGCACTGTGAAGGAATGAGGACAAGGAAGATCAGAGAGTGGCTCCTGTCTGGAGAAGGAGCCACTGCCAGAGCTGAAAGCGTGAGACCTTCTGTGGAAATGGAAAGATAAATGAACTCTTGCTGGAGGCAGGTTAGAGAAGGAAAATGTGTGTGGGAATCTGCTGCAAATATACTGTCATATGCAAAAGAGAAGATAACTCAGGGAGCGAGCTGAGTATTACAGTCAGTTTTCTAATTTTTCTATGTGAAATAACTTTCCCGGTTATGATGAGGCGGAGGGAATGCCATTTTCCAGTTGATTGTTCTGCGAGAAATTTGGGAGAGTCCAAAGAGCTGCAGCTCCATTTGCAAATGCGGTTCCACGGGTGTGTGTGAGACGGGGGTAACTGTAGTTGCGATGTCTGTGTGTGTTACCCTGGTACTGCGTGCAAAGCGCAAGCTCTCCGTTTTGTGCATGCTTTTCTATGCATATTGCATTCAATTTACTTGAAAAGCAAGCATTCCACAGGCTACAAACATTCTTTTTTTTGTATCCAAAAGAGGCGCTAACTTTGCTGATAGTCTCCAACATTGCTGACAAGCTAAATAAATAGCTGGATACTCCTCCTTCATTTTTCAGTAGTACTTTTGTTGACCATACTAGATGGACCCCTCTCTATAAGAAGACTTTTATGCATTTATTTATGAGACAGTTCCGTGAATTGTCTTACAGTCTGTATTCACTCCTTCTATCTAAACTCTCACGTTACAGATGCCAGTCCTTGTCGCCAAGAACATGATGGATATTCCTGCACAGCTCCTTCAGTGCTACTTACTGCTTAACCACCAGAGCTAATGGGATCTCCCACACTTTAATATAAGAGCAAAAAGCAGATTACTCAGGCTCAAAAGCATATTTGGATTTCTTCATATCAGATACTCATGATTCTGTGAAAGAAGTTTAGCCCTGACGTTTTAATGAGCTCACTTTTCGGGAGGCGAGAAACTCCATGCCTTTTGCCACTTGGAAGCTGTAGCAAATCAGATCCTCCAAAGTCAGGGGCCGCTTGTACAGGTCCTCAGCATCTAGGAGAGATCACAGACATGGTGAGACACTGGAGCAACTGCTCCAAACCTTTTTGGCACTGGTGCCGCTTGCACGCTGATGGTCCCAGCCCTACATCTGAGTATTGTTACATGAGCTCTCTACTAGGATTACAACTCTGGTTTAGGAACCACTGACCTAGAGGCAGAAGATCAGATGATTAAGAAGGTTCCATCCAACATTAATCGTGCCATTTAGCTATTGGGAAAAAACCAACATCTGGGGATAAAAGTGAGGGAAGTTTTTTACAGTGAGTGAGTGACAAGACTGGGGACAGACTGGCCCCACAAATCTTCTGGTAAAATATTGCTCTTACTCCTCTTACACAACAGGAGCAGCTTTCTATGCATATGTTATTGCAGATCTCTTTTTGTGAGAGAGTTGGAATGGGGCACAGGCAAGAGAAAGAATTTGTGATTTCAGGAACACGTCAAGCTGTATAAGGGCTTGTAAAGTGTGTGACTGTGTGTGGCACTAGCCAAGTAACAGAAATCTTTACAATAAAAAATCTGGGGTTAGGTAGGTTTCTTTTACCTTCTTCATCATCTTCTGAATCACTGTAACTCTTATCTTCAATAAATCCTGAGCTGGCAGAGCTTCCTGTGCTGGCTACGCTCTCGAGGCGCCTCTTGATCAGTTCGGTCAAATCACTGTTGGACTCATCCAGACTTTTCTCTGCTTGGTCGGAGTTTTCCTGGGACTAGAAATGGTATAATACTGATTTTTAGCTTTGGGTGATGCAATGCCTGGGGATTCAAAATATGTAACAGAATGGCATATGGAGAAAGTGTCCTCTGAAGACGAGCTCAAAACATGTTTGAACATGATGTTCCCTGAATCGCAGAACTAATGAAGCCTGGTTTCCTATCTATTAATACAGAACCTCCCATTTACTGATAACAATATTCCACCATAAAAGTTAGCTGGGAGCTGGCCGGGTGAGATTGACAGATGAGCAAAGATATATTTTAATTCTGTACCTCTTGCTTACTTAGGTAACCGTGTTAAAAATCACAGTTCAAGGTATGTGTGTGAGGTGCAGTGAAATGCATCTGTCTCACCCTGTCCTGGGGAGCGAGACACAACCAGTCCCTGCAATTCATGAAAACAATGGTGAGGAAAGAAATTTTGAGTGACTGTACCAGGAAAATCTCCTCTTACACAAGGTACCTTATGTACTTTTGTGCCTGTACACAATAGCTCTAATAATAATAATAATAATAATAATGGAATCATCCAGGAAAATAATCTTGGGGAGGCTCCAGTTTCTGGCAGGGCTCAGATCAGAGAGCCCTTTCGATGCTGTATTTTCATAGCGAGGAGGGAGTCCCGTCCTCTCCCCAGCGCTGATTTCTGGCCTCCTGTGTCTTCCCCCTTATCCTGCCCCCATTTGTGCTAGCACGAATGTTTGTGTGGATGCAGATAACCATTTGGAAACCAAAAGCATTTGGTTAATTGTAATGCAGACCATGTTGGTGATCCAGTTCGCTGCATCCAGCACAGATTTTTAGGTTGGCGCAGGGGAAGGGAGGACACAGAAGATGGGAATGAGCAGATGATGGAGGAGTGAGCTGCTTTTGGTAGCTGGGAGGGTGGGTCTAGAAACAAAAATCCCCAAACTGGGCTTGTGTTTTGGGAGGGTTCACCTTCTGCTAGTTCAGTTAATACCAGTTTTTCACTACTACTTTGTTGCCCCCCTTGTGCTGGGTAGGATCTCGCAAGTAATCCCCTCCCTCTCTCAAATGCACTGGGCAGTCGGGATGGTGCAGGCTGGAGAAGGGGAAACTGAGGGACTTGAGTATTTGCAACTAATTCTTTAGTAGGTGCTAGAAAAGAAGAGGATGGGAGTGAGATCCTACAGGGAAAAAAAAGATTCCTTTTCTTGTTCGTACAAATTGAAATGTGGTGAGAAAATAACGTGCCTATATAAATACCAAACTGTCTCAGTGCCAATGCAGAAAAAAATCCATCTTGTGGTCAGGGGTTGATAATTCTCTGCCTTGTGACTATTTTTTTACCTTGTATGCAATGAAATCTCCTCGTTTTCCTCTTAGATAGTTGGACAGATTTCCGTATTTGCAATATTCTACTATGACCATTAAAGGACCTAAAAAGACAGTGAAAGTCAAATGAGTTTTGGAGCACTGCAAAGCACTTAACGCTAACTTATCCTCACAAATCCTCTTCAAAAGAAGTAAATACTGTCATTCCTATTACACAGATAAGGAAATCAGGAAACAGAGAAGTGACACTCCAGAAGCACACAATCGGTAGTGGATATGGAGAGAAGGGAATACAGCACTGATTCCTAGTTTTCCCCATTAGATGGTAACAGTGGTATTTATTCCTTATTTACAAACAAAGGAAAATCCAGAATGATAAATAAGAATACACAATCTCATACACTATTAAAGTTGTTTTACTCTATGGACAGATCCATAGCATGGAGCAGTCTCCATTTGTCTCTGCTGCCTTCGCAATTGTTTTTTTTGGGTGGAGCCGATGCCACTGGAGGCAATAAAAGTAGGTGGGATCATAGACAGAACTAAACCAAAAGTTACAAAAATATTTAGTCTGAAGTTTTGGAAAGCCTGGAAAGTCCTATCAATTTCTTCCTTTCTTATTTCTGTGCAAACTGCTGTAGAGTTCAGTGCAATTGCTGCTTTTATACAATTATGCATATTTTTTAGATCTGCTTGAAAATGCTTTTATGTTTCAGTGTGAGCTATTAGGAAAGGGAAAAGCTACATTCTCTGCCTTTAGCATAATCACTGTTTTTTGTAATCATCAAATGTAAGGTAAGGTGAAATTGTGGGACTAGAACGCATATAGACATCTCTTATTATCAATCCTAAGCAACCAGATTTTCATGGCCAGAAACCTTGTTCTGTCTAGAAGGTCCGTGGCTCAGACTTAGGAGTTTGAACTTCAAAGGGAAAGCGCCAAGAGCTGCACTTGGCCATTGGGAAGGAGGCAGCTCTATGCAGCACTTCTCTCTGGCTGTATCTGAAACGCAGACAGGGCTCGTACTGCCCTCTGCGCCTTGGTCCGGTCTGAGGCGTACAGCACTGACTGAGAGCAGGGCTGTCAGGGAGAGCAGAGGGCTTGAGGAGGGGAGAGCGAACCTTAGAGATTCTGGTTGGTGCCTCCTGTCTGAGACTGGGTGACAAGTACCGTTTGGAAGCAGGTCATCCCATTAAAAAGGAGATGGTGAATTCTAGCAATAGTCACCAATAGCTTGACGATAACAACAGCGCATATTTCTGCCAGGCTCTATTTGTACCAGTCCGATAGCACTGCTAGACTGAATACACGCCTTTGGGCTCTTCAGGACTTCAGCTCCTAGCAACTACAGCTGTGACACGTTCAGCACCTGAGTCCACTGCACCAGTAATGGCAAAAACACAACTGGCCCAAAGCCAGTCAGTGGTTCCACTGCTGACCACACGCCCTGCTCGCTTGGGCTTAGGGGCAGCAGTGCCGGGGTCCCGCGGTGCACGGAGATCTCTGGGGTACGTGGTTCTGAAGAATCTAAAATCGAATGTCCCTCATGGATGCCCTGAGGAAATGCAGATTCCAGTACAGCTTTAAAGCTCCAGTTAGTGATTTATTCATGTTTTTGACATTCTTCCCAGACAAGGCCTCTCGTATTTTATTTCCTCATGGTAAAGCATATACTATGCGTTAGCGCTAACTACTTAACATCAGACACTTAGACAAGGTGTTAAAGTTTGTTATTTTTTATATTGTTAAAATAATATATGTGCATACTTAATATCAGTCTTCACCAGGAATACTCTTACATGGTTGCATAAAAGCTAACAAGGAAGGAGAAAGCCCCGTATTCTGCAGTGGCATTTTAATAGTAACTCTCATCCCGGTGTCTGTCTTGAGAGCTCAAGGCTTTTTTTTCTTCAGTCTGCCGTTGCATTGCTCAAAGGTAAATGAACCGGCGCCTGCTGGGAGGCTCTCGGTGCCCTGCAAGGCCGTGCTGCGCCGCTCTGCTCCGTCCCCTGCTCCCCGGAGGAGCTTCCTAGGCAGCCAGCAGGGAAGAGCGAGGGTTACCTCTTCACTCAGGAGGGCAGTCGGGATGGAGCAGGCTGGAGAATGGGAAACTGGGGGACTCCCAGGAGAAAAAGTTCCTCAGAAATTGGACAATCACAAGATTTCATCGGTTACTGAGATGTGTATAACTATGCAACTAGAACTCTGTGGCTGAATTAGGGCTTTGGTTAAAAACTGCTGACCTCTTAGTAATGGTGCCGTGTTTTAGGCACCTGTTTGTGTTAATCCACCTCATTGACTTGACAGGAGAGTCACCACCATTCATAATGTTACTTCCCCTCTACTCACAGTCCCAAGCAAAGGCTACTTGCCTACATCTGAATCTTAAAAGCCTCCAGCTAAAGCTGGCCATCCTCCCATCCAAGCTTTTGGGGTCTGCAGTCCTGCAACAATTCCTGCAAGTTCCCTGTCCATGGCTCCTAGATTACAGCAGTATCTGGGGTTGCTGGTTGCTGACTGCTCCTTGAGGAACTGGGAGTATCTTGCTGGAGGGAAGATTTCTTTCCTGGCATCCTCCCAAATCTACCTCACTGAAGTTTTCTTTTTTTCCCCCATGACTGGACAACTACATGTTCTTTAGGAAGATGACAGCTTCAGAGTCTCAGATGACAACAGATGTGTACATCATCTCTCTGACACTTTCTCCTTCATTTATTTTACTCTGGTTTCTTTGTCCTCAGCTCTCCTAAATCTGTCCTTTGGGTATTGTTTTGAAGGCTCATCGTAAGCAGTAAAGAGGCATCTCTGAGGGCTGTTACCCTGAAGTTAAAGCACTGTATAGTAACAGACAAGGATGCTTTGTATGACAGTATGGGAAAGGATGTTTTAGTGGCAAAGGTCTAAGATTTATGGAGTCCTTTGTTTAAATCTGCTCTTTGCAACAGATTCTTTGTATGATGTACAGTCAGTTATGTCAGCTCAGCCCCCTGGAAGTCCATGCTGCTGTTCCATTCAGCTTTGGACTGCCTCGGGCTTCCTGGATACCAGGCAAAAAATGCCGGCATTTGCCTGGCAAGAGTGAAGTGCTTGGGAAAGGAGGAGGCCCCAAGGAGCTAAGTGCTCAGCCTGGTGCATCCTACTGATAAGTCAGGGAAGAAGAGGGAGAAGAACCTTTGAAATGATCAGTAGTGCCTATGTGGAGGAATTGGGCACCTTATTGCAATTAAGGATCCTGCCTCCCTTCAGTCCATAATCCCTCTTGGAAACAAGCTTACAGAGGACAGAGAAAAATAAAATAGAGAAGTGACACCACTGGCTGGGAGAAGATGTTCAGAAACCATTGATGAGATGTGGCTGTATTCTGCAGCAGCAGAAGCTCCTATGAGCAGAGAGGTAGAAATGTTTGTGCCTTCATTAACTGCATGTGCATGAGACTTGGGATCCACCACAGATACGCCCAAACACCATTGTGTCTGAAAAGAGTTTCTTCTTTGCTCGTTATATACCAAGGACTTCTCACCTCCAGCTTTAGTGCAGGCTCCCAGCAGGTTGACTACATTCAGATGATGTCCTATATGGATGAGGATCTTCAGTTCAGACATTAAAGCCTTGCATTCGTTAGTAGTTGCACATTCTGCTTAAGATAAACAGGAAAAAATCATCTTTACACAACAGGATATTTTTAACAGGACACAGCAAGATCCTGTTTATACTTGGAAACAAAGCCCACCCAGGTTACTTGCACTATCTTTGCTTTTCAGACTCTTAAACAGATAATAATTCATCCGTTTCATTGTCTATTGACCTTTATGAAGTGGAATAACACTTTATCTTTTGGGTGACTCTTCCTTTCTCTAGCATGGGTCATGGAGGGTTACTGTCCTGCAGGAGAACCCTCCCCCCAGATCACATACCAGAGAGCCTTTGCAAGGACTGAATTTTGCAAGCTTAGCAAAGGAACAACGGACCACCACAAGCAACAATAGCACACAGAAGAACGTGCTGCTCCATCTCTAATGGTGATGTGCAGTTCAGTAGTAATTGTTTACAACACCTCAGAACATATTTTCCCACAGCATTGAGCAACTCTCCACCGCAGGTGATGGAGGAATCCAACACATCTGTGAGTTGGGTCCCAGAATGTACTGGAGAATGTACAGCATAACTAAATCTCAGCCCTGTGAGATCTCATGGACCCAAGAAATACATTTTCCAGCAAAGCAGAGGGGGCCGTATTTGTGTGTGAACCATGAACTCGACACTTGATGAGACGCTGGCTAGCCAGTTCTACTGTACTTTCATCCTCTTTTGCTGCCAAAGATAAGGAAGGCACTTTCAGACCACTTTCAGATCCTGGCTTGTTTACTCTGCCTTCTTTCCAAAACTTCCATGATGTGTTTTAACAAAAGGGGCTGCATCCTGCTTCCTCTGTTTTTGCCTTTGCATCGTGTAAGATTTAAATATGAAGAAACAGTTCCATAATAGATCATTTGGTGTGACAAATGTAACCTCTTTATCTGTTTGTAGAATTCTCCAGAAACAAATCTTTCACCAAATTGTGTCATAAAGAAGGAACTATTCCAAGTCCAAGATCTCTTCAGTCAACAGTGTTTGTAGGTGGGTGTGTACATGGGTGGTATTACTCCTGATTTACGCTGGCATGAGCTGGGACACACGCCTGGCAAAATCTAAATGGAACGGGTTCCCAAGTGTTGCAAATAATCTTGCACATTACATTCAGCCTAGAACTGATACCAGCCTACTTCATGAAAACAACAGATAATGCTAGAATTACAGTATTTCAGACATCTCTAGAGCCTTTTTTTTTCTCCTGAATGGATTGCCTCACACTAGAGAATCTGCTTTATTCAGGGAAGTGATGAATTATGGACACGTTAGTTGGGGAGGGACAGGTTAGACCCAGAGGCTGCTGCCTCCACTGGGGGAGGAAGGGGTAAAATGATGGAGGAACTGTCAAATAGTTTGTTGAATATGTGCAGGCAGGGTAGAGTTGACATGAGGATCAGCTGGGAAGCACAGTGTGGAGGTGGATGAAAACCCAGAGCTATCCAGGGCAGTGAGTTTTGGATGGAGAATGGAATATGTCTGGATCAGGGGCTTCTAGGATATTTCTGAGATCTGGAGATGGGCATGGAACAGAAGAAACAGCAGCAGGAGAGAAGATGATCTGAAGATCTACTGACTAATGCAGAGAAGGGAGACCAGATTTGGAGGAGGTCCAGACAGATGACAAACTGATGTTTTTGAAATTTCACAGCGATGGGAAGTAGCAGAGCATCAGGAGAGGCAACTAGCAACAGAAGCCAAATACCATGATAGAAGAGAAGTTCCTGAATCATGGCATTGCAGGGGTTAATAGTGTCATGCGGCAGCAATGCAGAGCAATGTGGGCTATGAAAAGCCATCCAGTGAGCATCAATTTACCTTTCAAAAAATCCTAAGTGAACAGTTAAAAACCTCCAGCTCAAGTAGTGAATGTACTGGCTGATGCATTTATTCATAAGCTGTCTGCAGAGGCTTTGTAAGTAAATATAATATGAAAGAATAGTCTCCAAGTTCCCCCCTTCCCCACCACTGAGTGGTAAAAGCTTTCCTTAATTTCAATAATTGCAAGCAAGTTGTCTCTAATTCACTCCCTTGGCATGGCTTTTTTTTCAACCCCTTGAACTGTTCTACATCTGGAAGGGCTGTGATCGAAGGCTTAGATCCAATTTCAGACTATCTAATGTAATTACATTCTGTAATCTGTGTCCCTCCTAACCCCGCAGACCTGGAAGCTGCTGTTTTCCTCCTCTAGGAATACAAGACTTAATCAGCAGCACAGCATGGAGCCCGCTTGTCATTTCCTACACGTTAACATCCACTGTATAACGACTAATTGCTCCCATATGACAAACCCACTCCCTTTGGAACACAATGAACGTGGGACTGGTTTGGAGCTGAGAACTGGAAACCTCATTGCCCACAGGTTCCCTGAGGAGTCTTGTGAGAATCTCAGAGGGATATGTACCTTTAAGCATTTTTACGGCAACTGTTTTGCAGGTTGAAGATTTATCAATGCCAAAAGCAGACGCCTCCACCACCTTCCCAAAAGCACCATGACCCAGTGTTTTACCTAGAGAAGCAAGAGTCAAGAATGAGCCAAAGGGACTTACGACAGTCTGCATCAGATAAGAGGGAAACGTGCATTCTCAGCTATGCAAGAAATACAAGGCTCCAGTGCCCAGGCACAACGTAGACGTAGACCGATAGTCAACAGAAGCCTGTATCACATGTTTGCAGTATATGGATATAAGGGGTATGATTTATATCCATATGACTTTAATGCAATACAGTATGTGATAGGACAGAGTGGAATAAATAAATCTGGATTCAGCCTAAGGGTAAAAACATTACACACAGTTGTCCTGAAGCCCAGGAAAGTCAGAGTTTGGGTTAAACGTAGAACTGTGGAACCCTGATCTCTATGAATCACAGTCATGGGGATAGCCAGCTAAGGCACTCAGGCAGTCAGAACCCTTTAACCCTTCAGTTATTGACTTCTATTTGACATAAAAGCTATACTAAATGGAATTTAAGGTTATAATATTTCTTTATTTTCCCTTTCATTTGAATTTTTCTGCCTGTATTACCCAACATGCTCTTCATTTTTTCATAATAGCTCTTTACAGCTCAAAGCCAAGTTCAAATGACTGATAAGGAATTGATTATTTGGTGAATTGATAGATTTCTTCAAAATGAAATTCACCGAGAGACGGTCACCTTTCAGATTGACTTCTCTTTCCCTGTTCCTCTGTGGGTGTGAAACCATCCTTTTGGCAGGGACTGTACCTGGAGGTACCTTTCTTCCCTGTCAAGAGTTTGGCTTCACTTCTGCCAAGTGGTGGTAGCTATTTTGAGAGAGGGAACACCTTTGCTTTTCTTACCAAACCCCTTGTTTCACCCCCCATTAAGGATGATCCTGAATTCCGTGACTCACTGCCGGTTCTGGCACTGAATGACAGGCTGCTTCTTGGGTTATACAACAGATCCACCGAAACTGAGGAGCGTTAGAAATGATCATTTGTTACAGTAATAACACCTAAACCACTCACCCAGGCGCAGTCTGTCTCTTGGGAACTCCCATTTACTGCTGTCATAGGGAAGACGGTCACACTGCTCGTCAAGAGGCATTTCCTCTGGATCCATTATAATTGACAGGTATCCTGTTTTAATATCCGTTGCATCGGGCTAAAAACAGGGTGCGGAGAAATTATTCACAGTATTTACCCTGCAATTCTAATGGGAGAGAGCTGTTGTCTACAGGACTGAGTGCTGGCTGGGGAGTTCCCTGAATTCCAGACTTAGCTCTGAAATTTATTCTCAACCATGAATGCATCACTTCAGCTTCCTGCCTCTCTTTTTTTTATATATCTGAGAAATAAATGTTTAGGTATGCCTGCCACTCATGGGTGTTGGGAGGAGCCACTGATTAATGTTGGTAAACACTCTGAGGACGCAAAATCTATCGCTGTCGTCTACCTGTATCTATTAAAGGAAATCTGTGCTTTTCTGTGGGAGCTCCATGAGTTGCATTTCCTGGTGCACTGTGGAGCGTTTCGGCATTTTCATCGTGTTTTGTTTTGCAGTCTTGATTCTCCATAGTTATCCACTTCATGGCTATTGCTTATTACAATTTAAAATTGCTTGAAAGCTGGTGAAAGCTGCTACTTCTAATGCTCCTAAATGAGAAACTGTGATTTGGTGGGTCCCGTGAGCAGACTTGCACAGGTATGAAATCTAACAGGGAATTCAGTATTGTCCACAACTCTGTTAAACTGAAGCCAAGGAGGAAAACATGAATTTAATCGCTTGCAACAGGAGGGGAAGTTTTACTCAACTATTGAGGATCAGCCCCGGGGCTGTCATTTGGGGAGCTTCACAGCAGAGAGCTGTGGTTGCCTTTCTGTTTGCTGTCTGCTTTAGGAAAAACAGATCTAAAGTCCTTGTAATGTTACTGAAACTTTAAGTTTTTGAGTCACAAAAGGGAGGTGAAAGAATAGCAAGACTTGGAGACAAGATAAGCTGTGTAGTTTGAGCTCATTTCTAGAGCAAACATTCTAGGATCTTTGTAAAACAGGGTCGCCTTTAATATCTATGTTTCAGAGAAATCTCTTTGGATAAGTGCTGAAATCAAGCCCTCATTCTAGGAGATTTAGGATTTTTTTCCAGTTTCCTAAGCTTGCAAGCCAGTTTGACTCATGAAGAGGCAGGACCCTGATTTGATGGTACCATGGAAGTGGGTAGAAATCTCACAAGCGCAAGTGATCTCTTGAGAAGTCACAAGACTATCAGCAGAAATCTTGGACTGAAATTTTATAGGAACATTTTGCACAGTTTTTCTACCATCTGTCCTGAACATTTGGCTCTGAACTCCGATGCTACACATAAACTGGGCCCAGTCCCAGAGCCTTTGTGCAATATGGAAGCTGTCTTACCTTTCTCAGTTTCCGAATGAATAGGGTCAGAAGAAGCCAGAAGAGGGTAGCAGCTAGACCAGTGCAGACCAAAATGATAACTTCAATGTTGGATTTCTCCTCTGAACCTGTAGGTTAAATGTACAACCAGCTTTGAAATGTAGCCAAAGTCCATGACTGAACAATAGTTCTCATCAGCCCAACACAATATATGTGTTTCCCCAAGCTTGGAGCTCACCTTGTATTTTAATGAAGGCTGATGTGCTGTCTTGGCCCATGTCGTTGGATGCCTTGCACTCATAGAGCCCTTCATCATCTTTTTTCACTCGCTCAATAACCAAGGTATTATTTTCCATGGAAATTCCTGTTGTAAGGGCTTTTGGTTAGTATTGTCAAAATAACCTACCTGCCTACAAATGCTTTCAGGAGACAGAGAACTGAGAGTCAGCTCCCATCCGTGCAGGCCTGGTACACGCTGTTGTTAGGAGGCATTTTAATAACACGCTCCTCATTGTGGTCTGGCAACAACCTTTCCTGATATTTTTCTTTCTCCTCAATACCTGTGTAAATTGCTTGGGGGGTCATTTAACCAACAGCAAATGTTAATTTATTATGAGCAGACAGAGCCTGAGAAAACTTCTATGGAAGTAAGTGAAGTGATGGGAAGAGAGGTTTTCCAGTGGCAATAAGATACACTGAAAAAAAAAAAGTAACTCAATGAAATTATTGGAGAAAGTTGATGTGAGTGATGGGAGGAAGTGGTGGGAGTTCTAACACGTAGAACATGGAAATCAGGCTATGCACATGCCTGGAAAAATCACTGCATGGAGCAATCCTGGATTCACAGGCAGCCAGGGGCTGGAGGTAGAATGGGAAGAGGGAGGTTGCCTAAATATGACCTGTGTGAGGCTCTGCTACATTTAATTTTCCTGATTAATTTTCCACATTTAATTTTTCCTGATGTGTGGCACAAAACTGAGAGCTCCTCCATTTTGCTAAGGATATCTTTGGGGCAGAAATAGGGAAACAGGTCAGGCTTTGAATCCAAAGGGGAAGGACATTTAGAGTTTCTGGGTGTTCTGCCTATGAATCCTGTTGTTAACAAGAGTACTGCACGTAACTTGCCATGCACTGTGCTGAAATATTTAACCTGAGGTGTTTTTTTCCAAATATTTTATTTATGTTTCCACTGGTTGGATGAGTTACATGCTTGTCCCTCTAGAATTATTTATAAAATTTCAGTAGCTATAAAGAGTTTCAGAACAGTCTGATCTGAATTATGGATGATCCTAGATTTCCTACCTAGGCCAAGATGCAAAATTAAAGTAATAGGACCAGCTACTGACATGAGATTATCCGGGGTTTATTGGAGATCTCAGGATAGGGAGCTGAGAAGGAATTTCAGGCTCAGGTAAAGGAGCCTGTGCTCCCTGCCCGTGGTAGCACCATTCCTCTACTGCTCTGTACCAGCTGAGAGAGAGCACGTCCTCATTACTGCGTGGTGGGAGACAAAGAAAGGATGTGCCATACGCCGTGGCATGCCCTGGACCTGGCCGGGAGGTGGCTTCCCCCAGTTTGCTGCAGTATGTTCTGATCAGGCCCCAGGGATATCTAAGGGTTCAGGCTTGTGTTTTCAGACCCGCCCGACAAGCAGGTACAGTCTGTCTCTGTTTTGTACACAAGCCGTTGTCTCGCCCAAGCGGAGTGAACAGCCGCACGCCGTACTCCGGGATGTACTAATGCTATGCTAATGTATGCAGACTTTCTGGCTGACTCTGCAGGCACGAACGCTGCCACACGCGGAAGGCGAGCTGCATAAGCAGGCACTGGGTGGCAACCGGTTGGTAGCTTTAACCTCAAAGTCCAAGTTGGAGCCTACTGCAGTGGTCTGATGTATTTGGGGTTCGTGGGTGTTTTCTGAGGTTGCGTGTACCGTCCTGACTCAGCCGTGCTCGCAGTAGCTGTGGAGTTGTAGGTGGGGGGAGTTGTAGGAGTTGTTTGTGGGGAACCTGCAAGTCTGTTATCCTGTGTTACGTACGATACCACAGGATACCACTACCCTCGAGGAGCAAATGCACTCACCTGATGCTGCTGAAATGGGGTAGCCATTCTTCCTCCATGTAATCTGAGGTTCTGGCGTTCCGCTGACTTTGCACTCCAGAATGATCTTGCCGCTGATGTTAACCTCCAGATCCGTGAGGTTCTGTATCACGTACGGCGCTGCCTTTGCTAGAGTCACAAAGAACACAGCACACAGTAAGATTTCAGAAGGCCCCTGCCTCAGCTCTGCCATCTTCTCTCCTTTGCCACCTGCATGGCCTCTCTGGGCTGGAAGGGGCAAAGCTTGGGTTGATGAGTGGCAGCAAAAATCACCCAAAAGATTATGGGAGGAGAGGGTGAGGTTTTTTGGCTTATTTTCAAACCGACTAAGCTTAGATTCGGCTTCAGCTTGAACCTCCCTGAGCTTCTCATCTCCTGAAGAAAACAGGACGGTGAGTGGGTAGAGCAAATGGAGAGTGAATACAAAAAAAGAAAGGAGGGGGCAAAGAGGAAACAGTTCTAAGGATTTTATGTTCTCCGTCATGAGTGCAGTTATCTACTTACTACAAAGCATGTTAAACTCCACTTTATGTTCATTTATAAAAGGTACAGGAAAGCAATGAATAAAATCAAAAGCACAGCATAAAGAATACATAAAACCTGCAATAAGGGCAGTAGCTGGTGGGTGTTAGTACATTTGAAAGACCTTGTTTGTACAGGGGAAGGAGGCCTGGTTTGGAGGGGCATTTCCACGCGTGTTCTCCAGAATTGCCTCTCTGACGTGTGCCAGACAAAAACCAGACCCCAGTAATTCTCAGAAGAATGTGATTAAGGTTTCAGTTCTCCATGGATGTATTCCCAGTTTAGCTGTGTTTTTCCCATAGCCATCTTGTGTAGGTGTCTGTGTAGGTGGAAATTTGACTAAACGAATAAAAATATTTGCCAGGGGAGAGAAAAGTGAATTGCCTGAATGCAGAGTGCAGAGAAAGCCCAGTGCCTCCGTGTCAGATGATGCTGACAGGTGGCTCCGGTGCCGGCTGTGGGGACAAGCCAAACCGCCAGCACTCTGTAATACCGGGGTGAGATTCCTTCCCTTCCTCCGCACTTGAGGAAGAGGCAGGTGTTCATGCCATTCCTTAAAATAAATCACCTCCCACTCAGGTAGCAGAGCTGTGCCAGCCACAGCTGGGGCTGGGGGAAGGATGTTCTCCCTGTGTGAGTGCCTGCGTGGAGGGGGACGGGGGTCCCAGGAGGGTCTTGGCTACGGGGTAGGAGATAGTGTGGGAAATGTGCTCCTTCATTTAACCAGGGATGAAGCCAGCACTGCACAGCCTGGTTTTCACCTAAGTGACAAGTGCTTATGGCAGCCTTCAGTGTGTCATTAGCCGTTAATGTAAGTGGAGAAGCCAATTTGAAAATCACTGTCTAATTCAGCTTCTGAAAGACTCTGTCTTCTGCACCCTGGTTTGCTGCTGTTTATTTCAGTTCTACTCCGTTTCTGTGCTTTGGGTGTTTCTTCACCGTTGGAAGGTAGCTAATGAATTGAATTCATCTGTTCCAGCAGCACTTTTTCTTCTGAAAAGGCTTAGACCCGATCACTCACTTTCTTCACTATGAAGCAAAAGAAACTTCACTAATTTTTAGGGAGTTTCTACCAGAAGAAGTGTCCTGCCCGTTGTATTCACATAGCCAAAGAAACCAGGCTTCAGGATCTGTAGTGTTACTGTTTTTATGAAAATAAAAGAGTTGGGGGGGTCGGATATAAGTAAGAAAATACTGTTATTGCAACGAAGTACATCCCAGTTATGCAGAATAAATGGTACATGTCACTCGATTATACACTTGACCAGTGACATTTGTGATTACATCTGCTGGGTCTAAGTCTACGTAGGCATCTAGATCATCCTGGCAGCTGTAAGTGGGCCAAGTCCTCTACCAAAGTCATAGAGATGTGGGGTGACGGTCCCAAGTGACAGAGCTGTGCTGTTAGTGACATGCTGGGTGATGCCTTTTCTCCTCAGTCAACACTACGTCTGCACCCAGCATGAAGTTAGGAAGATAAAACACAACTGAAATCACCTTTATGTGTAAGGCAAATATTTTATACAAACCCAGCAGGGGCTGGAGGAGTAATAGGTGTCAATCCACATAGAGTAATGTGAAAAACCCCAAACCAGAGCACAAAGTCTATGTATTAGGAGAATCCCTAAGAAATGCTGGGCACCTTCTGCTTTGAAAGGCTTCCAACGGAGCAGCAGGTGCCCAGCATTCCTGCTCCTGCAGCAGGGCGATAGCACGTCCTGCTGCCGTTTTGGGACCTACCTCTGACGAGGAGCCGAGTGTGCTGTTCCAGCGTGTCCGTGCTGTTGTGCTGGTTCTGGGCTCTGCACTTGTAGAGCCCACTCTGTTCCTTCGTGACGTTAGTAATGACCAGTGTCAAAGAAATGGAATAGTTGTCAGTTTTCTTGATCAGCGAGTTACCGAGAGCCGCCTCTGAGGAGGGGTAGTACCAGGCCAGGTGGCTGTAGATGTACTTGGAGGCCCGGCAGGTCAGCCGGGCATTGTTCCCCACAATGGTTGTGACTTGCGGGTCTGTTTGCAACCCAAATGGCACATCTAGGAGGAAAAGAAAACATGTTTACAATGGAATCATGACTGAGAAGATCTTTGGCTGCCTGGTGGCAACCTGATGGTCAAATTTTAAAGGCCAGCCATAATGGAATGAGCCAATTTTAATGATACCTGCATTTGCATGTGCAAACAGGCACTCACACTTGTGAATTAAGTAAGTAGAAAGTACCTCTCACGACCCAGTGCTGACCTGTGGTAGTCTGGCCCTCAGTATTCTAATCATTCCATTTTCAAGTAATGAATTGAAAGTCTATAAATAGAAGCAGTTAATGGACTACGAGAGTTTAATCAAGAGAGATTTCTATCCAGGCAGATAAATGTGTTCATGAGCTCTTCTCTTTCTATCTGCAATCAGTGCTTGAAAGTATAATTGCATAAGAATAGAGAGGCCTATTCCCATTTCTCAGAAGTAACACAGTCTTCCCAGTTCTCTCCTATTTCAACTATGCCAATATTTATTTTCATCACATCTGCCTTGGTGGATATTTACTTGATCACTGGATGGATTAACTGATCTAATGATGTATGAGTCCTTGAGGCTTTTCTATTTAGCAGAGAAATACTTTAAGGCATGAGTCCAGTCTATCCACAAAAGAGTAAGCTGTTTCTTGCTATATTTTTAGTAACTTTTCACTCCAGAAAAAAAATCAGTTTTCCTGAGGTGGCGAACTGAACCCATTTGAAGACAAGAAAAATGTTTCTGAGTAGGATGCCAGAGCCTGGCCTACAGACACATTCCTATTGCTGCATTAGCCGCCAGAGACCTACAATTAAATTGTGTCTGAAAGATATTCTTTCCCCTTTTTATTCTGTTAGTTTCAGTGATCTATCCACCCAACAGACTTGAATAAAAGCGCATTGATAACCACAGTGACCTGGAATTATTCTTCTGTCTGCTAGGTCAGGATTTTCAAGCAGCTGAGAGTTATGAGGAACCCCTTATAAATTTTACCAGGGAATGGGACACTTTGGGAGGAGTTGCTCTGGATTACCTTCTGAGCATGAACGCTGCTTGCAATAAATCTGATAGATTATTGCTTCAGTATCAAGCTGTTAGTAAGACGCTTTCTCAAGGTAGGATGTAATGGATGGTACTTTGAGAAGGACAGAAGTTAAAGGGGAGCAAGTACTCATTGCACTTGCAATCTGACAAATTCCACATGGGAGCTGGATTTTGGCCAGGGGCTCACACTGCAAACTCTTGCAAAAAGTTCTGCTGAAGCTATAGTTGAGCATAAATAGCAAGGCTGTTGAAATAACCAATCTGGCTTATAATAAACCATATATTATATAAAATACAGAGCCCTGAAGGAACTTTCAGATATGATTAAAACTCTCTCTTCTTCACAAGTCATCTGGAATAGAACCAATAAACTTTGCTTCACGGTTTTTAAAGACTGGCACCAGAAATGTTTTACAAAAGATCCAAAAAGAGAAGAGACCCCTCAGGCCACAGCTGTGGAAATTGTTATTTTTCTTTTCTTTCCTTTTCATGAAATTTTGGTTTACTTTATGCAGTGTTTTGTTAGGCTCAGTTGCTCTCTTTCTTGCTTAGCGCGAGCTGTACGCTCAAACTGACTTGTGTAATGTATCTGTTCTTCACATCTGATGTCCTGTGGTTCCAACATGTCAAGATGATGCTTATCAAAAAGGGGGGAAAGTCTGAGGCCAGAAGAACTTCTCCAAACAGGAAGAATTAAGGTCCAGTAAAAACACTGGGATGTGGCATGAGCAGCACCTCTCCTGAATCTGACCAACCAACACAGGGAAAAAGGAAAAAGCACCCTTTTATTTGGCTTTTTCTGAGTTTCTCTTCTAAGCATTTGCTATTTGTTCCGACAAGAGCGATAGTACTAAGCTAGGTGGATCTTTGGTTAGACCCAGTAAGCTCAATGGTCTGGGAGATCCCTTGAGATCCCCTCCACCCTGACTTATCCTATGATCTTAAGTGCTGGCTCTCAGTGAAAATAAAAAGGGATTCCGGGTAAAGTGATAAGGTAGGAATTTGATCACATTACCCGGGGTGAAACACAGTGAACCCCTGTAAATCTGCAGGGCAAGCTAAACCTTGGCCTGAAGCGGTTGGGCTGGCAGCCCCGTTTGCCCTTGCCTCTGCCTCTCGGGAAGCCTTTCCTTCGGGAGAATTTCTTCTTACAACTTGCAGCCCCGTTTCTATTGCAGGTGAGTTTCCCTGAAGGCTGTGGGAGAAAGCCCACCCCAGGGGAAAGAGATACCGCATCTCTTGGGAGAAGGGAATGGCTTGTGTATGGCAGTGACAGCACGGGCTGGAGTGCCCAGGGATCTCTGACATTTTAGTGCAAATTCACGGTTAATTTGATGTGTTAATTTCCAAACCCTAAACTGTGAAGGATGCTCGATAGTTTCACCTTGCTGCTGGACTTCACCAGTGCAGGTTTTTTCTACCAACTTAACATTCTGGGAGCAGAGGCCTGGCTTGTTTTTCTTATCATTTCTTCTACTGACATTTTTTATTTAGCATTTTGAATATTTTTAGCTGGAACCTGTGCTATTCTCTTCCATCCTGTTAGCCCTTCAAGAAGCTCTTTCAGCTCTGATAGAATATTCATTGATTTTCATTACAGTGGAAGGAAAAAGAGAGAAAAAAGTCTCTCTTGCTCTCCTCTCTCTTTTCTCCTCCTACCTGGATTATCTGGGGAATAACTGCAGCCTTGAGAGCACATTATAAGTCAGTTCATCTCTTAGACTACGTTGCTTACACAATCTTGAACCTGAGCAGTGATTAACTTCCTCTCTCTGAACAGATACAGTGTTTTATAAGACTCCTAATAAGTTGGCTAAAAGAATGCACCATGGGGCCTTTTCTCTTTTATCAGCAGTCACCAAACATTTGTCTTTTGTATTGTATTACAGTGTAGTAGCTGCGAATTTCACTCTCGACTGTGCGGGATTCCATGGCAAAATAGGGAAATGAGCCATTGGGGGAAGGTAAAAAGTCAGCATAAATCAAAAAAAAGTCTGGCTCCATTTGTATTTACAAGGAATTAATTGGTTTTAATTTCCTGTGCTTTGCACAATAATCTGTGTAATTCAAAACTTCTGCTCTTTCCCAAATTCCATCTCTGTGCCTGTCAGGGTGAGGGGGTTGCCATCAGGCATATGCATGTAGGGAGGGTGAGAAAAAGAAAGGGTGAGCCCTACCATATGAAACAGCGCAGAGCTTTTAATAAATCCTGTAAACATGTCAGGAATAAGCAAATTGAGAGTGGCAAGCAGTTGTAGAACGGCCCAGTTCATACATTGTTCCAGTATCTGATAGCTGATTTTTATCTCCTGTTTGAAATACAATATTTTCTTTCTGGTAGAAATCTTTAACTCTGTTTTTCTGAGTTGTTTTTGCAATCAGATAAGCCCTTGAAAAAGAGCTTTTGTTATTATTTATTATTCTTATCATAATTCATTTATAGTCCAAAATAATTCAGAGGTTTCATATGGGTGGGATCCCATTTTGTTGTATGTAGTACAATCATACAAAGGCTAGAATTTTATTTACTGTGGACTTACAGTAATATATAGTTGCCCTTTCCAAGGTGCAGACCAGAGACTAGAAGGTAAATAATACTTATTTGCGGCGGAGAACACCTGCAGGAGACCTCAGGTCAGCTTTTCACTGCACTAGGAAGGTTGCAGTCTGCCTCGAGTGTCCCTTGGTGCAAAACCAGGGGTGGGCAATGACACGAGGCAGTTCGGAGCATCTGATGGCTCGCCCACATTGCCGCTGCCCGTGACAAAATACTCATCTGACTTAAGTGGGAACACTGGGGTCAAAACTGTGGTAGGCAAGACAGGCAGGAGACAGATTTTGTTTCAGCTACACAAAACAGAAATACTGCAGTAAGAGTTATGCTAGGGCGTGATGGATAACACTGGTACCATATTGCTACGGGAGTTTCTGCTGCCATCAACAGCTTTAGGAGAGCTTCAGTGGGACACCGACAGCCAGGGCATCTGCAGAGAGAGCTCAGGCTTCAGGGCTGTCAGTGAATGATAAGACTTCTCATCTCATTGGACCCCTTATATGGTTTGGTTCCAGCACAATCTCCAAACCCTGTTGACCCTTCACTGAAATTAATTCTGCTGGCAAAGAAATGATTTAAAAATAGATACCAGTGCTATTTCTAGTGTTCGTGGGAGTTTTTGTGGGGCCTCTGCAGTGGAAGAACAAAATGGCTGTTGACGTTATTCCATTGGGATCAACACATTTTTCTGAAATGAATGTGGTGCTGGGGAAAGCACCAGACTGCAGTGAGGCATGTCCCCAGAAAGGAGATGCAGCCTGGACAACATCTGATGAAGTTTCCACGTAACACTCTGCCATGTCCTGACAAAACATTTCAACCCTGACCTAGCGAAACAGGTTTTTGAGGGAAGAAGAGAGTTCAGCCTCTGTAGCATCATCAGATATCTTAGCAGAAATTAAGCTCAATTCAGCCAAACTGTTTGAAAGCAGCTCAGGATCCACCAGCTTGTTTGTCGCTAGGAGATAATGGGAGAGCAAGTCTTTAAAATCAACAAATTGCTGAATTAATTGTGGAATCCCACAACTAGCAGCTGCTTTGCAGAGAGCAGAACACATTTGCTAGATGTGCCTAAAGGGCCACACATCGCTTGTGTGCTCTCAGACTCTAACTCAGCCTTTATCTCAGCTTTTAGGTTCAATCTGCATAAGATTAATCAGCCTAGCAATTGTCAAGTGGCCTGCTTAGAGCCTCATGCCTTTGGACTTGCCCCGTTTGGTCCCTCATAAACTGTCCCTGAATGTCCCTCCAAGACGGAGACTAGAGGCAAGTCCTGGTGAGAGTAACCTGGTAGTTGCAAAGCCTCCTCCAAGTGCACCCACCCAGTAGAAGATGGTGTTTTTTTTTCCGCAGCAGCTCTTACGCACCCTGGCCACTTGTTGGAGTAACACGAATTGCTCAGCAGAGGACCATCATGTAAAGAAACCCAGCAGCAGGTCACCCTGCTGCTATTTTACCACTACAACACGACCTACTTTAGGATCAGGATGGCCACATTTAGAAAGATTTCATTTCTTTCTAATCCATAAACACCACTATTTTTAAACACAGCACTTAAAAAAGTCAGTTGTTCAGCATCTGCCTCTTCACCAAAATGGCACAGACTCACAGTCTTTTTTTTGCAGGCAAGAATACATCTGTCTTGCCAAGCCCTCGTCACCTCCTGGTCTGTTTTGGTGGAAATGTTTCCACCATAACCACTGTCAGTAATTTCATCCAGTGATTCATTTCCTTCATAATTAAAATTGTATGATTAAAACATTTGTGTCTCAAAACACTGCTAGATTGATCTTAAAAGAAAAAATCTGAAATATTAGCTCACTGTGGGGGGGAAAAACTGCTACATAACTTTATTATTAAAATAAATAGTTGTGAAAGGTGCATGGATTGATGTAACCCTTTGAATCCGACTTTATGCTTGTTGCTATTTCGTTGCTGAGCATTGGTTTTAGTCACCAGGTATTAGAGAGTACCATGAATAACTTGGGAACACACGGCTTTGAGTAACCCATCCAAACATAATAGCTGGCAGGTTTCAGAGCAGAAACAAACCCACGTGAAGACTCAACACTTGGAAGTGGTGAAATCTAAAATTAATAGCTGGTCTTCAGCCTGCCTTGGACATAGAATCGTAGAATGGTTTGGGTTGGAAGGGACCTTAAAGATCATCTAGTTCCACCCCTACTACCATAGGTAGGGACACCTCCCACTAGACCAGGTTGCTCAAACATCTTGAGAACCTCTTATGTCTCAGCTCTATCTCCCAAAATTGCACCTTGATTTTCCTAATTAAGTAAGAGTTATGGCTTTGGCAAATATCTTTGGGAGGCTTAAGCCCTCTTTGCCTACATAAGGCATTGGGGTAGTACAAGGAAGCTGTAAGCGGAGGTGAAATCTTTCCCCCATATGGCACCAGCTTCATTATTGTTGGATAACAGTTTTTGTATTAGCACTTCTGTGTAATAAGAATGGTAACAATGTTTAGTGAGCATTTTTTTGGTTAGCCCGATTTGAAATGTGCTGAATTACTTTAGAGCGATGGAGTGAAACGACCCAGGATGCAAGAGCGGCAGCGGAGTTCAGAGCACCGCCACCAGCGAGCTTTGCCCTCAGAACTTACTTCGTGGGGAAGAAGCCAAGTAGTGAGAATCAGACATTTACCTTCCAGGACACTTCTGCACTCTTTGTTCTAAAAATTGTTATTTTGATGCAAATTCTTCCAGCCAACCTCCACTCATCCAGAAAGTGAGCACAGAAATGATTTGGTTTGTTCTGGTTAAGCACTTGAACGAGGCTGTCCCTGGACTCTTCTCTTTTTTTTAAACTCACATCTCCCCTAAAAGCATTATGTAGGTCTTGATCTCACTACTAAAGAATTTCTGTGTTGAAAGGTTAAGCAGATATTTGTTTGGATTTGTGTTCTTTGGAAAAATAGCATGTCCACCTCCTCCCTCCTTAAAGGGCACTGGAAAGGCTAATTGCTCAGGCAGGGATCCAGTGTCACAACAGCTCCCAGTGATATCAGCCCTGGATTCGGTCTGCATATTGGCCTTGCTCACCTTTGCTACGTCTGCTGGCTTAATTGGAGACCAGCCCTTCTCCTGAGTCAGGGAGAGGCTTCAGACCTTTGAAGGCTACAAAGAACTTAGCTTCTGCTGGAGGTTTCCTGAGGACAGAGCTCAAATGTCATGAGTGTTGCTTTAAGACACAGGCAGCTCGACTGAGGGCCTGAATCTGCAGCTTGAAAAGGGCAAAAGGGACATCGGGTCTGATGCTGGATGTGTCAAACTCAGCTGTGCACTGACACAGGACCCAGCCTTGCATGTATGCGGTGAATAGCCTGGGACTGTGATTGGGAGTGCTCTGAAAACACAACGTGGAGGGATCCCCAAAAGTTTCAACGAGCTCTCACCAGCCATATAAAACTTTAAGGTAAAGCAGATCATCAGCATCTAGGTTTTCCATAGTGTCTCTTGTGTTGTTTTACCTGAGACATAGAACTCAATGCTCCTCTCTTCTTCGCCGATCTTGTTTGAAGCCACACAGTAATAGATTCCTGATGCACTGCTGTTTTCCATAGTCAGTGTGCTCACAATCTGCCAGGAAAAGAGAGAAAAAGTAACGGCTTTGAGTGTAATGTAGGTTTAGCAGAGAGGCCTGAGAGTAGTGGATAAGTATATGTTATCCATATACTTATGGATACTTTGCTAACTGTTAGCAAACTTAGCAAAGGAGTTTCTAGTAATGGGTGAAGCTCACAGACAAGTGCTTCTGTTAGGTTCTCTGTATGTCATCTCACATCACCTTAGCCAAGTTAATTCTCTTCCCTCCTCATTCCTAAACCTTACCCTTCTTTTCTTTCTGTCCCCCCCAAGAAAAGCAGGGTTCCCCTTTGACACGCTGCCAAGGTCTTTGCGTGACAACATCAGCAAAAAGCTTAAGTGAAGGACCTGGAAGATTCATCTAAGACACTGGAAATGAAGCCCCACATCCACCTATTTTCTTTCCTGCTTTTCAGTTATGGTTTCTGTGGGTAAAAGGACACCCATATTTGCATGGGAAGCAGGTCATTCCTATGGATGTGGTATAAAGAATATTGCAGGATTTTGCTTTGCTGTAACCCCAGAGAAGGGGGGGAGGGATGTGGCCCCTTTGGGCCCCAGCTCACTCTTATCAATTGTGCTTGGAAGCCCCTCGATTCCATAACCCTTTCTCAGAGCCTTCCCAGGACTTGTGCGGTAAGAAAGACAGAGATGTTCTTGCAAGATTACTTTGCTTCCCCTGCAGCCATTCACCTGAGGAACTCTGAGCCCTCACATTTGGAACAAATATCACTTTCCTTGCTATCCCCTCTAAGGACTTTGAGAATCAAAACTTATAACACCCTCTGGCCTTTTGTCCTTATCTCCAGAGAGCACTTTGAAGTGCACAGAGGCATCTCTGGACTTTCTTTTTAATATCCTAAACTAAACTCACACAAGACATTCCTTTACTCCCCATAAAGCTGTACCCTGAATGTGTCTATAGCTGTGCGGGATGTATTTTCAGAGAGTTATTTAAGATTTTCTGAGCTTTGGCACTTTAAATCCTGTAGGGAAATGAGTTTCAAGGTTTTGATCTCATGCACATTTTACATTCTAATGGGGAACATTTTCAGCAGAATAACGGGTAAGTGGAAAAGTGTCTACTTTACATGGGCACCAAACACAGAAATTAGCCAAGAATAGGAACAAACCAAATTTAGGGGTGAAAACAGGAGACCAGCAATCCCAGCTCCCTCTGGTGTCCACCAAAGAAAGAGCTGTGCAGATCTGATCTATTTATGATGTGAAAATAGCTCTAACTTGGATATAAAATCCCCCAGAGCAGCAGTCTGCTCCTCCTCCCTTTTCTATTCCTGTAGCAGTGGGCCTAATGCCACAGGTTATTAACAAGCACATGTTCAGAGCAGTACCCCTGACTTTAAGCAGTAGACACTGCCTTTTGATTTACTGCTGAATCAGGACCAAGAGCTTTCTTCTCGTGATTACTGGATCTTAGAATTTTATATTTGGGAATAGAAAAAGCCAATATAAATGTACGTGTTGAGGACAGAAGGGGATAAATTCGGACAGCTATTTACCAGCTATTAGTCTTGCTAAGTGACAGCTCTAGATGGGAAGTCGAGGATAATACTGTAGAGCCAGTTAAAATTGTAAATCCATTTTGGAATATGTCCAAAGTGTTAGGGGTGACACTGTGACTCTTCTAAAAACTGATGCAGTGCCTCAAGCTGCATTTGGTGGCCCAGAGGTAAACGCACGCGTACTCTCATCAACACACACAGATGCTAACAACTCTAACTGCGTAACTCAAGAAAAGTCTGACATGGAGGTGGGGGGAAAAAAAAAAGCAAATAGCTATACCGAGACCTCATCTTAGCTGATCTCAGTTGTGTCTAGATGTGAAGGTGAAAAAGATGTTGAAGTGATGGTGGGAGACAATCTGGGGACAAATTCTTGGGAAAAAATCACTGAGGAAAAGAAAGAAAGAAAGTAGTTTTCTTGTTTGGATGCTCAAAATAACTGTTATGCACTTGGATACCAGTTTGCTACACACCTGAGCACAAGAGAGAGTGCACTATCCTGTCTTGTCTTAGAGCTACCACCTCCCAGAGTCCTCCAAAATGTGACTTTTAAACCACCAGCAGTCAGCAGGGAAATATATGTGATTTCAGAGCTGGAAATGAAGGATTTTGAGTGATTTTCTTGTAATAAGATGAATCCCTTGAAATCATTACGCACCAGCTTTTCACTCTAGCTGTGTGCTCCTGGGTAAATCCTTGAGACTGGGAGTCCAATTATCTTTCCAGCATCTTAAATAAAGTTCTCAGTTGCCAAACTAACCTAATCCTGTTCTAGTCCTCAACATAGTGATGCTTTGGAACACTAACATGCTATACCAAAGGGGATCCAAATCCTCTTTCCCTCTATAAGACCACATAGTTTTGTCTCTTACCAAAAGGAGCCTGAAAGAAACATTTAGGAAGCCAGCAGTGGTATCTGCTTTGTGAAGTATCTGTAGATCAAGGGTATCCCATAGAAACGAATCAAGGAGATCCCATTGAAAAGTAACCCCCATTAACCCAGATGTTAAACCCACAATGCTGATGTTTTGGCAGTTGTTCATCTCTATTACTGTAGGTGACCCAAGTTGAACAAACTTGAAAATTTGAAATTTGTCTGTACTTGGTCACAGTGGCAGGTAGGGGTAAGGATTTTGTTCTTCTAAATGCCATCCCTGTACTTTCAATGCCATTTCAAGGAAAGTCTGCAAAAAGAAGTTGAATGAGAAAATGGCTTGAACTCGAGCAACCAAACACAGGAACCTTTTCCCATTATTAACAGTGAAAACCATTAGCAGACTTCTCTCTCAGTGGAGTGGCACAGTCCCAGCATTTGGGGACCTTTAGTATAGAGTGGAAAAAATTCCAAGGGGATAATCTACTTTGTGTGCTTAGCCCATGCACCTGGCAAAGTATTTTCCATTCCTGGAATCAGAGCCAGGATAGAAAAGTTCGAGGCATGTTAGCATTTGCCACATCTAGAGTCATGAAATCACAGAAAGACCTTAGCAGGATGGGACTGCTGGTGGTCTCCTGGCTGACTCAAAGCAGGGCTCACATCAAAGCTGTTTCTCATGCCTTCTACTCAGAAAACTCTGCTGCCAGACAGAGCACCCTACTTTCTGCTAAGCTTAAATAACGATAATTTCCCTTCCACTGGATGTCCTAGTTAAGAGCAGTTCAGACTAAATGACATGTTAACCCTTGCCCAATGTCCTGTGGCCACAAGCGGCAGCACAAACCATGTGGCTGCTCAGTGCTTAGCTTCTGTGCAGACTGCGCTGGAACCAACGGGAATTAATAACAAATTATTGGCATGTGACGTCTAGACATCTTCCTAGTGGGAGCTGGCCTGAGATCCTGTGAGTTCCCTGCATACCAAACACCAAACATCCTTCGGACCAGTTTTCATTGCCTGTGTTAAATTTGGAAGTAAAGAGCTCCATTTCCTATTACTTAACCTAAAGGCCACCCAATACTGCGAGCCCAAAGAAGGGATTACTAGCTAATAAATAATTACTATAAAAGAATAAGCTAAGTTTAAAACTCAGTAAGAAAAGAAATAAAATGACTGATCTCTGAAGAACAGCTATGACAAGTCAATAGACATTGCTGCTGGGAAAACCCATAATGGAATAGTTCAATAAAGTCCATACGTCTTGCACTGTCATGTTCCCAAACTGATAAAAACAAGCTATTTTAGAAGCAGCCAAATAACATTCCACAGCCATATACCATGAGTGTTTTAAGACATCTTGTAGTAAGGATGGAGCAACAAGACCTTTTTTTTTAAGCTGGAGCCAGCATGAATTAATATATCTTGTTATTTCTTGCTTTCTCTTTCCTTTGTCTAATCCCTCCCTCCAACGGCTTTAGTTAACAGTTCTTCTCTCTTTCACTTCGTTAGCTGTATGTGGGCGAGGATGAGGAGTAGAAAAAGTGGGTAGAAAACTTCTCAGCTGTCTAACTCTGGCAGAGCTGGGGTGGAGGTGGCTAGAGAGAGATGAAATTATAGGAACTTCACCAGAGACCCCGCAAAGAAAATATTCAGCTAGCTCCCAATCCATCTACTTGAATGGCACAGAATAACACTTATTTTTATAGCCTGACAATTGTGATCCATAATCTTAGTTCATTCATTCAAAACATGCTAAAGGATGGACTGAGGACAAGTGCTAAGAGAAGTCTGTGAGTTGACTGAGAACTTCTAGGGTTTGCTCTCACCTCTGGCAGCGGCCCTTTCTCTCCCTGTAAAATGAGAACAATCATTGTCGTCCTCACGGAGTGTGGCGGAGCTGATGGTAGTACTGTGTATTCAGGAAAGGTGCTGGACAGGGCAGGAAACCGGGGATAACTGGAGGTTGGAGGTGCCTCTGGGGGAACTGGTACGTGTTTCTAGTATGGGTGGACTGATCACTCCCTGGCCCTAGGGTGGGTGGGTAGGTGCTGGCTAGTCACGAGCGGTTACCACCCCATGCTTCTTCCTCGCACCCAGTGATTGCAGCTAATGAATTTAAGAGGGCAGGGAAGACAGAGGGCCATTTCTTATCTCCCTGCTGCTAGCCAGGCTCTCTCAGAAGACCTGCCAAGGACGGTGTAGTAGTCCATGTGCTCCCCTGCTTGAGTAGTGCCTGAAACACCTGGGCTGGTCTCCCAGAAGTGGATGTTTTGCTCAAAAACCCAGCCGTGTGACTGTTCCCCTGCCCCTGCTAGACACTAACGCGACAAGGCTGCTGGGAGCTCACTGAAACGGGCACCCACACAGGGTGACAGATTTAAACAGCTCTACTGAGTTGCTCACATACTTTTCACCAAACGCATCCCACTAACGTAGTCTTTTTTTTTCCTTCAGGATGTTTAAACCTGGCATTTGGGGGTCAATTTTCTTGAGTGGTTATGAATTTCACCAGCAAAAGAGTTGTATGAGTTTCATTGCAGAAACACCCACGTGGCCAGGCCACTCTCTCATATATACATGGAAGGGAGAAAAGAGATGAAAAGAACCCCCCAATGAGGACTGAATTATGGATCTTGCTATTCTTTTCTGCTCTGTCCTGTTCTCCCAAGCTCAGAGCAGTATGTTCAGTTTGCTAACAGGAAAGAAAATAAAATAGCGACCTAGCTCCTTGCAACTTGAAGAGGAAATTCAAGCAATTCATGCAATCATGGGTGTTTCACCTGGTGCGAAAAAGCAGTCTTTGGATTAAATCACAAAGTCAAATATTCAACGTTGACTCCAAACCACCAGGAAAATTAAACTAGCATGATGCGGTTGCCTCAACCACTATTTGAACAAAACTTCAGTGAAGTACATCATAACAAAAACCACATGCTTTTCTTTAGGAATGAGACTCAGCCTTTAGAAGACAGGAGGGGCTGAAATTCACTTCTCTCTCTGTGGAATAATAATGGAATAATCATTATGACCAGGAGGACACGAGACCTGAATTTTACATGCCACTTCTGTCAAATAGACGTCTAACAATCTTGATGTGATCAAAGATCATGTCAAGTATCAGTGGTCTGCTGGCAAAGTGTCGTTGGAGCTAGCTTTTGGGCAAGATTCTGGATCTGGTAATTTCTGGGGGTTTGTTCCCATATTCTTAGCAGTTAATGCGTTTTTTCATATATCGCTGAACCAGCGTGTATTGCTACAGTTCTTCAAGGATGAACTCCAGGGATGCTGAGAAATCTTAGAGACTGGGTAAATTCCACCTTCTGCTATGAGACTCCAGCGATCATTGGACAGGCTCAAATCACAAAGGAAAAATAACCAATCTCAGCTAATCCCAGCTTCATAACACAGGCAATAAAAGCCACGCTCAGACTCCAACATCTTTATTATTTCATCTGGCTAGTCAATGCAGATGAATTACTTGCTAGGACATGGTGGGAATGGATTGGGCTGTTTCCTGTCTGTTCCATTTCTGGTGGGAATAACGACTGATAAAACACAAGGAAAAGTCTGAAGGCTATGAGTTTTCATCAGTGTCTTTTTTTGAATTATAGTCTATTATCTAAAGACTCCACTTAACACAGATAGCCTTGGACTTCAGAAAGGGGGAAGGAGAGGAATTGTCTGCTAATGTAAGCAGGGAGACAAAGTGCTGAAACCTGAGATTCATAAAATCTAGTTTTATTAATTTGAGTAAATCAGGACATAAAAATCATTAGGAAACACCTCAGAACATGTTCTCAACCAGTGGATCGGCAGGAGACGAAAATAATGAATATATTATAAATGGTAAAACTATGTAACTTGTAAAGAAGTATTTTTATGAAACTAATAATGAAATATGTAAAAGCTTAAGTTAAAGGGTTGTAGGCTGAGCATCTGAACATGTCTAAAAAATGAACACTTCAGGATGCCTGGAGTCTACAGAAAGAGCAGAGATGGCTGTGGGGGCAGAGCGAGAGCAGCCTCGGGGGTCTTTGTGGTACTCCAGGTGAGAGCAGCAGCAGAGCTCTTGGGGAACAAGAGGAGTCCTTTGGAGGACTGCGTGGAGTCCTTCTGCTGAGGTTCCCTCATGGTCCTCATTTCCACTAAGCAGCTGCACCTCCCTTCTCCTAGCGTTCTAGTTTCCACCATGTTTTACAGGCAGGAGACTCAGGCACATGGTGATGTCCGGACTGGGCTGCGGGTGGGTGCTACGGTGTCCTCTGTGGGAGTGGAGCACTGTTTCTCCTCTGCTGGACCTGGAGATCACTGCACCTTTTCTTTCTAGGGAAATTAGGTGACAGGGGAAAGCTAGGAAGTCCCTAATCACGCACCAGCGTAGACTGAGGATTTGTTTGGAGTGCCCCACTGGATCCAGGAGCTGAAACACCTCATTCAGAGACTGCAGCTAAATCCCATCTGAAGTCCACTAGCAGACTAAAATTTCACCCAGTTGCATATTTGCCACAGCAAAGTTGGTAAAAGAAGTAATGAGAGTGGTTTACATGTGCATAAAACAAAGAAAAACGTTTCTGATCTCATGTTGTTGAGGTGTCTCACTATCTCAGCATGCGGGACACTTCAGCAACCAACAGATATTTTTTGAGTCACAGCAATTGTGAAACTCTTCACTTTTATATGGAGGCTAACGTAACTTTAAGACTGATCATCAGACAAACTGAGCTCTTGGACACAAGATCAGATATTTAGGGAGACTGTATATATGGAGAGAAACAGTAGCCACGAGAGCCGCAAAACTCTTGTCAGTCCATGCAGCAACCAGAAACTCTTAGAAAAGGAAACAACTTTGTAGGTACATGTCACCGACCTCCATCTTTTACAAGTAATTAGCACTTTGTAGGTAGCTGCTTTTACCTAAGATCTAAAATTCATAGAGAATATATTAAAAACAGAGCTTAAGGGGCACTATGCCACCTAAATAAATCTGATTTATAAATATCCTCTGGCAAGGGGAAACTCAGGAATGGAACGCGAACACTGATTTTCTCCTTCCCAGCCCGACCTCCATGTTTTCAGAGCTCTGGTTTAGATTATGTTTAGGGCTGGAAAGTCTCCATGAGAAAGAGCAGATGGCTAAGGCACTGATCCTGCCAGATGCTGATTTAGTCTGGACCCAATCCAGAAGAGCACTTTAGCTTTGTGCTTAACTTTAAGCATGGTAGTAGCCCAAGAATTATCATATGCTTAAAGGTATACCAGGATACAAACGGCAGCATTCAGCACCTTGTAGAATTAGGCACTAAACTATCTGGAACATCCACCTTGAAACCTGTAGCTGCAAACCCACTCCTAAAGCCACAAACCTCTGTAAGTCCAACAGGGATAAAACAACTGTCTGAGCCAGACCACAGCGTCTTCTCCAAGGCATGGCCAGAAGGCTGTGAGTCTACAGCAGAACAGCTGCAGCAATTCCTCAAGGATTAGCACGGATGTGTGTAAAGAGCATCACTCAGCATCACCACAGGTACCTGGGAGGCATTTAACAGAGCCGGGATGTTTGCAGGTCACGCAGGAAGTGTGCTCCCGGTGCTGTTTGGAGGGGAACCAGGTGGGGAATCGTAGAAGGAAGGAGGTCTTCCCACCTTCATTGGCTCCATAACATGGTTGGCAGCCCAGATGGGTAAAGAAATGTTGAGAACTCCAGCTGAAACGCGCAGGTACTGCAGGCCCTTGTACACTGAAAATCAGGACAGCTCTCTCTGGCCACCATGGGCCTCTTAAATTACACAGCTGTTTAACTCCTCCTACTGGGAGAGTAGGCAAGGTTGGGCAGGAAAAGTGCTCCCTAAGTGCTAAGCATTTTAATGAACTTAGAGTTCTTATCAGCTGTAGGCGCTTCACAGGACCCCTCTTGCACCGAACCAGTCTTACGCTTTCTCAAGACTGAGGGAGACATAGAGGTTTTTGACCCAAAAGTCTTTGGGGAATTTTAAACAGGGTATGTGACATCATTGCCAGAATCCCGGCATTTATAAACAGCAGAGATCAGAAAATGATCCCAGGGCTGTGGAATTTAAAGCATGCTAACAACCCGCAGCAACTTGGGAACTGCAGGGAGAGATCTCCGTGTGAGCGCAGCGTCCCCTCCATAGAGCCCAATGCTATTCCATGACATCACTGCTCGGAGTTTCATCAGGCACATACCTTTCTTTTATCCTCGTGCTTCGTCGTTTCAATGCTTCTGATCTTGTTGCCTATGAACATATTCTCCTGCACCACAATTTTTTGCCCATCAGGGTTGCATCTGGAGGTAGAAAAGCAAAGGTGGTGTTCAAGAACCCGACTCATTGCAATAACCCATTATTACAGAGAGAGAATGGCATTCTTAGACAATAGTCTTAGGTCTCAAAAACTCCTAAAACCTATTGCTGCTGGAGATTGTTACCTCTTCGTGAAACTACTGTATTCCTTCATCGCAACATTGCAAAATTATTTATGAAGCACCTTGTCAGAGGTAGACAAAGATCAGTATATGACCAGCAAGGAAACTCCCCAAACTTTCTGAAGATTGAAAATAGAAAATACTGGACAACTAATTAAATCACGTGAGTTTAGTCTGGCTAATATGAGTTATACTGAGTTGTGGCTTTTACAAGTGCTCTTTTAGCACTTGCGGTGCATTTCAAAATTCAAAATGCCAGTCATTCAAAACCACGGGGAGGTGAATGTTGCTGAGCGTGTCCATCTGCTCAGCTTTCCGACATGAAGTGCAGGCTGAGGGAGCAGAACGGATAAATACTGGGCTAACTATAGCAGAAGGCTCCTTTAATATTGCATGCTCCTCAGAAGATAGCCAATCTCAGTCAGTTAGCAACCCTCATTTTTGAATTATGGGCAAAGAGCACTCTATGTAGCACGTCATGTGGAAAGGTATAACTGCACCATCCACGGCAAAAGGCTTTCCTGTCTTCTTTAACGACAACCCTTGGAATAAATGAGCAGAGACACGGGCCTTCTCGTGCTTAGGAGCGCAAAGGCTTCAGCAAGGCTGGAGCTCCAGGCGTCCTGGCGGAGGGTGCTGCCAGCTGTGCGACTCGAGGAAGCCTTTCATTTTAAAGTTGCCGGTCCAGTTCCAGTGTCGCACGGCTGGGTGTGACAAACTGACCCTGTGACGGCACGTTAGTGAAGTCAGTTCAGTTCCACAACTAGCTGCAATTGCACCTTGCACAGGTCATCACAAAGCACGACAGGAACTTGTCCTTATTGTCTCCTCTGCCTCAGCAGAGGCACCGCAATTCTCAGCCCACCGTAGGATCATAGGAGTTAAAATGAATATGGACTTCTATAGGTGATGACCAAGGGCTGATGCTGCAGAAAACGAATCCATAAATCAGTTGTGCCTTTGCCAAATCCACACAAGACGCATGGGCAACACCCTGGGTCAAGGGAGGGTTTACGGCTCTCAAAAGAGCCTAATTAGAAGATGTCTTGAGTGACTTCCTGCAGGGCACAATTCGGTCTTGAGGATGAAGGGAAAAAACTCAAAGGAAGCAAATCACATCACAGCTATAAGGAACAATGATAGCGTTTTGGGATTCAAAGTGCACTAGTGAGGAGGGGGGAGAGAAAGAGAGAGAGAGGAAGTGAGACAACAGACGGAAATGGGGTCTGTGTCATTTCCCACAGGAATCCTCCTACAGCTTCTGCTGGAAAAAGATAAGGCTGCCCCGGAGGCCAGAAGAGGTAGACGCCACTCTGCAATTGTATTTAAATTGATAAGATCAGAGAGTCAGAGAGCTGGAACAAGGGTTACATCAGGTCTTTTGCTACCAGGTCACTGGTTTGAATCTGGCTTAATTTGGCATTCATGACCAATTCTCCCTCCCTAGACAGAAAGGTCTGGAAAAGATTTCAGGTCATCTGTGTGGCTTTCCTACGGAATGCATAGCCTGTTTCCTTATGGTGTTTCCATTCTGCTCTTGTTGAACACCTCCAAAGCCGCAGCTTGTGTGCCTTCTGCTGACCTGTGATGCCAACAGCCCTACCTAAGCCTACAAATCTCTGCTGTTTTATTCCTGCAGGAGCAGCGTAACTACCTAAATGAGGTAATGAGCTACTGCCCTTGTGGAGGGTCACAGGGTCACTTTTTAGACCCAACCTAAGACTAGACACCCAACATCACTGTAACTGCTGCAGCAGAGAACCTGAGAAAGGAACTTCTCTTAGTGATTTGCCCCGTCTCATGGCTGGTCATTCACAGCATTTGGAAAAGCATTGAAGTGGTGAGAAAATAAGGAACCACCCAGCAATTTTCCCTCTTGCTTCCTAGACCTGCGTTCATTTTTTTAGGAATGGAAAACCTGACTTCAGCCCACTCATTCCAGGGAAGAGTTGAAGTGCAATCAGAAATGTTATATGTGGCTCCTTTATGTCCCCTGGGGCAACAAGGGGGAGCATTCAGACCTCAGCCAAGAACTCTGTAGATCACCCTGCTCATATAACAGCAGGAGCAAAGAAAACGTCCACTTGTATAAGGCAAATCTCCAAAGGCATCTTGTGTTCTAACTTGCCTCATTCCTCTCCGACAGTTTTGACCCAGTGACTTGCTTCTGTGTCTTCACACCCCAGGCTGCCTCCAGACTTCAGCTAAGAAAGGCCCTCAGTAAGGCGTGAAGGCTTGGCTACCTTTTCCAGCTTCTGCAACGCAGATGCTGCCGCAGGAGCCCATGCTCAGCGTGCACTAGTGAAGACAGCCCTTAAGAAGTGGCACAAATTCCATATGGCAACTAAACGAAGCCAAGCCTTTAGCAGGTTTGTCTGACAGTAGCTCATACAGGGGCAAAAAGTGTGTTACCTCTACACCTATCTGTTTTTAGTTTGTCAGACACATAGGCTGCATCCAGGAGGTGTAAGAAAAGATCTTGGTAAGTCAGAGGGACATTGCTGGTCAAGTTAAAGAAAATTCAAGCCTGATCTTTAGTCACTTTAAACTTACTTGACACAATTCTGATAATACAGAAGGTGCTTGTAACTCCAAAAACATCAAACACAACTAGACTTCTGCTGGGTTCATAACCCTTGAGACCTTTAGGTGGGGAATCACTGCTGGTGATTTTTAACTCAGATAAGTTAAGATGTATTGGAAAGAAAAACTGAATTTAAACTATCCAACCATTTTGCAACGTGTTCCTCCGTAGGCATGTCCACTTACACTGTGTCTGTGAGGCTGCAGGGCTGCCACTTCCACTCGATCTTCGGGTCAGGATTCCCGCTTACGGTGCACTGGATTTTGTGTTTGCTTCTTAACTCCACCCGCTCAATCTTATCAAAATCAGTTTCCTTTTCATAAATTTTGGGTCTCTCTAAAGGGAAAAAGAAAACAAACAAACAAACAAACAAACAAAAAACCAAAAAAGCAAATGAGCAAATTTATATCCACGGTCATGGTCCTGTTTCCGTCAAAGGTTTTGAACCTTTTTGTTGTGATCACTAAGGGATGATTTAATGTAGGCTGCTGGAGTTGTAGGGAAATTAGCAGCAGCACTGAAAGTATAGACCCGCAGAAAGATGGGTATTAGTTGCGGTGTTTCAGAAAATACATCGAAGTGCTACCACATCCATCCTAATTGCTTTCAAATGTTGTTGTGGACCTGCTATGCTTCTGGAAAATTTGTGCCATGAAGCATCTGTTGGTCAGGGACTGCAGGATCAGGCTGTTAGTCTGCGTCCTGTGGGCAATATAGCATTTGACTTCTGATGTCACCTCCTGAGAGGAACCTTATCAAACAGCTGCTGCTCTGCAATACTGTTACCATTGTGCAGGTTCTCCTCAGGGTTTTGGAAAAAATAAAAAGTCTTTTTGATCTCAAAACTTTGCTTTCCTTTTCTGTTTATGTGTAACGTGCACTGGATGAAGGGGCGAAGAAAGCAAGGAAGAAGTGGTGGGGAGAAAACACTTGCAGAGTAATGCCAAGAAATTCTCACCAACAGCAAACCCATTAAAAATGTCGCCGCATTATTCACATCTGGAGGGGTTGCAAGATCACACCCTTGGACTGGAAATCTCTCAAGAACAAACTTTCGTGTGACACTTTCAGGGCTGCTTGTTGCCAGCAGGAAAGAAATGCTTTGTCCCATCTACTTCCAGCTCCCACGGGAACACGCGAAAATGAGAAATAATGCTAAAAAATCCCCAAAGTGAACTGAACTTTTCCTAACCTCGGAGAGGGTGGGTTTGAGTTTGGGGTGAAAGCACAGGCTCTTCCCTTGTGCAGACAGCTCTGCCCATCCCTGGCCATATCTCTTTGTCTGCTTCTCATAACAGGAAATCAAACAGATTTATTGGTCGGGGTCCCTCCATGGAACACCTCTGTGCAGCCAAGTGCGGCTGCTTTACACTGAGGGCTTTTGACAAGTTGGGAAGTGAATGTAGATTAGATTTCTATTTTTTGGGTTAACTTATTTTTTCTGCTGTCAAGGAGGCCCCAGATATGTAAATATGAGCTACTGCCCACCTCATCAATCTTGAGCCCTTTCCCTCGTTTTTTTAATAGCTTTTTTTCCCTTCCAGCCTTCTGCTCTTATGAGTGGACTGACCAGGCTGATCCCGTGTCTTGGTGGGATCCTCACTTTTCATTTCTCATGGCTCTGAAAGATCTTCTAACCTCATCATTGCCTGAAAATACATCAGCATTTCCTTCTCCACCACGTGAAACGAGCATTGACTGTCGTTGGTTCAGCCACCTCCTAACTCCCATGCGACAGTAAAACATCAGCTGCTTTAAAGAACCTTCATTAGGTCCTGATGAACATTTCACGTGAAAAACCCAAATGTCAGACCTCGTTTGGTTTTGCTCTTGTGCTCCCTTTCGCTTTTTTGATCCCCTTTGGTTGAGCCTTGTCTCCCTGTCTGCCTGCAGCTGATGTTCTACCAGACTCCAAAAATCCACCCCTCACTCCTGTGTCCCTTCGGGCAGGGAGAGGGATTGTCTCTTCATGAAGGAGAAGATGAAGAAGGGAGCAGAGGGGAGAGTATTTCAGGCTGTGGTTAGGGTCTCTGGAACTCGCATCCTCATCTCTAACATGGACACAGGGTTTCCTGCACCACATCGCTCTGGGTTATGGCTGATCAAGTGCTTTGGGATTTGTGAGCAATTCACAGGACAAATTATTGGGACGAATGTTGAATTTCCTTGTAACTGGCATCTCATTTCCCATCAGTAAATTATTTCTGATCATAAAAATAATTTTGTAAAACTCCCTGGAGAGAGGAGAACATTTTTCATTATCTTGGGCATTTTTCTTTTCAGTCTCAAATCCTGTGTTCGGCATGTCTGGACTGACCTCAAAAGTGTGATTTTCACTTGGAGAAAGAGACTGTAAGTTCAGTGTGAAAGGTTACTCAAGTGTTATGTGAAAGGTTATGCGAGTGCTATGTTTTCTTGGCTGTAAGAACAAAGCTCTACACATTCAGGGAGGGAGACGATATGTTTGTGTGGTTTTGCATGTGTGAAAAAGTATGGGGGGGACAAGGTTTGGTTACAATCTTTTACTATTAGAAGATTTTTCTGTACTCTTGGTGAAATGATGAACACGTTGAGTGTCATTTAAATTATTCTTCTAAATAGAAATAATAATTTTAACTTGATCTAGAATGAGAACATATATGAGTGACGAATGAATTCTTAATTCCGCAATTACTTCACTGTGTGACACTATTAAATATTACTTGAAACCTAAAATGAGTCAAAATGATTCATCAATTGAAATAACTATTATTTATGAGGCTTAAGCAATTATTTTCTTAAAACTTGAGGGGCTGGCTAAAAATGCCTCCCCATCATTTCTTTCTCAGCGCCTTATAACACTGTTAGTGTGGGGTCGTAGCTAATTATGGGCATGACGCTCGGAAATTGAAGCAATTTTAATGAGCGTCTCTCTCTTTTTCCCTGCAAAGGCTGTAATGGTGGTAGGTGCCGTCCTGCAAATGACTCTTCCTGCGGCGCTACCGCAGAGGGGACGAGGCCCTTCCACAATTTTGTGTGTGCCGCCTTTGTGCCTGGGCGGGTGCTGGCATTGGCCCCAGCGCGCTGCAGGTTTGGGATGGGGCATGTGGGATGCTCGTATGGGGCGTATTTTGGGGGCTGAAAACTTTCCAAACCTCTGCACACTGTCATGGCCTTTTTACCTCTTCCCACACCCCCTGAAGGCAACTGAAGCTTTTCCATTCGCTTTGCTCGCTGCTGGGCCAAATCCTATTTGCAGAAGTTGCCTCCATCGGTGATGGGAACAAGTTAACTGGCTTCTGCGGTGGGACCTGACCTTTTAGATCTGCTCAGGCTACAGAGAGTTGGCTCAGTGGGCTGGCACCTGCAGCAGTCTCACCTGCGAAAAGGCTCTCCACGTCAGTGTGATGGGGAGTTTTTAGCCTAAAGCCAGTGATTATCTAAGGTACACCTAGCAGTGTATTTCTCGGATAACTCTCTCCCTCCTGCAAACAGTGCTTTGCTTTCTCTTTCTGGTTTGCGTACTAAGCAGCATGATGGATTATGCACAAACTCTTGTTTATCTTCGCTCATGTTTAGGTGTGGGGTAAGGCTTGGGGTACGAATCCAGTTGTAAGCACTGCCAAAATCCAAGGACATTGCTGCTTGCACCTTAAATTAGCATCTGAAGTGTGGTTTTCATCAAGGCAAATATATTTGCATGTGCACTGCTGATTTTTAAGCATGCCCAAAAAAAAGGCTGTTGGGAGTGGAGAGCTTTAGCAGGGATTGGACTAACGGCAGTCCAGAAGTTGAGTAAAGAGGCAAGCTGCCTCTGCACAGACCCTGCGGCGCTCCTCGCCTCCCCCAGCAAGAGCAGAGCAGAGCCCTCTTTCCTCCCTGGAGCTCTGCCACCGTGCCGGGAGCCTGACCTCCAGCACCCTCTGCCATCCTGGCCCTGGGTCACTGAACACCTTGCTATAGCGCCTTGCCCCAGCTGCTGTCCTGCCTGCTGCCGCAGTGCTGCGCTGCAGGAGATCTGTAAATACACTTCATTCCTGACCTGAAGCATCCTTCCCTATCCCACTTCTTGCCTCCCGTTCCCCCCACGCCGAGATCTGCCCGCTGACTTTGAGCCTCTTCCTCCCATCCCTGGGCCATTGCCCTCCCCAGGTTGAGTTTTCTCAAGCAGAAGCCAAACAAACCTTAAAAGCTTTCTTGTCTCTGGCTGCATTTGGAATGCGCAATGTTCAGATGGCTTTAAATGTATCGAGATAAATGGGTTTTCGTCCTCCCTGGCTTAAAGTGTGATTGTATCCCCAACTCACTTTGCAGAGGTGCAATTGCTGGTGTGAGAGCTGACCTGAATAACTAAAGACTTTGCTGCTGCTGCTGCACTGAGAAATGCAATCCAAAAGCAGTTCTGCTTACTGTAAATTTCAAATGGATCAGCATTATGTAAATCTCACCTTACTTCCTACTGTTACCTTTAGTTTGTGGCATTAGACGCAAATAATATGTACAAGGATGAGGACGTTAACCCCTTTTGCAACAGGCTCTTCTTGTCTCTAAATTCCTTGCAGATGTTAGTACGGGGTTGCACACTTGTCACCCAAAGGAGCATCCGAATATAGAGGACAGCACATCGCAAGTTTCCCTGCCTCTTTTAGAGAAACTTTACTTTACTTTCAGTGACCTCTGACTGAACTGCTGTTCACTTACCTTCCCCGCTACCATTTAAACTGGGTTTCAAAAAATCTCTTCACGTTAAGCACATCATTAAAATAACACAGAGTGGCCCAGTGAAGCATTTAGTCTCAGCCTTACGTACTTTGCTGGATATGGGGCTTCATTAAAACTATTGATAGAGAGGCATTTTGTTTCCTATTTATCCTTTCTGTTGCCCAAAAGCAAAAATAATTTGCACTTTATAATCTTTCATCTGATGTTTGTGTGGTGCTTAATGGAAATATAAGCTCTGCAAGCTGAGCTAGGTGAGCATTCTGTATGGCAGATAGGGAACTCATTAACGCAAGTTCGGACTGGTCAAACAGTATGGGAAAACAAGGGTGAAATTTCCCCCAAAGTAAAAGCACTTAGTCTGTGTTTGGCTTACAATCTCTCTGCTTTGCTTTTTTCTTTTTTTTTCCCCTTTTCTTTTTTGTTAAGAGGAAAGAAAGAAAAAAATTAGTTAAATGACCTGAAAACAAAACTTTTGTTTCAGGCTGAACGGAACATTGTGTTGGACCCCAGCTGATTTTCTCTGGGTGGTTTTCTTTGTTTCGTTCTGTTTGCTTTTTGGTTTTGTTTTGCGCAGCACTACATAGGAGGCTGCTGTGAGGTGGGTGCACGGCGTTGTCCCCGTGGTACCTCTGAGGAAGCAGATGCCAAGATGAAATGAGTGGCCAGAATCTCTCCCATGAGTCAGTACCGCGGCCAGGAATAGAATTAGGGTCACTGACTATCGGTCCCCTGCCTAATCTCTAGCGCACACCCCCCGCTGCTCCATTGTAACCCGCTGTTCCGGGCTGGGGGTGCCAGCGGGGTGGAAGCGAATGGAAGAGAAACCGTGCCGTGGGATACTGTATGAACAGATATTAAGAAAAATCACAGGGCACTTGACCTACCCTACAGGGAATTTTGTTGTTAAAATGGCAGCGCAGCTTGGTTTTGGTTTTTTTCTGACCTTGTACTGTCACTTTTGCATGTATCTATCTTCACCTTGTAGGAAGAAAGCTGTCTGTTCCAGTCCTGTCCCACCTTTCCCAGATCTGTCATTCAACCCCGATGCAGCCAAGCTTTGGGACAAAAAAAAAAGGGTTTTCTTTTGTCTGTCTCTCCCCGTCTTATTTTTCGTGGCCAAACAGAGTTCAAAAGCAAATGTGTAATGATGAACTGCTTAATTCTTAGCAGAGCAGGCAGTTCTCTAGGATTTTTGTCTCTGCCCCTTCTCCTGCTTTTCCAAACAGAAAATCAGCAGTTAATATACCTGCAGGCTTGGCTGAGAGACAGCGTGGAAACCACATGCTGCCACCTTCCAACTTCCCCCCACCACTCTGGTTTTTAAGGCCTGTCGGAGAGAGATTGCTGCTGCAAAGACGTGAGTTGAATGCCTCAGATTCTTCTGGCAAACTCCAGCAGGCCCCCACCTTCTTCTTCCTAAAATTGCTTTGGCTACCTCTAACAAAACGAAAATAGCTCATCTGACTTTTTCATTAGGGGCTCTCCTGGGAGCACAGAGAGGCTGAGTGGAGGCTGGGCTGCGGAGCTGCAAGTGTGCAGGGTTTGCATGATGTTAGTGAGAAAATTCTTCATAATTCGCTAATAATTAGCATGCCGGAAAGGCTCACTGCGGTATATTTGTGCTCCTACATTTTTTTTTCTTTTCTTTCCTATATCTCCCAGAAGAAGTCGGTTGTTCCTCTCCTGTCTATGTCAGATAAATGAGACTTGAAGGATAGACCGGAGCATTGTATCTCTTTGCCTTTGCTCTTCGCAGCCGAGTGTCCTGCCCACCCAAAGCTTTGGCCACAGCCATTGCTTCCAGGACCCAGGAGGAGAGCAAAGCAGTGGGCTTGGGGAGGAACGCATTGGAACAGCGGTTGGATGGAGACAGGCTGTGGCTTATTTTGGGGTTTCTAGTTTGCTTGGCTGGCCCAGCAGGTGGAAAATTAAATTTTCTATTTTGACTATTCCTGAACGGGTCATCCTCCAAGGAGCTATGCAGGAGGTGGATATGATATGCAAAGGAAAAGCAGTCCTGGCAGGATACCGAAGCATGCAGGCAAGGGGAAGGTAGATCATTTTATGTAGCCCTGCTTCTCGTATCTGGCTCAGTCCTTTAGAGTAAACATCAGTTGGGTTGCACTGATAATCCAAAGAAATTTATGTTTCTCACAGTGCAACAGTGTCCAATTTAGCAATTAATTTAGAGATTTCAGTGGCCCTTCCCTGGACAAAGAGTCTGTGGGTGTCTTCCGTCTGTCTTCAACTGGCTTTAACTGAGATCCATCACTCTAAGAGCTCTTTTTCTCTGAACTGGCATAACCCAAATGTATTAACCTCATCCTGAAGGCTCATTTCCCTCTTCAGACTATTTCTGGGGCTGGTTGAGGTGACGGGGTATTGTTCACATGGATCACCGCATATTTATTAACTTTTATGGAGATCACTGGGGACTCCTTTGATGTCAACTCATCCCTTGCAAGCCAAAGTAGGTCAGGCACAGAACTCCCTTTGCCTTTGATTTTAAACCAAATATGAAGAGCTGGCCTAACTACAGAGTAGGGCAACATATGCATCGTTAAGTGCTCTGGAGCTAATTACCCCCAGAAACAAATCGAGGTATAGCCGGTCACCTCGCTGCCATAACAAGGAGCACATGGCAATCAATGCACACGTGAATTCTCCATGCACCCCTTTTATTCCAGTCCTTGCCCAGGAGAGACGGAATTCATAAGAAGCCTGTGAATTACCACTAGTTATGGTAGAGGCTATTTCTAGCACTTAATCCTGCATTTCTTATAGATACAACGAGAGCTTGGGGGATCAAGGACTCTACGAGGGAACGTAATTTCAATTGACTAGAGCAGCTGGAACCCAAAGCAATATTTGCTGGAAGACCCTTGAGGGAGCACAGGAGAGAAACTCTGGGACAAAGAAGAAAGGCAAAGTGGTGAAGGAGATTATTCACCCGATTTTTTGAATTAACTTGTGCTTCAATACAATCTTCACTCCCCACGTGGTGGTCAGAGCACGCTGACTGCTCCATAAAGGGCTCAGCAAGAACCCTGGTACATGCAGATGACTTGTGCGAGGGTGAGAATGAAATGCAGCCTGCTTGCCCATAAATAGATTTGAGGAGTTTTGTTTATGTTTTGTTCTGAAAGAGCTTTGTACTCCAGCCTGGAATAACTCTTTTCTCCCACGTTTCTCCTTCTTGGCTGGCTCAGATGTGCAGCCACCAGCTGTTTGCTAGGATTGTTCCTTCTCCTTGCTCCCTCCTTTCCAAATTCTTCAGGACATTATTTTCTTGAAGGTTTTCTCAATAAGAATTTAATCAAACAAAACAAAAACACAGCAACCCGCCGCTTGTTGGACAGTGTTTGATGTGTAAATATGTAAAGAAGGAGTGTTTTGAAAATGCAATCAGCTACCTCCTGGGCACTGGAGTCCTAGAATGAGCCAAGGTGACTCCACAAGGGAGATATGTGCTCCTGCAAGATTAAATTCCAGCTGCAGTGGGAACACGGGTGACCAGAGGCACAGCTAAGCCGCTTCTTAAAGAGACATTTTTTGAATAGCAGCACGATTCTCCTCCAGGCCAGGCAGCGTGCTCCATCCTGCATACTGTCAACCGGGTCCTCGCCTGGGGCCGGCATCACTGTCAGTTCCCACCCTGCAGCTCTGGGGGTTATTTGCCCATTTTGCTCCTTCTTGCCTCAGTGGGGCTGAGACGACTGAGACCCCTGCACTCTGCAGATACTCAGCGGTTTTATGGCCATATCAAACTTTGTGGGGAAATAGCTCCTAATATTTTACCATGGAGTGAAATACCTCGCACACACAGTGTGCGCTTTATGTCGGAACGCTGTGATTGCTACCAATTAACTATCTGGGAGGTGACTGGAAGGAAAGCCTGCAGCAGTGCTGGGCTTCGGGCAGGTCAGGAGACACCCTGCGTATGCACTCCTGTCCTGCAGGGCTCAAGCGGATGACTTCTTGTCTTGTTCTCATCCTGCTTCAAGGGTTCTCTTCTGCTGCCATTATTATTGAACAACACTGCAAAAATTATTGCAGTGCAATTTGACGAATGAGTCCTGCTGCTATTTATCCTTTGTTCGTGCGCGACGATTCACAACACTATTAACTTCAAACTACCTCTACACCTAGTTCAAATTCGCAGTTGATGGGTTTGTTAGAGCACACTGAGTGCCAGTTATGCTATCCGTGATGCCCAGGAGCATTAGCCATGTATTATTGTGACAAGACTCACAGGAGAGGGGGCTGTATGCTTAGTTATAACTCCTTCAATGCAGTCTCCCCTTGCAGCAAAAGAAAACATATTCAAATTCATTTATCTTCTCACTCAAAAGTCTTCATTTTCCACCTTCTCTTTAATAGTATAGATCAGAACTCACTCACTTTCACAGATGCAGCTCTGAAATTTAAAACCTGGCCCTGGCTTTTGGGGAGCAATGCTGTTACTCAAAAAGAAACGTTACTCCTCAGTAACAGGGAGCTGGTACACGGTTGTGTGCTCGGCACGAGGCTTGTTGGGTACAGGATTGCTGCAGGCTCCACCTTTTAGAGATGATGCCAAACTGATGCTCCTGCCACTGTGTTCACTCGCAAGCTCAAGAGGATTTCTCCATCAACTCTGCTAATCCCCGTGTTCAAATTCCAGCTTCAGGAATTGCAGACTGCCTGCGGGTCTCAGCAGAGACATCAATCACCCCTCCCAGCTCAAGGGTGGTTGAGTTTCAGTGGTGGGCAAGGTAATCCTGGCATAAAATGACCGGAAATTATGTTTTGGTCTCCTCCTCCATGTCTAAGTGTCTGCTGAAACTCCAAGCAATTTAATCTATTCAGGTACAATACTGGGATATCAGTCACGATGACTGGAGATAAAGTGTCAGGTTATTTGTTGAGGAGTTAAGGGAAAAGTTCAAATCTGTGTTCGGTTTGGAGCTTTTTTTTGGAAAATAAAGCAAACGGTGCCCAGATCTGAAAAAGAAGCAGTCCCTTTACTCTGATTGAACACACAAGAAAAAAGGCAGTTTGCTGTTGTTGGATAAGCTTCAACAGCAAAATTTGCCTTTTTTGATCTCTACCCACATGCATCTCAGCAAAAGGACCTTCTCCTTGGGCTGAGTGCTTCAGACACAGCACGTCGCTGTAGCGCTGCAGAGAAGAGCCTGGCAAAGGCAAGAGAGATTTCCTAGGTGTTTTGTGTCAGTCCTGTGTACAATCAAGGCAAATATCCTCACTGTTTGCAGCCTGCAGCTTAAAAACACCGGCAGTCTTGGGCAGGTATTTTCCTTTGCTTGCTCTCATTTCTGGGATGACATTCTTATATCAGAAAAGAAACACTTGCTGTTCATTTTTCCTGTGTTTCACCGTGCAACACCTTCTCCAGGCGGTACCTTTCCTGGTACCAGCTGCTGGACTTTGCAGACTCTGGAGAAATGGTGGTTTTGCAATTAAATAACGATTCTTGACTGAAGTCTTTGTTGGGCTGATCTCTCAGGAAGGCTAACAATGAGCACCGTGCGAGGCATGCACTCTGTGAGAGACAGAATGCTTGTGCATACAATAAAGATGAAAGGCTTGTGCTGTAGTTAAGAGCATGGGATGGTTTAATCCTGAAATAGCATCTTGCTGATAGAAACAAGGTCTGTTTGTTTTTTATATGCCTATTTGGGGAATGGCTGCTCTTCAAGTAAACATTCTCTTTTGCATGCAAACACCAATATTTACCTTGACAAGATAGTTTATTATCATTCTTAATTTTCTCTTCCTTTGAATGTTTCCGTTCTCTTAACAAGACGGCAGAACCATTGTATGGAGAAACAATCTCAAGTGAACAAATTACTGCAGCTTAACACGTTCCTCCTTATCAGCCGAGCTGCGGTACCTGACCATAAGCAGGTTCTTAGCTCTCTCCACTCCTAAATCATACATTAGTTTATGTATGTTTAAGGTGGTTTAAGCCACCATATCTTATTTAACATTTTCAATAGGCCAAATGTGCCTAAGTGACAAGTTCTCCCTTTGTTAGGCATTATTTCTTTCGGCAAGGTGAGAGGTGAAATGAGAAAAACACAAATGCTGGAAGTTACATGGTGCAACAGTACACAGGTATGCAAAATAGCACAATCGAGAATATTTTCAGGTGTAAAGAGAATAAGGAGAAAAGAATTCACCACAGAAAAAAAAAGCAAACCTATCTCAATAACTTCATCTGTCTCCCTGCCTGAGCAAACCTCGGGAAATCCAAGGGGAAGCAGAGCTAACTTTTCCTGAACTCCTACTTGGCCTCATGATTCAATCTCTCTTGCCAAATTCCATGGATTAAAAGAGGCAGTGGATGTGCAAAGAGACAATGTGGGCTCTGTCTTCCATTGTCCCAGCAAGGGAGATTAAAAAATGGGATTCCAATATCTATTTTCCCTCTATGTCAAGTGAACCTGCTTCAGTGCACACCACAGTCTACTTCAGTTTTCTCCGGATTCCCCTGAAAATGAACCTCTCTCTCAAGTGCTCCCAGCAGATAAATGACAATACATAAAATAAAGACTTAGAAAGTATTTCTGTAGCAGGATGATGGAGAGACATAAAGGACAGGGTAGCTTATGTAGTTCCTTCCGTCAGCCCTACTGGGATTTTTCCGGTCCCAACAGGATGTTCTCCAGTGCATTGCCCAAGCTTGTTTTTAGTCTCAGGGGATAAAACTTCCATCACTTCTCTTGGAAAGCTGTGCCATCAGCTCCAAGACCTCACTACTAGATATCCTCCCAAGCTCCTATTAAAATGTAAGTTAAGTCCTGTTAAGTTTGTTCACTTTCAGACCATTTCTGCTTCCCTCTGTGGAGACACTGTCCTGACACACAGACGCTGCAGGCTATTGCTGAGGTGCAATATCTTGGTGGAAAATGACTTTAGATGACCTAGTTTCAGACTAACTCTTCATACTTGCTCTCCGTTCTGTTGCTTCTATTTAACGTGTGGTGACATGAGTGGATCTTCAGAGGTTCCTAAATAAGGTGGTGATATGTGCAGAGTCCTGCATCAGCTCGTATCAGCTAAACATGGGCAATGTCACCGTTCCTGCTGACTGGTAAAGTAGGATCGCACAAAAAACGAGAAAGAACCCGGTAGAAGTAATTCTAAACATCAAGTCTTACCTGTCACTACCAGCTGCATGGTGAGGTTCTTATACAGGCCATATTTTGCATTGCTCAAGATGATGGTGTAGTTTCCAGCATGCTTTGGTCTCACATCTCTTATGCCCAGTCTGTACTTGATTGGATCCGGCTCATAGCAAGTATGGTTATCCTTGATCAGCTTGCCGTCTTTGTACCTGTTTTGAAAGTCCCGTCAAAGCTCATCACGTGCATGCAGGCATGTTAGCCCTCAGAAATCCTATGTTACCCCAAAGTGGGGTGGGGGAAGAGTCATCCTTCGGAAACAGCAATGGAAGCAGATCTATAATCGCTGCTTGAAGCGGACATCTATTCCTTTTATCCTTCCACACTAAAACTGGGTAGCACCTGTAGTGCCGTGGGGTGGCTTCATCCAACAAGCAGGAAAAAAATATTTCAATGGATCTGAATGAACAGTGCCTCTCGCGTGCTCAGCTATGATCAAATGTGCATCTAGATGCCTCCAGATTACGCTGGATGTGCAATACTAAATGCAGATTAGCCAAAATCTATGTCATCAATTTTAAAACAAGATATTAATTAAGCAGAATTGTCTTTCAATATGTACATACAACCCCTTGCTGTTAAAAGCATAAGTTTCTGACCTGGAGAATTTACAGTCAATAGGAAGGTCAGTGAGGAATCCACAATCTTGAATCTTCGCTAGCTAAGAGAAGGACAGCAGAGTCTGCATGAGCAGACTCCTCTTCACTGCTAATCCAATATGCAGATTTGGGTTATGAATATGAAATAGGCCAGACTTTGCCACACACAGAGCTTTAGGCTTGGTGGGGCGTGTGTCCTACTGCCTGAGAATGCTGGAAACCTCCTTTCCAGTCGTTTAAACAACTGTCCTGAGAGACCTCCAACATCAACAGCTGTAGGTTCAGACGCGCAGGGAAGGCAGCTCGGGTGGTCCCAGCAGCTCCCGAGCAGCTCCACGCTGGGCCCCGAGAACAAGGCCTTGGCAGAGCAAAGGGGGACGGTCCCCACTTCAACTCACAAAAACATTCCCATCCCCTAAATAACAGCAACAATTAAAAATACCTCCTGGCAGGACTGATTTCACTGATTTGACTGAATATTAGAGAATTTCATGTTATTTGACTGCTAAAAAAAAATGCAGCAAACCCATCCCTGACCAATACCTTTTGCTGACTGCTGCCCCCCCCAAGTGACACTCGGCTGGCCAAGGAAAAGGGCACTGTGCAGGTGGTGGCTCCCCCACCCCACCTCCTCTGCCAGGACAGGCAAAGCCGTGCCAGCTGTCCCACGGGATTTCATACAGTTAAAGATGTATAAGGCGTTGGATGGGGTTCTTAAAGACCCTCTGTAGAATGAAGCATAGAAAAAGTAGGAACAGAGAGGACAAGAGATGAAAGGGACAAGAGAGAAATTAACGTCTTCTGGAGTTGCTGACATGCTGCCCCTCCTATTAAACCGATCCATTATGGATGGTGGAGCCTTTAGTTTGCTCAGGAGGATTCACTGCATTGTCTGGAAGTATCTGCCATTGCTGGTGGTGCAGGATTGGAGAAAATTACTTAAAAGTTATAAAGAGAAACAATTTCTCATGTTGAGAATGTATCCTGCAGCTTTCGGTTACGCGCTGCCTCTGTGCAGGCTGACCACCGCTAACAGTGGTAAACTGGCAACCCTTTCCCAATAGCTTTCCATTTGAGTCTTCCAAACAGTTCTGTGTCCAGAGTAAATGAAACCCCCATTTTTCCTGTAGGGGCCTTTTCTTCATGACTAGGAGAGAAAAATAGCATGGGAAAGAGGTATGGCTTGCCCAGCTTCACAGAGCGTATGTCAGCACAGAAAGGAGTCACATCTCCTTAGCTGAACTGTGCTATGAGCATTCCCAGCGCTCATCTTTTATCTATGTGGTAAGAAACAGCGAAAATCTATTCTAGACAGGAGCCCAAAAGAAGGTCGTGTATTCCCGATTTTGCTAGAGATGCTGGTACTTTTGCTAGAGATGCTGGTACTCACCAGGTGACAGTTGGACGAGGAAAGGCGTCCACCTTTGCAGCGAGTTTCAGTGACTTGTGTCCTGATGTAATCTCGTAGTAAGGCCCTTTCTTATGTGAAACCGTAATGAAAGGTTTGTCTGGAAAGAGAAACGAAGAGGAGGACAAGTCATGGCAGATCTGCCACAGCGCAGCGCTCACGTCTTTGAATTGTGTTGTGTCTACCCCAGATTTTTTGCAATACAGATCTGCAGAAGCTGCAGACAACCAAGTGGAATGACGAGCCGTTACCGCAGTTCCCCTGCGAAGCTCAGCCCCAGCCAGGAAGGTTTGTCTGCAAATGAGGGACTTGATATTTAAAGCAGAAAATATCCATCTGCATTGCCCCGGGAGCAGGCTGTAAAAATGCCTGGGGTATCTCTTGTCCGTGTGGATGCCAGCAGGCCAGATTTTCCAGGGCATCAGCAACCACTCTTGGTGCCAGCTTCTTCAGAACAGTTCAGTTCCCAGTTAATCCCTGTCCTCAGCCATGTCTCAGTCTTGAGCTCGCTCAAGTTTCTTTGAAAACAGAGTGCTGGGCGCTGACTCTCTCATAGATTGATTAGAGATTAGAGATGATTAATGGTTGTTTTAACTAGTTGGCATTCTTCCTAATGCCATCTGCATATCAGCAGATTTAATAATGTGGCATTATCCTTTAAGCTTAACAATCTTGGTTCTTGGGTATTCTGGTTTAGCTGCAGAACTTACCGTACACTGTAACTGTGACATTGGCCTCCAGCCGTGTTACGTTGAATGTTTTGCATACATACAGGCCTCCGTCTTGCATGGTGACATTTTCAATTGTCAGGCTACTGCCAACTTTATATACCATGCCACTCTGGTCTATTGTTCTTCTAGGATAAGGGTGCTGGAAGTCAGGAGAAAGGGGGTCAAAAACCAGCATAAACCAGATTATTTTGTTCATCCTTTCAAGGTCTGCCAGTAAAGAAAAGCAGTGATTCATATCAAACTTATCATATCTCTGCATCACTGAAATAAATAATATAAAAGACAAATCAGCAGGAAAAGCTCTTGCGTGAGGTTTCATTATCAAGTCTAATAGGAGAGAGAAATGGAGAGGAACTGTGGCGCTTCGCTACAGCAGCCTGGGCGGGCAGGTAAATACGGGGGTGCAGCTCACATCAGCCCCTCTCCGGGACCAGATCCCAGGGATCGCGGTGCAGAACTGCTGGTGGCATCTGTAGGGTCAGAGTTGTGCTTTGGTTTTTGTTGTGTGGGGTTTTTGTTGGTCACAGTCAGAATTTTTCTGTCTTAAAAAGCCTCCTCTTTCTAAAAGAAATATATTATGACAGAAATATAATATATTATGACAGCCAAGTGCCAATGCAAATTCCTGCAGAATTTTAGAAAGTGTTATTGCTTCTGGTAGGATTTTTGATCCCAGAGATTTGGCCAAGAAGTTTTACATTTGTAATGTTAGAAATCTAAGGAGGGTTCATAGAAAAACAACTCTCTTCCATCATATGGGATTCAAGAAACAAAATTCAGTAACACCATATTACTTGCACTTCTTTAAATTCTGTTATATTTTCCGTAGTTTCTTCACCAAAACAAAATCAGGCATTCATTCTCTACGTGAACAAATAAGTCAAAAATATTTAGGAATCACATGTTACACTTTTCCAATAGGCTTAGATGCTTCTTTGAAATGTATATTTTGCTAAACTAAAAAGAAAAAAAAGCCATCATTTTAATTCTGAGCATCAAACAGAACCATGAGCAGTATCTCAGATAAATGAACTGATTTGGAAAACACCCCTTCTTCCCTCTGTTTTTCCTTAGGAGAACTGAAAGGTTTCAGAGCATCAAAGCAAACGCTCGCTCTCTTACATATTTCTACGTCAAATTTGGCATTTTTGTATTGCATTCCACAGAAAGCCCAAGAACCTAATTTAAATTTCATTCTTTGGTTGAGATTTCAGCAGATACAATTGGCTTGTGTTTCACTTTTTCCTACTTAATAAAAGCCAAGATGGATGAGCAGCCTGACGACTTGCAACCTTCGCGGCTGCCTTTGAGACTTGCCACTCCGAGCAGGGATCAACAAAGGGCCAGAAGAAATGAGGCAGCTATTCTTCCAACAAGAACCGTCCACTCCTGGTTTTTCTTTCTTTTTATATTTAGCCTGAGATTTGCGGTTTAATTTGCAGGTTCAAGATGGCCAGACAAATTTTAGATTCATCCAAACTAAAAATACAATCAATGGTAGGCTTACGAACGGTTGGCTATATTTCAGAGTAAGTAGTAGTTAGGGTTTACTCAGCCCTGGGAACAGATCTTTCTTTTGGGTAGGGGAGATTTCGTGAAAGCAGAATGCAGAGTTTTCTTCAACTCACCCTCCCACTAGGACACGTCCAGATGAGCTCAATGCGCCCGTTGATGAAGGTTTCTGCTCTGCATTCCAAATAGAGAGTTTCTCCAACCAGCAGTTTTTTGGGAGTTGCTTTCAGAGCCAGGTTCTGTACTCTGCCCTCTGAAATGAAAAAGGCAAAGGTATCACTACGCAGCGCTCTCTACGTCAATGCCGTTTAAGATGGAATCCACACTCCAATTGCCTTTCCAACATCCGCTCCTTTCACAGTTTCCAAACACCTCACCTTCTGCTGTCGTTTCGATGGAGATTGTTGGAAATGCCCCGACAATGGAAACATTAGGTCAGTTGTACCAGCTGAACACCAGCCGATCAAACTAACAGATCACACGTGGACACAGTAATTTATGAATTACTTTTCTTGCATTTGCCGTGTTTGGCTCCAACCCTCACTCATCAGCTCCACAGCCATTCTTAGAAAAAGTTTTCAAAAGCGACTTATCCTTTTGAGTTGCTCAACATTTGCATATCTGCAAGAGGATTAATTTCTGTAAACACAAGAGATGTTTCTCCTGCCCTCCTTTCCCTCTGATGACCAGCTACTTTTGCTTTCTGAATGGGATCCCCAAATCTTGGTCTTATATCTTATACCTTATACATCTTATCTTATATCTTATATCTTAATATCTTATCTTTATTGATGCCTTAAATACATTAACTGAAATAAGCCTGCATGATGTTTATGGTGCCCCGTGCCAAACACACGCCTGAGCGCTGCACAGTAACACGTTCTGGAGTAAGGTATTGCCTGTGCCCTCTTGGGCTGGAGAGGGATGACCTAATGGATTTTTTAGCTTTGCATTCATGATTCTAGTAAAAAATAATTACTCCAACAATGAAGAAAGAGAGAGAGAGATTTACTTGGTGACTTGGCTGCCGTACAAATTTACAAGCCTGTTGTTTAAAGCTGCGTGCTAATTGTATAGAAGGATGCCATGATCTAATGGGAATGAAGTCCCAAGAAACTCTCCTCTGTCAAAAATACAATGTATGAGGAAAGAAAGAACATTCACTGAAAACAAAGGAAAAATAAACTCTAATTGGCTTCACATAAATCCCCAGCACTCAAAATGTTAACGTTTAGTTTCTTCAAATTCAGATTTTAATTCTGAGCTGAAGCTCAGCTGTAAATGCAAGGGAAAGGGTATAGTAAATCACCAGGAGAAACTATATTAAAAAGCAAAGATTTGTATTAGCAGTTTAATGAGATTTTTATACCCTGATCTTGTGTGTTTAATGACCAGAAGGAAAAAGAAAGCTACTGTTTGGTTTATCCCAAACCAGCAGTTGTTTTAATGTAAATATAGCTCAATCCAAGCAAACAAAACCTTGGTGGGGTTTGAATAAAATAATACTCCTCTTTTGTACCACCTCAGCACTTGGTAATTTTTCAGAACCAGGAGTGGACCAAATCCAAGTTCTATTGAACAGGAAAAAAGGAGAAGAATGAGTTTGCTTTTAGCCTTCCAGCTTGGACTTGCTACAGATACATACCAAATAGATATATCAAATATAATTGAGGCTAACCAAGGAATAATACCCAGGGGCTTAGCTAGGAAATAGAAACATCGCGGTCATTCCTCGGCGCGCAGCAGTCACTCACCCAGTCTCTGCGCCAGGTAATAGGAGGTGAACACGCTTCCGTTGACATTTGCAGTGCACGTGAGTACTCCGGAGTAAATGAAAGAGTGAGAGGGGATGACAAATCCTCTTCTTGGGTCCCACACCATCCTCTTGAAGTTCATCTCTACAGAATAAGGATACTGAAAGAGAACAGACAGATCGGAGGCTTGTGAGGCATTCCCTTTCCCCCCAGACCACAGAGGCAACCAGCCAAGGCTGTTCTGCTTTAGAGGCAGGGTAGGTATTTGACCTTTCAGAGTGGTTGGTGGTCTCATTCCACACATATCTTAAGCAACATCAACATAAGCAAATAGAAAAGCCCTCCCTAAGGTATGACTGTCTTTGAAATCCAAGACTTGGACATCGTAACTGGGGCTTTTGATTCAGTCTTCTCAGATCTTAGGCAAGATACCATGCTACCCATTGCAGGTCCCATTTCCTTCCTCTCTTTACTGGAAATAATTGTGCCTATCTTAGATGAATTTGGTAGGGCAATCTTTTTGGAAGAGTTTAAGAACAAAATCTGCTTCTCCTGAAGCTACATGTAGCTACTGCGTGTTTTTCTGGGATCTCCCAGTACTTTAAAAATACGTGTGAAGTTAGATCCCCCAAAATCAGAATTATTCATGTCACTAACTCGCCTGATGGCTGGTCTGTGGCTCGTCATCCGGTTCTCTCTGTGTCACAGAAAGGGATGAGACACTTTCAAAGCAGCCTATTGATTTCCTCTAGGCACTGAAGCAGCGTGGGTGACTTAAGATGGTAAATCACAGGATGGCAGAAATAAGGGCACCTAGTAACTGAGAAATTTTTGGTCCTAAATTCATAAATATTTGTAATGTTCTGAGATTCTTGAAAAAAACCAGTATCTCTAAGTTCTGCTTATGAAGAAGAATTGAGGATACGAAAGGCAAATGTGGAAAATAAACTAGAGCAAAAATTCATATAATAAGAGTAAAACCTCCGTATACCCTTGGACAGCACCAATGTCAAGCAGGTTAGCTTTTGTTGCTGGGAATGATTCGTTTATTATTATTATTAACACACGGGGAAATCCTCTATTTGCCAGAGAAAATGCAATTTACTTTCCAATCATTTTGAAAATCCTGGATTGTAATGTAGAAAAGAAATACATGAAATTAAAAGCAGGCAAATAATTCAGGAGTCTGTAAAAGAGCAGATCACCGAGATTCACCCATTTCCTCCTGTTTGCAGGCAGGCGAATGGAAGCACAGGCTGTAGGTGCCTGACTTTTCCAGCAGGACGCAGGGAGGCTCTTTAGGACAGAGTGCGCCGCAGGAGTGGTGAGAGCCCTTTGGGCTGAAAAATGAAGGGTTTGGGGAACCCTCAGTGTGCCTACAGTTGCCCCAGGATAACTAATTTTATTTGCGCGGTGCTGCTTCTTCCTTCTTATCATATACTGCCTTCTCGAAGATGAGGCAAGGTCATGTTTTCCTTTTCAGAGGTACCTTGTTTTAGCTTTTGAAGCTAACCAAGGGAAGAGCTGCGCTAGGGACCGCAAGTGGGAATTTCCTCAATGACGTAATGGTTTTGCTCTTATTCTTGTTGTTATGCAGCATGCAATTTATTTTTCTGTCTCCAAACACACAGCACTCGTGTATGGCAGTGTGGTTTAAATAGGATTCAGTTTAAATAATACTCCTGTTCCGAAGACATTTCAGCTCCAGGCTCTGAGAGCTGATGCTCATACCTCTCGTGAATATACAGTTGATCAGGCTGGCGTTGGTTTAGGTGGCTTGTTTTTACGTATTCAGCCCAGATCAAAGACACAGGGCTGATGGCCGTGGGGCAGTGGCTGGTGATGTTGCTGTGGGGAAGCAGGCACAGCGAGAGAGCTGTTTGCTTTCGGAACAGCGGTTCTCTTCTGACAGTAGTAGGAAACATGGATTTCATGTAAATATCTCTGAAGTAATCAAGCTGTGGTATCTCTGCTCAGAACCATTAGGAAAATTCAGGAAAATTACAGGAAGATATCTGAGACCTGAGGCTTAATCACGCCTTAACACCCAGGAAGGTCAAAGCTGTAAGTGGCGAATGCTCACTGAACCAGATCTGGGACTAAACAGACCTGAGAAGACTGAAAATAGTTTTGTTGCCCAGAATTAAAGTCATGTTAAGCAAAATCAGAGGTTTGAATTGTGTGTCTTAGCATGGCTTTATTAATAACACAGACGATACGTAGAGTTAACTTAGTATTAGCAAACAGTACCTTTCCCCATACATATTTAAAGGCCAGAGAGTGCAATGATTTTAAAGTATAATGGTAACACAAGGAACTTAATTTACAGTGGAAAAAAGTACATTTTCTACAAGAATAATAAAATGTGATAAAGCTGAACTTCATGGTTTGGCAGCTCTGCTCCCTGATGGATACAGGAAGGTGAAAGAAAAAGTAACCCTACTCAGGAGGCCCTTTTCAACACTCACAGATATTAAACGTCTTCATAAAATATTCAAAAATATATATTTAAACAATCAAACAAAAAGCATCAATGCTGCTTGAAGGAAATCACAGTGGCTTCCCTCCCTTTGAAGTTCGTTGTCTATCGGAGATTAAATTTGGAAGAAGAGGATGTTCTAAATTTGTCTGATCACCGTATTCACCTCTCCTCCTCCATCCTTACCTCCACCCCTCTCCCGCCCGCTTCCTCTTCGCACGGGAAGCCGCCACCTCGGCTCCGCACGGCACTAGGAAATTCCCAGACAAGGCAAAACAAGCGGTGACTTCCCATAGATGGAGCCCGGGGCTGGCGGCTCCCGAAGCCACCACACGCCTCCCAGAGCACATCCCCAGGAGCAGCTCCCAGCTCCCGGCCTCAGGAGGGTTCCTCTGGGGAGCAGCACCCAACATCTACATCCCTGCCCTGCAGTCCGTCCCCTCTCCCTTGAAAGGGAAAAAATCTCTTTGGGGGACGATTTTCTTTGCAATTCAAAAGGGAGATTTCAGGGGAGATTTCATTCCAGCAGCAGCTTGCAGCAAGGTAAAGGACTTCAGTTTGTGTTCGAAGAAATTACCGGGAGAGAATTTAGTTGGCAAAGCAGGGCGAGCAGGGCTGCCTGTAAATAAGGGGGGATAAGTGTGGAGGTCTCCTTGGTCGAGATTCCAAGGCCACCTTTAGGCTCGTGTGCCTGTGCCGAAGTCAGCAGCGGTACTCCAGCAATGAATTTGGTTGAAGTAGGCTAAAATAGTATGGGGATGTTTCACTTTTATAGCCAAGCAGGAGAAGGTGATACCACTTATCCAAGCGAAAGTGATAAGCTATAACTGGAGAGGAGCCTTATTCCCCCCTCCTTTTAATCCCTCCTGACAAAATTTAAAAATAGAGATCTGCTAAAGCAATAAGGCCAGTGCTGTCCCTCTGCACGTCTACTGGAAATTTGCCATTGGTCTCAGCAGGAGCCCGAGCACTGTCTCAGGCCACCGGGATTTCATGTCCTGTGTCCCAGGAGAAGGAAACGTCTATGACATCTAACTGCTAAGAGGAGCAGAGGTCCTCAGACGCCTCCACCAGCACAGCACCAGCCTGTCTGTGTGTGCTCCACTGTCACACCGTATCCAGCAGAACAACCTCGGCTCTCCCAGCCCCTCCAGAAGAGGCTGTGGAAAAGGGGCAGAGGATGAGCTCTTGTTCCCAGCAGGACAGCTCGAGCAGTCAGCCCAGCCGGGGAACGGACGGACACATAACCTATTAGGTAAAAGGCAGGATTGGAGGCAGGAGACCCATGTTCTGTTCCTCGCTCTGTGATAGGCTTCTCTATAGAGCAATTCTGAAGCCCTTTAAATGAGCGACTAGATCTCCATCAACTGAGGAAGCCCCAGACCTTAAATTTCCATTTTTATTATACTAAATGGCCTTGGCCTCCACAGACCAGTCTGTAACCTTGACATTCAGATGTAACTGCTGCCGAAGGGATGGCTGCTCCAGCTATTTATTCCCAAGGCTGAAACCTGGTTTAAATTTATGAAATCAAGCAAAAATGGGCAACTGTTCTGAGGAGGTTCAAGGTATAAAAGAGAGAAGCTTTCATGAGGATAGCTAATAGCCAGGTCTTATACAAAGAATTTTGAAGAAAAATAGTGTCTTGTCATCTGTCTTGGGCAATTTATGGAGGAGCAAAAAGCCACAAGATGAGAAAAATATGTGATAAACTCAACCTAATCCCCAAAACACCCTTGTACACCGTTCACCAGTGATACACTGCAAGGGCAGGATTGTGCTGCTGCATTTTCAGTGTCTGCTGTTCTTATTTTTTGAAACTTACCTAGCTTCATACATTTAATTTTGTATTTTTACCTGTTGTGTTGGCAGTCCAGACCTCTGAATTGATTGAGTTTCTCTGAAACAGTCACTCACCTGGGTAAGCTTAGGTTTGATATCTGGTGAGGTAACTCGGCAAGGGACGACAACCGTTTTCTTAGCATCTAAAATGTAGATTATTTCGGGATGTTCCGGGTGAATCTCCACAAATGGATTTCTGTAGTCTGCAGGGAAAAGAACATTGATTTAAAAAACTGCTCCTTTACTGGTCAATGACCAGAAAGGTGCCGTAGTCTGAGTGGTTAATTGCCCGTAGAAGGCTCACTGTGTGTGACAAGACAGCCAGTCACATCTTGCTTGTTTGCAAATGCCAGTGTCACCTAGGGATTATTGCCAATGACCAAGAATGGGAATATCCCATTTCTAACCATCTTTTACCAGTTTGCAGTGTAATCTTAGGAAAACTCCTCTTCTTATACATTCCCCATCTGCAAAAATGAAGTTAATAAATCAGCTCCACAGGTCTTCATGGTGCTGGAATTTGTTCTTTCCCCAGTATTCTGAATTTCTTTCATAGGTGATTTTACACCGCAGCGCTCCTGAATTCCACAGCAGTTAAATGTTGCAATAGGTTTACAGCAGTTATTCTACTGGTAGAACAAAGCTTCTTTCTGTAAATGAGAATCTCTAGAATATCGCAGAAAGCATGCAAAAAGGGCGTGTACACCCATGATATTCAAAGCCATGATATTCAAAGCAAGAACAATCTGTTTAACCTAACGGTGGAGAAACTTGGGCACACTCTCAGGGAACTGTGGGATTCTCTACAGATCTGCCACAAGAAATCAGACTGAATATACATATACAATAGAAATAAATAAATATATGGTGTAGTTTAAGTTAATAAAGCTTCTGAGTCTCACTCACTGATTTTTCATTGTCTGAATACAGTGATGATCATCAGAAAATTAAAATAATGTTTGTGAAATCCTAAAAGCTTCAAGGTTTTCCTGAAAAGCGTTCTTCAGCTTGATATTCTTATGGCATAAAGTTTCAAATCCCATTCAGCTAATGCAATACCAGCTACACCACACAGTGTAGGCAATTGACCGCTTTTGGTTTGGATTATACTGTTGACAGCAAAGGATGTGCCCCCTGTACAATAACCTCCACCTGCTTGGCCTTGGCTTGGGACCTGCCTCCACACACTTAATTATATTTCGGAAATGGCTTCACCTAAAGCATGGGAAATAGCTGGTATGAAAGGTTTGTGAACAATCTAGTTTGCAAAAATGTGCTGTATTATTCTGACAGTACTTCAAAAAAGGATGTGCTATGAGGAAGTTAAAATCAGTTTTCAAAAGAATGCTTAACTGCTCCCAAACGGGCTAAATTGGTGATGACTGCGGTCAGCCAGGGCTGACACGTCCATCCCTATGGATCAGCAGGAGGCCTCCAACAATGGCCAAACACTTTATGGCTTTGGGAAACACTGTAGCGTAGGCGACCTGTTCTCCGATGTTGTATAATGAGAAAAAGTGTCATTCTTGATGAAAATCATTAATGTACTTCCTGAACTACCCTTGTATCCTCATGTCGTGTTTCCTCTCTAATTCCTGATAATTAAGGGATTTTTAATAGAGGGAAAAAATGAATTACTTATTGCTTGGTGGATCTAGCCCCGCGGTTCATCCAGAAAGTGCCCAGAAGGACCCATCTTGGTGCAAATACATGAAAAAGTCCATGTGCCACCAAATCGAGACCAGAATGCCACTTCTAGATGCTGGGGAGCCCTCCTGAGCTCCAGGGCCAAGGCGGAGGAGCAGCCACTTCAGGCGGGCTGTGCTGGACCATTCCCCCATGGGCCACGCCGTGCCCGTGTCCCTACGGCTGCCAGGGCGAAACCCTGTGACAACGGTGCCAGCACCTTTCCTGTCGCATGGCGCCTCCGGTTAGCAGGCGTTGGGCTGACTCCGCAGTGCGGCAGGAGGGTGTCTCTGGTAAAGGCTGCGTATCCCCTCAGCTGGGATCAGACGCCTCTCAAACACAAAAATCAAAGCCACGGGCTGTGCTCAAGAGCCTGACCAGTGTGATCGTCTTGGTTTAGCACCAATGGGTAAGGCCAGCTGGCCCCAATCCTGTCACCTCAATGCACGCTCTCGTTTTACCTCTAAGGCTGTTGTGGCAGCTCTTCTGTGATTGCAGAAAGCCCCAGTTGAAGCGTGTTGGAGTAACGCGATCAATTCATTCCATTAATCCTTGCATTACTGTATCAGGCCACTCTCCCTCCTTCCTCTGCTGGCAAAACTGGCAATGTTCTAAAATTTCCATGGAAAGATGGCAAAATATTTCTCTGACTTCTTGAGGCAAAAAACATGCACGTGGAGTTTTAAAAATGCCAAGTGTCCCTTTCTGGGTGTTGGCCATTTTGGCTACTCTCAACAAAGAGATTAAAATTGTGAAACCCTCCAGAATTTCTCCTTTCCCAGTACTCCATCCCCGGCAAACAGTCTTTTGTTTCAAATCAGTGGGGGATCCAATTTTCGATTTGAAACAAATGTTCGCTCTTTGGACCCTAGCAGGGGGCTGAGTATTCCATGCAGGAGGATCTGTAATTAGACAGTAGGTGAAGTGCTTATCTATGTTGAATTTTTCTGGGTAACAAGTGTTCTACATGTAAGTGACGTAACTCTGCTTATTGGTGACAGCTTGAACATGGAGTGTGAGATTTGGATTTGCTCTTCCACAGCTCCACTGGCAAAGGACAACAGAGTTGCTTTATCTCACTCGCTTTGTCTTTATTTCCCCACCACTGGTAACCCATCTGGGAACAGGTCATTCATTTGGGGATATCAGTGTTCATTTCCTGGCTAATGACAACAGTTTTGCTTAGGGAATGTCATGGAAATACATAAGTGCTCTCACTTGGAATTAATCTTCAAAGACTTAGCTCGGTGCTGAACTGGAGTTCCTTCGCTTCACAACCCAAAACAGTTTCACTCACAAAAATATGAAGGGTGAAAGACAGGGACTGAGACAGGAGCGTGGGACTGTTTCCTTTTGTATTTCTGATGGCTTAATTTTAGCTCTGAGAACTGGAAATAGATTTCTTAGCAGCCAAAATGTACCATGTGCTTCATCACGATGAGAGCAAATGTTGGTTGGAGCTCCTTGGGTGTATCAGGAAGGTCACCCGTGTTACGGTGAGGTTTTACCAAAGGCACTTGGGTCACTGTGCGAGTGCAAGAGGTGTGGGATGAATGTGGGGAGCTGTGAGGAGGAGCTCATCAGTAGCACGGAGCACGAGGCAGCAAAGCAGAAGATAAAGACCAGGATTCTGGATGATGTCTATCATTTCTAGTAATGTCTTTTCATGCCAGCTTTTATTGCATGCCATTGATTTATTCTGACTGGGTTGGTCTATAAAAAAAACCATGTGCTTTGGAGTAAGGGCATTGCAAGAAACATTATGTGAGATTAAAAAAATGAGACCTGTAATCTCCCCATATTTAGGAAGTTTCTGATACACATCTGAACTTTTTGGTTAGGCAGGCACTGGTTCTAATCAAGCCTTGAGCTGAGAAGCCTGATCTCCAGACCACAGCTCTGTAGCTTGTTCCAATCCCTATAACTAATAGGAAATATTTATACTCAATCCCGTGTTTTATGCACTTTCCCAAATTGCTCTGCTAAATTCTGCTATTGAGTCACGTTATGGAAATGTGGTTACTGTTTGTCCCTGAGCATTAGTGCTGCTTAATACCTCTGCAGTCCCGCTCTCCAGCTAAACCATACCTGGAGGTATCCAATGGCATGGTATTTTTATAACCAATTTCAAATCTTGTGCAAATGGTGAAAGGCCTTTCTACTTAAAAGACGACCCTGGATTATTAAAAGAAGATCCTTGGATAATTTGTTGTATGAAAAAGCAGAGAAAGTAGATTTTTGTGTGTTTGCAACAACCACTGGGAGTGCAAAAAAGGGTCAGGGGAAGTATCTTCATACCTATTTCTAGTCCCATGGAGCAAAAGAGAGAACAACTAATGTGCCACCTGACAGGGGGACAGACAAGAATATAGGCCAAGAGGAAATTTGCTGTGAAAAGAGGAGCTTCTTGATACCAAACTGTTCACAAATCTGGATCAAATTTGGACTAATTGTTTGGACTGAAAAAAATGGGAACACTGAATTTAAAAATATTTGTGCCAGTATTTTTAGAGGGGATTTCAGAATAGCACTGTTTGTTTAAAAAGTAACATAAATCAAAAGAAGGTAGCTAAGCAAAGTTAAATAATCATAAAATGTCAGAAAATATTGAATTATGCAATGATGGAAATATCTTAGTCAAACAAAATACAACTTCTCAAAACTATTTCCTGTTCAGGGAAAAAAAATAAAATTATTTAACCCCATTCTCCTCCATCATCTCTCCCTACTTCCAAGACTGACCTCTACCGAATTAACAGATTCACAACAGACCTAAAAATAATTTACTTTTTTCAGCTGTAAATAGGTTAGATACTCATCACAGTGGTACTAAACTACTGAGGAACACCTAAACAGGAAGCATGAATTTATAGTATATATAACAGAAGCTATATTTCATTCCTAATTGATTTTTTAATAGCAGCCTGCACCTGAATTGCCATGTGTCTAGCCGGTAACTAGAATTATGCTATCCCAGATCATAAGCTGCAGTCAGAATTGGAAGCCAAAATATATAAATCTACCCTTCTACCATCAGTATTTGAAATCTAGAGCGTGTTTTAAAATCACGGTGCAATTAACAACAGCAAAAGGCAGTTTCTGGGTTATCAAGACTGGGTTGGGAAAGGCTTGAGCTGCAATTGATTCGTAATCTCTGGTAGATGGCAGGTCTCATGGGCTTTATTCTCACTCTGCTTTGAAAAAATGAGAAAAAGGGTTTATATTTTATGGCTCCTTCTCTTTCCTGCAGTAGGTGAGGTTTCCTAGAGCCCTGTGCAGTGAGCAGATGCCATCATTTGTGTTATCTCAGTGCTTTATCCGGTTTACAGCCCCAGCTTAAAGAGAGTTCCCTGACTACCCCAGGCCTCCTTTCCTCCCTGTTTCAGTCTGCAATATTGGAATACCGAAATTGGAATATTGGAATTGGAATATTGAAACAGGGCAAGATATCCATGTGAGTCAGCAGAGCGGCTCCTAAAGTGACCATGGTTAATGTGGCAGCTGGTTGCAGGGCTAAACTACCACAGTTTTGACATGAGAGCTTAAACCTGAGGTTGGGGCTGCACTTTGGCCATCAGGGGGAAATGACCCTGGAAGAAAGGCAAAGGCGGTTGGAGGTGAAGGTCAAGCGCTCACTAAATAACCTTGGCTATGTCAGTGAGGCTTTTTTCTTTCTCCCTAACAGTGAAATTCTGTGCAAAAGAAAAAATAATGTCATCAACCCCATAAGCAGGAGCGAGCCGACCCCTCGTGCCTTGGGACGGAGACGCTCCGAGCACCCGTGCTTTCCAGGCAGCCGGGCCGTTCACTCAACAGATAAGCAAATAGAAAGCGGCTCAGCTTTGGATCTTAACAAAACGACAAAGAATAAATGCTGACTAGGGAACTAATCAACTGCCAGCTGATACCTTTGTTATGGTTTGCGCAGACAAAAAACTGAATCCTTCATGAAACTCCTCAGTAGTTCAGCCTGACTCTGGCAAGGAAAAATGATCTGCTGGAACATCGGGAGTGTCACCGCCAGCGTTACAAACGTGTTCACCACCTTAAGTTAATCAGCAATCAGTTAACTCCTTGTAAAAAAGTCTCTCAAGAGACAGAACTTCTTGAAACAAAAGGGACAGGGTCACTGTTCGTTAAAAATGATAACTTCAGCCTCAAGGATGATCTCTTAATTCCAGATGGTGTAAATCAATTGCACTCAACGGCTGCAATTTGGAGAGCTGTGGCATGGGAATCGCAGGTGCCGTCCTGCAGTACAAGACTTGGAAACTCGGCAGTTACCAGCACTGAACCCTGAGGGAAAAAATTCTCAGCAAAGAAGCCCTTTGTGAAAAGAGGGAATTTCCCTGTAGCTTGGCACATCGGTTCCTCCTGCCTTGGGAAGCTAATATGCCCTGTGAATCTCACCCATAAGGAAACACCTATCAATTCCCATAAGATAATTAAAAAGAATAATTTACTGTGGGCTGCAAAGCTCATTATATATGAAGACAGACAAGAGCTGGAGCTCGTTAGGGACTTGTCGTCTGCAGCAGCGGCTCGAAGGTGAGGGAAGAGCCCCTTCCCCTGGCCCTCAGCCCGGCTGGCTCTGCGGGGCAGGGTAGCTTTGCAGGAAGCCGCAGCCAGGCCGGGGTGTTGCTGTCGACCCAGCGCGGCTCCAGAGGGAACACAAAGGAGGCAGAGGCAGCGGGATGGCGGAGGGGAAGGGAAGGCAGCCCGCGGTGCAGCCGCCGGGACAGAGCCAGGCAGAAGAATCCAGCAGGCCGCCCACCGAAGGGACTCAAAGGTCAAGTGCCTACAAGAACGTTGTTTACCTTCAGGCGGTGAAGCCCTTCATGTGTAAATTCTCATTCTGTCTAGGTGGAGATTAATTGCTGCTTGAGATGAGTTTAGGAGGGTCCCTTTTAACTCAGCGGTGTAATAGCAACTGCCTGGGGAACGTGCGGTTCTCTCTTCAAGCCTCCGCGGTGCCGGTGTGCGAGCACAGATACGGGACGCCTTCACCTTGCGCTGACATCTGTTCCGTTGTGCTGTGCTATCTGTCATACAGGTGACTATCTACCAAGCAGTGGAGGAGCTCTGTAATTATGTCATGCTCACTTGCCGTGTGAGTCCCACTCTCCAGAGGGCTCACGGCCCCATCCCGCTGATGAAGCCGAGGAACTTGAGAGCCCTCAGCATTGCACCCCGGGAACTCGGCGTGTTGTAGGGTCAGGCTCTCTCCTACAGCTCTTTTCAGCGCTGCATCACCTGTCTGCGTGTTCCAGACATCCTCCTTGGAGGCACACAGAGGATTTTGTACAGGATTTTCAGTGCTTTTCATTTCTGTTCACGTTTCATACACCGCGATGGCAATTTGTCTCATGATATTTGTATCATGTCTAAAGCCGTGGAGTTAACATCGCCTCTCCCTTCAGATACTATCCGTCACCCCACAGAGATAATAAGCACTAAATGGCCTTTGAGGACGGTCATCCATGGCTGTACGTGTCTGTGAAATTCCTGAATGTTCTCATTTTGCTTCTCCCTTTCTTCCTGCTAAAGATAATTCTCTCACCCTCACCATTTATTTTCTTCATTCAGTCATACCTTAGCTGGGAAGCCTGGGCAGAGTTTCACAGGTTCTTTAAGTGCATGTTTTGACATAATCCCCATGAAGTTTGTCTTCCTCAAGGTCAAAAACACTTCGAGGAGGCTTATAATCTGTTCTTTATGTTAATAGGATCATTAGCAGTTAAGTGACACTTTGGTCAGAGTATTTTGGAAAGCTTTACAAGGAAATTGCCCGGTCTGCTCTATTCCTCCTGGTAACCCATCAAAGCTGTTCCTAGGTACAGGAGTAATTTCTGTAAAGTCACTTGTTTTGAAACTGGATCTTTGAAAATAAAGGACTTTTCAGTTTGGCAGGCCCATGAAAAGAATTAGGGGTGGAATGTTTATATTAAACAGAAAGCAGAATATTTTATCTTTAGGCAAAACAAAAGTGACTGCAAAACCCCCAGAAGCCATTCTGAGTCAACACGAAGCATTCTGTTTTGGTCAAATGAAATACAGTCTTCCCCTGGAGATTACTGTTAGAAACAGGGGAATATTTGTAGAGAAAAATATTACTTTAAAAAGTGTTACTTCAAAAATTGTGGAAGCAAAATGCTTCTCATTGCCAAACAAATAAAAGACAACATTGAAAGATTTATTTTAAAAAAGAAAATGAATCTCCATGCTTTGGCTGAAATGATCTTTCAGACTTCAGAAGAATTAATAAATTCTGACTCCCCACAACACTAGATTTTAGACAGGCATAGACTGTAGAAAATATTGACCGGCTTTACCTGAAGTCCCATCATTAAGAGCAGGTCTCCTACATTAGCTGCCGCCCGCCGCAGAGCTTGGGTAAGGTTCAGCAATTAGCAATTACTGAGTGGATAAGAAATGGGAAGGAAGAAGTGGGGGAATTACGTGTATAATTTTCATTTATAAATTCTTTATCAATGAGAAGGAGCGGATCGTTACCTCTTCCTGTTGGGAAGCCAGGGACTTATGCTGCTCACTCACCATCATATCTTACAAGGCTCCTCCACTTAAAAGTGACCCTTTAGGATATGATAGGAAGGTACTGAATGTCTTGATTCAGAATGGAAAGCATCTTACTTTCCCTTGGATCCAGCCCTTAGTACTTGAGGGACAACAGAGCGGGTCCTGCCCAGTGACATAGCCTGTATTCCCACGTCATGTGGCCCTGAACGCTGTTAACGGGGATACGGTGCCAAACCCTTCCGCCAGTGTGTATGTGAGAGAGCCAGCTTATCTGCTGGGCTCCGCGCTGAGCAGACAGGACAGCATTTGCCTATCTCAGCTTGCTGAGTGTCTGGCAGCAAGTGGAGCTGTCTCGGTGTCTCCAGCGTGAAAGAAAGAAGAAATGCAGCTCCAACTCTGTTCTCACTGGTAATATCTTCTGGAAAGCAAGCCAAAGCCCAAGTCAGGGCTGTCACCCTGGCCCTGCATTTCTGCTTCTCACATTCGGATTATCTCTGTGAACTGTCAAGAGAATTAAGGAGGCAGAAATCGGCTTCAAAGAACATCAGAACCAAAATATGATCTCATGTGAGGGGTGCTTTCATGCACTTCCATCCTCTTTAGATTTCTCCTAGTGGGGAAGGGATGAAGAAGATGGGGCTTCGCGTCTCTGGGCTGCACCTTTTGAGAAAGCAGAGGCTGTGGTTGATGGTAGACTCTGCCCTGGTGCAGTACTTGTACCACCTCTCCTCCTCATTCTTTGCAGTAGCAAGGGAGAGCTCGCACCATTCCTTGGGGATGCCTTGCTGCTGGAGCTCACTAGCAGTGAGGTGCATGCTCAGACAGGACAAGCTGCTTGGATGCATCCCCCTTTTTTCCTTCAGAATGGCCTTAACAGGACTTGTGCTCCCGTATAAAAGTCTGTCTTGCTTCACCGAAGACTTTGATTTCCAGTTCTTGTGCTCTGGGCTCCTTGGCAGGAGTGCACTGTGGCTCAAGCCTGCAGTGCTGGTGCTTCATGGTGTCCATATGAACTTTAGGAGGAGTCAGAACTCAAATTCCCTGTAGGGGTATCTTCTAGTTACACTGTGTTCCTGCGAACATCAGTGCTGAAAACCAAATGTAGGGAAACAAATTACTCCTTCAGTCCTGCCATGTTCCTAACTCACAGTAACACTGAGATGCTGCAACACCAGCAGCTGAAGTGCTCTGGGGGGGAAGACACTGTTAAAATGTCCACCAGTCTATGAGTTCAAAGAGTGAACTGCACTAGGCACAAACAGGAATTGGGGATTCTGCCCCAGTGGACTTGGACCCTTGTGGCAGCCAACACTGATGTATTGGGCTGACTTACATCGTTTTGTGCCAGTTACAGTATCAGAGAAGGCGGGACTCGTGTTTTTCTGCAGTAGTTATTTGAGAACCAGCCCTATCACGGCCATAATTATTTCAAGAAACAGAATAACAGTCCTGCTTTGCAGAAATAATAATAGAGGCTGTCTGTTGCTGGCCTGCTCGCCCCACGCCTGCGAGGAGGAGATGGCCTCCTTCAGCCCCGCAGTTCCCGCAGAGCAGCACTACCGGGGTGTGTGGACAGGAACCAGAGCACAGCTTGGGAACCCGGATGGACTTTTCTAGACACTATTTGGCAAGATGTGACCAGTTCCAGTTCCTACAGCAATAATGTCAGACGAGGTGCTGATGGAGGGAAGCAAAACAGAACTGAGCTCATGCTCCTTCCTGCTGATGCTTTGGGTGGTACAAAAAGGCACAGCACATCCCTGACTGCTACATAGAGCTAAGGGCTGCAAGGGGAAATCACCGCGAAAGCTGAAGCAGCGTTTCAGCTGGTACAGAGAACTCTTCCAGCTGATGCCCCGAGGACTATCTTACTTTGAGACAGTTGCTTTGCTGACAGTAACAGTATTTCAAATAGCTGCAAGCTGCAAGTCCTGACTTCTGTCTAGGCTGGGGCCTGGGAAAGCCCTTTGGGAAGGTGGAGCGAATCTCTACTTGATTTGTCTTTTTTTCCGCCTCCTCTAAGCCATGTTAAATTTTATCTGTGCCCTAGGAAACATCGTAGAGAGGGCTGGCTGTATTTTAACACAAAACAGACAGCCTGCCCTTTCCTTTGGCACAGGGATCTCAAAGGTTGAAATAAATGAGTGTGTTCCTCACAGGGAAGTATCCATTTGGTTGGGAAGGGTAATTGCAGGAGATAGATAGAAGCAAATGACATTGGCTAGCTGGCTTTGGCAGCGTTTGCGGTGGAAATGCCGTCCACATGAGATTTTCTGACGTGGGCTGCTACGCAGGCAGCCTGTTTGCAGGGAAGCCTTGCCTTTACTGCGTCTGGTCCAGAAGTGGCTCAGCAGAGACAGCAGATTCTGCGGACGGAGGGCGAGCTTCCCCCGTTGGCCCTGTTCTCCGAGAGCAGCCACCAGAGAGCTGCTTGGCTGCTCTTCCCGGTCAGCGCTGCAGCGCCGTGTGCCACCAGACGCCGCCGTTCACTGCAGAGGTTATCCCTCGAGTCGCAGCGAAGCTAAACAACGCAGTTAAAGAACACCCGACTGTTTCTGTTCCAGCCCTCAGCTACGGTCTGTTTTCAACAAGGAGATGGGCAACAGGAGAAGGGGGTTGTCTTCTTTTTTAATTACGATCCTTGGGACTCGCAGCTGCAGCGGGAAGCAGAAAAGGCCTCGGGAACAATTATTCAGGATTAAGATCCTGAGCTCTCCCTCCCTCCAGGCTGTCGGTGCGCAGCTGAGCCATGGCGGCTGACCCTGCCGCCTGCGGGTCCCTTATGATCTGCCTGATGTGCAGGGGTCACGGCTCAATTGCACCGGGGGGGGAGAGCTGCTGAATGCCAGATTCTGACAGAGCTTAGAAACTCCACCAGGGAGGCTGCAAAAACAGAAGCAAGCACAGGAAATAATAGCCAATAAGCAGGGCTTCCGATACAATCATGTTCTCATTTCGGTGTCAAGCAGCAGGCCAGGAACGAAGGGAAAAAATACCATTCCCCTTCCTTTTTTGGCAATAACGGCTTGTAACCTCAGAGGAATCTCCAGCCTTCGGGGGCTGGCTCAACATTTTCTCACTCCACCTGGCTCAGTCTCATAAACACCCTGCTGAGCACTTGCTCTCTCCACAAAACGTCTGGAGAGATGTCTTTTGGACCTCACCCCTCTCTGGCACTCACAGGGAACTGTGAGTTTCTTCACTTGGAGACAACTGATGGGTTTCTCAGTGATGCCCAGATGCTGTCGGGCCAATTACCTTAAAAAGGCATGTTTAAATATTGAAGAAAATTGTAGGTAGGTTCTGAACACCATGCTTAACTCCACAATTCATGGAGCCCTCACTGAAGAACAGCTTTCTTGTCCCCAAAACAGCCTGCTGGCGTTCAACAAATATACACAGGAACTGAATGGGAGGAAGAGCGTGCCCTGAGGACATCCATGCCGAAGTATAAATAGCTTCATTTCACTGGGGCAAAGCAGCTTCCTCAGGCTGGCCGGATCCCAGCAAGCACTTGCAAGTTTATGGACCGAACTGCCGTGGCAGAGCTCGGCTTTGGGGCGGATGAGCAGCTGGCCCGCTAGGACATGGACCAGAGCGGTCCCCACTGATCGCCTTTCTCACTCCTTCACCCATGGAGTGCGTAGTACGAGGTGGTTCATTTTCTACCCACGTTTCCTGCAACAACTTTTAAAGCACAGGAGTCTGAGTAAGAGCTTTTAGAGCAGGCAGGGCGTATGACACAATTAAATTGCATCTGCGAGAGGACAGTCTCGGAGGGGGATTTAGAGAAAACAGCCATCCAGTGCTGTTTTCCAGGGGAACCTTGGCACAGCAGTCTCAGGCAAGCAAGAGGACATCCTGCGATTTTTTTTTTAGATTAGCACTGTTCCAAGTGCATCGCCGGTAAGCGTTTCATAACTTGAGATATTTTCTTAGGGAAAACACTCAGGCGGTCCCAAAAGATCCATAAGATTTCCTGCACGTGCTCCCGCCATAGAGTAATGAAGGCCTGGGTAGCCAGCCAGGGCACTGAATCAGGATAGAGACCGGAGTTTTCAATGCGCTGTTTCCTGAAGCGTAGGCATCGGGCTGGGTTAACAATATGTGATGTGGGGCATCGGAGCAGTGTGTAATGAGAAAAGGAAACAGCTCAGCAGAAGAACTAGGGTGGATAAAGCAACCAGGGCTTAGAGTAAGGAGAAAAAAATCAGAAAAAGGAAATGGCAAGGGAGAAAAAAATGACTGCAGGAACTAACAAGTAACACCAAAAAGCTACTTTCTGATAAGAGGAAGACTTGCTGGGAAAGCAGGATAAGGGTAGAAAGGGACTATGTTCAACAGACGTAAAGAGGCAGGAAAATGTCATCCGTGTGAATCAAACAGGTGTGTTCCCCTAGTGGTGCAGAAGTTGAATTTAGCCATGTAGGTGTATCACAGTCCCCTTGGGATGGACATCACGCCTCGTGGTGGCTTCACCATCGTTAGCAATTCCATGAGACGCTCAGAGCTGCCCAGCAAACACGTGTTCTCTCTAAGTATGTTTGCTGAACTATTCAAATAACGTCAGACAAACTCGTTGCCTCTCTAGCATGTGTTTTAGTAAAAGGATTCAAAGAATCATATTTTAGCATTTACTAGAAAAATGAAATTAATTCATTTTCATGAGTTTGTGGGGAACTGAACAGCAAGCCTGTTCAGCACCAGAGGAGTTCATGTCATCCCCTATTCAAGACACGAAAAGTCAGCTCCTTTATCTGACTACTCCCAGTCTCAGCTTGGAAGATCCAAGATGATTCAGTGGTTTAGTAATGCATTTGTCAAATAGAATTTGAAAAAAAAATATCAGCATTTTGGGGGAATATTCTTCTAACAAAAATTTGTATTATTGAAATGGTTGTTCGGTATGTTTCATTCACTTAATCACAGAGGACCACATGCCTCTGAATTTTCTGCTTGTATTTATTATTGGATGTGAACTCAATGATTCTGACGCACGGGGGAGAGGTAGCTCAAAGAGGACAAAAATGAGCACTGGGCCATTTTTTACAATAAAATATATGTAATGCAGTCATCCCGCTTTGCTAAGTATGTCTCACAGATGTGAAGGACAAAGCAGTATACTAATGTGTAGGAGAAAGAGAATGTTGTTGGGGAGTTTCATGCCCGGGAAGGAAAGAAAAAAGAAAGGACTTGTACGTTCAGGAAGAATCTTAGAAAAAGGGCTGTGATAGCAAAACCCTTTAGGATAAAAGATTTTAGTCTTAAAAGGAAGAGAAAAGGAAAAGAGGTTTAAAGAAATCAGTGTATCACTTATTTGAAATACAAAACTAAATGGGATAATCTAGTTTTCAAGTCCCGGAATTGAACAAGATGGGTAATTTCTGGTTCTTGCATCTGGGTCCCTGTGAATTCAGCTGGCATGAAAATCCAAATATATCCAGCCTCTTCGAAGTGTCAAAGCTGGTGCTTGCTCCAGCGCTGGGCCGGTGGGGAGGTGGGGTTTGCGAAAGCATCTGAATTGGGTTCTTGTTTTACCTAGCACAGATCCCACAGTTGAACACAACTTATATTACCAAAAAGCCGTAACAACAAAATAAAGTGAAATTCTTACCTTTGACGAACACATAAATCCTGGCCATGAGATCCTCATTAGATGGGGAGTCATCACGAATGCAGGTGAAGTAACCGGTGTCGTTAGCTATGACTTTCTTGAGGACGAGCATGCTGCAGCTTTGCCTTGTGTTATTGCGACAATTACTGATGTGCACCCGAGGGTCTTCCTTCTGGTCCTCCCTCAAAAGCCAGCTTACAGAAGATGCTCCCCTGTCAAGACAACACACCAAAATTAAAGATAGAGTCATGACTTCAGGCAAAATTTGGGCTTCCTTCTGGCCAACTGTTATTGTTGTTCCCAGTGTTCCTACTCTTGTCGCTTGGAAATGGAGGAAAAAGGTTGATGGGTGTTTGCGTTTCCATCCATAAGGAATTAAGGGGGATCACCCCACATTCTCCCCCAGAGCAGGGGAGATTCCTGAAATAGTCTGTGGAACCGTAGCAAGCTAGCTCCTGGAGGAAAGTTTAATTTTTATTGTAACAGACTTCCTGAACATGAGTTTGTTTTTATAACACTATATTTTAGGTACTTCAAACATTAGAAAGCACCTGTTAAAATTATATGTTTCTTCCAAGTTGAGGACTTTGCATATTTTAAAAGCTAAATTAACTTACATTTTCTTATACTAAGGCTGCATGGAAAGAGGAGAACATTTATGTAACTTTGCATCACCTTTCTTGCTTAATCAGCAGTGACTCAGTCTTGATTTTTGTGAAGGCTCTGGAGCTAATCAGATTACAAATCTTAGAATATCAAGACACATTTTTTTTTAAATTCACCCTGTCATGACAGTCAGAACATAAAGCTAGCAGGGCAGATGATGCACCATTTCACCCACCTGACCCGTTTGTTGTCTTATCTGTGATCACAGCTAATGTCAAATGCAGTTCTATGTAGTTCACCGACAAAAAGCAAGGCCTTTTTATAACCTGTTGCAGGACCCAAAGCGAGCTTTCACCTGCTCAAAGTTAACTCAGTAACAGGCACTGGTTGCACTAGTCCTGTTGTGCTGAAGACATCAGGCCACACCATGGGAGCAGGAGCTCTTGGAGCTCTCTTCTGCTTGGGCTGCATGTTGAGGGCTCTCATGATGTATTAGCACATGGTCTACATGCTTATGAGATGAAGATTATGGTCTTTTTGTAGTAGACTGGGTTTTGGTGGTCAATGTGGAAACTGATGGGGTATGAGGGTAATCGTCTGTGGACTTTTCTGGGGAAGAAGTTAGTATCAGAGGGAGGCAGTTCTGTCGGTCTGTGTTTGCAGAGAGAAGCTGCCCTTCCAAAGGCCAGGGGCTTGACTCACCCCTTCCCACTCAGTGAATTCCCATTGACCCAATGGCATTTGCTGAGCTGAGGAAGGAGTAAGAACCTCTGGATTTCCCCAGCTGAGTGCAGGCAGGGAGAAATCCGGTCTAGACACATCGACTCAGTATAGAGATCTAATACCAAACATATCTAGGAAGCAAGCTGTGTGAAGTCTCCAGTTAGCCAATAACTCTACTCTTTCTGTGCCAGTGGCTCTGTAGCGGTCAGTAGGTGCAATAAGGGAACGCATTTGCCAGCAAATTCAGTGACACTTAAACAAACATCCTCTTGGCCCCGGTTTCTGCCCGTCCTTTTGTCGCCTTCCTGAAGATGATGTGGACACGGGGCTGAACTCTTGAGGTTATTCCCAGCACGTAGCTGAAGGAGAGCACTGGGAAAAGTGTGAATATCCTCTCTGGTGAGCAGCCTCACCCTCGGTTTTGGATGCGCTGTTGACTTGGACAACCCCACCTCATCCGTCATACCAGTTTCCTGTCCTTCAGAGCACTGGATTATTTTTTGACGCAGAGGTCCCTGCCCAGTGCTCCTTCCCTACATTACTAACGTCACTGATGAGGTACTGACCACTTCTGTCAAGAAATGGGACTCCTGGCCTGCAGTATGGAACAATGACACTTCACACTCACTCAACTCCCAGCATGTGATCATGTCCCCACCCCTCTACCATCACCCAGTCTGGTGTCCATCAGGGCAGGAAGTCTCCAACCGTGGCTCTGCAGAGCAGGACAGGGATTTCAGACACCTGTGCTTCCTTCCATGTGCCCACTTTTTCCTCCTGTGTATTTTATCCTGGTGGAAGATGAAGACTTTGGCTATTGCTTTGGGATTTTCACACATCTGGCAGAGGGGAGTCGCAGCAGCAGCTTTGGCCAGGCTGCCAAAAATCAGGAAATCCTGGCCAAGAACCTCAAATGAACGGAGTTTAAGGGAGAAGGGGTGTTCACAGAGTTACCGCGGTTCAGCAGCTACCTGCTCGATCTGCTGTCTCGCGCTGCGCTCACACAGCCCTAATGCCCCCGGGAAGTATGAAGGACTCCGGAGCTCCCTTCTGCGAGTGTGCGGATGCTGGTGTGTCAGAGGAGGCAGGATGACAGACATCCGCAACGGACCCGATACAGGGGATCTCGCACTCGATGTGCAGAAGTCCCACTTCCAGCTTCTATTCCCAGCTCTTGCGTGATAGGAGCCAAGGAACTGCAGTGCTCCGGAGCTCTGTTCCCATGCTCGTGCGGAAGCACACTAGCATACGTCTCTGCTCCTCAGACCTGTCGTGTGCATTTATTGCGTTGCATCCATAAAGCAATTTGGGACTCAGGTGCTAAGAATTTCTTAACCTATTTATTCATCTGGTGATATGAGAAAAATAGGATGCTCCTACAGATTAAAAAGGAGAATTGCTGAAAAACATTTATTTCATCGGCCTGGGGCACTACACCAAACTCATGTCCACCTAACTTGTTTTATGAAGCACAGCATCTAAATTTTAAAGGACTGTTTAGACTTTATTGCCATCATGCTTGCTGCTCGCTGAGCTAAAAATACCACTGTAAGGTTGTTTTGACCTCCTAAGCCACGCGGCTAGCTGGAGGCCTTTGGAAAAAACCTGCCTTACACTCCAGAAGACATCACAATTTTACACAGTATGCGTCAATTTATCTTTCACTATAACAATGAATTAAATAGACTGGGACAAAAATCTGAAGGGACATATGCGTCAGCATAAACTACAGATTAGGTTCACCTTTCTACTACTTTTCCTTACTGTTTCCAGTAACTTCTGTTGCAAGAAACCATCCAGGTAGTGGCTACAGTCAAGGGGGCTTTGCAAGAAGGTGTAAAAATAATGTGTGTGTGTGTGAGAGGGAGAGAAACTGTGACAGCCTGTATTACCTTAAGCCTTCTCTGCTGCAGTGCTCTCAGAAGAAATGAAAAAACAACCCCTCCCAGTAGCTTGGCGTATAAATCACGCTGCGAACAAGCGACACCGACGTACATCTCAGTCTTGGTGTTCTATAGAGTTGTGTGCCACTCAGCTGGGACCAAACGCCCCCGTTTCCAGGGGATCATCTCCCTCTAAACACACGTCATTGCCGAAATGTGGCTGGTTTCTTGCATGGCACATTGTGCCAAGAACTGAAGAGCTGCCGTAATTTACAATATCAGGAGTCTGGTTTCTCACAAGTCCTGGTTATCTTTGGTTTAAAGAATATGGTATGTTTAAACAGGTCAGGTCTTTGAATGTGCCCATACTAACTGCTGTTTATTTAACTGCCATCTTGTAGGCTAGACGGTATTTGAGGGTAGGAAGTTTAAGCTCATATATATATATATATATATAAAGAGCTAATGGCATGCCCTGGTGATCTTGTTTGTCATTTGCTTATGGACAGGGAGCAAAAGATTGATTTTAGCTGCAGAGGAGCCAAATCCGAACCTATTTTCGGATGAGGATTTTCCAGCCATGTCCTTAAGGATGGTACATCCCCCTCCCATGAACTTTCCCGTGTGCTGACTCAGGGTTTTGCGTGGGCCCTTGACAACATAAAGAATCTGACCAACAAATCCAGCATCGCTGGAGCAATCCTTACCTGCATTTTATTTTTAGGGTGTCTCCTGGTAAGATGACAATGTGGTCTTTTGCAATGCTTAGCGCTGGTTTCTCAAAAAATTCCTCCTCGGCAAGACCTGACCCAAATAAAGAAGAAATCATCATTAGACGGGCTATTCAGTACGGCTAGAACAGGCACAATACAGTTGAGGCAAGCTTTTTGTTTTGTAAATAGTTCCTAATTTGGGGGCCCACACAGTGCTTGCATTTATACCCATGCAATTTAGTTGAGCGTGGAGTTAGTCGTGAGATCCCCTTAGTTTGTTTTTAGTTTCCTTCATCTCTTTCTTTTCTAACATTGAGCACCTGAATTATCGCGGTTTTAGGAGAACAGAATTGTTTCAAAAGGATTTTACACGCATGTAGAAGTGGAAGGAGTCAGGTCTTTGGGAAATAATCTGGTATGTGAGCTCATATGTTACATTCTAATCAAGGGGAGAAGAGAGAACAATAATTCTGGGGAGCAAGTCTTTGACTCACAACTGTGAAGCATCTGCTGTATTAAAGGCAAATCAAAAGCCTGCTGTTTTCCAAAGCACCATTCGCAAATACGGCGTTTGAACTAACCAGCAAGCCGCTTGCTTTGTGGGCATCGCGGCTGCGTACTGCTGTAATGCTCCGAAGCAAATCTGTGGTGGTGTCTGGGACACCATCACCAGTGCTGGTGTGATGAGGTTTGTCAGGTCTCTGACGAAACAGTCTTTAATGACAGTAGTGATAAAGGTCTCTCTCATCATCATCTCCTGGCTCGGGAAATGTCTTCTGAATGTGAAACTGTCCTCAGCGAGATACATATCTGAGTGTACGTCTATGACAATATAATTTTCAGAAAGTGAAACTGAGAAACAACAGAAGGGAGGTTGGCCAGGCTGGTTTCCTTGTCCAAATTCAAAGTAACATTATCAAGGGAAGGAGAAAACAGACTTAGATAAGTATCTCAATTTCCAAAGCTCTGACATTAAAGCCGTATGTTTTCTTTCCCCTCCTGCTCTTCAAATCTATATCTTCTCCTTTGCCTTGAACTTGATAAGCCAGAAATCTTTAGCTGGTCTTATAACAGAGGCATTATTCTTAGCAGAATAGTGAAGATAACATATCTAGCAAAAAGAGAAACATTAGGGTTTAACTTTTCAACTGGATGAAACAGTGATTTTCTTGCCTCCCACCTCCCAACTCTCGTCTCTTTTTTGCTGGATTTGAGTAAAATGCTCTTAGCTTGGCATATTCTCGCAGTGTGGCGAGTGAATCGCTCCCGCTTTGGAGAGTCCGGCTTCTCCCATGAGCCATTCAAACTCCCATCAGTAACTCGGCGGAGGCCAGTTAATCTCGCAGCACCAGAGAATCCTTCCCAAAGGGGATCCTGCCCAGGCAGCGTCTTGCTGGACTCCCTTTGAAGGTGTAGTGACCTTGAGCTGAGGCTTTAAACTAGTCCTGGCCGTTGCTTCAGCATCAAAGATATCTCCCCCTCCCCCCCCCAGTTTTGCATAACTGATGACACTGTACCTCTATCTCCAAAGTCCTTTGCAGAACAAGAAGTTGGAGCCTGGCCAGCACAAACTCCCTCCCTAAAACCTGCTATTCCATGTAATGCTGCGGAAGCAAAACAACCAGTGGGCTCCAGCCCTGCCGTTCCCCTCATCCTTCTAAGAAGCACCGTTACTCCTAAACACGTTCAGGATGACACGGGCAGGGTGCAGCATCGCATTTAGCAAAGAATCAACAGAAAAAGCCCCAAACGCCGCAGGAGGAGACACGACCAGGCAAGTACGCCCTTGCACTTGACCCCGAGTCCCCTCCGGTTTCTAGAAACAACCAGTTCACCCCGAGCATGGGCTGAGCTTCAGCACGTGGTATTTCATGGGGCTGAGGTATTTCGCTCTCTTAAGACCACGTGCTGAGCTTTGCAAAAACACTTTGAAAAATGACCAACAGCTTTGAATACGTTTGTCAAGTGTCATTCAATTTGCTGGCCGCGGGTTGTGTGGGTCCTGTGGGGCTCTCCCAGGACACAGCTCCCACCGTGATCTGCTCTGGGCTGTTTATGCTGCGCCTTCAGCCAGGTGCTGCTTCGACTTAGCAAATCCTGGGGTTTGAAATAATCCTTTATTTCTTTCCTCTTGTGCCTTCGGTTGTTCTTAGGGCTTAGGGGGGCTTAGCTGATGTCTCGAGCTGGCCTTTGGAAGAGACCTGAATTTTACCTCTCAAGAGCAAGTGTGACACCGTCGGCGGGGTCTGTGGCAGTGCCAGAGCTGGCATTAGAGCTCAGCTGCTGTCGGGGCCGCGGAGCAATGCGGTCCTTGGGCTTTTATACTATTTGAGGCTGTTTTTGCTAAAAGAAAGAAAAGTATTTTTCAGTTATTCTGTTTATACTTCTGAGCTACTTCGTTCCCAAAGTTTATTTTGGCTTTGGCAGCTGAAGAAAAGAATAAGCAAAGTGTAATTTCAGTGCTTTTCTACCCCATGGAGGACAGGACGAGAAATTCCTCTGCCACACACACATTTGATCGCTGCTGCCAGGTGGCAGGGGGTTTGTATAAACACAGCGTGTGCCATTTCTGGCACGTCAGAACCAGAGCTGAGTGGACTGGAAAACAAAAGTTTGAGGGCAAAACTGAGAGAATGGTGGGGGCAGAGGCTGGGCTGTGCTCCGTCAGGATGCCTAAATGCCAGAACTGGCAGGATGATGCCTCACAAAATTTTTAACCTCCCGTGGTCCCTTTAGAGCTGGGCTTCATTTTTTGGAGGCAAAGCTGAAGACAGCCCTGGGGCATGTTGGATGAGAAGAAAGGGATCTACTCCGCTTTCATATTTGGTTTATTTTGGCTTTCATATTTTTTGAGGAGACGCGAGGCTTCAAGAAAGTGTTAGGATGCTGCAAGCAGCTTCCGGAGGCTGCATCCTGCTGGGCAGTGCAGCCCCTCTCTTTCCTCAATCCTGCGTCCTGACGTTTGTTTAGCTTTGGATTCTCATTCACACCGGTCCGTGCTGCCAGGGGAACTGGGATGGAGGTAGATACTGTTCAGCTTGTACGAAGACTGAGGCTTCTGGGACGTCGTGTGCAGGTCTCTGACTTGCTGGGAAGCTTTTGATTGTGAAGCACAGGCAGATGTGATCTAGTTCTGGGGAGGGCAAAGTTAACCCAATGTTGGCATCCCATAGAAAAGCATTGTTTAAATAAGCCACGTCGCTTAGTTGCGGTGTTTATCCTTCTTCTTAGAATGGATGTGAATGTCCACCATTTTGATGTATTTCATTTCGGTTTTATGGCTTTAAACAATAAGTGTCTCACCCTTCTCGAATAACGTTTTTCACAGCTACTCTGCACTTTATATAAAACCTCTCAGACTTGAAGACCATCTCTCTGGGGCAGTACTCCGTGGTACGCTATAAAACCAGGGTGGGGTGGGAGACCCACGCTGCTGGACCAAGTCCTGCTGAAGCTAACCTGCTCTGATTGCACAGCTCAAACGACGATATCCAGGCCTAAAAGAACATTATCCTCCTCTTCTCTGCTAAATAATTTTGGTCCTCCTCTAGGGCTACAAGGGTCATAAAACTAAAAACAAGTACTCGCGCCAACCCTGTCATTACCATAGCAAAGCTCTGCAGAGGAGCAAACAGCTTGGCAGGCTCCGTTCTGCAGAAGGATGTATAAAGGCCCAGGAAACGGCATCGGTACCACGGCTGTCCCCGACATTTTCTTTGTGAAGATAACTCTGCTGCCTGGTTGGGGTGAGGAACCTGGTGCAGCATCCTCCCTTAGATCCTCTGGCACGTTGGGGATAAGATGGTAGAGTGATAACACTGCAGAAGCAGCAGAGAGCTGCAGGGCTATAAATAGGTCTTAGCACAGCATCCCCTCTGTAAACCACGGCAGAAAGACAGGCTCCTCCTGGGAAGTGACGTGTTGCACCTGATGTTACCTTCCTGCCCTCAATTACTTGGTGCCAACGCAAATTGACTACAGCAGGACTCGAGAGTGTGGCGTCACCAGGCTAAAGATAGGCCCTAGAAAGAGCCCTTCCATCAGACCTTCTGTCCAAAGCCTCACTGCACCATTTCTAATTCTGAGAGTTTAGTCTTGCCTTCAGTTTAGGCTTTAACATTCTGCTCTTGACGGTGCAAACCCCAAGCACAGCACAACCACACAAATCCTTGGGAGTGAAGCGTGTAAAGTTGACTGATACATTATCCAGGGAAGAAAAGTATATTGAAAATGGTTTTTCCTGGGATAATCTGATTTTGCAGCACAGCCAACATTAAACATGAGAGGATCCGCAGGCAGAGGGTAACGTGTGACCTCCCTCACCTCTCTGTCAGATGGTCTCTAAGTCTATCTCTCTTGGCTGAGGGAGATCCCTCCCACGCTAAGCCTGATTGTTCATGCTAGGACCATCAGTGAGCATGGATAAAAACTATTTTTAATTTCTGTTTCTTATTGCAACAGTCTCCCTTCAAGCATCCTCTAGGCACTGTAACAACCCAGTAGCTATCCCCAAAAGAGCACTCACAAATGCTTGTGAGATTGAATGTATCTAGGTATCGTACGCAGTGACAGCTAACGTCAATATGATATCCGATTAAGAGATCCACATATCCCTTCTGGGCACTGCAGCACACGGAGGAGGGGAAAGCTGAGAGAACAGTATCAAAGAGCACCTAACCTCTGCATCAGATGACAAAGAAATAATTGCCAAGCAAACCGGAGCCCACTGTGATGACAGCTAAATGAAGCCGGTTAGACTAAGGCCCTGATTCCACAAGGACTTGGGCACACAAATAGCTTTTTGCACATGATTGAACTCCAGGGACTATTCATGTGTGTAAAGTCACTCTTGTGCATAGATCTGGGCCCTAGGACACATCAGATCCCATTAGACAGAACTGGAAGTCAGAGGTTTAGAGCTAATTTTAGTGGGGGAAGGGAAGAGGCATATACACAACATTTAAAAACTGTTTTGTTCGTTGCTGGCAGTAGATTGGGGATAGTTTTGTAACCTGTGCTTACCTTAAAGCATTTCTGAGTCAGAGCCTGAATTGGGAGCATAATCTGTGCTCTGAAAGCACTCTGGAATCAATGGGGGCTGGACGACAGCGTGCGTGGCCCCGCTCACCAGTAATAAGGTGATCACCAGTGACAGGGGTCGTGCAGATGAAGAGCTGTTACCTACGCTGCCTGCCAGGGACAAAGTGGTGAGGCTCAGTCCCTCCAGACGACTTTGCGTCTGCAGCAGTAAGCGACAGGAAGGAGAGAAGGTGCTTTCCCCTGAGATGCCAGGTACCTCCTCACAACCCCACAGGGCAAGCACATCTGAAAAATGAACAGGTGCCTGTTTTGAAGGGTATTTTGATGACTATATCCCCAAGGAAATCCTATTTGCACTGGAATTAGAAAGCTCAAGGATCCGTTGAAAAGCTGCGTGTGTTTAAACCAATGGCCCGTAATCATTTTAGGATTTGGTTGGACTCGATGATCTCAAAGGTCCCTTCCAACCATGAAGATTCTGTGATTCCGTGATTTATTTCAAGGTTACCCCCTATGAAAAGAGAAGACGCGACAGTACTGCCAGCATTATTGTATCACAAGAGTTGCAATATTTGGTGTGTTTAAGTCTCCAGCTCCTACAATCATCTGTCACTTGTCATAAACAAGTAATTTGCTATTATTTTAAGGGCTTTGAAAGACAGTAGCAAATAACTGAAAAGACTCACCTCCCCTTCTTTTTTGTTGTGAATTCAGTTCATCCAGTTTTTGAGTCTGCTAGGCTCATGCACTGACATTAATAAGATGTCTTATTCTCTCTATTCAAAATGCAAAATTTTCTAAATGAAGTATTATTGCTAGTATTGACTTTCCCAGCAAAGAAGAAGGGATGCTCTTGGGGTGAAGATCTTGGCTGTAAGTCAGGACAAACCTCTCAATTTTCTTCTTTTCTGCCAGCTAGTGAGTCCTGTGTCAAGCCACCTGATGGGTACCGAGTCAGTCCAGAGGCCAAAGGCCCCGGTGATGGGCCGCAATGGGGAATGTGTAGGTCAGAAAGGGTTGTTAGAGGGTAATTTACCCTCTAGACCTAATCTGGTTTGATTGCCTCTCTCCCATTTCATTTCTCAGCGAGTCGCTTTTGATCAGGTTATTTGCTCTCCTAAGCCTCAGTTCTCCATGTGTTTATCAAGGATAATAATTTAACTTGTCTGTAAAGATTTAAACCCTTAATCTTTTCCTATGCATCTGTACAGCGCTTAATGTAGGGGGACTGTGACTTCCCATCAGGTGCTAATACAGGCCAAATCCCTGTAGGCTACTGGTTTATTCCCTGCTGAAGTACTTTTCCTGGAGGAGAAGATGAGTAGGGGTTTAGACGCTGTCCTGTAGGCCAGAGCCAGAGCTTCCACTCCTACAGTAGCTGCAGAAGTTAATCCAAAATTAAATTAGCAATCACAAACTCATCAGGAGAGATGGCTAAGATTCTTTCAGGATATTCGCATGCTAGTGTTAACCCAAGAGTATCTTCTGGCAAAGCAACAGGCTTCATGTTTTCATTTATTTCCAAGCCAGAGGAACTAGTATTTGTTTAGCTGACTCATGAGAAAGGGGAGTAGTTCACACCCATTCTTCTTCTCTGCCTGCCACAAATAGAAGCTTTGTGTAGCTCAGCCAGAGACAGTAGTTTGGGTGTAAATGTTCCCAGTGACAACAACAAAAAATTAAATCATTAGTCTCAAGCGCAGGAGATATCAACCCCAACACAGTAAAAACAACTGCTAAGTAGAGCAAGTGTTTAAAGATAAGATAAGACATTGGCCCTGCTCTTGGGATTTGTCCCTACAAGGCTTTTCCTCACCCATAGATGCATCAGCATTTCCTGATGGAGTGGCACAGGGTCACTCTGGTTTCCTTCTCTAATCAGCAGAAACCCTTCAGCAAGGCCACCTTATTGCTTTGTGTGCTGACGCCTAAAAACCCCTGTGTCAATTAACAGGAACTTTTCTCTGGTTTTCTGTAATCAAAACATAACCTTCGGAGTTTGACTACACCTGCTCAAAGGCAACTCCCTGGACATACAATGCCATGTGCTTTCTTGGCTGTCCATGATACGGATCACCGTATCAGTTGCAGATTTATGGAAAGAGGTCACAGAAAGCAACTCTAGGTCAAAATTGTTTGGTCTTTGGCGGCAGCAGCTCATTAATCAGAGCCATTGTTTTCCCTCTGACACTGTAGAGTGTGGAGTCCTAAAGAATGAAAGAGATATCACCACCCTGTCCTTATATTGAGTTATGTAGCGAGGGACATGTCCTTTCTTTGCAACTGGATGACAAGTCCAGAACTTAGATCTACAGTCATAAAATAAACATGAAATCTGGGAAAGGAGGTGGCAACATCTGCAATCATCTGCCATGCACTCAAACACAGTTTAAAGTATTTAGGAAATGCAGTAACCTCATGTTGATGGAAAAAAGGCTGGGAATGTTTTTATTTCTTGATCCAAATTATGGCAATTCCTCTGGGAAAGTGAAGACCTGGCACATCTCCATGATTAGGAAATATGCAGACCCAGTGGGAATGAGACACACAAAAAAAGAGACCACGCTATGTGCTAAAGACTTTAGGGGAAAAAAAAATATCAAAAAATGTGAGGTATGAAACTGTCTTTGCCTCTCCCCCATTGTGGTCTCCTGAGAAAAGCGTTAGGGTTGCAGATGCAAGTGTTTCCAATGATTCCCAGACAAGATTACTTCATAGGCACTCCAGACATAGCTTTCATTCTTCCTTGGCTTGACCATCCTGAGGAGAGGGCACATTCTTCAGAGGAGACTGCGAGTGAGAGGAGGAACAAGGGCGCGCATTGGTCTCTAGGATGAACCACCATGGGGAGCAGCCCCTGCAAGAGCCTGAGACACCTCTCTGCTCGTGGCTTTGGCCCCAAGGTTCACCCTCTGCTCTCACTGCAGTCCACCACAGCACGTGTTCTGCCTGCCCTTCACCTCCTCCCAGAGCGCTCAACAGAGGAGGACTTACTCCTCCTAACCCTCCAGATATTATATGGCATTTATCTGGAAGGGAATCTAGCCAAGATCTCTCTCCTTTCTCCAGAGCACTCTGTAGGAAAATGGGAAGGTAGAAGGCCATCTAGATCTGTCTCCACTGGGTCCTTTCCAGGCTTCCCTGTGTCAATTCAGAATCATCACCACCAGTGAACTCCTGGGAGCACATTTGTGCACTGATGGATAGATAGCTGGATATTTTTATTGCATGTCATGCCAACAGTTCCTCATAGCTACAGACAGTAAACCATGGATCAAGTTATGGTTCCAGCTCGTCAAAACCCTCCATTCAGTTCCCTGTAATCGTATCAGAATTTCTCTATGCAGGGTAATTTGTATGCGCTGAGTAGTTACTTAGAAAGTTTCGGATGCTAAGGAAGGAATGTTTTAAAACTCTTTTAACTAAATTACTTTATTATTTTGAGTAGCTATCAGCAGATTAGCTCATTTATCAAAGGTGACATGTAAGGCTGAAAAGTCAACAGCAGTAATTCACAGACCTCATGTGTGTCACAGCAGAGCACTAAACACTGTGTTCACTCACATCAATGGGATTGAATTTGGCACCTCTCTATATTTCTTTCAAACTTATTTGTTTTGTACAGCTGCAAATAATGAAAGCAATTGTTGTGCTGACTCTATTCCAAGAACTATTCCCCAACCTGCTCATGTGCACAGAAAGAATCAGTCACTATTGAAATCTATCTTGATATGAGCCAGGACCTCTCATGAAAAAACAAGTCGTAAATCTCTATTGATGCAAGCAGTGATTTCTCTCTTGTGCCTACCCAGTTTTAACATTTACACTGGACTTTTAACTGGGAATAAAGGGGCCGCCTATACTCAGGGTAGGAGTAAAGCTCTTAGGCTGGATATTCTGTTAAAGAGAATGGACTTTTTTAAAGTCAGAGCAGTAGTAGAAAAGTTTTCAATAGGTCTTCTCTCCTGTACAGTTTTACACCTTTTCCATCTTTTTCTTTTGAAGTGACAATACCCATCAGATTAAAAAAAAAAAACAAAAACCCAAACCCAATCATTTTCTTTTCTGTGTGGATATGATATGGTAATTGTTGGTTTATTTTTAGTTATTAATCACAACATTATTGCGCACACTTAGCAGACTGGAAACGCACATAGTGATTCCTATACTCCTATGGTGGCACTTCCTGTAGAGGGAACGTGGTGCACCAAGGCAATACGAAAGCCGTGCGCAGGTCAGGCTCTTCACAAGGCGGGAGGCAGGGAGAATGCAGTGGGGTTTATTTTTCTATAGGCAAGAAATTGCCTTTAGTTCAGTGTTTAGGAGGCAACGCAATAACCCATACATGCATCACCTTATAATTCATCCCGACTGCCAGCAGAGGTCAGACTTTAAGCTGGCAATATGAAATATTAAGGAGGGATTTCCCTTAGGTTTCCATAACAGTTGCCATCAGGAGTGACCATCAATGGTGAAATGAAATTTTTGCCAGAATTTGATAAAATAAGTGCTGGTTTCACACGTGTTGAAAATCTGTTCTAGTATCTGGTTGTACAGGCACCCAGAGCATCCTGCTGGAGCCATAGATCTGATCTAGCCCCCATCATCTGTGAAGTATAATCATGAAATAACTTTCAATAATAATTTAGAGCCGTCAGACTTACTTCTGAACCACAGCTTTGGTACCATGGGGGCTTGGACAATAACACTAACATAAATAAAAAGCAAACAGATGAAAATTAAAGTTCCTCAAGTTAAAGAGGTTGGTGAATTAAGTTTCACTTGGCCGTACCACATAAATTAAAGCACTGGCCAGTATTAACCCAAAATACAACCCCACTTGCCATTTATACATAGATTTACATAGCTGTTAGGGGTGATAACTTTGAAGTTCGCCTGGCCTGGCTATTTAAGTTCTTATCCAGAACAAACACTAACAGAGAAATTTTGCATGTAACATAAAGCAATATTAACAATCGCACAGTATTTCAAACTACTCAGTCAACTAAATTATTGTACTGTGTGTCAGCTTACTCCTTTGACAATAAAGTATGATGGCAATTCATCCTAAGGCTTTGGAAAAGAATAAGATGGATACCCTGGAGAGACATTAAAATGTCTCTCTCTCAAGAAGAGAGAGAAGTTATGAAATCCCTGGAATTCTGTATTTGCAAAAAGTATGTTTCTTTGAAAGCATTGTATGGTCTCTGCCAGCATTCAGCCTCTGCCCGTACGTATCAGACGAGAGGAGGATGCCCACTCATGCCCCTCCTCTACCATCTGCGGACTAAATCGGTGACCCTCAAGTCTTTCTTCTCCTTTCATCAGCCACTTGCGCGTGAGACTGTTGGCAAACCCCCCAGACTAGCTGTACCATACCCTTAAGCGCTGTACGGTACAGAATGACCTTCATAAGACCTGAACAAAGATGTTTTAAGCCCAAGTGATGGGAATTATCAGGATATGCCATGTGGATCCGCTCTGGGTCCTGTCTTTCCTTCTGGAAGGCTTTGTATGTGGAAATGATTTGTTTGCAGTGATTTGAGGTGGTAGAGCGGGATGAGGCTTAAGAGGGAGACTAAGACAGCCCTTCATTTGTTTTTGTTTGGTGGAAACTGTCTAGATGAGACCTAAACACAGGGGCATGGGCCTTCGACACATACAGAGGTCAGTAAGGAAACCCCTTCGGTGCCTCGCAAGCCAAAGAATAAGGAAAGTTGTCCCTACGTCTAAGCTGGTGTCTCAACTCCACTGAAGACAAAAATATTTCAGTGCCACAGGGCTGTTTGTTTCTAAGAGAGCATGAGTTTACTCACAGGTTGCAAGTTATTATTTGAGAGTATCATTTTCTCTGTGTTGTCTGATATTCAGTCAGCAATCAGTAGCCCAAATCTGAGGAAGGGAACAGTTAAGATACTAAATACGTGCAACCAGATCTCGGTTTTGTAGCTTGACTCTGATGGAGACAATTTTGCCAGCGTTCTGCCGGTTTTCCATATCTCAGGCAAAATGTCAGTATGGTTTAAACGCGCATCCCTTTTGCTGCTAATCTGGTTATTCGCCACATTATTTAATCTGAAGACCAGGAACCTTTCTGATAGATCTGATACTGCTTTCTTGCACGGCACCCTGGAACAGGGCCTTTAGATGCTAGAATAATAAAATTTTTGTATATCGGAGTGCTTAACAGGAGAGGTTGGAATCATGGGAGATCCGATACCAAGGTCAGCTATTTATCTGCTTTTTCTGCTGCAACTGGTATGAGTCTAGGGAGAGAAATGAAAATCTTCCCAAGGTTGAGTTATATCAGCCCGTGTAATTCATCTCCCAAAGGAAGCAATGATGCCAGCCCTATCTTTAGGAATATTTAAAATTAGATGAGATAAAGCGCTAGGAGGTGTCCTTCAGAAAACATTTGCTTGTGACCTACATGAAGTAATCTCTAAGAGCTTCAGCTGCCATATTTAGGCAGTATTAGGGCCATGATGTTCTGCTGAGATGGCCAACCAGGGCCTGACCCGGGATACAGGTCGCCTCCCTTTCCAAACTTCTTTGGTGCTACCTTAGCACTGCTGAGATTCAAGGCAGAGTGGGCATTCTCAGCTTTGGACTAAAAAGTGTCCATAAACCAGACCTCAGAAGAGGACTATGGCTGTTTTCTAAGAAATGCAAGAGCTGACAGAGGATCTTGGATGAGGTTCTGCTGAATGATAAGAGGATGGCTTGCAAAACAACTTCTGACCATGCTCCTTAGCTAAATCCTAGTATTGGCATCAAGCAAGATGACTGCCCACTGACCACCAAATGCTTGTAGATTAGGTGCTCAGAGAAACCGCCTCTTTTCTCAGGCCACACGCCCCAAGGTTTTCTCCTTGGAGCCTTGCCGGTGTGGGTCCGGCACTCAGCCCTGCTCCCTGGGGGTGCCGGTGGGTTGCATGGGCAGCATCACACAAACTCTGGTGGGAACTGGGCAATACGTATCTTCAGGCCTTTTGCGTAGTGGTGAATTCCTCCTCCCCATCTTATTCCTCATCCCCAGCCCTCTTTTCTAGGAAAAATATCAGCTTGCACAGAAACGCTTCTTTGTAAAGAACATCTGTGTCCTCCCGTGTGATGAATCACTGACCTGCAGAAGGAGCAGGCCAAGGGAAGGCCACGAGAGGGATGGGACTGAAATCAGAGCAGGGAAGGTGGATGGTCAGGGTGAAGCAGAACAAAAGCCCACCCCAGTTAGCATTGTTTTATCATTTTTCCTTGAGCTATAAATCCAGAAGCAAATGAGCCAGAGCCTCCCGAGACCAGCTCAATTGATGTGCCACACGGAACAGAGATAGATTTGATCAAATCACAGGGATTGTATGTGTCAGAAATGTGTAAATGCTTAGTGTCAGTAAAATCTGCCTAGCGGGTAATTACTTTGTTTTCTCAGTTTCTTAACTGTACCCATTAAGAAGAAATGGGCTGAAACCGACATTGGACTTGATGCTGGAATCTGTTTTCGATCAGTTCTGTGTTCCAGTTCTGTCGGCTTTGTCTGTGTGCCTGTCTCAAGAGGCTTTCCTTTTTTTTTTGGTTTGTTTTGAAGGATGGGAGGTTGCTATTTTGGGAGACAAGATAAAAGCTGTTTGCTTGAGATGGGGAGAGAGAACCTAACGATCTCCTTAAAAACCAATCCTAGTTTTAGTTACGTTTCCGCAGCCCCGGGCGATGTTCTGTTCTCTCTTGCCTGCAACCTCCCTGGGTAGTTTGGCCTAACTAGGTCTGGAAGCTGGTTCCCTCACTGGTTTGCATTAAGCTGGAAAGTACCAATCGGACCCAGGGAACTGGCTGCAAATCATTCGTGAAATCCTTCTTAATGACAAACTCCATCAGGCCGTGGAACAGGGCTTCAATCACTTCCTTACAGCCTCCACCGCACCGTTACCCTGACATGACCCCAACTTCTCCCCTGTTTGTTAGGCTTCTCCACAGCTGTGACATAATGTTTTTGATGGCAGGGTTTGGAGGAATTCTGCTTGTGGCAAAGCAGGAATCTGCTTCGAATTAGCGCTGCACATATTTATCAAGTCTACATAGCATGGCTGCCTGTTGACAACAGTCCCTTCTTCTATCCCCCGCAGGTTTCCCCATTAGCTCACTTGACCTGCGAAGGTTCGGAGGACAAGCAGTTGCTGGTGTCTGGGCGCAGCCTCCCGCAAGCCCAGAGGAGGGGCAGCAGGTGGGTGATACACCAGGTGTGGTGCCCAGAGCTAAACTTGCTTCTTTAGTGCCAAATCCTGACTTTTGGGTTTACTTTGAGGGGCTTTGTGGGGGGTCAGACACTTAAAGGACTCCTTCGCCTTGCTGCCCTGGTGCTGGCTGTGTCCTCCATGCTGCTCCTTAGCTAGAGCTATCCCTTCTCTGCCGGGTTGGTCAGGTTGCAGCAGAGCAGTTCATCACCTGGAAAAACTATGGCATAGGGATGTGATCGTGCAGTGACCTTGGAAACAGCAGATTTGCTTTGTGGGCTCCTGCTTTTAAAGGTGCTTTACCGTAGTCAATTCCAAAAAAGAAAACATTGCCAGGTCCCCAGGAGCAGACCCGGCATGCATTAAAGCCACCTACACTGCTTAGCAAAAGCTGGGCAGGAAATTCTCCTCTCTTCGTGTCTAAATATTTAAGATCTGATTATTTATTTTAATTCCTGTTGTGCATAGGGATAAAACACAAATCCTTCAAAGGTTTTTCTTATTATGAAAAGCAGCAACAGAAAAAGACCCATCTAAAAATAGCCAGATATTTAGGGCAGCCCCCGGTAGTGGGAGACACAGATTTGGAGGCTTGATTCCACCAAGGAACGTGGTGTCTCCGGCATCCTACGCACGCATCTCAATGACAAGGGCATGGCACCGTTAGGCTGTGACCAGAAACACCATCCTGGCTGAAGAACCTTTCCTGGAAAATTGCATCTAATCCAGCCACTTTCTACACAGAATTTTGCCACCGTGTAATTTTCTAATGAAGAGCTGTTTTGTTATAAACCCCCTGACTGGTTCTGGTTTTACTATTGATTTCAATCAGAGTATAAACAAGCACACCACTGTTTTCTTTTCCTAAAAATCTCACCTCTTCAGCCCAGGAGTTTATTGCAGTTCCTTTAGGCAGACGAAATGTGGAGTTGCCCTTTGAATGATAAAATTAGTTCCTGTGCTGGATAGTTAACAAAAACAACAAATATGATTCTAAAAGTAATCAGATGAGGAAAGCAGCTCCTGTTTTCTGAGCTCTCTCCTGACTACCTCTTGCAGAGTATCAGAAGTCCTGGTAGGAAATACGGAACTCCATGGAAATGACTGAGAGAAAAGAGAATCATGAAAGTTAAGTGAGCGCTGAATGAAAGCAGAGTGAAAACTTTATGTCACCAAGAAAGAAAAATGTCACCATTTGGATTCAGGAGGAGCAAAGTACCAAGGTGGGAGATGAAAGAATAATGCAAAGGCACGCAGGCAATTAATAATTGTTTCTTCCCATCCTGAATCCACACGTACAGCCTTGATTTGCTGCACTGAGATTTCAGAGAACTAACCCCAGAAATGAACTCCAGATCTGAGACACCACAGAATAAAACAAACAGCTTATGGAGGTAGAGCAAGCATTTGCTGGGGTCCTTCCTGGCTTCTTTCAGAGGTCTGTTCCCTCTTGTCTCCATCAGTCAGTAAAATTTTTAGTACAGCATATGAATTTTGGTCTGGCAGATGTGAACTATGGTACTGAGGGATTTCTCCACATGCCGAAGAAAATCAACAGGATCCTAGCGTCTCTTGCTGAGTACGTTGGTGTTTGTGCGTGATATATATCAGGGGAAGCGGGGTAAGCAATGCCCGCTAGAGAGAAACACATACAGTGAAAGAGCAAATATTGCACAGTCAAGTAATGCTAGTTTTTTTTTTTTTTCTGGAAGTGCCATAAGGTTACGCAGATGCCTGGATCTGCCTGACCAAGCCAAGATGAGAGCAGCCACTAGTCTCGCCAACGACATGCAATACTTTGACTCAAAGAAACACGCTTGTTTTCCAGCTGGAAAGGGAGGCTGACCATTTTGTTGCACTCTTAAGCTATTGAAATGTTTATATCAATTTAAAACAGGCTCTTGGGGAGAGTACAAAAACAAAGATGAATTTTCAGGCTCAGACCTCAGATGCCAAGTTGTAAACCCTTGGCTAAAAGGTCTTAGGGTAGAAAGAACTGCACAGCATTAAGTGCATAGCAGTGGTTCATACAGGAGCCATAAGAATAAAGATAGTATTTAGGAAAATTGCGAGGCATTTCATTTGGGCTTTAGTGCAAGGTCACAGGATGTAAGCAGCTTTGGGAGAAAAAAAAAAACAAAACATTTTTTGAGAGTAAAAAGAGCTGTATGTCAAGCACCAATCCTGCAAACCTTATTCACAAGAGCTGTTGTGTTGATACGAACATTTGTCCAGTGGGAATTCTCCTCTGAGCCCCGGATGACTCCACCTTGCAGTCCAAGAGAAAGAGATCATGACACTGGGCAATGGCACCGTGATTAAGGGGCAGTTTCCACTGGAGGGAACAGAAGCTCCCACGTGCTCACACCACCACTGGGAAGAAAGACAGCAGATCCATTTTGGTATTCTTAATTTATTTGAGCTATTTTAAAATTGCAAGTTCCTAAACCAAGTATTAGATCTGTTTAGCTTTTTAAAAAATCCTTCTAAAAGGGTTCTGTTTATTTTTCAAAGAGTTCTGTTTGTTTGGCTTTTGGCCATGAAAATATAGTTCATCTTAAGAGATTAAATGTGATTGTACCAGGATATCAAAAAAAGCATGATTCAATAGCCTGTTACAGAGCTCAGAAAACATGATCCAATTCATACAAGTATAATGGTGCTCTCCTGATGCGTGAGTGCCAAAGACCCCCGTACCCGCACGGGAGAAGTGCTAACGTTTGAGTGCAACCCCACGGCCTGATTCGGGTCAGTTTTACCGCTGGGCACCAACTGGGGCTTCTAATTGACAAGCGGCTGAACATGAGCCAGCAGTGTGCCCAGGTGGCCAAGAAAGCCAATGGCATCCTGGCTTGTATTAGGAATAGTGTGACCAGCAGAAGGAGGGAGGTGATTGTCCCCCTGTGCTCAGCACTGGTGAGGCCCCACCTTGAGTGTTGTGTCCAGTTCTGGGCACCGCAATACAAGAGGGATCTCGAGGTGCTGGAGCAAGCGCAGAGGAGGGCAACGGAGCTGGGGAAGGGCCTGGAGAATAAATCTGATGAGGAGCGATTGAAGGAGCTGGGAGTGTTTAGTGTGAGGAAGAGGAGGCTGAGGGGAGACCTCATCACTCCCTACAACTACTTGAAAGGACATTGTAGAGAGGTTGGTGCTGGTCTCTTCTCACAGGTAATTAGCGATAGAACAAGAGGGAATGGGTTAAAGCTGCAGCAGGGGAGGTTTAGGCTGGACATTAGGAAAAAATTCTTCCCAGAAAGAGTGGTCAGACACTGGAATAGGCTGCCCAGGGAGGTGGTGGAGTCACCATCCCTGAATGTGTTTCAGACTCATTTAGATGTGGTGTTAAGGGATGTGGTGTAGGGGAGAACTTTGTAGAGTGGGGTTGATGGTTGGACTCGATGATCCCAAGGGTCTCTTCCAACCTAAGTGATTCTATGATTCTATGATTTCCTCCTGATCTCCTCAAATACACACGAGCCGCAAGGTGGGCCGTGCAGCCTGGCTTGCTCGCAAGTTAACGATGCTAAGCATGACCTGGTAACTGGTTGAAAAGGCGTATGTATGAGTAATTCTCTCTGTCTGATTCATTTAGCTTTGTCGTTCCTTAACCGGCCATACAGTTGTTTGAGAAGGTGTGTTATTTTATTGCTGCAATGAACAAGGGAACTTTCTCTTTCCCCCGGTTTTCAGAAAAATGTGGGATGTTGGGAAGGGGTCAAAGAGAAAGAAGGAAAATTGGTAATTTTTCCTCTGAAGTCTCCAGTTCTGAGCTTGGTTAGAATCTTCCATGTGTCCTGTATGGACTTAGACCCTCTTGACACAATCTCTTAAGCCAACGAGTTGCAGCAGGGACTGAATGGAGCCGTGACTTCAATCTCCCCAGCCTTTCCTGCGTGTCTTGTTCACTAGTGGAGCAAGATCCCTGGCAGCAGATCCAAACTGGCGCTTGCACTGGAAGCAGCAGTTCAACCTCTCAGACATTCCCACTTTGCATGAAGTTCACAAGCTGAATTTCACAATTTTATCGTGTGTGTCCCTATACTGACACGGGATCTCATTGTACTTTAAAGGGAATATAAATCTGCCGGTGTGTTGTTACACAGCAGAAGGATTAGAGAGGTGTAATTCAGGTATCTAGCAATAAAATAGGAAGCAATAAGAAGGCTCATGTAGGAACCTTCCATTTGCAAACTTCTGCAATATGCTAATTTATCTGTTCCACTGATGGTTCCTGAAGTGAACATTTATTATTGAAGACCTGAATCCTGAGGATTTGGATAACAGTAATGTGCAAATCTTCGTCTCCCTTCTCATTAAGCCTTGCTATAACTGATTAAGCCTTGCTTTAACTGTGAGGTTTAGGATCTGCAGCCTCTGCTGACCCTGCAGGACAGCCGCAGGAAGAGGGAGGAAAGGAAATCGTTTTGTATTCAGATCCAAACATGAAATCAGCTTGATGTTCTTTTCTCCCTCATCAAGCGATTCACGTTCCTCCCCCCTTCTGATTTCCCCCGACACTGCAAAATCCGTGCACTTTGATGAGTCCTTAATGCAAAGTCCAACAGAAAAAATAATGCAAGTACAAAGTTGAGTGTTTTTCTATTTAAAATGCAAACAGGATAAAATCTGCAGCTTTATCTCTTCTGTTTTCTTAAAAGAGAAGAGTGCTCACCCCGGTCCTGTGCGGGATTCAGCAAAAGAGAGGAAGGTGCTTTCCGTTACAAAAGACCTCTGTCTAATTCTTGTTCCAAAACATGGTGAGGGTCCTCCTGAAGCTCGTAGCTATGGTATCCCCCCCTTGCCACCTCTCTGTTCCCACACCAGGCCAGGACGGGCAGTCAGTGTCCCGCAGTGCACAGGGAGAGGCTGTCCGGCTGTGAGAGAAGGCAGGAAACACCAGGAGTCACCCCGAAATAAACCTGTTGCCCCACAAGTTCCATCTATCTCCCGCAGATCTAGGAGGAACACCTAAGGTGCTGACAAGCCCTGAGGTTTTGGCTCCCTCTTAAGAGTTAAGTCCATTTTGCTGTGACATGAGCTATTCTTCCCAAAGCGGAGATGAGCTGGTAGCACCGCTAAACCATGGCAGGCTTACGAGGGCAAAGCTCTGAGCTGGTGCTTTGGGTGGGGGTGAATTTGCAGCCCTCGCCCCATTCACGGGGGTTCATTGCGCACATGGATCCAGCCTCTCTTTCTTCTCATGATGTGCTTTCATCTCTCCCCGTTTATAAGAAACCAGTGACCACCCCACCCTGCCGTACAACAACTGTAGGGCTATTTACCACTTTGAAAGGAAATCCCATGTCACAACCCCTAGGAGCACAAGGAATAATGTCCGGAATTCCTTTATCTGTGACTAGCCCTGGCGCACAGTCTCTTTCCCGTCTCTTAAGTATACACAAATATATTCTTTTCTTTTGTCAAGGCAATGGGCCCAGATTTTAATGATGGTTTATTAAAAAAAAAAACAACAAAACTTTGGCAAGGCTCAAGAACAAACGTTCTCTGACTTTAGGCCCTTTTGTTCTTCAAGCTGAAAAGTTACTATAAAGAATAAGGAAAAATGAATTACTGATCTTTGCCCTCCATAGTAAATTTGACCTCCACTGTTTTAACAGTACCTAAAATTGGTGTCCTGGGCTAATCAGGGAAGTAATGTGATAAGTCTCTCTCCACAACTGCTCTGCAGGATTATTTTGTTTAAAGTGATCAAAGTGACTCTTTGGGCACTGCAGTTTTTTTAACCCTCAGCTCCTAGGCTTCTGTTCATGTCTCCATGCCAAATTTCGCCCAAGTAAAGGTCATGCTTATCAGTTTGCGGAGTGATGGAGTAAAAGGCACTAATGGGCACTATCAGTTCGGAGGGCAGTGCTCCCCTTGGATGAGGGGATGGAAAGGAGCGAGGCATGTCTTTAAGTGCCCCCACGCATGTGGGCTCGGAGCTGCGGCCGTTCCCTGCGCCCGACAGGCCTTGCCGCGCTGCAATGTGTTCTGCCCACGCTATAAAGAAGAAGATCAGGGGCTCATGTGAGACATCCTCCGGGGCTGGCAGACACAGGGCATCTCCGCGATGCTTGTGCCCCTCCATAGCAGGAGCTAGAAGCCCACAGGGTTACCCGCCGACCCCCCGAGCAGCACTGGGCGCCTCGGCGTAGGTGACAGAACCGCGCTGACATTTGCCTCCTTGCAGGCCAGCAGAACAATGCAGGGTGCAACCTGGACCACCAGCTCCAGGAGAGAGGGGAGGGAAATCTATAGTAGGAAACGGCTGGGAGCAAGGAAATTGCAACAGAAATATTGGCACCAGCAGTCTGAGGGAGGCGGGGAGGCAGGCAGGAGAAGGAATCTTTCCAGGAAAAGAACATTTGTATCAGATACTTCCAAAAATAAAATATCATCATGTCGGAGAAATGTTCTAAATATTGGCAGCGCTGCTGGCTTGGCCCACCACTCTTTTCGGCACTCTTGCAAATAATTTTCAAAAAAGTGTTTGTGATCCTTCACTTTTGAGTCCTTTCATGCAAAGAGAAAGACCCATGTCGATGGGGGACCACAGAGCAGCCCCAGCTGATTCATGGCACCCGCTTCTCACTGGGTGGTGATATTAGAAAGCTGACAGCCTTGTTGCAGTACAAATAATTCACCAGCTGGAGTTTACTGGCTCTTTTATTTATGTTCCTACAGCACACAGGCAATGCCAGATGTGCTGTCCCTGATTCATGTATATTGTGTTTGATGTCTCTCATCAGAATCAAGCCTGGGCTAAATCCAGAAACTAAACTGTTTTTAGCAGAGATAAATATTTAGGCAAGTCTGATTGGCAAGAACCTGTCCCTCCCTCCCTTCGCATCCCTTTTAAAACTGAAATAAAGGTAGCAGCTCAGAGTGTGAGCACATCAAAGATCTTGTCTACGCAGGAGGAACGTGCTGTGCTCTCGCTGCCGATTGAGCAACTGCCATTTAAAAAGTCTTCCAAAGGAGGGGAGAATTTGGCAAGAGAGGACCTTCCAGGGGCTGAAACCTGAGCGTTTGCACAGCATTGTGTCTATGTGCTGGACTACAGCATGAAATTAGCACCTGCTCTTATCTGTGTGCTGTCGGGTTTTCTGCTGTCTCTAGGGCATGGCAGACGGTGGTTGATGGTAGACGCTATCAGACTGTGACAACAGGGGGGGAGTAAATTACACTGCTTGCCCTGCCTTTTGTCAGGTGTGGATGTGTGTGTAGTAAGCCGACTTTGGATGCTTGTTAGTTATAAGTCTTCATTTTCCTTTGCCCTTTGTGTTCTGGTCCACAAAATGTGCATATAACACAAAGGTTTCAGTTGTAGGACAGTGCGGGGACAGGCTGTACACGTGGGGTTTTCCCAGCTTGTTGACAAACTCACTTATTTCTCCACTTACTGAGTGACCTACACTACGTGAATAAATCCAGCACGCCTCTCTGAGCTTTGTGGCAAGGTCTCCTGAGAACGGCCTCTCCTTCCTATGTTGGGATCTTCCACAATTCCCCCAGCCCTGTCCTGCCCACATCGTAGGGACGGCCTCGACAAGAAGCCTTTTGAGAGCAGGGGGGACGGTCTGGCTGTGCAAGGCTCAAGTGAAGGGACTGAAGGAGAAGTTCAGGGTGGCTCTTCTCTTGTTCCAGTCAGTGATTTCATTGTGTTACAGCCCATATGCCAGTTAACATCTAGTACTATCCTGCTTACAACAAAAGTACAGGATACTCTGAACTCCTGCGGGGAATGATTAACTCTGTGAATTCAAGCCATGCAAATCAAAGTAAACTAGTCCCTTCCATTTCCCCGCACTGTCACTTTGCAGTCAGTGACAGTGATTTAAGGCCACCTTACTTATGACTGGGCTTCTATGTCACAGCTTTATTTGCTTGACCTTAGTTTTCCAAACTGTCCGATGCAATGGGGAGATGAGTCCATATATTACAAATCATCTAGGCTAATGTTGACTGTGATGGATCACAAATATTCCTAGCGCCCACATCAAAAAGAGGCACGTCTTCACCAGCATTGTCCCAGAAGGGAAAACCCGCTTCTATACAGACACGGTCTCCTTATAAAGTTGCTCCATCACTCTGAACATTTCAAAGAGATGAGACTGTTGTGCAACAGAACTAGAAGGCAATTCTTAGTTTCACCAACCCAGTGTTTCTGACTGCATGCACGTCTGTTCCGAGAAATGCTGATTTTGGATGCAGGTACTATGGGGACTACACAACCTGACAGCCTTGATATCACTGATAAAGGCAGGCGAGCATCACAAACTTAGCACAAAGTACCCAAAGTCCTGGGTAGTGGGGTTCAGGAATACCTCCCTATTTTGTATCCAGCCCGATGTCTGCTTTTGAACGAGGTCAGAAGAGATTGTTATTCCCATCAGAGTGTTGCTGTGTTGAAATGTGGAATTTCTCAGGAATTTTTCATTAACGTTGGCTCTGGCAGATAAAATATTGGCCATGCCAAAGACAACATGCTTGGGAATATGTTGCTTTTGAGCACAAAGATACCGTACCCTTAGCACTGCAGTTCACGCAGCAAATGGATTGCCTCAGCTGACAAATAGAATAATAGCCATGAAAACTGATAATGCCCAGGTATTTTGTTTTACCTATGTATTTTCATCTTAATTAAATTGCAAGGATAGCATATTCCAGTGAAAACTCATTTATGCTATTCCCTTTTAAGTGAGAGAAACCGCTCGGTAAGAGATTAAGCAACTGTAACTCTAGCTTAGCCTTGGAGGTAAAGATCAATCTTCTACCTCTTCAACAATTTGATCCTTTTTAGATGGCTTAACTACACATGAAAAGAGCCAGACTATTGGTCACATATATTGAAAACAGTGGCTGAATGTGTGCTAAGTGTTTAGTAGCCTTTCTGGGATGGCTTCACATATGTACTTTGTTCCAGGGTAAGGAAGGAATTTGTGACAACTGTCATCCATGAACCCATCCAGTCCCTGGTCTTTTGACACTGAGAGGTGTCTGTGACGGTCGTTCTGTGGGGCAGACTTCTCTCTCAGCAGCCAGGCATGGCCAGCGCACCTTCATACCTCCCTCACCCTCCAGAAACCACCACGCAGAGCTGCAGGGAGACATTTTGGTTCCTGGGGCATCTTTCTGTACTATAGGCTTCCATCTCCCCTGCCTCCTGTTCACTTCATTCCCGGAGACTTGGAGCCCCCTTCTTCCTTTGGCATCCCCTTCGCAACCCCACTCACACTCAGGCAGTGTGTCCTAACCCTAACCCCAAACCCAAACCCATCCCTGACCCTAACCCTAACCCCAGCCCCAACCCTGACCCTCATCCTAATCCTAACCCCAATCCTGACCCTAATTCTAACCCCAGCCCCAACCCTGACCCTCATCCTAATCCTAACCCTGACTCTAATCCTAACCCCAGCCCCAACCCTGACCCTCATCCTAACCCTAACCCCAACCCTGACCCTCATCCTAACCCCAGCCCCAATCCTGACCCTCATCCTAACCCCAGCCCCAATCCTGACCCTAATCCTAACCCCAGCCCCAACCCTGACCCTCATCCTAATCCTAACCCTGACCCTAATCCTAACCCCAGCCCCAACCCTGACCCTCATCCTAACCCCAGCCCCAATCCTGACCCTAATCCTAACCCTACACAGTGCCCAGCTCCAACACTGACCCCTCCTGGGCTCCTTTTGTCCTGTTGGCTTCTGTCCTACCAAGATGCCCCAGGAGAGATGTGTCTGTACCTGCTGGAGACAGAAATGTGTACTTAAAGTAAATACTTAAAGATCTGCCTGGCCAGCTGCTTGGGAAAAACAAAACACGTTCCAAAGAGGAACGATGTCCCTTTTTGTCCTTCTTCCCACCCTTTCCTCAAGACAAAATCTTAACAAATATTAAAATAAGCTTTAGAGGTTTGGTCTCTAGGTATGAGAAAAGAAGATGCGTGAAATGGGTTGTCTTGTTTGTGTGTGTGTGCGCGCCGTTCATCTTTTGCTTTCTGCATGGCTGTGCTCAACCTCTAAGGGCCTTTGGGGGTGAAGATCCAATACGCTGTGCCCAAAAATGAGAAAATCTTCTGTGGGAACCGATACTTAAACCTTAGCTGTAGGTTTGGGTAGGTGCAGATATCACAGCAAAACCACCATGGCTGAGAAAGGACAGTGCCAAAATGGCAATAATAATAATAATAATCATAACAGTCTGCATTTCTAAGATTAGTTGCGAGATGGCTTACAAAGGGATTTAACCTTGTTTGTGAGGTTGGTAAGTAATTGCTGTTATATACTGCTGGAAACTGAAGACAGATAAGATAAGTATCTTACTTAAGGTCATACAGGAAGCCTGCAGCTCGGCAGGAATGAGAGCGCAAGTAAATTGGCTCCAAGTTCTGTGCTGGGCTGCAGGATCATCCAGGGAAAGGCTCTCTCCGGTTTCTGCAGGGGCTGGGAGGAGCTGGCACTGGTGTGGGTGGCAGTGCCCTCTCCTTTGAGGGCGGCCAGCGGGAAACGCACAGGGGACAGGGAGGAAAACGGCGGCAACAGGGTATTTTGAGCCCTCGCTTCATGCTGCTCAACCGCAGCTCTTTCCTCCTCCCAAAAAAGCGTGCAAGTTCCAAAGCAAGCGAGCTCCTACCGAGGGGGATTTCTCCTTTCGCTTCTCAACTTTGATAAATCCGATATTCCCTTGCGCAGTCTGATACCTATAATCACCTTCTTTCCACTGGGGTGAAACCAGTAAGAAAACAAATGGGCTGTGAGGGTGTGAGGGCTACCTTCTTCCATGGAGGAGGGGAAACTCCCCCTGAACGTCAGCACAAACACGCGGTCGCACTCCAGGCTCATTAACCAGCTCTCCAAGAAGTACCTCCAACATAGACGTGCACAGGGGAGATGAGAACAAACTCTCAATCTGGAATCCTTTAACTGTAACAGACACTCAGCAGGGGAATCCATTAGACAGGAGCTGAAAATTAGCTTTGCAAATTTCTCTGTGCCAGAAGACACAGTCGGAATGAAAACTAAGAGGCTTTTTGGAATATAGTTGCAATTGGAGTGACACTGCATTCATTTGCACCTGTGCGTGTGTGCCTGTGTGTGTGTTTGTGCTTCATTATTCCTCCCAGGAAACTAGCGGCCCACCGCACGTGTGTGGGCCAAGAGACTGAGGAAGGTGCCACTTTAAAAGAAATTCAAGAAAAACCGTAGCCTTGCGAGCCCTGGGCATCACTGCCACGCACCTGGTGGTACCCGGGCCGTGTGCAGGCTCCGCAAGCCAGCGTTAGGGATGGGACAGGCAGCGTTGGATGGGACAGGCAGCGTTAGGGATGGGACAGGCAGTGTTGGATGGGACAGGCAGCGTTAGGGATGGGACAGGCAGTGTTGGATGGGACAGGCAGCGTTAGGGATGGGACAGGCAGCATTAGGGTTAGGGATGGGACAGGCAGCATTGGATGGGACAGGCAGCGTTAGGGATGGGACAGGCAGTGTTGGATGGGACAGGCAGCGTTAGGGATGGGACAGGCAGCATTAGGGTTAGGGATGGGACAGGCAGCATTGGATGGGACAGGCAGCATTAGGGTTAGGGATGGGACAGGCAGCGTTGGATGGGACAGGCAGCATTAGGGTTAGGGATGGGACAGGCAGCGTTGGATGGAACAGGCAGTATTAGGGTTAGGGATGGGACAGGCAGCATTGGATGGGACAGGCAGCATTGGATGGGACAGGGAGCATTAGGGATGGGACAGGCAGTGTTGGATGGGACAGGGAGTGTTGGATGGGACAGGCAGCGTTGGATGGGACAGGCAGCGTTAGAGATGGGACAGGGAGCATTAGGGATAGGACAGGCAGCGTTAGGGATGGGACAGGCAGTGTTGGATGGGACAGGGAGCATTAGGGATGGGACAGGCAGTGTTAGGGATGGGACAGGGAGTGTTGGATGGGACAAGTAGTGTTGGATGGGACAGGCAGCGTTGGATGGGACAGGCAGTGTTGGATGGGACAGGCAGCATTGGATGGGACAGGCAGTGTTAGGGATGGGACAGGCAGTGTTGGATGGGACAGGCAGTGTTAGGGATGGGACAGGCAGTGTTGGATGGGACAGGCAGTGTTAGGGATGGGACAGGCAGTGTTGGATGGGACAGGCAGTGTTAGGGATGGGACAGGCAGTGTTGGATGGGACAGGCAGTGTTAGGGATGGGACAGGCAGTGTTGGATGGGACAGGCAGTGTTAGGGATGGGACAGGCAGTGTTAGGGATGGGACAGGCAGTGTTGGATGGGACAGGCAGTGTTAGGGATGGGACAGGCAGTGTTGGATGGGACAGGCAGTGTTAGGGATGGGACAGGCAGTGTTAGGGATGGGACAGGCAGTGTTGGATGGGACAGGCAGTGTTAGGGATGGGACAGGCAGTGTTGGATGGGACAGGCAGTGTTAGGGATGGGACAGGCAGTGTTGGATGGGACAGGCAGTGTTAGGGATGGGACAGGCAGTGTTGGATGGGACAGGCAGTGTTAGGGATGGGACAGGCAGTGTTGGATGGGACAGGCAGTGTTAGGGATGGGACAGGCAGTGTTAGGGATGGGACAGGCAGTGTTGGATGGGACAGGCAGTGTTAGGGATGGGACAGGCAGTGTTGGATGGGACAGGCAGTGTTGGATGGGACAGGCAGTGTTAGGGATGGGACAGGCAGTGTTGGATGGGACAGGCAGTGTTAGGGATGGGACAGGCAGTGTTGGATGGGACAGGCAACATTAGGGATGGGACAGGCAGCATTAGGGATGGGACAGGGAGCGTTGGATGGGACAGGCAGTGTTAGGGATGGGACAGCCAGCGTTGGATGGGACAGGCAGCATTAGGGATGGGACAGGCAGCATTAGGGATGGGACAGGGATCATTGGATGGGACAGCCAGCGTTGGATGGGACAGGCAGCGTTGCAGAGGCAGGTGTCACACTCCTCAGACCCTGCAGAGCCGTTTGCAGAAGGCAGGGTAACAATGACTGATCTAGTCTCTAATCTTTTTCATCTGCTTGGCTCCGTTCCACGTAAAGTAGGTGCGAGCATGACATGTCAGTGCAAAAGAGCAACAGCCAGACCCGAGTTCTATAGGAGTCTGTCTGGAGGACGGGAAAGAGATTCATTTCTCACAGTTCACGGTATCCCAGTCCTAATCCTTACAACCTTAAATGCCTCGATATCTTTGTAGCTTCAAGTGGCTTTTTCCCTGGTGATGGAAGTGAAAGGTGAAGTAAATCTGCCGCGGTTCCTGAGCTGCTTTTTCTCTTCAAAACATTTATCGCCCCATCCCTCCAGGGAGGAAGGGAAGTGCTAATCTCCCTCATTCACAGAAGAAGAGCAGGAGCACGAAAGCAGAAAACATACCTGTGCTGCAGAGAGGAATGCAATGCTGAAGTGCCCAAAGCCTGGAGGTTTGGGTGGTACCTACAAGCAGTTCATGCAGCAACTGAGCTGTGGTGCTGAGCAAAGTGTCCACAGTAATTAGCGCAGTGAGCACAGCTGTAATTGCATCAGCCATTTCCCATATAGATGTTCTGGGAGTTCCTGTGTCATACCCTGCTGCAGCCCTTCTTCTGGAGTTGGTGCTGCCAAAGCCATTGCAGATGTGCCCCAAGTGAACTCCCCTGAGGTGTCTGTCACAGGACAGGGACCAAAGCTGAGTTACTTAAACATCACGGCTTGTGTCCAACCCAGCTGACATCCTCGTTGGTCGGAGCATGGCATCTGGCCAGCGTTGCCCCAGCAGGCATCCCCCACTTCAGCCAAAACTCACAGACCTGGCCTGGTCTCCTCCGCTCCTCTTCCTCCCACTCACTCCAAAAGCACCCCCAACGCACCCCACCTCTGCTGAAGCACTTCCACCTCAGGCCTCTGCTGCAGAGAAGCTGCTTGACGTGCAGTATGTCTAACAAGACAGCAGTACAAGGCGGAGGAAGACATCAAACCAAATTATGCCTGAATTCGTGTTCCTTAGAATGTAAAGGAAATGCAGCCAAAATGAACTATACAGCCACAGAAAGTTAATGTATGCTCGTTTGTATACCAGACCATTGTCCAGGGAGCTCTCAGTTTCCTCTCGGGCTCTATAATGAATAGACCTATAAGAGAACGTTATAGTGGCAGAGATTTCTCTTTTCCTACTATTTAACTTGGAACAATATAGAATCAAAACAAAAAGGCAGCCTTTCAAAGGCTAGCAGTACAATACGCACTAAAGGACATCACTTCGACCGTTAAATGAAAGAGCTCAAGAGAGACCTTTGCCCTGCGTATGCTGAGAATTCCTCTCAATTCCTTTACGGAATACACTGCAAGGAGATGGGCGTCTGAGATACCCGCCTTACATCCCACCACGCCCAACTGTCACTACTTTGCTTTCACTACTGGCAGATGTCAAGAGCAGAACTGAGATAAGCAGAAAGATTTTAAAACAAGAAAGATGACTGAAGGAATTAGGCTGTTCTGGGCTCTCCTCATGATGCTCTTTAACCCCTTTTACTGTCTCTTTTTAAGTCTGGTTAGCCTAGATCTAAAGTGAAGGAGGCTGCGTATGGTGACACCAGACAAGACCAGATACAGTGGTCAGTCTGGGAATTAAAGAATCAGCAGCCCAAAGCAATGGCTCTGCAAAGCGTTAGCTACCTGATTCATCAAGGTGTTTATCCTGAACCATAATGGTGATGGCTTTAATGATGTCAATATTAACTATCATTGCTGCTCCAAGGATGCAAAAGAAATGCATAGAAAGAGTTTAACCACTATATCAGACATGTCCAGGACCTGTAATAGCAATCCCAGAGTCATAGAATAAAGCCTTCAGTATTTCCGTCTTACAGATCAACAAGCACTGGACTCTGGATTGAAGATCACACTTGGCCTTTAGTTCAGGAAAAGGGCTAGTTCAGCCATATGGTGATCTCCACCTTATCAATTACAAAGTGAGGTCACACCAGGGGTGACCCGGGAAAGAAGCAGCCACCTGAGGAAAGGGGCAGTGACAGCACCGTGTCTGTGTGAACGCACGTCCCTCTAACCCCTCTCTGCATGCGGAGAAAATCTTCAGTGGCTTTTCTTATGCAGCAAACCAGCCCCTAAAGGAGGTTCCGCGGTACGGCACAGGCACTGCCAGCCACACAAGGCGCTTGCAGACCCTGGAGTGAGTAGTTGCATTTACAAATGAATCTGATTTATGCTGGTAAGAGATTCACGCTGTCGGCTTTGTGTCTCCTCTTTCTGGCCAAACTGATTCTACCCAGTCATTTATCTTACAATGATTGTTCCTGTTGGTTTCCAGCAATAGCTGCCTGTTTCTGAAAGATACCTTTGTCTTTTTAATGTAAACTATCTTGAAAACAAGCTCAGTTAAATCAGGAGGATGTGGAGTCCAAAATTTTTAGGTCAGGTGGTCAGACTGAGGGACGTCTCAGGCACAGACAGACAGAAAGGCAGAATCTCAAAGTTGCATCGCTCAATGCCAGACACAAATCCATATAGCATTTAAAAGTCTACATTAGTGTTTTAAAGTACAGTGATGCTGTGGTATTGTACAGTGGAAGAGCAAATGGCCTTGAACAGCAGCTATGCAAACTCTACTCCATGGAAATCAAAACTAGCTCAGTTTTAGCTTTTCCGTTAATCCCACTTTGAGCACAGAATTTTCAGCTTTACTGCCCTGATTTTCTCAAAAGTGCAGGCCAGGTTTGACAAATGAAAAGTGAGATTTATACCCAGACAAAACTGTCTCCTTTCCTCTTCTTTTGTCCTTCTGCCAGAAACCCTCCAGAAAGCTGAAGATACTGTCACGAAGAATGTTAAACCCAATTGTGCACGTATTCTTGGGATGGGAAAAGGAGAGCCTTTCTCTTGGGAGCGTTAGTCTGCACTTGTAGACTTGTGGGACGTCGTAGCGCCTGCTGTGGCTGCCTGCCCTAGGTGATATTGTGTACCAGCTCTGACAGGCTGGGTGGTACGTTGGGAAAAGAAGGTTAGTAATTTAATGTTAATAGCAATCTTAGTTACGCACAAAATTCGATAGAGATCAACTTCAGTAACCAGAAGAAGGCACGCTAATTAAATGAAATTAATAATGGCATTTCTCCCTGTAGGTTTGAACATTACATTTCAAGTGCAAAGTAAACAAGAATAAAAAAGGCAAAGTATGCAGCTGATTTATACCAAATATTTTTATCTTTGGTATAAAGATCACAGTCCAATTAATATGTTGTGAACCCCCAAATTTCTTCTAGAGTGTCTTTCTACCTCCTCTTCCTAGTCTTAACAACGCTCTTCTGATACAAGCCGTGGCGTATAAACAACCGACTCTACTGGCCTTTCTGCTGGAAAAGTCTACAGGTCAGGATAATCCCATGTCTCCAGAATACCAAGAAGAGGAAATCAGCCTTGTGTACATCCTCCTTCAAATGTCACGATAGAATTTTCTGTCTGGAGCCAGGTGGGGGGAACCTTTGACATACCCTGCTCAGCAGCCTGCTGCCGCCCTGAACTCACCTCGCCCAGGCAGTTCCTTCATCCCAGGGGTCGTCCCACACTGGGTCTTTGTTTTGACCCGCGCTTCTCTTTCATTAGGGCAAGGTGATATTGCCCAAATTGACCCAGAGAATGAAGCTACCCCTGTTTATTTGACTTGGTGGGAAAGCCATGAGAAAACAGCCCAAATGAGAGCGCAGCAACTCCACACCTGTAAATACATCACACCAAAGACTTTGTTTATCTCCTTTCTGGACGAAGTCAGAACCTGATGTATCAGTGGATTAAGTAATAAAACTGTTAACGGGATCATTAGCGGCTTCCCGGTAACAACTGGGCCTTACTTTCCCAGAGACCCACGGTATCATTATGTTTGGAAAAGTCATCACTGAGTGGGATGATGAGCTGTGAGAAACGCACGGCTCTTTCAGAGTGAGATGGGCCAACTCCATTGAGATCGCAGCCAGAGGAGGCTCTGCCCCGGGGAATCCCTCCCCATCGCATGCTCCACTCGCTTCATGCTGACATAGGATTCTGAGGATTAATTACTCTCTGTGGTAATTCCTATTGGGCCAAACCCTGTTCTCTGCCCTTAGCTGTTGCTCCATCCTTACTCAATAGAAAATTTGCCAGGACTGAAGGAAAGTTGTTTTAAGCATGAGAGCCTCCAGGAGGCTTTGCAGAATGGGATCTTCAAAGCCAAAATAAATGTGAAGTGAGAGCGGCCACTGGAGCGTTCAGGAATAGAGGGGGGGTTGTGGGGCTGCCTCGCACAACTGGACGTCGCCGCAGTCTCGGTGCGGGGGCCACACTCTGGCTTTCCTTCATCGTAGCGAAGTAAGCAGGTTACTTGGCTTTCTCACAGTGAATTTTCCCATCCAAACTAAATCGGGATTTTCCAGCGAGACCAGTAAAATCTCTACCTTTATAAAGCATGCAGCGAGAGAGCGGCTTTCAGTCACTTCTTTCCCCACTCAGATTCTACCAAAAAAAAATGTATGAACAACCATAATAAAATAAATGTTCTCAGTCACACAAAGGCAAATTCAAAGACAGGCTATTGTCTTCAGCCAAGCTACAGCTTTAAACCCATGTAACTGAGAGCAAAGCTTGTCCCAAGTGTACGAACGTGAAATGAGAATAATCCAGACATCATCCATTTGTAGAGAGAAAAATGTGGGAGGCCAAAAGGTTAGCCAATTCTCCCTGCTTCACACCATGTAATAGCTTAAATTGTGTTTAAAAGGTTCTCAGGGTGACATCATTGTTTAGATTCACTTGAATCATCCTTTACTTGTAACAGCACAAACCCCTTTTAACTAGCCAAATTTGCTGTTTAGCTCTGTCCTGCTGTGTCATGCAGCAAGAGCTGATGCAGCTTCCTCGCCTCCTGTGCATCCAGAAGGAGAGCTGGGAAAAGCATTTCTCCCCGCACCTGGGCGCCGCATTATCACTTCTTCTGCTATTCCTCATGGGTTAAGGAGCAAAGCAGTACCTGTGCTTTTCAGCAGTGGATGCTCATGGAGTCCCTTCCCTTCTCTTTGCCAATTAGCAATGGTAGTATTAACTCAGGAGCGAGTCGGCAGCGAATGGAGGGGGTCCCCTTCCCTAAGTGGAGGCGGGGGACGTACCTAGTGACCCGGTGCCGGACAACACGGCACCTGGGGGATTTATTTTTCTGCAAGTAGACAGAGACCTTGAGGTCTGCGACTGATAATCCACAGTGCTTTACTTCCCTCCTTTCAAACACAGTCGCATGCGCCTTCCTGTTAATGGTTCTGGGCAATCTCTTCCAACAGCCGTTTCCTGTATGAAGGCGTATTGTAATTAGGATTGCCCACACGAAGGGTTTCCAAAAGCTACTGTGTGGGCATGTGTGACGGCCCCTCGGGGAGCCAGCTTCAGGCAGCTGGAAGAGCAAGTGAAGAAGCAGAGGGGAAAAACACGTTTTATAACTCCTGGAGGACACAAAGTCGTAGGCATCCACACATGAAAGGTCTGAAACATTGACCCCTGCGCAACCCAACCCAAAAGCTGGGGAAGTCCAGGCTCAGTATCAGCTCTCAGGGACGATCCCTATGGCTACAGAGGGCCAAAGTAGCTGCGAGGGAATCGAGGTTGAGAACTGGGATTCTGGGAGGCCCCACACTCACATCACCCGCTGCAGGCTTCTAGGGACAGGGAGGAAATTGCTTTAACTCCGAAATTATTGTATTCAGCACCGATTTCAGTTAATGAGATACGAGTTAATGGCAAACAGGATGAATGCCTTACAGAATAGCTGCTGCTGTGTGTTTGTGTGCAGTGTCCCTGTGAGCAATCCCGTTCTACTCCCAGCTAGAGAGGAATAGGCCAAGTAGCCCCATGGTGGTTGGTGCTTTTCCTGCAAACTGACCTTAGTGTATCTGTAAGGAAGAACTGAAGGTGTGCGACTTCTGAGCTGCAGGCCCTAAGGAAGCAAACATTTTGGCTGAGGTGTTTTAGAGAAATCATGGAGATTTTGTAAAAAATGGAACAGGTAATGACAAGGTCAAGCTTCCTTGACCCTCAAATCAAGAACAATCCCAGCAGGGCTGAAAACTCCCCTCTCTACTTCCTTGGCAATCGTGTTCCCACAGTTCAGAAAAACACAGGAAGATCTAAGGAAACCTATGTGGAAATGCAGAAGACAAAGGCAAGTGATCTGAAAATAGAAGGCTAGTCCCTATATTTCCTTTACATTCTGGGCCCGAGTTTAGTTTTTGGCTGAATTTTGAAATCTTGGGGACCATATGCTTTTGCCATTCCCTGCAGGGCACAAAGGGAAACTGGCTCGTTCAGCCTTTCATCGTTTGAAGGGTTAGACGAGGCTCTTTCCTTCTTGCTCAGTAATTTCAAGGACTCCTCAGTGATAAAATCTTTACCACTTAGAGCCGGAACAAAAGCCCCAGACCCTGGTTACACACACCCCACGCACTAGCTGTGGCTTCTTCTGCGTTTCTAGATATTGGGGCGGGAGCTTTGGAAACTTTGCTTCTTGTACAATTCAGTACAGCAGGAACACTTAGTGCATCTCCTTGCAGAAAATGAGAGATTCAGCAGCAGGTCTCAGGCAATCCCACTTTGGTTTGCCAAAATCTCTGCACCAGGCACAATTGTAAAGGCAAAATTCATTTTGGCACAGGGAAGAGAGACTGTGCAGATTCCTGTTATGGGAAGGCTGAGAAATTCCTCTTGGCTTTTTCTAATGTAAAAATTCAAGGAATCCTGAGCCCTGAGGGGAGTTTAAGAGACATCCAGGAAAGAGGGGGAGAGCAGGAGAGGGGTGTAGGATGTAGTGAGGACAAAAAATATGTGCTGTAAAGACAGACTAATCCAGGGACTTGGAGATGAGGGTACTGGACTGCCTCAAAAGCTGTCCTCGGACTGACTCCCTGTCCCTCAGAGCGCATCGCTGCATTACGCTGTTAGTAGCAGCCTAACACCAAAGCTAACCGCGCTGGCACAGGGCAGCAGCTCAGCAGCACTTAGTATGCGAATTTGCTGCTTATGTTTCCAAAGCCTTTGAAAGCACAGAGCCGAGGCGGCCACTCGGGCGTACGGGGAGTAATGCCAGCGGTGGCTGCGCACGCTGCAAGCCCTGTCTCAGCTACGGCGCAGAAAAGCGCCATCTGAGCTTGATCCAAGAGATTCTTTCCCATTTTGTATTCTAGTTACTGCAGGAGATGTGATCGGCTTGTAGAAGCAGTCGCAAGATTTGCCGAGTTCAGACCCTAATTGATGTTAGTGCCTGGTTTGAGGTGAGCCGGGGTTCCCCCACAGGTGTGTCGGGCACTCGGGCAGTGAGGAGTTTGCACAAAACGGGCGGCCGTCAGTTTTGCTCGCCACGGCCTCAGGAGCTCAGCTCCCTGCCTTCCCCGAACCTTCCTCCTTCCCCACCTGAGGAAGCGGCTCATGGACAAGTCTCTAAGGTCACACTTCTCATACCCAAAACCTTGCTTCGCGTGGTTTGTTCTAGTCTTGCCTTGCTTCTGATGATTGCGAGCTCTCTGCCGCTAAAGTTCTGCTCCTTGGGGTGAGCTTCAAGCGTGCACTTATATTAAATGCCGTTTCCAGATACCAGCCTTGGCTGGTTGATTTTGGCAGCTCCTACTATTTTCTCTGTGGCCTTAAAAAGAAAAATTACAGAAGTGCCTAACTTGGTGAGGAGATCGGTTCTCTATGACACACGTTTTATGCCAGCTTATTTAGGTAGCTAATTTTATTTTTGGTCACTGTGACTGAGTCCAGGGGGATGCTCTGTCCGAAGGTGACGACTGGAGGAAGAGAAACGTGTTGACGGGCACTGAGAAGCCTTCGTGTCCTGTCAGTCATCTGAGCTGGTTTCTGAAGGAAAACACTAGGGACAGATCTATTTTGTTCCTAGCTGTTGTTTAGATGTTCCAAACATCTTTTAATTACTTCCACTTGTAATTCCCATTCCAGTGACATCAGGCTGGTTTAGAGCAAAAATGAAAGGCGGGAGCAAGGCTGATCGGAGGCACTATCAAGCTAAGGCCGTGCAGCTCGGTAGGGCTGAGCCTCAGCGACCTTCTCGTACTCGCTCTGAAAGTCAAACGCTGCCTCCTGGAAATTTCCCATGTAGTTTCATAAAATGCAGGTTGCTGTTGCTGCCCCCCAAACTGTTTTGCAATGGAAACTGAGAGCAGCAGCTTTGCTCGTCCTGTCCTTTGCTGATGAGCGAGTGACTCTTGCTGCAATGTACTTTGCAGATGTCTTCGGAAGCAAAAGACGAGGTTCATCTCGGAAGGTATATGCCACAGGGCAGATTTTCACCCTCCTTCAAACTGCGCTGGCAATTTGGAAGGCAAACTTACAAAAAACACAGACCACCTACCCCTGACTGTACCTGGGAAATCTCCTGTGGTGCCTGGAAACCTTTTGCCCTTGTGCATAAACCTACCGGCAACGTAAATATTATATAGTCAGCCCAACTTGATATATTACTTCAAACTGAAGTAGATCCAGCTATTGCTTTGTCCAAATTGTTCATAAAATGAACAATTCAGAGGACGTATGAAAGAACAGAGGTAACTCAAATGTACCTCGTTGCTCTTATTGCTAGGTATTAGCAGACCAATGGGGAAATGTGCGCCAATAAGTATTTTTTTTTTTTAATTTTTAAAGAAAAGATTGTAAATTCTAACAACAGAAACCTTCAACAAACAATCCGGTTTGTATTCCCAGTATTCTTTCGGGTACGATGCTGTTTTTTAGAAGTTCGGGGAGTATTCAGAAATACCTTAAATTTTTTTCCTTGCCTTAAATGGATGAATTAGGGTAAAGAGATTTCCAGTTGGTTTTGAATGTGGCAGCTTCAGGCAGGAGGCTCATATATCACAATCTTAAAAAAAAAGTCTTCTCTGCTTTTTATAACATTTTCCCACAGTAAAGCAAATGTTTAGGAATAACACCAATTAAAAGAGACATTTTTTGGTTTACTAGAACTGATCAACAGCCCGGATTGTCGGCTGTCCAACGCTCAGCTTTCCAGCACCAAGTGCCTCAGAGACAGGCAAGACCGTACCCTTCATCCCTCCGATTTGCACCAGCGCATCCCTGGGCCCGCGGGCGTCCCGGCTGCACGCAGTGAGCATCCCAGCCGGCAAAGCAGGAGGAGTCTGGGCTCCTGACACTTTTGACTTGGCTATGCATCCATTGTATAAATTAAATATAGATGTCAGCAAGCTAAATTGCCCACCCTAGTTTATTCTACTTGTAGAAGACGTTGCAAAATGAAGCAAAAAAAAAATTTCAATTTCAAACTTGCTTTAATTTCAGAGCGATCAGGCAGGACCTAGTTTTCATTCTTAAATCTTATTTGTTTTCTGGTATTAAATCAGTGAAATTACTGAGTTTACTCAATACTCGAAAAGCTATTTGGATAGCTCATGTATTAAAAAACTTCTTGATGGTGATGTTGGGGGGTAAAAGATACTAATTTTTTCATGCAAGATATTAGTAGTGTCAAACATTCATCCCGGATTGTCTTTGAGAGGGCTGTTTTTTAACCAACCCGCTCCATACCTAAAACACGTGCCAGCCGTTGGCATCTGCACAATAATTACTACATCCAAAGTTTTGAGCAGAAAGACCCTAACTGGGTCTCTAAGGAGTTGAATATAAGCTGTGTAATAAGCAAAAAGAAGCTGGAAATTTAATGATACCTGTAGAACTGTCTTAGGAAATTTAAAGATGCATAAAATATTTTGAAGCTGTGTTCTAGAATCACAGAATCTTCATGGTTGGAAGGGACCTTTGAGATCATCGAGTCCAACCATACACACACACACACAAAAAAAACCCAAACCAAACCAAACCAAAAAACCACGAAACCAACCACCCCCTACAATCTCTGTCACTAGAGCATGCCCCAAAGTGCCAAATCCAGACGCCTCTTAAATACCTCCAGGGATGGTGACTCCACCACCTCCCTGGGCAGGCTGTTCCAGGGCCTGACCACTCTTTCAGTAAAGTCATTCTTCCTAATATCCAATCTAAACCTCCCCTGCCGCAGCTTCAGGCCATTTCCTCTGGTCCTGTCATTGTTCACCTGGGAGAAGAGGCCAACACCCTCCTCTCTACACCCTCCTTTCAGGGAGTTGTAGAGGGCAATGAGGTCTCCCCTCAGCCTCCTCTTCTCCAAACTAACCATGCCCAGCTCCCTCAGCCTCTCACACCACTTGGCCTCCAGACCCCTCACCAGCTCGGTAGCTCTCCTTTGGACCTGCTCCATCACCTCAACATCCCTCTTGTACAGAAGGCAGGAAATTATTGGGATGGTGTTTCCATGGTCTCTTCCCCCTGCTAAACACCCCCAAGGACTGAAAGCGCCAGGAAAGTTAGAAATTCCCTAAAGGAGACCATCCCTTGATCTGGATGAATTTACTGGCCGTGGTTAACTCCTGTCCCCCGGCATCGGTGGCACCTCGGCAGCCCGGGCCAGCTGCTGAGCAGCACGCGGAAGGGAAGGAGAGAGCAGTTGGGATCAGCTGCCACAGAAGGAGCGGGCGCTCGGGCTGCTTTGCCAGGGCTTGGTACGAGCTCAGAGATTGTCCTTTCACTTGGGCAAGGGAAGGTGTCCCTCGGCCGGGCGGCTGCACTGCCCTCACTCAGTACCTCGGGTGCTGAATGTCTTTCACAGTTGTAAAACCTTCTATCTGCATTGCAGATGAAATTGTTTGGATTTGAATCAGAGTCGGCCTCTTCAGCGCAGCTCTGCCTGATTTTCACAGAATCCCAGACTGGCAGGGGTGGGAAGGGACCTCTGGAGATCATCCCGTCCCACCCCCTGCCAGAGCAGGGTCACCCAGAGCAGGTGGCACAGGAACGCGTCCGGGCGGGGTTTGGGATGTCTCCAGAGACGGAGACTCCCCCACCCCTCTGGGCAGCCTGTGCCAGGGCTCTGCCACCCTCAAAGGAAAGTTAAGGTTTTTTGACCCCAAAGATCCCAGAGCAGGTTTAACTTACAGCCTGCAGAATAGACCTGTGCCTCTAGTGCCTTGGGAGGTCAACCAGAGTTTCACTGAACTCATTGCTGGAGACGAACTTTGAGGGAAAGGTGACTGAGGAGTGAATACCTCAATAACATCAGTGCTATCAAGAATCCTCCAACTTCCTGGCCCTGTTTTGCTTTGGCTTCCAGCCTAATTAGCGCACACGGAGCCTGTGCTAACATATTATCTTTTCCTAATGATGGACAAAGGTCTGACATCCATAATGCCGCTTCCAAATCCATCATCAGCCTTTGCCTCCAGGGACAGTTAGCGATGTGCCTGCCTTCCTTTCTTTGCCACAGGATGTGGACATTGCCTTCTCTCTGCCTTCTCTGTGCCTGGCACTGATGGGAAAGTGAATCTGGACTGAATTCCAAAGTTATTAGGACCAAAATTCTTAAGCAAGTAAACTAGTAAGAAAGGCCCCGAGTCAGCCCTGAAATGTGGGTGGCATCTCCAGCCAGGCTTTTCACCCACCTCCTCCGTAACAATCGCACTGTGCTCCGCTTCATCCTGCAGCCCCAGGAACGTTTGCGGCCAGACACGCTTTCTCCCTTCTGCCAAAGACTTGGTATTATCTCTCTCTGATCCATCAAAGTCCATGGTGATTTATGCCTTTGGGGAAATCACACTGGCTTTCTGGTGTTACGCCTTCTACGGGCAACTTTTCCAGCCTATTCAGCCGTTACAAGTACGGCAGCGTGCAGCTGGCTGCTGGCGCACGTGTCAGCCAGATGGAGCACATCGCGGGAATTCTCCGAGGGCTGCGTGAGCTTCCCATGGCCCAGGTGCAGCTCAAGGTGTGGGTACCGGTGACCAGCGTGCTGCGGGACCGCCTTCTCCGGGGTTAGCTGGGACACTGCTACCATGGGTGGGTAGGGTTTCTGTGGAGGAGGGAGGGGCTCCTTTTTACCTAAGGTTTGCAGCTTCAGGTTTTTTGGGAAAAGCTGGACAAGCCCTTTGGAGCACAGTCTCGGGCTATTTCAGCCTGGAGAAGAGAGGGCTCCGGGGAGACCTTATTGCAGCCTTTAGGTAATTAAAGGGGGCTTATAAGAAAGATGGGGACAAACTTTTTAGCAGGGCCTGTTGCGATAGGACGAGGGGGTAATGGTTTTAAACTAAAAGAGGGAAGATTTAGACTAGATACAAGGAAGAAGTTTTTTACACTGAGGGTGGTGAAACGCTGGCCCAGGTTGCCCAGAGTTGATGCCTGATCCCTGGAATCGTTCCAGGTCAGGTTGGACGGGGCTCTGAGCAACCTGATGGAGTTGAAGATGTCTCTGCTCATGGCAGGGGGGGGTTGGACTAGGTGGCCTTTAAAGGTCCCTCCCAACCCAAACTCTTCTGTGGTGCTGTAATTCTATTTATTCTGTAGGTAACAGGGACTACGTGAAACGCGCTGGGGCTAGTGCTTGCCAGTCAATTCCTTTCTGCAGCAGGAATACATTAAACCCCTGAATGAATCCAAGAAAATCAAGGACAGTGATGCTCCGCACTGTTTCCAGAACCTATCCTCTTGCTATTAAACCACGGCTAGATTATGACATGCTAAAGAAGCAACATACATTCACCATGAAAAATAAATAAATAAATACATCGATCAATCAATCAATCATCATCATCGCTGTCCGAAGGAATTCCCCGGCAAGTAACAGCCCGTCTCCCTCAGCCTGGCCACGGAGGAGCGCGATAATCCAGCGCAATCCTTACGCTTAACGACATCGCGAAATATCACGACGGCGGGTGGAAAAATGGGGAGGAATCCCCGGAACCGCTCGGGTCGGTGGGGAAGGTGGGGGGGGGGGGGGTGCGGAGAGCCGCGAGTCCGCGGCTCTCCGCACCCCCCCCCCCCCACCTTCCCGCCGACCCGAGCACTCCCACAGATCCCCGTGGGAGCACCGGGAATGGGGGTGGGGGGAAAGGGGGGGGAAAGGGGGGGAAGAAGGAGAAACCCCCCCCCACTGTGTCTTACCGTGCATCAGGAGCAGCCCCTGAAGGGCATAGACGGCCAGGGCAGCGCTCGCCCTGGGGACCATCGCCGGTGCCTTGGCGTGGCGAGGGGGGGGGATGTTTGTGTGTGATGACAGCTATATCCCTTGTGAAGGAGCAAGGAGGGGAGAGTTCCGCAAACCGGGACAAGGTTTTCTTTCCAGTCAAGAAGTTTCAGAAAGCCGGCGGGCTGGAGCGGGCAAGGGAGGGGAAGAGCAAGGCGTGCAGGAGTTCCCACTTGTTGATTCCAGTTAAATTGTTCTTTCCGTTCACCGCTTCATCCTTGGGCTGCAGATTTTGTTTTCCTTCTTTTCTTCTCGAGGTGCTTTTTTTTTTTTTTTCCCCCCCCACACCCCCACCCCCCCTTTTCACAGTAATATTATTCCTCGTTTCCCCCTGCTTTTCTAATTCCCAGGGTGCCTGGGGAGGGAGGGTCAGGAGAGGGCTCCCCAGCCCGCCTGGGTGGTGCGCAGTAACTCAAGGAGTTAAAAAGCAGAGCGAAACACCAGAAAAGTTTGGCAAAAAAGTTTCCTCCAGTCAGTGAGTCGCTGCTCCGAGCAGTCCTTTTGCCTTGGAGTTTGGGATAAGGTGGCTGAACCGAAAAGCCTCTTAAATGTATTTATCCAGGGAGGTGCAGGTGCCGCAGAGATCAGGAGGAAGAAGGAATCTCTCAGCTCCAGGGAGTTTTGCGAGGCAGGACGAGAGGCAGCTTCCAGGTCCCCCCCCCGGCTACCTGCTGGGGGACACGCCGGGACGGGCAGCAGGCAGGCAGCGGGGCTTGGGCATGGCCGGAGCCCGCCTTTGGGGGGTTCTCTCTCCCTTTTCCCCCACCCCTCGGGGTTTGGTTGGCTTTTGCTGGGAAGTTTGATGCGAGCCCGAGATTCTTTATAGGGACAGGAAAAAAAAAAAAAAAAAAAAAGGAGGAAGGAGAGACGTCACCAGCCGAGGCAAGGGGACTTCACTCTCTCTCCCTCCCTCCCTGTCATTTCACAGAGCTCCTGGATTTCCTGTTGCTGCTGCTGCTGCCTGAGATGGGGCAAAGAAACGAGCCGAGTTGTCTCCCGCTGCCTGCCGGCATCGCCTGTCCCTGCAAAGCCGGAGCTGCGTGAGCATCAGGTGGCAACATCTCCCCCGGTCCTGCCCCGCTTCCCCCGCGGGCAGGCAGGGTGTCAGCATCCCCCCTCCGGGGCTCCCGGGGCTCCAGGGCACGGGGAAGGGGAGCATGGAGGGACACTACCGGAGAAGCAGGCTCCCTTGCGGGAGGGCTGTCTTTGCCCCCCTCCCCCTGGTTGTTTAGCAGTTTGGGGTTCTCTTGGTGCCGCTCAGTGTATCCTGCTGGAGTGCCACCTCCCTGCCCTGTCGCCTCCCTCCTTGCAGCAGCCACCGCTGTGCGTCCTCTTGGGGCACAGAGAAAGTTTGGTGTTTGAATTGGGGATTTCACACAACCCTAACGGTGTTACTCCTATAGCGCAGCTGCCCCCCGAGCTCTCATGGGTTTCCCGTCGCAGCTGCCTCTGTGTCACCTGAGCGTTATCTCCAGGCGCTTGGGCGCAGACAGATCCACCCCCGCGTCAAGGCTTCCAGCCTCTCCGCACGCCTCCGCTCTTGCCGTGCCAGGCAGCGTTTCAGCGGGGGCGAGCACTCCTGCGATGGTGGGGGACAGCGTGGTTTTGGCAGGGGACGCGCAGATGTGTCCCCTTTCCCCCCTGCCCCAGGAAAGCGCAGTCTTTTCCTGGCTCTGGGCTGCTCCTTCAGCCACAGGTGCCCCCTGGGCCAGTGCAGCCTCAGCCGTGAGGGTCAGACGTGGTGCTTAGACAGTGCCAGGCGTCCCAGGAGATGTCCCAGTGCACCTAAGGGACACTTCTGTGACGGGGAGGGAGCTACTCTGTGCTATTGCAACGCACACCCCCGTTATGTGGCTTTTACCGCACACAAACCGCTGCACTGTACTGATAATAAGGGAGTGGGGGAAGCTCTACAGCTGCCCACATCGATTGTCATTCCCAGTAACGCCACAAATGAGGCACTGGGGTTAGATGACCTATTCCAGCCTCGCGGTAAAGCGCTGTCAGTCCCCACGGCTGAACGACGCGGTTTGTTTGCATTTTTGTTACTCTTGCTCAGTTTGTCTTTGAAAGAAGAGGAAAAGGACGGCAGGTGTGTTAGACCTTATCCTGGGTGGGGATCAAGGGCTTTAGTGAAACTGAACCGTGATCAGGGTATTATGAAGTATTTCATGCCTCTTTTTAGTATACTTCTAAATTCTTAATGCACCTAACAAGTATGTGTGCTACATTAAAACGTACTAGAGCAAAGTGAGATGTTATGGTACAAAGCGGTACGGTTCTGAGAGACACAAATCCGTGTGTTATCCTGCAAAGAAAGTGGGCACGCCAGAAGATCAGAATTGATGCCTGGTGCAGAAATGTCCCAAATTCAAATAATAAATTGAACACAGAACAGCCTCAGATATTTCCAATGTTACGAACAACAAGCATCGTTTCTCAGGCACAGTGTTAAATCAGGAACGCACGATGTTACCAGTTAATGCTAATTTTTACATCAATGCCCAGGTCCTTCTTAAGATGACAAATGCATTTTCTACACCTAAAATTAATTTTTAGAACATACAACTTCCTCCAGACCTGTGTTGCAGCAACCGACTTCTAAATAGTCATGTAATAGTAAAGACCAATCTTACAGGAAGCTTAACTGAAGAGTGAAAATTCTAGCTTAATTATAGAACTGTAGTTTATTTTTTATTTACAGGAAGGTGTTTAAGAATTCACTGGAGGTTACTGACCGGCTGCCAGCAAATCATATTGTATTTGTGTAATGCCCCAGGTAATCTTTTATCTGTTGATAAACTAAATTGATCTTTTAACCGAAATTAAGTGCCTATAGTGTGTAGTTTCACCAGGAGTTTGGTGTGACAACCTGGCCAAACAGTCCAGGGAACTATTAATAATTCTTTATTTTCTCCCTCCAAATATGCAAAATCAAAAATACAGTTGTGAGAATGGCATGTTTTCTTCCTGAGCATCTTCATACGCCTGTAGCAACCTGTTAGAGCTTTTCCAAAGCACAGCAGACTTCCCTAACACCGCGGCATGTTCTGTTCGTACAGATGGGAAGAGTGATTTGATACCTGGACTAGAACCTCTTCATAATAGTACAACTGGTTTTGCTGTGACAGTTATTCCAAAGCTCTTTACTAATATTAACAAATATCTTAGCCTGGCAATACTCGTGGGAATTGAAGTAGGGCTAGAAAAGCCATTTCACTTCCTAATGAAATGCTTTGAGCTTTCCAAAGGCACCTGGCAGTTGTATCGGTATGACGGTAACTAAATAAAAGAATAATAACAAGGAAGTGAAGATTTCTGTCTGGTGGAAATACAAGACAACTGGGATGGAAAGAAAGAACCTGTAAGAATTTGGCCGCAATATCAGGGCTATGGTCTCCTGCCCCATGAAGCACTGTGTGTTCTGTAGGACCAAGGCAATGTAGTCTGTGAGACCTCCACGAACTAGAGACTGTCCTAGAGTCTTGCTTGGCCATCCCCTGGAGAATCTTCCAGCCTTTATGGCATGGGTCTGACATAGAGGGTGTCCTGCGTCACTCCCTTTTGTCAGCTTGGCAGAGGACAGTACCAGAGCTGGGAAGTCCTTTGCTTTGTTTTGCTCCTCTGTTGGTGCTCGTCATAAGCAGTTGTGTATCTAGGAAGCACAGCAGAGGTGATGGCTGTTGATCAGAGCAGGGCCTGGGATTGTATCCTCCACGGCATGCCGTGTTTAGCCTAATCAAAGGTAAAACGTATCTAACCGAAATGTAGCTGTCTGAATATTAGGTGTCAAAGCTGGGCTCGTTGTCTAGGCTGCCTTCCTTAGTGACTGCAGAGACAGGCTCCTCTGACTCATCCCACCTGTGCAAACCCCTGGTTTACAAACCCCCTTTGGCAGCTGCCTGTTTCCCTCCCTCAACAATAGAGGGAAGAGACAAGTTTAGCCTATAAAGCTAAATTTTAGATGGGTAATTCTGCCCTGTGTCTTCAGGTAGAGGCACTTTGACGCAGAGGCAGCTTTTCTTATCAGCTTGAGGGAGACAGTCCTGACCAGAGGCATGTTCTGCAAAACGGAGGTGCTCTCCAAAGCAGCCCTCGCCCTTTGGGTTGGAGAGAGCTGATAGTCACAGCTGCGGGCTGGAGCTTCGGCGCTGAGCTGTGCCTGCAGAAAGAGAAGCAAGCAGAACATGATAACGGATTGAAAGGCATTTTTCCATATTGGTGATCTTTGGTAGGAGAGAAGGGTAGTGACTACCTTTAAGGACAGTGAGTTGGCAGGCGCGTAGGTTTTCATTGCGATGTGCTGTATCAAGTTCTTTATCATTTTCCTGAGGGGACCTAGAGCGCTTTTTGGATGGACAGCTTTCCATGTCCTGTAAATTCAAGCCCCCAGAATCATAGAATCTGAATCATAGAATGAGAAGAGGTGGTGGAAACAGGCAGGACATTGCAAACGTGCCTTGCAGTTTGCTGCATTGTTCTGGGATAAAACAGCGCGTGTCCCATGAATTCAGCTACTATTTATTTGATGTATAGGGTGTCTTGGAGGCATATGCTAACCTCCAAGGTGCTGGCTATATATGGGTGCCTAAGGCAGTAAACACAAGTGAAGCTGTCCCCTCCTAGGGTCGACAGTCCATCCCCAGTCCCACGTCCCTCGCAGGGACGGTAGCGTTGCCAACGGTAGCTGCCTTAATCCCGAGGAGAGCTGCAAAGCCAGCGCCGGGTGTGCCTCTCTCCACAATCTGGTCAGGCTGTCTTTTGTGTACTCACATCCTCCAGTCCCTTGGGGATCGGAAGACAAGTTAACATTGGCAGTCTGTGAGCAAACAGGGTGGGGAGCTTTTTGATGAGAATATTTTTCATTGGAAAATGGCATGTTATCAAAACAGAAACCTTCTGTGGGAAGTCTCGGTTTGGAATGACTACTGCTAGGGGTGCAGTTTCTAGGGAAAGGCACCATCCCAGCCTTGCCTGCACCTTGGTGATCTCCTGCGTGGGCAAGGTCTGGTTTCAAGACATGAGCCTGAATTAGGTCAGAAAACCGTACTCTCATGTCTTACAGGAGCCCTCTCTTCAACAAGTCCATCGGCCATCCTTCGGCTGTTTCATACAGCTTCTTGCTTTACTCCTTTGTTTTGAAAAAAACGGGAAAAAAGGCCTCAAGAAAACCCCATTTGGCTCAAACACAGAATGGGAACAAAATGTTTCTCTAGCTGGGAAAAACATTGCCTGCACAGCTTTGTTGAAATACACAGTAATACCCAGGCGGTGCGAAGCCCAAGAGCAAGAGATGTGGGGCCAGCAGAGCCATGGGCACGTTTCTGATGACTCCTCGGTGGGATGGAGCTTCAGAGGGAAGGACAGGAAGCATGACAGTAATGTCATGGTCATAAACTGACTCTGTGCAACTTTCTTCTTTATACAAGAAGGGAAAACAAGCCAAAGAAGGGTTTAATGAATCATCCGAAGCCACAAAGCAAAGCTGGAAGAGGCCTGCCAGTCACTTTTAACAACAACAACAAAGCAAAAGTATAAGTACTATACTGCAAGCAATTTTATTTTTGTTTAGAAACTATCAAGAATGAGGAGTTTTCCTCTGGTGTGACCTTTTATCCATCCCTGCCTGGCATCCCGGCTGTCCAGTTGAGGCTTGTCACTGCTTGTCCCAGCCCCAGCCGTCCCTCCGCATCTTCCCACACACAATCTTTCTTGCCCTTGCACTGCTGCAAAAACGTGGGGACCTGCCTGAAAAACTTCTTAAACACGTGTGTGCAGGCAGCAGAGGAACACAGAACGTTTCATCGTTTTCTGGAAACATGGGAGATTAAAGGATAAAGATTACTTACCTCCCATTACACGGCGCTTTGAACTGTAGTCTATTTTTTTAAACTTTAACATGGGGGACGTGTGATGTTCCATCTCTTTGTGTTTCTCTCTGAGGTTGTTTTTGAGTACTTCCTTGTAGCTGTTTGACTCGAATCCTTTATAACTGAGGCAGCCTGGGGAGATCCTTACAGCTTATAAATATAATCTAGGCCTTGGGCCCGTGCGGCTCTTAGGAAGAATTAACTGGTTTGGAGCAGTAGACAGACTTCTGAGCCAAGAGCACAAAACAAGAGAAATGTTAAGGAAAATAAATAGCCATCAACAAAAGGAGGCAGGCACGGGGTTTGGTCACTATTTTGTTCTCTCGAGTCTGTGGCAGAAAGACAAAGATATCCACCTAATGAGGAAGAAATTCACGAGCCCGGTTGCATCCATACATAGCGCTTGAGGTAAGAAAAATATTCTGTCCCGTTGAGGTACCTTCATCCAGATCTTCTCCCTGCAGTGACCTTCCTCAGTCAGAGGCCAGATTTCATGTGAAAGGTTTTCCTTCGCCAGAATGTGAACTTCAAAGTGTGAGAAAAATGGGTTTCATCCAGCTGTAGGTCTCAGAGTGAGCGACCAAGAATGTTCGTTTTATTTATTTTTCTTTGGATTCTAATTCCCTCTTACTCTTTCTCTCTCTTTGGGGATAAAGCAGGATTTTCTTACCACTGAGAGACTGAGAATGAGAAGCACGGTTCATGACTGTGCTACTCTGCAGACGTTCCCTTTACGCTGAAGGTTTCTGCTCACGTCTCCAAAGCACCACCACCAATTAGAACTGTCTGATTCAAATAACTGGCGTGGAGGGAGAGAAGCCTCAGAGGGAGGAAAAGCACAGATAGGCCTTGGCAGTGGCAAGACAGAAGAACTACTAGAGGTTCCAGAGCACTCACGTTAATCAAGACATTAGCCACATCGATCACAAAGGTGTTAGGGTTAAATCAACCCAGAGCACAAGGCTGGAATCCTATACTGTGAGCTTTTTAACTCCGTACTGGAAGGGCACTGTGCTTGTTTATCACTTAAGCATTAGACATGTCCTGATGCTTAGTCCAAAGATTTTTAAAAGCCATGTTATAAATGCTACACCCCAGTCCAGCCTTCCCCTCCTCACGCTGCCTGGTGCAAACTGTGGTGGGAGTTTTGGATCCACCTGGACTGGCCCATTTTCTCACCCCGTTTGCTACCGCTCAGTGACTGCAGTAACCACAGAGCAGCACCTGGGGCGATGTAAGATGTTCCCATCAGCACTGAGCTGGAAGGCCCGTGAGGAGAGGCCAGCACAGCCCCAGACGTCCCACTCGCCAGGAAGGCCATCCAGCAGAGCCACACCATCCAGCCGTCAGATGCAGAGCCCGTGATAATCTTGCAGTGAAGTGTCATTAATCATGACGCTCTTTTTTCTTCCTGTTGCATATGCTAACAGAACATGCTCAGCACTCCTTCCATTGAGCTGCCGCCTTTCTGTTAGATTTCACAAGCAAATGCTTCTTGTCTCCATAGGACGAGCACTGAGATGATGGCTGGTTACACCAGCTCCAAAGTAAACCAGAGCGAGCTACATGCCTCAGTGCAGCCAAGCCCGGGAGGCAAAAATAGCAGGCTGGTGTGCCGAGATGATGGAGAGAATCAGAGACACTGTCTACCAAAATTAAAATGTCTGCAAATGAGCTTTCAGCCAATGCAGAGCCAAAAGAAATGTTTCTTCCATGGCCTTATTTATTTTTGAAATCTGAAAGGAAGCAGTTGCTAAAGACAAATGGACATTGTGCTGAAGGTTTTAGAATCGAGACGTGGTGGCACAAAGACACTGATAGTGAAACTGCCATCACTGATCTTCATTGTCCAAGCCAAGAGGGACTGAATAAGCTTGAACTGAAGCCAACAGAGTGAATAGAAGTGAATAGGAAGATTCCCACTGCCTTTAATGAGTTTTGGCTCTGAACCTAGATGAAGAAACGTAACTAGCGATGAATAAACCAGATTCTAAAAATCCTTTTCACCTTTAGCAGAACAGAGTGGTGTTAGTAAAATGACAAAGGGAATCCGTTTATGATGCAGTTTTTCTCAAGGTCCCACATGAATAAAAAACCTAGGCTTCACGCGATGTCCTTGCATAGCTCAGCAGCAGCCGTCAGGCTGCAATCTCAAAGCAGAAAACCCAAACCTGTCCGGGCTCCCCCAGCAGAAATCCTCTCCTCCACCAGCCACAGCTGCCTGGAAAGGACGAGGTGTCACACTGAAGAGGACGGAGGGCAACTATGAACTATGACTATAAACACAAAGTGCTTCAAGAAAATAAGCACCTGCCTCAAGGCTGTGGTGTGTCCTTCTTATGATAGAAGGACCTGGTGCAGCCCTGGGGCACTGCAAGAACAAGATTCGTTGACACAATGAATTGTAAAATTAAGGAAGGAGGCGCAGAGGGAGCTTGTAGGAGGATAGCAGGACTCTCTCAGATCTATCTGTCCAGTTCCTGCTCACCCCCGGGGGTGGCTGTTGAAGGAACGCAGAAGTATTTCCTATTTGTTCATCGTCTATCCTTCGAATAGAATCCAACCTTAGGAGACCATGATGGCTTTTACAGGCGGGCAGGCTTGGATGTAAGAGTCATTCTCAGCAAGGTCACCGAGTGAGTCAGCGCCCGGCCAGGAATAGCGCTCAGGACCCGCACGTCTGGGCGGCTGTGTGGAGCTGGAGACAACAGGCTCTCCTTTGTCTCCCGGGAGTCACCGCCCCGGCCAGGGAGCCCCTTGTTCGGCACAGGCCGTGCCATGAATTTCAGAGATAAAGTATATGCTTCTTGGATGCTGTTTCCCGTTAAAAAAAAAAGCTAGGAACCTTGCCGTTCTCAGCAACTGCATTCGGCTATTTCGCCTGTAGGCGAAGTCAGGTATGTTCTGTCCGGTGCTCTTCCTTCTCCTAGTTTCTCCATTAGCGATCTCTTAAACTCAGTGGGACGGCAGACTTTAGATGGGAGGAATGATCGAGTTGTCAGGGCATTAGCCTCCGGTTCAACAGCATGATTCAAACTGCTCCTCCGCCAAAGCCCACCTGTATGTTCCTGGAAAAGTCACTTAATCTCTTTGTCCTTCCGTTCCTCACCTGTGAAGCTGGGTTAGGTCTATATCCCACAGACAGAGTGCTGTCGTAGTTGTGCTCCAGACTCTGCAGTACCACCAGCTACCGAGTACCGTACTTATCCCAAACAAGGAGTCTCAACCTGGCAAGATATTAGATCTATTTGCAAGGTGAGAATGTGCTCCGGGGTTAAATGGGAGAAGGACGTCACTGCAGCCTCCCGGGGTGCCATGTCCGGGGACGACGCTGACTGGTCCTGGCAAGCTGAACCAGAACTGTGGTACAGTAAAGCCTGTCTCCCATGGCAGGTGAGTTCTGCTTGTTTCTGCCCACAATGTTCAGTAATGGGTGAAACTCACAAGTCAAAAAAAAAAAAAAAAAGGCTGCTCCTCTTTTTTAAGAAAACCAAAACTTTGTGTTTTCTGGAGGCCAGGTACCTGGCATCTCACAGCCTGTTTACTAAGATTTAAAGAGCAAAGCAGTTATTTTTTAAAAGCCTTAATATCCCTAGCAATGCCACAAGGCTCTTTTGTACAGAGGTTCTTTGTCTTCTGGGCATCAGGAAGAATGAAAAATGCTGCAGGGATTTCGCACACTGAACGAAGGAGCTGGGAAGAGCAAGGGCTTTCAGTGGGAGAACCAAGGATTCGCAAACCAGCAAGGCGGGCTCTGAAGACTGACTTGTGCGTTTCTCATCTCTGCTTCTCTCTCATCATTTCTTTGTACAAGCATTTGTCTTAGTCTCTTGGCTGGTGCGTTTGGCAATTAGGGTCGAGATCTCTAATCACAGCAACCTTTTTAATTGCACTTTCTTCAGATGAAGGTTAAAACTCCCAGTCTGTTTGAAAAATGCAACCAAAACATGAAACTGCTGCTTAATTTTTTTTCTCTTAGCCTGAAGCTCCTTGAGCCAGACTTGCTCCGTTTCTCCACGCAGCGCGGAGTCCACGCTGACTGCTGGAAGAATGGCCATCTGCAGCTGACTGCACATCTGCTCTGCAGCGGCGCGTCTCTTGTTACTCATGGGCTTGTGGCAACAGTTAGTAGGTCACAGAAAACTCTCCCTTCTTCTCCAGAGTCCAAGGACATCCTGATTTATTGCCCCTTGCTACTGGTTTAATCCGAGATGGGAGCGCTTGGCGCGGAGCTGTGCTGGTGCAGCAGGAGCGATGCTGCGCAGAGGAGCTCACCTGGGAGGCTTCGGCCGCTCCACAGGTAGGGACCAAAGGAGAGCTCCACTGGGACTGCTTTGGGTTTGCCTCAGTCCGCACTCGGATTTCAAAAAAAAAAAAGGACCAGATCTCTCAAAAAAAGTTGGGAAGGAGGGGAGGAATTGCACTTCTCTCTGTCCACACAGTGTGTCACCCTTACTCCATGCCATTGTGCGCTCATATAACATTCCTACGGGATCATAAATGACTTTTAAAGGAGCAAACTTCATTGACAACTCACAGTCCATAAACTGACACTGTGCGGGTGAAATGGGGATTTTACTGGTGACATCTTTAGCCTGCAGAAGGATTTAGCTGGCAGCTTCTTTTGAAGGAAGAGGCAGCCTTGGGAAATGAGCCATTGAGGTATCCTGCCAGCACCAATGGGTGGGTGGGGGTGTTGCAAGGCCAAGAGCTGCCTCTTCCTTCCCAGCATTACCCCAGAGCACTAAGGAAAGCAGTTGTCCTTTCAGTCTTTCCTTCAGGATTCATAACCAAGCTTCCTATTTCCACCTGCCAAATGCCGCTTGCTGGAGCCAACAGGCACAAACACCAACACTGCCAGCGGAGCCTCTTTAGAAAGATTTGGCTGTTGGTTTCACACCAGCCAAAGGCAAAAAGACTTTCCAACTCTGGTTTCTCCTGCAGCTCCCCATGGCCTCATCACATGTTTTCAGACCTTCCCCTCAGCTCTCCTGCGTCTCCTTCAGCCATACCATTTTGTCTTCCTGCAGCCGCTTTGCATGATGAAGCCCTTCGTGTCCTCCCAGCTCTTTCGAATCGCGCTGGCCTCTCACAGCCACCCATCTGCCCCCCCTTTGCCACCAGCCTGTGCACCCCCCCAGCTCCCCTGCTGCTTCCCTGCTTCGGCATGGCCCTGAGCTCTCTTCACAGCCTGTCCTACCCCATCAGCCTTTCTCGTGGTGGTACGGGTAGTGCTGTACTTTCACCCTCCTTGCTTGTCTGGATAGTTATGCTTCATGTTGGCATCATCAAGGCCAGGTTGGACGGGACTTTGAGCAACCTGGTCTGGTGGGAGGTGTCCCTGCCCAGGGCAGGGGGTGGCACTGGGTGGTCCCTTCCAACTCAAACCATTGTATGATTCTGTGTCCATGCCTAGCTACTGTGCTGTCCCAGACACCGTGTGTCCCCGCACAGTGCCACTATTGCTCTACGCTCCTTGGGTTTTGTCGCAGGCAGGTGAAAGCCATTGCGTTATTCTGTGTTTGACAGGTACTGCAACACTCTGCCAAGGGAGTAGCAGGTTTCACCCGGGGCAAACTGGAGGGAACGTACTTGTTTTGGTAATAATATCACTCCCGCTTTCCTTGATGAGGTAGTGATGACAGTTCGTGTGGAAAGAGGCAAGGTGTGGGATTTGAAAATGGCCATGTGTCTCCTTTCCAAGGAGACATGTCATTGTATTGGAGGTGCACCTGCGGGGGTAGGATTCCGCACATCTTTCTGTTCCCCACATAGGTTGGCTCTATTACTCCATTTCAGCAGCTTTTCGTTACTCCAGTAGAGGCACATTGGAGTGGTCTCAGAAAACCCATCACTTTCAGTGGGACTATTGCAGGAGTAAGGGACTATTCAAAATGCATATAGGTAGCAAAATCTGGCAGATGGAAACTGGTACAGAGACGTAACAAAGAGCATTTCAGAAGGTACTTTCTGCCAATTTAATGCACTGTATTAAAATTTAATAGGCATGAAACCACCAAGGTTCGGTAGAAATCTAACACTTTCATATAAATTTTTTAAAAATATATAAGCTGCATCTTCTATTAGTGTCTCTTGGCAACATCAGTAGAGCTATGCTGACACACACTGTCTGTCTTTCTGTGCCATATAACTGAGTAAGAAATGAGTTATCTGCCACTGATTGTTGCAGTATGGTCACAGATTGTAGACTGAAATCATTAGCCTGTGTTAAAACATACAGCATTCTTCTAGAAGAGATTTTCCTTTAGTCCCATGAACATCAAAATAATGCTACAGCTTGATGGCCGAATAATAGCATCCTTCCAATCCCTTCTCCTAGCCCCGGAAACCCGAGCTGAAGTTTAGATGTCCCTTTGACAAGTAATGTCATGACACTCAAACAGCTCTGATATTAACTCAATTCTGTGTGATTTGACTGTTCTTTGTCCCCTTCCTTGAGTCAAGAAAGCAATGCCCCTGCATGACAAGGAAAATGTTCCGGGGTCAGCTGCTAATACCTGCTTTTTGCCATCCTGTTTGGCAGTAGCTTATTACCAGGGTTGGCCTGGACAGCAATAGCGATTCTGCAATGGTTTGCAATGTTACGGTGATAAAGAATTATTTACTGCTTCAATCTTATAGTAGTGTTGGTGTCACTCTCCACCCCCTCCAAACAAAAAGCAAGATAGGGAAAATGGTCGGGAAAAGGAGGGAAAGCATGGATCTCATTTTAATAGTGAGTGCCCACCGAACCCTTCCCTTCCCCTGGGTGAGTATCTTGGCTTCCTCCTTTCCACGGGCCACATCCCTCTGGCAACTGTGGTAGTTGCTTACACTGAAAAGTCGTGTTATTCCCTTCCAGTCCTAGCTTCTTTTAATGCGATTTAGCAGCTGGAAATCAGGAGGAGAGCCAACAGCATGGGAGCAGCCAGTTCCCGGTGCTCCTCCAGCAGCCACCCGCACGCCATAGCGTGGGGCTGCTGCCACGGCTGCGGCCACTGTGCTGCTCTGAGCGGAAAGGCAGCACATCTGAGCGGAAAGGCCAGCAGGTCAGGGGAGGTCCTCCTCCCCCTCTGCTCTGCCTTGGTGAGGCCACATCTGGAGCGCTGGGTCCAGTTCTGGGCTCCCCGGGTCAAGAGGGACAGGGAACTGCTGGAAAGGGTGCAGCAAAGGGCTACAAAGAGGATTAGGGGACTGGAACACCTCTCTTATGAGGAAAGGCTGAGGGATTTGGGTCTCTTCAGTCTGGAAAAAAGACGGCTGAGGGGTGACCTTATCAACACTTATAAATACTTAAAGGGTGGGTGTCAGGAGGATGGGGCCAGGCTCTTTTCAGTGGTGCCCGGGGACAGGACAAGGGGTAACGGGCACAAACTTGAGCATAGGAAGTTCCACCTAAACATGAGGACGAACTTCTTTCCTTTGAGGGTGGCAGAGCCCTGGCACAGGCTGCCCAGAGAGGTGGGGGAGTCTCCGTCTCTAGAGACATCCCAAACCCACCTGGACGCGTTCCTGTGTAACCTGCTCTGGGTGACCCTGCTGTGGCAGGGGGGTTGGACTAGATGATCTCCAGAGGTCCCTTCCAACCTTATGGTTCTATGATTCTATGATTCTGTGACATCTTCCCTTTGGCCTCCGACATTCCTTCTGCTTTTTGGCACAGGAGGGGGAAGAGAGGCAGGTTTAAGACCTGCAGGACACTTGCCTGCAGATGGTTGCAGAGAGGCAGCGCGTATCTAAGGATGCTCGTGAGAAATAAGACTCAGTTGGGAACAGCATGAAGGAATAGGTGAGGGAGAAGCAGCTTCCTGTAATGTTCTCCAATTAGCACAAACACATTTAAGGACGTAAGAGCATCCGTAGTACATCACATCAAAGATTCCTTTACTCCATCATCCTGTCTTACAGTGGCTCAAATTGGAGGCATTTAAGAAGGCAGCGAGGAAATAGTCTTTTCCAGGCTTAGTTTCCCAGCCTGCAGCTGTCTGAGCACATGCTGACTGCGAGACGTGGTGTCGTCTTGCGTAATAACTCTTGGTGTCTTTGTCTGCTATGACCTTAGCCACTCTCCTCTTGAGGGCATGTATGCTTTTAATACCCACAGCAGAGTTGTCCACAGCCTGTCTGCAAGGTGCGTGCAGAAACATCTCCTTTGGCTTCTTTTCAGCAGCCACCTGCCAGTTTATTTACTGCTCCCCACGTTTCTCAGTGCAGCTCTTGCTGCCTCTTCACCCTCCTCGTGCCACTCCCATGATTTCATAGACCTACATCAATTCACTCAGTGACCTCACTCAGTTACCTATTTTCCAGACTGGAAACTCCCAGTTTGCTTAATCAGTCCTGGCATGGAAGCCACCTTATTTTTTTTTAACCTTTTCCAGTGGAGACCAATCTCCAACTCGATGCCAATAAAAGCAGCAATAACTTCTGCAGGTGTGGAACAAAAAGCCCCAAGGAGCGATGGAGCAGGCTGTGTCTGCAGAAATGGGAGTCAGTTGAGGTGGGGAAGGCTTTGGCCTCCGTAACCCCATAATATATTCTAGGAGAACTGTAGAGAGTTTCCCATCAGCCAAGAAAAAAGAGAAGCAAAGCCGAAAGCACTCTTGAAACTATTTGGGAAACACAGGGAGCCTTTCTGAGACAAATTGCCCAAGTGTCTGAGACTGTTTATTTCTGTGCTTGGTTCAGGTTTTCACCCACACTCACACTTTGGGATGGGGTCTCACCAGAACGCTTTAAGAAGCCGCCTGTGCATGACACCCCCAAACGAAGACCATAAACCCCTCGCTCAGAAGCACTATCTCCCCTAGCCACGGCCCTGCAGAATTATCATCCTCTCTTACGACTGTCCTGTGTAGCTTTCCCCCAATGGCAGTGATTTTAGGGTCCTTCCGTAGTGCTCAGAAGCTCAACCTGAGGTGCCTTAGAGGGGAGTTAGTCGTAAAGATGTTTATCTCTTTCTCATTCTTTTAAAAACTCTCAGGATGAGCTTGTAAATTCACACAGGTAAGTCCCAGCCACAGACTGGATGAGCCCACGATCTTCACATGGAAATCACGCTGGACATCTGACAGTGTGCTCCACTGTGCATTCCCTTGGATTCATCCTGGACAGACCACTGTTACCAGGGGCTATCTTGCCCTCTACTCTTACATGATATGATAGTTAAAAGCAATGCTCTGGATGATTTGATCATTTTCTCTTTTCAGCTGCCTGTGGTCTATTGCCACGTGTTGTGTCTGATGTGACAGAGGCCCTGAGAGCCGTTATATGGGAAACTCCAGGGAAAATGGGAAAGCTGCTTATTTTTCTTGGCTTACGAATGATTGTTCTGGCCAAACGGAGTCCAGTTTTGTGTGTGTTTATGTCACACTTTATTATTTGCATGGCTAGTCCTGGTATGGGTTTCAGGGGCTGGTGGTTTTGTAATTTGTACAACCCTTGGTCTGTCTGCCTTTGCTGTCCCCCGCTGTAGTTGTGGCAGTTTCCTTTTTTATTACCACTTCCTCCTCAGGGAGTGGTAATTTATGGTCAGAGGTTAACCTCATTTGCTGAAACATCCAACTTCTATGCCAATAGATCTATAAAAATGGAGAATGGGGAGGACGAGATGGGAAAAAAATAAAATAGATACTCTTCAAATGACACACACAGATATTCTTGTTGAGACACTGAAACAAAGGAATTTCTGTAATGGCTGAGATCAACATCAAATCCAGCGTCCTGCCTTTGTCGGTATATTGTAGCAATACTTTGGAGGAAAAGAACATCTCCATTAAGTAAAAATTGTGGAGCCACCTGCCTGGAATGGGCTTTGCTCTCCAAGCATCCTTAGATACCTCCAGGGATGGTGATTCCACCACTTCCCTGGGCAGCCTGTTCCAATGCTTGACAACGCTTTTGGTGAAGAAGTTTTTCCTAATATCCATCCTAAACCTCCCCTGGTGCAACATGAGGCCGTTTCCTCTTGTCCTATCACCTGTTCCCTGGGAGAAGAGACCGACCCCCCCCCTCGCCACGACCTGCTTGATTGACAGCTGTCAGGAATGGTCTGTTCTTGGTGATAACTCACGTCTCACGCACCAACCCGCCCTGCTGTTTGACCACACATTGAGATCTGGTTTCTGCTGTCCATCCGGCATTGTCCCTTCAGCTAACGTCTTCCAGTCTTTTCCCCAGTAGCCACCAAGAGCAGATGATCACCGTCCCTGCTGTTGGCTATTGTTATCGATTAGTAGATCAATCCCTGGAATTAAGGATGCCTCGGATGCACTAAACTATCAGAAGGCTGTTCAGGCAGCGTGAGCAGAGCGGTAATAATCCAGCTCCTTGGCAGAGCTGCGGGACTCGTATTTCTCGCTCAGCCTCCTTCCATTTTCCCATGGGGTGGGGGTTAATAGGACAAACTCTCTGTTTCACAGCCGTGGGTGGGCGTCCTGTGCGTCTCAGCCAGCCTCGGGCTTCAGCTCCCCTGGGTGCAATGAAGCTACTTCGGTCTCCTTGGTAGGGTTCTGTCCTAATTTTGGCTTCAGCATAGATGATTCTGTTAGTGCTTGGTGGGTGGAGCAGCTTATCAACCTTGGCTGATAGCTGGCTAGCTCTGCAATGGATAAATCAGTCAATACGTTCCTAATTCGGTCCCCTAGCAATGGGCTGAATGTGACGGGGCAATAATTTTAGGTTGCAGGAATCACGTTTGGCTTAGATGAGTTGGCAGCTTCCCTGATACCGAAAGAAATTATTCTAAATAAAATAACGAGCACTATAAAGCCTAGCTTTAAGTAAATATTAGGCTTTGACACTAACTGGAGGAAGCCAAATTTCCAGCTGCCGATAGGGTGCCCAGCTCCCAGGAATGTAATCTGAGATTCTTCGCTTACTTTGCTTCGACAATTTCATAATCATTTGGGTTGAAAAAGCCCCAAAGTATTGTCTGTCCAAGTGATTTTGAACATAAGTTAAAAATATCCAGGGAACTCCTGTAATTAGCTACAGCCTGACACGGGGTCCGTTACTTCCTGCAGAGCTGCAAGTACCCTCATCCAGCACCTCGGCCCTTCTCCGTCCTGCTCCAAACGTGGCCATGCCCTGTCTCACACAGGCTAACCCGAACTTGTCATGGAGAGGTAACACCGGACCATGAACCCCAGTGCTGTCCAGAATTCCCCTGAAAAACATATTTTGAGGTTACTCATCCCTGTGGTCATTTTTTGGCAGGTCCTGTTTGGTAAACTGCCCTGTGTTCCGTGTTTACTGATGGGAACAGGGTGGGGATCGCTGTTGCACCGAGTGATTATAAATATATGCCGCATCCTTTCAGCAACGGATAAAGCAACTCCCCTGGTTTGAACTGAGTGACTCCAGCTCAACTTTCAGAGCACCCAAACCGCGTGATCCACAGCCTGCGAGATACCCTGGTGGCAGACAGAACATCCTGGAAAAAAAACCCAAAGCCTAAACAAAACAGCCTCCTGTGAGCTAAATGCAGGGATACACAGGAAAAGCTTTTCATCTTGGATAGGCAGTCATAATTGTCCTGTCTTCCTCTCCCCTGAAGAAAAAAGAGGATCCTATAAAACAAGTTTTACTACCCAAGACATTGTCTGATAAATGGGAATGGGAGAGCGGGGGTGGGAGAGGAGGGAGAACCTTGTGAAAGAATGAAATCCTAGGCTCGGATCTAGGGCATCAATGCGGAACCGCATGTTCACAGAACAAATAGGCACAATTTCTCCAGGAAAAATGTAGACGAGCAGCGTCAATGTTGCATTTAATTTTCTTTCCTCTGGTATGGACGGTTGTTTTCCTGGGGATTAATGAACATTTTAACTGCTACAAATCCCACCTCTGGCAGGAGAACAATGAACAGTACTGAAAATGTAAATCCCACTGAACTAAATGCACCTAAAAACACCAGGTCAGCTCTGTAGAGGCCAGAGGGTGAAGATTTGGGGCCCGTGTCCATGTGGAAGTTGTGCTCAGGCTACAGGTTAACCCTGGGGCATTCAGAGGAGGAGGTTTGGGCCTTTTGCCTCTCCATTCAGACCCCATGCCGAGCAGAGCTTGGCCAACTCTGATGCTGAGGAGCGGTATCCAGGATCCCGCTGCATTCAATCATAACATCCCAAATTTTCACATCATCCTCGCACACCTGGGCTTGTTGAGTCTCTTTCTCTGGCCACTTGGTTCAAGTCAGCTTATGAAAATAAGTAAAGAAATCTCTTTATCCTGAATCCATCCCTGCTTAAGAAACAAGCAGGGGATTTGGTAGGGAGTGTGGAGAGATTGTGCGGAGATGGGAGCAGTGAGAAGATGGACCCCAAATAAAACCCCGTTGTCGTATTACCCTGCTCTGTCCCCAAAGAGGGTGAGTGTACTAGTGACAGGACACCCCCACTACACACTGGGAGAGACCCCCAGGAAAAGTCAGGGCTGTTGTAGGAATATGTGCGAGGACATGTCCCAGCCCTGGCGTGGGGGAGGCTTCTCGGCAGCTGCCCGACCCACCGTCCCGTCGCCGGGCACCGAAGCAGCGGGGCAGGGTGTGAGTTTGCCGAGGAGTTTGGTTCATGCCAGATGCAAGGTGTGGTACCAGGGCGGTCAGGGTTGAATATCAGGTGTATTTAAAGAGTCAACAAAAAAGTCCTGTAAACTTTCCTCTGGTTGGCATTCCTCTCCCTGGTGATGGTACGCGTTGGACTCTGAGCTACAAGTCTGAATTGTATTTCCCACGCACAATAACAGCAAAATCCCCACCGATGTCTACAGGAACAAAGTCCGTATCTTAGGGTTGGCTTTTTTCCCCTGTGAAATGCTTCCAGAGCAGCTTCATCAACTCTCTGCTCATTCCATTTCTTTTCAGGGCTTGCAGTAAATATCTGTGTGGCCTCTGATCCTGAATTTCAGGGTCTTTATTTGTACACACAAGATTTCATTTCATTCTCGGGTTAAAATCTGGCTCTTGGAGTTGCTTCTCTCAGCTTCCTCCCACTACAAATTCCCACCAGCTCTCCCAAGGGGGTTTCGTACACACAAGGCAAGGATCTGGTGTCACACCCAGACCCTGGTTTTAGCAGCACTGGTGCATCCCTACATTAATTTCTAGTGGCAACAGCAGTGCTCTGTTCTAAGGAAAGTGGAGGCAGCTGTGGCTGAACCTGAAGGAGAGCATCAGGTGTCCCCGATGCTGTGGTTCCTGCATGACGGAGCTGCCGATCCGCCCGGTAAGGGAAATCCATGTGAACTCTGCTCTGATGTCCAAAAGCTGAATTACATCCTCTGTGCCTCGAGATTGCTTTTTCGCCACCACCCTTCCCTCTTGAAATATTAATAGCTTTATGGGGAAATAGTTTCAGTTGTAACAGGAGAAGGAAAAAGAAAAACTAGAACAAGGAAGGACTCGAGCCAGATCCTCACCTGACGTAGTTCCTTCATAAAAGGAACCAAGCCTCCGTGTGTGTGTGTGTGTGTGTGCTCAAATCTGAATCTGAAGGCAGGGCAGTAACCTTTATAAGCTTCAGGAGGGATTTAAGCTTTCCCTTGATTTCATATTTTACCTCTTGTTATGTGTTACATGGCAGTGTGGCAGGACCAACGCATTATCCTTTTGTAATGCCTTTTATTTAATGACTTCAAAATGGTTTGAAACCGTGTGACATTTGAAATAAGAACTGGGTCGGTTCTGCCTTCCTCGTTTTAGAGATGAGGACAAACAGGTAGAGAGGTTAAATGATTTGCCCTGCGAAAAGGAAATGTATGTATGGTACAGTTTGGCAGAGTACCTAAAACTTTTGGCTCTGTTACCTCTGTTTCCTCCTCCTGTGACAATTACTTCCTCTGTGATCATCGGCAGTGAGGCTGCCAGCCAGAAAATTGTAATTAAAGAGACCCCAAAGAAGATCAGGAGCCCAAAGCTGAGCTTTCTCTCTCTCCAACAAACTGGAAGGATGGTTTCGAGGGAGCTGGCTCCTGTGTGCTCAGCTGATGGGTGAAGTGACTGTAAACAGTGTCAAGGAGTCCCAAACTGGCCTCGTACCTGCTGCCAACAGCCCAGCCCAGCCCCCTGGGAATGTGGGGCACAACTGGAGCAAGAAATCCCATTGCAGGGTGTTTGCCCAGTCACACGCTTCTAGGAAACTGCAGAGCACCAGTGAGCAGACCTGGCTAGCCAAGAGACCTAGTAAGGATTTCTTCTCTCCATTTCTGTTTGCTTTCATTGGGAATCAACCCTGAGCGTGGGATTCACTGGGAAGTACATTGCTCTTGACGATCCCTTTTATTGTAGGGCCTCATGGTAATGTGTGGTTTTCTGGTAGTGACAGTTTCTGCAGAGATGAGGTTGTATGAGGGTCTCAATTTTCATTTAACGGTAACATGAAGTTTCCAGCCATCATAGTTGCAGAGAAAAGCCTGGGTGACAGCGCGAAGAATACACAAGCTTGAATTGCTGCGTGCCAGGCCATCTACATCGAGTCACCCCGAAACAAAATCAACACGGGTTTCAGTGTGGTGTTTTGTCACCTTGCGGAGGAATTGCAGGCTTAGAAAGCAGAAGCTGCTCTGGAGCATTTTAAGTATGTCAGATTTATTCCCTATTTATGTGACATTACAGTGACAGTAGGTCAAATGAAACTGAATAGCATTTCAATAAAGTCTCAATAAAGTATCTTAGGAAACTTAAAAAGAGAAAACCAACTGCGTGACTGTGCTATACCATCTTAGAATTACAAAAAGTATAATCTGCATTTATACCCGCCTCCTATCCAAGGATGGTGCCGTCCCACGCAAATTGGAATGCACTTTGCAACCCCTATTTTCAGTCGCAAAGTACCTGAGGATTTCCTGAGTGGAAAAGTTGCTTACTAAAAACAACTCCGTGGCAGTTCCTTCAGCGACCTTCACCTTTGGCTTGAAATCGGCCTGTATTTACTTCCAGTTGCGTCTGTACCACGTTTGCTTTCAATAATCAGGTTTTGACTTATGAAGGAAAGCTTCTCTCAATCTCGTGATTCCCGTGGGACCATCTCAGTGCTACTGCAATCAGCATGAAGTGCTTGTGACTGCAATATCAAACGTGCCATATAGGCCTTTGAGGAGAGTCCTCTGTCGGCTAAAGCGCGCTCAGACTGAAGATGAGCAAATCCCCCCCCAGATATACTGATTCTCTCTCTGCAGTTTTCCTCCTTGCATGTATAGACACTGCCGAAGTGCCCAGTGCGATGGCAGCACCTTGTCAAGCGAGTTGTGTAAAGCAAGGGATACATAGAATCACAGAATGTGTTGGGTTGGAAAGGACCTTTAAAGGCCATCTAGTCCAACCCCCCTGCAGTGAGCAGGGACATCTTCAACTAGATCAGGTTGCTCAGAGCCTCATCCAGCCTGGCCTTGAATGTCTCCAGGGATGGGGCCTCCACCTCCTCTCTGGGCATGAGCAAAAGCAGTTGTTTTAGCCAGCAATGCTGGTCCTGGGGACCCCAAAGTTTCCCTAGGTGGGAGCCAAGCTTCATCTTGTCACCAGATGTGACCTACAGACCAGGGATGTCCCCTGCTCCAATAGCATCCGTGCATCTTGATGCAGCTCAGCTGGGTTATGTGCACCTGGTGGTACCACCACTCGTTTCGGTAGGAACCATCCACGTCATTATCTTTGTTCTGCAGCATGGCACAAAAACCTCAACAGATCTGGCTCAAGGCTGTTGTCTTAAAGTATAGCCCCTACATGAATGAAAACCTGATTTCATTATCCTAACAACTTTTCCTTCCTTCTTGGTGGATCCTTATAGAGGAAGTGAGAAGACGAGGTCTCCAAAGACACGACAGGATTTCCAGCAGGAAGGGCAGCGTGTTCTTATCTAAGACACTTACTGGAAGGGGAAGGATGGGAAATGTTGATTCATCAGTAACTGTTGCGGAACAAATATTTAAAAAATGGCTACATTTGTGTGTTGTTTATAAATAATCGTATTTTTAAATACCATGTCAAGAGTAAGATTATGCTGGGAATCACTGATGTGATCCTGGACAATCTGGCGACTTTGTGTGAAAACCAGCAACTTTTTTTAGTTGTCTACAGAAATAAAGAGGGTGTGGGAGTCCTTGGAGCCAAACGGATGAGGGACCAAGGAGTTATTTAGGGAAAGAGACTGGAACATTCATGCTCGGACAGGACCATGAGGTGTATGGGGGCTAGAAGAGCCAGCATGACCCGTGGAAAGCAACGACAGTCCCAGCGAGGTAAAGACCTTCTCATTCACTTGAAATATGGCAGAAGCTGATAGCAACTGCAGGAGCTCTCTTTTTAGACAGAAATTTATTTTCACAAGATTGCCAGTAGAGAAAAAGAGAGAATTGGCATTAGCAGAGCACGTACAAAATCCAGTGTTCGCTTCCACCCCTCCAAATGGACAAAACAGCTCAAATTTTGACAGCGAAGGACCTGACCCTCTGGAAAGTAATTTTCAGTGGACCTGCAGATTCTCTTCCTGCAGGCTGAAGGACAAAAATAAGCATTCTTCCCCACGTGACGGTTTACTGCAGTCTACCTGCCGTTTTGGCCCGTGAGCGCAGTGCGTCTGAGCTGGCCGGGCTCGGACAGAGGATAGACAAGTGCCGGGCCAGCAGCAAGGGATGAGTGCGTTTCTCTCTGTGTTCCGTCTCTGAATGTCCCCTTCACTGTTCCGTAGCTTTATTTTGTGCCAGACATAAAAAAGGAGATAATGATTATTTAAGGGCGATAACAATGTTTATTTAAAACTATTGCATCTAAAACAGCAGCGAAAAGTAGATTATACCTTTATATTCCAATATGGGCAAAAATATTGTTGTATTAGCTCAGTAAGTGTCAACAAGACATAGCTCATTGCATCGTCCCCTTCTTCTCCTGTTATGAGCCCCACCGGTGACGGCAGAGGACACTTGGCCTTTGCTCCTTGAGGCAAGTCCTTACGCGGGGTTGCTTTTAAGCCGCTGCTGATTTTCATGTCAAAACGAAGCAGATTTCAGGAGTCAGGCGGGGCTTGGCAGATGCTGTAGGGTCCTGGGTATTGAGAGCCTGAATGCAAAACAATCATGGGCTTTGGGAGAGGTGGAAGTCATGGGGAATATGACACAGCCCAAAATGATAAATTTCCCTGTTGGACACGTGTATCTGAGAGAGCCCTGAAATGTCAAAATCACTCAGCGTTGTCCCAAAAGAATTTAAAATGATGGCAGGTGTTAGAGCTGAGCACCACGTTAGCAATGAGTGGAGCTGGGCAGGATGCGGCCAGCACCACGGCGGGTGGTGTCTGTCCCACGGAGACAGAGGGGCTTTACGGGGTGGGACTGATCCTTGGATCACAGCGTAATTCAGGCTGGAAGGGAGCTCAGGCCTGGAGCTCATCTGGTTCAGCCACCACTCGGCGCCAGGCCGGCTCCGGCTGGAATGTAATCCTTTCTTTTATAGGATAGAGATCGTTGCAAAGAGGTTTTTAGTGCAACACCCTTTACTAGAATTTTCCTTTTCTGCTGGTCCACGCAGATTTCTCCAAGCATGGGCAATTTGGAGTAACTGCTATTGTCTCTCTGATTCTGGTGGCGAGCCACATGTAAAAGTAACTGTGAAGGTGGACGGGGAGACGCACACTCTTCCCCCTTTCTGGCTTCTCAGTTCAGCCAGCTGAGCTCCCTCAGCCCTCTTCCAGCAACTAGCCAAAATGTGTTCTGCTGCACATCACCTCAGCGCGGCCCGGTTGGGGTTTGTTTCTTTGTTTGTTTGTTTGAGAAATATTTTCTCCCTCCTTTTTGTAAACAACCAAGAAATATTTTCCGCTTCAAAACGTGGAGGTAGGTGGGGGGAGAGGAGCATGGGGAGGAGGAGGAGGAGAACAGGAGCACAGAGAGCAGGAAATATCCTCCCCGTCGGTGGGGAGAAGAGAGAGAGGGTGGGGGGACCACCAACAGGCAAGTTATTAACGGGGCTGAGGATGTGTTATTTTACTTGCAATAACCGATGAAACCAGCTAATAAAGGAAAATTGTAATTTTTAAGGCAGATGAAAGGTAGTCAAGGAAACCCAATATCTTCCCTTGTCTACTGTCTAGCCTCAGGAAAAACACATTCTCTGATACTGATGCCGTCACGATAAAATCACATTTTAAAAATATCTATACCTGTGCTGCTAGTGGTGCTAGATTATTAAAATGATGAGAACCGTTCCCATTTGTCTGGCAGTTTCAGTCACTGTGCCACCATTAACTAGTGCATCCCTCTCTGCCACTGGGAAGAAAAATCCAGGGACAGCCTTCTCTGAGTTAATTGTGTGCTTAAGGACCAGGGCTTTCGTTTAATGTCTGAGGAAATGATTTGAAGCACCATCAGAGATGGGAATGAATGGCAATGTCTGCGCTGCTTTCCGAGGGGGGACCTGAACCTGTGCTGAGCTCCTGTTGTGCGGGAGGAGAGGTAGGGGTAGAAGCAGGAGCCTGGCGGGAGCCTCCTCCAGCTTTGGTGTCCCTCACTGCTCCTCTTCGCAGCAGCAATATGGGCTCCATCCCAGATGGACCTGGCATTACGTGCTGGGGGACGGGATGGCGGCTAAGCTACAGCCAACAGCTCCCAGCAAAAGTCTTCCCATCCCCTCGTGCGGAGGCTCTGGGTATGAATTTAAAATCTAGGTCATCTCCGTTTCACCAACCAACATTTTACCTGTTTCTTCATGGCTGGAGGAAGTAACTAGGCAGGGGTGTTTGTTAGTCTTGTGCCTCACACTCAATTTTGGCTTGTTAGGGACTGTGCCTCTTTGGGTGGTTGACGGCCCCAAAATCACCTCTGGATTGACTTGGAGAAGGAGAGTGGGGCAGTGCGGTCCCAGGCGACGTGGTGTGGGAACTGCCATCAGGTCACATTTTTATGAGAAGTATTTACATGTCCGGGTCTGATAAAGCTTCATTGTGAAGCTGCCGGTTTCCTTCCAAGGGCTGCGGGGACGGCTCCGTCGTGGCTCTGAAGGAAACGAGGACAGGGTGGAGACTCGCCCGAAAAACGCATGAAATATTTTAGAGATGAACTACGGAGAATCCGGAGGGAAGCAAGGGCAGGGCAGGGCGGGAAGGGGACTCTGCTGCACGCAGACAGCGGGCTACAGCCTTGGCTGACGCCGGGGGTGTTTGGCATTCCCAGGGAAGGGTAAAGGCAGAGATAACCGGGCAGGGATGTGGGCGTAAAGCGCTTTGCTCTAAAAGGGCAAGTTTCCTGTGGCCTTTAACGCTCCTGCTGTGCAGTTCTTGAGCTCTTCAAGAGGAATAGAAAGGTCATCGCCTCCTTCTCCCTGACTCGGGACTGCTCACTGATGTTGCCTGGGGCTGCCCAAATTCACCCCATGGCTGTGGTGAGCAGCTGGGACTGGCAGCACCATCTTCCGAAAGGAACTGCACCTCCTCCCACAGCCGGGCACGTCCGAAGGAGCTGAAGGGCAGGTCTGGTCCCCTTATCCCCTGGAAATCCTGAAGGTTCCAGGAGCCGCAGTGTGGTCATGTTTCCACTGACAATGCACTTCGGTAGAACCAGAGGCTTCAATGCAGCTTTGTGCTTTTTCATCGCATTTATTAATGATTTTCTTCTGCCTGAAGAGTAGTGTGAATTTCCACCCAGATGATGATGACAATAATGGGGGAACTTGGAGTAAGATAGCAATAATAAGTAATGATAAGTAATAACCGATTAGTCACGCCGAACTCTCTAGATAGAGTGCTTTTCATTCCAAGTGATTCCTGTGCGCTTGCCCGCTCTGGCCGGGATTGTCCCCATTAATTTGCCGCAGACGCGGGGGCTGCAGCGCTGCCAGGCAGCAGCAGAACTGATCACCCCGCTGCACTCGCATCTCCGTCTTACACAGGTATTCTGTGCCTCGGAGGACACAGATCATTAGGAAACTGCTTTTAGCTCATCTTTTACTCCTCAGCACCTGCCCTGCTTTCTCCTCACTGATGCTGGGAATTGATAGTCCATCATGTTGCCTCAAAAGGTCTCAGGGGAGACCTTAGCGCTCTCTACAGCTACCTGAAAGGAGGTTGTAGCAAGGGGAAGGTCAGTCTTTTACCCCAAATAACAGGCAATAGGACAAGAAGAAATGGCCTCAAGTTGCGCCAGGGGATATTTAGGATGGATATTAGGAAAAATTTCTTCACCAAAAGGGTCATCAAGCATTGGAGCAGGCTGCCCAGGGAAGTGGTGGAATCGCCATCCCTGGAGGTATCTAAAGGACGTGTAGACGTGACACTGAGGGATGTGGTTTAGTGGTAACTTGGAAGTGTGAGGTTAATGGTTGGACTTGATGATCTTAAAGGTCCAATCGTAACAATTCTATGATTCTATGACTCTATGATTCTATGACAAGAGATCCAGACAGTAGGACACAGCGCGTGGAAATCCCAGCCTGGGCAGCTGCGAGACCCTGCATGACTTAAACCTTCTGTGCCTCAGTTTTCCCTCCCGTGGGAGTGGAATACGGTGAAGTACCCCGGCACGGGAAACGCTGCAGGGAAGCAAAGGTTTGCTGAGCACCAACTAAAGGTGTGCTCCCCCACCAGCGGGACGCGGCGCGCTGGGGTGGAACTGAGCAGCTGGTGAATAAATCCCAGCACCTTCCTGTGCCGTGCGGCTCCTCGAACCATCTGGTCCCACCTGCCAACCAGGCCCTGCTCGAGAGGAGCAAATCAGGCTCGAAATAATTGCTCCCCCCGCGTGAGTAATGCGGGATTGCCAGCACGTCGTGGTAGTGATCTCTCCTGAGATCCACGGAGAGCGGGAAGAAAAATTGCACTGCAAAAATGAGTTGCTGGAGGCAGGTCCCTGGCATTCTTCCGCGGTTAATTTTTCCAATCGTTCCAACAAACAGATGTGAAAAAACCCCAGATAAATAGAAAAAATGTCTTTTCTTCATTCTTTTTAAAAATTAATTTAAATATAGCATTAATCAAATCAGGCTCGGTCATAAGCGACGTGGCAGTGAATGGATGGCACAGAAATTATATTCCCAGTAATTCCAGGTGGGCAGTTTACAGTGAGCATTTTAAACTTAATAGAGATTTTACTGGGGAATGCACACATATTTATGTGTTATATATATATAAAGAGAGATCAACCACAGGACCACTAGTCCCACCAGCACCACAAGTAGACGTGGTTTTTCCAGGGTTTATGGAAACACAAACCTGACTTGCGGGGCTTTGAAGCCAATTTGATATCAACTACAGTAGCAGCAACAATTTCCCATCCTTCAATAAACTGGGGTGTTGTTCTTAAGCGTGACACCCCATACAGACTCTCAGCGTGCATCTGATCCGGGTACCAGTCCTTTGGCACATACGCTCCCAAGATAAATACATTCTGATGGTATCCATGGACACCGGCAAAAAAGATAAACCGTTTTTTTCTCTGCACTCAATGATTTTTGCAGGGGAGAACTGTTTCAGATGCTGTTGCTTGATTGAAAAAAAAATCAAGTAAACCAGAGGCTGGGAAACTTTAGGCCTGATTTCTGACAACAGTTACAAGAGGCTTAGCGAGATGGACTTTCAGTGTCCCAATGAGATAAAGTGGAATAGAGAATTGATGTGATAAAAGAAGAGATTGGTGAAATAGACATTTTTGATGTGCCACCCTGAAATATACTGTATTTCATTAAATTATTCCTTCAGCTGAAGGAATAACACTTAAGCGCAATAAGATTAGGAATTTAAAAGACTTCAAGAGAGCTTCACTTCTCAGAGAGCACATTCAGGGACATTCTGACATTTAATTTCTTAGCGAAATGTAAAGTGAAGCTAGAAAATGGGACACAATTAACATTCACTTAAAACTTGGATAAAATTTCGCGTCGGTTCAAAACAATGCAGTCAGAGTTGAGTGAATGATTTTCTCGGTGACTTTGCCTCTGTATTTCTGCTTCCAAATGTTTTGTGAACGGCTTGCAGTTTTCTCAAATACCCCCATTCTTTTCTGGGAGGTACTGGTGATTAATCAGATAAGTTTTATGAGTAATTCTCAGTCCTTCCTTGCTCGGTTCTATATTTAGATTTTCTGCTGCGGTGGCTAATATTGAGTGGAGGCTTAGGTCACCCATTGCTATTTCTATTCTCTGATCGAGTGCAAATACATTCGGTTCTGAGCACCAGACTTAACTTCAAATGTCCTCTAATTTCTGTTAATATACTCATCCCCTCCAACACTGGTCAGAAATGAATTTAAAAGGAAAGTCTACAAACATTAATTGACCTCAGCACCATATTGAGCTGCTGTGGCAGATATTTGATGTACTGCTTTCTCAGTTCTAATTTTGTAAACACCCAATACAAAAATCGGAAGCAGCGTTTAGTAGAAGTGGTTGGAAACTGCCGCTAAACCTGGAACTTTTCTTTGCCGCTGCCCTCTCTAGAGATCAGGCTCAGATGACCAGCTCATGGAGAACTGGTCGGAGAGATGGAGAACAGATGGAGACCCTCATTTGTAGATATCCAAATCTACATGAAATAAATCCTGTTCGAAGTAAAAAATATCCCCACAATCTCAGACAGCATTTTGTTGAAGAAACAGCTTCCTACCAGAAAAAACAAACAAACAAACAAAAACATTTTAGCAGACACATTTCAGTCACTGGTATCTATTTTTGTATACCTGCAAATGCATGCTGACCCTCTATATTACAGCTGGGCTCAAATCTACAATTTTGCTTGGAAGATGTGCAAGATGTTCCTCCTCTTTCAGCATGGGTCAGACTGATAGGCACAGATATCTGTTTATATTCCTATGAACCCAAATTAAACCCCCAGTGCATCATTGTCTTTCTGTAGGCTACTAACGAGCAACACTGCTGTATCTCCATGCTGTTACCCCCTACCATTTAAAGCCATTTTTTTTTGCTATAAACTATTAGGGGATGAACGATGCAGCATTTGAAATGGAGACGTTACTGCTCAGGAGGTTTCCTGATATTATTCAGGGCTCCATGTGGAATTCGAGATCCATTTACATCACCAGCTGCCGCACTGGAAATGTCAGGTGCAGCGCGCACTGCTGCACGTCTCCACAGGGGTTTCTCTGAATATAAACTTTCTGTTACCTAATTTAGATGCTGAATGCTGAAATCTTAAGTGTTTGATTCAAAATTCAGCAAATAACGAGCACTAAGGGTACGGTTCTACATTACATTAAAAAAGAAAATCTCCTTTGAGCTGTGAAAAACAATGTAGTCTTCAATTTTACCTTTAATTCTCCACCTGAAGGAAGTTTTCAGAGGAGGAGCTGGGATGGTGGGGTGCTATGGCTCCTGCCTAAGGCACAAGAGGGGCTGAGGTCTGCTCCTGCTCCTGCTCCATCACGGGCTGCCCCATGTCACTTTACTGGGGGGGTTTCAGAAGTGGACATCACAGACACCACAAAGGAGATGCCCAGGCCAGGGGGCATTGGCTTAAGGCTTGGAGGTCCATGGGAGGAATTGCAGCTGTACTGTGTGACCTGAGGGTTTTCCTTCGGAGCCTTGTTTCCTCGCCTCCAAAACAGAGCTACGTGGCCGACCCTGCCTTGGGAGGGTGCAGTGAGGGGGTGTAGCAATGAGATTTTTTGGTACCTGGTGATAAGTGTGAGCAACGGAGCGTAGACAAATCTACACTGGGTTTAATCCACCTGGCTCCAGGGTTGGTAGTTGTGTGTCTGCTGCAACAGCCCAGCCTGGTACAGTAACGGTGTAATTCCTGCAAGAACGACTTTCATGGCCTACGGTTATTATTTCTGCAAGAAGTTGGGGTGGAGCAGAGCCCATTTTCTGTTCAGCGGGAGGCTCTGGCTTGTACTTGTTGCTGTGGCAATCAGGGTCAGCTGAGTTGGTTGCTTACCCCATGGAGGGGTCTCACCTGTGGGGAGGAGTGGAGAGGTGACCCACACTGACCAATAGGGAGCTCCAGCCCATCTGCTGTGCTCGGTATAAAAGCTGAGGGAGAAGAGGGTCAGCTCTTTTTTAATGACTTGGCTTCTTCAGTGGCTCTCTCCTTCCATGACCACTGTCTGAGGAGGACGCTGGCTGTTTGTCTGTCTTTGATCCTGAACCATGCATTCTTGAAGCCAGATCCGGAATCCAGTTCCCATCCGTCACTGAGTCCAGTCTGGAACTTCCCCAGTGCCTGCCGGTGACATCTTCCTGGAAACTTCATACATATTTTTATATATATATATAGTATCTATTTCATAATTTCCTTTTTATTTTATTATTAATATATCAGTAAAGTAGTTTAGTTTTTTCTAAACTTGTAAATCTCTTTACCTGTCTCCTTCCTCTCCTTGGAGCGAGAGCTGGAGGGGAGCATCTGGTGTCTTGTCATTGGCCAACCCAGCCCAAACCGTGACAGATGGCTGTTAGCAGACGTCTCTAACTGTCCTTGGCAGCTGGTTGTTTTACTGAGGTCCAGACTCCTCCTACCTAAGCTTAGATACTGTACTGAGGCACCTGAGAGAGATGGCCAATGGCATCCTGGGGTGCATCAAGAAGAGTGTGGCCAGAAGGTCAAGGGAGGTCCTCCTCCCCCTCTGCTCTGCCTTGGTGAGGCCACACCTGGAGTGCTGTGTCCAGTTCTGGGCTCCCCGGGTCAAGAGGGACAGGGAACTGCTGGAAAGGGCGCAGCAGAGGGCTACAAAGAGGATTAGGGGACTGGAACACCTCTCTTATGAGGAAAGGCTGAGGGATTTGGGTCTCTTCAGTCTGGAAAAAAGACGGCTGAGGGGGGATCTTATCAACACTTATAAATACTTAAAGGGTGGGTGTCAGGAGGATGGGGCCAGGCTCTTTTCAGTGGTGCCCGGGGACAGGACAAGGGGCAATGGGCACAAACTTGAGCATAGGAAGTTCCACCTAAACATGAGGAGGAACTTCTTTACCCTGAGGGTGGCAGAGCACTGGCACAGGCTGCCCAGAGAGGTGGGGGAGTCTCCATCTCTAGAGACATTCCAAACCCACCTGGACGTGTTCCTGTGTAACCTGCTCTGGGTGACCCTGCTGTGGCAGGGGGTTGGACTAGATGATCTCCAGAGGTCCCTTCCAACCCTATGGTTCTATGATTCTATGGGCACTTGCGAAGGGGATTCAGACATTTGGTGGACTAAGGTTCTGTTTGCTGATGTCCCCCTCTTGGCTGACAGGATGGGGGTGGAGGGCGCCTCTGTTCACAGTGTAGGGGAGTGGTTTGGTAGCTTGCAGCGTGTATTGTCATCTGGCTTCTGCCAGATTTTTCTACGCAACTTAAGAGTTGAGACTTACGGCTACCTGTGTGCTCAGAATCCCAGCGGAGGTTGTTTCCAGCTCACCGGAGAGCTATTCGTCCACACTGTGTTCACGGACATGCCATTAGTCTTTCCTTGTATTTCCCCCTCTTTCATGTCATTTGCTCTAGTAGACCAAATTAGAGATTTATGCAAAAGCTGTTTAAAAATGGCTGTGCTGTTCAGTGGCTGTGTCAGAAAACCTGTGCGTGTGTTCCTCCAAAACAGCATTTACTTGATGGACTGCCTGGCTGCTACGATTGTCGTTAGGTTTTAAGTTGTTCGCTGTTTTCAAGGAAGTTTCTTGACTCCATACTAGAAAAAGACGTGGAAATGGGAACAAATATCAGAGCATATCACTAAATCTGTTAGAAATCAGTAGGTTGAATTGGTCTGGACCATCTATTTTTATCATGCTTATATGCTGGGAACTTGCAGAACGGACCATGGTTATGTGTTTAAGAATTTTTCTAAGTAATCTCCTTTAGTGAAGATGGGGTGATTCAAAAAAGAACTGACAGCTCTGAAATGAACGGATGGGTTTAAAGGATGAGAGAATTAGTGACCATAACGCCCTGGCCAGGCCTGCTGGTCAAGAGTATTTCTAAATCCAAGACATAAAAGCTCAAGAAACCTGATAACCGGATCTGCCCTCTGAACCACGCTGCTAAATGGAGAAACGTTAGGTGCAGAAACGTTAGAATCCCCGGAGTGATTTCGTGAGCGGTCTTGATTTCAACAGGACAACTGAACTCCGCTGCTGCCCTCAGGTGCTTCCGCTCAGTCCAGAGTGTGGTCCATCTTTGTTTTCCGAGCTTCTTAGAGAAGAACAGTTGATGATGAAAACATGCAGAGGCGCAGAACGCGAAGCCGTTTGTCAGCGGTGGGTCAGAGCACAGGCCGAAGAGGAGAAAGCAGTTTTCTTTGCTGTGTCTTTCATTAAACAGCAAAGTCAAGAGAGGTGCGGTTGAGATGAGGAAGCTGTGATGTTTTGGAGGAAGGGGGACTGCAGCTAGCAGTTGTAACCTGAAATGACCATTACCATACAACTGTAACCATAGCTACCCCTCTTTGTAAAGAAGTGCAGCGAGATGTGTAAAACCGTCTTTATTAATGACAAACTGAATGACGGTCATACCCACTTGGAGTGAGACAAACCATCCTTTAATAAGGCTTTCAGTAAAGCTTTCTTCCCGGTGTGTTTTGCTGAGAAAATGGAAGAGGGGAGGTGCGGGCACGCTAAAAATGAAAAGACCTGCCATGATTCAAAGTTATATTTTAAGTTAGTCCATGTAAGAGTGAGACATTCCAAGGAAAATGTGGTCGATAGTAAAAAAAAAAAAAAAATAATTCAATCTGTTGCTATGCTAAATAAACTGCAGAGCAGACTGTGTGTAAACACACATTGGCAGCATTTGACCAAAAAAAGTCTCCATTAGTAGACGAGGTTGCATGACAGGCCACGTAGGTGTTCCTAGAAGAATGCAGTGTTACCATTTTAAATCAACCAGTTTCTGCTCGTAATTAAAACGCCGTGAGTCAGGAACAACCTCGCCGAGCGCAGCGTGGTGGTTGCTCTTCACACGGTTGGCTCAGCACAGGATTTCACGCAGGGGTAGGAGGGATCTCCGCTTTTATTCCTGCAAAATGACCAACAGGAATAAAAATCCTGAGAATTAACTTTCAGCCAGCAAGGGTTTAAGATTTTCGGATCAGAATTAACAAATCCTTCCAAATCCAGCCAAAAGAGGGAAGACTGGGTCTTTACCAGTCACCTTCAGAAACAGAAGAAAGAAAAAATATATCTGTTTACCAGTTTATGAGTGAGTTTGAAAAAAATCCTTGTGTTCTGTTCTGGAAAATAAAGTGTGCTGAGAGCTCGAGAATTCCCAAGGCAATAGGCAATATACGCCTATAGAGAGGCAGGTATCGCAATTGGATAAGTAAACCATTGTAAACTGCAAATAGATGTGGATGGAATGCAAAGGATTAGGTCAAAAGAAGGGGTTTTGTAAGGAGAACAGTTAAATATTTGTCTTTTTTGCTATGTCATTAAGGAACTGTAGGGCAAACTGAACTTTGAATTTTTCAGAGGACGTGTGTAAAGAGTTCCCCCCCCGACACTTCTTTTGAGTCCTATATATATATTCGGATTGTATGTTCGGATATATGTATATATTTGCTACAGGAGATTCATTGTTTCAGTGACTGATTTGTATAATCTAGCTGTTACAGTAGGCAACCAAGGATGAAGAAAACAGTTAAGAGTGCTTGCTATTTTAATAGAGAGTGGCAGATTTGTGGTCCCTGTCAGGGTGCTGAGGTTTTAAACAGCATTTGGTTTTTAATGCAGTATTGCCCACCCCAAGCTTTCCCGGACCAGCTGTTTCACTGCTTGCTCCTCTCCAAAAGTCATGATATCGCCTTAAAGAGACTGAGATCTTCACGAACAGGGCAATAGGCTCCACGCTTTGTAGTTGATGCTTGAAGGGAAACCATCTGCCTCAAACGTCTGTGAAGGGCTGGAGACCAAAACCTGGCTTTACATCCATCTCCCTATGCAGATGTGTCCCTTGCAGGGGCGGGAGAGGACACCCCTTGGTCTTGGGGGTCACCACTCTGCTGTGAACAGCAGGTAATGGCCCGCAGACTCTGCTGCGTGTTGAGGGACCTACCAGGGATTGCCCTTTGCAGGCACTGCCGTCTGTTTTTGTACAACTTCATACATCACTTCTTCATGCTTTGGCCCTCCAATTCAGGTGTCCCCAGGTCCAGTTTGCTGGGATAAATCCTGCTAGCTACTGGGTGACCATTCAGGCAGCTCGTGTACCTCTCGGCCCTTCTTTTTGTTTTTCAGAAGTCAGTACAGCTTTCCTCAGAAACTGTCCGGGCCAGTCTCCAGGCAAGGTTCAACCTTTCATTATAGGTCAGAACACCACCTTTTTTTCTTTTTCTCCTTTCCCCCCCCCCCCCCCCCCTTTCCTATTCCTCCCTGTGGAAGTGATTGGATCTGGGTTATGGCAGGTATTGGGGGGATCTTATCAACACTTATAAATACTTAAAGGGTGGGTGTCAGGAGGATGGGGCCAGGCTCTTTTCAGTGGTGCCCGGGGACAGGACAAGAGGCAATGGGCACAAACTTGAGCATAGGAAGTTCCACCTAAACATGAGGAGGAACTTCTTTACCCTGAGGGTGGCAGAGCCCTGGCACAGGCTGCCCAGAGAGGTGGTGGAGTCTCCATCTCTGGAGACATTCCAAACCCGCCTGGACGCGTTCCTGTGTAACCTGCTCTGGGTGACCCTGCTCTGGCAGGGGGTTGGACTAGATGATCTCCAGAGGTCCCTTCCAACCCTATGATTCTACAATTCTAGGTAGCTGAGAACCAATGGGTGCCACCAAGTTGCGTCCCTGTTCAGTTTTTCTCCTTTGCCATGTGCACTTTTCAGTACTTGCGCCAGTGCTCAAAAACTTGTCACCTGTTGCTCTGGGTTGGTTTCTTGTGTGTGACTTTTCTTGCGTGTTGTTCTACGCTTTGGCATCAACTGTATGGTACAGTTCCTCCAAGGTTCAGAAGCTTTTTTGGATAGCTGGGAAGGATTGGAACTTCTTCCCAATCCTTCTGTCATCCTTACTGCAATTAGACGTTGCAGCTGGGAATAGTCATCCCCCTTATGGTGGTCTTCAGGGGTCTGGGAAGCCTCTTGTGAGCCTTTCTGTCAATGGAAGGGCACAGAGCTGGCTGTCAGGTGGGATCGTGCCATCTGCTTCCCCCGGATCCAAAGGCTGACCAGCAGCTGCTGGTGAGGGTGTCCCGTGTGAACCCAGCCCCCATGGAGGGCCTTCATTTGGGGCTCGGCAGATCCCTGCGGTCCCACACGCTCGGGGGCCTCGTGGGACACAGCGCGGTGTTCCTCTTTCAGCTGTGCAGGACCAACCACTTCTTGGAAATGCTTTGCCTTTCCATGGGTCGAGGCATTGGTGACCACAGAGAAAAATATGGCCTTTCAGCCACATCTGTAATTATTTACTGTGGTGAAAGAAAACTAAGTAAATTCTTTGTAATGCATTAACCTTTGTCCTAATAATATGTATCACTTTAGTTGTGACTGATTCTTGGAAAACAGCACTATTACGTTACAAAATTAATGTAGTAGCTTTTGTTTTCACAACTGGGTGTCTTTTGCTTGTATTATGTTCCACTTATTTTCTCCAGTAGATATGTTGTCATTTTTTTGTATTTTCTCGGTAGTTAACAGTGGAAAAAATTGAAGCTTTTTCTTCAGAGAAGTTATGCTAGAAATACTTCTGTGATCCATGCTGTTTGCTGTCTTATGCCTGACATGTACTAGGAATAATTGAGGAAATTCTTCTGCACCAGTGACAGTAAATATTGGTGTCCGTTTTCTTCCACAGAAGATTATTTCTGTGCTTGTTCCAGAAACTGAAATGACTCCTGTTTCTTTGAAAGGAATTATCTTAAATTGTTGATCTATTTCCACCACTGTTTTTGTCAGAATCACATTCAAGGCCAGGATGTGAGTTATTTTTTTTTTTTTTGAACAATTTAAAAATACGGAATCGTTTGGATTCAACCTGCCATAAAAATTGTGTGAACTGTTGTGCAGTGCATTTGATCACAAATAAGATGGCTCGGGGAAGTTAAACAGTCTTCAGCAAATTTAGCTCACTTGCAGACAGTCATGATCCTTCTCCCGGTCGTTCCCAGTTCGCTGCTTTACTTTGACTCACAGGATGCAAATATTGCACGGTCTCAGGATGAGCTGCTCCATCCCAGCTCCCCACCGCAGTGCTCAGGAGATCCTTCCCTGAAGGCCAGAGTTTGGTTTTATTCCTATCCCGGACCGGCTGCTGAGGCCTGCGTGGGGATGCCGCGGGTGCGTGGGCTGGATGGGGCAGGTTCCTCCAGCTCCTCCTTCGGGGGCCTGGCTCAGGGGGTCACACTGATCATTTTCCATGTCTCTTGGGACAGTTAAAACATCTCTGAAGGACAGCGATGCAGTGTTTCCATCTCCCTCTGGCTGGGACACCTCCACCCGCAAATGGGAGAATAAGCAGATCCACCGCTTGGAAACAACACTCCGGACTTCTTGGTATTATCATTAGGGCAGAGACAGAAGAAACAGAAACGTGGGGCAAGAAGAGCATTTTGAAATAGCAAAAAATCCAGTTTCTAGTAACCTCGCCAGATCCTTAACCGAGGGTTGTCAGGTTGGAAGGGACCTCTGAAGCTTGTCCCATCTGTCCTGCTGCTCAAAGCAGGACCAATTTTAGCTGTAGATTGGGTTGCTCTGGGCCACGAAGCCTGTGCGTGCCTCAGTCTCCAAAGCTGACGAAAAAATATTGAGTAGATGCAAGTTGGTGGTAAATTTTGACTGTCGGTGAACGTGTTGAAGTTGACTTGCATTTTTTGGCTTTCATAAATGCTGCTCTGGCTTGGATTCTCTGAGGAAATGCTTCTTACGGACAGATGTTTCATAATGACAAAATTGAGGCATCTGCTACTGTTGTGGCTGGTGTTAGTCTGCAGTTTCTGTGTTGCACCTTTGTATTTTGCACTTCGCTTACTGTGGTCAATAAGAACAGAGGATTCTTATGTTTTGGTTCAACTCCTTCCTGTTCGTATCAGAGTTCTCCATCTGCCTCCCTCAATGGCTCCCGGCAAAGTCCGAGACCACAAACTTTTCCTGCCTGCCTCCACGGGAGAGCTCAGCTGCTCTTAGTGCTGCCACCAGAAGTACGTACGTTGTTAGTGAAATCTGCCGTGCTGCAATGCTCTTAAAAGAGAGTTTAGCACCAGTCTTTGGCCAAACTTCTATTAACAGCCCACATAAGGAATATTCTCTGCATGGCAGCTCACCTCTTGATGATTAAAGGCTGAAAATTTCTGTTAGGGAGGTCTGTGGTGTGCGGAGGGATGGGTGTTGGGTCGCCGGTGGGGAGCCCGTAGCCCTTTATTTAGGTGCAGCCATACACTCCCCACCTCTGCTGAGCACAAAGCATGGAAAGAAACGCGTTTCTTCAGACACAGGGTGAGCCTCAGCTTATCCCTAATGGAGCTACAAGGATGCATGGGAACTCTGCATTGCGGGAGAAGATGGAAAGCCAAGTCTCTAAGAAGAAAGCGGTGGGAGGAACACTCAGCCTCTGGCATGGGGCAGCACGGGGGCCGTGCCCAGACCTGCACGTGCTGGAAATGCCGGAGGAGGGTTTCCCCGCTGTCCGCATGGCTCGATCTCACCAAAGACTGCACAAACCACTTGGTGCTCCACAGCGGATCTGGTCCCGAAGAAAAGCACCGCAAGCTAAAACCGTCGGAGTCCAGAGAGCAGAGTGGGAGCAGCTCGCTGGCGTCGGGAGCCGCATCTTCTAAATGTTAAGGGGCACGTCGCAGGAGATGCTCAACAGACGCAAAAGGTCACCACTGCCCAAGCTTTCAGTAAAACAAAGGCCAGCTATTTTTAAACTTAATTTCAAGTGGGAAGCCTAAAGCCATAAGCTGGCCTGATTGCAGAAGGCCTAGACTTCTCTGATCATCAGAGCTGTATGTACAGTGTGAGCCTGTGACTGCGTACGCTGCGAGCTGCGGCCCAAATCTGTTCTGACCTCTGCTGATGCCGTGACGCCCACAGCTGCAGACGGGGCCTGACCTCATGAAGTCCTGCAAGCACCGCACTAAAATTCCATTCCCGTCTTGGAGTTACTGTAAGAGACAGTGAGTTCAGGAACAAAAGGTGGAAGTTAGCAGAGAGACATAAATTATTTGCATTACTTAGTAGTGACCCCATCTTCCCCTGCCCGCTACAAATGAGGGGAAAAAGCAAGAGACTGATTTCCAGACAAATGGGCCAGATGCTGTAAGGTGCATAGCAAAGGGATCTTGTCTTCTGCTTGGAGAATCCAGGGCTACTTAGATGTGTCCTCTACAGGACAAAAGAGTTGACCCCATGGCTGTTTTCAAAAATAAACATATATATTTTAAGACAGGTCTGCAGAGATCATGTTAATGTACCTGCTGGCAGGAGTATAAGCATTGACAGGAGAGAGTCTGCATCTCGGTGGTGTGTGGCTTGCTTCACTTTGGTAGACCCAAGAGAAGCCAAGTCCTGGTCCTGGATCATTTCCTCACGTTTCCCAATGCTGCTGTAGAAAGTGGGATTGCAGATGTAGGTCTCTGTTCATACTTGTTTCTGGTATTGAATACAAGCTACCATGACTTCTTGGTGAACTTCATGAACCCAGCAGGATCTGAACATCATCTTGGCTGGGAAAGCAGCGCCAAAGTTGCACCAGACTTCCCGGAGGTTCAGCTTGTCGTCTCTCTGGTGTGACAAAGCTGTGTCAAGAAGAAAAAAAATAAAACGCAAGTTCGGGCCAACCTTATTCCTCCTGAAATAGTATTTGCAGCAGGGCTTTTCTCAAATTTATGGAGGGCATATGGAATATTTTTCTGATTTCTTAACAGTCTGGCAGTGCAGAGCTAATGCTCAGTGAAGCACACGTTGTCCGTAGCAGGGATAGGCGCAAGAGCTCAGCTGGTTTTCTGTGCAGTGATGAAACTGGGTCCCTTGCTGATTATGGCACTCGAGGGGACCTGGGGAATGGAAGACCTCTCTCTTAGGAAGAAGCTTAGAAGGCTTTTAAGTGGAGGAGCTGCTGTTTCACTGATGGTTGCTAAGAGCTTGGGACAGAGTGTGGCTCTCATCCTGGAGCGCCCGAGCGCATCGTTCCCCTCGGGTTGATGGTTTGCATACGGAGCTGGGTGGTACACAGAGTACACCGTGAGGTCACTGCCTGCAGAAGTCACGTAGGTGAGACCAGAAAGGTTTTGTATCCAAAATTAATAAATGCAACACAGCCTGGGCCTGTTCCGGTCTGTCTGTTCTCCAGCTCTGGTCACTGGGGACGTCAGCCTGACAGACCACTGCAGTGTGTGGTCACCACAGCACATGGCGCCAGTTCCCCACGGAGGTGACCCCACAGCCGGAGTCACTCTGTGATCCTGTGGCTCCCGTTCCTCAGCTGCTGATCAGGTCGATGCCTGCCTCGGTGCTACCGCAGGTGGTCCTACAGTATTTCAAGAGAAAATTCTGCTACTGCTGTGGTTATTCTCAAGGAACAGGTTTTTCCTCCCCTGAGCGCGGGCAGGGAGCGTGTGTGGCTGCTGCTGTTTCTGGATGTTATGATACTGTCAGCCTGTTCCCTTCCTGCAAGCAGCACAAAAGGCTTTTCCATAGTACTGGGAGAGCCTTGGAGCAGCTCTGGGTGTAAAGCCCAGCCGCCTCGCTGGTGTTTGTCATCCCTTTGGATCCGATGGGGGACCCAGACCTCACGAACACCTCCAGCACAGTTCTCTCTTTAGCGCTCTGCGTTGCTGCCACGTGCTTTTGAGGAAACCAGCATGTGCCCGGGTTGTCAAAGCATACCGAGAGCTCAGAAGATACACATTTTCATCTTATTTGGGCAGGACTCCGTCCCCCAGTGATCCCAGGTGCTGTGGAGGTCAGTGAGCAGGTGTTGCTTACACTTGCCTAGAGATTCCCACTGAAAACCAGTGGTGCTTTGGGAATCTCAGTACAGGACCTGCTGTCTGGGGATCCCAACCTGCATCACGACTGAGGTATCGCCCTCATTTTTCTATCAAGGCACAGAAATGTTACGTGGTTTGTTAGAAGCTGTTATTTACCTCAGCATGGGAGGCTCCTCGTCTTGCTCTTTCCGTGAGAGGCTTAGATCTGCGGCGAGGTATTTCCGATGAGGCCCTCTGACAGGTTGCTGAGAGCAAGATCCAGTCAATAATCGGTTTTAATAGTTTCCCAGGCTGAAATACATACTTGTTTTATGTGCGCACACACACACACACAAACCCTAATACATTCGATGTTGTGCTTGTGATTGCCTCGTAGCGAAGGCTCAACATTTTCCATATCCAACACAGACTCAATCTTTTTTCATTTTTTTTCAAAATTTTGTGGTGAAGGTGAAATTAATATTTCTCACCTCAGCTTTAAAGCAAGAAACCGGACCACTCGGGGTCCGTATCCCAGTGGGTGCAGATCAGCTTAACCGCAGCAATGGCATGGGAGCTGCAAAAGTGACAAGACCCTTGCTTTTTCCACCAAGCCCACAAGAAAAGGCAGATCAAATCCTTCCTCCTCCAGGTTTGCAAGGACTGAGACCTATACGTGGCTACGCCCTGCGTGGAGCCTTTCCTGTATTTCACCGTGTCCACCACGAAGCACCACAACTAGGTGTTTGCACCCCAAAACCTCCCGCTGCTATTCAGAACAGCCGCGCAAACCAAAACCAAGTCGCGTTTCCATGCTGTCCTACAGTGCACCCTCGCTGGGCGCTTTCCAGGGCTCGCCATTGTGATTAACAATAATTAAAAGCAGTGCAGAGCAGCAGGGGGATGAATGCTTATCTCGGTTAGTTTCAAAGCCCTTGCAGATTCCACGCTCCAAATCACAGAAGGGAGCTGATGCCGAGGGTGAGGAGCAATGGTTAAAAAAAGCCCTGGCTGCTTCCCAGAGAGCTGAAGTACTAATTAGGGCCATGGACAGTCAGCTAATTCAGACCTTAATGAGCCCTAAGGGACCGCGAGATAACAAAAGCTCAGATGGGTACACGGCTGCGCAGCCTCCAAGCGGTGCTGTTTTATTAATAAGGGCCTTGACAATAGATGTAGCGTCGTACATGCAACCGGGGGGAAAGTGGGGAAAAGCGGCCTGTGAAATCTGGATGGTGGAGGCAGGTCCAGCCTTCTCTAATGGCAGATTCCACCCGTTAAAAAGCCAGATGCACACCAGCGAGATCGGAGGTTGCTGTGGTGAAAGCCCAGAGAGCTGCAAAAATTGGGTTGTTAGACCTTGGGTTGCAAAGAGGCACTGAACCTGTCCAGAGGCGGGACCAAAGTCTCCTCTTGTTCTGAGGACTTTGGAGTGGATCTGAAATTTCTTCTCTAGGTCGTTGCTTTTTGGTTTTATTTTGGAAAAGAAAAAAAAAAAAAAAAAGGCCACAGTGCCTTTCCTATCCTTCATTTTCTCGGAAAGCATCTTTCGTGCTGGTGTAGCAAGGACCTGTGTGTGTGCGCAAGCAGGCCTGTGATCTGCCCTTGTCCCCTCGTCACCCGTGTGGAAACAGGGCGAACATCTAACACGGGAGGCCTCCGTGCCTCTAGGATATAAACCAGATGTAAGGCAAAAAGAAAAAACAAAAAAACCCCTCACATCCATCCTTGCAACCTGGTCCCAGAGAGTCCCGTGTACCTTTTTCTCATCTTCAGTTAGCTTTAGCTGCTGCGCTTTGTGGTTGTGTACGTGGCCACGTCCAGCTGAGCCTTCCTCTCGGATATTTGCTCTTTTGAAGCTGAACTAAATTATTTTGAACATAAACAATGAGATTTCCTTTTCGGGGCTATCCTGGCGTGCTCACGGGGCTGCCCGTGCCCTCCGGCCGGCCAGCCTGCTCAGCCAAAGCCAATATTCCCACTTGCCCACCGCGGGCTGCCGGGGGTCCCCGACCCTGCCCAAGGGGTTTGCTCCTGAGCGGGGACAGTCGCCATTGCCGCGCTCCGCTCCCGCTGTGCCCGCGAAGGCATTCCCACCCCAGTCTTCCTCCCGGGCAGCGAAGGGCAGGATCTGGCTTTTAATCACAGGTTTCCATGAGGGCTTGTGCCTGTCTGGCTGTAGCACCAATTATCGCTGCATTTAGCCTGCCGAGAAGTTAGGGGTAATTGACACAATTTTGCTTCAGAGCTCATTTTTAATGAATTAAATTTAAATTTAATTAACTATTTCTCACATTTTTACATTTTTTTTTGGTCTCCTTAGTAAGCTAAAATGCTAATTGTGGAGCAGATGAGCAGAACGTTAAGCTGGTTTTCAGCGAGGGTAATGAAGAGGAGAAATCTCTGCGTATGCGGTGGGTCCTCACCGCCAAAGGAGAATTAGGTCTCACCTAAGTTCCTTTCCCTCCCTGTCATTCTTATTTTTATATACACGTATTACATTATACGCATGTGGGAATCTTCCTGAGGTTGTTGCAATCCTTTCCCTAAAAAAAAAAAAAAAAAAAAAAAAAAGGCCTTTTTTGCAGGTTGCTCCGAACCTGGCCTTTCTGGGAGCCCCTTCCCTGATGCGTAACTGTTGCTCTCTGGTCGCTGCGGGGCCGAGTCCATCCCATTCGTCACTAATCCTTTCAAAACAGAGTATACAGTTTTCTTTTGATTTCCCAGCGTGTGTGTCGAAGTGGGCCTGTGCTAAACCGTTAAATATCAAGACCGTGCAAGAGAGAGGGAGAAGTGCGGTGTTGGCTCACCTGGAAAGGTCAGTCCGGCCGGCGGTAAGAAAGGTTAATTCGGTTTCCCCACTAAACCAAAGGAGGGTCCCTGCTCCCTACCCTTGTTTACACGGCTCAGGAACAAGCTCCCGGCTTCGTGAGTCAGGATCACACCCTTCCTCCCATTGCCGCACTGTGTTTCCTGAGAAAGTACAACCTGTCTCCTCCATCTGCCGCTGCCATCAGAATAGCTGGGGGTGGGGGGGGACGGACTCTCCCCCCTTCCCCCTGCGGGAAGCGTTACTCAAAAAACCACGAAGCTGCCGGGGGGGATAATTATCTGCTGGGGCAGAGGGAGGTGGGGGTGGTGTGTCGCACACCGCGGGTGAGACGCTGCGGGAGGTACCCAGCGCCTTCACGCGCTGACGCACCCCGGGGGTGCGGGAGTCCAGAGCGCCCGGCACCGTCCTGCTGCGACCGCGGCTGGGCAACAGGTCGTCCCCCCCCCCCCCAGCTCTACAAAAGCCTTCCCGTCTTTTGCAGCCTGGCTGTATGATTTCTTTATTTTATTATATCATTTTGGTATTTATATCTATCTTCGTAGCTACGTTCTGCCTTTTGCATCATGTCAGCGTTAACAGCTTGCACCTGTTACATGTCCCAGCCAGGCAAATCCCAGACTGGCAGGGGTTGGAAGGGACCTCTGGGGATCACCCAGTCCCACCCCCTGCCAGAGCAGGGTCACCCAGAGCAGGTGGCACAGGAACGCGTCCGGGCGGGTTTGGAATGTCTCCAGAGACGGAGACTCCCCCACCCCTCTGGGCAGCCTGTGCCAGGGCTCTGCCACCCTCAGGGTAAAGAAGTTCCTCCTCATGTTGAGATGGAACTTCCCATGTTCGTGTCTGTTCAATGTGTTGCTTGCTCCTACCCTCGCCTCTTCTTCTGTCCTCCTCCCGTGCTGCAAGGGGCACTGTGTGCCTCCAACCCACGTCTGACCTCCAGTGTTCACCGCACGGGCAGTTCCTATCCAACGCTCCGGCTCTTCGTCCTACTGCAAATAGAAATGGCTGCAGCATGGGCAGGAAAAAAGTGCTTATTTTTATCCCACTGAACTTAGTACCAGAAAATAACGGGATATGTTGCAAATTGTGACCTTTTCATCGTTATTTCTGGCGTGAAATCCTGAAGTTCTTTTTTGCTAATATTCTTGACACGTGAACCTTTGAAATTCCATTTTGCAATCCACGGCCCTAAGAAGAACACAAAATAGTGCCAGGTTGGTGAGGGCTGGGGGACCTGCAAGACAAATGCAGGTGTTTCCCCTGTCGTGCAATGAGTCTGCCTCATCTGCAGAGCTTTTGCTTTAGCAAGTGTTTTTAGATCAGGTATGTGCTTGCTCACTAACCCGTTTGCTACAATAACATACGGGTATTTGGTTTTCTCCGTGTTATTTTGAGCAAAACCTGCCACGTCGTGCAGATTTTTCAGTCAAAATTCCCCAGTGACAGTCCTTCTGAGTCATCATCTTTTAGGCAGCAGCTATTGGAAGTCTCTTCTCCCCAGTTCCCGGCTTCCAAACCGTTTCAAAGAACTGTAATAGAAACTAGAAGAGTCTTAATCAGCGATGAAGAAATTAAACGCCGCTGAACGCCACTCTCCCCCCGCTCCTTTTCCCCTCCCCACAGACACCCAGCTTCTTTCTGCTGTACCTCCTGCCTCTCCCGCATCCGCTCCTGGCTCCTTCTGAGTTTGGCGCTCGGCAGAAACGGGGCCCTAAGGGTAATGCCTGGACGGAGACGGGAATTCGTACACTTTTATGCCTGTGTACACTCTGATCCTTGAACTCTGGGATGGACAAAGGCTTTGTGTCACTGTTGTAAGAGCATTATGTGCTTATTCTGGAGGTCCCTGCAGCTGCTCTTGGAAGTATCATCTCACTGAATGCCGCAGAGAGAACGACACTTCTGTCTGTGTGATAGACGTGATGTATGTGTCCACTGAAATGAAAATAAGATGATGTGGTGAAATCCCTCTGGATTCTCTGCATCATACTTCCAGCTGAAATACTTTTATGGATGCTCCACTGGATGAGTTTGATCAGGGTATCTAGGTGGAAACTTCTCTTCTAAGCATTGAAATAGAGTTTGGGTTTTTTTATTTATTTAAAATCATAAATACGAGAAGACAAAAAAAAAAACCACCAACCAACCCACAACCCCCAAACCCACATGTCTGTAAGAATCATGAAGCAATAATCTTCTGTTTCAGATGGAAAGTGAAGGGAAATATGATTCACCAGATATTTTGCAGCCTTGTCATTAGGAAACTGAGTAGGTGGAAGAGCTGGGTTTGGATTAGGAATTCCTCATCCCTCCCTGCGCTTAGCTCCCTTCTCCCTTTTCACCTCTGACTTATTCAATGCAGAAGTCATTAATATGACAATGATATATTAGGCGAGCGCCGGACAGATATTTCGCCTCCCCCCCCCAAGTCAATCCTCCTTCCGTCCTTCCTTCCTGCTCCTCAGCTGCTTTCTTCGGCAGCATCCTCCTTCCTACGTTTCGGGCAATAAGAGTGCCCAGAAGAGCTTTGGTGTACTGGTTCCCATCTGGAACCCCTTTTCCCTGGGTCTTGCCGAGTGTCTCGTACATGTGGTGAAAAGCCCTGCTTTGTATTTTCCCTCCTCACCGCCGTTGGATGGCCATTTCCCGGGACAACAACAACATCAGAAAAATAATTGGCCAAGCTCACAGCAGTAACAAACCATGAAAATCTTTGCCCTCCAATTCAACCGTTTGGCATTGTCAAGGAGAAGAAATGTGAAATGGTAACACCCTTTAATTCATTAACGTGTTAATTGATTTCACAGGATTTGCTTGCAGTCTCTCTCCTTTCTCTGCGTTTTATGAATTGCAAGTACCAAGCACACGTACGGGAGACAAGGCTGCCACTCGCACAGGTAGGTGAAAATACTGATATAGCATGAGTTGCCTGAGAGGAAAAATAAAATTCTTTCCTGTTCTGCTGAATTTGGTATGCGTCAAAAATACAAACTTTCTGCATTGCCAGTCCTCTGTGAAGAAGAAAAGGGCAATCTTTTTTCCCCTTTAATAACGAGCAGGTAAGGGGCAATCAGGACAGAATAACAGGGGGCAGCCCGACTCGGTGAATTTATTATTTTGTCCAAAAAAACCCTCATCAATCTATTGTCATAGATGAATGCTAGTGAGAGAATTGGGACTTAGAAACGAAGCGGAGTTGTTGTCATACAAAGTGTGTCTCCTTTCAAAAACACTTCCAGTGGTATTTATTTTTTGTATTGATTTCAAGAAGCCCTGGCTACGATACAGGTCCTCCTTTGGCATGAATGCTTCTCTCGAGAATATTCTCCAGGTGTTTTTTTGAACAACAGATGTATAGTTGAGAAATCAAATCAGCAATGCAGCAGACGAAGGGAACGGCTTCAAAGGTTAACCCGTTGTAATGGTTTGGCATCGTTTTCTCAGCGCCTTCGCCTGGACATCCTAAGCCAAAGACGCTATTGCCCTCGGGAGAGAAGAACCCTTCTTCCCTCGCTCGCTCTCTAAAAGCACATCCAGAAGATAAGAATGATCCTCCTAGAAAGAGAGAGAGAAAAAAAAAAAAAAAAAAAAAGGTGCAGTTTGCTCAATTTGAAAGAAACCAGGTTGGTTTTTTTCCCTCTCATTTTATTTTAAGTGGAGATGGGCTTTCATAAAAAAAGGGCTGCTGGGTGGGAAGGGATGTGTCCTTCCTTACTTCGGAAGGGACCAAGGCTGGATGGGCTGGCACAGCGCTGACAGGGTTTGCCTCGCTGAAATGAAATCTAAATTTACCTTTCAGGGGTGTTCTCCCCCACTGCGGGTATTTCTTGCTGGCTGACAGCTGGCCGGTTTGGGTCATCTCCATGTCAAGCTTTGATTTTGAAAAGCACTTTGAGGCTGAAATGGGGCTGCATCCAGCGTGTTAAGGATCTCCCTAACTGAGCACGATGGAAAGGGCGACCACGAACCATGGCCAAGGGTGTTTCTTCCCGTTGCTTTTCCACAGGTGTTTGCCTGAGCGATGTCAGAGACCAACCTGCACTGGTGGAGACGGAAGGACTACGAAGCACTGACGCTTGTGAGCATTCCTGCTGTGAAGCTTCCAACTATTTGGGGCTTAGGAAGAGCTCAGGCATCTCAAAAGGCATTATCGTAACATTTGGCAAGATGAAAATCTGGAGGAGAGAGCATTAAAAATTTGCTTTTCATTAACGCGAGCTAATTAAATCATTTAGCTAGCACTTTCAGTCCTATGCAGCCCCGTACTATTTTGAGGTTTCACTTGTTTTTCTGCCAAGTTCTAGTCTCCAGACCAGCTTTATTGTTGAGCAGGAACTCTAAGGACTTTTGGACAATGTCAAGCATCATCCGCTGGATCTGCTCATTTGTGGCTAAATTGTGCAACTCCTGCCCAAGCCAATGTGCCTAATTTTAGACGCGCCTCGCAGGGCGAGCGCGGGACGGCTTTGCTTAACCACAGGCTGGAGGAACAGCCCCGAGCACAACGATTAATTGTGTAAGGATGGAGTACAGTCATGAGTAAGGCTCATATGATGTAGCCCTTTCTTTTAATGCTGCGGTGTTAATGTGAACTTTGCTGTAGTCAAGGGTTTCCTGAGAATATTATTTATAATACACTCAGTTCCCAAAACCCCTTTATTTCTCAGTAGCAGAACCTCACCCCTTCTGCGGCTTCAGCATACACTCTGGGAAAAGGGGCTTTCTCCTGTTTTGTTCTGGGTTCATCTCTTTGCCATTATCCTCCTCACTTCTTTGTTGGAGGTAGACTTTGTTTTCCTTTAATAAACTTATTTTTAGCTCAATAAAGCACACTTGAGATACCAGCCTTCCCAGGCAGCCATGCTGCTGCCTAAGCAACCGTATTCTCTCTGCAGCGTTTCATGTAGGGTGGTGTGTTTTTTCCCCCGGTAAGTAGTAAAGCTGCCCTGAAAAACACGTGCCGCTCGGACTGGAGATTTGTTTCCCAAGAAAGGCCGAAATCCTGCAAGGCAACAGCAAAACCCCGACTGAGTGCACTGAAGTGAGGATGAAGGGGGCCAGCAAGGCGTGCTGTTTAATACACGGTATTTCTCTCTGACCGTAGGACCCTCGAGCTGGCTGTGAAATGTGGGGGGAAACCATTGCTGCATCCCAGGGAATGAGGAGAGATGGGCCAGGGCCACGGATGTGATCTTGAAGGTCTTTTCCAACCTAAATGATTCTATGATTCGTGCCTGGCTGGTTCCCAGCAGCTCATAAAAGAGGTTTGCTCAGCATCATCCCTTCTACTAAAACAGTTATCCTAAGGGAATTCCTGTTTTCTATCTTGTTTGAGCTACTTTTTTTCCCCTCACTGCTGTCATTTTGTTGTCATAGCTCCTAAGTGACCGCTCAGTGCTCTTCCCTCATGGCACCACAGCTCAGGTTTTATTCCTGGGATCAGGAGCTTACAAATATCTTTCACCCAGTGCCACGTGCATCAGGAGCTCGGTACCTCCGGGTACCACCGCGTCCTTCGCTCCTGGAAACGGTGCCTTTCCCCTCCATCAGCCGTGGCAGCGTTCACCTCTCTGCCTGGCTCACTGCTCGTTTACAGCGCTCGTAATGCGTCCGTGGCTGGGATTGCTTCATGGAAACTCGGCTACAGGGAGAGGCAGAGGAGGAGTAAGAGAAAATGCCCAGGAGGAAAAGCGTGAGGGAGGACAGCCTCCGTACCATAGCAAGAGACAGCTTTTAAGGAGGGAGCTTCACAGATGTTTGTGGAATCCCGCCCCAGGTCTGGAAGAACGTGCACAGAGAAACGCTGGAGAACTGGATGCGTCCATGGTCCAGTTGGAAATGGAGAGCGACAGTGATTAATGGAGGGCAGGAGATGCGAGCTAGCAGGGAGTGCGCTGGGAAGGAGTTTGCAAGTGAAAGCCAAGAGCCCTGCAAGCCAAAGGGCCCCTGATCTCGCCGCTGCGCCAGCAAGAGGAGGGGGGCCGCAGGCGGCTGCGGAGCGGGGCCGGCACTGCTGGCGGGGCGGCGCGGGGCGGCGCTGGCTGCGGGCACCAAAACGAAAACACTGGAAAGCACAAAGAGACAGCATTACCTGCAACGAGCAGTTATGGTGAGGGGTCTGGAGGCCAAGTGGTGTGAGGAGAGGCTGAGGGAGCTGGGCATGGTTAGTTTGGAGAAGAGGAGGCTGAGGGGAGACCTCACTGCCCTCTACAGCTACCTGAAAGGAGGGTGTAGAGAGGAGGGTGTTGGCCTCTTCTCCCAGGTGAACAATGACAGGACCAGAGGAAATGGCCTGAAGCTGCAGCAGGGGAGGTTTAGATTGGATATTAGGAAGAATGACTTTACTGAAAGAGCGGTCAGGCCCTGGAACAGCCTGCCCAGGGAGGTGGTGGAGTCACCATCCCTGGAGGTATTTAAGAGGCGTCTGGATTTGGCACTTCGGGGCATGCTCTAGGGGCAGAGATTGTAGGGGGTGGTTGGTTTCGTGTGGGTTTTTTTTTGGTGGTTTGTTTTTTTTTTTTGGTGCGTGTGTATGGTTGGACTCGATGATCTCAAAGGTCCCTTCCAACCATGAAGATTCTGTGATTCTGTGAAACCAACAGAAGTTGAGAAAGGGCTGCTCTGCTGCCATGGCCACCGCTCCCAAGGCGTTTCAGAGATGTCCTGTCTAGCTGGGACCCAGGCTCCATCAACCTAATTCTGAATCTGTAAGAAAGAGCTCTAATTATGCCATTTACTGCCTCTCAATTGCATTTGAGTCAAACCAGGGGACCCAAACAACTAAAGTTAGGGTTGCCCTTACCCCAGGCGTCAGGTGGAACCTTAACAGCTTGGGCACCTGGGCAGGGGGTAAGGTGAGGGGAGGTCTGGGGGGGAAAGAAGAGGGGAAATAACAAGTCGCAGTGTGCCACTGTGCCGGGCAGCCTCAGGACACCCCTCACGTCTTCGCAGGCTGATTTTTGTCATCACTAAAATGAATGGGGGTGGTGTGTACGTGTGCCCAGCGCCCAAGCGCAGTGCTTTCCCAAGCTGTGCTGGGCTTCTAGGCACCATTACACCAATAACCAGGAATAATGTCACTGGAAGAAATGCTGCTGTTTAAATGACTTGCTCATGGCTTTGTTTCAGCCGTTACAACATTGCAGAACTAATGGCCGATCACTAACATTACAGCAACGTCCTTGTCATAAATGAATGCACACACTGAGCTTTATTTCTGTAATGTCACCGGGCTGGCAGATAATGAGAAAGAAGGATCTTGCCCGTAAATTGCAGCACATGTTAAAAATCACAAATAGAAAGCAGAGGAGCTTGTGAACCACCTCCCTGATAAAGAATTTACAACTCTCAGCGCTGGTCAGAGCAGGGAAACACGGGGCGATGACAGGAGTCTGCATTTTCCGAACAAGCTGTGCTAGCAAGATGTGTCTGGGAAGGGAGAAGGCAATGAATTAGACACAAAAGGAAATTAAAAAAGCAAAGAGGGAAGGAAAGAAAGGAAGGAAAACAGGAGAGAGAGAGAGAGGGAGGAAAAGAACAGAAGAAAAAGAAATAAATACATCAATTAGTAAGTCTAAAGCTTCCCAGAAGGGTGGGAGCAGCTCCCCTGAGCTGCTGCTGGCCCTGGCTGGGGGCTCTGCCGAGCCCTGGGGATGGGGATGGCGGTGGCTGCAGCCAGGGCTCGGCTGGGCCGGGGCGGACACATGGCAGGTTGGCCGGTCCAGCCTCCCTTATGGCCTGCCGGGGGAAAAGGGAGATGACAGGGGGATTCCATGTCAAAAAGGGATTTCTCTCTGATGAGGAAGAGAGAAGACTGAGGAATAGAGAAGGACTTCTCTCCTCCTCTTATCTCTGGAGGAGAGAAGACTGAGAGGGGATCTCGTCAATGCTGATCAATATCCAAAGGGCGGGTGTCCAGAGGATACCCTGGGACCAGGCTCTTCAGTGGTGCCCGGTGACAGGACAGGGGGCAATGGGCACAAACGGCCATAGGAAGTTCCGTCTAAACATGAGGAGGAACTTCTTTACCCTGAGGGTGGCAGAGCCCTGGCACAGGCTGCCCAGAGAGGTGGGGGAGTCTCCGTCTCTGGAGACATTCCAGACCCGCCTGGACGCGTTCCTGTGTAACCTGCTCTGGGTGACCCTGCTCTGGCAGGGGTTGGAGGAGATGATCTCCAGAGGTTCCAACCCCTGCCATTGTGTGATTCTGTGGGGCTCGGCTGGAGCTATTTAGACACACTGCACAGGGTGACCGGCAAGAGGGGAGCGGGGCTATAGAGCATGGAAGTGAACCAGGAAAGCAGGTGGAGCCCATGGCTTCTGGCATCTCCCCAGGCTGCGGGGCCGGGGGGCGGTGAGACGGCTGGCCGAGGGACAGGCTGGCCATGGGGACACCGAGGATGGGCTGGCGAGCGGCGGCATTGGGCAGCCACCCCGGGCATGGGCCGCTCTTTGGGGCCAGCTGCGTGTCGGGCTCTGCAGGACCATCTGCCGAGAAACGCTTTTGCTCTTCAGCGAGGGGCGGTGGTGGCCCAGCCGACCGACGCGGCAGTTTGGGGTGGCCCTTAGGAGCACCCAGCGAGGCGGTAGGAGGCAGGTGTTGACTAAGGGGGCGTCCGCCCGCGCTGCGCAGGGTCCCCGGGCATCGGTGACTGCTGCAGCAGACACTGAGATCCCTGCACCCTGTTCCCTTTGACTGGTACCGGCTCTGGTCATTCTGTAAGCCCTTGATCTTTCTGCTCCTTTCAAATACTGCTGAAATTTCGTATGCCGGCATGCTTGAAATGATGTCCCGTAACGCACCACCCCCTCCCCACCACCGGAGCCTCCCAGCCCAATCACTCTCTGACCTCTAATCCCGGGAGCCAAACCATAACAGCGCTTCTTCACGGGCAGCTTTAAGTTGGTACGAGCCGTAAGTCAAGAGGAAAAATTTTTTTTAAAAATCAATATATTTTACTTAGACAAGCGTTACTATGTCATTAATACTGCCTTCGTTTGCTAAGTCTTCTTACAGCCCGCGTAGCCTGCAGTCCGCTGTTTGCTCTGGGCGCCCTCTGGCCGGGGCAGGGACGGGAACCGCGCCGGGCTTTGCCGGCTGGGTGGGTTTTATTATGCTTAGTTTCACTTGAAGGGTCTCCACCGCAATGTTTGGATAGAAACACTGCAGAGACACGGTTATTTATTTAAACCATCTGTTTCCATTGGCACAAAGATAGCCCATCACAATATTTCTGTTGGTCTTCAAACTCTTTGGGCACCTGGCAGCGGCCGCACCAATTAGCAGATGCGCGTGAACAGGTCCCGCTGTTAACGAACAGTTCATGCTGGTTTGGTGCAGGTATAAATAATCCCCGTCTCTAAAGGCAATGCCCTTTTTCTCCTGCCCTCTCTGAATTTCTCATCCTCCAGTCTGGGAATAGCACAGGAATTATAACCGGGGGGGCTGGAATTCAAACTGGCATTGCTACAGCAGTTTATAGCAGCCTTTCCCTTCCAGCAAAAGCTTTTTGTTTGTGTTTGGTGCAGGATAAGTATGGCCTTTAACCCGCTGCGTGACTGGGTACCACTAACGTGCCTTTTTATGAAGAGCCAAAAGAATTTCAGAGTCAGGGCGAAAAGCCGGCGCTGCGCAGTCTCCACATCACTCTCCCCCGGGGTTGTCGTCTCCAGCTTTTTGGGGACCTGTTATTCCCTAAACTGTAAAACATCCCCATTAGCTCCTGACCCTGCTTCTAGTCTCGGACTCAAAATGGCTCTGTCTAGGGAGTGTGAAGGAGCACCGTAACCGTGACCGTGGGCTTTGGTGGGTCTTGGCTACGTGCTCCTGACTTCTTTTTCACCACCCCCCCCGCCAGGAGACACCGTGAACACAGTCCCTGCCACCTCAAATTCCACAATCCGGGTTCCCATGTGGTGGAGCATCGGTGGGGGCAGCATGCCCAAAGTGCAAGAGGTGGGTGGGAAAATCCAAGGGGCTGTTTCCCTTTGCCGGGTCAGTGTTGTTGCCACCCGGCCCAGCAGAAAACCACGCTCACAACAACCGCTTTGCTCCTCCCTGTCCAGAGACGTCGTTAATGGCGCCCCTGGGTAGCACTAAATGATGTGCGAGGCTGAAAGCACTCATCTGTAATCAGGCAACAAAATCAAACTTGTTTAATGGTACATCCAGACAGTAAAAATAAGCCCAGTGTAACTGCGCTAGCAACACCGATAACAACAGCGTGACACATCCTTGAGCAATGTGGCTGCGCGCTCGGCCCCGGCCGGCCCCTTCTCTGCGGCATCCAAACATTCCTTGCTTTTCTCCATCCGTTTCCTTTTGCCCCGGCGACCCTGCCCGCCCCGACACGCAGGCTGCGCGTACCGCAGCCGGCACCCGGGCTGGGGCAGGCGCTGCCGGCAGGGTCCGGACCTGGCGCGTCAAACCCCCTTCAGCGTCACCGTTGCAGTCACCCTTACTGTCACCCGTGCACAGCGGCTGCCGTCAGGCGGCGATTCGGCAGGACCAAGCGCGGTGGCTTTGTGGGGAGCCCACACACTCGCAGTCCTTAGAGAAGGGGCACAAACCATCCTGGGAGCAGAACCGGAGACCACGGCACCCGTCCCGGCTCTCGCCACAGCTACGGGTATTTATTGTATTTGCTTCTATTTTCTTTTCCTGGTCCAAAGAATCTGGATTTCCTTTGTATAGCGTGAAACCACCGCAGCAGCAGGGCTGGCCAGGGACTCCTCTCTTGCTGCCCTGTATCTGTGAGGGAGTGAAACTTTGAGGAAATCAGTGCGTTGGTCACATATTCCCTCAAAAACCAGCCTGTGGGATAAGGGCTCTGTTAATGGCAGGAGGAGACAATAACCCTCCCTGGTCCTGACCCCCCTCGTGCGTACACACAGCCCCCACCCACGTAACCGGTGCTTTTGCCAGCTGGAGTAGGGCTCTTGGTGGCTGCCACAGGCTTTTGTGTCACTTGGGCACAAGCGTGTCCCCCCCTGGGAGCGCGAGGGCCCTCCGCAGCCGGCCACGGCCACCAGCACGACAGAGCCTGGCTCCAGCCAAACTGAAAAGTAAATTGCGAAATACAAATGGTGTGGTTTCGGTCGGATAAGGCAGTAAGCGACAGCATTTTTTTTTACAATGGCACTGTTAGTGCAATTTGCCCGTCTCGTCCTTTGCTGGAGTCGGGCTCTGTGAAAACTGGGGAGTTCCACGTCAGTGGAGTTGGGATGGGGAGCGGAGCGTGCCTAAAGCTGCTCATTTTGGCACGGGAAAAGCACCGGTCTGGCTGCTGGGGAGTTAATACACAGCAAACAGCACTTGTTTGCATTCATCCAGCTTCCACATAGAAAACAAAGAAGCAATAGCACATATATGTGGGAAGCAATTCCACGTAAAGATGTGCTAAAATACCTTCGACTCTAAAAAGACCTGTGGCCTGGGCTGCACAGGAGCGGCTGATGGTGGAAAAGCTGTCAAATGTCTTGGTCAGCCGGCATCGGATTGATACGAAACGGACCCGGGCAATCCGGCACGGCACAGCTCTGCTCGGCCCGGTCATCGGCCAGGCCAGCGCTCGCCCGGGGCCAGGGAACAGCCGGTGACAAAGGGCTTTGCTGCGACAACGACAGCAGCCGCTTCCACGTCTGTAAATGACCGACTTGTTCAAACCTGCTGCTCTCCTCACACGTTGGCCGTGTTTTGCCGTGAATGTGATATAGAATCAACCCAGCCTATATAAAACCTGCCTTGAGAATCCCCGTCTTTGGGTTGAAGAGGTACTTCCTCTTACGTGGCTGAGCTGAACTATTTCCAAGCTTTTCCAGGCTGGATCAGTCCCATCACTAAATCCATGGATCAGGTACTGCTTTCACTTAAACCAGTAATAAGCCTGTGGTAGGTCACTGGGGTTGTTCCGATTTACACCAGTTCAGAAAACAGTCAGGAAGGGGATATTTTTCTTTGTAACCTCAGTTACACAGTTCTAGGGGAAAATCCCTCCGATTGCGAGGAGACGCTGTGTGTGCCGGTACGAGGAGCTCCGGCGCGGCTGGCGCGGGTGACAGACGCTTGTTTGACATCTGCACCCAGGGCAAACCGTGCCGTGGGCCAGGGCCACCCGCTTTCTGATTTCCTACGAACCGGCAAAGGCTTGCAAGTACACATACGCCCCCTCCGAGCATTTGCTTCGTGAACAAGAGCTTCACAGCTTTTGTAAAGGCGAGCTAAAACGAGAAGCAAATACACAAATACATCCCCTTATTGCTTCTCCAGATGATAAAAACAAGAGAATAAAACTTCTCTTCTGAAGTTAAGTTCCACTCACTCCCGGGACCAGCCAGGAAGACACCATTGAGTCTCTCGGAGCCTGAATTCTCCGAGGTTATGTAGAAGCCAATTTAGTGCCACGGTTTATTCCGAACAACCCACACCCTGGCGAAACCCCGCGTCTGTTCCGCTCCAGCGGTACACGGGTGTCACGGCCGGCCCGGCTCTGGCGGCGTGTGCCACGGCGCTCTGCTCTTACGGCAGCAGGGCAGGGACCCGCCTGTGCGCAGCCCGAAGTGCCGCTGCCAGCCCTTGTCCCCAGCCGTGGCACACGCCCGACGAGACACCGAGGACCAGAGCGCTTTGTCAAGCACTGATGGTTTTCTCTATGAGGCAAGAGTTTCTGCAAGGGCTTAACTTTTTTTTACATATTCTCCTAAATGAAAAATTTAAAAAAAAAAAAAAAAACAAAAGAGGGTTCCTCTCTTGGAGATTTTTTTTTTTTTGTTGCTGCTGTAGCCAGTACTGAAAGAGGCAAGTCCCCCCCCCCCCACCGTCCCCTCGCGCGTGTCACCGGCCTGGCTTTGGCCGGTGCGTCGGCACCATGGGGCCGGGGGGAAGTTTGGAAATGGGCCCTGGGGAGAGCCTGGAACAGGGAAGGTTTTTGAGCCGTTGCTGCTGCACAGCCCCGACTGCGGGAAGGTCCGAGCACAGAGACCCTGCCAAAGGGACGGAGCCTCCTGGAGAAGAGGAGGCTGAGGGGAGACCTTCTCACCCTCTACAGCTACCTGAAAGGAGGGTGTAGGGAGATGGGGGCTGACCTCTTCTCCCTGGGGACAAGTGATAGGACAAGAGGAAACGGGTTCAAGTTATGTCAGGGGAGGTTTAGATTGGATATTAGGAAACATTTTTTCACCGAAAGGGTTATTAAACATTGGAATAGGCTGCCCAGGGAGGTGGTGGATTCACCATCCCTGGAGGTGTTTAAAAAAAGGGCAGATGTGGTACTTAGGGACATGGTTTAGAAGTGGTTTTTGTCAGGGGAGGTTAATGGTTGGACTTGATGATCCTGAAGGTCCCTTCCAACCTCAGCAATTCTATGATTCTATGACCCTGCCCGAGGTAATGCATTACTGCGGCTCGGAAACAAGAACGTGCACGTCTTCCCCGGGATGCTTTTTTTTTTTTTTTTTTTTTTTTTTTTTTTGAGCCTTGAGAGAGCTGGAAAAAAAAAGGATGTGAATGTTAAAAGCATTCGATACGTACCGTGTCTCTCTTTTCCACAGCAAAAGTAAGAGATTCAGACAAATTAACACAGTTTTACAACTTGTACCTGCAGTTTTGGGGAGGCTCTATCTGCAGTTAAACAGCTTGTGTCTGTCCTTAGCAGCGATGGATTGAGAAACCCCCGGTGGACAGTGCTTAGGAACACTCTCAAAAATCCCATTATTCCCACTGCATCCCTAGCAACACGCAATTCCAATTTGTTCTTTAATAACCAGCACAGATGGTGCATTACGTGCTTTGGAGGATGCTGCCCCGCTACTGCGCTTACTGCGAAACCTGGTGCTGCTTCTTAGCTACGGAGTAACGAGAAAATTTATCGTTTGGGGTGGATTGGGATCCGTAATCCCAGGACCATCACTCAGACTGGAAGTCTGATTCCTTAAAAAGCAAAAGCTTGGCTGTAAAACCATGGATATATACACACGGCTAAACCAGAGATGGCTTTGACGTACAGAGTCGCTCAGACAACATTCCTGCCATGTCCCGGACGGATCAGCCTCAAAGCTTTCCTCGTTGTGCTGCAGCTCCCGAGCGGAGCCGGGGCTGACGCTGCCCATGGATGTGGCCAGCTCGGCGCGGCGCTCCTCGCCCCCGCAGCCCGGGGAGCAGCACCACAGACCAGCACAACAGGCAGAACAGCGCTGATGGGCGGTTTAAGTCATTTCCCTACTCGCCATCATTCGTTCCGAGGCCTGAATTCCGCGCTTTGACGTGTGCGTAACAAAAGCTTTGGTGCAAAATGCTGGACTCGGGCACGCGTTTAAGGGCATTTCCCAATCAAGGTCTCGGTGGTCAGCTGGCCACGTCCCTCCCGCCGTGCCCCTGCCGTGACCGCGGAGGGTCAGTCTGATATGTTGTCCAGAAATACAGCCCAAGGAACACAGCACCCTGCAAGACTAATTAATTTTAAACTGGGTTTCTTTGGTTTTGGTTTTCGTTTTATGCAACCAAAGTTGACGGTAGCTGGCTGCATGCTGGGTGGCGGGAGCAAGCTAAAAACAAACCTAAATGAAATACAGAGGTTGACTACAAGCTGCAGTGGCATTCCTGGCTGTGGAGTGCTATTCTCCCTGGCCGCGTCCATGACAGCGAGCCGGGCCGGGAGCCTGTGGCAGGGACATGGAGGTCGTTACTGCTTCCGAGCAAGCTTTGGCGGTGCTCTTGCTCCCAGCACACGCGCTGGGTGACCGGGTTCCTCCCCCGGTCCCTCTTTGTCAGGGCTTTTTTTGGTACATTACACATCTCGGGCAAGGCCTCTGGCTCATGCTCTCCCTGACCCCGCAGCTCACGGCTGTGGACTCGGCCGGGAGAGCAAAATGCTGGCCAACAAGCGAGGGGCCGCAGCCGGCCGGCCTGGGGTGGGCAGCAGAGGTGTTCTTCAAGGGGAGGTTTTATACAGAACTGCGTTTTGGGTCCGCTCTCCCCAGCAGCAGACTTTGGGAACGGCGCTGTGCCAACCCTCCCGGGCAACTTCGGCTACGCGCTACAAGAGAGACGGGATTACGTGGAGAGGTGAAGCCCAGCACGGCCCCAACCTCGGCTCCGCTGCAAGCAAGAACGCAAGCGAGAGGAAAAAGCTCGGCTTGGGTTGGCGCTGAAGCGGGAGGCAGGTGTGAAGCTGCGATGTTGGAGGTCTGGGTGATCCTGCTCGTCAGCCTGCGCAGAAGCCTTGGTGCCGCAGCTCTGCCCCTGCCCCGTCTCTCCCCCTCTCCCGCCGCAGAGCTGCTTGGCTCGGGCATTTTGTACCTCCCTTGTCTGACTGCTTTCCTAGGAAGTGCGGGCTGGAGATGCGGTTGGTCCGTGCGCCAGCGAAGCGGCCATCGCTCACCCAGCAGGACAGATGGGAAAGAGCAGGAAGTCCATGTCCTTCAAGAAAATGTAGCTCTTTGGCCACAGTTACTCAGAGGACCTTGGGAAGCGTCCCTCATTCTCCACGCGGCGACTCCCAACCGCCACCGGCTCTGGATGCCGCGGTGCGATAACCCCACTCCTCTTGCTTTTAACCGTATTTTTGGGCTACCTCGACACACATGACTCATCTCTCTTACCTGTGAATTGCCACTGGGTTTCTGGAGGGAGCACTTTGCCTTTTGGGGGCAAAGCGCCCGGTTCCTTCTCCCCGTTGGCACCTGCTCCCTCCGCCCCGAGGGAGAGCCAGGGCAGGAACCTGCTCGCCCCGGGGCCCTGCAGCGTGCGGCCGGGCTGCCCCCCTCCAGCCCCCCTGGATATTTGGAGAATTCAGCTCTCTCCAACTTTGGGTTGGAGCTGAGCAGAGGTGAGGAAGCAGAAAGCATTTTAAACCCATGTTTCGCAGAAGACACGATCCAAGCTCCGCTGAGCGCAACCCCTGCCAGCGCTCGCAAGGCCGCATTTTGCCAGCGCTGAACCTCCGGCTACTCATTAATCATCTCGCTCAGTTCAGACGGAGGACACAAAGCAAGGGGGGGGTGGGATATTTCCAGAACAAACCTTTTTTTTGGTTACACACGAATGTTTTGGCGTCTGTTTTGCTGCCAAGCTGGAGCCCCACCCCAGCGACTCGTGCTCAGCCTTTGGGAAAAGAGTGAGACCGCTCTGAGGAAAATGATTTAAAATGCCTTCAGATGCCTTTTCACTTCTTTTTATTTAATTCCATAAATATTTTCATAAGGCTCAGTGTCTTTACAACACTTTTTTAAACACTTTTTTTTGTTTTATACACACAACTTTGACACTTGTTTGACAGGGTCAAACAGTCCAATATAAACAAAATAATAAAACTGGCAAGTGCGGATCAGCTGGGTTACCAAAATCCTTTTTTTTTTCTTTTTTTTTTTTTCTCTTACTGTTAAAACCCCAAAAGCACTAAAATATCAGTATTTGGCTTCAAACTAGAATTTTAAAAACCTTTTTTTTTTTTTTTTTTTTTAAATTCTCTGCTACAAGTCCCTGTCGTCATAGTGCCTTTAAACTCCTACAGACTCTTCTCTTCTTCTTAAGGAAAAATAAGCTCGGTGATGCCATGCAGAACTTACAATAGCTACTAAATATACATGTTCCCTGAAATGTAGCTGCAATGAAAAGATGACAGAGCATAAAGAGAACAAAACCAGAAACCCAAAGCACCACAGTGTACTATCAATAACATTGCAATGGACGGCCGGCGACCATCCAGAAACTGAAACAAATTTCAAATATATTTCTCTATGTATTATTTTCTATTTACAACTGTTAGATGCACCTAGGTTGGTTCTTGTTTGATCTTTTTGGAGAGGGTGGGGAGGCGAAAAGTCTTGAATTTAGATCCTCTGTTCTAGTGTCTAGGTCAAGGGGTAATGCATGTCATTTACCTAGGGAAGAGGGTATTTTTGTTGTTTTTTTTTTTATGTATATATATAGATTCAGCCAGAGAAATACCGTAAACATGTCAGTTTGTTACAACTCTCTTGTTTCTGCGTATGGAATGGTAAGTGGGTTCCTCCTGTCTGGCACTGAAATGAAAGTCGGTATCAGGTGCTCAGTCAAAGTCCCCCCACTCTGCGTCTGCGCTGCTGCCCGCGCCAGCCCCGGGGCCGCCCGACCCCGCGCCCTACCGGGAAAGCCACCGCGGGGAGGAAAAGTGGGACCCGGAGCTGGTTCTTCTTTGTGACAATGCTCCATCTCTTGCAGCACCTCGGCAATTTATGGAGGGGAAGAGCTTTCTTGAATGCCATGCCTGAGCGCCAAGCCCCTCTTCCCTCTGGAACAAGCGCCCGCGTCTGCTTTGCCGGCCGCCTGGCTTGGGCAAGCACGAGCAAGGCCAGCTCCTTGGGGCTCTCCATTTAAGAAAGAAGCTGCGAGTCCAACAAGTGGCCTTGTCAGATCAAGCGAGTCTTGATTTATGATGCAAATAATGGTGTGGCGGTGGTGTTTCTTTTTTCCTAGTGCTGAATATTTAGGAAGCATCTTCTCATAAAAATTAGGGATGTCTCATTCTCACTCTCTGAGGCACAAAACAGTAAATGAACAGGCTTAACTAATGTGCTTGTTACTTTTTTTTTTTCCCTAAGCAATTAAAAAGGCAAAGGAATAAGTGAAATTTTCATCACGTTGACCACAGTTTGTAATCTCTCTCTCTTTCTCTCTCTCTCCCTCTCTGCATCTCTCCAGCCATTCAGAAATCCTAAAACATTTCAGTTAACTTCTGAGAACCCATCTCATTCACTTCTCTAAATACCCATTCTGTTAAAGAAACGAAATAATATTTGCTACGTATTCAATATTCCAATCCGACCTTCAAAATGCAAAGATACAAAAGAGCATAAAAATCAGTTCTGATATAAAATTGGGTCGCCTCCTGTTCGGGATTCCCGGCGTTTCGCTGCTGCCTGGCACAGAGGGGCCACTTCTCCTCCCCAAAACACTAACCTGGCTCTGCTGTTCATCGAGAGTTTCTAGATGGCTAAAAAGCGCTGAGGTTATTTTTGTACTTAAATAAAAAATAATAGCCACTGCCTTGTCATATGCCCGAAATAAAATAGGCTTCATGGAAATACTGAAATCACGCTCTCTGCTTCCCATTCTCTCCTATTGCTTAGGGGAGAAGAAAAATAATATATCTCCAGAGTAGTTGGCCTGGGGCGCTCGTGGGGTGTATCAGATTCAAAAGGAAACGATAAATACCGTGATCAATCACTTCATCCCACATTTTCAAAGGAGCTTGCAGAATAGCTCTGCAAAGTTTTTAAGTTCATCTTCTGAATCTGGTTAAACAGTCTCATTGGCCCTAGGAAAAAAAAAAAATCATCCTAGTGCACAATGATTTGTTTTACAAGCTTAAACGTAAGCTTTTGCGCTCGCAAACGCATCTACTTAAGGCTGAAATTGTAGGAAGCGTCTTTGAAAACAGAGCTATGAGTCTCCGGAGGGAGAAAAAGAGAGAGAAAGAGACCTGGAGAGTTCCGCTAATGACTCCAGACCCACTGACACGGACACGCCTCTGCTGCTGCCCTCAGATTAAACTGGTCGCTCATTTGGATGAACCCATCGCTGATTCGGTCACGTAACCACGGCCGTACGGCTCGGCTCAGCTCAGGTCACCTCCCTATCTTTCCTGAAAGGCATTTCTGCGCTGCTCTGCGGTCTGGGTGCATTAAATACCAGGTAAACGCTTCCAATGACCCGGGCAATGATCCTTCCGCGACGGGGTGGCTATGGCAGCTCAGGCTCTGCCGGGCCGTCGGTGCCCGAGCCAAGGCAGGGGTCTGAGAGGCAACGGGGCAGCGCGGGCCGGGAGGGCAGTCGCGCTCCTCGCTTTTGGGATCATTGCTCCTGTCAATGGCAATTAGTGGTTCGTTAACGCAGTACTGTGCAGGCGGGAGCGTGGCCAACAGGATGGGACCTTAGTTCCTGAAGAAAGAAAGAAAACTGGCCATTTGTTGGAGCCTAATAGCCAGTTTTCCTCTAGCTGGGATGGAGGGCATGAAGCCGTCAGTTTTTAAGCTTTTATCTTTGCGTGGAAAACAAAGATAGGAGTGGGCTTTTCAGAGTCGTGTCTCAGCTTAAAAAGAAAATAAATTAAAGGTAACCCCACAGAAAGAAAACTAGATGCAAAAGAAATAAAAGCCACCGATATTCTTTTCTCAGCCTTACTCCGAGCGTGAGCAAATCACGCCGAATTGAGAAAAAGACAGCGCTTAAAAAAAAAAAAGGCAAAAAATTAACCGAGGAAAACCCATCTCTCACTTCCTAAATAGCTGACAGCCCTCCTGCTTCTTCTCACCTGCCCACAACGAAACAGTTAAAGCCAGAGAAATACTGCGCAGCAGAGCATGGGGCACAAGGAGCACATCCAGACAGGCACGAGTCAGACCAGGGAATGCAGGACGGGGACGGGAAGGGGTCGATGCTCTTCATTGAAATGGTAATTCCAGGGACAGCCAAGGAAGGGACGGAGAGGGAGGGAGAGGGAGCAGAGACCTCCCGACACTCCAAAAAACAAACACCACCCCCCCCGCCCCCATAAATAAAATCAAATAAAATATACACCAATGTAGTCCATGAGGAACTCCGATGACGAATTCACACAAGCGAGAAAGCATTCTGGGATGCCAATGACGACTCGAATGAAAATGAAGAAGAAAATAATAATAAAAAAAAGATGTCCGACCAATGGAGTAAAATAAAATAGGTCACATGGTTAGAAATCATTGGTGCTTCCTAGTATCTAGTAGCAGATTGCTTCCCAAAAACAACAAAAAAAGTTTTTGGTCCTTCTATATATATACATACATGTATATATATTATTATTTTTAAAATGTGTGTGTATATATATATATATGTATATATATTTAGTTGCAACAGTGCTTCTCCGAAAAAAGGTCCATCTATAAATATAATTTTATTTATTTTTATTTTTAAATTTGAGTTCTTTTAAGTTAAAATTCTCCATCTCTCTAGGTATTATTTTTTGAATGGTGTTAACCTGCTGAAGTTTTGCCAGAATGGTGCCTGGCTGCGTCTGGGTTCGGTGAACTCGAAGACCTGGGACTGGGATATGCCATCTGTCACCATGTATTGTCCCTGATTTAATGGATCCTGGGGTGGTGGGTAGGCTGGAGGAACCGACTTGGAGTAGCTCACACCTGCATCGATGATTGGGGGGAAAAAGAAACAGATCAGTCAAAGTGCAATTGGGTCAATAGTCTTTCTTCGTCATGCTATCGCTTCTTACCGCTTAATAACCAGGGTCCCAAACAACAGGGAGACGTGCTAGAGACGGCAGATCTACGGAGGAACGCAGCAGCTGCCTAAACTCTCAGCTCGGAGGCTCCCTACACTAGGCCACGCGTTGAAGATTTGGAAAAGATCCATTACTTTTGTATTGGCAGAGTTTTGCCTGCCCTCATGGAAAAGTCCTGCGTGACCTAACGAGGCACAAACACGCGGCCAGGCCATTCGCAACACCAATGTGGTCAGACGAAGGCACGCAACCGCCTCATTCAACCCGCTCGCAAATTTTGGTGTTTCCAAGCTGGTTGTTACCCTCCCTCCCAGCTGTGCTTGGAAAGGGGTTTCGCCCCAACATGCCGCAGTGACCAGCCCCGAGCAGCCTGACCCCGAGGACCACTCGGCACCGGCTCCTGCGTCAGACCGGAGCAGAGCTGCTTTGGAGGAAGTGCTACGCTGCAGGGACCCGCATCGCTTCAGCGCCATTCTGCCTAAACAAAGGGCAACTCAGTTTTTTCTTTAGGAAAGTTTGTAGGACTTTTCCATAGGGTTCATTTTAAGTTCACCAGTCTGGTTTCAGCCAAAAAACAGCTGCACGCAACGCAGAAAAGGCTGGTTCTGCTCAATCCAAACTGGTAGCAATGGATGGACCCGGCAAGGCTACACTTTCAGGTTCTAGACGGATCATTCCCACGTACGTGAGTCACAGGTGAGGGGATGCTGCCCTTACAGCTTTCCCATGGAAAGGGGGGGCTTCAGCAAGCTGGGACCTACGCAACCCGTTGTGAAGGATGGTGTAGAAAGGGCGGCTCAGGGTGAATGGAAGTGGAACAGAAGGGAGGCAAGTCACCACCGAAGTGTAGACTAGAGGGAGCAGTAACACAGCTACTTCTGTATTTCCTTCCCCGCAACACCACTGATGAGGGATAATCCCTCCTTCAGCCTCGGGGCAGCGTGATCGGCTGGAAACCACCACTCCAGAGAAGGGCAGGAAGCAGGGAGGAGCAGGGCTCTGAAGCAGGTTGCTGTAAGCTCTGGCCATCTCTGGATCCCCTCTGCTGCACGCAGAACTGCTCTTCCTTCTGCGGGGAGGGCAGCCCCGGCCGCAGGACGGGTGGCAAGCTTCGCAAGGGCCATCTCGAGGCCATTGCCTCCCCTGGCTTTAACCGCAGGAGCGAGGCGACTCTACCCAAGTAGATCAGTGTCCTCATCTGGAAAGCGGGATGGCATCACCCACCTACCTCACACGAGGGTTGTGAAGCTAAATTAATTAATGTTTGTAAAACACTTTGAGATCCTCGGCTGGGAAGGTGCTAGAGAAGGCAAAATACGGTGATTAGCACCCAGGTACCACAGCAACGTGTGTAAAAGAAATGCGACTCTTTGCATTCAGTTAGCGGTTCCTACCGACACACAAACACATGCTTTGCGGGACCGGTGCCGGCCGGCCCGGGCACAGGAAGGCTGCACACAGTCGGGTACTTACAGACAAAGGAAAAAGCCTCACAAATTGCACTCACGGAGCTCATCTGACAACTTTTGTATGTTGCCACAGTATAATTCAGGACCTCTTTTAGATACAAAGCTAAGGCTTTAGTATGGCTTTAAGAAAGAAAATTAATTCGCTTCCCCTTGTGACAGAATTTACCAATCAAGGCTTGTTAAAATCCTCAAAAGGTTCAGGGCAAATGGAGATATCATCTTGACTATGTCTAACTGATTTCTCCTCCTTTACAGCAAATACCATCAAATCATGCTGTCCACTGTAGGGAGTAACCAAGACCTTTCTCCTTACGGTGGACAAAAACCACTCCATGATTCATACTTATTGACCTTTAACAAATTCATCACAGTTAATATTTCAAACTTATTTGAAACGAACAACCTGGAGATGTTCTGCATTTGTATCTGCACGCTGGAACAGAGTTATTCATCAGCAAGTTTTCTATTCTGTCTTTCCCAAGCTCCTCTCTCCCAGAGAACGCCTGCAGAGCAGAGCGCAGCCCCAGAGCCCTTGCTGGCCTGGGGTCAAACCCGGAGCAGGGTCAGTTCTAGGACACCTGAGCCAATTTCTGTACCGTCCTTGTTGGCAGGCCCCAACCATCAATTTGCATTTACCACTCTACGTGACTTAAGCCAATGAAGTCCTTACGGGTAGAGCATGGGCTTGAACTCATCTCTGCCCTACCTCTTCCATCCCTTCTACCACTGTCCTGCCCCGAGCTGCCTTGTTGGAAGGCAGGTAAACGTGTGGGCAGCGTAAGCAACTGCTCTGGAGGGCAAACTCTATCCCTGAACCCATACAGGAGCGTAGACATTCTCCTGGAGGCCACCAGCCGTTAGTGCTTTGGCCGCTTTTCCCAGCAGACTGGTGAGGAACTTGAGAATCTATGGGAAGGTTAGGATCTGGTACAGGTCCCCTACACGGCCAGAGTTGGGAAATGTATCTTCTTCTGTCTGGGAAGTGGTTTGGATCTTCGACTGACCCACAGGACCAGGAATTACTTCCAAGGCAAACAGGCCTTGTGCCACCAAGATTACTAACTAATGCTCTACAACACAAAGGAGCCGTGAATCTAAAGGTGCTACTACGGGACATACAGCAATTGTTTCCAGCTTTGGAAGACCTTAAACTCCCATTGCTTTAATGACACGGCCCAACACCTTTTGCATCCCGCGGCTGCAGAGCAGCAGTCAGCCTTGCGATGCGTCCCGTCTGCCACGCTGAGCCACGCTGAGCTCTTTAATGTCTCCAAACCAATTTGTGGAGGGGGAACTGATGTATTTTAATCATGAAACAGAAATGCTAAGAAATCTCCTGGATCAGCAAAATGTTATGCACTTGGAAGGCTGCAGAAGTAGAGAAAGGACAGTCTGGCTGACGTCCACTGACACTGATGGAGTTACGCTGCAAAGAATGTAATCCATAGTCTGTCTTCTCCAAAAGCGAAAAAGGCAGACTCCCCTGGCCAGATCACTAGCAAACCCCATTCAGTTCTTTCCCAAAATAGCCTTTTTGGTCCCAACTCCTGAAAAATGTCTATCCTTGCTCAAAACATACCCACGCACACACTGTCCCTTCCCTCAGTAAAGAAGCTCAGACCCGTATTCTCAGTGTCATTTGCGTGGCCCTGCTCGAGGATGCAGACTGTTGGCATTAACGTCTAGGCTGGATGAACGTCAACAGCTCCTGGCTGGTTCTACTTGAATAAGCCGCCGAAGGTTTGCATAATTATCATATTTATCATATTTATCAATTGGCCTCCATGGCCTGAATGACCAAGACTGTGGATCTCAATGGCATGCATAATTACTGTGTCTTCCGTGGCATGCAAATAAAAACACCGGTGCTCTGGCAAGTCAGGCTGATAATTCCGTAAGAATATATTTTCTTGTGAAACTGTGATACAGCACTTTGCAATAGCTTGAGGTACCCCAAGAATGGCTTTTTTTTTGGACATACCCACATTCTCAACAAGGTGAACACAGGAATTGGCGGGGGGGAGGAGGGAGATTCCCCTCATCTGCACATCTTCAAATCCTGAGAAAGAGCAATTCTGGGAAAAAGTAGGACAGGTTGTATTTTTTCTATTCTGCTCTGAAGTGGTTGGTTCCCTCATCAGACCTCGGGGCCGTTGTACAAAATTGTCTCTTGAGGGATGTTTGTTTTTTTTTTCATATGCAAAGCCATAACTGCCCTGCAATTCAACAGAAAGAAATGAGCAACGCTCTTTCCCGATGCAATTTTGGGCTGCTCGGCGAACAGAATTCAAAGCGCAAAGGGAGAGAATCGATAGGTAAGTAACGATTTCTAGACACAGCTGCGGCGCTGCCTTTCCAAGGCGTAAGAAAGCAGCTCTACGCCAATGACCAGACTTGGAGCTCCTTCTGCTGGTTCATGCATAATTCTGCACTGTAGCAGAGAATACAGGCTGCAGCTGCATAGCAAGAGCGTTCGGCGGGGTGGGGGTTGTGGAAATCTGTTCAGAATGAGAAAAAGAAAACTCCAGGGTTTATAATTTGGCTAGACAAAACTGGTAAAGAGAGATGCTGCGCTGTCAGCTGAAATCATGTCTTTTTTTAGTACTAGGCAACGTCACCGGGAATCTTTTGGGTTTCTCAGCTCAGAAGAAAACAATTAAAAAGATTTAAAGCTGTCTCTTTTTTCCCTTCTTTTTTTCAAAGCATCTCTTCTATTTGAGGTTACAAGACAACTTCAGTAGCACCTGAAGATTTAGGAGCATGCTGTTAACAGGCAATCCACATGGACACGTGCAGACAGAGCCAGTCACAGGATAGCAGGACAGCTACACGAACACTGCGCCTTTCCAGACTTCATACAAAACATAGACAGAATACACTCAGATTTGCCTCTATATAACCATGGAAACTTGCCTTACAAGCTGTTTGTTCCATCCTCAACCTTTAAGACTTCAGTTTATACTTTGATCAGCTTTTTCACAGGCTTTTCTTCTACCTAGCTGTCTAGATATCACGCTGTTCGTTAGCCGGAGTTGAGTGGGAGACAATAAACTATCAACCCCTGCCTTCTCCGCTGGCCGAGGGGAGGCTGCCGGCAGGGAAGGAAGCCGTGCTGCGCTAAGGAACCTTTCATCTCCTCTGATCCCAACAGCAGCTGAGCCAACCTGCATCCTTCAGGAGCCACGCTCAAAAAGCCCATCAATTCCATTTCTTCCTGAATGTTGTAACCCATACACAACGTGGCGTAGCCAGGAACATACCTCAAGAACACTAATTGTTGTAGGGTTGATTACTCCTGCGATAGCAACAAGCTTAAGTTAAAGAAATAAGAAGCAGTAACGGCTGAGCGGGTACAGCCCTTTGCCTTTCTTCAGCACATTTCAACAGAGGATCTCAAAGCACTTCACCACGATTCACTTGGTGGCTCTTATGTTTAGACTTGGCAAACGACGCTGTGTCTGGTATCAGTCCCGTTCCCCGACTGCAGACCTGGATTGTCCAGCTAGAGGTGTGGGCGGCACCTGTGAGCAGGAGACCTCTGCCTCCGACGGCAGTCCTGAGCAGCCGGGGGCTTCATGGCTTCACACTTCCACGCTAAACTACCCACTCAAACTTTGGCATACTGGCCCAGCTCCAGAGGAATTTAAGGAATTTAAGCGGTGCATTAGCCATGGTTTTTTACACAGCCAGGGATTTTACTCAATGGCCTGGCAGAGGCAGATATTGTGAGGAGGACATGCCTTAGCTCTCTTTCCTAACCACTAGCCTAACGTCCCTGGTTTGCAGGAAGAGGGAGGGAAAAGGGCTAACTGGAGCTTGAGAAACACAACAGAGGAGAACAGTGATCTCGTGTCCCGGCTATTCCACAGCCAACCACAGTATCTACAAATACTGAGGTAACTTGACCTTCCCGAGACTATTCATCAAGTCTGTTACTGCAACCTGATGCCATTAGACAAGACATTAAGATAATGATTCCTCATGTGATAAGCAAAAGCTAAGCATGGCAAGATGGAATAAACAGTACTAGGGCTTTATCAATCAAAGCCAGGTGAAAACTAATTTATCCCATCTTGTATTTATACAGCCTCCCTCTCCTCCGGGACTCTGTACACCGATAGCAAAGATCACTCCACCTGTTTTGTTGATAGGAAGAGATCAGTTCATCCATCACTGCCCTGAAACGCAGCCTCTTTGGGTAGCAACTCTGCCCCTTACCTAAAATACCTCACCGAACTGGAAGTGCAGGAGTGTCTGGGCTGACAAACTTATTTCGGTCGGAATCTCAACATGACATTGGCGTCAACATCTTGGCCTTTCAAACCAGGGCCAAGGGAAAACCCAAGAGGCCTGTTTCACATCTCACCAAAAAACTCCGCCGCAGAGTTTGCTCAGAAGCATATGCCCATTGCCGAGTCATCGGTACCATCCTTAGAGGTCTCCCAGCCAAGAATTTATTCATGATTTGCCTTAGCTTGTATATCTGACCGGATCTCGGATGATCCTACTGACTCCAGCTGGGTTACCAATGCCTGGAGCGAGAAGCCATCTCTCTGTGCTATCACCAGTGACACTGGTGCTTGCGGACCCAAAGCACAGAGTGTTTGGGCAAGCCGCAGGTGGGCACTGAATAACGCCTGCGTTTTGGAGGTTTTGGGTAGGGTCTCTATTTTACACGCACAGCGATAAACTCTGTGATTTCTATGAATCTGTGGGGAAATACCACCGAGAACATGATTAGCTCCATTCTTTCACCTACGCTGTGGGAAGCTCTGTGAGAAAAGGGAAGCGACCCTGATTAGCTGAAAATGCAAATGCCCCTCTTTGCTTTAAAGCAGTCGCTCTATGTGTTGCTCAGTCTCAGTCCCCGCGAGGCTATGCCTACATGTGTGAATAGGATGGGGAAACATGTCAGGGCCACATCAATCTTGTCAGCAAGGAAGATGCAATAAAACAGGCTTAAACGCTCAGGAGAACCATGGGAGGTACCTACAGACTCTGTCACCTGGTAAGACCTGTCCTCGCCAGCTGGGTGAAGCCAGCACAAGACCGCTAACGTGCAGCCATCTCATCCTGCTGCGCTGACTCGCTGGGGGACAGCTTGAAGTGCAGAAGTTCGAGAAGTCAAAGAAAAGCTGTTGGGTGTCTGGGGCAGGGTTTTTATGGCATAGTTCGCCATGAGCTCAAGTGATCAGAAAGCAAGAAGTTAGTAGGAGAATTCAGTGGCTCAGAGGGTATTTTACTGCAGGCCAAAGCAGTTCATGCTGGCTGAAGATTTAACCTCTGCTGGGTTTGCACAGCTGGGTATTTATGGGCAGATTTAGTGACAGCATCCTTCTAAGCTCAGGGCTAGGAGTGACTGTGATTGAATATACACTCCCTCCTCCCGCATGTCCCAGACCACCAGGATAAAGACTTGTCTGGGCTGAGGGCATCTGCTTTGGTGAAGCTGTGGCACGGTGCGGAGGAGAACACACAGGGCAGAGAGAAGGGCACGAGGGAGCTGCTCATAGCATGGGGCTGAGGAGCTCCTGGGGTGGGAAACCCTCCCACCTAGCACTAAGGTCACTTCTTTCCACTTGAACAGACATTTCATTTTGCAAAATGGAAATATGAGTGGGAAATGGTGCTTAAAGAATGGGGCGTCCTTCCCGGGCACCGGAACCGCTGATGCCCCTGACACCCTGGCTGACAGCTTCCAGGAACATCAGCAAAAACCCCTTGCGTGTACACGCTGCCCTGCACGGGGACAGACGTAGACAAAGCTGGGGATCAGAAAAGTAACGGAACGTTTCTGAAAGCTGCAAACACGAATTACTGGAGGGGAGATTCAAAGTGGGCAGCAGAACAGAAGCCCTTGATGGACAGAGGCACTAAAGGAGCCTTCTGTTTTCAGACACTTAGAAATGGAAAAAGTACCCTGGCTAATCCTGCGTCTGTGTGAAGGATGGACTGGAGATCCACAAAGGATCCGTTTTCAGGGGAACTTTAGACTTGTTTCCACTGTTTTAGTCAATAACGAGCCCAATTTTGGAACTGCAACTCGCTGCTGACTTAACGTTACAGGGTCAGTGCAGGCAGCAAAGGTCCTCAGTGGCACCTGGACGTCCCTGCAGGGGAGTTGCACACTTGCGTGGCTGTAGCTTAAAAAGGGCTGTGGGGCTTTTTGTTGTTTTTGTAAGTCAAGACAAATAAATTTCTCCGTTACTTTGCTATTTCTAGGAGACACCACACTGAATTCTATTCCCAGTTACCACACTGACATTGAAAGAAGCTAAAGGGCAGTAACCGAGAGGCAAGATCTCGAACAATCAATGCAGAAAGAAAAAAACAACAACAAACAGCCCTTTTCTTTATCTGCTGGTAAGGTGCAGAGCCGACACTACCCATTTACTTTATGTCTAATGGACTTAAAGAAGGCCAAAAATTGGTTTGATGCTGTCTTAAGGCACCTGGTCTAATATCATTACATTTTGCCCAATCCAATAAGTAGTGCAAATCCCAGTATATTGCTGAAATCTGACCTTGCGCATCATTAAATCGCTTTGGAAGGAAGCCTGGCCCTGATGCCTGCACGCGTTTCGGCGCAGACGGGAGCGTTAGGAGGGGGCTGAGCTGTGCCCACAGAGCCCTCATTTTGCGATCAAAAACTTATCAAACCACCGAGAGTTGCGTTCTCTCTGAATCACCTGGATAAAGGTTCCATTAGTTTAAAAAGCAGAGTTTTAAGGTTTCTTCTCCTGCCATCAGCTGATCTCTCGGCCTCTCTCCCTCGCCGGCTGCAGCGAGCAGCAGTTTAAATGCTTCCTTTTCCAACGCACGCCAGCCAGCTCCGGAGTAATACTTCGGGGAGGTGTGGTACAGCAGTGCACGAAGTAAGTGGTGGTTTATACTATTTGAGAAATGTTTTTCTGCTTCACCTCTAACAAAGTTGATTGCGTTTTCCATCTCACCTCCTTCACGGCTTTTCTCTCTTCCTTAAGTATTCCGTGACAGGGAAATTACCATGGTTTCCCATTTAAGAGGTGGAGGGAACGAGTGAGATAATCTAGCAACAAGTCTGTAATAGGCACCCACTGACACGGGAGCAGGGCTCTCGACACGCCAGGTCGAGCTGTTGAGCCGTCAAGCCCTGCTGCAGCCTCTGAGACCTGTCCTGCAAAGTCCGTAAATTTAAACCAATAAATAGAATGCCGTGGAAGTATTCCTGCTCCTAAAGGGCTTCACTGCTTTCCAGGTCTAACCGATGCTCCAAACCCAACTTAAAGGCCCTTCCAAGGCTACTGTCGTGCTGCGGGAGGTGCCTGCAGGCAGCAACCCCCTGGCACAGGCACAGCCCCCTGCCCGCTGCCAGCCCCGAGGGCTGCACCCCGGCCTCAGCAACCAGGCCCGAGTGCCTGCCAAGGGCTTTGGCAAAACAAGTTGTTGGGCATATATGTAAAATGCATACGGTAAGATTCAAAAAATCAGTCACTAAAAGCCAGCTCTCAGGAATTTCCTCCTACCTCCCTCTTCTGAGCAACGCCACCAGCTCCCTGCTCCCGCAGCCTCCTGCCGCCCTTTGGGTCTTGGGCACAAGACAAACCACAGAGTAAGATAACTAAGATGTTTCAGCAAAACATTCAGTGCCGGTACTTAATTTAATTAATCTGAGACTGGGCTATGATTACCAAAACGTAGGACAAAAGAAACAGAGCTGCTAATTTAATGACCCTATTTGCTGTTTTTCAGATTTCATGTCTTAAGCAAAACAACCAGGCTTCACTTCGCTTGATGCTCGGGGTCTGACTGCGTTTCTGTCTGACTCGAGGACTTCATCTCATAAAAACAACTACCAGTGTTACAGCGTAAGCTCGTTCTTCATAAAAGGAATGCTGACTGGTCTTTTAGGAGCTAATTAATTTTACAGTCAGATAAGTCTAAGATAATAGCCCTTCCTTTTTCATCTCAGAGAGAAAGAGAGAGAAAGAGAGAAAACAAGAGAGCAATTGCTGTGTACGAACTAAGTATGGTTAGGCGTATTATATTTGCCAGGATGCAAGTCCAGTGACTTACGTGGGAATGCTGGTAGGCATGCTCAGGCACCTTCGAACTGTGTCGCTTAACAGTACAATTATTAATTAATGCCTCAATTAATTAATAATATAATTAATTGAACAGCAAATAATAATTCAAACTGGTTTTGTCGTGGCCATCATGCAAGCCGGTTTCTCTGATTTCCCAGTTGCCACAGTCTCCGTGGTGCTGCCGTGCTGGGGGATGAGCATGCACGTGGTGAGGGGCGAACCTGCGACACCGAGCTCGTGCCAGCGGCCGCTACTGCCTGACCGACACGTACGCGGTGTAAAACACGCGTCCCTGGGCCCGTTCCTGGGGGTCTGCATACTCTGAGCTTAGCAAATCTGGCCAGGAGAGTTTTTAGAGAACATCTCAGAAGACAACACAGGAAGTCAGCAGAGAGGAGAAGACTAATGACGATGGAGAGACACAGCAAACCAAGGAGTTTACGGTTGGCCTAGCGAACCACTACTGGACCAGCAAAGCCAGTAGACAACAAACAGGTGAGGCAGAAAGCAAAGAGCTCCTTCGACTTTTGCGAAAACCAACCCAATGCCTGCACAGAGCGGGGACGAATCAGCCTGGAACTGACTATAGCCACGAAGTGATGAGTTCTCCCCAAACCCATCTGTAGGCCTAGTTGTGCCACGGTGCTTTGGTAACGAATCCATACGTCTACGACTTCGTGAAGCTTTGGAAAACTTGAAAAATGACCTCGCTGACTTTCCCTCTGTATTTACTATTTCAAAACCTGTAGCTGCAAGAGTTATTGCGACAGATAATTAACGCTGGCCGTTCCGCCAGTTGAGACTCTGTTTAATATCTAGCATGGCATTTATTAGTTGGTCGTAGCCTGCCTGGGTGGGGAAATGTATTAGAGAGATGTAGTATCTTTACTAAGACACTTTATGTCCTAGAGCTGATGCTACTGTGCTGACCTTAAGAAGTTACAGGTAGCCCCAGGAAACACGAGTGTCCCCTTTCCAAAAGCAGGAAAGGGGTAGATCCCTCACCATCTCCAGTATTTTAGCCATCTTTCTTTGCTCATGGGAGACTTTGGGAATTAGCAGAACCCCTACACATCTCCGCACTCACTCCCATTTCAGCCTGAGATAAACAACTGAGATAGATTTCTGCCCCCAGGGACAGCTTCCGGACATCAGACTGGAGACACAAGATCAAATTCATCTCTGGTGAAATTCCACTGGCTTCAACCACATTAGACCAGAGATTAATTTGGCCCACAGATACATTAAGAAAGGATACAAAGCACAAACGGTATTTTATAAAAAAAGAGAAAGGGGAGGGGGAAATTCAAGGGGGACGCTGGATCCTAACCCAGCAGGATTCAGCCCAGCCCGCTCCACCCTCACATCACCAGGCACAGTGCATGTTGCCGGTTACCTTTTTGCTTACTGACTTTCTTTACTGTCATTGCCGCTTGCCGCTTTTGATTTTCAGAAATCTCAAAGCCTGAAAAAGGGAACACGGCAAACACAATTCAGAAGATTGCTTACACAGCCTCTTGTTCTCGTGGGGGCGGGGGGGGGAATGTTCTGCCCGGTTTGGCAAACACAGAACGCCCTAGGTGGCAAAGCGTCACCCAGTGAGCTGTGTGTACGGGCAGGTATTTTAATGAGAAACAATTCTTCCTTGAAAGGACAGGCCTCTATAATCTCACTTGTGCAGGGGCTGTATGAAAAGTAAGATTAGACCCATTATTATTTATACAGTATCGTAAATATGCCCAGTGCTCTACAGCTGAGCGACACAAACTCAGCCCAAACTGACATTGGTTACAGTCAATTTATGGGCGGATGCTGAGGGAAGGGCACGGCTGACAAGTCATTGACTTTGCCGCTCTCCTACCCTGCATGAGACATGCTCAACCAGAGCAGAATGATGCAGCCAGCAGACTCTGAAGTCAGGTGGCCAAAGACTTCCTTCTCCCACAATACCCACGGAGGTCCAGGCTTGAAGCTATGGACAGAATTTGTTTATTAAGGGCCAAAAATAACAGTGACTGAATTGGAGAGAGACCTATTTATGACTATGAGAACAACCAAGGATATTTGAACAAGGCTGAACTGTAATTCTACTACCAAAAAAAATGTGGGTTTCTCCAACAGCTGGGGCTAAATTTAGCATTACCAACAATCTCCTTTGAGATTCATTTCATATTCCTCACCTATCTTTTCATCTTCTTTTACCATCTTCCTTTCTTCTCTGAAAGCTCTAAGCCATCGTAACTTCTCCTCCAGTTTCTTGGCAAAGAATAAGTGCATTTCCTCCGTCTCCTTGTTATGAAGTTTGAAGGCATTCTTCATGCTGACATTGAAGTCATCATCTCTCCCGTCTTCTATATCCACCACTTCATACTTATCCATGTCTATGCGACCTTTGTAATACAGAATATCTCTTCGTATCAGATCCTACAGAGAGAAGAGGAGAGATGGGTTGATCGTGAGATACTTACAGAGCCCGAACTCAGCAGAGAATTCATGGCAGGGCTGAAGAAAAGAAAGATGCAATGGTGAAACCTGGCCAGATTCCTCAAGCCTCCTGCGCTGTTGAATACATTTGTTGCTGGCTAAACAAATAAGGTAAATCATAGGCATAAAAGAACAAAACACAAACCCTCATGCTGTAAAATTTTGCTTGTAGGCAGGAAGAAATGCCTTTGAGTAGGTAACGTACTTCCATCATTTTCCATGATGGGAAGTTCTGTTCCATAGGACGAGAAACCAGAAAATACAGGCCACTGGGCTGATGGGATTCCTGTGCTGCAAACGCGACGCTGTAGAAGCCTAAACCTTGAGAAAGCAGCTCGGGTGTGTTTGGCAGTGCAGAGCGGGTAGTGCAGATCTCTGTTTTCCAAGCACATTCTCAAAGTCAAGGGTGATGGGTCTCTGCCCCTTCTCGGAACCCATTTCCCATTCGTACACAACCCATTGGCGAGAAAATCACCCTGATTCTCAGTTCAAAGGACTCCTAACCTGTCTCTGTCCCATTACGCCCTGGTTTTAACCTCTTGATCCAGCTTAAATTTTCTCTTTTTCCCTCCTTAACGTTTATAACCTTTACAACCAAACCTGTTCATCCTCATCTCCTTTCCAAGTTGATTATTCCTGCCCCTTGTTTTTCAGCAACAGCTCATTTCTCCATGTTGGGAAGGAAAAAGCAAAACGGTCTTCATCATTAATATTTCCTGACTGCTACAAGAACCCCCGTAGCTCCGTGGCTGTCTGACGTGCCCAGCGCACCCTCTGCCCCGTGCCGGCAGCAGCCCTGGGTCTCGGCTACCACCCCCCTACCCCCGCCACCCCACGGAGGGCGCGGGGTCATGGCAGCTGGGAGACAGCGGTAGAAGGCACTAAAAAAAAGTGTTTTGAGCTCTGTTGTATCAACCGCTCAACCACAGATGCGAAATTGTGGATGCTGATAAACCGTAGTAAAAAATAGGTAATTTCCTGCTTTCTTCCTCCCCCTCTTCATACTCACTTTGTACTGCCTTTGCTAGAACTATTCCTGATTTATAGTGGTGTAAGAGGAGCACTGGCCCCACATCTCTATGTCTTTATAGGAACAGATAACAAAAAATGATCATCAGAAAACAGAATGTTGATTATACAGTCGTGGCCACGTAAGGTGATTCAAGTTACAAGGCGCACATTTAAAAAGCCAAATTTAGCAACACGCAATCAAGACTTCCTTCCTCCATCCACTCTCAAAAGCTAATATTTAGACGTATTAAATTAACTTAAAATACTTTTTGATTTTTGAGAGTGCCCTAAAGATAAATGCTATGTCAAAGGATTCATTTAAGAGGAAAAATAAAATCAACGTACAGCATTTATTTACTCAGGTAAGATGCAGTAGTGAGTTTTTTTTAAAGGTAAGCAGTAGGTATTATTTTAAACAAATCATTGATCTCGGAAAATAAATTGTACATCATAATTATTTTAGCAAATTGCTCATGGATATGCCAGACAGTATTAACGATTATGAGACAGGGCACCGTCCAGAAACTCATAGTCTTTAAAACCTGGCTCCTCCCTCTGGAACGCTCTGGCGGGGGTGGGGGGAAGTCCACTAACTATTGTATTGTACAAATATCTTCCTCTAGTGTGTAGGCTTTGAGTAGTGATGCTGTCCAAAACCTAAGAAAAGGATATTTCAGGCTGAATATGCAATAGAAAATCTTTTCTGTTTTGCCCTAACTTGGAAAATTGCTTCTTTCCTCTCCGTCTGCGCGCAGTGAAGTGCTGAGAAAAGCATCACACTAAACCCGTGCAATTAAATCAATACTGCGCACTGTGTTTAAACGCGAGGCTTGGACCAGTTCTTAGAAATAGCGTTTATCTTCACCACATTCTCAAAAAACCTCGGTAACAAATCTCATAGGAAAAAAGATGCGCTCCTTAAATTAGCTGTACCCGCAACCATCCTTCTTCCCGCTGCTGAGGACTTCCACAAGCCCCACCGAACAGCCTGCGCTTGGGAGTGAGACGGGTGAAGTGGGATCAAACGTACTTTTCTATACCATAGTCATCATTATGTAGAGATTTGTTCATAAAAGGTATTACCAGAATAAATAATCACAATCCTCCTCCTCACCTGGCTGAAAACACAAGGCTCTGTGCATTAGCTTTTTTCTGACACATACTAAATACATTCTTTCCCCTCTTATCTCTCCAATTTTGATTTAGAAAACATTACGAGCTATTTTTAATAGCTGATGCTAAGTGAATGCTTTAACAGCTTTGTGCTGTCATTATACTTCCCGAGGATGACACGTGGGGTTTGGACGTGCCTGTCTGAACTGCTCCATGCATCTCCCCTCCAGGGCTGGAGCAGGAACAATCGCTGCCTCCCGCGAGGCTTCTGCAGCACCTTTTAGAGGCTCCTGTGTTTTGCAGGTGTTGCTGAGTATCGGATGTGAAGATAACGGTGTTGCCTAGGAGTTACTGAAGGAGCGACGAGGAGATAATGGAATCATACAAGCGCTTTTGGAAATAAAACGGCCCCACAGAATATTATTGCTGGCGAGAACGCAATAGTGGGAAAGCACAAGCTCAGCTACTGGGACTGCAGAAAACACACGGAGAAGAAACACCGTGTTTTCGTCCGAGCGTTGAGCGAGCACGTGGGCGATCGAGGGAAAGCCGACAAGCGCAAAGCTCCCGCCTGCCACTCGTACTTTCATTTTGAGAAGAAACTTCAGTAACGACTCCAGAAGCAATGAATCCTCTTTTCTCCCATGGCCCTCCCAGAGCTCCCAGCCTCCAGCCTGGCAGGAACCTTCTGTGGAGAAACAGCCCCTGGGGTGGGGGGGGGACCCAGAGGAGAGAAAGGTGCTGACACGGGGGGAGAGGAAACCAGTCAAAGAGGCACAGAGAGGTGAAGAGCTCAGAGCAGGTCCACGCCTGACGTTACCCGACAACCCAACAATGCGTTTCCTTCGTAACTCCACAAAAGAAGGACCATTCCCTGCCCGCTGACCATAAACTCCGGCACTGACACCCCAAGTTTTTAAGAGACCCCGTATTTTTCCCAGAGCGGTAGAGCACATAAACAGCTCAGTGACTAGCACGGCTCTGCACGTGGAAGACATGTTGTGCACACCTGAGTTTGAGAAAGTTCAGTCCATGTGGCCGATTAATCACTGTAACTAACATTAATGGCATTTTTAATGGGTCAGGCATTTCCTACTACCACTTATCCTTTCTTCCCCTCTTCTTGCCAACACAAAATAAATGGATATTACTTCCTAACTAACTGATGAAATTTTAACACCCGTAGTATGGGAAACATAATAATTATTTGATCCGCGGATACTTTATCACATATGTTCCTACACTTCTTAAAGAATAACATATACTACTTAACTCCTTAGCAAAGCATGGGCAAATGCACTTGGCTTAGACTTTAATTGATTTGGATAAAATTTAGGAATTCATCTGGGCTACCCTCAGAGATGTACAGCCAAAGGAGCTTTTTATGCACGTGGACAAGAAAATAAAAATTAAAAAAAATAATAAAATAAACCATGCAGGCAATGGAAGCAATGCGGCTTTGTGCGTTTTGCGGAAGAGGCAGCAGAAAGCCGGCAGCGGTGCTGGGAAATGAACCTTGTTGCTCCGAACACCGTTTCCGTCGAGCGCAGGACTGTCTTTCCTCGAGCACGTAAAGCTGAATCAAACCAGCACACACACGATAAAGGAAGGCAGAGCTGCGGCTGCGGGTGAAAATGGATTGTTTAAACAGAGCGGTGCAAGTACTACCTGTCAGAAAGGCAAAGCAAATACGTACACACCAAATGGAGATTTATCAGCTACAGAAGCAGCCGCGCTGTCGAGAGGAGCTCAGGCTCAGCGAGGGCAGGAACAGCAGCCGGGACAGGCTGCTCCTATTACTCCTGATTACCCCAGGGATAACATACGAGAGAATTAGGAAAAAAATATTAAGCTATAGAATTTACCTTTCTTTATATGCTGGCTCTATTAGTGCAGTGTTATATATTATCCTGTCCATAGGTAAGCCAGGATGACGCCTACCTGGTTTACACTGTCCAGTTTTGAAAGTCATACAAAATTATTTTTTGTAGTTAAATCAGCTAAGAAAATATAAGAAGACAAAAAAAAAAGACTCTCAAAACCCAATCAACGGGGAAAGACCAAAGAAACTGAGTGGTTTAATCTGGAAAGGACATAAATAAAAGGGAATGTGCTATTGGTATTCCAATATGTGAAAGCTGCTTCTCTTCTACGGAGGCTGGTGATCAATTCCTCTCCATTTTGATTGTGGCTTGGCTTAATTTACCACAAGGGAGAATAGGATTAGATACTTGAAAAAAAATTCTTTCTAGCTATAAGAGTAGTTAAACACTAGAACAGACAAAATTGGGAAGTCTTGGGACAGCATTCCTTGGAGATTTTCAAAAATAAGGTTAGACAAACATCCATCAGAGATGATCTGAGCATACTTAATCCTGCGGAGGGAAGAGCTGATCTCCTGGGGTCCAGCTCTGCGTTTTGATGCTGTCTAAGAGAAAGGTGACAGGCGGAGGAGGAAAGGGGCCGGGAGCAGGCAGGATTAGCGCGGACTCGCTGGGAGAAGCCCCAGGGCGCAGAGCAGGAGCGCGAGGACCAGGAGCGGTGACAAACCTGTGGTCTCTGCAGACAGCATCCCCATCGCACTGCACGGCTCTTAAGGAAATGGATGCATCTAGGTCATTTGCACTTATTTGTCTAAATACGATCTTTTTTTACCCTACAGCTTCTACGATTTCCTTTTCTTTCCCTAGCCGAGGTTAATTAAGCTCTTCTGAATAACGCTCTGCAGTCTGTTCACGTAACACGTACTCAGGATTCACAAGGAAAAGATGAAGCCAGAAAAAAGTATTTGATGGGAGCACAAAACAAAGTTTTGACACATTACGTAAACCTACCACAATTCTGCTTCTCTGCTTTGCTTTGTCGGAGGTTTACAGCTGAAGTGCTTGTGCCTGAGGTAGTGGCCGCGCTCAGGGGGACGGACCTCTCTGTGTGACCTGCTCGGGCCATTTTCTCCTGCTCTCACCATGACTTAAATCTCTCCCTTTCACCGACCCCGCTCTGCAGGGGGGAGGTGACTTTCTCTAGCTGCGCTTGAAAGAAAGAAAAAGCTCATTTGTGACCATCATGAGGAAACCAAGGCTGGCCTTTTACTGGAAAACCTGAAGATCTGATGTTGGGATGTGGCTTCCACAATGAATTCTGCACCTATCCCCAGATCATCGCTGGGGATATAGGTAGCTGCAGAAAGGATTGCACCTGTACATCAGACTGTTCAGCAACTCTTATTATTGAATTGACTTCTCCTTGTCTTTAGCACTGCTTTGTCCTCCTGCTCTCTCGCTTTCATCAATCGCTGCTACTCTGCCAGGAGTACCCCAGGCCACAGCTCCGTGTGCCGTGTCCCTGCGCGCTGTGCTTGTGTCACACCCCCCCGTGACGCTGCAGAGGAAATACAATATTAATCACAAGGAGGGCAATCTGCCTCTGCAGCCCATTGCCAGGGCAAATGCCATTAGAACTAAAAGCTATTCAGTGGCTTAAGCAGCACATAGCACACGAGGAGGAAATTTTCCCCTCCATCAGAGGGCACAGGGAAGCGCTAGGGATGAGCTGGCCCGGTGCGTGTCCCAGGTAATTTGTTCCTGGGAGCTCTGCGTGCGCCTTCTTCATGTATTTCAGAAACTCCTCCTATTTATTCCTTAGTGGGTGGTGTGCAAGGATGGATGGGGAGATAATAAGCCAGGGTTATGATTTTAGGATGGCACATTTTTTTCAAGTGCTATGGTTTATTCTATGCTCGGTCACACTCTACTTCTCATGCGTAAAACAAATCATCTGTAAAACACAAGTGGAGAAAGAGCCATTTCCAGCCATGAGTCATTAGATCCCTCTTCTGAGCTGACAATATAAAAGATGCCAACCACAGAACGATCCGTTACAAGTTTCTCATCGCGCACGTGGGTTATTGGTCCTCCTGGTTATCAAAATCCTGCATATTCCAATGGCAAAGTGGTCTCAAAATGCCTTGGGGAGGAATGATGCACTCTGAGTACATAGATACAGTCAGGTCTTCTGAGCGCAGCTCCCCAGGCCGGCAGGGACTGGCCACGGGCCTTGGGGTGACGAGATTCCTCCCTCCATCCCTCCCCATCTCTATAATGGGATAATGATATTTGCTTAATTTACAGGGCAACTGGGAGCTGTAAATAAGTAATCAGTGAAAAGACACATTGAAATCCTTTAATGGCGGATCTTTAACAGCTCAGAGCCTTGCAAGACTAGCTTAGCGTTACACACGCATCGGGATTCGGAGCCGGCAGAGCCCAGGGAGGCAGAGGGGGGGCTGGGCAGGCAGCAGAGGCAGCCACGGGTGGCAGAGGCAGCAGCGCACAGAGCCCCCGTCCCTCCTGCGAGGCAAAGGGTGGCCCGAGTAACATGCAAGAGGGTGGCTCTTCCACAGGGGATCATCACTCCGTCCCCACCACAGCTTTACAGATCACCCCAGTAAAGGTCTTCTGAGCTATTTTCCTCTTGCGCTGAGCTTGGGTGACAGCGCGAAGTCACAGGAGGGGTTGCTCCCCTCACTCTTCCCTACCCGAGATGATGGCTTGGAGTCAGGAGTGTCGCCGGTGAAGCAACAGTCCTCGCAAGCGCTCATGGGGCTGGAAGGCCAAGAATATTACACCGCGTACACACAGATAAAGCAAAGCCAGGGCTTGCCTGAAACGACAAATAATTGAAACGCAACACAGACAAGGCAGCAAGGCAGTAGCACGCTCGGTGCAAAAAGCAGCAATCCCTGCAGAGTACTCTGGCCCAGCAGATGACGTGTTCTTCAGGTATCAAAGGAGAATGAGGATCCAAGGATGAGGCTGAAGAGAGACCCACCTACAGGCAAGCTCTACAACTTGCTGCAGAGTTGATGTCGAAACAGCTGATGAACAGTGAATATTTAATGCTGAAATTGGGAAAGACTAAAGCAGGGACCATAATAACTGCACCCAGACATCAACCCACAATTTGGAAAAGGCCGAGTCGTCTTTTGCACTAAGGTGTGCGTCTCGGACCCCTCTCTGATGATTTCTCGTTGGCCCGGGCAGTGACTGCAGAGCAGAATGGAAGAAGCAGAGGGAGCGAACAGAGTTTTTCAACTTGTTCCTGAGATTTGTCCTGATTTGCCTGCCTGCCTGCTCTCTGTCTTCACTCCGCCCAGCCTGCCGTGAGCAATGAGAGCGTGGCACGCTGCCACTTTGCCGTGTCTTTGGGTATCTTTAGTCAGAAGGGCTTTCAACGTTCTTTGCCTTTTTAAAAAAAGATTCAGAGCCTACATTTTTAAAATCTAATTTACCTTAAAGCGACCCTTTGAAGAAAGCAGCCCAGCCTGCTTTTCATGAACACGGTTTTCCGTAGCTTTTGTTCATTTAACTTAACCCTACTGCGGGCTGATTTTTAAGACAGGACAGTTACGTGCCATTCCCATCGCCCTCCCCCGAGCTGAGCCCATTGCAGAACTGGGCCTCCCTTCTCTCCAAATGAGACCCTACAACTCAACGAACCCTTTTGAGTGTTTCTGTCCTAAATATTCTTGATATCAGAAAATAAATCTAAGCCCTGCTAAGCGGCTGGATGCCAGTGACTGTGAGCTTTGCCATCGCCCTGTCGGACACAGCGGTTTGGGCCGAGCCAGCCTTTAGCAGCAGGGAATGGGGTCTGCACAGCGCAACCCGGACACACAATGAGGGCTGGATCGCATTAGAAACAGGGGGATGTACCACCACCTCCCCCCCACAACCTCGGCCACTCGCTTCCTACCGCAGACTGCCTAGGATGGGCCAAATTGTTTGTTACACCTTTCCCCAGGGGCTGCCATGGGAAGAGGAGCCGAAATCTCTGCGATATCGGTTTACGTAACTCCTCTTGCACAAGGACAGCTGTGCTGGGGAGGTCGGCAGATTCCTGCCAAATTATTCAGCAGTGTCTGTCTCCTGAGTTTGGAAAGAGACGTTTGATTCATCCTTGCCAGCTCCACGAAGCTGCAGTGTGGGATCCGAGTGGGGGAGGACTGGAGCCGAAAGCATTTATGTGGAAATGCTATTTTCGTTCAATGTATTTAGTGGAGCATCAGTGGCATTTTGATGCCTTGTTCCACCTCAAGCCCAGTCACATTGGCTGCGAAGCAGCGAGACGAGGGTGAGTGCGTTTCCAAAGAACTAATAACAGGAAGAGACGGGAAACCCTTCTGCAGACACGTCACTTGGCTTTTCTGGCCTCTCCAGTTTGCTCCCAGGGGCTTAAAATTGTGCTGCTGAAAGGCCACAGCAGGAGGAGAGTTAGATTTTCAGCTCTTGAGGTTTCGCTTGTGGGCCAAATTTACACCCACTGCAATTACAGGAGCGATAAATTAAGCACAGAGTACATTGTATAGCATCTTGCATATCTGTATGGCTACATGAGTAGGCTAAACCTGTTCCCTGACCAGAAAAGCAAACACAGCCTGTGAAGGACTCTAAATTCAGCCCTTTCTGGATTTTACCATTGAATTAGCAACTAACAATCTAAAGCCTTCTCCTGCCCTCCTCCAGCTGGCTCCTCTGGCTGACCCTGATGTTTTTCTCCCTACACCTCCTGTGTCCCAGAGACCTCTCTGGAGTCCGCTCTTCCCTCTTTGCTGTTGCTCACCAAGTGGTGGAAAGGCAGCTCCTGCCTCCCCGACTCAGCAGAAGGGCTGCAGGTCGCTGCTTCGGTCAGTGCAGCCCATTAGCACAATCATAGCATCACAGAATGGTTTGGGTGGGAAGGGACCTTAAAGCCCCCTCAGTGCCACCCCCTGCCCTGGGCAGGGACACCTCCCACCAGCCCAGGTTGCTCCAAGCCCCGTCCAACCTGGCCTTGAACCCCTCCAGGGATGGGGCAGCCACAGCTTCTCTGGGCACCCTGGGCCAGGGGCTCACCACCCTCAGAGGGAAAAATTTCTTCCTGAAGAGAAATCCTGCTGAAAAACTGCGCTCTCAGGGCACGTAACTGGAATGTGCGCATCCCTGCAAAAGAGCCACCGAACAAATGCATTCAGGGCTATATTGACTATTAAAGGGATTTTTTTTCTTTTCTTGAATATGTCGTATCTGAAAGCTAAAGTGCTTTTTCATAACTGTTTTTAATATATATCCTGTCAATTGCTGGAATTCATCCTTCGTGTTCAGCTCCCTGCTAGCCCAGGGGCCCGACAGGAGGACCAGACCTCCTCGCCACGCTCTACGGCGGCCCACAGAAACCTCTTGTCTGCAGACAGCACCGACTGATCAGCTGGGCATGAACGCGGGGCCACGTCAGCGGGGCTGTGGAAACACTGCTCCTTAAAAACTTCACCTCACGCTTTGCTTTGGGGCTGTGACCAGGCCGGTGTGTTTTCTTTGGTCGTCGTCATGCCCATCTCCCGCTGTCTCGCCGGCTCCCACAGCAGCCCTGCCCGCCAGCGCAGCACGCCGCCGAGCTGCTGCCTGAACCCAGGCAAACGCAGCCTGACCCATTTTCCCACCCTGCTGCGGGCTGGACCCGGGCCTGACCCAAACCATGGCATTTCATGGAGATCTGCGTTACTGGGAGGAAAAGAGAAGGGGTGGGAGGTGCTGCAAAAGTCAAACAGTGTTCCTTGTGGGTCAAAAAACCACTTGAATTAATAAGAATTGTCCCAGTGCTGCTCTGTGTTTGCAAACAAGATTTTCGGCTAGCCCTGTGAGACCTATTTAGCCTGCAATAAAAGCAGGGCCGTTGTTTTGGTGCAAAGATTACTTCAATGTTTTTTAACAGAAGCGATACGGGAACTAGACCTTCATACACTAAAAGGGCTCAGAAATGTCTCTTTTATCTCCCCATTTGGAAACTTGAACTGCAATGGAGTTTGACAGGATTATTTTATTTACTCTCTCTCCTATAGCGCAGCTATTTCTGGCTGACTGTCTGGCTATTGCTATTACACTAGTCTCATTTTGCTTCTCATCCGACCTGCTTTGCTGCGAGAGCTCAGGGGAAGACAGCAATAGCAATAAAGCGCAAGCTGGAGTTTGCATTGCCTCTTGATTACAAGAGATAACATAAAAAGTGCAAATGAAAACTAAATGCGTTTCATGCAGTCGCTGATCTTTCTGCGCTGTCAGAAAACACTAAACACGGAGTCCCATCAAGGGCTGTTCGACTATTGGCGAAAGAAAAGTGTAACTCGGTGCAGAAACTCTGTTAACCCTTCATACTGCCACTTCCAGCCTAGTGCCACAGCGCTCTCAAGCCCGTTGGGGAAATCCAAACTATTAACCCAGAACAGAAAAAAAGAAGATCCTCAACTCTTCCATGATCGGCACCTCGAGCGTCCCCCAACATAACAAGCTGTGATCATAATTAATGCTGTGTGTCACGGTCCTGGATGTTAAGTACTATGATTTGCAAATGTGAAGCATCTCTGTGTCAAACTCTCTCAAGTTCAGGCTGGGAAGAAAAGTAGACCCTGTGCCTTTAAGGCAACATCTTTTAATGCTACCATCATCAAGGATTGACTTCATTTCTTGGTAATTATGGGTAGCATACTGGAATATGTATTTTTCTTTCCTGATTATAGACATATGGTAACTCAAACCCAGGCCAGTGCTTGCTTCCTACACAGTTTATTCCCTTCTTCCTTTCCAAAAGGCATTTTTGCATTAGGGTAACCAACCGCCAGCCTCTTCCGAAGGCAGCACCACTCTGTCCTCACGCACACTCCAACGTCCCAACCTCTGCTTCAGGAAACCCAGGCAGAACATTCATGAGGAGAGTTTTGACATTAATCCCAATAGCTGAAAGTTACCCAGCTTTGCGAAGAAAATCTAAATCGTGAGCTCTCCCGGTGGCTCTTTGTCAGGAAGTGTAGACACCCAAACTAACTCCGTGCTCCCCTTTTGACACAGGCTCTGGAAGTATTCCGCAACACCTACCTACACGCCCTGGTATCGCGCTATTCAGTTGATTGAGCACTGAAACGGTTGACACAGCCATTTCATCTGATTAATCTTCTCACTTCCTAGCACCAGAAAATAATTCAGTGGCGATATTAAGAAGTGACCAGTGCTGTCTCTTATGGCACAATCTCAGCCAAGGAGATTTATCTGTAAAGCTCGGAAACCAATTTTGTTTGTGAAATTTTTCCCACACAAGTTGCTTTGCGAGATGTTTGCCAGAAATGAAAGCTGGCTGCCACAGTGGCAGCGCCTCCACCTGCTGCTACTGCTCTTGTTCATGCAGCCCTCGTAGGTCTTACTGCAAGTTTCCTGCTTGGAAGCAAGACTCAAATATACCCATACTGGCGGAGATAACATCTGTCAAGCACATTTGAATGCAGGCCTTTATAATCACTCATTTTCACAAACTAGGGCTCTGTCTGAAGTCCCGTCAGTTATCCAAGACGTGATGGTCATGGAAATGTGTTCGGGATTTCTCAGTCTGAGGCAGTGGAATTTGTACTGGCAACCAGGGAAGGGTCTGAGCTTTGCCGCTGGATCCGACCAGTGCCATCACTCCTATCCTGACAGCTCAATTACATTAATCACTAGTTCATTATAGTCGTATTAATACAGTCATACAGTTCCATATAGTCATATTACTGATTAACGTCCTGCTCTTTGCATGCGAACAAACCATCCACCAGGTAATCACCCAGCTGCCCATACGCCCATTTGCAACGACAGCCCCTTGGCTCGGCTCACATTGCAAAAGCCCTCGGAAAAATCCTAGGAGATGCAGCCAGTGGGAAGACAACAAGGAGGCTGACGTTCAAGGAGCTGCTCCCACGGGCAGCTCTCAGTCCATCCCACCCATCTGCTGAGCAGCAGATCACCTTTTCAAGACAAGTGAGCAATAGGACACAAGGGGGTGATTCCAACCCGCGGAGATCCGTGGACACCCATGAATTTCAAAAGGCCAGGCAGATGCCGAAACCTTGCTTGAAATGTTTGGGAACAACTAATAAAGATGGCTGGCCTGGCATTACTGATGGTCTTCTGCAGGCGTATCAAGCAGGGGAGCAAGTGGGTGATAATCTCAAGAAGAATCACCCTGAGAGTTATCCTCCCTCCCAGAAATGTCTTGGCCAGATGTTCAACAAAAAAAGGCCCTGTAACCTTGAAACATTTTCAGACATCATCAGAAAGGGATGGCAAAGCTCCTGGAAAGCAGGCCACATTCAAAGCAAACAGGGTTTACTTGGAAATATGTGAACTGCTGCTGAAAGCAGATAGCTGGATACTGAAATACCACCAGAGCCAACAGGCCTTACTCCTCGGGCACAGGCAACACCGGCCAGATCAGCAGGAAGAAGAAACATGGCAGTTCTTGGTAGCACACGATAGGAGCCCTGCTAAAACCTTCCTAGGCCGTCTGCCTGTAAAGCTGATGGACCAGACCTGATCCAACAGATGAATGGTAGAAACAAAGATGGTCTTTGAGAATATGGACTTTGCCTTGTCTGTAGAGCCAGACAAAGGACACGGAGCAGCTGAGCTGGACCAGTCTTCGCTGTTTACCAGCTGATAGCAAAACCGCTAAGAAGAAATCTAAACTTAAGCAGGGGTGAGGGGACGTTACTTTGCACACAGTGCTCACCTTAAATAATGGGTACTAAACGAGTGGTTACCTTGGCTACAGGCAGAATTTTTTAACGCTCTGCCTGGGCTCAGCAGCCATAGAGCCTGCCCAGAGCACCAGCAGCTTGTAACGGAGATGCAAACAAGGGCTGCGGCGTGTATGCAGCAGCGTGCTCTCTGGGAACGGATGAATCCAGTCCATCGGCTGGCTGGGAGCAGAAGGCTGCTGACAGTTTTGCAGCAAAAGAAAATGTGTCTCTCACCAGCACTTTTCCAGATATTGCAGGAATTCACGTACCATCTTCCTGGACCTAACATGCATCTACCGGTGCCAGCAAACGCCACTAAGGCCTCACCTTAGCCTACCGGGGTGAAGCTGATTCCAGCCAGTTTTGCCACATAGAAATTATTTCATCTTGCGCTGCACAAAGCAGCGAGCAGGAATCTGACAGTCTTTGTAACGTGAGCCCACTGTGGAACAAGTTTTGCAGACAACGGAGTTCAAAGGGAATGACAGAGAATACCAACAGCCACAACTGTCACAGAGCTTATGATATCGAACTCTATCTGTTCCATCAGAAACTCGTGTATCGGTACCTGTCAAACCACAGAATCCATATGCTCGAGGACTCAAGAGCACGGAGCTCGTGCAGCTGCAAACATCTACCAGGGAGGCAACAGGTAACGAAGGTGAGGATGACATGCAGGTAACTGCAGTGAAGATCTGGAGGAGTGGGAGATCTTGTTTGAAATATGTGCTTGTTTTCTAGAGCCTCTCGGGATGTCTGGCATGCTTTCATCAAACTAAAGTATCTGTGACATATTTAAATAAGGGATGAGTTTTAGTTCCTTATTTCTATTAAAAATCACTTTTGACCAATAAAGAGGTAAAACTCAACCATTATAATTCAAAAATAAATGTATTCGCAAATAGACTGTGTCATGATTAAGGATGTATCATACCGACTGATTTATTATATCTGAACAAAACCCACCCATGCAGAAGTTTTTCTGAAGAGGAAGATTCACTGAGATGTGCTATCGGAAGCGGTACCAAAGCTGAAAATTTTGATCAGGGTCATTGACTAAACAAACCTCATGCAAAACAACATAGATCAGGTTGTCCATGACTTTTCTCCTTGCCTGCGTCCGGAATAAGAGGGGTGCTGTTCCATCTGCTGCTTTGGCAACCTCTAAAGAACTTAGTTCTCCCTGGACACAAGGCAGAGGAGCTGGCAGTCCTGGACCAGTCTGAACTCTGAGACCTTCTGGACATCTCAAACTTTCCCTTCTGGACTCAGACAACTCCAATTCCCTGGGGGTTTGCTCAAGTGGGACATGAAAGCACGTTGCAAGCTCACACCACTCTCAAGCACTTTAATTCCCATGCCTGGCACCAGGCTGTGCTGCAGATGACCCCAGGACACGGTGCTCTGCCCACCTCTGGCCAGGCAGAGCTGGAGCACCAGCACCCTCACAGACCTGCTGCCTTCTCCCTGCTCTTGGGGATGTGTGGGTCACATTTTGCCTACCTAAAGCACAGGGCAAAGAAGGCTGGCCCAAGCTTCCCACACCTTGATAGAAATGGTGCTTCCCTAAGAAAGCCCTGGGATATAGCGCTCTGGCTCTAAAGCAGAGGTTCTCCTGCTAGACTGTTGCCTGTTGGCATCTGTAACAGCAAAGCCCGACACGACGGTCAAGACAACACAGGCTATAAATCATTCAGATTTATTTTATATAGGATGCGTGATCCCAAAATGGAAGCTAACATTCCTCTGAATTCCATAACTCAGACAATTTTTCTTAACAATGTTCAAGGAAAACATTACCAAGACGGCAGAGTCCCACTGTAACCCCATCTCCCCTCCTACCCCAACACTCTGCAGAACAACTGCAGTTTGATGCTGGAAAAAGAGATGCAGGAGGAGAACCTACAATGATATGAACCATGACATCGGACTCACCAGATGAGTTGCCACCCTGTCACCTTAAACGTGAGTGGGGACACTGTCCCACAAGACCTCAGTTAGTGGCAGAAGAGCCTGCCGGATCCTGACATGGAGCCAATCTCTCTGCCAGGAAGACCCAGACCACTGTCCTGTCTCCGAGATGGCTAAAATCTGTGGGGCGTTTTCCCGGGAAGGCATCCCTTATGCGGCACTGCCACACACCCCCCCGCAAAACACCTTTTGAATACATGAGGGAAGAGGACAGTGTCACACTAACACTCTTTGCATACTGATACAACCTTTTGAGCCCCAGCAGCCTGCTGTGCATTGCTGATCGCTCTCTGCTCATACTGATGACCACGGAAAACCCAGCTCTGATTTTTCCAGGAGTTAAGGGAACGCTCGATACCTCTCTGGATCAGACCCAGTGCAAGCCAGACTGAATGCTACCTTATGAATCAGAAATTCAGGGTCACAATCAAAGTGTAGGAGGTCAAGATTAAAAACTAAACCCAGCTGCGTACTTCCAGACTCATTTTGACAGTTCTCTGAACATGTGACTTTGTTATTGTTGCTCTGTGGTTATTCTTTTTTTTCTTTTTTTTTTTTTTTTTTGTACAGAGAGAGGAAAGAAGTAAAAGGCACAGCAACGAGGAGGGGAAAAATAAGCACACGCATTCCAGAAGGCAAAATTTCAGTCAACCATGACTCAGGAGAAGAAAGTGCCACCCACTGAACTGTACAGGCCGCAGCTCCGCGTCCCGCAGCAGCGGGCAGTGATGCCGCGGTGAGTCAGGAGCCACCCACGCTCCCACCCACGCCGCTTCCTGCGGCAGCAGGGCACTCCTCGGAGGGCTGCCACCCAGCGCGCGTCTCGCTCAACCTTTCCTTAGCACATGAGATGTGACAGGGACACAGCCCTGGTGCGCTTGGCCGGAGACGTCGGCAGCTCGCCCTCGCTCCCACTTGAGGTGCGGCCAGGGGACTCCCTCTGCACAGTTACCTGGATGGCTGCAGTGAAAACATCACTGAATCCCGGTCTGTCAGAAGACAGAGGCACCCAGGACTGGTGAGCTCTGTCACTTCACTTCAAACAGCTGTGACACTAATGACCTGGGATCACCTTAGTGGGACTACAGCAACACAGCTATGCTGCCACTGCTCAGCACAGCTGCTCCGAAACACAGCTCACCTGCTGCCATTAATCATAGAATCATAGAATCATAGAATCGCTGAGGTTGGAAGGGACCTTCAAGACCATCAAGTCCAACCATTAACCCACCCGGACAAAAACCACTTCCAAACCATGTCCCTAAGCACCACATCTGCCCTTTTTTTAAACACCTCCAGGGATGGTGAATCCACCACCTCCCTGGGCAGCCTGTTCCAATGTTTAATAACCCTCTCAGTGAAAAAAGGTTTCCTAATATCCAATCTAAACCTCCCCTGACATAACTTGAACCCGTTTCCTCTTGTCCTATCACTTGTCCCCAGGGAGAAGAGGTCAGCCCCCATCTCCCTACACCCTCCTTTCAGGTAGTTGTAGAGGGTGAGAAGGTCTCCCCTCAGCCTCCTCTTCTCCAGGCTGAACAACCCCAGTTCCCTCAGTCGTTCCTCATAAGGTTTGTCCTCCAGATCCCTCACCAGCTTCTCTGGACACGCTCCAACACCTCAGTGTCCTTCTTGTAGTGAGGGGCCCAAAACTGAACACAGTGCTCGAGGTGGGGCCTCACCAGTGCCGAGTCCAGGGGGATGATCACTTCCCTAGTCCGGCTCACCACTCTATTCCTCATACAGGCCAGGATGCTGTTGGCCTTCTTGGCCACCTGGGCACACTGCTGGCTCATATTCAGCCGGCCGTCCACCAACACCCCCAGGTCCTTTTCCGCGGGGCAGCTCTCCAGCCACTCTGCCCCCGGCCTGTGGTGTTCATGGGGTTGTTGTGACCCAAGTGCAGGACCCGGCACTTGGCCTTGGTGAACCTCACACCATTGGCCTCAGCCCATGGATCCAGCCTGTCCACATCCCTCTGCAGAGCCAAACGCCACAACACATTAGCATCGGTATTCTTCACTGCCCTCCTCTACCTTCAGAACGGGTTTCATGGCAGAGATCTGCCCTATAAAATCCAGCACAGCACCTACAGGAGGATGAAGCTTAAAATAATGCATTTCACCAAGTGACAGCAGATATACCTGCTACGGACCAGGCTGCCGCCTGGTATTTCTTGGAGAGGCAACGATGGTCATTTTAATGCAGTAATTGAGTTGCCTGCCCAAGAGCCAGGCTTCATAGTTCATATAGAAATTCTAGGGCTATCTAATCCCAGATCATACACTGCAGCCAAAACCCAAAAGTGGAAGGGAGGCAATGAGCCAAACAAGGGGCACATGAGAAAAAGGCATGAAACGAACACGTGGAGGCTGGATTTGCTACGAGCGTCAAAATCCCGCTATCACGGTATACTCACCATCCTGTGATTCAGTATTTCTAGCCTGTGGACTGCCCTTCCTCAGTGCAATCCACATCCTCTTCTGCACGTGTAGCAAACAGCCACCTTGCCCTAAAACCCACTTTGGACTGGAAAGCCTGTCTGCAGCACGTCCTCAGCCGTGCTGCTTTCTCCCTGCATGTCCTTACCTTCTTGCAGAGAACCATCTGGTGATCAAAGAGAAAGAAAACACGCTGCTGGTTCCGTCCATAAGGCTGGTAAATCCAGGACATCTCTCCCGTGTAGATCAACTCTGAGCTGCGGTCCAAGATATCGTCTCCCTAGAGGGCACAGAGAACGAGGCCGAGTGAACCGCCGCTCCCAGCCAGGGCACAGGGTACGTTTCTCTTTGCAGGACGGGGAGGAGCAATAGTTAAATAAGATTTTGGCCCTTCTGCAGCTCTCTGCACCTGACTTCAGACCAGAAACTGGAGATAGGGGATAATTCTGAAGGAAGGGAAACAACTGAAATAAGCGTGGACACTCCAAGCACGGTCATCACGGTTCACATTGCTGGGAGGAATGAGCTGCTCCAGACACTGTCCCTGCCCCCTCTTTCCAGGTACCCCCAGACCCTGGATCTTGCTGCAGGTGCTAGTGGCATCCTGACAGTGAAGCCCCTTCCTCCTGCCCACGACAGAGCCACTTTGTATTCAGGGTAACAAGTTCCCTGGCACCCCCTCCCTTTGAAACAGCATCCTAAAGCACATCTCCTCCCGAAATCTCCGGCCAGCCACCAGAGTCAGCTACACTGGCTATCAATTCCCCCACCCGGGAGGCTGCCAAAACTCACCCCTCCAGATTGTTGCCTCTCTTCCCACTCATTCAGGCAATTACAATCCCTTCTCCCGTAGCTCATTAGGGCTCCCTATCTCCAAAAAACTGTCAGGACCACCCCGGCTCCTCTGGCAGCCTCCCTCCGCACCCCCCCGGCTGGCAGGGCCTCCCCGGCTGGCTGCCAGAATACCCTCACCCTTTCTCTGCCTCCGGCTAACGCTTGTTTTCCTCTCCGGTTTTTTTTTTTTTAAGGATTCATGAGCAGATGGTCTTCAAAACACAGCACTCGCTCTCCCACTCTCCGAGAGAACAAATGCAGTCACCCTCCACTAATTGGGATGAGCTGGACTTTTTTAAAAAGTTAATTAAAATCTATTTATTAAAAATGGGTGAATTCACCACCACCTGCCCTGTGGGCATCTCAGTGTGCCTCTCGCTCCGAGACACCACAGAAGGATCAGGATGACTTCAGCTAAAAGGTAAGGAGCAGGATTCAGGAGTAAGTGAGAGAAAAGCTTTTTTTTTTTTTTTTTCTTTTCGGCTAGTGCAGTTCTGGCTTTGATGGAAACTAGAACCAATTTCTGGGACAAGACCATCCCAAAATCTCAACAAACAGCTTGTAAAGGTTCAGCCAGCTACGGGCACATCTAGATAGAGATGCTTTTCTGGTACTGCTTACACTTGTAGGTGCCAAAGCAACCAAGACTCATCCCCACTCCTAATTTCTTGGTGAGGATTTCAGACTGCTGCTCAGGTAAATGTGTAATTAACCTCTCAGCATTGATTGGAAGCAAGTGCCTGAGTCCCTGGGCCCTGTGACAACAGCAACTTCATTAAGGCGCTGCATCATCATGCTGCAGCACGGCCTTTCAAATCGCCTTAGCGAGGTATTTATCCACCTCTCTGTCTCACTTGGGTGGCTGTGGGATCTGAAGGCCTAATTAGGGGTAACTCCCTTGGAATACAGAGGGTCGTTCCCAGAAGGGACGGGCCATGGCATCACGCAATATCTCAAGAGTGTGGTGTCGGGGTCCGATTTCAGCTGTGGCACCTCCTGGCCAGAATCCGGAGACCCGTGTGCTGCTGCGACAGCTCAGGCATACACAAGCTCTCGAACAAGAAGCCTCTGAAGAAAAACACACCAGCTCCAGAAATTGTGGCCTTTCCTGGCTAAACATGAGCTTATACGAAGAAGGTTCATACAAGCCTACGGATGGGAGCTTTTAGGAGAGGGGGCGAGCCTAGAAGAGGCTGGCTGCTAAAAATAGCTAGCCAGTTTTGTCTTTTACTCCTGTGGTAGCATCTCAAGCCCGAGGACACACAGAGGACTCGGTGAACACTTCTACTTGATTAGCCGAATCCAAACTGTGTAGTCCCCGCAAGCAACATAAAACAAAAAAAATCAGATCTGAAATGATAGGATTTGTATTGCATTTTTTATGTTGGGAAAACAATTCATACGTACAGTCTGTAGGCCAGAAATAGGCGATTTCCACTGCTGGATTAGCAAATTGGGAAATACATGTTGCAAATAGTCTTGGACTAGCACGGGGCTGGCCAGCCCTCAGCCCCCAAGAGCAGCATCTCCACGGCCCTGCCTGTTCCTCAAGCCCCCGGGGGCTCTAGCACCACACCAGCGTGGCTGCGCCGCTAGAGCCTCCTGGAGCAGATGCAATCAACCTTGAAACGCATTTTGTTTTTCCCGACACAGTCGGACCACCTCTTTGAAGAGCATGAAGTGTCTTCTGCTAGTGGAGTGTCCCTACCGGGGGGGCTCACGGGGTCAGCTGGAGGGTGGCGGGGAAGGAGGGAAGCGTTTGCTTTTCCGCTCCACTGCTAACACCACCACCCCAGCACGCCGCGGTGCTGGGTCCTGACATTGCTCTCTGCAGTGCCTCTCTCCGTCCTTCTCTAAAGCCAGTCCTATGCCTGGATCCCTGCAATCCTATACAAAACTGGGAAAAAATCCTATTTCCCATGTTTCCCCGAGCAACTCCTAGAGAGGCTGGATCATCTATACCCTTCTGTAAGTTAAGACAAATACTGCTAAAAAAGGAAGAGGATGAACTTTTGGTTGCCCTGAACTGGCAGATGTCCTACTGACTTCAGCAGAGCACAGCAGCAAAATGGCCAAGAGAAGACTAGATGACCTCCTGAGGTCTCTTCCAACTTGAGTTATCCTATAAGCCTATAATAAAACACCTCAGTGCTCCGCAGCCTGCGTCAGGGGTTTGCACTGTGCATCCTGCTGCATAAAAAGGGCAGCAAAAAGCAAGCTGACTCCTCTTTTCTTCATGCAGTCACAGGCAGAGTCCGACTACTTAGTGTGCAGTAATGGGAGCAGAAGGTCACCCAGATCTAGCTTGGAACGTGTGCTTCATGCTCCCTCGAGCTCGACAGCGCTAGAATGACATATGAAGTCCTAGGGCTAATCCCCAGTGTTGCAGCAGAGGGTCAGCTCTTCTGCTGCTGCTGCGCAAAGACGTCGATCATCAGCTCCCCAGTTGTGCTATAGGTCACCACCACTTTCTGTTATGAGATACTGGGAGGAACCAAAGGGTTTTTTACTAGTGCCAATAGCGGCAAATGCTGTTGGGAGCAGCAAGGTAAGAAGGGCGGGCATGGCGCTGCGAGCTGCGGCACGTTACACCTCCCGGCCTGCCCCGCTCCTCCTTCCCATGAGCCGTCCCCGAGCAGACGCTGCCCCAGGCTCCCCATCCGCCCCGCTCCCCTGTGCCCAAGCCCACCTCCCGACACGGCTCTCTGCTCTCACTGCTGGGCACAAAATCCCCTTTTCTCGTTAACATTCAGCGAGCAGGGCTCTCTTCTGCCTGACACCGCTGTTCTTTAATTAGAGATTGACAGGCTGATTAGCACTCTGGGCTACAGAAAGATCAGAAAAAGGAAAGCGAGAGAAATGTTGTCCTTTTCATCAGGCTCATTTTTCGATACCTTCTGTTGCTGGGGAAAGAAAAAAAAAAGAAGGATCTCTTTCAGTCCCTGATGCAATTTTTTTCCCAGGAGGATTTCTCATCAGGCTGTCCTCACTTTGAAAACAGTACGTTGGTTGCATGCATCTGTTTCTTCATGTCATTCTTGGATTCAGTAACGTAATATTAGGTTGAGGCCAAATATTATGTATTACATAATTAAGGGCACCAAGTCTTGATTTAAAGGACCCATAAATAACAAGAATGGGAAGAAATTTAAAAGGACAACGCTCATTATATTTCTCGATTATATATATTTTTCCCTTCATGTAAATTTAATACTCTTGAAACTTGCCAAAGTGACAACCCATGGGAATCTTTGGTAGAAATGTCTAGAAATCTACATTAACCAAAGTAATCTGTTTAAAGAGCCAGTTCGAACTAATCCAGGCTGATGAGCAAGGCTCTCTCCTGTGCCAAACATCCTGCCGCTGGCTCGGGGACCTCCATAGATGTCCTCGCAGGGAATGGGGGCCACGTCGCCTCCCTCTTCTGAGGAAAACCTGGGCTGAAAGGGAGGAAAGCATTGCTGGCAGCTCCCAGGTGGGCCGGAGAGGGAGCCTGAAACGCTGCAGGGATCGCTGCTTCGTTTTGTTTTGACGTGGTTCGAGCACTGGACGAAAAGGCACAGACCGGAGCGACTCTGAGGTCTGCCAAAGCCCAGATCTGTTTTTCCATCTCCACATCACCTGCAATGGGCGCTCAGCGAGGGTGCGGGTGCACGCAAGGCCGCGGTGGCACCGCAGTCGTGCCCAAGCAAATGGCCAACTTGCAAACCCTGCCCAGGAGAAGGGCTGGAGCGGGCCAGCAGCGCAGCACCTCGCCAGCATGTCTCCATGGGCTTGCGGGAGATCTCAGGAGGGCAGGAGAGAGGAGAACGTGCTCCTCCGATGGCTGTCCAGCAACCGCTGCCCAGGAGCAGACAGAGAGAGGATGGCAGGGACGGACCCCGCTCCTTCACTCCCACCCCCTCATTTGTGTGCCCGTAAACACAGCACTGCCCAAACTGCGGCTTGCAAGGGCTTAGAAACCATGATGGGCTTTGTGGAAATCATCTCTTTGTAGTACTGTCGGGTGTGCATATATATCTAGCTATTACCCACTAAAACCTTTGAGTCTGTGACTCTCAGAGGGCAGGAGCACGAGACGGGGCTGAGCACGGAAAGGCTGCCCAGGATGGGCTCTGCCTGCCCTGTTTGAAGTCTGATCCAGAGGAGACTTCGCAGGCTGTTCTGAACCCGCTCCAGCTAACTTTGCGTGCCGGTTCTGCCTGCCTGCCTTTAAATGTCACTGTTTTGATCTGAGGGTATTTAACTACAAGTGAGGGGATGACGCTGAGAAGGGAAATAGAGGTTGAACATCAGGAAACACTTCATAACAAGGAGAGCTCTCAGCCATTGAAAGGCCTCGGCAGGAGGTGGTGGAAGCCCTACATTCTGCGACATTAACAACTGAAAGGACAAAAGGCACTAGAGAATTCGGCGTAGGCAGGGGCAGCACCTCTCTGGGTCTGTTTATATATTGGAAATTCAGGTTACAAAATAAAGAAGTGAGTCATACGTGGCAACAGTCCAATCCAGGCTTTTCGGTCAAGACCACATTCCTACAAATTATACAGGAACACATTTCAAAGTGATTGGGATTATTTCTAATTTACAGCAGTCGGTGAGATCAGAATCTTCCCTTAAGGTTCTGCTCAGTCATTACTTGTACAAAGCTGCCAAAGCTGCCAATAATTCCTTAACACTCGCCGCCCTGGCTGCCACAGTGCTTATCTGCTGCCGCTGGAGTCAGGCCACCCTTTCTTGGTCCCACTTGCAATTGAAACCATCAGACCCTGCTTACGTGACTTCTGGGGGAAAAGAAAATAAATATCTGGCCTTGGTTAACTCAAGGACATCCCCATTTTCCCAACACCGACCCTGGAATTCACCTTCACAGGGCCGTGCAGAAAATCCGGAGGGATAAAAACGATTCCTGAAACACACAAGCATAACTCCATGGGATTCAGTAAAATCCCTTCTGCTTAAATTAGCTAGGGCGTGCCCCCTGCTTTTTCTGTTTGTTTAGGATCAGCAATATGTATACATCCCCAATAACACCCTCTCCTTGCAAGGAGATGTGTACACATACTTTGCACACAAGAACATTTCAAATATTCACTCACTAAATATTTCTTGTTTAGTTTGGATTTTTTCTTCTTCAGAAAAATCTTCTTCCAACACTTCGTTGCAACACACGGGTAAATTTAGAAATGAAAATGCAATTTCAAATCAGAGAGTCAACATCGTTAGTCTAGAGATGCAGAGGAAAAACAGATATTTCTCCAAACGAAAGATTTCAACGTGCTTAAACATTTAGTCTTGGTTCCTGCTGAAGTAATTCACCAAGGGCAACATACAGTGGGAATTAGGGATTATCTCCATCATGTGCGCTGGCCGGATTTCTGGTGGAAGAAAACCCTGAACTGGTAATTTTTTTTCTCTTAATTTCTGCTTTCTTAGTGGTTTTTTCAGATCATCTGAAGGAAGACTGTGCTGCAAACCCCGGCTCCATGCTGCTATCGCTCGTCTGCGCTGCCGTGCTGGCCGGAGAGACCAGGAAGCCACCGTGACACACAGAGGGACAGAAAGGGAGCGCTTTTGGGTCCAGCCTCTAATTACAGCAGGAATAGGGCCACCCAAAGATGGGCGAGTAGTCTCCTCTCTCCGTTTCAGTGAGCACTTAACACAAACTGGACAAGCATTTGCAGAAGCACAAAGCTGACAGCAGGTCACTCTCCCTCAGCGGTGTCCTCCACTGAAGATGAACTGAGAGTCGTGGTCTTCTCCTCTCTGACCCAGATAATAAATGCGTGTTCCCCACGGACTGGAAGAGGCTAGAGAGACATACCAGGAAAGACCTCTTCTACTCCGTAACTACCTACACATAGAAGATGAGAGCTCAAACCCCTTCAGGCTGGGTAAGAAATCAGCCCCTGATGGCCCGTGTCCTGGGAGACATGTCCTATAGATAGACATCACCTGAGTGAGGATTTTGGAGGTCATCGGCTTGGGTTTGCAATGCCCAAAGAGAGTATCTGCGCAGATCTAAGCATCTGGCACTGCTTTTGATTCCTCCTGCTCTCTTCCTGCATTATACTGTAGTTAACTTCTGAGTATTATGGGGGTTTGGGCGTCCTTCTGGCCATTACGTGGACATCTGTGAAGTGGGGGCTGGATCTGATGATTCAGAAGTTACTTCAGAGGAAAGAATCAAGCAGTGACATCCTGTGCTGGATCTAGCTCTCATCCTCTACTGTCCTCATCACAACTCTATGACTTCTTGATCCAAAACACAGAATAAAAATGGCAAGAAGGGTATTTTCCTTTGAATGGGGGCGGTAGCTCTATTCCCATCAGATCTCTGAGCGGTAGCAAGAGCAGGTTTTGCCATATTATGAGAGGCTGAAGGATGTTGCTGCAATATTGTGCTTAAAATTTGGAATAGTTGAAAAAAGCCTGGAAGAACGATTTGGCAAGTTCCTGAGGACACGATGGAGATAAAGAATGGGTACTGCTAAGCAGGAATGAATTATCAAGGATACAGCTAAATAAAAATGAATTATCAACTGAGCTAACGGAAGAGAAAAAGAAACTGCTATTCCATACATCCTATGTGGAGGTCACCTTGGCTTTCCACTCTCACATGAATATTCACTGACTTGGAATTGATCCGTCCTTAATCTAGATTTATTTACAGTGAGGGTCTCGGCATTTCTTACAAACGACACACATTAGCTCATCACATGGAAGATTCTGAAGGCCGCAGATCTATCTGATGGTCCTGTGCCTCCTTGAGAGCAGTTTTCTAATTCTGAAAATGAGTCTGCGTGTCAGCGAGAGAGAGGTTTCTTCGCAGTAAACAACAATAAAACAATCAAGAAAATCATCTGCATTCTCTGCTCTCACAGCCAGTCATAACTTAAGAACTAGCTGTGATTGCTGCACTTATATGTTTTATCAAGAGATCCACAGTTGAATCCAACCTTCATTACAGCAATGAAACTAATTCAATCAAGGAGGATACACAATAAGAAGGTGAGGCTCCTGTATTTCTCTCCCTTTCCTCCCACCCTAGATCTTTTCCAGAAAAATAAATAAAATTAAAGGATTAATGCACCTTTCCCTTATACTAATTTACATAGTATGATCCTATTGACTTGAATGTGGAGTTATTCCAGATGTTCCTGACCGTGAGGAAGAAGAAGGGCTGATCCATCACTCTAAGTATCTGCTTGCTAAACACCTGGATCGATGACAACATAGAGAGGGATTTACAAAAACATTTGTCCTCAGTCTGCTTCAAAAACCCTATTTACAGATTACATTCATACAACGATTTAAGAAAAAACGGAGACAAAAAGAAAAGGAGAACGTAATTTTAGTATGGCTTTTTCTTTTTTTTAAACACACGGCAAAAATGTAGGAGACTGAAGGCCAGTGAGGAATCCCTCTGCTGACTCTGCCTTGCCGGTGTTTTCTCAGCTCCTTAATTATACGATCACTACACACAGGGTTGATTCAGAAATCTTTAAGTGGGTACTCATTTTAAATGCGCAATAACTTCAGCTTAATGTTTTGGCTTCGAATCATAAAGCAACCACCAGAAGAGCTTTCTCCGTTTTCTTAACCTGTCACCATTTCTAGGGCTTTTTGCTACTTCATTCCCGACTGCTTCCCCAGTGAAAAGCACAGAGCTGGAATGCACAGTTTGGTCCAAATCCCGCTTACTCCCAGGACAACAGGACCGCAATCGCAACAGTTACTCCAGATTTCTATTGAGGAAATTGGGATTGGACCCTAGATTTTCCCCAGAGTGCCATTAACGTCTCCCTTCTTTAGTACCATCTCTAAAGTCTGTAAATACATCTACTCCAGCACAAGCTTAATCCCGAGACTAGGTTGTGTGAAATGAACTATGTGGTCTTGGATAATTCTGCACCTGCATGGAATTTACATTTTCCAGGTTGATAGCACCTAAATCGGGGCTGAACCTTTACTGTACCTCCCAGTCCAGAACGGAGGCCTGCCACTGAGCTATCTTGTCAATGTTCTCCAACCTCCGCTTCCGCTCGTTGATCTGGAGAGTCACGTTCCTCATGACGGCAAGAGCAGCAGCCACATACCTGTAGTCACTGTCGAACACAAGAGAAAAGTCCATGAAATGAAGCCTGATGCGCAGTGGAAACGCACCGGAGTCTATCATTAGCAGAAGCAGAATCTCACCATCCTTTTACAAAGAAAAGCAGGTCGGGTTTGTCAGTCATGACTATGATACCGTGTTTTTTTCCATCAGCAACGTCTTTCTGGATCATCACAGAAGAACAGCTTGCTTGAAAGTGGAATTGCGTGTGTGTGAGACAGAGAGGCCGGCCAGCTCCTCAGCTGGTCTGCACCAGCGCCCCGCGTCCAGTCGGGCCTCCACCAACCCAGCGTACAACAGTTGCGAATATTGTTCTTTAAAGTCTCGGGGTGCTCAGCTAAAGAGCATCCTAAAAGAAAGCCTGAACAATTTTATAGCCCATGTCTTTGAGCCTGGATTTTTTCACCTTTAAAATGAACATTAGAAGATAATTTTCGATTAAACACAAGCCCGGAGCACCTTCCAAGCCATAAGGTGACTCCAGGAGCACCACAGAGCATTTATCCCATGGCATTCACTCTCACTGCAGACTTCAGGTGAGCAAATCAAAGGCATTTTCTTTTTCTTTTTTTTTTCCTGGACGGGCCTGGGAGTGTAATAACAAAGAGTGAAAATAGCCTCCCGCCAGGGCCAGCAAAGATGATGATCAGTCTTTTCTGAAAGTGATGCTGAAATCAATGCTATTGATTTCCGCCCTGTGCCTTCTTTCCCATTCCAAGGAACCTTAATGTTCATTTCAATCGGAAAGACAGACAAGGCCAGCTGCCATAATGCCACCATAATATATTATTAACTTAAGGGCTGATATTGATTGCTGACTAATGAGAAAAACTGCGATCTTGGGCAGCTGCAGGGGGAATGGCTTTATTGATTATTGCTAAGAATTGCACTGGTGACAGGTAAAACAGGGGTGACTGCTGTGAATTAGATCCATTTCCTCATGTGATCCAAGCAGGATAAATATTAAGAAACAATCACAATATGATATACAACAGAACATTATTTGCTATTTTGCCATCCTTTCTTGCATGAAATCTTGAAATGGGTTTTCAATTTTTATTCAATTCTTACATCAAAATTCTAGCCAAGGTTAAAAAAAAATAATCCTACAAATTCCAGAACACCAGGACTGGTCCTCCAACAAAGTAAAGGAGAACTGAGGGCGGGCTGGCTGACAGACCCATCATGACACAGTGAAGAATTTCTTGTGCCTCCCTTTGTGGGGCCATCTGCATGAAGTGAGCGCCTGGTTGTGTAAGGGAGAAACCGAGCTATGCCACAGAGACGTTAGTCTGCAAAATGTCCATGAGTTCTCAGAATCACAGAATCTTCATGGTTGGAAAGGACCTTTGAGATCATCGAGTCCAACCATACACACACACACCAAAAAAAACCCTACAATCTCTGCCCCTAGAGCATGCCCCGAAGTGCCAAATCCAGACGCCTCTTAAATACCTCTAGGGATGGTGACCCAACCACCTCCCTGGGCAGGCTGTTCCAGGGCCTGACCACTCTTTCAGTAAAGTCATTCTTCCTAATATCCAATCTAAACCTCCCCTGCCGCAGCTTCAGGCCATTTCCTCTGGTCCTGTCATTATTCACCTGGGAGAAGAGCCCAACACCCTCCTCTCTACACCCTCCTTTCACGGAGTTGTAGAGGGCCATGAGGTCTCCCCTCAGCCTCCTCTTCTCCTCTTCTTGTAGGGAAATAGTAAGTCACTATGGCCAGAAAGGCTCCGTAGAGGTAGGGAGAGGCGCAGGGTTTAGAAACCGTCACTAATGATCTCCTAGCCATTACGCTCATCAAAGAAGGGAGGGCGATGTCAGCCCACCCGTTGGCAGAGTCTCCTCTTTCTCACCTGACACGTTCATACACTTTAACTCCAGCTCAGTTCTGCGGCAGGAACGCTCAGGACACCAGCAAGCTGCACTTAGGACCTTCATATATTTAATTCATATTAAGCTGGAGTAAATCCTTAAGAGGTGAACAGATGTGGCTTTGTGAAAAATTCAAATGAACCAGTCTCCAAACAATAAGCAATTGAAGGGAGCCAGGCTCTGAGAACACCCCCACGCCTGCCTCCATGCGGAGTGGGCCGGTGCCAATCAAGCTGGGTTTTATCTTGGTAATGCTAATTTACTAATTCCAATGTTCTGTTTGAAGAGAAAACCCCATGCACATTTTTCTTTCAGGCAGTAATGAAGAAAGAGTCATGACTGAACTTTTTGGGCTCCTAGCCCATGTCTGTGGCAGAGCTGGCAAAAAACTTAGAAGAAAAAATAACAGAAGCAAAGCATTTGGCCGGTGACATAGTAATAGGATAGCATCAACTATGAAATTAAGGTAAATAAATTGTTTGTCGATTATATTTGGGCTGCAATGACCTCTTTCCAGTGCTCAATCATAATGCAAATCTAGACTCTTGCCAAATATCACGTGCTAACTTGGGGGAGAGCGGTCAGGTTTCTGGTTTCAGCTCTGTGGTCCTGACCTGGCACAGGGCAGATCGATCCCTAGCTCTGCAAGTACGGTATAACTGAAGAGGGGAAAAAAAAATAAAATTTAACGTCCCACTGTTAGATGAAGCTAACGTATTTACTTTCATCGGGACTCCCACTCCTTTCTGAATTTTGCCTTACTCTGTAAATGGTTCAATTGATTTAAACAGTATTTTCTACATATTAAATTCTAATCAGAATGCCTAAGAGACTCCTCACCCAGCCAGTGATGAGCCTGATTTCATTGGGAGTATTAGTCCACTCTATAATTTTCTAGCTTCTCTTTCCAACTCGCAACCTAATTGCAAGCACTGTCAAACCGCAAGTGCAGGAGGACAACTCGTCGCCTGGTCAATGGCCCCGGCTGAAGATCCCCAGTTGGGTCTTGGTTTCTCTCATTCACAGTGGACCCTGACGGGACCCCAGCCTGCAGGGATCTGGCTTTTCCCTGCGTCGGATATTGTCCCAACGTGACATTCCCCAAAGATTATTTGCTTTACATTCTCAGGCTTTGCTCATCTCAGCCCCCATCCCGAAGCCAGAATTATAGGAGCAGAAAAGGTTTGTATTTCGAGCAGGCAACCAGGGCAGCCGGGGTTTTCTCCACGGCCCCAACGCAGAATCACCCGGTGGTGAGTAAGACACTCTCTGTGCCTCACTTTCCCCATTCGTGGCATTAAGCCTGGCTGGGAGGCGCGCTGGGCTGCCCGCAGCATCGGTCCCTCCCAGGCTCTCTGAATGCTTGAATCGGAGGAGGCAGCCCACAGGGGAGGCTGGTGTAACCCACCTCATCTCTGCATTGTAACGCCATTCCTCCACAGGATCATAGAATCATAGGTTGGAAGGGACCTCTGGAGATCATCTAGTCCAACCCCCTGCCAGAGCAGGGTCACCCAGAGCAGGTTACACAGGAACGCGTCCAGGCGGGTCTGGAATGTCTCCAGAGACGGAGACTCCACCACCTCTCTGGGCAGCCTGTGCCAGGGCTCTGCCACCCTCAGGGTAAAGAAGTTCCTCCTCATGTGAGCCAATAAACTCCCCAGGGTACGCCCACACCACCAGAACTGCCCCACGCGCCAGGGCTGAGGTAAGGCCCAGGCCTTTTGCCAGTTCTCTGTGCAGGGACGAGTTTCGTATGTGCAGTGCTACAGCTTCAGGGGGCTTACTCTTTACTAACACAAGGCAAGCAAATAGAATCCTGCTTTCCCTTCTCAGAAAAATGAAGAAACAAGAGAAATGAAGCGTCCACGGCTGTGTCCTATCACTGACACAATCCAGTACAAAAGAGATCTCAGTCTGAATCAACTAATTGTCGCTTAACCACAGGAAAGGTCCGAGTCTCCTCAGAATACAGCTATATCTGGTTACTTAACAACATGTTGATTTTAAAACATCCCAAAGGAAAAAGGAACGTGCTCCCAAAATAATTCAACCCTTGTGTAATCACACTGTCCACATCCCCTTTGGTATTGCTACCAAATAACTCAGAGAAGGTCATTTTAAACACAGACTTCTTCTCTCCAAGGCTTCTAGTGTCTTCCCATTGTAAAGCCACGTCTCAATTCACGCTCTAAGTACTGTGGGGACATCACACGGCTGGTCAGGAAAAAAAGCCACAACATTTGGGATGCTAGAGCTGGTTTCTGGTACCCTAATGTTCCCATGAGTCCACTCCAAGCTTGATGTGGTCTCGTTATGAAGGGAAAACCAGAAATCGGTTTTGGAGCCAAATGCATGTCCAAATTGGTGATTCTGAACTGGGCATTCTGCGAGTATGAATCAAACTCGTGAATCAGGTCACAGCAAATCAACGCATCTCTTTGCTCCTGTCGTGTCTCACTGCACTTTTAGAGCTGGGTTTGGGGAAAAACAAAAAAAAAACCAAACACTTGCAGAACTTTCTGAAACGTCTGTGGGCTTTTTCGTTCTCTGAAGCACTTCCATTTAAATGGGTTTTGGAAAAAATGAAAGAAAATTGTCAAGGCAGGAGAAAATCTACTCTTAGGGGGCCTGACTCTTCTTTCACTTTGTTTTTATAGCAGTATATCATACATGATATCATAGGCGCTATTCTTGATTTACATTAGGCCATGGGTCAGGCTGATTGCCCTCAGCAGCAGCAAAAGAGATCCTGGAGATATTGGGAAGTAATCACACTGCTGGGGGCTCCTCTGAACCCAAACCCAATGGCAAAATCAGAGATGGAACATCAGGCTGAAAAGCAGAGCAGGTTCCCAATTCTCCCCAAATCTGAGCATATTCAGGTTTGAGTTGCGGATCCTGGCCCTCTACTTGCTATGTGCTGAGGTCGTCTTCAGGATAAAAGAATGAGCCTTTCTGACCACTGAATGCTAATTAGGTGATTTTTCTAGTGTAACCGGTAGCATCAGAAAGTACATCCAAGGGTAATTAGTTCATATGTCTGATTATAGCAGAGATGAGTTTGGCTCCATTGAGAATCAGGGCGTTGAGAAGCTTTCTAACTGTCTGCCGAACCTTTGCCCCGCTTTGATTTATACAAGATGGCATGAAGAGAAGCGCTGGATGGAAAAACAAACCCCAAGCTCTGGGTGTGTGCAAAGGCCGTGTAAAGAAGCAGTGAGGAAAACCCCTCCGTGGAAGAAGGGAGCGACGTACCTGTGATCCTGCGCCGTGTACTTCAGTAGCTCTGCGAGCTGCAGGGGGTATTTGCAGATCTTCTGCACTGGCGTCAGAAGGAAACCGTCTATGGCAATATCAATCATCTGCTGCAATAGACGACACGCTTCGAAGAAATGCTGGTACCTGCTATCTTTCATCAGCTTGGAAAGCTCCATGCACGCATCCAAATGATTGTTACAGTACTCTGAATAGATCCAGAAGCCATCTTGCTACAAGAGGCAGGAGAAAAGGGATGCACACAGAGGGGAGCACACGTCAGACAAGTGCTGCCAGCAGTCAACCACCCGGCTTGTCAACGAGAACACATTACAACTGAGGAAGAAAGAATACCCCAAGCAGGAGCAGAAAGGACCAATCCTGGAGTACTTTTCCTGCTTGGAGGAGGTGCTGCGTGGTCACTCGGGGGAAAAGGGAGGCCGAGAGGGACCTGCAGGTACAGGGTGTGTTGAAGCGAACCCCTGCGCAGCGCTGGCATTCAAATTGTGCGATGGGGTTTTCTTTATAAAAGGTAAAGCTAGAACCAAGCAGAGTTTTGGCCTTTGGCAGTACAAGAAGACAACCTTGTTACTTCTACAGCTCTTTCCCTGAAAGGTCATGAAGCACCTGGCAAGTGTTTAGGAGCTGGATGTACTTGAAATTCCCTTTACCAACAGGGAACCCAAGGCACCAACCAGTGTGTGGACTTGCCCAGGACCAGAGAGCCAGAACACACCAAACAAAGAGAAAAACCCCACTCAAACGTGTGCCCACCTGCCCTTTGCACTGGTCTAACGAGTCTTTTTGTGCTAATTTTGTTGGAATCTCCTTTTTCTGCCTTGACTGACCACAGATGGGGCCACAGCAGTTCATCACCCTTAACTCGGGCTTGATTCATTCGGGCCACATGGACAAGGCAGCCAAAAGCTCAAAGAAAAATTACACGGGAAGGGAGAGACAGACACAAACTGACTGTCCAGTATCACATATTAAGACTGCAGCTGAGTCAGCCCTGATATAAGCGCAGGGGTTGTAGGTCAACAGCCTGAGATGCTACATCAGGCTGTGGCCAATGCCTTACAAACTACAGAAAGGAACAGGTATGTATTTTTTAAAAAAAAAAATACACTTGACCAGAAACTCTTATTTCTCAGTGCCATAAGGGCAGAAATAACCTGCCTTTCTGGGAAAAGGGGAGCCCGGGTTCTTTCCCCTCCCCACAGCTGACCGAGAGCCAAGCGCTGACACCTCCCTCTTCCTGAAGCAGGCGAGGAACAAGATGCTTTGCAGATCCACATAACAGGATCTCAATGTCCTCATCCCTCCGTTGCCCCAAGTGGCTAAACAGGGATAATTTATCAGGAGTTTATTAGCCAGCTTTCAGCCTCTATCTGATGACAGAAAAGGGACAGATATTTCTCCAAATAACGCTAGTAATTCTTACTATTGTCACTATAAATGAATTGACAGCACAGCCCCGGGACATGAAGTTTTACCTACTGATTCTCACCATGATTTCTTACATCTTTTTAGCACAGAGATGGAATATGATGCTGCTTTGGAAGCAAGCAGCAGAGATTGCAGGCTCTGATAAAAATAAGCACTGTAAATGCCATCGTGCAACTTCTCCAAAAGAAACCTGCTTTTCAATTAGAAGACCAATGACGCTTCAGAGATGCCGTGAATCTTTTCAGGGACGCCCTGCTGAAGCTTCATGAATGCCCATCGGAAATTCCTCTAATAAGAAGCGAACTGTTGCCAGCTCAGCCCTGACAGTAAGTGACGAGGTAACACAGCACAGGATCTGCATCCCGGGTCGGAGCACCTCATACGTACGCTCTGATACAGCTCTTCATTCTCCCTAAAGGAAAGCCTAGAAGTGCAGGGCTGTAATTTTCTTGACGTTTCCTGACATATTTACAACACTGGCCAATTTATCAGCTCCTGTAGTATGTGGCCTATGTAACTGTACGACGGGCTGGGCAAAAGCCTCCAGGAGTGTACCATCAGCTAAAATGTCCCCTTCAGTGTGCACTTAGCGTGAGCGTGTATCTGCTGCCCTGCTGCCACCTGGGCAGCAAGAACCGCGAGCTGGCACCTCCCCCCCCGGCCCAGCAGCTCCACAGGGGAAGGCAACTGGAGCTGTGTGGGTTTTTCATCCCTTGCAAACGCATCTCGGTGGCACAGTGAACAGCCCGGGCATTTGCTCTCCTCTACCTGTTTTGTGTAACATACAACTAAGGCCTCTTTTTACTTCTCTGGACTTTCTTACCTCTTCCAGCCTTCTGGTCATCCATGACCTGATTAGGATAGCCTGTGGGTGGGTTTAAGTCATATTCTGAAGAGCAAAATAAGGTGGGGAGTAGGTGGGGGACATCGTAACTACATAACATAAGTAAGGGTAGATGTGAAAAGGTGTTGGGATTCAAGAGCACTGGGGGAGTTATCCAACGATACGCTTCAGTTTGAATTCTCCCTGTACCTATATCTCATGAAGCAAACAGAAGGCCATGGAGTGTATTCTGTGATACGTAACTAGAATGGTACTGCTGCACACAAGTTACTCCGAGTGGTTCCTGCCTCCTGACATACTCTGCTATTCCCCGCCCATTCCCCCCCAAAAAACTAACCCCAAAACTCCCAAACAAAAACGACAAATGAACTTACGTGTTCAAGGAAACACGGTCCAATTTCACTGAGATGGGGATCCTCGTTGTTGTACTGTTTCTCCAAGTCCCGGACAAAACCCATTTGAAATCTGTAGATATCTTCAATGTTACCAAAGATGATCCGTAGCTGTTCATCACTGAACATATCCCTCCTCTTCCGGCACTGCTTTAAGTAACCCTGTAAGGAGTAAAACAGACCAATCCGTAAAATAACTTCAACACTTACACTGAGGCTGCTCCCAGATTTTCCTTGAGGAAGGAGCAAGTAAAAACTAAATCAGAAAACAGCTCTGAAAACAAAATCTATTTGTTATGACATGACGGTCTCCATCAATTCCTGTCTATGAGTAAGCTTGCAACATGCCTTGGAAGGCTACAAGACCTCTTTTGACAGACATCACCTCGTTTGCAACCGTTGCTCCCGCTGCGGACCCACAGCACTACTCGTGCTCAGGCCACACCAGACCCAGTACGCACAGGGCTCCACTGCCCGCGGCAGGAGATGCTGGAGACAGCGTGTGTACAGCGCGTTGGGAGGAGAGTGTGGGTTCTGCCTCAATGTCCTTCAGCATTTCGCATGAATCACTTCTGCAAAGGCAAGGTTCCCCAGAGACCTCAGCCAGCCCAGCCTGAAAGGGCTCTGTCCCTACCTGTGCTGCAGAGAACCGCAAAACGTGGCTGAGAGCTCCAGAGAGGTGTGTTACGGTATTGCATGCCTGTTCCTTCAAAAATCACTGCCTCGCAATACCCAATATCCAGGGTAGCTCCTACAAACGTTGCCGCTTCCATGTACTCTTCAGTGGTACATGGCACGACAGAGAAAGCTGCGAGGGGCTGTTTGATCATCTGCTCGCTCTGATTTCTCCCTTTAGCCACGGTAATTAGGACAAGAAAGCTGATGATCACGCTGAGAAATCCTCTATTAATGTGTAGTTGCATGCCCTCGGTCTAGGAAGAGGACGTGGAAGGTGTAACCAGCCTAGTTGTTTCAGCACCAAGGGAAACACTGAAGGGAAGTACTCAAGCGTTCCCTGACTTGGAAGGCAACATGGTTTATCCCCTCCATTATTCACCTTCCTGAGTCTGAGACAGAAGCAGGAGGCTGTTGTTCTGTGAGTGCCATGGCGGGGAGCCCCAGAGGCGATGCAGTGGGTTGGGAAGGTGTTTTGGCTTGCCCAGGTGACGGAGCCGCAGTGGGAGCATTCCATTAGCACAAAGATGCTATTCCAAACATTGTAAAATGAGGGAGAATTTTTCTCCTGTTTTCTCAACTACCACCTTTCATTGCTTTTCTTCCTTTTTTAAGCAAGACCAGAGGAAAAGGCTTTGTACCCTTCTCCATACAAGTATCGGGCTCCTTCCTGAGTCTATAGACATTAAAGTCAAATGGAGAAAGAGAGAGGAAGAACTAGGATTTAGAGAGCTTAAGGAAATTCTCCAAAATCACAGAATGAATGTGCAGTAGAATTGGAAGCAATTCAGATCTCCTGCGTCTCAGTCCAGTGCAATAATAAAATGATCCTCCTTGCTTATTCTTCATCTGCCCATGACACCCATTGGTACCGAGCCTGAGCTTAGCCGGACGTCATACGAACACAGATCGGTAGGCAAGCACTGCTCTGAAGACCTCCTGACCTACAAAGACTGAGTGGATCCAATCCATATTCTGGCAAAAAGCGTAACACACCAAGTTCTGTCTGTCTCCCTGTTTTGCTGACCCTGCCTTATCCATGAACTCGCCATCCTGGTTTCAGCTGAATCACGAGGACTTCTTCAAACACGCTTTCCTGGAGCACGTGTGGTCCAGGGGACGGGGTGACACACGGAGGCTCTGGATGCCTGGGCTGAAATTCTGGCTCTGCCACCAACCTGTGTGACATGGAGCAAATCACTGCATCCCCCCCACCCCGTGCTACACCTGCCTGGACAATTTAGACTAGAAACGTCGCAAGGCCAAATATCAGATGCTCTGCTGGCCTGCTCTGGATTGTGGCCTCTTGACTGCAAAGAAATAACACGGGGGTCATCACGAGATGACTTTGCCTGCCTTTATTATATAGGAAGAGGAAAAAAAATGAAGGCAAAAAAACGCCAACAGCTCCAGTTGAATGGCTATATTTGGGAACTCTAGATGCTTAGTCACACAGACGAACCGCCAGCTGGTGACACACAGCTGCTGGTCCACAATGCGAACTATTGGAACGCTATAATAAACTGTCCTTCAGCCTCACCATGTGGTTCCTGGGAGGGAGAACTTCAAACAGATGAATGATAAATGCCAACTTTGGCCAACCTGGAAAAGAACCAACCTCTGAGATGTCCAGCTTAGCTAGAAGGACACCGTTACCCTGAATTTGCTGGCTTTTTCAGCTGGGAAGCTTGGATTATGGAATACCTTCTGCATTTACTAAATCTAGGCCTCTCTTCTTCCAGGAGCTCCTCGATGACTCATTTCCCCGGGTTTCCCTCTCTCATTTCTCAAGGCCAGGAGGAATGGGAGCAGGCTGGTTCCCACACTGCAGGCCAGTTGCAGCACAAATACAAATTCAGGCTAGCAAGACAGAGTATCTTTCCGCGCCGCTTTTCATGTTTACCTGCTTATTTCAGAACAGCTTTCCAAAAAAAAAAAAAATGTGCACCTGCCCATGAGGCCAGGCCCTTTTTGACACCGGTTTTGGTGCTAGCGGCGCTGAACGACTGCTGCCAGCCGTTTGCGTTAGGACCTTTGCCCCGCTGCTCGCTGCAGGCTGCCTGCGAGCCAGCCTCCCCTCCCGCACACTGCTCTCTGAAATCAGTCACCGGGTGATTTATGTGAACACCTTTCAGCCCTGGGGTTGCTATTGGCTGCGACTGCCGTCTTGAATATTCCCCGTCCTCCCGGTGCTGGTTCATCACTTTGCCCGAGTCACATGTTTGGGAGAAGCTGAAGCAGCACATTTCTGTACAGGCACCTATAAAACCACGGGGAAAAGAAAAGAACGCACGGAGTTCCCAAGCCTTATCCTCTATCCAGCGCGTGCACTTGGATGGTTGGTTTCCAGCACAAGCCAGCAAAGGGGAGAGTGAAGATTTATACTGAGCCAGCTAGAAGGCTGCCGCATAGTTTTTCCAGTAAATTTACTTCTGTTACATAAAACAATGTCATCTTCCTTCTGCTCATCCCGTCAGGTTTGCTCAGAGAAGGGATAGCTGACTGATGAGCAGATCTTGGAGAGCGTTTTGCTCAATGAATACCTAAAAATAGCTGTCACACTGTCTCTCTTTAAAGTACTTTTCCATGTAGTCCCTGAAGTATAGGCCAAAGTTGGAAAGTATTTTCAGGAGGCTAAGTGCTAAGTTTTCTCCACCCCAGAGTGGGTTTACAGTCAGAAGAGGTGACCCATCCATCCATCCATCCATCCATCCATCCACCCATCCTTCCTTCTTTTTGTCCGGCTGAGAGCAAGGTGAAGGAGAGAATGAGCAGATGAGAGCCACTGCAGGCTTTAACTTCAAAGGCAGTTGTGATGATATTCCAGTTTCTTTCCATCTCTGAGCCAGTTTGGGGCCTGTCTACACTGTCCTGTGGACCATCTCTCAGTTTGGACCAGCACCATTTGGGCTCTAGAAATACTGTTCTCTAAAGCGGTGCTCAGAGCCTCCAGGTGAGCCTTGTGCTGATATGCACAAACCAAGAATAAACACAAGAACAAAGCTGAGACTGTTGGAATTGAAAAGGCAAACTAGAGCCATGGCTGGTCCCAGGCAGTCAGGACTCTAAAGCACTTACTCAAACACCAGTCTGCAGCAAGTACCGAATGTCAGGCACCGGGATTGCACTGGGATCCACCTAAAACATAAAATGAAGTCCTGCAGGAACACAAGCCTGTTGTTCAAAAGGGCAAGAAGCAGCTCCAAAACAGAAAAAGCAGGTGTGCACAAGCTGTGGAAGACAGCTACAAACTGCACACCGGGGAACGCATATATGCAGTATATATATACCCCCACTGATCCAAAGAGCTCTCTGCAGAGGTGCCCTCCAATCTGGTATCCACGGATGAGAAACTGGTCGTACAAAGGGGCCAGCAGCTCCTCCGATGCGGTCCTCTGAAGGTGGGCCACATTGCTGCCAAGAAGGTTTTACGCTGCTTCACTCTGAAGCAGCAAAAAAAAGTGTTTTTCATCCATCTCCGACAATGAGTCAGGCGAATGCCACCCAGACCACGTGAGAACTTGTCCCATCAGCTCTGCACAACAGACCCAGCTTGACACGCAAAGATGCAACGGGGATGTTTTCCACGTGTCATTCAGAGCTGTTCTGGCACCAAAGCAAAGCTTAGGTGGAATCCAGACAACACTATTAAAAAATAAATTCAAAGTGAAATTACTTGGAAAAGAGCAAAACACAGGACTGGAAGTTGGCTGGCCTTTCTAACCTCCCACCCCCAAATTACCCATAATATGGAGGTTTCCTTTGATCTCCTAATTGCCTCACGGTTCCAGTCCAAGCTCTGTCACTTCTCTAACACCTCCTTAAATTTAGCCTTGTCTTCCTAATCCATATGCTGGTCCAAATCCTGCTCATTTCTCAAAGCACGGCACCCCGCTCTTTGTAGCCCTCCTGCGCCTCCTTCTTCCACCTGCGCTCCCCAACGCACGCTACGGCTCAAATCAACTTCTTGGCCCTCTGCTCTCATCGAGGTAGCTTGTCCCGACCGAGCACCTCGGCTCCCCCGCCGGTGTCACCGGTGCCATGTCACAGACACCCCCTGTGCCCTTCTGCATCAAACCCCAGGCGCAGGGGGTCTCTTTTCGAGCCTGGAGATGGCCGTGCATATCTGCGGTGCTTTACAGGACAGCGAGGGAGCGGCGCTGCCACCCAGTAAGGCTGGCTATTGCTACCCATTATAAAAGCCTAGTTTTCCGTAGCTTCTTATTTTTCTAAGCTCTAACCACTAAGCCTGAAATTCCTACTGCTGGATGTTTCCTTAAGGCTAAATTGTTTTTTCTTTCCTTTCTCCTTGGTGATATTTCAGAATAACGATCCATCCACTGCTGATAATGCGGTCCAGGAAAAACTCCACATTTTACCCCTAATAAAAATCTTCACAAAACCGTTTCCCCAAGCAGGAGTCAGTCCTTCATAGCCCAAGAAAGGGCACGGCAGCAGCAGCCGTCAGGGCAGTCCGGCTTTGAGGTGATGGGGAATTACCCTCCAAACCCGCCGCTTCACACAGGTCTCGGCTTGCGCAGGTGATTTTCATTCTGGTGCTGGCTAGCTTGTGAGCTCCTGACTTGGCAGGACTAGTGCCATGGGTATTATGAATAATAACACAGTGTATAATAATACAGTAGCAGGCAGTGGAAATAGATCGTGAAGCTGAAAAGAGCAATTGGAGGGCTCTTAATCACCTAGCAGGGGCTACGGTCCTCTGATAACAACCACACATCTTAAGGTGCCTGACTGGTATGAGGGTTTGTTATTCATTATAGCCAACAAGAGTATAACTACATACTGCTAAACTCAGGACTAAATCAGGCTCAGCCTTCCCCATCCAGCCAGAACTCCCCTCTCATCCCCTCCGGTATGTCACATCGCTGCTGCTTGTGCCGACACCTTAAAATAAAGAGCAAAGGGAAAGGGGGGGATTTGCCACTGTCAACAGCACTTCTGCATCTCATCAGCGGTTGTCTGGTGTCTACTCGTTCTTCGGCACAAATAACACCTCTGTACAAATTCATCCAGCAGCGCTGGGAGGAGCTCAAGCCGGCCCCGTGTCTCTGCATCGCCAGCCCCCCTCCTCTCACGCACAAACAGAGCAGTCACGTCACGCCCCGCCGACATGCCTGGCATGGCTGAGCCGTCGCCCAGCCTTCCCGAGGCAAATGGATTGCTCTGATTAAACAGAGCACAATGAGGCTCTCTCCAGCGAGGGCCAGCCCATCATTTTGCAGATGAGAATGCCCATTTCAGTCCTCCTCCTCCTTCAAGAGAGGCAGCTGAATCATTTCCTGGTGCTCTACCTGGATTTATCCCTTCAATACCATTTTGCATCACACAGAGCAAGGCAGGAGCCTTAGAGCTCTCTTTTATATCTGGGACTTATCATTAGGTGCTGTGTTACCCCACAGATGTCACTGAAGCTATACCTATCTGTACCTCCTGAGAATCTGATTTGGCAAAAGCACAGTGATATGGCTGGGAAATGCAAGTTAAAGTTTATTTAGTTTTTCGACAGAAAACTGCAGATGCAGGGAAAGAAACAAGATGTGGAAGAGTTCCTGCAGTTCTTCCCTTCTTCAATGCAAAGCCCTCCGACTGAAATAGCACAGCGAAATTAAGCTCATTTGTTTCCAAATTGAAATCCCAAGCCTCTTCCATATTTGAAAAGTGTCATAGATGCTTTTTGGATGGCTGCTTTGCCTTCTCAAAAGAAAGCAGCGAGTACGAAGGGAGGAAGACACTTTTCTAAGCAGAATTCACAAGGCGCTTCAGCACATTGACTCTGCAAAGACTGGGCGCAGGCTCGCTAAATCCTAAACGCTCGGAGGGATGAGCTGAAAGCCGTGGACTTTGATTTTAGTGCTAACAAACTTCTGCCTCTCAGCGGTAAGTATATGCCCTACACACAATGCCCAAACTGTCCTGCGACACCCTCCGGCGCAGCCGCGCGTTCTCCTCCCCAGACACCCGGCACCGCACGCGCTGCACTTTGGGCTGAGCTTGTGGCACGAATTCTGTGTGCTGCAGGACAGGAAGGGGCTGTAGGGGTTACCTGGAACATAATGAGGAGGAACCAAGGTGAGGATGTGAGGGGTCAGTCACCAAAGTTCATTTGCTTGGCGGTTCCCTGACCCCGGATAAATGTAACGTACCCCATTTCCCATGGTGACAACACTTTGGTCTCAGTCTCACCGTAAGAAAAGGCAAATGGGGGCCGTGCTGAGCCAGGGGAAATGGTGAGCCCAATGTGAAAGACATCCATGAAATGGGTAACTGATGGGTTTAATTACAACCTAATTTCCTCAATCACAAGTTCAAAAGTGGATGGCATTGGGTTTTAATTAAGAGGACTGCTTGAAGGATCTCGACCTCATAATTTTTTAGTCAGAGGTATGGAAAAAAGGTCAGAAAATTGTACTTTTAGCGAATACAAACTAAAGGTAATTATCAGATCCAGCAGAAAATTCTCAGAAGTATCAATACTTATTGACAGATGCTGTTGCTCCTGTCTTAGACACAGTACTCAAACACCGCATCTTTTTGCCCCATCCCCCAAGGACAAACCCAGACCTCAGCTCTCAACGACCCACCCCATGTCCTGCTGCAGTACCCCAGCGTCACAACCCCCACGTACCTCGCAAATGTCCTTGAGGTGCTTGATGTAGTGGCGCTCCGTGCTCATGATTTCATTGATGACGTTGGCTCTCATCTGGTCTCGGTTCTGAACGGTCCTGCCAAGACAGAGGCAGTCGGCGCTTGGATCCAAATGGCCATTCTGCACGTCGCTGGTTCCCTCCTCCACTCCATCTTCTTGGTTGACCCATAGCTGCCAGGAGAAGAGGGGAGAGCAACGGGCTTATTCATAAAAGCATCAGGAAGCCAATGAGGGAAAGTAGGCTGGGCCTTTGGTTGCATGACTCTGGGAGATACTGGATTGACTCTGGGAGATACTGGATCGACTCCCTCCTTACGGCAACGGCGATGCTCTTGCCAGCGATGCACCGTTGCGTCCACAACAGCTTACAGCCCAGACTGTCCAGTTTTATACTGGAGCAACCAGCCCCAAATGGTTCCCCGCACACCTGCCAAGTTCCTCTTGGAAGCAAAGGGATTTCAGGTGTTGACAGTTTTGATCCCAAATATAGCCATGTGAAAGGGTAACCGGAGTGCTGGATGCTGGCAGGTGCTCTGAACCAAGATGTACATACGCAAAACACACCAAGCTAAAGGAAAGCGCAGTTCCTTGGGTACAGCACCGCTTGTCCCAGCTCCCGCACGCCATCAGCCAGGGTCTGTCCCAACAGGAAGAAACCTCTGGGAGGAGGGATAAGCCCTGATTCAAGAAGGTCAAGATACCTCTGGTTCAGAGATCTGAATGAATGAACATCCGCCCGGCCTAACTGGGTCGCGGCACTGGGTTTTCTGTAAACTTCCCAGGCCAGGATTTGTGAATGAGCATTGAATCTCATTTCACAGCAGCTTTCCTCATCATTTCACATGAAGAGCTTTCCTCACTCAGGCAAATGCCCGATCTTCGCATCCCAAGATGGTGATCCCTAAAACCGCAGCGAGATCAGACCGGCTGAGTAAGTCTCCTGAAACCTGGCGGGGGGGAGGCCGGGGGCAGCTTTGGACGGGGTGCCACGCACCCCTGGGCACCGAATACTCCGAATTGGAACAAACCGCAAAAAGCAATGAAAAAGGATCACCGCATTTTCAGCACAATGGGTTTTCTTCCCGTCATCAAACAAAAAAAGCATACCTTGGACACGTAAACTAAAAGCTAAGGCTGCCTCCTCGTCTCCGTCTTCAATCGAGTCTGTGCTCTGCACACAACATATGGATCCCGTGCCTCCTTTTGTACCTTTTCCCCCAAATAAAACCCCCTGAAAATAACTCTGATCAGCTCAAATTGGGCACAGCGTAGTTTATGAACAAACCTTAAATAAAGCTTAAAACAGACAGAAATACTGGCGTCTTACACAGATCGCCAAAGTTGTTATATAAATGAAGGAGCTTTTCTGCTCAGCATTTAAAGCCCCGGATACTGGAAACTTTCAAACATAAAAATACATGTCGGTGTATTTTTATATGGTGAAACTGTCCACACAAACAGAGTGCCATATGGAACAAGAACTGCATCATTTACCATCAATCTTTCAACCTTCTTTTCAGGGTTAATAGTTTTTAATACTTTCCCATTATTCGGCTTAAATTCAGTTTTAAACAGATTGTAAAGGGCTGCGTTCCTGTAAATTAGTAAAGTAAAAAAACCCTAAACCTGCCCATGCTCCTTCCCTGCGTTCCTAACCAATATCATGTTTTGCTGAACCATTTCTTACAGCTCCCACGTTTTCTCATCCTACGGTGAGTTATAAAGGCCAAGAAGCCGAGACGTTTGAAGAAAAGCCATCTCTTCTCTAGTAGAATGTCAATGACGCCACAAATTTAGGGGATAAAAAAAACGCAAAGCAATTACAAGCCGGACTTTTCACCCTGCTAACGACTGTGCCCGAGAGCTATCAGGGACTTAACAGGAGGGTGCGAAGGGCAGCGATGCCTGTTTAAATGACAAGATGCTCTCTTTGCCGGCAGCGGGGCAGGACCCGCTGGGGACATCGACCCTTTGCGGAGGGTTGCAGGGAGCTGCTGACCCCAGGCTGGGCTCACGCCACGTCCGGGCAGCACCGGGCACTTTCCTGCGCAGGAACCCCGGACCGTTTGCCGGAGTGGCAGAGCCAGGATGGACCCGGGCATACTGATACCTGTCCCCCACCCTGCGTTGCCGAGGTGGGACCTCCTTCTGCACATCAGGGGACCAGATAGACACACCGAAGCCCACCGAGGAGGTGAAATAACCCCTCCTGCCACCTCGGTGCTGCTCCCCTTGCATCAAGGAGTCATCCTCGAAGTACAAAGGCTTCATACCTTTTCCAAAGACAGCGCAGCTGAGAGTCAATTTAATGTCTCTTGTGACAGAGCAGAAGCGAAACCCAGCGAATACGGCTGTCAGCTCTCGTTTCTTATGTCGTGATGCTCCCCAGGGGAAGGGATGTGTCCAGGCATGGAATGGCCGTGTGGTCCTGTGGCACTGGCAGCACCCAGGGTGGTGGTCCCAAGGGCGAGCAGCCCTGGGCGCTGCAGAAGGGCATTTCAGTGACCCCAGCCAGGTCCAGCTACGCCAGTTTGGACACAGGCAAACCCCTGGGAGCTGCAGCGTGCCCGGGAGCAGCTCTGCATGCCTTTCCCCAGGTCCTTCCCACAGCATGGGGTTCTCCATCGCGGCATCTGCTGCAAAGATGGACTAGATCGTGTTGTCTCCCAACCGTGGGGCTGCACGTGGCTCTCTGAAAGGGAGCACTGGGAGGCCTGGTTGAGTCCCAGGTCACTGCGAGGCAAGGCAGGGAGCTAGTGCTTTAATTGCACCCAAAGATACACGGGGATCCAGCAAGCAAAACCTCCCCTGGCACACTGAAACAGATTTCAGAAGAATGTCACTTGTTCAGAGAAACAACCCAAAAGCCAGTTAGAAAACAGGCTGCTTCCCAGCAAACCCCACTCTCTGCCCTGCAAGAGGTTTCAGTTACGCTGCGACGGAGCAGTGCTGCACCTACACAAGCAGTGGTTTATGCTGAAGAAAAAACGTCCAGGTGCTGCTTCCGCATAACTGCCATGCTGGTGTAAAACCGCCAAAGTGATCTCAGGGGCCAACTTACATCAGTGAGACTGATTTTAGTGGGGGCTCTGCTCTGAAAACCTGGGGACCATCCTCAGAAGAGAAAATGGGCTCGACCTGGGAAGGACAGAACTGCACGGGGAGTTCTTTGAGGGGCAGGTCCTCATGAGAGCTTTATTGGCATTCCAACCCAAATGTATGTTGAAAATCAAGCAGGACCAACGCAGGTAATTAAACCCTGTTGGCTGAAGTTTAAAATAACTTCCCATCCTACCTGCCTGCTACTAGGAAAAGGTATTTTGCAGCTCTCCCAAACCCAACTGGAACAACTGGTTGCCAAATCTCATGACGCTCCTGCCAGTTTGGCAACAGAGGATACTTTTGAAGCTCTACCTCCTGGAGTCAAGTGATCAGGAGAAAAATCTCGATTTTCACTTAAAAAATAAAGCAGGAAAGATCTAAACACAATAGTAGGGGGAGGAAGCTCGAAAGCATGAATCCTAAAGGCTTCGAAACCCTAAGGCAAACAGCAAACTTGCAAATGTTCATGACTTCTGAAAATCTCAGAATTTGGTCTGCCTTTTGTGCGCTGCAGGAGCACTCCCTGCTTCCACATCTGGGAATCTCAGGAGTCCTGCTTTTTTCCTTAATGAAATTTTTGCTGCTTCCTGCTAGGATTCATGTTCCCAATAGGAAAAAATTGCGGCTCTAGTCTAGATGGCTTCTGCTTTAGATTAAAAACAAATGCAACCATTTTATCGGTGACAGAGGAAGCCGAATGTGCCTTTCACCCCGCGCTCTCCAGCCTCAGCTGCGGAAAGCACGAACCCCACCACGGGGTTCAAACGCTCCTGCTTTTTGTCTTAACCTTGAAAGTTCTCCAAAATTCAAGCAAAGATCATTCTTCCAGGGGATTATTTGAAGCTCAGACCATGACTCACAAAAGATGAGGTACACTGGCAGCTCTGCTGCTGACCTTGGGCCAGCCACTTAAACTGGTGGAGGCTTTCCCCATCTCTATATGGGGATAATTTACCTTATCAAGGACATTTTTCATTAATATTTTTGAGGTTGACAGGCTTTGCGTTGAAGCGGAGGGCATGGAAAAACTCATACATACTTTGAAATACGGACTTAAATGCATGACTGTGGGCTCGCCACGCTCTTGTACTCATCCATGAGCAACAACATGGCTAGAGACGGACCTTTGGCCTGACGCAGCACGGCTGGGTTTGCAACTTCCCCTCTCAAATCCTCTTGTGCCCGTGCTGAGAAGGAGCTGGGCTGTGCTGGAGCAAGGGAAGGCTGCACCTGAAGTGTTAATAGTGTCCTCTGGCCCAACACCAGCACCCCCAGCCGCATCCCCTCTGCTTCACTGCCCGCCCGCAACAGCGGAGTGCTGCAGGCGACAGGGAGCTGGAAGAGCCAAACTGGGGGTGACACTGTTTTTTCCCAGGAACTCCTTAAATGTCATATTTGGTTCATTTAGACAACGCTGCAAAGGCGCCTATTTTAGCCCAGTCCATAGTCACCTGTAAGTAGGGTGTTCGCTATGTTTTAGACACACACGACTCTCCCAAAAATGCCCTCCTGCCTGAAACGCTCGACCTCTGTTGCTGTGGGTAACAGCCGAGACACCGCTAATGGCAAAGGGGCTCTCTCTTCCCCAGCTGTCCCAACGTGCACTGGACACAAATGCACAGATGTACCTCCCTTCCAGGGCAAATCTTTTTTTTTTAATAGAAGAAATTTCAGAACTCCAGTTTTTCTCCCAGTTCCACCTCATCTCCCCAGTTTTCCCTGCTCAGGATGGGAGGCTGCCACCCCTGTGAAGCTCCTGTGGGGCTTTCCACCAAGCAGAGACGGGATCTCTGTTCCCTGGCAGCTTGTCCTGCCTCTCACCTGGATCTCGGGAAGTCCCTCTAGGCTCCTGTCCTGTCCCCTGTCCCCCTCAGCCATTAGGGGCTGGGGCCTGGCACAGATGGGGGAGGTTGGGATACCGGCCTGAATTACTGCATCCAGTGCCACTTTTTTCTTTTTCTTTAAAGAATAAATAATAGCAGCTGTTCAGTAGTCACCAGCAACCCTACAATAATAAATCAGCCTTCAGTGCCTTTTTTTAATACCTCGGCAACATAAAAAAACAGGGGCTCTGCAATAACACAGCACCGCGTGGGTCTCCCCCACACCATTCAAAAGGTCCAGCGTGCCAAACAATGAAGCCTGCCCTGAGAACCACCTCAAACGCTTTGTATTAAGAATTAATTGAAAGAAACCAAGAAAAAACTACAGGGAGAAAAAAAAATTCAAGTTGCATAATGCTAGTCCTAAATGATGTTTCACACTGAAAGGCCACCCTACATGGGGAGAAGAACAAGCTTATCATGAGGCTCACAGTCCCATTTCACAATCCAGCCCTAATTAGGAAGTCACGACCAGCTCCTGCATAACATAATAATTTGCAGAGGCAGATAAAAGTAAAATAGTCAAATAAAAAAAAAAAAAAGCCCCTTTTGCCTAAGGATCCAGTTCTGGGAGCCAGAGCGAGCTGATCATTTCATTGTGCTAGTTAATATTATGTGTGATTTATATAAAATCTGTAGAAATGTGATGTATCAATTTGCAGCTATACCCAAATGGTGCATAAAATCACCAAATGGCACTGTTCCAACATTAGCTGACCTGTAATTATTATATATTTAGACTGCTGAATGCATACACTGTATATAGAGGACATTTTACTTGAATAGGCACTAAGGGCCGATAGTCTGGTAATAATCAGAAAGCGTGATAAAACAAACATTCTACCAGCCATCTGGATTATTAATCTCCTTCCACTGGATATTCACAAGGACGAAACTAGCAGATAATGTGCCATGCTGGATTCTAGCTCACAATTAAATAACGTGGCAGATTAATGATACAGGCGGATCCTTCCAGAGAGCTGTTGTCATTTCCCCGAACCTCTACTCACCAGCGACTTTATAACAAATACCAGCGTGAGACGCCCAACTTGCTCCAAAATCTGGTACCAGACAGCGGTATTACAGTGTCATTAGCCCTGCAACAACTGCAAGGGTGCATAGGAGACTCCGATAACCCTACGGAAACAGGCTCACAGAGCCTCGGGACTATTGTACCCACCTTCCGCACTGCCCCGCTCAGCCGCGGGGTTCACCCCCTCTCCCTTCTCCTAAGCTGGTGGTTTGCTCCTGCTGTGCTTTCAGCCACGTGCACTGTATTATATACACGCTCTGTTGGACTCTATACTGGATTAAAAACATCACTTGCTTATTTGCAATAAAGTAGGGCTCACGGTGCAGAGCTTTGCCTTTTAAGGGCTACAAAGCTGGTGAGGGATCTGGAGGACAAACCTTCTGAGGAACGACTGAGGGAACTGGGGTTGTTCAGCCTGGACAAGAGGAGGCCGAGGGGAGACCTTCTCACCCTCTACAACTACCTGAAAGGAGGGTGTAGGGAGATGGGGGCTGACCTCTTCTCCCTGGGGACAAGTGATAGGACAAGAGGAAACGGGTTCAAGTTATGTCAGGGGAGGTTTAGATTGGATATTAGGAAACATTTTTTCACTGAGAGGGTTATTAAACATTGGAACAGGCTGCCCAGGGAGGTGGTGGATTCACCATCCCTGGAGGTGTTTAAAAAAAGGGTAGATGTGGTGCTTAGGGACATGGTTTAGAAGTGGTTTTTGTCCGGGTGGGTTAATGGTTGGACTTGATGATCTTGAAGGTCCCTTCCAACCTCAGCAATTCTATGATTCTATGATTCTAAGTAAAACAGCATCAGTCTCGGCGTGGCAATCCAGTGATCCGGGCACAGCCTGCCCCTGCCCTCAGGAGGAAGCACAGACTCTCCTGGGCTTGACAAATGCCCAGGAGCCGATGCTTCTCCCTTCCCTGCCTTCAGAGCAGAGGTGAGGACCTGGCAGGAGGCAAGAGGCACGGGGCTGCTGCCTGTCCCCGCTGCCCTTCTGGGGGCAGGCTGCAGGCACAGGGGAAGCACGGGACTGTGCTTGGGATGCTGCTCGCTGGGAGACACAGATCATCTTCTCCCTGTATCCTCTTCCAGGATGAGGAAGAGGACATTTGGCAGTAGAAGGAAAGGCAGCTGAAGCAAGTTGTTTTCCCTCCTGCGGTCCTACCACTATTTTCTCCCACAGCCTGAATTTTTCCTTCTGTAATCTGGCTCCAGCCCCTCCGTCCTTCGCTTCCCTCCAGTTCACAGGCTCTTTGGTACCTTCTCTTTCCCTCCTGAAACTGCCCAGCTTCAGCAAACCAACTTCCAGCCCGCCCTTCCCCTCTAAAACTCTCCATGCCCAGCCTTGGAAGTTCCCTTTACTCAAGGTGAGAAATATTCTTCATTTGTTCCTGGAAAAGGAGAAAACAGTGTTCTCTGTAGGGACAGCTTCAGACTCTGTATCCATGAAAGATGAATAAAAATGGGTTCTAAGAACTTGCCCTGTGCTTCCTCCCTCTGTTTCCTGCAGTCTCAATGCACAGACTCCCACGGGCTGGAGCTCCACCACGTAGCAAAAGTTGTGTGGACACTGCAATAAACCGGGTGTGCTACACTATATCCACCAAAACACTGTGAGTTAGGGCTCAGGCCTCCCCATTTCCTAAAAAACAAAAGCCCTCGGCGTATGGTGTGACATTAGCTTGGAGAAGAGGAGGCTGAGGGGAGACCTTATCACTCTCTACAACCACTTGAAAGGAGGCTGTATCCAGGGGGGGTCAGTCTCTTCTCCCAAGGAACAGGCGATGGGACAAGAGAAGATGGCCTCGTGTTGTGCCAGGGGAGGTTTAGGATGGATATCAGGAAAAATTTCTTCACCAAAGGAGTTGTCAAGCATTGGAACAGGCTGCCCAGGGAAGTGGTGGAATCCCCATCCCTGAAGGTATCTAAGGACGTGTAGAGGTGGTGCTGAGGGACATGGTTTAGTGGTGGATTTGGCAGTGCTGGGTTAACGGCTGGACTTGATGATTTTAAAGGTCTTTTCCAACCTAAATCATCATATGACTCTATGAGACGCACAATCGGGAAGAGCGAAAGCTCAGCTGCTCCAGCAGCTCATGGCAGAAACCCTGCCAGGCCGAGGAAACCACTGCTTCATGTGGGGGAAGGACCCTTCTTCATGACCAGTTTGGCAGGGGAAGGGGCTGCGAAGATTTGTGCCGAGTCTGCCTGATTCCAATGGCCTCAAGACACAGGTTTGGCACCTGCAAGCCAGTTCCTACAGGGAAGGGCCCAAGTGCCAGCATTTGAACCTTTGGGGATCTGAGGATGCTGAGCTGTCTGAGTGGCATGAGTTGTCACGTTAATGGCAGCTGCAATTAGCACAGGCAGCATTTGGATGCTAAAGTGCTGCTTGACTTTAAAAAAAACCCGCCCACAATTTGCCTGCAGTGCATCCTGGCGCTGTGCAGCGCTGCGCGCGATACCTCTACCAGAAGCTATTTTTATGCTGGATTTGCCACGGCAAAATAAAATCTCCTTTAGAAGGCACTGACTGCTGCAGACACTGCAGCACAGACCGTTCCGGCTGTCCAACAGGTGAAGGCTACCTCAGCGCCATCCTCTTTTCCTGGGAAAAACCTCACCTAGCTGCCACCGCGACTGGCGCCGAGTGAACGCTAACGCAATGGCCGCAGCAGAAACGCAGGTGGGTGACGTGCTGTTGTATCAAGATCCCTACACACACACAGAGGGATTTTAAGGGAGGGGGGGGAAGTAGACAGGGCAGGAAGATGTGGTGGGCTGCTGGAACTACCCCTGCAATAGAGAGCACAGTCACAACTCCTACGAATAAAAGTTAAACCCACCCACCCGATAAAGGGTAGGAGCTGCCAGGCATTCAGACAGGACTCGGGTTTAGAGTCTCCTACTAAAGAGTGCCTTAAAAGCTTACACCGATTCCTCTAGCGCTTCTTCTGTAGCAGCAGAAAATAAAGTGGGTCAAAGGCAGCTTTCCATCAGGAAAATCAATCTGAAATTACAACACTTGGGGAAACCTAGGCAATGATGAGAGAGAACAACACGGATCCACCCCTGCGCTTTCTCCTACGTGAGGGGTGCAGACCACAAAGTATTTATTCACCATCTTTGCTCGAGCCTTCGGAGGACCGTTACCCTTCACTTCTGCACCACAACTCCACAGTCACCAGGCACTACAACCCCAGATTTGCTCTTTAGCTTAGCTTAGTAAATATAGGGAAGGAAGAGGCACTGCTCTTGAGGTGAGAAGAAATGTATTCTGGAAACTTGGTCTGCCTCTTGGTCTCCAAAGAGATTAAGGAGAGCTTTATAACAAAATAAATCCCCTTCTCTGCCCAGGACGGGTGCATTCTGCCGCGTCTCTTTGGAAAGATTTCACAGCACTAAACATCCATAAGCTCTCTTTTTTTTAACTTCTTTTTCAGTGGAAATATGTCAGAGCCCAAACACGCTGCCATTTGATTTCCTGTGTTTGGAGTGTTTGAATCTCACTTGGGCCATTTTGGAGACTTGATGTTCGGCTCAGCAATGAAAACTTTGGTTTGAGAATTACTGTATTTTCTAAAGGAGACCTTAAGGTATGACAACTGATCTGTTTGCAGTACTGGAGTATTATTATGGGCTGTAAATTCCTCCCTACAAACGCTAAGCCTATTTTTTTGAGCAGATCTGGACGCTGGATGTGCTGGTGTGCAAAAACTCACTTGTACCACATCATGTGAAGACAGCCCAAGGCTATGCCAGCCACAAAGGAGATAAGAGCAACAAGTAGCATCACCCCTACAAGTATATGAAATCCTGTTTAAAATTCCTGCTGGTTTTTTCCAACTGTACCTCCCACCCTCTCAGAGCCCTGAAAGTTGACAGGACACTCAGAGACACTGTGCAGCTAATGACAAGGCTGACGGTTGCACCCTGTGGTTGTCCAGCAAGCTCGCTTGATAATATGTGCTAAAATACAACATCGATACCTTCGTATGTCCTCAACCCAGCTCATTATTCAGTCTTAAGCCTAGTTCTGGAGTTCTCACCTGCCTCTCTAATGGCTTATGGGTTTTCATAACTTCTTCCCTGAGCGCAGCAGCTTTCTGCGGGAAACCATTCACCATTGCTTACCAGCTCCGCGTTTTACTTCTCCGACATTGTGCTTTTTCTCTTCCCCAAAAAGCATTGCTTCATCATCTAGTTTCTCCTTGAAAGCTCCTGTGCTCCCAAAACCCTATGGCTTTCCTCTCTCCCCCTTCCCTCTAGCCAAATCTCAGGCTACTAAGAGGATAACTGCAGGTGTTGTGCCCAGAGACAGCAAGTCCTGTACGTGCAGGCAATTCACGTGCCGTTTTTGTCTGCAACCCTCCCGACTATGCCTGTAAAAGAGGCCAAGGGAATCAGCAAGTTACTCTTTTCCTCTGCACTTGCAAATGTGAATTTCTCCTGCTATGAGATTTTGTGAGCGCCAAATGCTTTGCCAAAGACTTTCATATGATCTGGCTGGAGAGCAAGAAGTGTCAGACACCTCCTTGTAAACTAGGTTTCCAGCCCAGTTTTGTCCTCAGAAGTGATCCAAATGACTTTCAGAGGAATCTGACTTTGCAGTGATCTTCTGCTGCACCCCCTGGTAGCACCTACCAGAGCCCTGCAGTCTAAAATATCCTGAAATTAATGCTGTTTGGTTCTACGCCGGTCTGGTCTGTCCTGTCATCCCTTACTTGAACTGCTTTTCATCCTCTGCTATGCAACACATCGTTCCCTTTTCCTCCTGTACTTGCATAAGAGGAATAAAGATATAAAGGAAAGCAATTATTTTGCAAGTAAAACTAGAACCACCCAGGCTAAATCAGGCAGTTTTCTGGCATCGTCTTAAAAAAGCAGGGCTCAAAGAACAACAGAGAAAAAACTCAGCCTCCTCATTATGAAAGAGTGATCAGCTGGATAAGAAACACAAGAAAAAAAAATGGAGAGAAAAGGAACGGGAAAAGCGTTCAGGTGAAACGCTCCTTGGCAGGACCCTGAAGGAGCACGAACCTGCCGCCACGGTCCTGAGGGCAACCGAGGGGTTACGGGCACCTTCACGAAAGGCCACAAGGGCTTTGCAGGCATCTGGTTCAAATTACTTACCAAGAAAGACAGAGAGTGAAGGGGGCGGGGGGAAGATGCAAGAATAGAAATGAAGAGGCAAGAGCGAGCGACCGCAGCCAGCAGAGGAGAGGAGAACGTGACAGCCCGAATGGGGGCTGCGTTCTCGGCACAGGACAAGCAGCGAGTGGGCTGCCTCGTGGCAGCACACCCAGAAGCTGCCGCTGTTTTATAAACCCGAGGGGTGCATTTTCCCCTTCAGCCTCCCTTGCAGAGCTGCGGACAAAACTGGGCGAGAACTCCACTTGCATTTGGGTTTTTTTGTTGTTTTTTTTTTTTTTGAAATGCTGGTACTTATTTTTAAATATTAATTATCATTCGTGGCAGCAAACCCATGCGGTTTCCCCACTTTGGGATCATTCGGTCCCAGGGCAGGTGGCTGGTCCCAGCCCGCGCTGAACAAGTATCTCACAGATGGAAAAAGTGCTCCGACCTCTCGCAGAGCTGATGGAAGGCTTGATTTTGTTGGAATAAAGGCAAACTGCGGGGTTGCGACATTAGACAGAATGGGCAAGAAACCTGTCTGGTAAAGCCATCATGATCCTAAGCACCAAGGTTTGTTCCAGGATGTTGTTCAGACGTTTGTGTACAAGTCTGAGATTCATTTATTCCTCTCCTTTGTTTTTCCCAGCTTCTAAAATCATCCTCCCAGCCTTTGAAAAGTGTAGAGAGAGGTGGAAAGTTCAGCCAAGCTGAATGATCCATGGGTTTGGGCCTTAGAGTAAATGGGTTGGTCTGTTTAGTTGTTTGGTGTGGTTTTTTTTAGAAAACAGGATAGCAAAAAACAAGACTGTTATTTAAACCTACCGTGAACAGTATGTTTACAGCATCACACAAAAAAGGATATTAAATCTTTTCCCTTGAATCACAAAACAAAACAGCACCGGTCAATGCACTGGAAAGTTAAACTGGCCCAGAATATTTCAGTCTCCAAATTAAGCAAACATAATCAGACAGACAGATTTTTCTCATTCAGCCTTTCCAGCCAGCGACACGGATGAGAGGTGCCAGCGACACAGGTGAGAATATTTTCTGCAATAAGATTATCATCTTGATCACACCTGATACAAATCCACTTTCCAAACTCATTATCTCCACCGGCTGCAGGGTCAGACTCCTGCGTCCTATTCAACAAAATACTAAACGCTATTTGTTATTCTGGGCCACAGTAACAGCATCAACTTTTTCACGCAGGCAGCCCAGGCTCCAGTTCCAGTCACGGCTCTCTCACTCTTAGCACTGGCCAGACCTAGGAGAGACACAAGAGCTGCATCATGAGTACCACGGGCCGGGGGGGGCGGGGGAAGGAAGCGTCCACTGGGGAGGCAGAAGCGAGCAAAGGTGCAGGTTCCCGCGTCGGTGGTCATTGTACATCACTGGGAAACACCAGGTCGTGGATTTTAACCCCATTTTCCTACTGGCTGTTTCCCAGATGAAGTGATGTAATCAAACAGGGATGCCGATGCTGCAGGGTTGCCAAAAAGAGGGAGGGTTCGGAGGGAGGGTGAGACAGGCAGAGAAGCAGAGCAAACATGGCATCTCCTCGGGACGCGGCATCATCTTCAGGGAGCGTTTCAGAGAGAACAGTCTTCCCCTCGACTGCCACGCAGCTTGTCAAATCGCCTGGGAGGCTCAGAGGAAACCGTCATCTTTCACACAATTTTACAAGGCAAAAGAAATCTTCGTTTTTTGAACCGTATCCCCTAAGCTTCTAAAGGAATTAAATCTCTGATTCCACCTATCGAACCCCGCGCGGAAGGGAGAGGAGAAGGAAGCGCACAAGGTCAAAGCCGACGTCTTGACTCCCCGAGGAAGGCTCGAGAGGGCCCAAATAATGTGGCAGGAGCTGACAATAGCAAAAAGGGCATCTTCTCGTCCCTTGGCTTTCTTAACACATACTGAGCGAAAAAATTAAGTGCTCAAATCCTTCTTATTTGTAAAGGCCAGATCGCCACTGGAGGTGGCTGGGTACAGCAAAACCTGCTTCAGCAGAAAAACAAAGACAAGCAGAATGGTTCCTTGTCCCCTTAAAAAAAAAAAATAATAACCAGAGCTGGTCACGGAGTAATTACTGAAATAATTTTACATCCGAAACTGCTGAAGAGTCAAAACGCAGTGCTGCTTTTGGAAAGGGGAGGGCTGACACCTCCCTGTGCGACAGACAGACCAGAAAGCTCTGCCAGATGCGAGTCATTTGTAGCCAGCGTGAACTTTTGGGCCCCACCAAATCATCTGCTCATGGCCCGCATGATACTGAACAGGTTTTCCAAAGAACTGCTGAAGGAAAGAGGCTACAGCAGACACACAGCAAAGGCCACTCCGTATCCCAAGAGCATAAAAAGCAGAGCCAATACCTATTCCAGCCTCCCTCTACCCCACTCTCATTCCTTTTGAAACCTTTGCTCCCCATTTTTCGGACAGAAAACAGACACACTGGCAATAAGCATCAATGACAACAAACACAGGAACCAGTTCGGTTCATTGACCGTTCTGAGCAGCATCGACAGTGATTCATTGTAGCGGTAAAAAGAAGAAAGTCACTCACCCTCACGAAGCTGGCGGGAAACCATCCTTCTTCATCATCGATCTGACCCCACCACCAGTCCTTGTTGGAAGCATCCAGGACCTTGATAACGTCTCCTGCTTTAAACGCCAACTCCCGGTTGGCCATGGTGACGTGATCCCATACTGCCTCAGCACTTACAATAGAACCACCACTGATCAGCTTTGAAAACAGAAAACCAGCAGTCAATAAGAGCTCGGTTCCCCGACGCAAGCACATGCACAGCAGCAGCACAGAAAAAAAACAAAGCGCTCAGCCAAAGTAAAACGATTTTCCTCCATTCCAATCCATAACAATTTCACCCTCCCGTGGTGTAACCCGGGCTGCGACCGTTTCCACAGGCGGCCGCCCTGCTCCTAACCATGCCGCGCAAGCGAGCACCGCGGGCGGATGTTCAGCACCTCTCGGGTCCCACGCGGGGGAAGAGCAACACCCCCCCTGCCACCGCCAGGCCGCAGCTAGGAGCATGCACGTCTATCAAGGTATACGTGGCTTTCAGGTACAGTTTGGTTAGCAGAATGTAGAGCTGGGAGTTCCCAAAAGTGGCAGAACCAAGCGATGGTGTCCTGCAGAGGAATTTAGGTCTCAGAGCAAGTTTGCTCCCTTCAAGGATCAAACGTCAGCTGGAGGCTCAGAACGCTTTCCATGCAAATCCAAGCAAAATTTGCAAACATATTTAAAAGAACACTTTTTTTTTTTTTAAACTGAGAGTTCAGTATTTTTTTAGTGCTGGTGATGTACTGACGTCCCTTGCTTTTGAAATCTTCAAGCTACACAGCAAAGAAGGGCACGGTGGCACGCTGCTGACCCCTTCCAGACCCGACCTGGAGCACAGCCCAGCTCCACGGCACGTTCCAACCTCGCTCCGCTCACCAGAAGCCTGCCGGCACTGGCTGCCCCAACAGCCCTCGGGTGCAGGTACCTGCCCACCAGAAACTGGACTGCGGGAGGCCAGGCTTGTGTCCGACAGGACCTACTGAACGTCCCTCCACGTGGAGCACGCGGTTGCCTTAGAGCTGGACCAGCGCCACGGCGGGGACCTAACCCCTTCTCATTTCCATTGCATGCCTCCTGCTTAATGCATGCGGGAAGGACTCATCCGAACACCGATGCTTGTGCATCCACAAGCCAAATCATCCACCCATCCATGCCTGGGCCACCCGCTGTCTCCTCAGAACGATAGTCATGTATTTTTTAACAGAATAATAAATTGTGTTTATGTTTTGTCCACTGCAGGAATTCTGCACTGAACAGTAAGACTGTCCTAGCGAATACGGACTTTACCCATATGCTTATGAGCTTGTCAGAGCCATCCTGAACCTTGTTCATTAATTCTGCCGTCTGAGACGCACTGAATATGCGCTCGGGCACGCCTCCAAATCGGAATTTCAGCTCACAAAGGAAGAGCTCAGCGCTGCAACTGTTACAGACCCTCCACAGGGCAAGACTTTAACAGCCACAGATATCCTCTCAATTTAGGCAAGCAATACACAGCATAAAGACAATAACCCGCCGCAGCGCTTATGTCAGCGCAGCAGCACTGGGAACGGTTAGAGTGCTCTTAACGGCTCTTTAATAAGTCTGGCTTACCAAAATGCCGGCTAATAACTACCTGCACAGTAAGAACCTGCAGTAAACCTTCCAGCACTGCTGCAGGGTTCTCGGCATAAACATGTAAGAGCATTCAAGTCCCTACAGGCAATTTAGCCAACAGATTAAAGGACCTGATTTACCATTTTCCTTGTACTGACTTTCCTTTAAGAAATCACGCTCCTTAGGTTTCTGACAGTTAGCATTGCACTTGCGGCTCTTCAATTCTTAAGAGTCAGTTGTACATAAAGTAGCAAGATCTAAGAAAGCCCAACTTGACACTTAGTGCCTTTCATCCCCAAAGCCAAGGTGTATCTAGCCAGCGGACCTCTTGTTCCGGCACTAGATAAAGTAAAACAATGGTCCTCCTACTTCCATTTTTACAAATTGTCTTTTCTAATTCAAAATCAGCCGTAAAAGAAACACGGCTTCTTCGTGTATCGTGTAGGGGATTTCTACACCCCAGCCTCACAAGATCCCTTGACAGCGAGCAGAAAACAAAGGCACGGGTTAATAACAAGCTCTCATTGAAGCGTCAAGCAATGGACCTAATCAATGCGCTGAACTTATCGCAGAGGGCATCTACGGGATTAGTGTGGGGTTATCTCAGGTTTGGGCTGTTGATACAGAGCTGCGAGGAGCCAGGCACCAGAGGATCCCGTTCAAAGGAGGGGCAGATGGTGCAGGACCCTCCGTTCTCCCCGGCTCTGGGCCCTCACTTAGGGAAGTCCGGTAGCTACCTCTGGAAAATAACAGTTATAAAGACTGATTTCTGCTTCCAGTGCAACAACTGAATGTTCAGCCCGGGTAGTGATGTGTTTTTCAGTGCTTCCTCACAACATCTTGTGCCGCTCTAAACCAAGGTTTCTAGGTGTTTTCATAAAATATGAATCAGTCTAAACCGCCAAGAACCCCAAGACAGAGCTGGAAGGAACGAAGACTTCACAGCTGAAGAAACCACATATTCAAGACCAGTTAACAGTCATCGGTTCTTCTGCCAGGACCAAGCTCTTCTCCTTCACTTGTGTTGCCCCTTTGCCATATTTATGGACACTCTCCGGCCTCCGGTCTCCCCAGTTAAACAAGCTCTGCTCTTTCAGCCTTGCCTTGGCAGGTGGCTCTTCCTTCCCCTGAGCACTTCACCAGCCCTTTTAGGCATCTAGATATTTTGCCTGCATCTTTCTTCAACACAGATGACCAGAACTGTAAATACTATTCCCAAAGAGACCTTACCAGAGATTTGTGAAACAGCATGAAACCTTTCTTACGGTGTCACAGAAATCTTGCAGCAATACATAACATACATAACATCTCCCCCTTTTTCCCCATGGCTACCTCCCACCAGCGGCTCACTGTGATCTTGCATTTAGCTCATCCAAACAAATGAGGCAGAGTACATTCTCTTTGTCTAGAGAACCAGTTTTCTTGTAAAAAAAAAAAAAAAATTAAAAAAAATCAGGTTGGCCTGACATTCGTTCCTTTTGTTAATGCCATTGGGTATTTTAGTCCCTTTTTCACTGATGATGAACCAGGAACAGAGCTATCGCGCAGAAGCCGGGTTTCTGCTTTTTCTGCTTCAGCTGACATAGACTTTGCTGTCACTTCACACACAGGCAGTTCTGGGCACAAACTGCCACAGAAACGTCACTGAAACCAAACTTCAGAGGGACCGCGTTTCAGAGCCGCCGAGCCTACTTCGCAAAAGTGCATTTCCAAGCCCGAGGCACGAAATCCCAGCTCCGAGGAGCACGGCTTGGCCAGCGGCAAGGGCTGGCAGGGACTTGCAGAGGGCCAGAAGAGCAGAGAGGCCTTTTTCTGCTGTTAAGGCAGAGATCTGGAAGATGCTTCCAGTGGATGCCAGGAGCTGAGGCGGCTTTGCAAGGGGCTTCTCGCTACTCAAGGAGAAAGGCTGTAGGCTCTTGGTTTTCACTGTCTAGTGCCAGCAGATAGAAGAAAGGACCCTTTAGCAGGTCCTTTCCAGCCCCTGGTCCATAGCCTTAGCCCAAGAAAGGGATCCACATGCCAGGAAGCAAGCAAGCCTTGGCCTTCCAAAATATAAATGCAGTTCAGCCTGTGAAAAAAGAATGGCAGTGGGATGGCAGAAGTCGAGTTCCAGCCATTGCACGTGCTGGGTCCATCAAGAGAACATCAGAGCCTAAAATTAAAAGATCCAGTCTAATTTATTTTGGAAGACATCTTGCTGCATTTGTGGAGCCATCTGACTGTTTCAGGTCAGGGTTACAGAGAAAGAACCTGACATCTACAGCAGCAAGAGATGATGAACTAGAGAAAGGTCAGGATAAAATATTATTTTCTGAGAGAATTCAACACAGGAGCTCTTCATAAAGTTCACATTTCTTGGTTTCAAAGCTGGGTCTTAGCACTGTGGTCAGATGCACTCAGCCAAAGACCTTGAAAAGGACTTATCTCCAGTAATTTTACATGTCTACCACACAGCATCTGAGACAGTCATCTGGCCTCCTTTATAACCAGTGAAGAGAAAGAGACACATCTGGAGTGTGATTCATCTCGGCTATTTCAGTTGTTTACCTTCAAGTGAGGTGAATCATGCCCTAGAAATTACTATTTCTCTGCGTTTAATTGGCTGATGCAGAAGTTTACACTTCCAACATCTTACGTTCATCCCATCTACAATTTGGCCATCGCTAAAAAGGGGTAACAAAGAACTGGATTTAACAACAATAATCACAATAGGAATAGTCAAATATTAAATCACACTCTCCCCGACACAGCAGTTTCTCAGTTCTCCATGCCCACCAGAGGAATTCACAAAATCTCAGCCTTGTAAATTTACAATAACGAGGACTTAAAAGTCCTCATTATTGGGGAAAGTGTCCTATTTGTAAGAAGAGGGAGGCAGCTAGAAGAAATGCAATAGGTGACAGTGTACATTTGGTTTTGACATACCCTGAATAGTGCTTGTCTTCCAGGTGGAAGTCCTAGTTCCCATTTAAATCAATTATTCTTGTCAGTTGGTTGTTCAAACTAAAAAGCCCAAAGCAAAAGTTCCTCGATGCTTTCCCCATGTAACATCAGTGCAGGAGAAATGCCCCAGGGCACTTCTTAACAACAGACTCAAGAATAATTTTTACTGTTTTTACAGGAGACTTCAGAGCCCCGCCAACCACTTTGTGTCTGGGGTGAAGATCAAACCTTCTCAGCGGGCAGAAGACCAGGTTAACTACTGGGACGCTGCGCATGGTCTAGGGACCAGAGTCACTGTTCATCATAGGTCTTTCCTCACCCCCTAGCGAACACCTGGTCACAGCCAAAGGTAAGCACCAGGACAGAGAGATGAGGGGCCACTTCTGTGTCCCAGCACCGCAAATAAATTGAGTTAACGAGGAAAAGAAAAAGAGAAAAAAGACAATGTTCTCTCTAATTATAAGCACAGCTGACACATTTCTGGAACACACACTGAGAACATGGGGTATTCTTGTTGTATCGCCAGGATCACAAGCATCAGCCTTTCCAGGGATTTTCAAACAGGTTTCCAAAGTGCTCTGTAAACCTCCAATAATTCAGTCATAAACCCTCATTCTAAAGATGCTTATTTAAGATGCTCCTAACACTCATGTACAACAGGTGAATGCTTCCACAACAGCAAGTCAAGTCAGTGGAAAGGAATTAAATCATTCCTGCTTAAGGTCCGTGTGGATTTTCCTTCCTCTTCTAGTCTGGTGTTATTTCCAGGATGGAACGTGGCCACTGGAAATACTGAATTACATTAGAGGTGCTGCCAAAATAAGATGACAACAACAACAAACAGTAAAAAAGGGTTTCAGAGGACTCTGCAAGTCATGACCTCCGGGATGCAGCACCGTCAGCGTGTGCCAGCCGAGAGCTCCCGACCCTGGCACACCACGGCAGGCCATGGCAGGGATGCTGAAGGCTGTACCACAGCAAACACGGTGTGGTACATCGTTGCAAAACCCCTGCTGAGCTCATCTAGTTCTGATTGTCCTCACCAGTGGGGAATGATCCTATCTCCTTCTTCCCTCAAGCTTTCCAAAGACCTCAGCCGAAGGGGAGGGATTGTCATTAATGCCACAGGGGGAGCTTCCAAGGAATATGAGAGAGGAGCTCAAAAGTGGTAGTTTGACTCTGGAATTTGCATTTGGCCATGGCTTTGTGGCACTGCTATCAAGACAAAATAACTCTCCCTGCCAAAGTAAGCAGGGAAAATAAAAATAGAAGGAATAATGGGAACAACACTGTTACAGGGTAGAATCACTCTGCCTAACCCCTTGACTAGAGCAAGTCCGGAGCAAACCCCTCTGACCCCAAGGAGAGGATGGGAAGGGGGATGTCATGAAAGACCCATCCTGATCGAAAAAGCCTGGGATCACCACCTGGGATATTTTTCTAAAGTACATCACAGAAAGTGACCTCTGAGCCAAGGTTTACAACTTCTTCCAGGCTACTGCAGGGTTTGACTCTACCAGCCATGAACCAGCTGCGTCACTGCAAAGGGACTTTGCTCCAGTTCTACAGGATGGGGCCTCTCGAAAGAAGATTTTGGGAATGGGTGAGCCTCTGCTTCCGATGCATCTGGTGCGTTTTCCCTGACTTTTCTCACTTCCAAAGCCACGACGCACAGTCGGAGGCCGACATCTGCTCCTTCTCAGCAACTGCCCGCGGTGAGGCAGCCGAGAATGAAACATGCTTTAGTGAAATCAGCCACTATTGCAAAAATTTGCTAAGTATTCCCAACTAACAAACACTTACCGGCTTCTTAGGGGCCAACTTGAAAAACAAATCAGGGACTTGCTGATACCTGGAGACTGAAATGGGCATAAATCAGCAGAAATCTTTTCCGGAGGTGATTTGGTTTGAGGCTAGGCCACACAAATCACAACTGCCTATCCATACCTCTTTCAGGGATAATCATCGTTAGCTCACGAGGTTCTGCACTGAGTTTCCAGCACAGAGTTTCTCACTAGTCCAAAATTCACTTAATAAAGAGACACCTTCTCAAAAAACCCCAAAGAAGTCTACCATAGATCACCATCTCCTTAGAAAATTCTAAGTATCTACAAAGTTTCTCGGACCACGGCCTCTGGGCAACATGAATAATCTTAAGGCAGGGATATATTTCTCTATTAGACCTTCTACTAATGCATCAATAGAGTTATAATAGTAAAAAAACCAACAACAACAACAAAAAAAAACCCAAAAAAGAGCCGAGTAGTTCCCTTTCAAATCAGCATTACATAAACTATATGCTCCTCCTCGGGAGCAGGACGGCAGGAACAGGGAGCAGACTGTGAAGGGGAGATGGAGAAACGTGGTGAGACTATGCCAAATTGTTCTTGTACAGACATGTCCTCTATTCAGACAACATAAAAGCACTGGAAAATAACAATAGCATTTCCCATTGTATTCAACACGACCTTCCCTAACACCAGCAGCCAAAACATCTTCAAACAAGAATATACAGAGAGCTGGCATTCAGAGTACAGAAATCAATGCTCAGGGTAACCGCAGCAGAAGAGGAGACACAAACGATCTGCAAACCTCCAGCCAAATGAGACTAGCACTTTGCTTCCCATGTTCCCAGAAGAAAGGCACCTCACGCTGGCTTCACCCTCCTGTGTTTTAATTGCATTGCTCCCTCACGAGCGGTAACGCTTACAACGCAGATTGATAGGGCTGTTAATCACGGGGCCATTTATTGCAACAGCAACGCCGTCATCTTAAGGATTTCCCAAGGAGGGTGTTCATCGCTCCGCTGAGCGCCGCTCGGATGCCTCCCCCATGAAAACCACGTGTGCGGTACGAGCGCGGGAGCGGCCTGAGGGGGGGCTCACCTGAGCTGCGCAGACAACGGAAGCTGCAGCCCACGTTTGGGCCCAACACGCGGCTGGTTTTCACAACTGGGACAGGTTCACTCAGCTGAGGGAGCCGACAGAAAGGAAGCGTACAAGAAAACGTCACCCCACCTCAACGTGTTGTACTTTTGCTCTTGTATAAGCTCCCAATAGTTCCTTTGATTGTGTACTTATTTTTAAACCTCTCGTCAGAAATTATACAAACTGAATAATGCCAAATCGTAGTGAATTCGCCGCACAGCTCATTCACGAAACAAATGGGAGGGCATTTCCACTTGATTTGCTTATTCTCTGAAGAGGTGCAATCACACAAAGGTTAAGCACGAGGCCAAGAATTTCCCTTTCTGCTTTCAAGCCCTTTGATGAATTTGACTAATGGCTGGATTTCAGCTGAAAGAGGCTGATTGGAGAGAGAGAGCCTCTGATATCCCCGTATCCTGCAAAGACTGTCACACTTGGTTGGAAGCTTTATATATATGTATCTAAAGGTGGAGAATCACTACAGACTTAAAGGTTCATTAGGGCTGGGTTATGATATTTTTCATTGATTTAAATTTTCTTGAAAGAATATCGCCTGGCACACGTGAAATCACCTGGCCTCACACAGGGTACGGTAGTAGACTCCAGGGTACGGCATTAGTCTTATTTTCCACCTTATTATGGTTATTGTCCACATCATTCCTATTAATAATAATAGCTGCACCACAGAGCTGCGTACGGTAACTGGAGAGCTGCGAGCGCCCGTAAAACCAAGGCAGCAACGAGGAAAAGGAGTAGTAACAAGACAGAGTTACCCCAATAAAGCCCTGCCCGTGCGGTGTTTAATTGGCTCTGGAGCACCGGCGAGCCCTCGGCTTTGATGGTGCGTATGTCACCATAATTGCTTTCCGATCCCTTTTGCGGACTGGGCACATTAAGCCTCCCCTTGCCTGATGACATATCTTTCATGTACAGTAATTACAAATAACCACTAACCATAATCTTTTAACTCAGATAAATTACGAGATCGGTTCTAGGACTCAAAGTTTAAACTGCTCCGGGGAAAACAGCACCTTGTGTCAAAGACGGTCCGAGCGGCTCTCTGCGCCGTACTGACTCAGGGCCAACACGGGCTGTCGGCATGAATCCCTCATTACAGCACACGGAAAACAAATCTCTAAATACTCTTCAAGATGCAAACCTAAAATACCTGCGCAAATCCCAGTCTTCTGACCACAGAAGGGACTCCTCATGTTCCTAAACGAAGGCCGTAACTGCCTCAAAGCCCCAGAGCAGGACTGGAAATCCTTCCTGTGACCAGAGGGCCAAAGCTGGGCTTTGATTTATTTTATGCCCAGTTTAATCTTACTGGGCCGAGGCTGCATTAGGCTGTAATGAGGGGGGGAAGCAGGCAGGATTCCCAGGCAATATTTCCAGCATTAATAAAGCATCAGCCCAGCCTCGCTGCTCGCGACGGCAGCAAACATCATGCCAGATAACATCGAAGCATTGTGTCCAGACCGCTGCAGGACTCGGGCAAGGATTGATACAGTTATCTCTCAATTACCCAAGGTACAGAATAACACAGATAAGCAAAACGGATATTACAAAATAGATATAAATTAGGCCCTAGGAATGTACGGTGAGGGGCAAAAGGCTGCTGTGGGGCACTGAGCCCTGAGCTAAGGGAGCCAGTGAGGAGGTACAGCGGCACAGAGACCATCCCGAGCATCCCTGTGCCCACGGGGTAGCTAATCCGCAACCTCGAAACCCATTCATGGATAACCAAGACTTGACTGGAAATGTCAGGAATGCCAAATCTAGACTCATGTTACCCAAAAAGCCTGTCCTTATTGAAACCGGAAAGCAAAAGACTTCTCTCCCACGGAGCAGACTGCCTGACTGTGGGCAAACTGAGTTCATCTGAACAACCAAATAGTTTTTTGCAGGGAGGGAAGATACAATTGTGATTGCTCTGAGGAAGGCAAGAGATGGTTTAGAGATTCTTTATTTTAAAACGCACATCACCTGTTACTCTGGGGCATGGGAGTTTCCAAAGCAAAAAGGCATTAAGGAGCAAATTACACAAACGACTCCCAGTGGATTCCATCATTCAACACAACACTGCTACTCCCAAAAGGCAACAGCACACAGATCTGCTCATCCCAGATGCGGGGTCTTTACCCCTGAAGCTACAGGAGGACTGCCATCAGCCACCACAAAGCTGGGGACACACAGGTGGGTTGTCCCAGCTCTTTTTAGCAGGGGGCAATGGCACACAGACACACAACCGCACACACACAGGCACAAACCCCAGGACTGCCGCGCACAGCAACTTCACTTATCTAGAATCAGGCATTCGCAGTGAAATGAATAAAATGACAGGACCAGAACTAATGAAAGCGTAAGTAGACACTTTGTCCTACAAAAGCTGACACAGTTGGCCAGGGTTTAAAAATCATGAAAGGAAATTAATTCAAATGTAGGGCTGTTAATAATAAACAGAAACATTATTCCTAGGTGGCCAAGTACAAGGAACAGGCAGCAAGAGCCCCTTCATGATATCAATCACTGCAATGCCTTTTAAAACACCTTTTAAAAATGAAGTAGCTGCCTGGATTATGTCACGTAAGACCACAATGTATTAAAACACATCATCAGTAATAGACTTAGTAATGCATAATTCCCGCATATCGATATTGTAGTATGATGCCAAAAAGATAACATTAAACAAAAGAGAGACATTTTTAGTAAGTGATGAGAACTTGGAACTTAAAAAGTAGTGGCTGTTATTAGTGCAAATCAGTGCCCGGGCTGGATTAAAGTCCAGATGAATGTATTACACCGATTACACTCACGGCTCAGGCTCCTCCTGTGCCGTTCCGATCTCTTGATTTCTTAGCGAAAGTCACTGCAGCTCACGGCTAATACAGCCAAGGAGTGGCTTCTTGGCAGATGAGCAAAAGAGGGGAATGCCATCTACAAATTGTTTTGCAAACCCTGAGCTTACAGGAAAGTTTAATTAAATGCAAGCTCAACATGAGCAATGGCTGGAGAAAGAGCACACGACCCCCAGAAACCACCCTTGGCTTCGGGTGAGTTTGCAGGGGCAGGAACAGCCCCGGCTCAGCCGGCTGCCAGCCAAGTCGGTGAAGACCAAAGCCAGCCCAGCTGCTCTTGGGCAAACCAAGAGCCCTCCAGTGAAAATCCCATTCCTTCTCTCTCAGGCAGGAAGAGGAAAAAACAGAATGGGCACCCACAATAAGAACCAGCCAGACAAAGCCTCTGGCCCCTACATTATGATCTTCAAGAGAATGATTCCAACAAAAACACAAGTCTTCCTCACGTCTTTCAGTATTACAGCAGCTGGACCAAAAAGCAGTGAGAGGCATCCTGAGCTCGAAGGGAACACCCGGCGACCAGGCTCTGCTAGCCACCACCCCACGCGTGCCATCAGTAACACAAGTCCAGCAAGACAGAGCTCGAGTCATTATAGCAACCACATCTTGCATTTACATCTCACCTTTCATCCGTGTCAACTCCCGAGAGGGCAAACAGGCAGGACTTAAAAGCAAGCGATGGAAAACAGCTTCTCCCCTTGAGACGCTTGTTAAGCCCAACCCCGTGGTGTCCTCTGCCTCTCCAAGCCCTGAGCTCGCAGCCTGGTGTCGGCACAGCGCCCTGGGCTTGGCTTTGCCATCACAGGCCGAGAATCTCTTGCTATACGCACTCAAAAGATTTCCAAAGCATTTAACATACTCAGTGCAAGCTTTTGGGGAAGCAGCACATGGGGCAAGGGAAGGCAGAGGAGAGGCACAGCGGGGTGGACACCCCACCACGTGCCTTCGCTCCCTTGGTTTCAGCAGAGAGATACCAGGTATCTGGCACGATATTCTTATTCCCATCTAATTGACTTTGCATTACCATAGGTTTTTTCCTACTAAAAGCTCAATGGACAATCCTGGATGTAAGAGGCTGTTTCATCAGTAAGGTAATAAATTGATGCTAGTTAAATGTGCGTAACTCTCTTGCCGATTGTCATCAGACCCTGTAAGCCTATTACATGGATTGGCCCGATCAGCGAGGGGCTACGCAGCCTTCCACCTCTAAGCTGCTTTTCTCAATTCAGGTTAGGAATGAATGAAAGCCACCGTCTGATGGCTTCTCAGATTTTATGGAAAATTGCCACACTCAAAATGTCCTTGTTAACAGAATAATTCAAAGCAGACACTTGCCACAACCTTCTTCCCCAAATGGACTGCTGCTTGCATCTATACTTCTCAGCCTCTAATTAAAACAGGGGGGAAAGCCCCTAATACCACGTCTTTCTTCAAGTCATCAACACCCGTTCTGAAATACGAGTTATCACCGCAGCCTCCTGAGCTGCTCAGGGAGCCAGCAGCTATCCCCATGGCACAGCGAGAGAGCAGCCGCCCGCACCAGGGTGCTCCTGCGCTCCCTCGCCCCCCATCTGCTGCCCCCGCAGCCACCTCGCGACCGTGCAACCCCAAAACGCCCCGCACTGCACCCAAAACCTCTGTGCAGGTCGGAGCCTTGGCAGGAGCTAGGAAAACCCCAGAGCAGGTAACGCGAGCTTTGCCCAAGCACCTGGTAAGAGTGAGTCAAGCCATTGCCATGTTGTTTCTTATTTTAGTTTGTGCAAAACGCTGCTGCCAAAGGCAACAGAGAGCACGGCGTGGTGCGCGGTTGGCTCCACCATGCCAAACCGGTGTCATCTCTCCCTTTTTTCATACCCAGCCCCTTCCCCTCTCTCCAGGTCATGCTGCACAAGAAATGCAGAAGTCCCATCCCTCTCCGTTCCACCTGGCCTATTCGGAAAAGGCGTACTTCTGTCTACTGTAACAAAATTATCACCTGGATGGCGCTGAAGAAAGCGGTCACGAACCAAGATAATCCTGTGCAAAGTCTAGGGGGCAAAGTTGTCACAGATGAAATATCACTGTCTATTATCTGTTGGCAAACGCAGTACGTAACGGCAGCCGCTCAACTTAATGGCTTACATTCCAGTTCCTTCAAATGAGCCCATCACCGCTGTATGTAATCACAGTATATATTTAAAAGTATAATTTCCATCCAAAAAGACCATAGCTGGAGCAATATGACTCATACCGTTCCCCGTGCATCAGAAAGCATGTCATGAAGACTGGGAATTTGTGAGCCAGTTACCATCTGTGTACAAATTAGGCCGTGGACATGATTCTTCAACCCGGTCGACGGCAAACTCCCTCTGACATAAATGGCAATTTTGAGGCCCTTCGCCTCTGCACCCAAGAGAACAGAAACGTCCTCAGAAGCTGCATGTGAAGTAAAGGGATACAAATATTAAAGAGAAATGCAAGGGAATTAAAAGGCATCTCTCCCCGTATACCTATTCCCGCGCTCCGTAGCTGAATAGTTACAGCTGCAAACTCAGTTTCATTTCTGCCATAACAAAATCATCTCCACGGCATAATTAGTGTGTTCATGATAAAATGGGTCCAAACGCATGGAAAGAGGCATCCAAATATGATTTGTTTTTCAAGACAACGTGATGTTTTCCCTGGCTAATAGATTCGATTCATTAAGGAACAACGAGAGCCAAGCAAACTCTTTGCAGCAAACGTTAGCTGATTTTAGAAGCCTTTCCACCTTGGTGAATTGTCCATCAACAGACTGGGTTTCACATTATTATTTTTTACCTGCTACGGTTTGACAACCTTTTTTAGTCTAACTTGGCTATGCGTGGCTTACAAACTATCTGTTCTGTAACTACTGCTTAAAACAGTGATTATTCCTAATTTCCTTAATGGATCAATTAAGTCACCTGGCACTACTCTGTTCCTGGACTGGACGGCTATCACGTCCACACACAATTTTCAAGATATCTGGATTGAGCATTCATGTGAGCAGATATTTGCACTAGGATTTGCAACACTATCCTACAGCAAACATCTGAGTTGTCTGAAGGGGTTTTGAATGAATAATTTTCTGCATTATTCACCTACCTCTAGAAATAACGCTCCATCTGTTCATGGAACGGTTCCTTTTTCTTACTTAGGTAAAAAGAAGGTCAGGCGAGTGAAAGAAAAATTTGCACATCCCCAACGCCCTGCAACCAGACGCATCTACACAACCGCACGCATACCTGGTCAAGGTCACTAACGAGTCAAAGAAGGAAATACAGCTGTCAGGTTAAGGGGAGTGAGTAATCACCGAGTGCATCATTGCTGCGACAAGCACCCCAGGACACAGGCTGGAGTCGGAACACGTCCTTTGCAATTAATCATTAATCAGGACGCCTTACGACAAAGAAGTCAAACGGCAACTCTAAAGGTGAACCAAAACATTACTTTTAAAACATCTACGCTTAAAAAAAAAAAAACAACAAAAGAAACCCAAAAAAACCCCAAGCAGGCAACTCAAATCAGAGGGGCAAGGCAAATGGACCATATATAAAATCCATACCAGCCTCTGGGTGGAAAACATCCAACTCATACTGGGACATGATTCACCCCAGAAGAACTGGCAGCAGCGCAGCTCGTGTGAAGCTAATCCCCAGCTGTGCGGGCTCTGCTGGTATGGAAGATCTTTGCTTCCTTTGGCCTGTCCCATTTCACTGACCTCCAGAGGACTGGAGCGAGCCCAGGTTGCTTCGTATGAAAATAACAGGGCACTGCTCGTGCCGGTCCTCCCCCGCACAGAGCTCCTGTCCCCTGCGTGCTTGGGACAACTGTTAAAAACACAGTCATTTAAAGTAGTCAGATAACCTTGAATCCACGTGCTGAGCACTTATGGTCATGGTTAGTACTCGGAGGAGCATGTTAAATGCAAGTCCTGCTCTGGCTTCACAGCTCAGAAACAGTATTCAAGAGCACAGGAGGACCACAGACACCAAGGCTCATACTCTGAAGAAATGCAAACGGCTTCTCAGCGCAGATCTTCAAAGTAATCTAAACCGTCCTTACTTCCCCATAACACTATTCTGCTTAAGTCCGCGTTGAGCACAACCAGCCTTGTTTGCACTGTACGGCTCTGTCCTCACTCAAGTGAATAGTGACACCAAAGTCAAAGGGAACGTCTGCAAACCTACATTCATCAAATACATCGGGTTCTTGCTTCGAGGAACATATAACCCGAGTGTCTGATGTCCCAGCCAATTTCTGTGCTAGTTTCAATTTTTAAAGGCAAATCTTTAGAGCAAAACTAGTGTAAAATACGAGTGACAGTCCAGGGAGGTTGCTACACACGGGTACAGACAGATTTGAGGGTGCACGTTGCCGGCCCAACTTGGATTTGCATTGAAACTTGCCCAAATGCAGCTGTTGCAGTTGGGCTTGTTAGAGTCCATTAGCCCAGACGAATTCCCATCCGGCTCAGCTTCAGCTATACTATATATTATTTGCCTGGTAAGCAATCTACACCCAATTATATCCAGTATATAATTATTATTCATTTCAGAAATAGGTTTTCCTGACTCAGAAAGGACGCCTTAAAGGATTGTTACTTATAGAATAGAAATTTTCAGAGAAGAGACCACATAACAAAGGTGGGAGATTCTGCCCTAATGGGAAATCTCCAACCCTTCTCACAGTGATTTTTTTTTCAGCTAAAAAAACAGAAGTGCGTGGACTTCCCCCAGCCATGCTGCGTGCTGGGCAGCTCATGCCAATTGCCCCTTGGATCAGGCAAGCATGGCAAAGTGATAACGGTGATGGGGAACGATAGGAGAGATGTGTTGTCCAAACCTACGCCAACTGTGAAGACACGGCTCCTAGAAAGGTGGTGAGCGAAGAGAGGCAAAAGGTAAATGCACAGGCGGTGGCTGCCAGGGCTCTGGGATCCACCCAGGGAATTCGCAGGGTATTTGCAACCAACAATGCCACGGGAGAGAACATGAATTGTCAGCGAAATACGCTCAAATCTCTGAAATAAAAAACTTTAGCTAGAGCTATTTTGACTAACTGCTGAAAAAAAGAGCGTGTACCCCTAACTGATGTGCAGCCCGTTTAATTTCTCTTTCCATCACTGGAGCAACTCCCGGATATTCCTAAGGCTTTAAAAAATGCTGTGGCAAGGCCTGTCCACATTATCTAATCTAGCATCATTAAGAATCGATATCATTTGTTGAAAGCGTCCGAGATGTTCTCTTTGGGAAAGTACTTGGTGAGCACCCTCTTGAAGACATCTGGTAAGGAATTTTTACTACTGGCCTAGATACGTACTCCACCTAGAAGAATTAAGTGGCTCTAAGGAGCTTTTAGTCTAAGTAAATCCTCATTTAAACAAGCCCTATGAAAACGGACAGGAGCTCCAATTGCCTGATTTGTTTTTGTTTTATGGGCCACTCAGAGAAAAAGCAACAGGAAAGATGTAACGTGATCTGTCTCTCGCAGGTCTCCATTGCTACTGCATTCCTCACATCTCACTGCTTTTTCCTTCTATAGCACTGGCGTGGAAATAATAAATTATCCTAGTCTGACAAATTTTCACATTATTTTTTATGGCCAGTGTTTGCTCAAAATGGCAGCTTCCTTCACTCAAAACTGCACAGCTGGAACAGCCAGGGAGTGCATCCAAAGGGAAGAAGTACGGAAAAGAGCTGATGGGGCAGAGAAATTTGACCATGCTGGCAACACACATGGCCAAAGGGTGCCACGGGCAACAGTACAAGTGGCACAGCGCTGTAGTACGACGGGAAAAAACCCTTTCTCCTTGCTATTTCCTCCGTAATAGGTGGAATCAGGGAGAACCTGGCCATCTCAAAACCGTGGAGGGATTTTTCCTTGGGTTTATGTCTGGACAAGGACAAAGTTCAGCTCCAGCTCAGAGGAGCTTGGCTTTGAGGCTGTGGTTCAGCTGAACAGAGACAGAGGTCCCCTCTCATCAGCTCCCAGTCACGGGACTTTGCCACGTCCTTGCCTTTGAAGCATCTCGGCTGGTGGGAGCCCAAACTTATAACAGTACCAACAGAGGACGACGAATTCAGGCTGAGAGACTTACAAGTGGGCAGGAGGTGGCTGGTTCAAACCCAACTCTAAAGATGGTCAGAAATCTGGTTTCACAGCTCAAGGCCTGTTTTTTTCAGACTTGATAGAAGAGGCTGCCCAAAGTCTGCTACTGCCTCGTAGGAGAGCGTGTCATTTCTACAGTGACATGATGGAAAAAAAAGATAATTTCGCCTCCAGCTCAGTCGCAGTCTTTGATAACCTGGATCACAGACTGGGTTTGCTCTTCCAGAGGCTTAGGGGTCCTGCAACATGGCGCAAAGCAGGAAAAACCAAATGCAAGAAACTAGAAATGGGGCCCAACGTGTTGCAATCTTTGATACCTTTACATCTACATTGCAACGTGGAAGAGGTGGTATTATTCACTAACATTCGCTGGTGATATCAAACAGGAAAATCTGAGAACCACAAAATAAAGCTAATAAACAGGAAGCAAACTCATTCCAAACCCATATTCAATGGGAGAGATGCTCACAGGGCAAGGAAGCACGGGAGCGACAGCGGCAGGAAAGCCGAGAGGAGTCTGAAATGCACTGAAATGAGAGCGAGATCCGCAAGAAGCTGTGAGAGTCCCTCCTCCCATGGCTTGTTCTGCACGAAGCAACTTGTTTCAGACAGATATTGACAGCGTGGGAGGGATTCAGAGAAAAGCAACAAATTTTTATCACAGGTTTTGGAAGGATTAATACCCAGAAAGAGATTAAACCTGCTAAAAGCTCAGCGAAACTACCATTTCAGAGACTGTGCTAACACAGTTTAAATAGTTCCAGGAGAGGTATTATTTATGTATAATGGGAAGAGCTAGGAGTCTGAAATGGAGAAAGGCTCCATTTTAACTATCTAAAAATCAAATCACCAACAAAGGATTTTAAACAAAGGATCTACAAGGTGAAGAAGCCTTTGAACAAGAAATAAATGAAAATGAAAAGAAATAAACCCAAAAGGAGGAAGCAGCGCAGGAAAGGCAGGAGGGCAGCGCCAAAGGCCAGGCACAAGCAGAGCAGCGCAACCGGCAGCTGTGGCCAAGGAGCCTGGTGGGATGGAGAAACCCCCTCTCTGCTGCTGTCCCTAGAGCAAGTAGGAGACCTGAACCTCTCCAAACCATGAAGAACTTTGGGTGTGGATGTCTAACTATCCAGCAAAAGTTTCTCAAATGCAAGATTCGCAGAAGGAGACTGTGGGTGTTCTCTGAGGGCTATGCCCAGGTAAGAGCTACTGTGTGAGGGGCTCTTTGATGACCTTGCAGTCCAAGGACAGACCACTGAAAGTCTCCTTGGTGATGTAAGGCAAGGAGCAAAACCATCCCTGATGTTTACAGTGGGTCTCGTGATGGCCTAAATAATACGCTGATATACTAGATACCGTCTCCATTGCACAGGCACCGGTCATTAACTGGGCTGTGACAGTAAGAGGACAGTGTTACTACAGCACAACGGCGGCGCTGGCACGGCAGTAATATTTGTTCACATATTTCAAATAAGAAAACACTCTCAGAGCGCCTAGTTCTCCAGATCTGCTCTCAAATATGTCTGATTTTGGAGAACCCAAAGGTTCTTCCTTTCTAACCTGCAGCACACAAAGCGAGGCAGGGGCGCTCACTCCTCTGATGCCAGCACACGCCAGCGACCCCCCCGGGCAAGGTCTGCCTCGCTGCAGCGGCCGTGGAGATGCCACCACCCCGCAGACCCGCACCTCTCCCACCGCAGCCCCAGCCTCCTTGCTGGACGTAACACGGCGCTGCTGAAAGCTCGAGGCAATTTGCCCCGGGAACCCCCTCGAATTCTTCCACCTCGCTGGGCTGAAGGGCCTGTGGCTTTCTGGGTGTGCAGCCTCACCTTTCCACCTTTCCAAGAACTTATTTGTCCCTAAAGGTATGTAAGTATTCACATACATTCTTTTTCCCTCCTTAAAAGGGCAAAAATAATCCCATCTCTTTTATTATTTATACTTCTTGGAAGTGCAGCTCCTCAAGCAACTTTTAACAACTCAAGTTAGCAGCCGTTTAAGTCCAGAGGAGATTTGTGAAGATTTTGAAGAAGGTCATTTCAGCGCCCAAACCAGCCTTTATTAAATAAGAACATATATAAATACCACAAAATATCTCAATAAAGGTGTCTGCACTATCGTTAGTGGCAACTTACAGCATTGTTTACACTGTATAAAGCCCCCCAAGCCCTTCTTCCTCGGGCCACCTGGCGTTAGAGTGGGGACTCTGCATATTTTTTGTACTTAAATTGAGCTGGGGGAATTAAAACACAGACCGTGTGCCGAGTGGCAGCAGCGTGTTTGGATGGGGCTGGGCAGAGAACAAGCCCAGCAGCACCACACCACACCGCAGACGAATCCTCCGGCCCTCGCACCCACCTCCATCCCAGGCCCGCTCCCGAGCGGCCACGGAGAACAAGGGCAGGAAGAGACTGCGCAACCTTCCACCTCTCCGCTCCCTTCTCCACCAACACAGAGCCACCATGGCAGCTTCTAACCGCTCCTCCAGCCCCACAGGACCCCGGGAGGCACGATCCAGCAAACTCAAGACCATGACAGTTTGCAGAAGGGTACAAAAGATTCCCAGGACACTTGCTGGTTTTGCAAAGAGCCGGTTAGATGCGTGGTGCCCTCACATCTGAAAGCGAAATCTCATTAAACAGCAGCTAAAATACACTCATTATTTCCCTAACAATACTTTTCCGTGTAAGTAATTGCTGCAGTCACCACAGGATGGGAGGTAATCGCAAGATCGCTACTAGGATGACAGGTCCCTACCAAACTCCCCATTAGGTTGTGGTCCACACGAAGCAGACGTTCGTGAGCCACAGCTCCATCTAATTAAAACTGCAGGAGGGCAGGATTCAGGAAGGCTGAGTACAATTACCCAAGTAAGAATTTATCCAGGACACTGCGACTTCACTCATTGCCTTGCGCACAAAGTGCTGAAGGAGTTTAATTGCCGCCACTGATGGGAATCTACATTTGTGACTCATCTCCAACACGCATCAGAAAGTTGCTGTTTTTCTCGCTCCTGATTTACTTTTGCTAATGTGCTTCCAAAGCCACCGCTTCGGCGGTCAGGGCCATGCTGCAAAGTTGTATTTGGTTCTCTTGCGAATTTCAAGCCAACGGGCTCGATCTAGGGATTCATTTGGGCCCATCTCGTAACAGGTACTGCCCATTTCCCACGTGCGCTGCTGGGGGGATTAGAGCGAAAAAAGAGCAAAGTGGGCTGAAATTTGGGAGGAGTCGTGAGGAACTGGTTTTTTTCTGACATAAAATAATCTAGTTTTTAAATGTGAATTCTCTGATTCTTTCATGCACTTAACTTTCTTAAATTCACTTTGGTTTTGTTTAATCTTTTAAACACAAAAAAATGAGTTAAAATGTCTTATCCAAAAACAAGGGACAAATAAGCGTAACTGTTTGAGTTATGCTCTTAGACATTTTTCAGGATATTTTTTTTTTTTCCTTCTGAAATGCAAAACCTTTCCAAATTGCAAGAAAGGCTTCAGTTTGAACGCTGCAAGGTCAGAATAACATTGACATATTTTTCTTTTTCCCAGTTACTCTCCTTGTAAGCAACAAGCGTGCCCACATCCCCACTATACACCTTCGGAATGTCTATTCAGATCTCTTCTTACCATAACAATCTTGTCAAATTAATTCATCATTAAGGACAGACTTTTTTTCCCCTCAATACTGTGCGTTAATTAGCAAAAGGGTTGCCACGGAAACCCAGCAACACTAGTGAACACCACATAATTTACCATGTTGGTAAAACGGGGACTACAGCCCCGCAACAGGTGCAACAACAGGCACCAGTGCCTGGGGTACAAGTTGAAGCCAGATTTGCTCCTTTGATGGAGGCTTTGACATCTCTTTACTCAATAAAAGTTGGAAAAATTTCTAAAGACCTGGACATCAGGACTAGTTATTCCGCGTAGGACTGAGGGCAGGCTCCCATTTCCCTGTTGTTTTAGTAAATACAATTTTAGGACACTGGCAGGAACCAAAGTGAAGCAAAAGAGGTTGAGCTGAGCATGTGTGAAAAAGTTCAGGCCCATGATCAGACCCAAGCACTCATTCCCATTAATTATCAATAAGCCATGGCCAGCTTAAAGCCTGCGGCCACTAACTGCTCACCGCAGCGGTGTGAGCCGTGGTGCCGGCGAGGCTGCACCGGAGGGGTCCCAAGCACACCCTCCCGCTGCCATGACTATACTGGGAAGGGTCTCTGCTCTCGAGCCTCCATTCTTCTGGGTTTTTGCCCCTGTGACACCCTAAGGGAGGCTGCTCCCCCACCACGCTCCTGCCTGATGATCAGAAACCGCCTTCTAACTAAGAGCCTGTACTTTGCTGTGATCACCCAATACCTCCTCCCTCTCCCGCCCTTCATCTTAAGCAGTTCTTCTGCCCAGCAAGCCTCTGTAGAGACCAGCTAGGCTCCTCGTCACTTTGCCAGGCTAGACAAGGCACACAGCTTCCCCTTCACAGACATAACCCTCCATTCCCCCGATTGTCCTTGTCCCTGTTCCAGTTTGGATGAATTTTTGTTGGATACTGGCAATCAAACAGCCTACTCCAGTCCAAGTGAGGTTGCACCACTGTCTGGTACAGCGGCATTAATCTCTACTGGAAATTCATCTTCTAATACATCCTTGGATCATACCTTGCTTTTTTATGGCCATATCACACTGTCAGCTCATCGTCAGTCTTTGATCAACCTGATACAGCTCAGCCTCCTGCCTGCACGCACAACAGAAGGCTGCAGCAGGCACCGCTCTCCCTGCAAGCCACATACTGCTCTCTGCTGTTGTGTGCTGCGAGTGACCTCAAATCTGCTGCCTGGTTATTTGGTTACCCTGGTAATATTCCATCTCCTTCTCTGCTCATATAAGAAGAAGAAAAATTCAAGGCTTAAACTACCTCTTTAAACAGTCAGGTTTCACTAGCCGGGTAAAATTAGACCCAAATCTCAGCACCAGAGTAATGAAGGTATTTCAGAAGCAGAACAAAATCACAGCTTCCCCCAGCAAACAAACCTGAAATAAAAGCAGGGATTTGTCCGCACCTTGCTGAGCCAGCTCCCGAGGAATGCAAGACCAGGCGCTCACCAGTGGGTCACCTCAGCGTGTCACACCAAGGCAAGTTCCCCCTCCCACACTTACTGGAAGAGAAACAATTTTTGGCTATTCCAGCCTCTAACACACCAGAGAGCACAGGCAGAGCCCAGCTGCTCAGAGCCATGCCGACGAACGCACCATGCTGAGCGCATCCACCTTCCCACTGCACGAACAAATGCTTCACTAGGAAGGACGTAGCCAGATAAGACTTTTTTAACCCTTTTTACCTTCTTTCACTCAGAGGGATGCACATGGCTTATGTCAAAGCTGCCTGAACAGGGAAGAAGGAACCAGCCCTGAACCTGCTTCTGTAGAAAGTCCTCTCGCTTCACACGGAAGCAGTCAGCGGTGTACCAGAGCGGTGGTTCCCCACCAGCAACGCGCAACAATCCCACCTCCAAACACCTCCTCCTACTCCCAGACTCCTTTCTTCCCACACCAGCAGACCCTCCTCTACTCACACCTCAGCTCCAGCTTTTGCTGCAGCTCAGCACATCTGTGTAATGAGTGCCAACCTACAACACCTCTCTGTTTTAAGCGAACGAAAGGGACGTTCAGGTTCAGAAGAGCAGGATACGTAGGGAAGTCCAGCCTCTCCATGAGTATCCACATTAAGAAAACTGAATTTGAGAAAGCCATCGAAGAAATCAAACTGAAAAAGTTACCCGCTGCCAAGTTTCTCCATCCGTTCACATCATTCTAGCAACCCACCCGCAGAATTTTGTTCTCATCTTGAATAAATAGTTATTTTTGCACTTAAGGAGAGACAGAAATATTTTCCATACTTTCAAACTTTCTCTGGCATCCCCATCAAGCTCAAATCCCTCCTCAAAATACCCTTCAAACTTTTGAGGAAAAACATTTGTCTTGTGCTAAAAGCTCCAGAAACTTTCTTTCACAGGCTGACGGTTTCTTCAGGAACTTGCTTTCCTTTTAAATAATTCAAGGCCCCAAAATTGGCATAAACAGCAAGGAACAGAAATACTAAAACCAAGGGTGGTCTCCAAAGGCCAAGTGAAAGGACAACCTGGAACGAGAGAGACTCAGCTTCTGGAAAGACAATCTTTTGCCAGAAGAGACAGTCAACAGGATCTCCCAAGCCCCAGAGCCAGCGCACAATGGTCTACCCTAGGTCAGAAGAACACGAAGCTTTTACGTCACGTAGTCAAAGCGAAGAGAGATTTCCTCAAACCAAGGGCACTAAGCTGATTTTATATTAACGAAGGCTTAAGGTCAATACATCCCCATCAAGCTCAAATTGCTGTTTCCTGAAGTAATAGTTCTCAGTCCCGTTTCAAGTTGACAGGAATCCAGAAACCACCAACAAAGTTGGGAAACCAATGTCAATATGCTTGATTTCCCAGTGTCCAATAGATTTTATTTTTGGTTTATGTGAGTGTGAATGACATCAGGATTGGGTCTTCTTGTCCCAGGGCAGGACTGGGTTACCTGCTCCTGCAAGATTTCTCCTAAAGGGAAGAATATTAGGGGGAGATCAGGAATTTAGGGAAGCGAAGAAGGTAGACAGGTCACCCAAATTTGAGAAAAGGTACGATTATACGTGGATAATTCCCAGACATTTCTGTGAGTATCCAAGCCAAATTTGATTCTCCCCTTACCGATAATAAAAGAATAAAAGCCATGTGCACTATTCCGCACTGGAAAAACCAGCAGTAACTAATAAACATGCACACACACCGAGGTCGACATACATGCACCGCAAATCCTGTACACTCCCGTGCGGAGACAGGTACACACCCCCACGCACAGACACGCACTTCTGCATCCAGATGTTTCAGACTATATAAATTTCTTATACAGAGAGTACTAACAAACTGCTATAAAATTCTATGACTTTCCCCAGCGGTTTGGGCAGGTGTGTGGTTCTGCCTCTCAAACCCAAGGCTGGATTAACCCAGGGGCTGACAGCATCCTCCAGCAAAACCTTGCTCTAATCATACTCCACTGGCTTCTCTGGAGCCAGTTCTGGCTCATCCACGGAGCAGTTACCCCAGACTTGACCCCTGTGATTGAGGCCAGGACGCAGCCCAAAGGAAGGGACAGGGAAAGACAGGGAAAGGTTAAAGCAGAGAAATGAAACGAGAAGAGGAATGCAGAAGCTAGAGGGGCCCTCGATTGCAATTCAACAGCCCTTCTGACCGAGTGACCTGACACAACACAGCTGTTTGGGTTTCTCAACAGGGATTTGAAGATCTGCATCCAAAGAGAAACCCTCTTTCCATGTGTAACCCACTGAAACGCTGGCTGGTTGATGACCACTTCTGTTTTCAGACCAGCACGGGCTACTGCAGCTCTCGAACACGTTTAAATGGGGGAAAGACCCATGGCCTGTCATTCTCTTCTAGAGGAGTGATTTTTGCTCATGTGTCTAACCTGAAAACATTAAATACCACAAAAACTAACAAGCCCTAGGAGACAAAGAACCTGCCTGAGGAGAGAGCACCAAAACACAGATGAAAGTAACACAGCGCAGCAAAACCAGCCCCGTGCCCCATCCCCAGCACCGCCCTAATGATTAACCCTGCTTCTCTGTCCTTTTTTAGGTTTATTGAGTGTGTCTATCAACTTCCAGGTGCCTCCACCGCAAACCTCCTGGACAAGACATGAAAAACCCTCCTGATCCTTCCCTCTAGGATTTAATCCCCCTTTATTTTGGCCAGATTGGATGCTCTGCCAGTTTACTCTCCCTGCCGAAGCCCCCAGTCCCGGGCAGGCAGAGGCTGGGCGCAGACGTGATACCACCCAAGCTGGGAGCCGCGGATGAGCTGCGTGCCGACAGCTCTGCAGCTCAGACGCTCTCCTTATCTCCCCTCTCCGCTTCCTGCTCTTCCTACGAGTCTTTCCTCTAGCAGCTTTAATTTAAGCATCGCCTTGCACCAGAAGATGTGGTACTCTTATTGACAGAGCTTTATTGGGAAACGCAGATTTATACTTATGCATCCAAATGATTCAAGCGTGCAGAGATTCCTTCGGACGTAGCCGGGGCTGCTCTGAACATGTCACCGCAGAGGATCTAAACCGGCTAACTCCACCAGCTCCTCACTCCCTAACGCTACCAAGGTTTGTGCGATGCTACTTTCACCTTGATGAAAACACTCGCAAAACAGTACATCCATCCCAAAGGTCTCACGGTCTCAAGGTGAACGAACACCCCAGCGCTAAGCCATGAGGCAGCAGCAGCGTGGCTGCGTCTGGCCACCCTGGGGCAGCTCAGAGCCGGGCGGCAAAGCGTCACTCGGCATCGCTTGGCTACGGTTCCCTCCCCCAAAAAGCCCAAATTTCTCTATGGTGCCTAAAAGGTGATGCGGGGGTCCATACACGGCTCACTAGGTCTCAGACATGAACTGCTGCTGACCTTGCATTTTAAGCTTCTAAGCACTTTACAGCATCTCATCCCAAATTCCTTCCTTCAGCCAGGACAGAAAGTCCTTTTTTCTAACTGGATTTTTAACAGAAATTAAGCTCAACACAATACAACCTTCCTTCCACACCCCCAAATTCGCTCTTCTCATACTGCAAATCTAGCACAGCAGGGCTCAGAAGCACAGGACGATCCTAGGAACGCTAAAGAAAAATAAAGAAACTGAAGAAAAACTAAAGAAAAATGAAAATGAAAACTGGATTCTCCCAGCTGGACAATAAGGAAAGCACCTGCTGGACACGGGGAAAACTGCTGTGCACGTGCAATTCCTCCCGCTGCAGCGCCCGAGGCAGTAACAGGAGTTTTTAAATTACTGTTATCTCAACCATCCTCTTTTTATTTGTGCCTTGTACAAGGGAGAATTCTTTCTGTTATTTTTAAACTCTGCTGCTCGACACCTTAAAAGATTCCAACCTTTGCAAGGACGCTGGCAGACCCACCAGCTGCCCGGCAGCCGGACGCCGCTCGCCGGTCCTCCCGCGGCAGAGCCCACCGGCGCCTGCTGAAAAGGTGCTTTATTTACTGCATCTCCACTCCCCATCCCCAGCGCTGGAAAAAATACCAGACTGAGAGGGACCCAAGGGACATTTTGCACAGAAAACCGCGGGCAGCTGATCAATCAGGGTAATTCTTGAACTGAAACCCGGAGGGACTTTCCTTCTTCGTTGCTTTTTTGGGTTTGGTGGTTGTTGGTTTTTTTTTTTTTTTGGCGTCCTGCACGGAATTCTCTTTCTTTCAGTGGTGTTTCTGGAAAATTAGCAACCGAGCTTTGCTCTGAGCTTTTAAGCTGTGTTGATTCCATTAATTTCCTAACGCTAAGGATCTTTTTGTGTGTGTGCACGTACATGGGCACAAGTGCACGGGCCTTGTTTCTGAAAGACTGCAAGCGGGGTGAAGGCACCACGACAGCAATTACTCAGCCATCGCCCATTCACTATTTAAGAGTTTTACATAGAAGGAACGGTGCACACACCTCCCAGACCTCTCTGCCATCGAGATCAAACACCTCAGTTGCTTTCTTTTGCTGTGTCAATGACACAGAAAGGCAATCGCCTTTTTTCCTGCAGCAACTGCAGGTATCAGCCATGAGCCTGGCACTGGGGACTAGTGCAGCCCGGCAGGAGGATTAGCGTATTAACGAACCCAGAGCAAACCAAGCTCAGGCTGGGCTGGGGGAGGAGGATGGCCAAAGAGACACTTGGGGTGGACAGTCACCTTGGTTGCCTGCCAAAAATGTTAGCATTGCGGTGGCTCCGGCGAGTGACACGCCAGCCTGCGAGCACACGTCCTACGTGAGAGAGGGACAGAAAGCATCTCCATGAGAGCTAACTGCACTTGGAGATTGATCTTTCCCATTCTCCATCACCCACAAGATCTTCCAGTGTGGTTTGCCACACTCTGCTGGGAGGAGCAACTCTCCCGGCTTAGATTTTACTTGGTTGGTTGGGTGTTTTAAAAGATGTATTTTAATCCCCGCTTTCCAACAAAGATAATGATGCGGGAGCACAGCTCCCTGGGACAACCTGGGAATGTGCCACTGACTCTGGAACACGTGGATAAATCCCACGGCCAGCGCAGACGAGTTAACCTAGTGGGTTTGCGGCAGCGCCAGCATCCCCTCCCAGCCTGAGAGACACTCTTCTCTCAGGAAAGCATTTCTGCCCTAAACAAGCTTCAGACCAAGCCGCTTCTTTTGATGCCATCTTCCAAACACCCTGACATAAAGGATCATGGATGTCAGGAGAAGATGTTATCTTAACTTACGGGTAATGTGAGCGGTGCCACTGCATCTCCTACCCGTGTCCTTCTGCGGGCGGCCCCCCGGCGGTACTGAGAATACCCCACCCGCCCAAGCAGCTGCGGCTTCAAGATAACCACACGCCAGACCTGAGCTGGAGATCACTCTCCCTTCTTACGTCTATCAAGACACCTCTTGAATTCCTCTGGTTAAACATGCACCAGCCCCGAGAAGTCATTACAAGAGGCTGAAGGCTGCCCACTCTCTGGCTTTGCAAGGGACCGGCCTCAGGGATGGCGGGTTTGGGCTCACAACGTATTATGGCGAATAATTCTCAGTTCAGACTCAACTCATCAGTAAGGCAATATTAAAAAGAGAGAGGTGCTACGCGACCCCTAAAGAAACTCACCATTCTGCATTCAACAGCAAACAATTATTCGTCAATTAGGGCAAGGTTAAAAGACTGAAAACTCCTGCAGCACACTATTCTCCAGCCCCTCTGAAAGCTCACTTGGGCTTCTTGCAGGAGAAAGGCAGCCATATTCTTATTTCACCTTAGGAAATACTACGTGTTAAAAAATTGCAATAGTATTTATTCTAGCTGCTCTTCTGAAGTGCCACTGACATACGGACGCACAAGGACCGGTGCTCATCCTGCAAACACACAGAGCTTTAGCAGCTAAATTCACAACACAGGGAAGAGCGCAGGAAACGGCGGATTCCACTCGCAGATGCCACAGCACCAGCAGCCTCTGCCCGGTGCAGCAAAACAGGCTAATTTAATTTAGAAACAAAGAGAAAACAAGATAAAAGACAAACCTGGCATCCCGGAGGAGGAAAAATAACAGTGCCACAAAATTTTGATGCGCGCCATTTCTTATCTTTAACAAACTGGTTCTTCTGATTTTCAGATATATAGCATTCAAAATTCCAGCTAGAGAAAAACACCTCTGTCGCTGCGAGCTGACATGCTTCGGACTTGGGTCTTCACTTAGGTCTGGTGCAAACACACCGCCACCCCCGAGATGGTGGGTAACATCAGCTGGGAAACAACTGCTGCGTCTCCTCTTTATCCGCAGGGGTTTGTGAAACTCCCGAATAACAGCATATTTTGTTAAAATGGCCAAAAATAACCTTGAAAATATGCAAAGACTGACACTTTCTGACCACCTTCAAAATGTTGTAGTTATGACATTTCACTTTGTTATTGCAGCCATGGACAAATGGTTCCGACAAAATACCTGTCACAGTCTAGTCCCTGATGCCCAGGCCACAACAATCTCTTTTTTAGCAATTCAAAGGTTCCGTTAGACCATTATGAACTTAACTCCAGCCAGAAAAGAAACGGAAGAACTGGAGCACCAAGGCAGCAGCTATTCTTCTTAAATTGGTCTCAATTTTTCAAGTATCCTGTTGAACATCACGGAGGTCATACCCCTGCGCTGCTATGAAAATGGAATAAGTCTCCAAAACCCATAGAGTTTAATAAGGAATGCTATATTCCCAAAACGCCTCAAATGTTTTACAGGGTATTATGACTTTCAGTTTTACAGGTCCAAAACACTAACCAAATCAAAAGTCTATTTGTTCCAGATTTTCAAGCTTCACTTTTTAAAAGGCCAGAAGCACAAACGTGGTTCCTGTGAACCAGGGAAGCCTCAGCCATTAGCTTTTATCAAGGATGCAGCCGCCTTTCCCGGCTGTCAGGTGCTGTGCTTCCTCTGCGCCAGAGTTCACCGTTTCCCATATTAACTCGGTGCCATTTACTTTTTTCTGCTTTCCTAATGTTCTAAGGTCTTTGCATTCTTGAGATAAAACTTTTCCTGGAAAGCTAAAATAACCCGTCACGGGACCGTTCAGACTTAAGAGGATCAAACCTTAGCGCCACACGTGATCATGCTGCCCATCGTCCCTCGTCTTTACACTTTCTGTAAGTCTCTTACATGTGTGTAGGTTCCTGTTTCCCATAAAGTGTGCTCTTAATGGATTCAAGTGGTTCATCCTTTCCTTTTTCTCCCTCTTCCTGCCCTTGGGGATGTGCTGTTTTGCTGACAGATTGAAATCCCACGGCACACACACAACACACGTCGCCGAGCAGCCCAGGGTCGGGCCACACCAGTTCCCGGATGGATACAACAGGCAATCTCTTGGGCTCAAGGCACTTCAGTCTTTGGCCTTGACAACTATATCCCCAAAGAGGGACATGAATTCTGGGCATGGTGGTGGTGGTGTGGGGGTCTGTCCAGTCGGACTGAAGCTGCAACATTACTCGGGGTCAAACAGTAGCGCCTTCCAGACGCTACCAGCCAGGGCTGGATTCACGCTTTTCATCTACTGTATGTTAGGGCTGTAAAATTTCATCTTTCTTTCTGTGCTGCCCTTCCCTTCCAGATTAATTTTATTAACAGCTCTTTTTACGGGCACTGTAAAACACCGTTCCACATTTGGGCCCCTTTTAAGAGGACAAATTTCTAGGTAGATCTTCTGTTATCTGAGGGCGGCTCTTCAAGCCCACTCCTTTCCCTTGGTTTTTCTCACTGCTGTGCATCCTGTCTTTGTCCCCTTCAAAGGAGGTCGAACCAATGACACAACTAGTCGAGTATTGAAATATCGCAGCTGGTTTCTCCGAGGTGCATATATTGCACATTATTACTGCCAAAACGTAAGCAAGGACGCCAAGGACCCGTGGCCTGCAGGTCCCTTGGGTTAGCTCAAATCAGCTGCTGCAAAACCTAAGCGAATGCTGCTTTTGCGTGATTTATACTTTACTTTCCCCACTCATGTTTCACAAATAAAAGCCAATGTCTTATTTTCCACTGAATGACAGCACTGCAGTTTGGCAAATTAATAAAATCACTCACTGCCTCTGTACATTGATTACTCCCTCTCTTTTATTATGAAAGAAAATGTCAAATCCTCAGACCTTTAATTTGAATCTTTCAGAAGCATTTGAGCAGTTCAGGAGCAGTTTCTCACCTCTGAAACAACCCATTCACACGGGCTGCTCCGTACACAACCCCAGATCTAATTTCCGATCTCATCGCAGCTGCAAACCAAATCCTACCCAGCTGACTCCCAGCACAGCCCAGTTTCAAGCAGTGAGGCCAAATCTCCGCTGCCTGGGACTGAAATCACTGGAGAAAATGCCATCAGATACAGAGACTTTAGTCTTGATTTTCATCTTGATGCTAAACCGCCTTAGCTAAGCCGGAGCCCCGAGCTCTCGGCTCACACGGTGCTCTCTCGCAGCCGTCCAGCTCCTGCGTTTAGGAGGCATCAATCACTGCAGTGCCCAGGTGCCAAATACTGCGCTTAAGATGAACACGTCAACACAGGTCAGCCCTAAGCCCCTCTCTGCAGTTTTTTCTCCACTAATAGTAAAGGCGTGATACATTTTTTGCTCTCTTTGATCTAGTCTGGTCCATTATGTTCCTCTCCCCGGCGTCTGCCAGCAGGCTGTATGCGGCCCTGCGTCTCTAACTGAACATATTCACGAACTTTTGATGGAGCACTCGAGCGCTGCCAAGTTGAAGAGGATGCTTTACAGAAAGCAAGCGAGACCACGCCGGTAGCTTGGGGCTCCGCAAGCCTGTCCCGGTGCACAGCCCCGCCGCTCAGCCGCCGTGCCAAGAAATCCCAGCCAGCAGCACAGCCCTGACAACGCCGCTGCCTCCATCCATCCCGCGCCGCAGCTCCTTCCAGAGAAGCCCATCCTCTAGTGATAATTTTATATGAATAAAATGCTTCTCTTGCTTTCCAAGCGCTCCGTTTCGCTAAGGCGTTGCACGTTTTCTCCAAACGGCATACATGCCCACCGCTGAACGTTTAGCGTCTCGCTCCCTCCTCCTCTCCCTCTCCCTCTGAATTTTTCCTCCCTTGTTTTAGCCAATCATACAGGGGGGAGATCTAGCCTGAGCTTCATTAGTATGAGATATGAAAATAGAAGTACATTATCTTTTGTAGTTCTCTCAGTTGATTCATCAGCGGCATGAAGGTAAAATAATTAAATGTTTGTCTAGTGAAAAAAAAACCCACAAGAGAGACCGGTTTTGCGCTCTTCTTGAATCTGAACATGGAGGTTTAGGGTCCCTTGTGATACACAGACTTTGCCCTCCTCACTCTCCATAGCTATAAAAATGCCGGATGATGATACCTCCCTCCTTCCCTCCTCCTCAGTTCAAAAATAAACACATGATGGAGACTTCAATTCAGGAGAAGCTGGCAAAACGTCCCTGCTGCAAAGCACAAAGCGCCAGCAAACCCCCTTCAAAACTTCTACCCAAACCTCCCCCAGCCCTGCCTGGCCAGTTCTCCCAGCACCCCCAAAAGCTCTCCCAGAGCCACGGGAGCCAGTGGAGCAGGCGTGTGTCTGCACGGGCCAAGGTCAGCACAGGAGATGTTCAAAAAACATTAGTGAGTTGACTTGATCCTTCATCAAAATACTTTTTGCTTTTCCTTCCTAACACTTCACTGCCCACGACATGGCAGGCTGAGCCGATGTGACAAACTGTCGAAACACATTTTTTTTAACAGAAAAAAATTAAACCTAGACTTTAAAGGTAAAACCGGCCGCCCTGAGTCCCTCTATCACATGTGACATTCCTGCTGGAAGAAAACAAAAGTTGCTCTGAGAGCAACTTGCTGGGAAAAGGCTCCAACAAACTGGTCAGAGCTCCAGTCTGCAGCGACAGGACTAGCAGCAGCGATCTCCTGGGTTTCACCTTGCCTTTTAAGCTCATATTAGTTAATAAAAGTAACCACAGAGATGCAAAAGCAGCTGAGCATTTATCAGTCCCCAGACACAAACCTACGATAAGATGCCGTTCATTGATTCCATAAAGTAACAAGCAAATATTCCCTAAATCATTCTGCTGGCACTAGAAATAATATCTGCTACCGAAGGAAAAGGACCACAAACACCATCGTTTCTAAACTCTCTCCATTCCTGCGCCGTGGTTTATTACTGCTGTTGTATTAGCAACGACCTGTTTACCACAAGGCTGTTGAGGGTGTCAAATCCAAAATGCCTCTGTGTTCCCTGCTGGAGCCCGAGATTGCTATTGATGACGAGCGTCGCGATTTGATGCAAAGGAAACGAGTTGAGTTTAAGGCTACTGGCACTCTGCTTGGATCAGTGCCAGGGAATTTTTAAGAGAGAGTCTTCAAAGCAACGATAAAATACCGTGGATCCGAGTCAGAGTGGGCAGGCATCTCCGTGTAAATCCGTGAGCAGCAGAGCTCTGACTCTCTCCATGCAATCAGAAATAAGAAATTACATAAGAATCCCATGTGTCCAAATTCATGTGCAGTAACGAGTGTACACTGGGTTCTCTGAAGCTGCACACGATTCAAGATCTCTTGCACACACAGAGGGTCGCCTTTACGTTGCTCCGTAGACGCCTGATTACGGCCCCACACACCCACCGCACCTGTGCGGGTAATTCCTCATGTCTTCTTGCACACTGTGTGTGTTTCTGAGCATGCAACAGCCAACAGGCATTTTATATTCTTTGCTTTTAATTACATCAGGTAGCAAAAAATAGGCTTTTCTTGGGGTTGGACGGGTAGTGAGTATGTGTAGAAAGCACCTTACAAATGCCCTGGGAAGAGGCGAATGCCTGGCCATATTCATTAATACAAACTCCAAAAAGACTAAACCTCTATGTTTTTTTCTCCAGCAACTGGTTGCAGATTTACTATTTTTAAAAAGTTATCGTCCTGAAAATGGAGTGGTGGATAGGTTCAAATTGTTCATATCTTATTTCAATACACAATAGTCTAAAATGAAAACTTAAAATCTGATAGCTACAAGAATCTTGTTGACTTCCTAACAAATTAGGAAAGCTCAGAAACCTGCGTTGACTGAGAATCTGGTTCATGGTTTCGAAGGTCTTGGGCTCATTTCCAGACTCCCAGAATCCCTCCCGTGTGCTTCCCCCTTAGGTCCATCAGGATTAGGAAGAACCCTGGAGTTTCAGCTCACAGTTTTAAAATGGCTGGTGCTACCACAGGTAAAGAAAACGGAAAAAAGGCTTGTTCTGTATTTACGCAGCAGCATAAAGCAGGGAGAGTTTACGAGTAAGTAGCACAGGATGAGACAGAATTATTTAAGAATTAAGGTTTTTTTGGTGTTAGAAGAACCAAATGCTCTTGGTAATGAATATAGGAGCCTTTCTAAAAACAAGATATTGAGGCTGCTGGACACAGATAGGAGCCTATAGCCCTGTCTCTCTAGCACCCCGGCTGACCAAATACTGCCTCTGCTTTCTAAGGTCATCCATAAACCCAGGGAACTTCTGACTACACTATAGAGATCAGGAAGGTCTGGAGTAGGCTATTGAACTGCCAAGATAAATCCTTTCCTTACAGCCAAATCCATCTCTATCAATCTTTCAAAAGCAGTAATCAAAACACTGATTCCAGCGTATGAAATAGCTCGCTTATTTGTTTCTTCTTCTTTAGGACCGGTGCCAAAACCAAGACTTACTTGCAGCATGAGCTCCGAGCACCTATAACCAGTCTCCACCAGCACCACCACCAAACCAAACCGTGAGCTTTTACTTAACCGTTCTTTTCAGGTTCACAAAGCATCGGTGGACACAGGACCCCGTAGGCGGAGTGATGGATGGGACTGACCAGCTTGCGAGTCTCCAACGCCCAGCTTTCTAGCACAGTCGAACTGGCGAATCCTCCCATCTGCTTAAGGCTTGAATCCACGCCAAGTACCAGTAATAAAATACTCCCTTTCTCTCTGCTCCAGTGTTACCAGCAGCCCGTTTCCAGAGCCCTTCTACTCGTGAATCCATCTGTCCTTGGGAGGTCTACTGCTCCTCTCTGCAGTTATCATTAGAATAAAGTCTCTTTGGTGCAGGTCCTGCTGGTGCTGCCCCGTCGCTAAGCTGTGCTGCCCGGCTCTGCCTGCGCGGGAGGAAACACTGGGCTCCTCGCAGGCGAGGGGGCTCTGTGCTCGAAAAAACATATTTGAACCATCTGTTTTGCTCAAAGCCAAAGGAAAACTGTCCCCTTGAGCACCTGTTCCTGGTATTTTCTCCTGTCTCATGAGAACTGTCCCGCGTGAAGGTACTTCAGTTATTTTCCAGAAATACAAATTCACGGCCTAGTGGATTACATTTTCTGCATGTTCTAATTTCTCTTGATCTCCAGCCCTGGTTTTCCCTTTATAACCCCATTCCTCTATAATTAGTTTTACCTCCTGCGTTGTATCCTTTTCCTTCTTTCATCTGCGCTCTCTCGATTTGGAAAAGCTCACACCTCCCCTTGCCTCACCTCCTTCTCAGACTATGGATGGCTTCCCCGCAACACAATCTCTTCAGATTCATCCCAACTTGGGAAACCTACAGCGAACCCTCTTTCTGTTTCTCCCTGTTGCTCTAAGCCAGTAATTTAAACAGGAGTGCATTTAATACCTGCCCGCAGAAACAAGGACTAGAGACTGCATTTATCACTAAAGTGAAAAGACTCCCTGGCCAAACCGCGCCGTGCTGTGCCACGAGGGACGTTTCCTCCTTGCCCAAGCAGGGAGCCAGCGCAGCTCCTGCTGAGTAACAGCGTGTAGCACCATCATCCCCCAGCTGGGATGGAGCGGTGACAGATACGTTTCTGCTGGGCATGAAAGGACAGTCCCAGAGAGACAAGGCAAAGGGGACACACTTGGAAGCGAGGAGGGAGGTCAGAGGGGAAACTGCAGATCTGGAGCTGATTGCTTATGTTTTGGGCCATTCTGATGGGAAACCTTTCTAAGAGTCTGGCTGTCAGGAAAGTCTCCCATTTGCTTGGATTTCTGTCTCAAACCCTCACCTGTCTGTAAACCTGATTTTCAAACCGATGCCTGATCTTTGAGGAGCCCGGTTTGCCTCCTGGGTTGCTTTGCTTCTTGCCCCACCGCTTGAGTCCAGCTCCCGGGACTGCACCCAGGCAGTGCGGAGGCAGGAGGAGACCAAGTCTAACAGGACGTTAGCTCCTCCAGCCCCCGGCGCTCAGCGCAGAGACACTCAGTCATCTGCACAACCCAGAGCCAAACCGTGAGCGTGGGTAAGCAACAGCTCACGAAAGCCCGTGACAGGCAGAGCGAAGCAGAGCCTACCTCCCAGGAGAAGAGGGACGCCTGTCCCGTGTGACAGGGTGGCCGGGCAGCAGAGCCGAGCTCTGCCTGGACACATCGCGGCTTCAGTCTCTGCACGGCGCTTGGCAAGGACTGGATTCAATGCAAATCACCATCAGCAGCCCTGAACGCTCAAGAAGGACAAGAAACAAGATAAAACCTCCTTCACAAATGCCACCAAATACAAGAGAAATGTCAGGTGCACCACGCTGGCCTTTCAGGAGACTGCTGGGAATGACACTGATGTCATCTGTTAGATTCAGGACTTATTTCTGCCAAGACAGACATACCAGACCCTGCCAGACACCAGAGGTCTTTAACATTGATGGACTTCAACCAGTGTCTTGAGCAGGCCGAGAACGTATAATGGTGAAAGGTAAATACCGGATGACTAGGCAGCTATAATGCCTACGTTGCATGATTGGATCTAATGTATTTAAAAAAGGTGGTCAGAGTAAATAGCACAGTATGGACCCTCACACAGAGGTGTTGTCTAGGGAAAACAGGAGGTCCCTGTGTGGGCAATAGTCCATCCTGACCACCTCACTCTAAGCCTGGAAGGTAGAGCGTGGTCCTCTCCAAAGCAGGGTTATCCCATAGAAACCTGGGGCTTCCACCGTCCAGCCCCCCATGCTCACCACTACAACCTTCCAGCCCCCCATGCTCACCACTACAACCTTCCAGCCCCCCATGCTCACCACTACAACCTTCCAGCCCCCCATGCTCACCAGTGCAACCTTCCAGCCCCCCATGCTCACCACTACAACCTTCCAGCCCCCCATGCTCACCAGTGCAACCTTCCAGCCCCCCTTGCTCACCAGTGCAACCTTCCAGCCCCCCATGCTCACCACTACAACCTTCCAGCCCCCCATGCTCACCACTACAACCTTCCAGCCCCCCATGCTCACCAGTGCAACCTTCCAGCCCCCCATGCTCACCACTACAACCTTCCAGCCCCCCATGCTCACCAGTGCAACCTTCCAGCCCCCCATGCTCACCAGTACAACCTTCCAGCCCCCCATGCTCACCACTACAACCTTCCAGCCCCCCATGCTCACCAGTGCAACCTTCCAGCCCCCCATGCTCACCACTACAACCTTCCAGCCCCCCATGCTCACCACTACAACCTTCCAGCCCCCCATGCTCACCAGTGCAACCTTCCAGCCCCCCATGCTCACCACTACAACCTTCCAGCCCCCCATGCTCACCAGTGCAACCTTCCAGCCCCCCATGCTCACCACTACAACCTTCCAGCCCCCCATGCTCACCACTACAACCTTCCAGCCCCCCATGCTCACCAGTGCAACCTTCCAGCCCCCCATGCTCACCACTACAACCTTCCAGCCCCCCATGCTCACCAGTGCAACCTTCCAGCCCCCCATGCTCACCACTACAACCTTCCAGCCCCCCATGCTCACCAGTGCAACCTTCCAGCCCCCCATGCTCACCACTACAACCTTCCAGCCCCCCATGCTCACCAGTGCAACCTTCCAGCCCCCCATGCTCACCAGTGCAACCTTCCAGCCCCCCTTCCTCACCAGTGCAACCTTCCAGCCCCCCATGCTCACCAGTACAACCACCTCACCGCATTTCTCAAGAGGGAAAGTTCAGAGCAGAAAAGCCCCAGGACACCCCACTTACTGCCCCACCTGCAACACAACCCGGGGGGAGTTTTGCCATGGCCACCGCAAGGAAGAAAGGATTCAAATAAACTGTGGAAGGAAGCTGAGAATAACAATCCAGAAAGCTGCAAACATCTGGAAGACCAATGCTTTGCTCTACAATTCTGAATTGATTTCTTGCCTCAAATAGATTTCTAGATGGATTGCAATTGAAGTGAGTTATACAATGCTGTAAAAATGTTACTCGTTTCCGTTTCACAGTTTATTTTTGCATCTTTGCTTTCTAGATCCTTTTGCATTTCAACAGCCACTCCTTAGATTTTAACTCTCTTTTTCTTTCCACTCTTCTTCTGGCCAAATCATTCTGTATCAGTTTTTATGTTTTATTACTACAAGGATTATGCTGTCGGTGGCTCACGCAGCCTTGTAACGTTTCCGACTGAAGAGCTGGTCAGCAGTGAAAATACCCACCGTGAGCTTTGACTACAGCTGCTGAGAGAACTCCCGGAAACCTCGGAGCATTTATCAGAGGCAATTGTTTTGTGAGCTGCCCTGAACCCTCAGGATACCCTTGTCGCATGCCTCCAGGACGTAAATTTCCATCTATTGTCCTGATTCCTGCTCATAAGCCGCAGGGAGGGAGGAGAATGGTGAGGGAGGACGGATGATGGGAAAACAGCTTTGCTTTTCTGAAAAGTCTGTGAAGCAAGTCCCGCTGAAAAGGGCACTGCTACCATTAGCCCCACTCCAGCCATTTGCGGGCCATTGTAGCACAGGGATGGACACAAAAACCAAGAGGATAAAACATGCGATTTCCAGGCAGGAATGTCAGACAGCAAGCCCAGCTCTCAAGAGCATCGGGGTTGAGTTTTCCAGATGGATTGGGCTCTTATGAGTGTAACAGTCCCTTGGCACTTACCCTGTACAACCCTACTCTTGAGCTCCTGTGGATAATACAGAAAACGGCTAGTAGTCCCAAGCCTTTGATCTTCATTTGACTTTTGAGGGTTTTCAGGCACCCATTTCCATTTTAAAATAGAAAAAGTGCTTGAGTATTTATATAGCACAAAGGCTTCTAAGTAACCCAGCTTCAGAAAACATTTTTAAGACGCTGGAATGAAGCCTGTCAAGTATTTTTATGATGGCTTGAATTTCAACCTGAGTTGGAAAAAAACCCCGCAAAGGCAAAACTGTCTGCAGTAGAAACAGAAAGGAAAAAAAGGAACTAAAAGAAACCTAAAACCAGTGCTAGTGAGGGTGAGATGCTTTCAGCTGTGGGCGCGCTGTTCAAAGGAAGGAGTGGAAGTCGTTCGTGACCATCTCAGACCAACCACTACAGACGGTTCCTGCCAGGTTTGACAAAACAGGAGGGAACGTGCCCCAGGGAACAACCTTCCTTTTGGGGAGAGGATGGCCAAACACAGAAGCTCTAAAAGGAAAGATTTGGGAATTAAGGTGCGAGCTCCCGTCGCTCAGGCAGAGAGACAGCGTGTCCCCAGGAGACAGCACTTCCAAGGGGATGCCACCATCCAGAGCAGGGCCGGGCTGGCACGGCTGGCTTTTGTGCCGTTCCCTTGTGCGCTGTGAGCCTCCCCTGTATCTTCTTACTGGCTACGGGGCGAGGATTATTGGTTACCCTGAATGGCTCTGCCCTGGAGCTTACGCCATGAAAGACGGAAAAGCTACTACTGCAAAGCTACTATTTTTACTTAGGTATTTCTACTTAACGCAGATTAATTTCTTAACTGCACAGAAATATCACAAAAGGCTTAGAGAAACAAAAAAACCTAATTTGGATCAATTAATAACAGAGAACAAGTGTATTATTAATGAGTAACGATTGAAGGCTCTAAAGAGGCATAGAGACCTTATCTAGCTGAATGCTGTTTCAAACAGTGAAAATAATAAGGATGCAATCTGACGGTGCATATGCAAAATATTTGAGGCCAAATTAATCTTTGGTGGAACCCTGCTGACATCATTTGGCATCTCGTCTCTGCTGGGATCTCAGGTGGGATTCAAGATGCTGCTTTTAGCTGAAGGAGGGAGCAGCCTGGGTGGGAGCTCTGGTCCCACTGCAAAAGCCCATCTCCCCCCTCCCTTTCCCTGCCGAGGGCAGAGTGGTTTTTTTCAGCCATCCTGGGGCCGCTATAATCCCATCTGCCTCGAATATAGTACTTCTCATCCTCGGCTGTCAAACCATTTAACAGGAAAGGGCAATTTCCTTCTGCCCGTTTTACAGAAAGAGAAACCGAGACGCAGAAAGGTGAAATGGGCTCTGCAGCATCACCCCTGGGGCTGCAGAGAGGCTGGGAATGGGGGGCAGTTCCCCCAAACCCCAGCCCCGGGAGCACCCCGTCATCCCCCAACTGCTCCAAACACCGGGCAGACGCACACAGCTCAAACCGGACTTTTGAATGAAGTATGGGGAGCCCTGATGGATGGTGGACTGAAGAACACATCCCCCCTGCTGAGCTCATGAGAACTTCCTGGTTATAGGCGAGATTTTTTGTGGTTTTAAAAATACAGAAGATTTAAATTCTCTTGTCTCCAAGCATCAGAAACCCACGAGCTAATGGGGGTGAAGACAGAGTGCTCTGGATAAACAGGTTATTCCGTCACCATCAATTATTGTGTCTCTCTCAATTTTCTCTACAGCGTGTCTCTCAGACACTGTCCCAGACAGGGCACGGAGCTACTTGCACTCCTGCTTTCAGCCAGCACGGCAATTTACTGCCTCCTCGGGAAGGCTGAGATATTTTCAAACCACAACAGAGCTTTCTCTTTGCTTGAAAGGCAACCGCTAGCATAGCCACAGCGGAAGCGTTTGCAGTGCCCTGGGAGATGAAAGCAGTTCAAAATCTTTTGTTTTTATTGGGCAAACTAAAAATAAACAAACAAGTCTTTTTCTTTATTTCCTTTAACTGTGCTAGTGCCCATTCCCCTCCTAGGCTTTCGAAGCATCCTTCAGAAGTGCAGGGATTCAACTGAGCAGCCTGGAATTAAGCCTGGCATTAGGGATGGAGAACCCGAGATGCGGCGCTGGCAAGAGGGTAAGAGCACCCAAGCACCGCGCTCTGCTCGGTGCCCCCCGGCTTCCCGTCCCCCGCGTGTGCCACACAACACCCGCTGGAGCCAGGATGCAGGATTCAAGCCCCTGCCGTTACTGTTGACTTGAGCCAGATCCATCTCGCTTGGTTTTTTGTTTGTCCTCCTCTGCCTCTCCGTAATTCACGATGCTCCCCCCTCCCTGCCATGCTTAGCGAACAAGAAGAAAACCGCGTGGCCTCCCTCGTCCCCTTATGTTAGGGCATACGATAGCACGACCACCGATGGGACCAGACAAGTGCTCTTAGGGCTGCAGAAGCCGTTAAAATGGTGTTTCAGCCCTCTCTGAATTTCCCCTTCTGCAAGGAATTGGAAACGAGCTCGCAGGGAGAGCCGTGCAAGAGCAGGAGACGAGGGCTAAAAGTGGATGTTGACTTCACTCTCCCATTTGGGTGTAGGCGGTGGAGGTGGGTGGCCGCGAGCAGAGGGGAGGCGGAGGGGGCAACATTTATTTCCAGCTGCACTCATGTGCGATTTCTCTCAGCGCGGAGATTTTATAGAAAACAGCAGGAGGTGGGGAGTGGGGGGAACCAAAAAGGAGCCTTTGCAGGAAAACACGTTAAGGGAGAGGAGAAAAGTCGTTATCATCATCACAGCCCTGCGACTCCGCTATTGTTACTGCGGGGTTTAAAAATATAACAAAACCCAAGGCTACTGGGACTGCATTTCTGCATCACACACACCTGTGTACGATGGAAATAAGGCCACTTGACCGAGAGGCACACACCGATGTGTGGTAGCAAAACGATGTTAAAAAATGCTGCTTGCAGAAAGCCTGCCTCCAAATAAATTGCAAGGTTTCCTTCGCTCCCCGAGATTATGTAATACGTTCGTGCCTGCTGCTGACTCACATTTTCCAAAATATATCTGGGAAGGAAAACATATGCACATGTGTTCTTTAATCTATATGTTTCCCTCTATATGTAAAAAGAAATCTATACGAAGATGCACAAATGCCGGCACACGCAGGCACGTTGCTGTGTGCGAGGATGGAGAGGGACAGCCTGGCATCTGTTCTAAAAACACGCGCTGGAGAGAGATTAAACCATCCCCATTTTCTGGGGCAAAACACGGCAACTGGTTTAACACAGGGAGTGTAGGAGGAGAACAAGGAACCAGGAAGCTACGGGGGGAGATGGCCAAATAAGAAGCATCGGGAACGCGCTGTCTACAACCTCCAGCCAAAGCCGGGCTCCGGGGACTACACACAGTCTCATACCGAGCTGAAAATTGAGCTGGAAAAATGGCTTTTGTGACAGTTGGGGCCACTGTGACAATTTGCAAATGGCAGCGGGCTGAGAGTGCCATCCCGGCTCGGGGAGGGCGGCACCAGCACCCGGCTCCTCAGCACCCACTCCTGCACAGGGCGAGGGAGGCCGCCTAAACTCCGTAACCTGAGGGTCTCCATCCTGGTAACACCCGGGAATACACTTCCCAGGCTCCAGGTATGCACCGAAGAAGCCAGGCTCCTCCTGGCTGAGGACTTATGAGGCAGCCAGTTAATCTTAAGCATATTTGTTCCCAGCCTGCAGGTTTGTGAGTTTTAGTTTCTCTGCTCTGCGTGCGCGTGTACTTTTAATTCTTTAGGAAAGACTTTTAGACACTTCTGCAAAACCCTCGGCAACCAGGAGATGGGATCGATCTGCTGCTGGGTATCAGATGAGACATTCATCTACCCTGGACCAGAGGAGACTGAAAATCTATCCAGATGTCAACTCCTGATCACGAAATCAAGGCAGACGCTCTCCACTGACGACAGCTGAGTTTCCTCGCCGCCCCGGCACGGCTGCCCCGGCTCGCCATGCCCGGCAGGGGTGGGAGCTGCCCGTAAGGACACGGTGGCCCTGGCGAGCCCCCTCCTCGCTGAGGGTGAGATGCCTCCACCAAAGAGACACAACCATCTTCCTTGGACCGTCTCCTCCTCTTCCCTGGGCATTTCAGCAACAGCACCCCGTGCCCCCCCCCAGCCCTTCTCGAGGGTGTAAGACAGGGGTATGCGAAGCTGCCCCTGCCCCTCCTTACCTTACACATACCTATGGAGAGGGGATAGTCCGTCTCCTTCACTGCTGTATCGGAGACGTACACCCATAAACGCATCCCTACATATGGGCACCATTCATATTCTCTGTTTTATGCACCCAGCTTTGTGTATGTACAACGCTAGAGAAATAAAATTCTAATTTAATACCTAAAACTACATCAGAGACAACTGCCATTCAAAGGATGCTCTTTCTTGTTTTACAGAAACTTTACAATGTTTCATCTGGATTCCAAGCCTGTTCTGTAATTGTTAATTTTTAACTTATTTCTCACAGAACTTCACAAAAGACCAAACATCCAGCATGCCTAAAAGGCTTTCCAATAAACCTTAAAAACAAACATTAAAGACTGATCGCACTTTTCCAAGAATACACTAAAACTGATTGAAGCTCAACTAGATAAGGAGAGAGACTTGCATAAAATTAATCAGCACCTTATCAAGCCAGGAAGAAAGAATTTGAGATAACAAGCCTTCCCTAAATCTGGTATCAGAACAGAAACTTCAGCGCACAACCTATTAAGAAAACCTTGTCAGATAGACCGAGTACAATACAGGAGAGCGAAAGCATCAGAAATAGCACGGGGAACGTGGTCCATAGAAATCCTTTGAAAAAAACCTGTTTTCTGATAATGCCAGCAAGAGCCTGATGCTTTTTTTTCCAAATAGAACAATTTTACTTGACAAAACTTTTCTACAGATATGCCCAGCAAGTTAGCCCACTGCTTATCAGGGTAAAGGATTGATCCTGAGGGTATTTCTCTAAATTTATACTTGGGTAGCTGAGGCCATATTGCATTTTTTCAATTATAACAAACACCCCCTACACAGTTAGGATTTTTGCTACTTTCAAAATCCTCATAGTTCGGCTGATTCCTCCCCCGGCATCTTTTGAGTGTGAGCTGCAACCGCTCTCATAGCCAGGAGCTCTGAGCTCCCGGGAGCGGCTCACAGACCCAAGAACCGGCACCAGGAGAAGCTTAACCCTTTAGAAACACACTCTCGGGGCAAACATCGAGTACCGAGAGGGAACAGTGCGAACGAACCCGATCAGCAACATCCAGGGATGGTTGAGCGAGGCTGAGCCGGCTCTCTGGCGGCACGGGGCACATCCAGGGTGCTCAGGTGCATCCCTGCCTGCGCTGCCAACCCGATGGCAATTATCCTCATCCTTCCAAGCAGGACACGCTCCACAAAGGTCGCCATGGGAGGCAGGCAGGGAAGAAGATCCGGGGACAGAGGCCACAGTCTTGAGAGGCAACAGGATAGTGGGGCATGTTGCTTTCCCCACCAGAAAGAAAGAGGCAAGGACCACTCCATCCACAGTCCCCCACCAGCCCCACGGCAAAAACACAGCCCTCCCCGGGGCACGGCAACCCCGCGGCGCGGCAGCGTGGCTCGAGGAGGAAGGGATGCTGGAGTACACAGCTGCCCGAGCTTGTGGTGGGGCAGTAAAATAATCTAATAACAACAAACCACCTAGAAATCAACTTTGGGTTTAATTAAAAAAGAAAAATAAGGAGAAAAAAAGAAGGGACAGGCTGGCAGGTCGGGCCGCCTTACCCCATGCCGTGGCAATGGGGTGATGCCACCTACTGAGACTGCGTTACCTCCGTGGCCGTACCGCTGCCAGGGCAGGGCTGCCTGCTCTCACCCGAGCACCCATGGGGGCTACGACTGCCTGCCCTGCAAGTCCTGGGCAGGTCCTAGAGGAAGGCAACGGGGCTAGAGAAACAGTTCATCCCCCCGAGACAAACAAGATCGCAGAGCAAAGCGGCTCGCAGTGTAGCCTCTGCTTTACTTCACCAGAGACGCTGCCTAAAATAGAAACGCGATCGTTGCCAGCAGGCTATACGTTATGGTATACATGTCTCGGCTGATGCGAAAGAAGGGGCAGGCACTAAACCACATGGGACCTTCCACATGGGCACAGACAGACTTTTCTGCTCCTGGAGTCTGCTACAACGGGAGCTCCAAAATCCCCTCGAAGAGATCCTCCACCAGACTGCCAGCAGCTCGCTCCCCGGCTCCCCAGCACAAGCCTGTCCCTCTGACGCTTCCAAATGCCAAGGTTCGGATAAAAACATACCAGCAGGAAACCAAGCGGCATGCCTGCCTACCCGGCCTCGCTGAGGATTACGAGGAGGGAGCACAGCCCAGCGAGCAGAGCGACCGAGGGGCCCCCGAGCTTCACTACTAACCCCCACCCCACCATGCGCTGTGCTCTGACCACCACGTGCCTCAGTTTACCCGGCTCTGTGATGGGAGCAGGGGTAGCGCCCCAAAGTAGCACACTCCTATGAAATTTTCTGCATGAATAAACCGGTCAGTGGAAATCCAAACCTAATTCTTTAAATACCTTCATGTGGGTGCTCCTTCCCTCCCTAAGGCCCTCTTTAATTCGGGTGGTAAAGCTTTCAGGCCTGACCAACACGTTCATCAACGGGAGAGCTCTGAGGACTCCTTGCCCTGAGCTCAGATGTCCTGGAGAACACGCCGTCAGCGTGGTGTTTCCGACAACCCCGGAGTAATACTCTACAGAAACTGGAAATAAGCAGTCGAGGCTGCATGGTCCTTTGCTGGTGGGGACAGCGGGGTTAGAGACAACCCGGCCATCGGGGGGCTCTTTCAGATTAAGACTCATTTCCACTCAGGAAAGAAATTCAACCATAACCAATAAAAGAAAAAAAAAAAAAAAATCCTGGTTCCCCCGGCAGCTCTTCCTCCAGGAATATCTATTTTTAGTGAGAAGCATAAATCACTACAGCTTGCCGTCTACAACAGTTCCACCAGGCAAAATCCAGCCACGCAGAGTTGGGCCACCACGGGCACACGCGCGTCGTCCACCCGCACCACCACAGTCCTGCCGCCCGCCCACAGCAACCACGCTTTGCAGCGACAGGACGCTGCAGGAAGGGAAGACATAGGAGTCGATGGGTCTTGGCTACGCCTCGGTAACGGGTGACGTTCCTCTTCTACAACTGGGGAAGAGGAAGCAAGAACAAGGCGGCAAAGGAACATGCCCAAGGCCACACGATCAGTGGCAAAACCGGGACCCGGCAGAACTACCCTCTGCCACCGCTGTAACCCCTGAACAACCATCCTCTTCACAACTGGACAATTATTACACAATTATTAACACTAGGGACTTTTCGTCAAGCTTCCTAACTTCTGGTCATTGGAGAATCCGCATGTAAGAGACAAATCCCTGCGTTTTATCAAAATAGCTCGCATAACATTTCACTGGGAGACACGCATTGAACACGATTATCACACCCAGCTGAGAAAGATACACATTGCGAATGCAAAATACAGAAACCTCCCCCCTCCTCATCGACACAGATGCATCATTAACAACATATAGCACATACAGGTACAACACAGGCATAACAAATACTTACATACATGCAAGCAAGCAAGCACTGTACACAAAGAGCACCGCATCTCCCATCACAACCAGCACTCATTAAATACAGAAATCAAAGAACGACACCAAAAATGAAGTGAACAATACAGAAGAGGGGTTCTATCCACAAATTAAAACAAAACCAAACAAAAACTTACATGGATTTTTGGCAATTTTCCTTCAGACATTATACACAGCAGTTGGGCTGTGTACTGAATACCTGATCCAAAAAGAAATATAACCACATTACGCAAACAGATGGGGGCAGGAGTCAGGTGAACATGCAGCTCTTAACAACAGTCATCTACGGGCTGAGAAAGCACCTCTGCATTCCCACAGAAGGGCTCGAATCTGGGCAGATCTTCATTCACTACAAAGCATGAGCAAGTGCTGTGCTGCTGCCATCCCGGGGGAAAATCCAAATGGCAGGACAGGAAAGAGCCATCACGTCAGAGACCTCTCAGCTGTCCCGTCCCCCTTTTAACTTGTCATGTGAGGTTTAAAACAGAGGTGGGAAATATCCGTGGGGGGCAGAAGGAAGCCTTTAAAAAACGAAAGGGAGCGCTCAGATTAGCCTTAAAGAAAAAGCATTAAAATCACAGTGAAGGTAGGACTAGCGGGAATCATCCTGACACGTACGCTTTTGCTGAAGCATCGGGAGAGGGAGAAATGCACCCTTTCCCCGTGGCGAGAAGGGTGCCTGAGTCTTTAAGCCGGCGGATTGCCGCTCAGGAGGAATGGACTTTTTATGGACTGTGTGAAACAGGGTTGCTATGATACAGTCAGAGGCATTTTCACGAATCCTGTGGCAAATAACATTGAATCCTGCTTAAGCAGACAAACAGCAAGGCAGGTCTCCCATCACCCAGCCTTAGCAAATACACAGGAGCAATCACTAAAAGAGATTTTATGCGTTGTAAATATGCTATTTGCATACAAATGAAAATTTTTTTCTCCGGGGCCGTATTTCCCAGAGGGTCAGTGCTTTGATTTATTTAAAGGAATGATCCCTCTTCCCCATCCCTGGGCTTGAGCATCCCCACAAACGAGAAGAACTCAACGTCCACAAACTGGGGGGGAATTATGGGGTCAAACCACCCCCAGGAACGTGACAGCAACCAGCCACATGCGGGACCCGAATTGTCCCAGGGAGCGGAGGGAGAAGGAAAGCTCCACTACACATAGAGATTTTACAGCCTACAAATTACACCCCGAATTTTGCAAGCACTTACAAGTACAGCAGATGTACTGCAAGCGACTAGGAACGCTGTTGCCCCAAAAAGCTGCTAATGCAGATTGTCATGGATTGAGCCGCTCCTGAGAAGTATGGCAAGACGGAGTTGTTTAACCGGCTAATTGCTCCTGCAAACCAGGCACTTGGAGGCTCCACTGCGGGCTTGGAAAATGCAAAATTGCAGGTGCAAAACTACAAAAACGGGGTCGGGGCAGGTGACTCAAGGCCCGTTTGAAAAAGTGGCTACTGAGGACTGGGGGTGGCAAACAGGGATCAAACTAAGCAAGCAAGAAGCCCCAGCCCTTCCTCACTTTTTAGCCTTATTTCTCCTCTTTCCCCAAAAAAGTCCAACGGGAAACCTGATATGACAAGAACGGCGTTGCTACAATAACAAAGTTTTCTGCTCTCATCTTTCACGCTCATATTGCTCTACGTAAAAAACCCGCTTTCTTTCATTCCACCAGCTTTTCAGATAATAAAGGGCGAGAAAGTTATAATAAAATTACATTCATTCCCTCAAGCACGTTCCACGATGGAAAAAAATAAGCTCCCAGGGATCGGTCCCCCCGCAGCCGAGCGTGCAGGACACCTTCATCCTCCCCATGCGCCCGCCAGCCGCAGATCCCCCAGCAACACACGGTTCCTCCGGTGGAACCCGAAGGGGCTTGCGGGAATCGGCAACGGGACACGGCATCTCCCAACACATGCGATGACACACAGCGTGGCGTACACACACGCCTCCCAAATAGCACCCGAGAAGTACAAGCTCCCGATCAAGGAATGCACTTTGCACGCACTAGAAAACCATGTTAGGTCCCGAGCATTCCTCGTAGAAATCTTATTGCAAGGTAAACCTTCACGCCAGAGACAACCTTGAGGAGAATAAACATTCAGACACAGCTTGCAGCCCATTTTTAACTCGTTGGTTTGGTTTGATTTGTTTTTTTTTCTCATTTTTCCACCCTCACTTCTCCAAATCACTATGTCGCTTAAAACTGTTTCACTGAAAGGATTATTTTGGCTGCTGATTCCCTTTCCATGGTGATCTTTGTTCATTTATTATATTTCCAGGAGGTTCTGCAACCTATAAAATTAATGACAGATGAAAGCTACCAGGAAAATAAAGCAAATTTGAGCTGTTTAATGACCCAAACCATTCTCAGCATCAATTTTTTTTTTTTTTTTTTTAAATAAAAAGAAGATTTACTCAGGCTCTCACGAAGTGAAGCCGATACCTCTTGCACAGAGAGCTACAAGTGAAGAGGGGGAACCAGAGCCAGCAGGCACCGGAGCATCTTCGCTGGGCTTGTATCACTGGGGCTTGGCTTTTCTACCCATTAGAATGGGCTAATGCCACTAAACGCTTCTTGTCAGCTTTGGGGGCCGACTGGTACCACCCCAGGACTCGGGGAATTTTTTTTTCGCTTTTATTTATGGCTAAAGCCACTTTAAAAGTGCCAAATTTGCAGCATTTAACTCAATTTCCAATCATGCCACCAGCCGAAAAGAAATCGGCTCCGAAGCCCAGCAACGCTTTTAACTTGCAGCACACAGACTCCCGGGGAAATAACTATACATCTCCGGCTGTACGCTCCAGCTATGTCTTTACGAATCAGTTACATGATTTATTTATTTTTTTTGCCCGATTAGTAGAGGACATCAGATAAACAACAGACAGCTGGAATCAGCAGGAGCTAGTTAAATTATCTAGGCAATATAATTCCAGTGAACGTTAGCAAGAGATGTAAACATTTTCAAACTAATTTTTTTTTTTGTTGCTGTTTTGAGCAATTCTGATTTTTCTGGAGGGGAAAACAATAAATACAAAATCCTGAAGATTTCTAACAGAAACGCAGGACAGAGAGATATTTTCGAGACGTTACTCTTTTCCGACCTTCCCTTCATATTCTCTCTAAACTTCATGCACTGAGGCTCGAACCCCCCCGCCAGCTCCGCTTCCCGGCTGTAAACATTGCAATTTTGGTCCAGACATCTTTCAACAGAAGCACCTCTAAACTAGTGGACGCCTTTTCAGCGAGCCTATAATACACAACTTAGCACTTCATTTTCGAGAAAATCAATGTAAATAAAGTCAGGCAAAACAACCCGTCTCAAAATCTCGTTATCTTTGAGGTGGGCAAAGATTTTTCTTACATACATTACCAAAAATAATATAGAGATATATTCACACACACGCGATAAAGGAAAAAGCCAAAATAAAATTTCTACAGAAATCAAAGCAAAACCCAACCCCTCCGGATCTGTTGCTTTAGCAAAGAAAAACAAAGCATACATTCCCCTTTTTCCCTTTGATCCCTCCTTCCCAATTTGCAGAGATATAAACCACACACAAACAGAAAAAAAAGCCCAGCAGGTTATGTTTCGGTCCCTCTCGCATCTTTAAAGAAAGGAGCCGGCTACATCAGCGTGGACGTAGAATTTGGAGGCTTTTGGGCTGAATATTGAGAAATCAAGTCAGATCATCAAGGCAACACAGATAAATAAAGTAAGTAGAATTTCTCTCCTTTTTTCTTTTCTTTTCTTTGTGGCTGAATGTTATTTTAGCAAAGATTTCATCCTTTAATAGCATTTCTCATCCCGACACCACCACCTCCCCCCCCCCCCCCCCCCCCTTAAAAATGTCCAGAGCTCGATTCGATTGCACACACCACCACCTCTCACCTGGCAGCTACACGGTTACGCTCACACACATCGCGCATTAACTGCTTGCTAGAAATTTCACACAAAATGACTTCTTAGCAACTTGAGTCTCGATTTTAAAGGAAGAAAATAACACAGCCAGTGCTTACCACAGAAAGATATTGTCACTCTGCTTCTAACTCAGTATGTATAGCTCTGTCTTGCTAGCACAGAACGAGCTATGAATGGATTACTATTAGTTATCAACATTTAAAACCCAGGCAAAAGCAGCTAGACTTACAGGCATACTTAAAAGACAAGACATGACAAAAGATTTAGGGAGAGATAATATACCAACGTCATACATATCACAGCGAGGCCATGTTGAAGCTCAACGCGTTTCCCCCCTCAGTAAGAAATCTCTCTCTCTCTCTTTCTCTCTCTCTCTCTCGCCTTTCTCTCTCTCTCTCTCTCGCTCTTGCTCTCTTGTTGAATTGCTAGTGGTAGTAGTAGCCCCCAACAGCTCAGGAGAAAAAATCCATTTAACGAGTGCCCAGGAAGAACATGAGTATGACATTCACAAGCAATAGCACCACAATCACTGCAAAAACGACCACCGTTTGAACATCCAAGGTCATGGTGCAATGCAGAACACTGTAGTGTTCAAGATGTGGGGCTGGTAGATTTGGAGAAGTCAACCTCTGCTCTGTAAGACTGTCCATACATCCACCATGCTAGAATAGAGGAGAAAACTGATCCTGGTTTTGGTTTTGTTCGTAATGCTTTGTGGTCTGCTTTGAGTTTATCCCCCTATCTGCTGTCTCTAGCTCATGCTGGAGCCCGCTAAGTGAAGCATCATCACAACCAGTGAGCACTTTAGATGCAAAATCCTTCCTTTAGGAAAAGAAAGCGTGCGCTGTCTGCAAGCTTCTCTCTCTCTCGTCCCCCCTCTCTCTCCCGGTCTCTCTCTTGCTGGCTGGCTTTGCTTTTTAATTCGTCAAGCCAGTGCAGATAAGAAGCCTGGGTGAGTGTGACAGCTCTGCAAGCTGCTGCGGCTGCATCTCTCGGTGCGAGGCGGACCCTTGCGCATACTAATCAGCTCCAGTGACCAGGCAGCGAAGGGATCCTGGCTGTCAGTCAAACGCAAAAGGAAGCGCTGGCTCCATAAATACGCGAGTCTTCCGCCCGCCGTGACGGGGAGCGCCGTGCAGGCATGTTTTCCCCCTCCCCACCTCGACTTTTGCGGCAGTTCGGGGAAAACAGAGCCGTGCAGGGGGGCTGGGAAGCCGGCGTCGCGGTCAGATGCCAACGCTGAGCTCCAGGAAGGCGTCTCCGGGCTTTCTGTGCAACGCAGATCCCGTTCCTCGCTGCCTTTGTACGGCGGGGACACGTCTGCCCCGTCTGTACCGCCTGCGCTAAGCTTCGGATGGAGAATATTAAATGCCAGCAAAAAAGAGCCAGTGCTGCTAGGAGCCTGCTCAGACCAGGTAGGGGAGCAGTAGGAAGAGCGGGGAAGGAAAGCAGCCAAAATAACAAAAAGGCAACCCTTGCTAACTTGGAAATTCATTGTGAGCCATTAGCGTGGGAATTTTGTAGGGGAATCACTTTTTTAGCTGGGTACAATACTGTGCACATCATCCCCTCATATACCTATGGCATAGCCTTTCTCCTCAGCTCTGCACTGGGTTTCTCCATGCTAAGAGTTAAACTGAATTCTGATTCTACAGATAGAGATGTATAAGAGGGGAGTGGGGGGGAAAACAGGATGGGGGATCTTTATTCCTTCTACAGCAGCCAGAAAAGCTCATTCCCACATTAAATTCACAAACACGCTCGGCGTTTATGGTCCAGGTGCCAGTTGCTATCCCCAAACCTCAGGCTCAGATCCCACAACCAGCAGGTACCTTCGAGAGGCATCACACACACACATAAAAAGAGAGGTGCTCAGCTGGAAAAAGCAAATGATTTTACAGGCAAAGACCAATATAGAAGTGTTGCCAATGCAGACACGTTACACGCTAAAATGCGCATACAGGGGCGGATCATCAGCACCTTCCAGGAACCTGGCTCCTCAGAACATACCCGGGACATTCCCACACAGACACAAGGCCAACATGCACCAAACAAGCACTTATTTTCTTCTCCAGTAGCAAACAACAAGAGTTCAGGAGGACTTTAATGTTTTAAACCTGAAGGGACAGGGCCTGGAGTCGGCTCATGCCAACAAGACGCAGCCTTTCGTCCCATCGCAGCATCCTCCCAGGGCAGTTAGTTTTTGTCACCAGGCTCTGGGGGAGGGACGGGTGGGATTACGCTCCTACCCCACCTTTCCATTCAAACCAATACTAAACCCAGCTCTTTACTGCAAGCCTCATTTTATTTTTCTTCCTTTGCAGTAGCCAGAGGGCTCTCCCAAAAGGAGCAGGCTTTTTCTACATCCGCCCCCAAACACCAGCAAAGGAGAGACTGGGCTGGGTGAGCGAGGACGGAGCCACCAAGCGCCCTCCCTCCTCGGCCTCCGCTGAGACCCGGTGGTTTGTGGAGACGGACGCTCATCCAACACGCCGTCCTCCTCCTTTCTGAGCAGCTTTGTAGCAAGCGTGGGCCAGGATGTGTTCGCAGGCGCAGAGGGTGCGTTGTGCTGAGCAGCGTTAGAAATAAGAACGGTTTGGGTTAATCAGGGGGTTTCTTTTCCTCTCTTTTTCCTTTTGTGCTATAACTAAAAGCCAGAGGCTGACTCCAGCAACTGCTCTGTTCAAGCAGAGAATTTCTCATTCAGGAGGATGGTGAAAGGTGATTTTTCACCTGCATGTTTACAAGACGCTGCTTTAAACCTGCCCCACGCAGGCAGCTCGGCAGCCCCACACGCGCCAGGCTGTGCCCGGGTGATGGATCTGTCTGACCACCAGCTTCCAGCCCTGTATTTCCCATCATTTTTTGAATAGTCAGTCCGCCTGATGCAATTTTAGACTAATCAGAATAGGAAATGGATAATAGATGCGGAGTATTTATTATTGTTACCATCCTTTCCCAAAACAATACAGGCAATTTTCCAAAGTCCGAGCCTGAACTCCCACAAACGTCCAGGAAATTCCAGTTTCAGCCTCAATAATAACAGCGGCTGCTCCAAAACATACAACAGGCCCAAATTTAGAGGCACCTTTACAGCCTGTTAATCTTTTCCTCTGGAGTGCAGTGAGCACAGAGGAGCCTGGCTCTGAATGCCAGCCCCAGCTCCAGCCTTTGTGCGGGAAGCCCAGCGGAGATGCTCTACCTGGCGCCTGCAGACGCCTCCGCACACACAGCTCGTCCCTCGCCTCGTCCTGCCCTGTTTGTGTCCTCTCAACGCCAGCAATGGGAAGCCACCGGCAGGGTTTCGCTGCAGGCTCCTCTGTGCCTCTGCACGTAGACACGGGGAGCAAAAATTGGGCAGGTAAAAGCAGCAGAGGCCTAAGAAATATCCAGAAAAAAAAAAAAAAAAAAAAAAAAGGTGCAGTAGCCATCACACATGCTCAATAGCTACTTCCGTAGCTGAAAAAGAGGATTTTATGATGAGGGATGCGCCTGGCAGGTCTCGGGCAGTCGTTCTGCAGGAGCTGAGCCAGTCAGAGCGCAGGGGTGGGCAGAGATTATAAATAGAGGCAATGAAGGCAGCCCCCCGCCTGTGAACCGCCCGCCAGCTGCAGGCAGGAGGTCCCCCACCACCCCGCTCCCCACGGCCAGCCGGTGTGTCACCAGCCGGCGGGGCGATGGCCGCGGAGACCCCGCCACCCCCGGGCCGGGGGGAGGCACGCCGTGATGCTGCAGCGTCCATCCTGCCCGGGTCACGCTCCTGAGCAAACACCCCAAAAGATGAGGCAGGGAAGCGCCTCACTGCGTACGGATACAAATACCGGGTTCAGGTGAACGTTGCGTGTGTAACAGCTCCCAAGGGTGACCAGCACAAACAGATTTACTGCACAGAAGCTTCTATTTAAATTATATTCACAGTATTCCCAATAGTACTTGCTGCTTTATATAATTTCCCGCGCCTTATGCTTGCACTAAATGTTAATTCTACTATGAAAATGGCTGATACTTTCTCTTGGAAGCCTTACTGAAAAACACCTACACATGAGGGGTTTATATAAAACCACCGCAAAGTTTAACTTCATGTAAAGCTTTCTGAAGAGTTTAATCTAACCTTCCGTATAGAGCTAAACTGAGGAACTAGAAGAAAAGATTTGTAATAGTTATATAAAATAGCAGCTCCCCTTACAGTACAGCACATGCCGTGAACTAGAGTAGCTCTGAGGAGCACGATTTGTAACGCAAGATCAGCGATGGCTTCTGTATGAGAAAGCAGTTTTGAGCTTCAGCCAGGGCTTCCACTGACACATCACACACATACAACTCTAAGTATAGATATTTCTGTACATACGCATAAATAAAGATAAATTGTATTCTGGGCTCCTAAACAGCAGACAAATCAGAAGGGTCCGTGCAACACCATTAATTACAATACGGTAATTTTGAGGCAAACCTCTGAAGCAGATGATGCCAAGTCTTGATTCCTCATGTGCGTAATGCACCGGGCTCAGCCATGTGACCACGACTCCCTCCAATGGATGGCTCCAGCAATTAGCACAACCCACTCTTTCCAGCTAAACAAACGCAGCTCTAACTCGGGAGTGAGGATTTATAATTGGAAGGCTTAAAGGTTTTATATTCCACTCCCACTGACAGGTCCACGGTCTCCCCAGGCGCTGGGCGGACAGGCCAGGGGCGCGGGGCAGCACAGGGCTTCAGCTCCAGTCCCCTCTGCAGATTAACAGCCTCCCCTGCAGCAATCCCTCGGGCACGCAGAAGCATCTGTGTTTTCCTAACACATCAGCTCCATCTTCCATTAACCACAAAAACCAAGCACTCAAACTCAGAACCTCAAGGCAGACCCAGCGAATCCCGTTCGTGTGTGGCTGAGCTCTGGGATCGGGCATGAGGACCCCAACTCTGCCAGGGCAGGGAAACCCACTTATCAGTTGGCCAAAGGAGATAAATATTTTGGAAACTATTTAAATTTAAAAACAAAACAAAACAAAACAAAACAAAACCTTTTTGGAAAGTTTCAAACAAATCCCGGGGTGGCTTGTGATTCTGTGTGGGATTAAAACCATGGTCCTGTTGGTCTGGACTGGATGAAACCCATGGCGTAGGGGAAAAGGGCTGCCAGCGATTGTCCGTCCTGAACCCCTTTGGTTCTTTGCTATTCCCTCTTTGTGCACAAGCCCCAGCTCAAACCTACAGGGCACCATGAGAGAAGTTTAAACTTTTCACTTTAATTAATACTGCCCCCAAAGAGGAACGATCAGCAGCGGTACCCAGGGGTGTCAGGGCAGGAGATGCGCAACTGCTCTTCCATTCCCAGTCTCCTCTGCTGGGCACTTACTGCCCACTGCCTGCGGCGTCAGGCACCGATGTGGGATTTCAGTCATGGGGTCCATTAGAGATTATGAGAAGATGATCAAATTAATCGTGGGGTTTTTTTCTAAATCTAGACCAGAATGAAGATCAGGGATTCAGAGATTAAAGGCTGGTGGGATTATGATTTGCTAAATTTCCAAAAAGGAGGATTTTCTTAAACTGGGATTTGCCTCTTTTTCCTTTCTCTTTACAGTCAGTCTGACGCAGAGCTCTCTTCTCCCATCCTTCGGCCAGAGGGGAGGCCTCAGCCTACGAGCTGCAGAGCTGCTGTAAAGGGCATATTTTTCCTCAAGAATCTCCATAATCTCTTATGTTTATGGACTGACTTCATAGGAAGCTTTGAAAATCCCCAAATGCCTAACATTCCTCACCTAAACTGAGGAGCATGCAAAATGGAGGAACATCTGTAAAGACTTGGACTCAGAGGGCTGACTTTGGCCGTTAAAAATAACCTTTCCAGGCACCCACTGCTCCTTGCCTGTCCGCTCCATCCTCCAAACTCAGAGCTTCCTCACTGCCCACATGAACTTGGGACTTTCTTCCAGTGACTTCCTTTACTCTTTTCTTTTGTCCTTCTTCCTTTTCCTTGCTCTACACATCTCCCTTAGAAGCTCTTATTTCACCTCACCCTCTGCCCCAGCCCACCAACCCCACGGCAGCTCAAGTGTCCTCTACCAGAGAGAAAAGAAAACGGGTGGAGAAAAGAAAACGAAGCGCTGGGGTGGCTGGAACAAGTGCAGCTTCCTCCAGCATCTTCCACATTAACTGCACAAGACGCTTGAGCAAATTCACAGCACAGCTAGACGAGCAAGTGATTCATTTACAGAACTAATATAGAATACAATTACAGAAAGACAAAGGGGAAAGAAGGAGAGGATAAGATGGTGATCTCAAAAGCTGGTGAGGCATAAATAGACTCCAGAGGAAGAACTGCATAAGGAAAGGCTGAGTTGAGAGCCCGCAAAGCAGTGAAATGGGAGAGGAGGTGGATGGGGAAGAGAGCAGCGTAACACCTGTGAAGCAAGCTGCTCTTGTAGCAAGGCTGAGAGTGCTGGAAAAGAGAATAAATTACATTTTTAAGCCCACTTTTGCAATGTTTGGAGAACATAGGGCACTGCTGGAGGCTGAGTTTGCCGCGCTGCTTAACCTGCATGGCCAACTGGCCAAGAGCATCATACAAAGCTCAGAGGCTATCGGGACAGAGCTGAGCATCTCTGGGTCGCTGCTCTAAGTATTCCACAAAAAAGAAAAACAAGAAATTCAGCGAAAGATGGGAAGCATCACGTTGACCTCCACAGCTTGACCCTTGGTAGACGTACTGTAACAAAGACACACAGAGCTCAGGCAAGCTGTAGCTGGTGAATTCTTTTCCATTCTTCACCAGTTCTAATTTTATCTCAGGAAACAAGTGATACACAATAGAATTATGTGCCCAGTGTAGAAATTGATTTATTTATAACCATTTCATTTAATACTAACAGACAACAATCAAAGGTAGGCCAGGGAGGTTGGGATACACTTGTGCACCAGCCCTGGTTAACCACCCTCTTGAAAACTAACCGTGTTCCAGATGAACGGGTCTTAATCCCTTGAGCAAAGGGCAGCAGTGACATGTCAGATACCAGCCAGGGCTGGCCTTGGACCACATCTGGAGACCTCAATTAATCCTGGTTCCTTCTACAAACAGAGCCAGCATCTCAGCAGATGGTGCTCTTTCCTCTGTCGAAGAATTCAAGCGCTTGCATGATGCTGTGAGGGGGGAAATAAAGCCAAAGCCTTGGCACTGTTGTCTTATAAGGTGTCCAGGCGCTTCTTCCAGAGCACCCTGATCAGGTGCCATCTGCATCCTAGCACGGCTTAGTGCTTCCCCGCTAACCCCCTGCCCTCGGCTGCTGTGCTGTGCCACGGGGACGCAACCGCAGGGCTCTGCCCCAGCAGCGGCTGCGCTACAACAAGGAGCGATGTACTCATCTCATCGGTTTTCATAGCTTTTGTAACACTGTACAAATCATGCCGAAATGGCACGGAGAACGAGCCTGTCTGGGGGGTTCGTTCCATTGTGTTTGCCTGGATTGCAGCGAGAACAACAAAACTTCTATTTTTAAGTTTATTTGAACTTAAAGCATTAAGGCAGACTAAAATCTCTGTCCCCTGGCAATCATGTTGCAAGTGCTTTCTCTTCTTGCATCTGCTGCACACCCCAGCCTGTACCCTAGAAGCATCCTCAGACTCCCAATTTCAAAAAAGAAGAGAGAAAAAAAGAACTCTCAAATCCAGCAGAAATGAGACGTTGTAACACCAATTACCCTGGTCACAGAGACAGACTTCAGGGACTGAGAAAGTTCAGTTTAAAAGGACCCATCAAATTCAGATGTTCGTTTTAACCTTACATAAGCTCTCTTTTGTCTGAGAAAAAGCTGGCCTAAAAGAATACATAGACATTTACTTCTTAATTTCACTTCTCAGGCTTCTGGGCTTGCAGCTGAGTCTGGAAACAAGGTTAAAAAAAAGCAAAGCCCAAACTGCAGAAAAATCCAAGACAAGTCCCTTCCTTCCACTGCTCCCTCCAGGCACTCTTAGAGAACTCCAGGGCTTCTGCTCTCATTTCTGACAGTAAACAGCAGAGATCTTCACATCAACACGTGCCTAGACAAAGGGGTAAGTGAAAAAAAAAAAAAAAATAAAAAATCCTCACCCACTAGAAACTGCCTTATAAATCCAGGGTCAGCGTCCCCAGCGTGGTCCCTGAGAAATACAGCTGCACAGGCCCAGGGAAGAGAAAGCTCTTCGCCGTGGAAAATCAAAGGGGGCATTTCAGCTTTGCCACAACGCAGGAAGGTCCTTTGAAATCCAAATGCATCACATTTCCTATGCACTTATAAAAGCAAATCTAATAGAGTATTTTCATCTGCCTGAGCCTGCGGAGGTCCAGCAATTAGCAGTGCAAGAGTGAGATGCCGGGCAGAATGGAAACAGCGTGATCCATGATGCACATACTAAACAGCGATGTCAGAAACTACACAGAAGGAAAGGCAGAAAAAAAAAAAAAGAAGTTTTTGGTTCTGCTTTGTGCCTTTATTGACTGACCTTGCAGAAAGCGTGGGTTTAACGAGCAGCTCTCCTGCACGAGGACTCTCCCCTCTCCGCTGACCAGACTATAATCAGCTCTGCTGATGGGCACGGCCCCATCAGGCACTGCTCCGCCGCACCACGAGAAATGCAAAGGCTTAGGAATTGGAAAGTCCTGATGCAGTTCACTCCCCAGGACTTGTTACTCAACTTTTTACTGCTGCTCTGTCAGCCTGAGCTCACTCAGAGGGAAATACAGAATTATCTACCGTGTCTATATCAGGAAAGCAGAGCCCGGGCACAGTCCCATGACTTACTGAGAGCCACGGCACAACGCGGTGGCAGACAGGAGCAGAAGCCCCAGCTCTGCTTCATGCAAGAGGGACGAGGGTGGAAAGAAATTGCCTGCCGCTCCCTGCAGCCCTCCTCATACTCCTTCTGCAACACTCTTGGCTTTGGCTTCCCCAGATTTCTCCTTGTCAAGATATTGAGTAAAGAAAAAAAACATCTTATTAAGGAGCTGACCCACGGGTCTCATGTTCTTCACACAAATTAACCTAGAGAATTAGATGTATTTCATATAAATCATTTTCTCCCCCTCTCTCTGCCTGCCAAAAAAAAGGAAAGGGAACAGCCTATTGAATCTGACACTCTTTTAATGAAGAAAATGATGCAAGGCAACCTAATGAAGTAGGAATTCCAGCTGGATATCAGTAGATGTATTAACAGAACATAAACCACTCATTTTTATCAGCAATAATATCAGCATTAAAAAGGAAAAAGAAGTTTATAGCTTTTTTTTTCTTTTTTTTCTTTCTCCAAATGAGGCAAATGAATGCCAAGAGGCTTTCATTTCCTATTCCACCCCGGCTCAGCGGGTCGCTTGCAGGGAGAGCCGGCGCAGGCTGTGGTCCCCGTCTGATGCCACACAAGAGCCTTGCAGGGGCGCCCAGCGCTGCCCTCCTGCTGGCTGCTCCCGACAACCTGCCGCTGCAGCAAGCCAAAGGGACGCTCGCTGTGCGGGATCACACGGATAAACCTGCTCGCTGGAGGACAGAGGTTACACACAACGGGGGCAGAAAAGAACCTGTGTTGCGTTGGCTTCTTCAAGAAGCACAAATTGCACTTTTGCATCATTAAGCAGCAGCACCAACATAGAGATGCACCGGGATAGAGCCGAGGATCACTGCGCTATCCGAAACACGGCATCGCATGAGCTCTGAGCGTTTCTGTCTGCAACCTGAAAACAGCTACGTCAGGGAAGGTGCGGTGTAATTTACTGCATGCCCAACATTATCTTGGGTTAAATCCAATGAATTGTGCAGCGTGGCAGAGCTGGGGAGGCAGGAGTTGGGAACCCCTCTGAACAGAGCGCTCGTGCACATGAACACACCTGTTTGGGTTCCGCGGGAGTCCTCCAGAGCTCTGGACCAGCAACTGGACTTGCTCTACTCCTCCTACTAGACCAAGTTAGAGATTTCACAGCCTGAAACTGGATCCCAGATCCGACGCTCCTGCCGTTCGCTAACAATCCTCGTGTTTCCTTTCCCTGCCCACATTACATAATAGGCAACTTTATTTATTTATTTTTTCATAAGACATCTTTTCATAACAATAGAAACTATCGGAGACCGAGATAACTTGATGAATTTTTCCTATTATCTAAGAGCTTAGTCACTCAGGGAATTAGTCATGTTCAAAATAACAGCCAGGCTCAAAGAGATTCAGAGCAACCGTTCTGGAGCAGAAGCAGCTAATGTCATAAACACATTAAGATGTTAGCTTGAAGCATTTCAGAGATTTTTCATGAAGAGTTTAAAAAAAGAAAAACCCTTTGACTAGATACAAGGAAATCAGGTTCTTAGCAGTTAAAAAACCACCACGGTTTACAAAGCCTGCTGCGCTCAAACACCGAAACCCTGAACACAGGAGGGACAGATGGACGGTGGGACCACACGGTGCGCGTGGTTTCCCAGCGAGTGCCTCCTGCTCGATGATCTACGAAATATCTTCATATTTCTATGGCACCCTCCAAGCAAGGGTCTCAAAGGGTTTTCCAGACATCCCCCATGAATAATCAGGACACATCTCATGAGACAGAGAAGGTATCAGCGTGTCCGTTATCCAGCAGGGAGGAGCTGGGGCATGGAGCCATGGTTTGCAGGTGGGACTAGTGCCAGGCCTCCTCCTAGCCACTCCTGGGGTTGACACAAGGGCAATCATCAGCATACCTCGGGTATTTATCCAAATATTTTTATTTACCATAACATCAACTCTTTCTTAACCTGGACAATTTTTGTGTACTCTGATAGCAACGCTAGCAGGAGGCTATAATTGAAAGATTAAAGAAGTCCCAAACTAAGAGTGAAATGGAAAACAGAGCAAAAACTATGTGGGTGAGAAAAATCCCCCAAAGAAATGCATTTGATGGGACTGACTTAAGGCTTTGGGAGCTCCGTGGCATTGCAGCACACACAGAATTCTCCAGGGCCTGCAGAGCTCATTCAACCCCAGTACCACCCTCCAGTGACAACAGATCCCGGGATGAACAGAACAAACCTGCAATCGGCCATTCTTTGGTGGAGAAAGGCCATCCTCGCGGAGGCTGCAGGGTACAGGGACAACGGACCAAACTGCATCCTCTGCGGGACACCCAAACCGTTCCACGGGTCACTGCGGCTTCCCCGGGCGCTCCCTCAGCCGAGCCGAGAGCTCTCTCTTCCCTTTCATCTCTGTGGGAGTTCTGGGTGCTCTGGGCCTCTTAAGTCCCGTTTATCCCTAACGCCTGGATACTGTAAGATCCTTTTTCCATCCCATCCTGGCCTGGCTTCTCCCCACCAACTCCATTTGCTTATCCAAACGTTCAAAAATGAAAATCAGACCAAAACTGCTTTCTCCCGCTTCTCTTTTTCTGACTTCACATTGAGCTTTTTAGGATTATGGAGTGCAAAGAGTCTTTGTACTTTAAATATCCCAGATATTTAGATTTAAATATCCCAGATTTGCAGACTGACAAATGCAGTAAGGAAAAATGTAATAAAGTTTTCTGGCTGCTAAACTGGCTCATGAACATCTCCACCACTTGCAGTATTTGGCCCTTTTATTCACTGAATTCCTGTTCGACATGTTTTAAGCTGTGATGATTTACAACAGCTTACTTTTTGTTTACGACAGCGATGTGAAATATCAACAGATTGATTTTAAATGTTTGAACAACAGGCACTGTAAAAATGTGGCTATATATGGCTGTAAAAACAAAAAAAAAAAAAAAAGACTGGGACTCTTGAAGCTAATGGCTGCACTCACTTCGGCTTGCACAGGCACAACAGTAAGCCCAGAATTACACCCGATGTGAGGAAATACTGAGGAAGATGCAGGCTCGTCTTTCCTGTAAAACAGCCAAAGGCTTGGGGAAAAACTCTGCCCTTGTCGGATAAAAAACTATTCCAGAAAAGGCTGGTTTATGGCATAATTTAAACCAACTCGTTTGATTATCGTGCCGGATCAATATTCTCGGTGACAAATGCCTCACCAAATAATCATCGTACTCACAATGCCCATCGGATCTGCAGATTTATTCTCATCACTACCAATGACAATTAGTTTCATCTTTCTGGGTTAGAAACAGATACTAGCAGAGTTTAGCAACTTGGTACCAATGAAGCATGTAAAATACCCTCATGGGATGCGAGCATAATTGGCAAAAGATTAATTGTTTAAAAAACAGAAAGCAGCACATGCAACGGAGAAGAAAAAGCAGCCCCGACAGCTTAATATTATGGAATAATAGCAAGGTTTAAGGGGCTGATTTAGAAATAAAGAGCCACCTGCCATGAGAACAAAAGGTACTATCACTTGTAAGGTATGAGTGACATGCTTCCATGAGATGACTAACTCTGAAAGGGAGCGGGTCTGATTCTTTAACCCAACCCAGTGCTGAGAACGATAGAAAACAGTACTTTCAATAAATCAGCGCTGTGCAGAACTTCTGAGAAATCAGCCTAAAACGCAGGTTTGGTCCGAGGCACCTGAGCAGAACAAAGTCCAGGGATGCTATCCAAAATAAATTTCTGTTGCTGCTCTTTAGTAGATGCACAGAAAATAATACCAGAGTAAAAAAAGACAGCTGAAAATCCATAAGAGAGGCTCAGTGCTGATGGAAAGGGGTCCGGTGCTGCTCCTGATGAAAGGCTCAGGTTCTTCACCGTACGGGAAGCAGCCAAATGGGCGTGAACAGATCAGCCAACCCTCGCTCAGGAAGAAACTGAGCCTTTTTATATTTCTGTAGCACATTTTAGCCAGTAGACCGAGATGATAATGTTCACCCTGACATGCTGAAATGCAGCTACTCCTGGTGTGGAATAACTCATTTGTTTACCAGAGTTACACCAATACCATCCAACAATTTAAGTGCTAAAAATTCAAGTAACTTACCAATGGGGACAACAGGCAAAATCTGCATTAAATGGAATACAGCTATCTGCGCTGGCATTTGGCCAGGACATCTGGATCGATATGCCTTGTCTTGCAAAAGGAGAGCAGAATTTGTAAGGACCAAGCGTCACCAGGACCTTGGCTTCGCGGCGGGGCCACAAGAGCGTTCCCAGTAGCCCAGTGCTTCTGAGCGCAGGAGCACTGTTTGCCCATCAAATCCCTTGGACCGCAGCCACCCGTTCCCAGGGAACCAGGCTCCTCACCCGCAAGAGATTGCAAAGATCTCTGCTGGATTGATCTTATGTGGTTCAGGTTTACTTTGTTGGTTTGTAATCATCTTTTACCTTATTTTCAGATGATCTAGAGATACATCTGGAGTATCTCCGTATACTGATGAGGCTGTTAAACTGCTGCACACAAAACAGAAACCACAGCCCTCTCTTTCATTTTTCCCTTATTAGAAGGAGCAATATTGGGAAATTCCTCGGTAGAAGCTGCTTCAAAATCAATCACTGGAGTTTCACTTTCCCCCCAGAATATTTTAAATTACAGGCTATTCAGCAACCACTATAATTTCTTTCTGAGAGAAGGCAAAGATTAGACTAATCAGAACAAAATAACAAAGTCTCCCTTATTGCCAGCAGCAAGAAAGGAAGCTGGAAAGATAAGAGGGCGAGGAAGTGTCAAGTCTTGCGCTATGTCAATTAGAAAAGCAGCTCACCCTGCACCACATCCCCTCCCCGCCCGAGCTCAGCAGTCACCCAGGAGGAAAGAAAAAAGGATGAAAGAGCCACATCCAGCTTTCCATCACCACTTTTCTTTCAGCGTAGTAATCTCTGAGAATGTAAATTGGCAAAGGGGTGAAAGGCGATTTGTGTTGCTTAGACACCGGCGGAGAGGGGAAAAGTGCTCCGCTGGCGTGCACGCGGGGAGGTGTGGGGACAGGGTGGTGGAGAGGAAGGAAAAGCTGGATGCTCAGAGGGTGGGAGGAGGCAGCAAAACCCCCAAACTGTTGCTGGGTGGTAGCCAAGCCTTAAATAGGACCCTAAACAAATTTCCTATCTGCTGCAGGCTGCTGCCTACACCCGCACATTATGCTTCCAGCACCGGCTTCAAAATCATTCAGAGACATAAACCGTTAAGCTCCTATTTATCTAAGTATCTTAGAGGGGATGGAGGAAAGGCGCAAGCTGCATGGGGCGGCACGGAGCTGGCGGCTGGGCATCAGGAGAGAACGGGCAGCGATTTCTGCGCTGGCTCCAAAATCACCCCCGCTGCCAGTAACATCTGCTGGGTGCCCCCAACGGAGCCAAAATGCAGGGACTGAGCCAGGTGACGCCAGTGGCCCGATGCTGCCAGCCACCCGGAGTGGGTCCGTGCCACGGGACCAGCCCGTAGGGATGCCCCGAGGCTCCCCGCAGGATGGAAAACGCCCAGGGAAGGGCAAAACAAAAAAGCCCTGCAAAACCCAGCCCAGCGCAGCGAGGGGAAAGCAGAGGGAAATGCCGTTGCAAAGCAAAGCCGTGAGAGGAGGGAGAGCTGGGGAGGAGGAGATCTCAATAACAACCGCATCTCTTCACGGGGAAGTTTCTCAATGAGAAACGGGGACCCTTGCCGAGACGGAGGAGCTTCCCCGGTTTCCCTCCTGGCAGATACAGCCCCTCCGAGCTCTACTCCAGGCACACTGAGGGCATCTGCAAATTGGCAGGATTTTATTTTTTTAAAAAAAAGCAGAGCTGTCACTGTTCAAACTGCTTTCCTGAAGCCTCTGCACTTCAGAGGAGTGTTTTACAGTCTGATGCAAGCAAAGGCAAAGGCAGGGATGCTTCGGCAGCAAATTCGGGCTCCCCCCGCACTGCAACTCATCATCCACAGAAGGGGCAGATCTGACAGGTCCCAGCAGCGGTAACGCTGCCGCCAGCAGCATCCCCGTTCCGCTGCTCCTCTCCCAGTCCTCTCCCCCAGCTGGTACACCACACATCCCACATGCCAGCACCTGGAAAATCCTTTGCTTTCCCCCACAAACCCCCCAGTTCACCCTCCTGAAACCCACCTCCCCAGCCCCTGCCAAGCACTGCTCCCCCCCTCCCACGCCCCAACGCATGCACACCCTCCTTCCTTCCTTTTAATTTCTTCTTTTGCTCAGCAGTTTGGGAATGCAGAGTCCATAAAATGGCTACAGAGTGATCAATGGTTTCAAGGACAGGGAGTAAAGGAGGAGTCAGGGGATAGGACGGAGGCTCATTTCCCCGTCAAAGTACTGCAATAAGAGGAAAAGAGAAAGACATAGCTACCTGAACTCACCATTCCTGATCCATCCCTTAGCCACTGCATCTTGCTTCTGATGATGTCCTTATTATCAGGGAGGGGAAAAAAAAAAAAAATCCCTACTGCCTGGCGAGAGCTGGCAGGAGAAAAAAAAGAAGCCCCCCACCCCCACCCTAGCCTGGAGCTTTCACTCTGACATCCCTCAGCCCGGCAATCCCGTGCCTGTCAAGAGCACGTTATTAGCAGCCTCCTCACTACCTGGGATTGTAGTTATTTATTTCAGGCACAGAGTGAGGGATTTGAGGGGAGGGGGATGTCCTTTTTTTTTTTTTTTTTTTTCCCTTGCCGTGCTTTGAAGCTCTGCAGGAGGGGAGGGAAGAGAGGGGGCACCTATGAGAACTTGTGGAGGGTCCCCGCAGGCGCTCAGCACCCCTGCCCTCCTGCCACCCTCGCCGCTACGGGACTCCCGGAGCTGCAGAGCCAGCACATGCCTCCGCGCTCAGCAAGGGGCTGGGGATTTTGCTGACGTTTGAAGGGCAGTAAGTTCTCTCTCTGCTCTCCGCATGCAGGATAAGTCCCCTTCCCAATGAAACAAAACCTCCCGGCCCGGAAAAGCGCTGCACCTGCCCCAGGTTATCCTCCCCGCGGCACCCACACTCTGCTCCCCGCTAAAGGTCTTAATCCCCTGCCCGCTCCCCTTGCTTTTTCCTGACTTTCTGGTCAGAACAAGGAAAACAACAGCCCCCCACCCAGTTAGAAAAGACAAGACACTCATTAAGCGTTCATCATCAATACGGCCACCCACCACGCCGGGGTAGATGAGCTCAGTCTGTCTGGCGCTGGTTAGAAGAGGCGGTGATAGCATATGGGATGTGCACAGCCAGCTGGAAACAGGACTGAATCCTCCCGATTCCTCCAGCTGGGACACGTATGTCGACATGGTTCTCCCCATTTTACGGAGGAGATGTGGAGATCAGAAGGGAGTTGGTCAAGGCCGTCCAAAGAGGCTGTTGCGCTGCCGCCGCAGCCCTCTGCCATCCTCCCGGAGCTGACTGCCCGCAGGAAGGGGCAGCCTGCCGCAAGGACTGACGCACACCTGAACGCAGCCAAAATACCCCACCAAGAGTCCCGATACCTCCTCTTTGGCAGCTGATGAAGTCTGCAACTAGCTTCAGAGGCAGGAGAGGGCAGGTACAAACCGTGGAGACAATGTAGGAAACGGCTGACATCCTGCTGTGGGTACAGAAGCCCACAGCCAGGACATACATGCACTGGGAATACTGGCTCCATATACAGGATATACTGCAAAACCTGTAGAGAAGACACAATCTCCTCTATTTCATTTGTAAAGCATTTAAAGGTTGTGTTTGAGTGGGATTTTTTTCCATGCACTCCTGCTTCAAGGGCAGAAGGGCATTTGAATCTCCTGCTCCTCACCTTGGGAGGAGGCAACATTTTTCCTGCAGCTGGAGATTTTGAGTCGGGAAACAACAGGCAGCTCCTCGTGACTGCCACTTTCTGCTGGTCCTGCGCCATTCAGCAGGATGCGCGAGGGAGCAGAGCCTAGGTGTCTTCATTTATTTATTCAAATAGGACAGAAGAAAAGTACAGGCAAGAGCAAAGGGATGCTGCCCAGCATCTCTGCATTGCTTGGGCCCCACACAGCCTGCTCTAGTTACATCCAGCCATATTCCATCACTTTTTACACAGGCACTGACAGCCATCATTATTCCTAGAGATGGCTGACAAAAGGAAGAGTCAGGAGGCAAACACTTGTAGACATCCAAACTTGGGAATTCTGCCTAAGTTTTCTATGTTAAGTGACAGAAACCCCAGGTAAGCTTTTTACAACCAAAGGAGGACTCTGGTCTGAAAATCCCGTCTCTGAAAACCATTCTGGAATGTACGTGTTGCCAATCTGGGGCTGCTCCTCATCTTCCTACCCAGGGAGAGCCCGATCTCCTACTGCAAGTGATGGCCACGTCTTTGTGCAGCCCTGGTTTTCACGGAACTTGCAGGTACATCATCTGTTTGGGATGTCAGTCGGATCCACTGCAACTTTCCCAACTAATTCAAAAGCTGTAGGGGTTGGGGAGAGCTGGGACAGAACTGACAGACAGACAGATGCCCTGAATGCATGGGCATTGTTTCCTTCAGAAAACTGGATTAAAAATAAAAGCAATGATCAGGTTATCTGTAGTTAAAGAGTAAATTATTTTTCTACAAGGAAATATTAAATGAGAGATCTGCATTATCGTCAAGCACACGCACAAATAATACAAGAAAGACCCTCATAAGCACAAGATCATCTTTAAAACACCCGCTGTGTTATCCCAGTAACTCCAGTAACTTCAGTCAAAGTTATACCCATCTTAACCTTGGCAGTGCAAAGGGAGGGAGAAGTTGTCTGTCACATCCCACCCTGTTGCTCTAATTGGTAAAGTGGGTCTGGAGGAGGACAATTTTTCTTGACGTTTGTTATGCACACGCAGAAATTATACCGATTTCTCTGCTCCTGCTGTCAGCTGTTGATTAGGCCTGTCAATAAGGCTAATATTCCAGTTTCACTTCCTATCCCTTGTTTATGCTAAGCTGATTTCAGAAGTAAACCAAAGGCTGCCAGGTTAATTCTTGCTCCCTGCGAAGGTGACAAAAGGCAACAAGGACCAGAGATTAGCCAAATCCCTGAAGCGGCACCAGCCTGCACACAAATCCAATCTTGCCCAGATCAGTGGGGCAGCGATTCTCTCTGGCACACACAATCTCCGAAAGAACCCAGCTGCGTTTCCCCTGCCAAGAATCTGCACCTCTGTTGCCTCACTCCATGCAAAGCGTTTTGCAGGCAGCCAGCAGGCAGGGGACCAAACCCAGAGCCCCTGCCAGGGCCACCCACGACTTCCCCACTGGAGCAACCCCAAAGTACCTGCATTTCAGGAACAGGCAGCACACCCTGGCTCCTCTGCCAGGCGTTCAAAAGGGGATGCTGCAACCGAGCACCGAGAAATGCACGTGGGCAGCCCTTCCAGCACACACCGGACAGGCCGTATTCCAAACGACCCAGCAGAGCTGCGAGTCACAGGGAGCACTATGGAGTAGTGCTATGGGCACTGCACTGGTAGGAAAATCCACATCACTCAAGAGGAAACAGAGACAACTTTCAGTCTGTAGTATCTGGGCACAGAGTTTGCACTGCAGGCTCCTGCCCTGGGACTGAAGCTTACAAAAAATGTGATTTCTACTACGAAAGATAGTGAATAATTCAATATTGCTTGAAATGCTTCAAGGAAATCCCTCTATTTCCAGAAAGGCACTGAAGACATAAGTAACAGAAGAAGGTCCTTTTAGCTATCCCTTCCCCACCGCTCCACTGGCCACGGAAGGTGGGGATGTGTCACAGCCGCACCATCAGCATCTTTGGGATTCTTCTGCAGAGGTTCCCAAGAGCTGGAGGTCTGGCAGCGCTGCCGCAGAGTCCCCGGGGGAACTCACACACCTGAGACAACACAAAGCAGTGCCAAGTCCCGCTGGGGAGGCGGGGAATAGATTTTGCTTAGATGAGCAGAGCATGTCCTTGGCTCATCTCGGGGATTGCTCCAGAGTAAGTCTCCTGTAAGAACTCTCATATTTCTCATCGGTAACACAACATCCCCTTCATTCTCAGCAGAGCTGTGGGCTGCTCACATTGTACCTGTCACAGAGTCTGAAAGTCTCTTTCCCTACAGAATAAGGACCAAAACCAGCCGGTGTGTTTCAGCCTCCCACAGCTGCTTCTGGATCCCCGCTGCCTGCACGATTCCTTTTACCACACTCTTGGTCTGCATCAACCAACTTTTGGGATAATCTAGCCACTTGGTTTAAATCTGTACAGACTAATAAAACTTCTTGCAGCGTGGAGCATCCTTCCAACCCCCCCGAGGACCAGGGGAAAGTGCTCCCAAGCCCGCCGCTGGATCGTGCTTTCCATGCCCAGCCCTCAAAGTCTCCCCAGCCAAGCCCTTGACCTGCATTTGCGTGGCAGCAGCAGGCAGAGAGCAGCCCCAGACCCCAACCCCTCCGCCTCCAGCCTGAGGGGACCATCCCAGGCATCTTCACCTCCAGCACCTGGCTACAGACAAGGTAATGCCAAACCACAGGTACATCTTCCCCCTGACAGGCCAGGCCAGTTTGGGGTCTACTGCTGACTGCCAAGTGACTGATATCCATTATGTGCAACAACCTCACAGCGAGTAGGGAAGGGAGGGACAAGGTTTACCTGGAAACTGCTCTGCAGTAGCAGTTGTGACGGATGTAAGGACTATAATTATTACATTAATGCCACTTTTCCATGTGTAACTTTTTTCCTCCTGATTATGTGCAGCTGGAGAGCAATTCAGAAGCAAAGCAAACGGGTATGAGCAGAAGGACACTCACAATCACAGCGTGCTGATGGAAAGGCAAAAAGTAATCTCCATCCTTGTACCTCATTCGATACCTCTGGAGTCATGTAAGTGACACACAAGAGACTTTGACGACATCCCCACTGCGATCTGCTGTCCGATCCAATATACACAGACACCCACCCTGTGATCCCACTGTTATTTACTATTATGCTGTGGTATCACAAGGCAGCTTCTGGGTGCCGATCCCTAGTTTGAGACTGATCCAAAACACAACACTGGGATCCCAAACTTGACAGTTAATTTTCTTGCAACCTGCGAGAGCAGTAAAGGAAGCACAGCAGCATTACAGGATCTTACCTGCTTCTAATCTCTTTTCTTCCCTATCTTACACTACCACATCGCCACTGAAATCTCCTTTAGATCTTCAAGGCCTCCTTTCTTTAATCCTGCCATAAGAACACTGCTATAAACTGCTCTCTGGATGTGGAAACTGTTTCCCAGATGCTCCTCTCCCTCCCCTACTGCTGCCTTCATACGGGGAATTCCCTTCCTTTGCTTTTCACCCACTCTCTCTTTCCTCCCCAACTACGCCGTTGACTGCAGGCGATGGAGAACATCCCCCAGCAAACGCCTCCCCATCGAGATTCCAGCCCTGAATTGCCTCATTCAAGCGGGAGCCCGGGAGTGCTCTTTGGAGAGCCCTGGCACACAATGGTTATTTCAGTGCTGTGAGAGGCAGATGTTCTTCATTACATATTAGAGAGCATAAATATGTTCTTGCAGCCATTGTCTCTACTGAACTGCAAAGAAAAGGCCAAATTCTACAGGTTAATTAATGAGAAAGGAGGGGAATTTGTCTAACCTCTACTAGGAATTACCAAGCCTGGCTTTATAAAGCAATCAGCCGCGCTATACAGCTATGAAACACCTACCTCCCTTCAGGAAAAAACCTCAAATCCTATGGAATACTTTCATAATGGCCCAGTGCCTCTCAGATTAGCACAGCAATAACGCAGTGCTTCGGGCTCTTACAAAGTATTATTATTATTTATTGTACATTACAAGATAGTTTGTTTGTTCCTTAATAGGAGATGACATATTCAGAAGCCCCAGATACAAGTGTCCTCCTGAACTAACTCTGACACAAAGACAGTTGTAGTCATAAATTATAGGACTTGAACAAGTGCATAAAAACCATTTGCTCTGATGCAAGCGATCGGGATCTTGCTGTTTACCGCAGAAAGGTAAAAAGATTATTATCTCCCTCTTGCAGCTGCAAACCAGGGGCACAAGGTCTTCCCCCGCCTTGCCCAAGGTTACGCATCAAAACGGCGGCGAGGACAGACGGGGAGCCCAAACTTGTCTCGCTCTGCTCCAAACCACTCCTCCGGTCCCCATCAGCTACGTGTGTGTAACTCTACATGCTGGCACAAACTAGAGTTATTTCTAATTCAATTATGTATATTTGGCATTATTCAGTATTCGGTATATTTATATTTAGCAGTCACAGTGCAAACAGACAGCAGGCCAGCTCCGGGCAGAGGTGGGGATCACACACAGCTTGCTCCTATGGCAGTGGAGGGAAATGATGGAGCGGGCCACAGCCGCGCTGGCCACAGGCTCTCCTCAAAGGGCTTTTTGTTTGATTTTACTAACAAAATGACAGCTTGAATTTTTGAGAGGACGAAAACAAACTATAACTTTTATGAAAGCCCTAGTGGAAAACCACAGGTTGAAAACCTGTTTTTAAAAAAGCCTTTTTTTTTTTTTTTTTTTTTTATGAAGTAAACGATTCAGTTCACAGCACAAGACCTCCCAGACCGCCGGCCGTTCCTCCCACCCCTCTCCGCGCGGCTCCGCGGGCTGGCCGGGGCGAGCCACAGCCCGGCCGCTGGGAAGGCAGCACAACATGTGAGTCCCGTACCTGCCTCCCTTCCAGAGCCGCTCCTTTGCCAAGTTGCCTCCACCATTTGCATCTTGTTTACTACTCCTTCTTCCCCGGCACCCCCGTCTGACTGACAAGACGACTCATGCCTCAGCCCATTTGATTTGCTAATATCTTTCAACTTTTTCCAACAGTGGCATTTTTAAAACTCCCACACCTGCTTTAATTAAACCATGGCAGTCTGTTGCCAAGGAACGCGCGCTGTTGCTAAGACCTCTGCTTTAGAGGCGAAAATTAATAACCTGCAGTCAAATTAAACTCTTACGGTGATGAGGAAAACACCCCAGTTCAGATCCCCAAGCCCATTAAGTCTCTCCAGCATCCAAGTCTTCTTTATGTCCATCTGTTACTAGCACTGTCCTAGTTCTGCTTATTCAGGGAAAATCCTATGGAGATTAAAAAAGGAATAAAACTAAATTTGAAAAAGAAAGGGCTTTACAAGTAGCACAATGCCCGTATATAAATTCATTTCGTTTGTGTACTTAAGAGAGAGATCTACAGCCAAAAAAGAATTTTTTTAAAGAAAACTAGAGCTTAATATTACTATTCATGAGATGATCTACAGGGAAACAATAGATGCTCCCCCAGGTCGTGCATTCTAAGGTCAGAAGGGACTGGCAAAGCCATACACCCCGCAGCCGTGCTCCTCCCTTTGCCTGGAGGGATGTTCCCTCACACAACCTTGGTGACAAGTGATAGGACAAGAGGAAACGGGTTCAAGTTATGTCAGGGGACGTTTAGATTGGATATTAGGAAACATTTTTTCACTGAGAGGGTTATTAAACATTGGAATAGGCTGCCCAGGGAGGTGGTGGATTCACCATCCCTGGAGGTGTTTAAAAAAAGGGCAGATGTGGTGCTTAGGGACATGGTTTGGAAGTGGTTTTTGTCAGGGTGGGTTAATGGTTGGACTTGATGATGTTGAAGGTCCCTTCCAACCTCAGCAATTCTATGATTCTATGATAGAGCCTCCGGGGTGCACAGCATGGCCATGCCTATGGCCTGGGGGCTCTTACAGCCCTCCCCGTCACAACGTCAACATTGGATTCCTACCCGAGCTCCTCTCTGTCCCCTCTCCCCCACCCAAACCCAGTGGGGATCTCACTGGAGCTGGGTGCCTTCAGACGAAACGTTCCAACCTTGTCCTACACCCACAAATATATACGAAAGCCTGGAACTGAAATGCTTTTCTTCTCATTGACCTATCTGCACCAGCAGAAACCACAGCGGTGAGATGGCACGGGGTGATCCAGCCAAGGCAGAGCTCCCACTGAAGTCCCAGATTACTGCTTGAATAACAGTTCTACAGCACGGCTCTCAATAAACAAAACTATTGTACAGAAAGCAAATAGATTGGTCTCCCAAGACCTCGCATCTCCTGCAGGCAAGTGAAGGCTTAACGAGCAGGTCATATTTATAAGGTTATGGCCACAGTTCATCAAAATGCACAGAGTGATGCAGAGGAGCCTTTCATATTCACTCCTCGCTCTTCTAGCTCTATTATTTAATACAAGCTGTGACCTGTGGCCCTGGATGCTGAGCTTAAGCAACTCAGTTCGTGGCCACGTTTTCATGCCTTCAGTTAGTTGGAGATACAAGTAGGTGGTGAGAGACCCTTAGCCAAGCCAGGGGCGCAGAGAGGAGCACACGCTGCAGTAGGGAGGGCTCCCGGAGCAGCCAAACCTCAGCCCTACAAGTATGGGATGCCCAGCGAGGGGCACCCAAGAAAACGAGGAGTGTTTTGACTGTCTTCTCTAGGATGATGTATATTTAGTCCTTACGTGCATATTTTTCTAATGTGCCTGGGTCAGATCAATCTTAAGGTTTCCAGTGCCTTCCTGTGCATTTCCCTCTCTGCTCTCTTGTGCCATCAGCTGCGCCAGCCAGGGCACAGCTGGGCAAGTGAAACAGGCAAGGAAAAGAGCAGCTGGGACCAGCCCCAACCTCACCAGGAGAGCTTCTTGTGCTGGAGCATCATCTGCAGCTTCAATCAGCGTGAGGAAACCTCTTTGCTGCATCCTTCTATTAACTGGAACTATTGACTTCCAGAGTCAGGAAAACTACCCAGAGAGACGCTCTCCTTCAATACTTCAGGCTGCTGAAGCACCATGAGGTTTCCCTTCTGAGAGAGCACTACCTTGAGTCACCCACTGGAGTCTAAAGAAAGGCAGAGAGACTCTCTCTTCCCTACCCACCCTCTGCAGAGGGATGTAAATTCCCCTGATAAATAGCACTGCAGACCGAAGGTTGCAGCTCTTCAAACCCACTGAGCATGCTGCTTTCATCCCAGGCTACTTTTCAAGACCCCTCTCCAAGCCCCACAGTCCCCTCCTCGGACTTTCATTGACCCGACCACTCCACGGGTCTTCCCCACCGAGCTCAATCTGCAAAGGGAAGTTTCAACCTTGTTTCATTTTCAAAAGTATACAAAATTCAGTTTCTGATACTGCCTTTCTTAAAACTTCCATCCCTGTTCCCCTCCCTAAAGCTACAACTCCTTGCTGGTGTCCTTTGAAATTGTTAAAACTCATCTGCCGACAATAATTACTAACTCAATGGTTTAATCCCAAATGAAATGAGATCCCTCTTGGGCTTGTTTTATTATTGCAGAGGAAACAGGCCATAGGCTCCAAGAGTCCCTGGCTTGACAGGGAGAAAGCAGTAGGAAGGGCTATTGCTCTCCTGCTGTTCCCACATCTTTCATTCCTGCATTGCCACGCTGGATGTTACACCGCAGCAGTGCAGCAGGGTGTGCAGTAACAGGAGGAGACAGGCAGATCCAGGAAGAGCCAAAGGTTTCCCCATGGAAGCCATTTCACAGCAGGGATGCTCGACAGCAAATACAGGGTGTAAAACATGGACAAGGATCATCTAACATCTTCCAGAGCATTTACAATTTTAGGTCATAAACCAACAGAAGTCTACAGAGGTCAAATCTCAGGAGCAGTTAATAAAACTGCGGTCAAATAAATAAAGGGGCTAAAACCAGCTGCAGTACTGCCTGGAAAGCCTTTCTGTAGAAAAGCAATTCCTTTATTAAAACGCACAACCCCACACGCATACGAAGCCATAAATATGTAGCATTCCCTCCCTCTAGTGGCTGGAGGCTTGGAAATTAAGAGGATGGAAAATACAGTTCCTGGAAACAAATGGAGTTGTCCCACTCTGTCTGTCCCCCAAAACCCCCAAGGAGGCAGCAATCACCCCAGCAGCTGCTACGCCCAGAGAAGGTATTAACACCCTTTGCAACAGTCACTCCCCATCAGCAGTGTGCAGAATAGGATGCAACAAGCTGGTGCCTAAAATTCAGGCTGCTTTCAGTAGATGGTTACGGATTACTGCGCCGGAGTCACTTACCTACCTGCTTTGCCTGTGCGTTTGTTTCTCTTCTCCATCACGTTCTACTTCATGAGACTAGTACTTGTTAATGCACCATTGCCACGAACACACAAGAGCCGCTCCACGCTCATTCTCACTGTGTCATCCCCCACCAGTCGGGTCTGCCAGGTCTGCTCACACCTTACAACGTCAGCCTGCTCGTAGTAACCCATGAGGCACGAAAAATAAGTCACCCTGAGACGGTCTGACCACACGAAGACAGCACTAGTGAGACAAACCAAGCGTATAACTTCAGATGACATAGTATGAAAAGCTCCACAATGAACTGTTTCTGAATATACTTATCCTAGTATTAGTATTGCTCAAGGATTTTAAAGACCACAAAATACCGAGCTCTGTACCACACGTTAGGTTCCCAGATGTGGTTACATGGCTTCTCTATTTATAGGAGTGCTGGGACTCATTTTCTGCCACTCAGCCCATCCTCTAAGGATAACCAGCATGGTACACGACCTTCATTTTAAATAAATGTAGCGCTGTTTAGAAAGACAGCATTCTTGGAAGGACGACAACATGGCAATAGCAGTTCAAGACAGCTTCTTTCCACTAACTACAATACAACTCTACCGTTTCATTTATTTTAGCTTAAAAAAAAAAGGCACACTCAATAACAGGCATCATTACATCAGCACAAGATGTATGTGTGTGGGTATGAACACTGGATGAATATTCTCAACAACAGCAAAAATGTTCTTATAAAAGGCTAAGGGAAAAGGAAGAATGAGGTGAGGGATGCTATCCAAGCGAGTTGGTGGTTTTGATTCAAAGATAACACTTGCAAATATTCTTTGCAGTTTTTCCAGGCTTGCATGCCAGTCAGAAGCATATCGGAGTCTTTTCAACAGCCTTGGGAAAAGAGGGCGAGTTTGAAGTGGGAAGGTCTCGAGCTCTGCACAACCAAGAAAAAAAACATCCGTAAGGAAAACCTGTTTTGAACTCGCCTGGGAAAGGTTAACGGAGCTCCCCACAGCCCCTCTGGCCATTCTCTCAGCCACTTCTCTCCCACTGCCCCTAAGGAGATGCACCGTGACAAGCCTGGCAGGGGCTTTTGCGGGACAGGATCAGTCCCGTTGTATGACCATAATCATCTAAGTGTTGATTTTTGAAGAAGCGGATGCAAACCAGAATGCATTCACCCAAGCAGATGCCTGTGAGAAAGAACCAATGAGGCAGGCAGAGGTTGAAAACCACATTTGTGCCAAAATCCCATTAAACCATATTTAATCCAAACCCCGTTAAACTGACATGGCTTTTTCCTTGCATCTCCTTCCCAGCTACTCCTGATTCATGAGAGTCAGGTCCACTCTTTGCCTTCCAAAACCGTCCTTTGCCATCTGGTACTTTGATTGGCAGCGAAGCTTACCATTAGGTCCCAAATGTGCCGCAACATCACTGCTGAGTACAAGGGATTAGACAGAGGTAAAGACTTTAAGAATCCATGTGATGTGAAGTCAGAACACCATCTATCGCCTTCTGGAGTGCTAAATATACCCATACTTTACTATATACTTGTCTACTTAGCTATCTTAAGAGCAGCCTGTATCAGTCCCTAAAGAAGGCAGTTTGCTATTTATATGTAGTGTGCTTAGCAATTTTTGTCCCTAAAGCTGCGTAGATAGATTCTACATGGGGCTCTTCATCCTTATAAACTTCAACGCAGGAAAAATCTACGCTACAAACTAATCTTCGCAGGTTCTTAGAAAGGGATGTTGTCAGGCGGGATGAGTGTCCTAACGCCTCTGAGAGTGTAATTCCTGCAAAGTGACCATTTTAACAATATTTAGAATATGGCGTGAGAATGAAGTTATACAGGCAGCCATTGAAAATTTTCTGTATTCCGTCCAGAAGGATGGTAGATTTTTGTGCTTTACCCTAGATTTTCACAAAATAAAGATGTATGTATGAGCTCCTCAAGAAAGAATTGCAAGATTACTTGCATAAACCAGGTGAGACTGCAAGATCATCTTTCCAAGTTTTTCCCCAAACCTAAAGCTTCTGGAAACAGAACACGCAGGCCCATTGACTCAGACGGCTAAAGCCAATCACTGAGACTCTTTAAAATCTCAACTGTTAAAAACCAAGACAGAATCCAAGGCAGAGTGCTAAAATAAACGCTGGGTGCGTTGCCCTTGCCTGCGCAACCTCTCTGCCAGACGGGACCAATAATGGCGTTTGAAATAGAAAACGGTTCAACCAAGCTGCGCCCCAGGCTAGAAATGCAGCCAGAAAACTCCTCTGGAGCGCGCTGAACCAAGCAGTCTGCTCGCCATTTACCACCTGCATCTTGCTGGGGTTTTTGTTTTGTTTTGGGTTTTCTTGCAGGGGGTGGGTTTGAAATGTACAGGATCGTTTAGAAACCCCGATTTTTCTTAATTAAGCCATGTTGTGAAAATATAAAAATAGCCTTTTGGGGATAGCAGACCAACTGTAGAGGCATCACAAAAATATTCCTGTGTGAAGTGAAAAGGTGCGAAATAAATGTTCTTAAAAAGGAATGCGCGGCTTATGCTTTACTCTGCTTCCACTCGGCAGCCATACGTTGGCTGCTGTGTTCTATTAATAAACTCGGTGCTCTGCCGTTATCCCACTTTGTGTCTGGATAAGCACGACTGGTGCACAATTTTGGGTACATAAATACATAATGCTGATACCTTCAGCGGATAGTAACGCTCAGGTGTCAGCTCTGCCATAAAGAGAATTTGATTAAGTCTCCTGCAAAGTGTTCTATTAAGAACACGCTGATCCCACACAATTCACAAATGGAAAGAAAGGCGGGGGGGGGCTTCCTCCGTGTCTCTAAATGACTGTAATCTCTCACCGATACATGGGCCTTTTCATTATAAAGGCACATAAAAACCATACAGAATTTCCTCCAGCTTTGAATCGCAGCCACATCTCGGGTAAAACGTCCCAGCTCCCAGTTGGCACAAAGCAAGACGAACGCACAAAGTAACAGCGTACCTGGGAGATGCACCTCGTGGGCAAACAGCAGCTAATGACTCACCTAACAGGCACCGCATAATTACTGAAGTTCTTCTTTCAAAATAACACGTCCACGTTACGTGGTAGCTCGCTGCTAAAGTTTCTGGCACAAAGATGCTTTCGCTTACAGCTTTATAACCTTAGATACTTTGCTCGTACATCAAAAACGTCAGCCAGTGGATCAATATTACGCATGAGCTCAGGAGGCAACTAGGTTTTGCAAAATTTTCCTATCTTCTTTGGGACTAACTATATTTAAAAGATGTCTTCCCAGCACTGACATACCCAGGTTAGTTCTAAACTCACCAAACGGGAAGCGGAGAGGCATCAGGGAGGCGTTCTTCGCTGCCCGCCCCCAGAGGTGGATTTTCACGCGGGAAGTGCTCAGAAGCACCAACGGCCGTGGTTTAAAGCTGGTTCGAGCACACGCTGCGGTCCCAGTGAATGTATTCTCCCAAGGATGGCAAAACCTTGTGTCCCTGGGGGTAGTGTTACCTATTTACCCAAAGCCTGGGGCTGTGACCTAGTTTTACCTAAAAATATATATAAATATATACACACACACACTGTTTACATAGAGATAACATGCATATTGCTTGAAGTCATTACAGGATTAGATAAATTGCTAGTTATTGGTTGATAATTTTTCCTTGGTGGTAAAACAATCAGCCTCTGCCCCATGTCCAGTCACTACACGTGCTGGAGAGAATATTACAAAAGGTGAGGAATTTAACAGATATTGATATGCCATGAGAGCCCTATGTGCACACTTGGGGCACAAGAGATGTTTGATCCTTTCTTGGATAAAATATACTGAATAACTTTGATTTCCCTCCTGTTCTCTCTGAAAACGACAACACATTTGTCCCAACCAGGACCAGCAAGGGCAGAACGCTGTCGTAACATCCTTCATATCGCGTTTCTCACGACCAAGTGACCCAACTTTGTCCTAGACTGGAAACAAAACAGTTATCTCCTACAAGGAGATAAATTTTGCTTAATCCAGAGAGGAAAGAGTGAGTTAACTTTTCCAACTCAAAATAAAGCAGATCGTTCTCTAGCCATGTTCTCGTTACACTGGCATTTCTAACTGATGCTCAGGTCTATTGGGTTACGTTTCCTCCAAAACATTTCCTGAGTTTTTTGAGCTTGCAAAACTTTACTGGAAACAGAAGAAAAATTGGATTTTGGCAAAGATTCCTAGAATTGCTGCTCATTAGAGAACGGTTTTGTTAAATGATTTGCTTTGGTACCTACAGAGCCAGCTGGAAACCAGAAAAGCGTTTGGGGGAGCACTTCAGCAACAGGAAGGCCACATTTTCAGGAAGGACCCAGCACTGAGTGATTATTCATCAGGAGTCTTATCTTTTCTCCAAAGTCCCCAGCAGTAATCTAGACTTTGCCCTCTGGCTTTAAGGTTTTAAAAGAAAAACAATGGGAAACCTCTTTCAAAAAAAAAATCAACTCCACACAAAAAAAAACCCCACCAACAAAAAATGGAATAAGAACTTCTTGCCCTGTATGCATCACATTCAGAACAGCAAGGCTGGATTTGACATATTTAGGCACCACGGTATATCTGCTCCATCTTTCTGGGCTGTCAGTTGTTGTTCCATTCATAGCTCGCACGCTTTCATTTCTCACACGATGCTCAGGCTCTATTTTCTGATGATACATAAACCTCCTAGGGTCATTTTGGCCCTGGTGGCTCAGAAAACTGCGTGGAAAGGGAAAATGGCTCACTATGATCTCTCCCCCCACCTGAGTTTTTTCTTTTTCTTTTCTTCCCTCCCGCCCCCTTTTTTTCTTGTATTTCAATTATATTTTTAACATTTAATAACAGCTCTGCTCCCCCATCGCAGATGGGGCCAACTCCTGCGATACCCCAGGCGTTCTCTGCTCCTATTGACTTCGAGCCTACGCAAAACAGATCGAGCACTAGTGCCTCTTAAGTACTTACTTTTTTTGTAATAACCTTAATGCCAAATCTTGTAAGACCTCAAATCATTTTACATTCATTTCCAGGAATTACATACAATATTCACTTTCTCTTTCAGTGAAATGGAGCTAGTTGTTGAAGGCAGCCGTTATTTGACAGCCCACAGAAATACCCTACAATAGCTTAAGCCCCAAAGTAAAGAACACTCAAATGCACGTTGTACCGTGGCCATCACGGAGCTGATCAGAAAATTGTGGCTTCTGCACAAAATGCTCACAGATATTAAAACAGGCTTAGGTTGCAGAGGGTTTATGGCTTTTTTTTTTTCTTTTTAAACAAGCTTTCTGAAGAAAATTTTCAGTTTCCGCTAATACCTAAAAGCTAAGTGTGTCGACAGAGACACTTCATTACTGTTCAGGGCCTTAAAACTTTCTGATTTTTCTTATTCGAGCCTTCACCCTAAAAAGAAGGGAAAAACTTCCAGGCAGCAGAACAAACACAAAAATTGATTGTAAATCTAGGTTTCTGATCAAAACCCGCAATCTCATGGGAAAATATTCAAGCAGCCCTTAATGAAACTGTTCAGCATAAGCCAGGGTGCACACTGGTCCACCACTGCTGCGTTAGTCGTGATGAATAAACAGGAGAACATGGGGAAATGTCATATTGGACACTGCAGTCCTACCGGCTCCAACAGGAGTTTTACATTTGGATTTATTGCAAAACCCCAAAATGTTATATTGCTGTGGTGCTCATTCAGTGGCTCTTGGTTTAACGATACGGGATGGGCAGTGGTGCCAGCAGGCACGTTCCCCAGGGGAATACACGTGAGCAGGACTCGGCAATCCCCGGCAATCTCACCCAGCTCTGCAGTTAGCATGCGGTAGCTTCATGCTGGCCCCATTTCTCTTGGAGGTCTCACGTAACTCGACCAAGCCCAGGTGCACCACAGGAGTGCAAGGGAAACTGGAAACCAGGCCCTTCTCAACCATCCTGGATGCGATGAGCAATCCTGGTCCATTCCTGTCTACTGCCCTGCCAGGGACAAGGCAGTGCCCCACGGTGCTGCCACCAGGGAGCTCCTATTCGCTGCAAACACCCTTCATTTCAAACCCTTTCCCCAAGCATGAGGATGGGAGCACACCACGCCGAGAAACAACAAAGTGCAGCAAGCTTTGGCAGCCCTGCAGTTTGCTCACCGGGAAGCAGCTCCTCCTGCAAGCTTTCCCTATAAAGCACACAGCTTTTAGTAGTACCTTCAAACATCTACAGAGCTCATTGACAAGGAGTTATCCTTGGGGATCACAGGAGGACTGCGGGTCTGACCCGCCTGGGGAAGCCAAGGTACACCACAAAAGCTCCATAAAAAACATCTGTGACTTGAGCCGTTCGTGAGCATGTTGGTAAGAACAACAGGGCAATTTATCCTTCATGAAATTACTTCTTTTTTTTTTCTGTCCACTTGCTTTATTTCTTCCCTCAAGGAGATTAGCGCTTTCTTGAGTTTAGGAAGACTACTGAACCCTGAAAAATCAGTGTACGTGAAGCTTGCTGGAAAACTACTTCTGGTATGTTCATACACTACACTACATTGATTATGTTGCATACACAGCACATTAAATTGCTTCTCCCTAAAAGCTCTTCTCCCACTGAGTCTGATAATTGTTTCTGCTTTTAAAAGTTATTAGTGAATTTAGAGTTGGGTATAGATGCTAGTTTAATAACCCCCAAGACTCCAAACCAGGTATTGGATAAGCACTAGCAACAAAAGCCTCACCGCACCATTCACTAAACATGACTTCGAGAGACCACCACCCCAGAAAGAGGAAGGCACTGGGCCATTCCTCATCCTCCCATGACACTGCCGTAACAAGGCCATCTTCTGCCCCCAGGTAGAACCTCACCCAGCTTCTCCCGAGAGCAAACCAGCTCCTCACTGACATGAGGACACCATGTGCAGTGCCCCTGGACACCGAGATGGACAAGTCTGTGCCCTCAAAGCACTTTCAGTTACCATCTGTGCACAGACATCGGTACCTCGGCAACTGGAGGCACTAATACTCCCCATAACAGAGGAGCTGCCATAAAGGCACAGTTCCCTGTCGGCTTTCCCTCCTCACCAGCAAGTGAGCAGACAGCAATTTAGAATGAACCTGTTTCTCAGCACAAGCCCCCTGAGCCATCTGTCCCACACGTGCCACCCCCACTTATCGTTTCCAAGAATAAATCACCATTTCTTTACCCTTTCAGAAGCACATTTTTCTTTAGCAGCGTGGTGATGAACACACCCCATTCCCCACCTGCTGCAATCGTGTGACACCAAGCTGGAAGCTGCTGCTTCCTTTTCTTTACAGCCTGTAGTGGCAAGACCTGACTTTTGGCTCCTTGTCTAGACCCCTTGCAAGGGGATCACACTCTCCAAAGCCATTCAGCAAAAGCTGAAGATTTAGTGTCAGGCTTTGATGTTATAGAAGCGCTTTCAGTCTGAAAACACGTCCCACAGTATCACTTCCAGACTCTGAGCCAAGCTTTGGGAATCCCAAACCATCCCCGGGATCTCACTGCTTCTCCCACTCTTATCTGCCTTCTCAAGCTGCTCTTTCAGAGAGGAGAGATACTGTTCCCTTTAACAAGGAACATTCTAACAAATCAACAAATACTTTTCCTTCAACAAGGCTCTTGCTCTTATTCCCAGATGTGCGTTCACACACATCTCCTACCGGCTTTGGAAATCCCATTTGAAACTGCACACCAGAACATTTTTAAGACTCATTAAGTGATATGGTGGGAGGGAGAGAAGAAAAAAAAAAAAAAGCTAGCTGCTTGAATGCCTTTGAGATGATGAAACAGCAGGACAAATACCCCAAATGCAAAAGTTTCTCCAGTTCAAACAATAATTGAAAAATATTTAATAGTTCCTTCGTGTCGCATCTAAAATAAGAAGTGCTCTGGGAAGGCCTGATCATGCAAAATGTTCCCCCCCCCCCCCAATTCTCTGAAGCATCCTCTCTAAAAAGCTTACACCACGCGAATCTGAACGCAGCCTCTATGCCATGGGCGATGCCAACGGCCACTGGGCACCAGCGTGGGCTGTCCTCACACAGGGGTTCAAGGTAGTGGTTCTCCGTTGGGTTTGCTGAGAAACCTCAGGCAGATGAACAGAGAGGTGCTCCAGCCACTCAGACCTCCAGAGCGCCGGCAGCAAGGTCAGGAGCCAGAGAAGGGATATCAGCTCTCACGCTTCTTCTACGCCAACCTTCAGCTCTTCTGTATGAGGATGTAAGCCGACGTGAAAAGCATTTCCTCCCACATCCACCTCCCCGTAAGCACCTGGCACAGGGCACTGGCAGCAAAAGGGCGCTGGGGGAAGCTGGCTGTGGTTTGCCCGTTTCGCTCGCGCAGTAAAGGACAGCATTTCTGAAAAGGAAGGCTTTAACTTTGAAAACCAGCCTCCACTTTTTATTGAACTAATTTCATTTAAGTACAGCCACAGTGTCCTTCTATTCCACAAAGCCAAACGCAGGCCAAGCTCAGCCTGGAATGCCGTGTCAAGACAGTGAAAACCTATGCAAGTCTGAAGCAGCAGCAGGCTGCGGTCTGGCACGCGGAAGACGGCAAAGGCTGGCCACCAGGTTCCTGCTGAGCACAAGGCTCGGCCACCTCTTGTGTGAGAGTCCCACATTGCAAAGAAGATACCTTCACTTCAAACCAGTATCTCCCAGTATATGCAGTAAGAGGTGAAGAAGGATTCTCGGATGTTTACACACGCCCCCCCAAGATGATTACAAATGTGTAAAATACATCATTATTTGGGGGGGGGAGCCAAGAGAAGAAGGGCTTACTGCATCAGGCCCTTGGGGTGTATTGTACTGACACTTCATTCATGCATAATATCAGCAGCCATCTTCCTAAAAACCAAGGCACTGACACATTCTTGCACAGAAAGGAAAGCAGGTAAACAACGGAACGTGTGTGGGCATTTTCCTCTGCCAGTCATGTCTTTCATCTGCCCACCCTGAGGTAAGTTCAATTACTTTTTTTTTTTTAATATCAAATAATTAATTCAACCGCACTGACTAAAAGTTAAACTGATGCACAAAACATGAAAGCCATAAAACGCTTTCCAAGCATACTTTTGCCCTCTCGTTTCGCTTTTCATTGAGTCTCTGGTGTATTGAAGTCCATCCCAGTGTGTTCGCTATTGAAATTGGCCTGCCAGATCCTCGGAGCAAGAGCAGGGGCTCTCTTAAACGGCCAAAGATTTTGTGGCATTTAGCTGGATGGTTTTGGTATTCACAGCATTACGGCCAATCCAGTAAAGCAGACTTCAAAGTATTCAACACTTTAAATCAAATACACGCTTTAGAACTTTTGGGGTTGTGGCCTGTGTAGTAAATGTAATCCTAATGCTGACAACAGACTTCAGTTACTGATAAGTGAAGATATATTCCTAACGCCAAGAGAACTGATGCCAGCACAACAAGTCCAAGGAAATAATTAGCATTTAATATTTCATCAAAATGTTTAATTTTTAAATATTGAAGTTGTCAGGATTTTTTTTTCTTATTAGTTTTAATTATTTAGCTGCTTTTACAGCATCTTTGAGAATTTCTCTCAGTGCCTCAGCCGGCTCCGATGCCAACTGCTCGCCAAGTGATGCCACACACGTTGTTTTTCAAGATGGCTGCTATCAGCGAGCTTTTTAATTAAAAACTCTCGTCCTGACTGCCACTCATGTTTTATTCATGATGCAAAGCGTCTTCCCCTGAGCTTACACACTCCTGGGAGAGACCAAGCCCTTCTTCCCGGTGTCTCAAGGCCGTGATGAGGCAGACGTGGCTCTTCCACGCCTGACCTGGCCTTCACCGACACTTTGGGGTTGATGCCTCTCTGCAAACAGGCAGCCGCTACCTAAACATTCGAGCACCGTTGCCGGCAAAGAAGCATCCTGATGGACCACACAGCCAGCCCAGGTGGAGAGACATGCCCAGCCCGTCTCCCTCTCAGCCCTGGTCCCACCAGTCCCTCTGCAACCAAGGGCAGCCCCAGTCACATCCCATCAGCTCTGGGGAAAGTAAGTCCGACATCAAGCCTTGCTTTCCTTCCCTTCACCCAAGGACAACCCGTCCCTCCTGTCACAGAGGTGGCCATGCCTTTCTCCACCTCTCCAATGGCCAGAGGAAGGCAGAGACAAAGCGCCACTCGCTCCTCATTCCCCAGCAACGTCACAGCTTTGGGAGAACAAAGCAGAGCTGACTTTGACCTGTGTCTCACTGACAAAATCACCAGCTAAAGGCTTTTTTTAACTGGTGATGTTAAAATGCAGAAGGAGTGCGCTTGTCTGCCGGGTCCCAGGTGGAGTTGCAGAGTGGCAGCACGAAGGATCATCCTTTCCCTGTAATCGGAGCAACATTACTATGGATGTCACTCAGGGAATAAACATGAACCTCCGCAATCCATTTTTACACTCGCTTCCCCGTCTCTAATCTGGCCTTAAGCACCCTGAATACAATGGGATGTGAAGCGTTACGACAACACACTCTGTCAGATCCTGGGTAAGTATCCTGCCAAAATTCTGACTTTCAGAATTGAGCCTCTACTGAAGCCATCTCAGGCCCTGCTTTTTTACAGCAAAACGAAGCAAGCGCGTTCCATGACTATCTGTGTCATGCCCAGGGAAGGCATGGAAAGTAACTCCCAGTCTGTAGCTAAGATTAAATACATTGCTGAATATTTTTAATCCCTCTCATGCTGCTGCTTCCATAACCACCTATTTCAATGCTTCCTCACACCAAGAGCTGGTGATGCAAGAGCTCATGGGGGTTTTCAGAGCCAACTGCACAGACCAGTCATCAGTTCACCTGGAAACAGGGACATTTAATCGGATTTTTGTTTTCCCAGCTTCTAAGAAATAGATAGGGAGAGCTAATATTAGCTCTTCCAGGAATAGTTAGGTGGCTAAAAAGAGAACAAAGGTGATAAAATAGACTGTCTGCAGCAGCTGCATGAGAGGTTTTATTCCTCCAGTCTGTCTGTTGTTATTCCCAACAGCCTCTGCCTTTTGTTGTCACTTGATGGAAGACCTGCATAAAACCCTTGGGTCAGTTCTGCGACACCCACCGTCAAAGGGGGACAGGATTAAATGCACATGAGCTAAAACTGATCACGCTGGTAGGTTTGGGCCTTCTGCAAAGGTGTGTCAGTGGATAAGGAAGGAAGAACCTCCGGCCAGCTCAAGCGGCTCTTCCTCTCTGCTTTATTAAAGACCATACACCACTGCACGCCCAGGCGGTGAACAGTAACATGGAACTCTTTGGATTCCCACAAAAGCCCTCACTGTAAAATCGAAGGGACTTTAGAGAACTGAACATGTATTTTGCAGATTCTCTGCTGTGGAGATGCTACCCAGAGAGACAAAGGTGGGTTTGACCCAAATCACAGCAGCCCATGCACAGTGGGACCCTGAGCTCCAGTGTGGTCTCTGTACAACCAGGGTGTGTTCATCACACACTCAGGCTCCTGCCATCCCCTTTTCCTCATTTCTGATCCCACCACGCAGTACTGAACAAGGGATCCCAGGGATCAAATGAATGCTACCCGTTCTGTGCATCAGTACTCCCAGTCTCTTTCAAATAAAACTTTTTAAATGATAAAATCACCCGATGGTTCGATGTTCACTCTTTGTTCACCCTGGCCAAGAGAGAGAAAGACCCTACTCTGCAACAAATGGCAATGAAGTGGGTTAACTCCTGCCTTGCAAAATCCCTGCTACAACTAAGTTTGAGTCAAAAGCCACGAGTTAAAATTCCTCCTGGATGTTTCACTTTCAACGAGTTGGATAACAGTGGGGAACTGCATAATTTATTTCCATTTTCATGACTGCATTCTGCCTTTTTGGGCCACCACCAGGCCTGGCTTTAATGGCTTGCAAATTACACACAGAAACAGTCATAAACTGTACTGAAGTATTAAAGGACTTTTTTTCCCCCTTCTCAGAAACAAAGGCTTGACATGCTGCTGCCTTATTAAGCCTATCGTGAATGTGCCTGCTTGGATGACTGTAATTACGGGAATTTAGTAGGGTCTTTTGTCTTGTTTTGTAAGCTAAAAAAATAGGGAGGCGAAGGAAACGGAAAATAAAAGACCACTGGCCACAAAAAAAGTTTTCCAGGAACCACATGAGAGAGCGTGAAGAATTGCTGTTTGTGGAAACACGTGTTCTGGATGGGGTTAACAGCGCTGGACAGTCATTAAGCAAAGAACATCCAACTAGCAACAGGGTTACAATGAAGATGCGTGGGAACCGCGTTATATCCTGTAGCCTCTTCAACGGTGTCTCTTGCTTTGAGCTCAAGAGAAGGTAAAGTACTGACACCTCCCAGAAACAGGAGCAGACCACCCGTGTCCTGGGCTCCAACATACCTAGAGCATGATTTTCCCAGCAGTGTCCCGCAAAGTCATCTTTGACTCCCATCAAGTAACATCCATCCAGTTCACACAGGGTACCATGAGATGGAGGTCTACAATACTGTGAACAAAGTGGACCTCCTCCATAGCATAGAATTTCTGGAGGTCCTTAACAGGAGATCTCAATGCTGTGTCCCTCATTGCCCCAAAAGCAATAAAGGCAGGCACCACCCCAGAGCAGAACACAGACACCACCCTCCCACAAACATACCAACAACCACAGAAGCAGCTTCCAGTACTTCACCGTTAATTTATTTACTGTAACCAAAACATCAGCTATGTGATGCAGTCCTGACATCAGCCGTAAGAAGAGCAGAGAGCCTATGGCAGTCCTGACATCTGGGGAGAGACAGATTTGTTCCATGAGCAGAAGCCCAGTTTCACTCATTTTTGTATTCCTGCAAACTGCACAGTTCTGCAACGGAAGGACACGGATTTTCCCAGATGAGCCCCGAAACTCAAAAGCCAGCTCCTGCCCCAATTTCTGCATAATCATCACATGCAGACAAGGAACGTCTGCCTGCACAGGTATAAAAGCTAACAGCTATTACAGAATAAAACAGCTTCTTGAGTTGTATTTTTTCTTTGCCAATTTGGACAGCTGAGAGCAAATAATGGCTTGTCCCTGCTGTATTTTCCCTGCAATGGGAGCAGGCCTGGGAATCCCACAAGGAATGTGAGGATCTAATCCTGTGATGAGTGTCTGGTTTGGATCAGCAACCAGCAAGGTACCTTGGTGCCCTGTGTGCACATCGCTCCTCCAGACAACCCTCTGCATCTATTAGCAGCAGATGCTGCTAATAAACAAGGAGAAGCCAAGCTACCAGCTCACTGCTATTTTTGGATTAAAGCCTGTTTTGAAAGCAAAGGAAATTTCCAGCTTTCACAAAGGCCTTTAACCTTCTTCATGTGGGAAACTACCTGCTGTATCTTCCCATCAGGAGTACACTCACATACAGATGCTTTAAATTACCTGAGGTGCTATTAGCTTAATTTCCAAATCAGAAGTTAAAGCACACTGCCAGAAGAGAGAAAAGAGGTTAGAAATTAACATTAGCCACAAGTGTAACATAAACCCAACTCTACGTGGCTTAGCCAGCGAGACAAATGAGCCATCAGTTGTTCACAGAGAGGGCACTGAGCAGTGAAGGAAGATCCCTTTTCCTGTGCCACTGGAACCTCTCGGAGCTCAGCCACACGATCTCGAGATCTGGGCAAGGAGCACTCGCACAGCCCATGCCACGACAGTCCTGTGGAAGCAATAAGCTCAGAAAAAAAGCAGTGCTAAGGGTCAAAAAATCTGACATCTTTACAGACAGATTTGCAAGAAACCAATGAGCACCCTTTCCACTGCAAGATATCACATCACGGAACGCCAAAATAAGCATTTCTGTCGCAATCCTTAGGGCTGAAAAAAAAAAAAAAAAATCATCGCAGACAGAAGTCGAAGGAAGGCAATGGGATTATTCCTGCGATGAATACAGCACCTTGTCTTGTATTGCCACCAGCCCTGACACTTTTCTCTGACTAATCTGTATAATAGATATAAATGGGCCTCAAGCAAAACCACAGATCCTTAGTAACTCTTTGCTTCAAAACCGAGATCCCGGTTTGGTTGCTCAAGCCTTTTATTAGCAGTGGGTGTTCCCAGCAGAATTCTGCCTGCACTGTGATCTCTGCACGTGGATCTCAAGGTATGACGGGTTTTGAAGCCTGGCCCATGTCATAGATGAACTACAAGTTATAGATTCATCAAATGCCAGTTTTTAACTCCTTTGTATCAAGTGCCAACAGTCTGCGTGTGCCCAATGTGAGCAAAACCAGAGGAACATGGAACTGAGCCACGTGAGCCAAACGCAACACAAAAGCTCCAGCTCAAAGGCCAGTTTAAAGAAAAAACCCAAACCTAACATGTGCCTTTTATTTCTATTTGAAACAAAGATGCAATTTTTCCCCATCAGTGTTACAATTTGGGGGTAGGTGGTGAGGACTGACTCAGGACTTGTGAATGCTTCGGGCTGGCAGTGCCGCAGGAATGGGGGAAACCACCACTACATGTCCTTTCTTCCCAACCCTGGAGAAAACGATTGCGACCAGAGAATCAACGGGCTGCAACAGCAGCAAGGGACCAACCTAGAGGGGTTCTCCGGTGACGTTTTGCTGCTTCACCTCACACACACAAGCCCAAACTCTCCTGCCTGCCCATGCCCCCCTCGCCCTGCCTCCTCCCTGCGTCTTTGCCGCATTGTGTACAATCTGGAGCCCTGAATATTCACCCTATTCCAAAACCATCCGGGCTCTGATTAGGGAATGAAATATGCGTCACTGTATCTGCACATCAAAGACCTCGCAGCCACAGCATCTGCAGGGATGGGAAAGGGAAGGAGCAGAACTGAGGTGATGGTAGGGACTGATTTTGCGTAGGGAGAGCTCCCCATTGAGATTTTTGTCAGATTGTATTTAAAGATCCGGGAGGCTGCAGTTCCTCTGAGCTTTCATAATTCCTGCTCAGCACAAACCCAGCTTCACCAACCCTCCTCCCTCCCCTTGGAGCCCTTCTCAGTATCCAAAGTGTCAGCTGGAGACTGATGTCAGAGTGAAATCTGCTGGCGGAAAGTTGTTGTTTTCCCATTTTTGTTTTTCCACTTAAGTCTGCATTATCCACAGTGACTTGAATATTCAGATAGCTCAGATAACAGAAACCGATGTCTCCAGTATGTGCTAAAAGGAGACTGTCAGAAAAGAGAAGCCAGTCTCTTTCAAATGCCCTGAGATGCTCAAATCTTTTTTGCTTTTCCTGAACACTCAGGTTTTTGGGGTTTTTTTTTCCCCTTCTTCCCTCCTCTTTGATATTATTACAAAAAAAAAATACCGGTCTTCAGACACTAATTTCACCACCAGGCCCTCTCAGTCTGAACACATCCATGCAGTCAGCTAAGCACTTTATGCACCACCCCAGAAAAGGTGCTGGAGTTGTCTCTTTCCTGATCCTGGTGAAAATCTCCCCGAAGCTCAACGTTGCCAGAGGAGCGCAACTGCTCGTTTAATTTTGTCCGGATCTTTACAGCTGATGGACTGCTCCATAATGGCCATGCCTGAGCAGTCAGCTCAATTAGAGGTGCTTAACCTTGTGGAATCCAGACAAATTGGCTTGTAGAGCACTAACAAATTTCCAGGGAGAGAAGCACAGGGCAATAGATCACTACGAGATGAATTTAAGCTGCCTGTTATCTAGACTCACTTTTCTTGGTTATTGTTTAGAGATCCCTTCAAGGCAGCACAGCCCAGGAACCACTGCTTTAACTAATACACCCGAGACACCAGTTGTTGGAGCTTGGCAAGATTCTACAGCTTGAGGGCTGCCCAGCAATCCCCAAATTCCCTAGAGAGAATACCTGGATGACACAAAAGGATAAAGTTTTAGGCTCTGACCTGTCTTTGAGATGATACTGTAATTCTCAAGTCAGTTATCTAGTAGTGCTCTGAATGTCTAAGTGAAGAACCCACTTACTGCAGATGTACATAAAGAAGCTCGTCTTCCTTCTGTGCAAACCAGCAGAGAATTTGCAAATATCGAGATGCTGCAACTCCATAATGAATAACCAATCCCACCTTCCTTCTGCTTCTGCAGAAAACTGCCGGATCTGACAGCACACGAGGTAGGGTGCAGAGAGGTGATGGACTACCTCAGCCCTGCCCAAGCAGCCAGCAGTGCATCTCCAGCCTCCTAATTCCATGCCAAAGCCTTCAGACCATGGCACAAGCCTGTGCTCTCTAATTAGATGACTTACGTGACTCACCAACACAGTGTGAATTGTACATCAGCTAGTGCGGTCTCAGCCACGGTTCAGATTTCCCTTTGGGAGAATCCTCCTGCTTTAGAGACTGATATTTATTTTTTAATGAACACACGACTATGGGTATTCAGGTGGCTACAGGAACAGATCAGAGAAGCAGTGTGCACACACCTTACTCATCACTTCAATCTGGTTTCTAATGTTTTGAGATTTTTTTTCTATCCTTTTCACAGCTCCAACGAAGAATAACCCATTAGCTGAACTCAAAAATAAACCTCAACAGCTCCAAGCTATAAACAACCAAGTCAGATATACAGGACTCTGTAAACTCCTATTTTCAGCATGCAAGGGCAAGAAAACAGGAAAGGCAAGGAGAAAGGGTGGAGTTAGAGCCATCTTTTTTTTTTGTTTGTTTTTGTTTGTTTGCTTGTTTAGGGTTTTTTTTTTTTAACAGCATATTGCTGTAACAACAGATAATGCTCATATACAAATGCTGTGCAGATTGTCAGAGCCAGAGACACACGCGTGAGCTGCAGAATCATAAAACACCACACTGGCTGAGTCTGTAAAGATGTCTCTGATCAGCCCACAGCCATGGGACAGAGAAAGGTATGAACCCAAGGCTTACGGCAGGAAAGCCACAGCACACAGAGCTGTGTGATAGGAAGCTTGACCCTGCCAGCTCTGTTCTTGCATCAGAAAAGCCCGATTTCCCCCAAACGTCTTTTTCAGGACTTGAAGAGGGCTGTGACAGTGCAAAGTGCTGTGACTGGAGCAATGGTAGAGAGGGGAGCAAAGAGAGGAAATCTAAAAAGAAAATCCATACACTGCAACACTGACGTGATCACCTGTCTCCGAAAACCCCAGAATGATGTGCCCCACTAAGTTTGCCAAGTCTGCAAAAACAGAGGATTATGCCCTGTCTACCTAAACTCTTCCCGTAATTTCTAACAGCCTGGCAAACACCACAGACCAGGGACTGCAGCCACCGCACAGCCGCGCCACTCCAAGCCCTTGGGAAGAGGTCATGGAAGCCTCCTGAGGATGGTTAGGTGTCCCCCTCACAGGAAATGATCTCCATGACCAACTTGGATGGACGGAATTTAGTCAACCCCAGGACCATTGAGGCACCTAGATGAAGTGAGTTGCTAGATGCTGAGGATGCCCCAGAGGTCAGTGATGCTCTTCAGCCAAGAGGGCTACAGGCTCAAACACCCCGTAGGATACCTTAAAAAACTCAGTACCTTTCTCCCAATTCGCTCCTATCCCTCTTTCTTAATAAAAGCTCGCAAACCTCATTTTAAAAATTACGGTTCTCATCATACTCAGGCATAATTATTTTTGTTTAGGGATGGAGCAAGAAATGGTATAAATTATGCTTAAGAAAACCCTTTGGCATTTTAACAGGCCTTGGAAAGAACCAATTTCAGAACACTGTCTTATAATGGATGTCTCCGTGGATACCTCTTTGTCAGCACCTCATTAGATAAGAGCTGAGAGGAGTAAGAGTATCTTCTCCTGCATTTCGGAAGGTACCTCAAAAACACTAATTATGCAAATCTCCATCCTCTGATGGATACTTGTAAGTTCAGGTGACAAAATGGATAAGCTGAGCTGTGCTAGGAAAGGAAGGCAAGATATTTCATTTCGACTCTATTCTTACGATTGCTGATACTTCAACATTTACCAGAGACTGGGGAACCCCTTTAGGCCACAAAACTTCTTCCCCCCCCCACCCCAAACCCTTTTCTTTTCAACAGCAAGAAGATAGAAAGGAAGAGACAAATGGAGAGGCAGAATTCAGAGAGCAGCATCTGGGACACCTGTGGTGTTTGAAAGAAAGCGGAAGAGTCTGGGTGGCAGAACCATCACCAGGACTAGCCAGGACCTGGTAGCTGGAGACACAGCCCAGAGGAGTTAAGACGAGCACTCTTTCTAGATACTCCACAGATTAGTGACTAACTAATCTCCGTAAGGACAAATACTCCAATTAAAACAAAAATCCATCCCTAGTAGAAACACAGGCACCACAAAGCTACCTTGACTCTCAGAACAGTACCAATGGCACTAGAAAGACAAAGACAGCATTGAGAGCCCCATGTTACCTGTAAGCTAGACACAGTTAACAAAAACCTCAGAAACAAGGTGAATTGTGGGAGATGGGTCCCACTGGGACCTCCAATTTGTTCTTCCATTGCTGAGCGCAGCAGAGGTTATAAATGCTGCAATCTCCTACTCCTGAAGCAGCTGGGAGCCCACTCTGATCCTAGCACGGCTTAGAGCCGCCACAGGGAAGGGTTTTTCTCCATCCCTAAGCAGTCACTGTAAGTCACTCTAATTCACAGGAGAAATCCTTTGGACTGCTCTCAATTATGCTGATGTGCAACAGCCCCATGGGACCATCCACCCGCTGGGGATTGCTGTCGTGCTGCTGCTCGGCTGCACTGCCTTCCTCGCTTCCCAGGTGGGAGCAGAGAAACAGGGAGCTCCACAACAGGGGAAAATCTCCCACCAGCAGCCAGCTGGGTGTTTGAGCCCCGTCCCGTGGCACCACGACAAGGCTGAGGACTGAACCTGCAGGGATGAGCTCCAAGTAGAACACAAAATGTTACTGAATCCTTAGGGGGATAATCCAAGATGAGGGCTGCCTATTGGAAGTAATTTTTACTGGAGACCTTCCTGTGCGGTGTTTCTATTTCAGGCATGCTATTTTGAAAGCTCAGGAACAAAGTGGAGCCCTGCCAGGTTTCTCACATCCAGAACAAAGATGGCTCACCTGAGAAGCTGCCACTGCAATGCTTTAAACAGAAATCGGGGTTCAGTCTTAGGACTGGGAAGTTTGGATAAAGCAGAAAGTTGGATCTGCACAGCAGGTTTGTACAGGTAAAAAGTCCGAGCCTGGGAGCGCTGCAGTGTCCCCAGCACAGTTCTGACTGTCACCATCTCAGACCCAGCATAAAACTGGGTTCAGACTAAGAGAGGTGGATAGGAACATTGAGAACTGTCCAGGAAGTACAAAATGATGTCTGCAATGAAAGCTGAGGGATACGCAGAGATATGGTTTATTGGGAAGCAGTGCCGAGTTAGGAATAATTACCCTCCAAGCATCATCTTGCTGTCAGCTCACACCCTTCTCCAAAGTTCATACGAAGTCCAGCTTACGTGTCTCAACTTAAAAAGTAAAGGTCAATTCTGAGTGTCCCCATTATCCATGTCTACGGTGAGGATGCCGGCACTTCACCATTCCCACAGGAAAGGTGTGGCAGCCTCTATCAGGCAGACACAACACCAGGAGACATTGCATACACATTACATCACCAACTTATTATGCCTTGTTCCTTGATGGATGCTTCATCAAAATTCCTCTGCTTCTCGTTTACAAAAACCTTCTTCAGTTCCCGGGAAATTCAGAGCGTTGGGAGAGACACACCAAAGCAGTCTCCCCGTTTTCGCTGATCAGTCAACGCCAGGGCTCTCCACCACTGAGACCACCGCAGCCGCCTGCCCCACGGCCTCCTGCCTTCCACACCTGGCTGAAGCCATCCTCAGCTCCCGCTGCACCGTCCTTTCACCCTAAGGCACGCCAACACTGGGCACAGGAATTGCAAACTCTTCTTTCTCTTCCTGCCATGTGATTTTTGACTGAGCAGTGACAGTACCCCCACTGAGCAGACCAAAATATTTCTGTTTCATCTGTCACACAAACACCAGTGGGTTTAATTATGTGAGAATTGGCTCCCTTGTGGCCCACCTTCATTATTAGTCCTTTACCTGAGGCTGTGTGAGCAAAAATATTTTGAGTTTTTCTAGTGACAATTACTTGTATTTACACGGTTCCTGTCATCCCAAAGATTCCCCCAGCAATATAAATGGGGGGAAGCACCTCAGTTATCCCTAAACAGTAACCACGTCAACAGTCCAACTAGCAGCTCTTTAGCATACACAGTGATCTGGGCATCACAGGAGGAAAGTTTCCCCAACCTGTGACAAGAAGGTAGAAGAAAAAACTTGACACAGTGAGTTTCTCAACACTGAGACCTTTGGCACAGTCCTACCAAATCCGTCAGTCCCTTCGGACACTGCCACGCAGACAGAGGGGCGGCTCTTCAGAGGCACAAAGGGTACAGAAGCTTTTGTGCTCTGATCGTGTTGAACACAGATTTTCAGACCTTCAGGCCGGAGACAGTGCTGCGAGACACAGATAATGCCATTCAGTCAGGTACCCTAAAGTAAACATGGATGTCCTGCAGCTTGTGGAGAGCTCAGAGGAGGTTCAGGCACTTCTCAAACACAGGAAGGAAACGGTGCGATTTACAGAGAGCACGAGAGCACTTCAGAGGCTCAAATGCCACTAATGTTTTAAAGGCCAGACTTGTGCAAACCTGAATTTTGAGCATTTTTCCTCCCAACTCTTTTCTCTAGGAATCCCTCTCCTAGAACAAAGCCTTGTTGTGCATACGAAAGAAGATATATCCATTCCAGCCAAAAACTCTTTATTATGTAAGGAAAATTCAGTAGAAGATTCCTGGCTCCCACCTCCACTGCATTCTCCCAAGAGTGGCAAGCCAGGGCTTCCAGCTACCAACCAAGCACCGTTAAACGGTGATTTCCTCAAGATTCGATCAGAACAATTATTAGGCTCGTGACAGGTGTGGTAGGTTTTCATCTAAACATCTCCTTTACAGCAGATGTGAAGAAAGTGAATGGCTAAGGTTAACCAAAGCTAGGTTCTCGACATTTAATACAACATTAGAAAGTTTGGCAACTGAATAAAAAGGATCGTAACCTATACGGAGGTCAGGGAGTCAAGAGCAGTTAATTCAGCCATCCTCCATGACCCGGAGTAAATCATATGGCTTTTCTGAGTTTCATTTGCCTATTCAGCCGCACGTGAACGATAGCTCAGAGTCGTCGTGGTGATCGGAGGGAAGCACTCTGACAGCAGACCTGCCAGCTACCCTCCATGTAGACTTCTGTGATATGACACCCTTTTTGTCAGAGGACTTCTTTTTATTCTTAATGAATTTCCTCAATAACTACAGCTTTCAGAATACATTTTAAGACAAAGACATGCTTGAATATTAATGCCATCAAAAAATAATGGGAGTTGAAAGTATGTCCTTGATCATGTCTAGACAGAACCAGATATAATGGATTTCTAGTACCTAGGTAGTAGATATAAATAGATTAATATTACTCAAAGACCTGGAACATCTCTATGCGTTATCCAGAGAAGAGTGATCCTACAGCACAAGCCCTTACCCAGTATCTGTTGTCTAACGAAGAGCGTGCCATTCAGCTCCTGAATCGCTCCCTGCAAAGTACCTGGAAGACAATGGTCAAGGGGTGCCGGGGAGTTGCTCAGAGTCCACTTGCCCATCTCTTCTCTTCTGGCAAAGGGAGTGACAACCACCATCAGAACCGACCTCAAAACTGGACCTCAGTAAACTTAAAGATCAGGAAAGTGCGTCCAAAGACTGCAGGCAAAGTGCCCTACCAACCTCTGAGTTCAAATAGGAGTGTCAGTGTTCAAGTCAAACAACCGGCCAAGAAAACATGAATGGCAGATGCGAGGTCAAACCTGGGCCTGAACTCCATGACTGTGTTTCAGAACCCTCAAAGACAGCAGATGAATTCCCAGCTCTGAGCTCCTAAGAAAAATTTATACTCCCACCCTGTTACAGCCAGCAGCCCAGAAAAGGCATGAACTGAATGAATTCCTCCAGCACCTCACACCGTCCCAGTGGAGGCTGCTGTGATCAGATGCCCCTCTGACTGTTCATCACAGGTCCACTGACAGCACAGTGCCAAAGAGGGATTTGGTCCCAGGTGCATCAAAACTAGTGAGGGCATCAAAACTGTATCTGATTGCCGTTTCTTGCACTCTTTCGCAGATAGGTATGTTTTTGATCGTGAGACTCCTACAGCACTGTGACTGTAATGCCATCCCGTCAGACTATCCCTGCTTCTTCCTTTTGGAAGGGACAGGAATATGCCCCAAATGTCTCCTGCGCCCACTCCCCCCCCAGCAGTTAGCTGTCATCCTTGGCAGCCTTGCATCAAGCAATGTTTCCAGTTTCTTCTTTCATTAAGAAAAACCCACCATGAGGAACTGGCAGGCTTTTTTGGGGGAGGCTTAGCTGGCTCTGAGCCATGGGCCAAAGCAGCGCTTTGCTCCCCACCGAGGCTTGAGTCTGGGCACTGCCGAGTGCCCCAAATGTTACCATTTCAGTAGCAAACAGGGAATCTCATACAGACCTAGCTGTTAAGGAGCAAAAACATGCAGGAGTCCGGGATCCCTGCCTGTGTTTCAGACCCTATTCCCATTCCTTATGTCCCCAAGTTTGTTTCCCCAAGGGTAGCACAGAAATGCTTATTTGAACCCAGAGCTGGTTTGGTAAAAGCAGCAGTGTTGGCATAGGAAGCATTCACACTTAGCCAGGAGTGCAGCAACATGAAGACCTTTGTCAAGAAAGGGGAAAAAATGAGAAAGAAAGAAAAGAAAAAGAGCAGGAGCGGGTTCATCTATGAGTTAAGGCTGTTTTAGGTGTAAGCCTGGGGGAATTAACTTGAACACTCCATTTCAGCTTCTTTTTCCCTTTCTCTTTTGCACAAACTTGCATCTCTCTCCTGTCAGACTTTGATGGCTTTATGTAACTGTTTAAAAATTGAACAAGCTTCTTAACTTAGGTTTAGCAGAACACACTTTTTTGCCTCTCTCTCTCGAATGCACATTAAGAATAAAGATTTCCGGAGAAAACAAGACCTTTTCCATCCTCTGACATCAGCCACTGTAGTATATAAAGCCACGTCCTTGAGAACTGTATTTTTTGTACATTCTGTTCCAGTACAAGCCGACACATCTGCAGCCCCAGTGGGCTGTACAACTCGTAGCTGGAAAGAAAGACTCATCCCAGAGAAAATACCCAGGTTAACCACCACAGTGCAATGCTTCAACAGGGGGGAGGATCCTAGAAAGCAGTAATGAGGAAAGAAACCCAAAAACCTTGGCAGCGAGGTATGGCAGCGAAAGCCCCGTGTGGCAGGCAGGGCTTTGCCCCATATTATGGCCTGAGAAACAGCCTGTGACCTGCTGCTATCGTGAGAATAATTCTTTTTTTTTTTTTTTTTGAATACAAGTTGAAAAAGTTTCTGCTCTGTGAGACTAGATGAAAAAGCTTGGGAACAGACTCCCTCAAGGCTCAAAAAACAGAGGCAAATAACCCCCACCCTTTTCTGTGTGTTTGTATTTCTGAATTACCTCAGTTTCTAAGCCAGAGCTGTATTTGTTGATGCTTCAGGTTGGCAATGCTGGTGGAAGAGGCTTTCGGGAAACCCAGTAAAAATATTCAACAGCAAGATTTGTAATGAAAGCCCTTCTCTTCTTTTGCTTTGTCTATTAGAAAGTGCCTGACTGTGTTTGCACTGTGGGCTCTTTAGGGCAAACACTGCTTCTTACTGTTTGCCCAAGCTCAGGACAACAGACTCAGTCCACACCGGAGGCCACAAACTATATTCAACCACAAACACAGGGCACAGCCATCCCTCGCTCCAGCTGTTTTGCTCCCAGCTTGGAGCTAAACCACAGGGCTCGCGGCAGCAGGCCAGGCCTGCCAAAGGCACCAGCCCTGAACTTTGCCCAGCTCCAGTTTTGGGAGACGATGTGCAAAGTGTACCCAGTTCTGCTCCTGGTCATCACCGCAGCCCCCCGGGCGGCCCGGCTGCCATCTTGCACGTGGTGGTTCATCCTCTCCTCCCAGGCGCTGGGCAACTCCACAGGCCATCCCCCGGCTGTCTGTTTCCGCTCATTAACCCCGAGCATCCCTGGCCACAGCAATCCCAGACAGCAAATACAGAGTTGATGCCACGCACCAACACTACTGGCCTTCCCCCAAGGCAAAGGTGCTGTACTTCCCCCAAGTGACAAAAACATCCCAAGGGACACGACTGCATCGAGCACTGCCATCCCAGCAGAGTGAAACCAAATTAAACATTTTGATACCCAACATCTCTTGCATCCGAACAACCAGGATGCGACAGTCTCACAACGCTGCAGCACGGAGGCCAGCGCTATGCTGCCCCTTCTAGGGATGGGAATGCCGAAGTATGGCAAGAGCAATGAGCTTTCCAGTATCGCACAGTGAGTCAGGAAGATGATATTAAAGACCAGGACAATTTACTGTCATTATCTGCTGTTTATCTCATGGCTGTAGGGAAGCTCTAACTCATTCCTGCCCACACCCCCGGCAGGGTGGGCTGTTAAAGGCCACAAATGAGCTACTAACTAAAAAGACTGCCAGTCATGAGCACTGGGGGGTCTTCTCCTCTGCTGCTTCTGCCTGACACGTTCCCCCACCAAGCCTGCCGTCCCTGGAGGAGGTATCCTCGACACCCACATAACCCCATGTGCTGCTGGTGTCATATCCGTGCATCCCAAGTCAGTTCGTGGTGCATGTGGACAGTGACGCTGGTGTGTCAGCATCCCGCAGCGGGCAGGAACCTGCTTTGGGGGTGCAGCCGAGCCCAGGGGCCACACACGGTACAGGTTGGCCTTAGGGACTGTCCAGGCACAGAACAGAAAGAAAGTCCAAAGTATAGACCCAAGGTTTACATTGCAAGTGGGACTTCAGAGTCTGAAAGCTGGATGGAGGAGCCACTACACTTGGGTCCAGAAAACAGAGCAGCATCTCAAGGAAAATCAGCACATTTTTAGAGCCCTGACCAAAAGACTGCACCTTCGCAAGGTTTTTGCATGTGGCCTGCTTCGGCATCTGCACTGTGCATCCAGACTTCAGCATGTGGATCTAACCAGACAGCAGAAGCGTCATCAGCGGAAGGAACGCCTAATGCAGATTTGCAGAACAGTGCCACGTGTTGCAGCCACATCAGGCAAAAAGCAAATAATGAAATAATAATCGGAAGAAGATCCTGACCCTGCCCCAGAGGCTGCAGAAGCTTTGCTGCCAGCACAAGAGCCATGGCTCCCCGCTGCAAGTGGAGGGGCCGACAAGGTGCAAAGGGAGTACACATTCCCCGCACGGCCCGGGGCTCATCCTTGTGAGGACGCTGCTCCCCAGCATCTTGCAGGCGGCTGCAAAACGGTGCGTGACGCCTTCCTTCCTGACTAGAGCTTAAAATTGCACAAAGCCTGCCCCCAACCCAGGCTGAACTGCTCTCAGCCACCCCCATTTCCTTACCCATGCTATACAAAGCCACGAGGGATCACTGCCCGCCCTTGGGACTCCCGCGGAGGCGGCTGCACCATGCCCCGCACCACGGAAATGACTGGCCGTGCACTGGCCTATATGCGGCACGTTATATAAGCTATATGGGAGGCAACTCCTTTCACACCACCACCAATTACCTGGTTAACCCCAAAATCGCGACAGACCCACAGCTGCCTACACCAGCGCCGCTCAGTTCGATCGCTCAGTGTCAAGCAAGAGTTATCCACCGCCAAACTTCTGACCTACTTCTGTGTTGTGTTCCTCCTCCTCCCTGCTCCTGCCCTCAGTCCCCAATTAAATCTGTGTGAGATTTCCTCAATTATCCTCTTCCTGCTAATAGATGTGGAAAGAGGATGCCATAACAATGTATTCCCCTGGCAATGGTTCAAAATAAATCTCAGAATTAATACTGAAGAGTGCAGGATATAGGAATATTTTAATTAAACATAAATGTATAGAAACGAGAAGCTCCATTTAAGGAAACTGATATTTTGCTGTGACCACAATACTTAACCTCAGCCATGCAGCAAGAATCCTAGTGCTCTTACTTAATTGACAGGCCAATAAATCAGCACTAATCTCCCCCTTCTGTGTAGCTGTGCATGCTGATGCTTAGCTGAGGTCAGCTATTTCGGAATACAGCCATGCTCAATTGGCACAACCTACACGGCAACGTGTACGGGAATCCTGTGTGGAAAACGCTGAACTTTGGAAGAGGCAAAACATCCTACCGCTTGAAACAGGCACACACATATAAGAAAACTTGGAGGGGGGACCTAAACAATAAAAAAATCTGTGTTCGGAAATTTTTGCAGAAGAAAAAGTTTATTCATAACTTTGGAAAGAGGAGGAGCAGGAATAGAGAACTCCTGTTTGAACACATTAAGTAAAATATTCTGATAGGCACTTGCAGTTCTGGATGAGTATAGAGATAATTTGAACAAGATTTCTAATTGAGACAAAAAACGTCTGTGAGGAATAGGTAATGAAGAGTGCCTGGGAATTGCTTTGCCCATTACAGAAGACGGCAAGCCTTTGTTCAACTTTATAGGCCCCTTCCGACTCATCCCAGAAAAGTATTGAGAGATAAGAAATTGCAAGTCTTCATAAAAAGGAGGCTTGAATCCAACAGAAAGTACATTTGCACACCTACAAGCTGCATGTTCCATACCTGAGTTCCTACTTTATCTCCTCTATTTATCCAAAACTGTATCTTGGGCCAGAAACGCTATACGATCTCCTAACAGCTAGATAACAAACTGCAATTAAACACATTGCTGCAAAGGGAGCTCAGTGTACCAATATTATAGAAGAAATTAAAAAAAAAAAGTTTATTTTAAGCCTGGTGGAGAGTAACATGCAGCATATTAAAGGAAGCCAGACCACATCCCTGCTGCAAATACCCAGTAAATGTAACAGGCAGCGTGTCCACAAGCACACAGCAAACACCTAGTAGGGTGATCTCAAAATTATTTAGGGCACTGCAGCGCTGGAGGAGGCTGAAATGAAAACAGATGAAGACTTAAGCCAAGGTAGCAGAGGAAACATCTCCGCAATGAGATGTGAAACCATCTCCCACAGCAAGGAACCGACTGGTTATTTAAGAATCACACAAGACTGCAGAAACGAACAGGCTTTCGCTGTGCTAGAAATGGACTGAGTAGAGGAAAAAATGGAAAGAAAACATTTTTTAACTATTCTCCAGTATTTCTTCATGCTCTGTGTGGGACCTGGATGTTAAAAATGATTAACACCCCTGGGAACAGAGTGCCATCTCTCAAAACCCTTGTCCCCTTTTTGTACAGGAAAGGCAGTGACTCCTATCCCACTGAAATTACACGCAGCAACACTCTGCTTGTCTCTGGAAAACACACTTTCTCTAAATATCTCCTGAGAGGCTCTAAACAAAAAGCTGCAGCCTTCCCTCTCGCCTCCCTCCCATCGCTGTTTGCTGTATGTACACCAAAGGCCTCCGTTTCCACCTTAATGCACATCTACCAAAGCTATTTTTGGCCAAGAGTGACGTGGCTTTGTTTGCATAACTGGGTTCCCACCTCATGATCTGCCGCTCTAATAGTTTGCAAAATAATAGCTGGAAAATGTCCGATTCCCAAAGAAGTGCCTGTAAAGTTCGGTTTGTCTTTATCATAAGGCAAAAAAAAGAAAAAAAGAGGGGAAAAAAAGTCTTTCTGCAGAAGCACTTATAAAATGCTTCGGCAAGATGTAAACCAAATTATTTAGCCACAACCAGATGGGATGCAGGGATTTAATTCTGCTTTGTTTGGGGTGAAAGAGCATCAAAACAGAAATGACAGAACAAAACTGACACAGGAGATAACCATTTTACACAGTGGAGTTTTAAACACTACAGCCAGGTCCACTGCACACCTGATTTGTAACAACTCACGTCAACTCAAAATATCATCCATAGGAAATGCAAACTTATCACTGATGGCTAAAAACAATAACACAGCCCAAAATAGCAGCATTTCAGATGAAGCGAGTATGACAGTTGGACTATTCTCAACTGTCAAAACTGAGCCGTAATCATAGATCTCTCTTGAGGAATATTTGATATTTGTCCAGTGTTAAAAATAAAAGTGAGGTATCTTAGAAGAGAAAGAGATGTCCCTAATAAAGAATGCAGGGAAATAAATCGTATGTACAAAAAGATCCAACCACTGGCTCTTCTTACCCAGTCCCCAGCTACTGGCAAAAGACGGAAAAAATCCATTTCTAGAACAACTCCGTCACTGCAAAATGCTGTAGATGTGGGACTGAACATTTCACTAATCTTCACAGCTGACCAAGCCAGGAGAATTGACCATTTTTGTTTTAGCACGTCCTTGTTTTGAAAGTACCAGTGCTTTGGGTTCTTACTTCTCTCCCAGCCAAAGCTTTGCCTCCCACAATGGTGTTGCCTGAGCAAGAACTTCACATTTGGGCAGGATTATTGCTCAGTTTATACTTGAGACATCTCCCTTCACTATCTTCCTCCCTCATCCATCACCCTTATCCACCCTGGCACCCAACATTAAAAACGCTTGAGGCATTTCACTATACTCATTGGCTCCAGTGAAGTCACACAGATAAAGGAGTAACACAAGACCACGAGCAGCTCAACCCCTTCCACACCCTGGCCACAGTAAAGAGAAGGGACAGAGACTGTGGTGGGGAATAGCTCTCCCTCCTCATCTCTAGGAAGAAATTTCTCACCTGCACAAATCACTGACCTGCCAGCGATGGGAGGAGAGTCTAGAAACATCTTTCTTACCTTGCACTGAAACATCACATCCTGGGAGCTTCGCTCGCGGCGTTGGCTGGTCAGTTGTGCTGTGTTTTATTTCAGCAGGGGAATCACACGGTAAGCACCACACCGCGCAATTACAGGGAAAACACCTGACAGTACGCTGTTCAGCAGGCTTGATGGAGACAAAATAACATACCCGTTTGCAAAAGGCTGCATTAGCTTCTTAACCATTTCGCAGAGCTGCTGTGGAGCTGAAAGCCTCACCGTGCAGAGCCCAGGTCTGTCATACTGCAAAGACAGTGGAAATCTCCCCGAGGTGCTCAAGCCAGCAGTGGCCCACCCAGCCGAACATCTGGGAGTCACTCACAAGGCAAAGGCAATCCCACAGGACAGCTTCTGTCAGCATTGCCCTGTGCAATTCCAGGAACACAGGGATCATTGCCAAGACACCTGAGTGCATCACTGCCACAGCAAAGCCTTGAAAAGCTTTACATTACCTTTTCCTCTTTGTATTCCTGCTTTCTAGAGGGTTTCACCTGATTGCAGCCCATTTCAGCACCTCAAAGACAACTGCAACAACGGCAGCCCCGTCACTGCTTAGCAACATAGAATCATAGAACTGTTTGGGTTGGAGAAGACCTTCAAGATCAATGAGTCTGTGGGAAAGCAACGGAAGATCAGTGAGGAGGATTGTAAATACGCTCAAGTGACTCGCATCTGGGGTACTGAAAAACACGTATATCACACTAATTGTTATTCAGTCTCGGGTGCTTGCAAGAAAAACACTTGCACTTAGATAACATAAGTCTGTGATGGACTCAGGGACACCTCATCTAGCCGCTTGAGAATCCTGGCCTGTTGCTGAAGAAGATCAAAGCACAGTGAGAAAGCTATGCCTGTCTGAACCCTTTAAATACCAGCAAGAACAGGGAGTCCGTGCGCACTCTCGCTAACAAGGACTCTCTGGCTGCCAAGGACTCTTGCTAACAAGGACTCTCTCTCACTCCGTGGTGCCCGCGGTCCCTGCTTGCGTGCCTCTGCCCGGGTGTTGCTTCGGAGATTCCCCGGTCTGTGAGGTATCAAGATTAAACTTGTTCTTTGCCTTTCATCCGTGGTTTTGTGGTTGTTCCCGCGTCCTGCCTGTATCGGCTCACACAGAGTCCAACCGTTAACCCAGCACTGCTAAGTCCACCACTAAACCATGTCTCTCAGCACCACATCTACATGTCCTTAGATGTGTCCAGGGATGGGGACTTCACCACTTCCCTAGGCAGCCTGTTCCAGTGCTTTAGAACCTTTCGGTGAAGCACCTCAATGTCTTTCTTGTCATGAAGGGCCCAAAACTGAACACAGCGTTCAAGGTGGGGCCCCATGAGTGATGAGTACGGGGAGGTGATCACTGCCTTAGTGCTGCTGGCCACACTGTTTCTGACACAAGCCAAGATGCTGTTGGCCACCTTGGCCACCTGGGCACACTACTGGCTCGTATTCATCTGGCTGTCAACCAGCACCCCCAGGTCCTTTTCCGCGGGGCAGCTCTCCAGCCACTCTGCCCCAAGCTTGAAGCACTGCATGGGGTTGTTGCGGCCCAAGTGCAGGACCCAGCACTTGGCCTTGTTGAACCTCACACCACTGGCCTCAGCCCATGGATCCAGCCTGTCCAGATCCCTCTGCAGAGCCTTCCTGCCCTCAGGCAGATCAACACTCCTGCCCAGCTTGCTGTCCTCTGCAAACTTGCTGAGGGTGGAATCAATTCCCTCATCCAGGTCATTGATAAGATATTCAAGAGAACTGGCGCCAATACCGAGCCCTGGGGAACACCACTTGTGACCAGCCGCCAGCTGGATTTAAATCCATTCACCACAACTCTTTGGGCTCAGCCATCCAGCCAGTTTTTCACCCAGTGAAGAGTACACCCATCCAAGCCATAAGCAGACAGTTTCTCCAGGAGCGTGCTATGGGAAACGGTGTCCAAGACTTCACTAAAGTCTAGGTAGACAACATCCACAGCCTTTCCCTCATCCACTAAGAGGGTCACCTTGTCACAGAAGGAGATCAGATTAGTCAAGCAGGACCTGCCTTTCACAAACCCATGCTGACTGGGCCTGATCACCTGCTTGTCCTGTATGTGCTATGTGGTGGCACTCAAGATGATCCATAACCTTCCCCGGCACCTAGGTCAGACTGACAGGCCCGTAGTTCCCCAGATCCTCCTTCCACCCCTTCTCGTGGATGGGTGGCACATTTGCTAACCTCCAGTCCACTGGGACCTCCCTAGTTAGCCAGGACTGCTGCTAACTGATGGAAACTGGCTTGGTGAGCACTCCTGCCAGCTCCCTCAGTACCCCTGGGTGGATCCCATTAGCCCCCATAGACTTGGGTGTACCTAAGAGGTGTAGCAGGTCACTAACCATTTCCCCTTGGATTATGGAGGCTTCATTCTGCTCCCTGTCCCTGTCTTGGAGCTCAGTGAGCTGGATACCCGGAGAACAAGTGGTCTCACTATTAAAGACTGAGGCAAAAAAGGCATTATGTACCTCAGACTTTTCCTCATCCTTTGTCACTATGTTTCCCCCTGCGTCCAATAAAGGATGGAAATTCTCCTTCGCCCTCCTTTGGTTGCTAATGTATTTACAGAAACGCTTTTTATTGTCTTTGATGGCAGGAAGCCAGATTAAGCTCTAGTTGGGCTTTGGCCCTTCTAATTTTCTCCCTGTATAATCTCACAATCTCCTTGTAGTCCTCCTGAGCAGCCTGCCCTTTCCTCCAGAACTCATAAACTCTCTTTTTTCCCCCCTGAGTTCCAGCCAAAGCTCTCTGTTCAGCCAGGCCGGTCTTCTTCCCTGCCAGCTTGTCCTTCTGCACATGGGGACAGCCTGCTCTCATGCCTTTAGGATGCTTCCTTTAGGAGCCTTCCTGGACTCCTTTTCCCTTCAGGACTGCCTCCCAAGGGACTCTGTCAACCAGTCTCCTAAACAGGCCCAAGTCTGCCCTCAGGGAATCCAAGGTTCTGCTTCTTACTTCTCCAAGAATTGAAAACTCCATCATTTTGTGGTTGCTATGCCCCAGAGAGCATCCAACCATGACATCACCTGCAAGTACTTCTCTGTTCACAAACAACAGGTCCAGCGGGGCACCTTCCCTAGATGGCTCCCTCACCAGTTGTGTCAGGAAGCTATCCTCAACACACTCCTGCGCTGTTTCCTCTCCGCTGTATTGTATTTCCAGCAGACATCTGGTAAGTTGAAGTCCCCCACGAGAAGAAGAGCTAGCGATTGTGAAGCTTCTCCCAGCTGCTTATAGAATATTTCATCTGCCCTCTTCATCCTGGTTGGGATGCCTGTAACAGACTCCCACCATGCTATCTGCCTTGGTGGCCTTCCCCCTGATTCTTACCCAAAAAAACCCTGATTTTTCCCCATAAACATGCTGCTCACTGTTCAGCTCAGTCCCTTCGCCAGCATTATGCTGATTTGACATATCCACTTCTACATCTAAATATCTCAGAGACACCAAAGTACCCCTGCAGCACAGCAAGTCCCCTTAAAACGCAGTCACAAATCATTGCCTGGCTGTAGCAAGACCTACATGTTTCTCCAGGCAAGGCTAAACTCACCTGAAAATTTGGAAGCATGTCAAGAGACAGAGAGCTAAGGAGCACCCGTCATAAAAAGGGCAGTGATGAAGTTATTTCTGCTTTTAGATATGTAAGTTCTTGTACGAGGAGGACTGTAAAGGGGAATCATTCGGTACTGACATCTCTTTTGGAGGAATCTGCTGCTTGGGGATCCCACTCCAGCTGCAGTTTACAGCAGGCCTTTTCTGTCTCACAGCAATTATTCTGCCTTCCTTTCTCTCACTTACCAACTCATATATCGCGTCACAGGGCAGAAACCCTAGAGCTGACACCACCACACAAAGCAACAGCAGACACGCAGAACTGCAAAAGACAACACTTTGGTAGCATGTAGATTTGCAGGAAAATACATCTTGACCTGGGAAGCGACCAGTGCCCAAGCAGCTCTCCACATGCAGCACAAGTTAAATCCACGGTTGAGGGCGAGAGTGGTTCAAGGCCAGCAGCCAAAGACCTCTCTGAAGTTGGTCCCCAACAGCCACAGGCTCTACGCTGCACCCCTGACAAGGGGGTGTTCGTCTGCAGGCTCTGAAGCCTCCCCCCCACTTCAAAGGATGCTGCAATGCATCCTGCTGATGCCCAGTCTGTCTTGGTATTGTGATGGCAAACGGTATTTAATATAACAGCAGTACTGCAACCATGCTATTAGTCTATCTTTTTTTCCAGTTGCCCAGGAGGGCAACTGCTGGCCCTATCACACCAGACAGAGCTAACATAAAATGTCTACTCTTGTTCAGATAAGACTGATCTCTCAAGGATTTTGGACAACAGGATAATGTATTTCCCTAGATATTAGAGACTGAAAGAGATTTATTAGGGGAATTATTCTCTACATTCTGTGCAGCCCATTAAGAGATGAAGTTTTCCCTGATTCATTGAGGAGCTCATTGCAGGCCATGTGTTTTCACTAATATAATACCCAAGTTCCCTTTGCAGCTTCTCATCCTGTTAATTTTATACTCCTCAGTCTCCAAGTACAAGCACAGTACTGGGTTAATGTCCCATGGTTAATTCAGGTATGAAACCCACTATAATTCCATAGGACAAAACCAGCGACAAAATTAGACCCTTTATTCCTACCTGTGGTACTAGGTAGTGGCAGCTTGTTACCCAAACCCTACTTCAGCTTCTTGATTTCAAAACACGCAGCAAAATCCAGCCAAAGCAAGTGCACCTTCCCTGCAAGTCCCAGATTTTCCCATGCCAGCCAAAGCATCACAGCACTGCAGCCAGGTGCACTGCATTTGGTTTTTTATGAACGTATCCCCTCCACATTACTCGACTATCATCAAATTAGAACAGGTAGGGGAAAAGAGCAGAGGGGATGGTCCCAGATCTTCCTTCCAGTGTGTCAACGGAAACAAATCAAGAGCTTTGGACACAGCACGGTACTGCAAAGAGCTCACGCCACCACAGGAGAGGAAGGACGGCCCTCCCACTGCAGCTCTCCGTCACAGGAGCCGAAGGGGAATTGCCCTTGGCCATGTCAGTTTGATGATGCAGTGAAACGCTTCAGACCTCATCTCTGAGAGCACAGGGAGCCACACACATGGTAATGGCTTCCCCTTCATCCCTTCATTAATTTCTGGATGTATTCACCTAGCCAGTGACCAGTGGCGTCAGCAGCACTTTTGTATGGAAGATGCATCTCAGAATCACCTCTCAGCAACTACAGAAGAGATTTTGAAGCTATGACCTGTGCTTTCGCCTTTCCCTCCCAAATTTAGCTCCTTTTCAGCTAAATACTGGTGACACTGCAGTGGCCTTGAATCACAAATGCAGCCAGAGCTTAGGAAGTACTACAAAAGCATTTGTTCCAATATTTATTCAGAGATTTTTCATGCTACACCTACCATGGACTTTAGTTTATTGAGAACATAGTGCACTAGGGAAGGGCAAACCACATAAAGTATATACTGCTGCCAAGCAAAATGTCATTAAGGTTTTAGCAATGCAACATAAATTGAGTTTACATTAAAGCTTCTTTTGTATAAACCATATCCCAGAGTGAAACACAGTGACAGAGCTGAGTAATGAGTTGAAGCAGAGCAATCAAGGTGGAACTACTGAGCAATAGGGAAAAGGATCCATTCCAAGCTGGTATTTAAGATGAGGATAGAGAGCTTAATTTGAGCCACAGAAGAGGCGATTACATACAGTTGCCGTTACACACACGTTTAATACTACGTAGGATGCAGTGCCTCTACCACCTGCAGTTGCACAGAAAACACCCCAAGGTCTAATTGCACTATAAAGACCAACATGAACTGGAAGCTCCGATTCTTCTTCATATAAGCTTACATGTAACCTCTAAAAAACTGAGAACCTAAGTCTGGAACTTCACATCTCTCTCTTGTGCTACCCAGAACAGAAGCCCACAACTCAAAGTTCACCATTTCGTCATATCAAGCTTCTCCTTCACACTCACTGGAGCCCTCTCTGTCCCCAGGTGTGGCAGAGAAACATTCGTGCTATGGCACTGTTGGTGTAACACCGAAGCACGGCCCCAGCACTGCTCTGTACAAAACCACAGCACTCTTAAATGTTATTTCTAAACAAGACAAAATAACCAGAGCATGGTAAGTTTGTAAGTACTACTCATTTGTGGTACTAGGAATCCTAAAGCGTATTTTGCACTAATATTCCTCACAGTCACTGGGGAGCAAGTTCAAAGCACTGTCCATTCATGCGAAATGGATGCAAATGGGTTTAGGGATGACCTAGAGTTCACTGGAGACTATACACATTCATTCAATGTTCTCTGTGCTCTGACCAGTTCATAAACTAAATCAGATTAGACACATCAGACCCTAGGTGCTTAAAAGGCTGCCCGCTGCTGCAAACCCCACGAATTCCGAGAACTCTTCACACGGACAGATGGGGACCATATAACAGCATTAGAGAGTTATGAGGCTCTGAGACAGGGGCATCAGGATCTGTCAGCCTGGACTGAATTGCTGCTTCCTCCTTGAATGAGCAAGCCAATTTTTTTATTTTTTTTAACAATATGGCACAGAGGTTTTCAGAACTTGCAAAAAACATTTAAAAATGCCTAAGAGTGGCTTCGTGAAGGAAAGCAACGGGAAGAACTATATCAAGATTTCAGAGCACTGCTAAGTAGATCAGCATAATAGGTTTATCAAGATATAAAACAAACCCCCCCAAAATATATAGATCAGACATACCCTGCCCGCAGAAGTACTGAATGTTTGAAACGAGAGAAAAGAGATTCAAAGAGGATGTATTTTCCTGGCAGCCCTCCATATGTGCATATAAAACTCTCGTAACCAGCGCACTGATATTTAAACTAATTAGCAGCAGGAAAGCCACGGGACCGGGCTTTTCTATCAGCCTATTCACATGGACAGAAGGACGAAGAAATGAGTGGGATTACACCCCGCTCACGTATGCGAATGCAGCAGTCCATGATCCCTGCCACACCCCCTTCCTCCCCTCAGCAGCAAGGCAAGAGAAACATGGTGCAGGACGCATTTCAAACAGGAAGAAAAAAAAAAATAAAAAATAACCCCACTAAACAAAAATGCTCGCTCAGCATTATGCTAGGGGATAAAAATAGAAAGCAGGAGAGCTGGTACTGAATATCAAGCAGCATTCCCTATTCATTGCAGCACAGTGTGAGCAAGAGAGAACCCACATCAACTTTCCCGTCACTCCGTTCTGCTGGAGGCCGCACGTTGGTTAAATTTCCTATTCCTCATAAACACGCCAGTAGGGAATTAGCTTTGGGGAGCTGTGGGCTCGCACATCCACCATCATCGCAATGGCAACCCCCCACCAGCCTCTCAAAATAGCTCACGCCTTAGCGAGGAGAAAGGACAGGCTGGGTTGGGGATTTTTTTGTGAATATTCAACACCTTTGCCCAGCAGGACTGCTATTATTGGTATAGGGGATGTCAAAGAAGCTGGCTCTCATGCAAAGTTGCCATTCTAACTAATTAGACGGTGGCTTCTTCCAGCATATAAATTTGGGCTTTAGTCCCTTGTACAAGAGCACACAGGACAGGAAGGGGGAAAAGGAGCAGAGAACGGGAACGTCTGCAGTCATCTTTGCTAAGCTAAAGGCTAAAAATTAAATCTCTAGCCACAGGTAAGATAGAGAGAACTAACACACATCCCTCCGCACACTGAGAGGATGGCTCCGATTTTAGGATAGGCTGAACCTCCTTCTGGAGTAGATCACCAGTGATCTGGGTCCAAGATGGGACTGTCATCCTCTGCTTCTGCCATCCAGACCATTAAAACATGTCCCAGAATTGCTCCGGGGCTGGAGAAAGTAACTCATTTATCCCCTTGTCCGTTGTCCCCAAGAATAAGCCATGGCCCAGCTGGCAGGACCTGCCTGAGGGTAAAGCACAGAGGCACGACAGATGTTGAGGGCCCCGTCAGAGCTGGGGCAGCCTTTCGGGTTACCTTTTGGCATTTCAGCTGCAGCAGGGCCTGCAGTCTTGGGCACCTTGAGGTCCCGTGCAAGTTTGGCACAATCAAGACCAATTGCTCCCATAAAAGCAAAGGCTCTAAGTGACCTAAGTGCTAAAACAAAATGCTTTGCACATAAACTGTTTCAATTCTGAGTTTTCTCCTGGCCGAGAAGTGTACTTTTGGAAAAAAAAAAAAATACTCATAGGTTTTAAAAGTTGACACAGTTTGACCCTATTTACCTTCTTCCTGCTTCCTAAAATTAGGAGAGAAATGAAAAAAAAATCATTGCACGGCTCTACATGTACCACCCTCTAGTGCTTCAGTTCGCTTACTCCCACCTGGGAAGTGGGAACAATAAACCTTACCTACTCCATAGAAAATTTCTAAAGCTTGTGCTCAGACTTGCAGACACTCACTTGTTCGGACGCCTTGGGCCTGACTGATACCAGAAGAGAGCCATGAGCAGTATGAAAAAACACAGGTTTGCGCAGGCATGTGGGCACTCCTAGGATGAAGATGAGATGGAGCACAGGATTAGACACTTGCCCTTCTCTCCTTTCCTGCTACCACCACTTACTTTCTGCAACTGCATTTTGCCATCCCTGCTGCCCGGACAGACGCACTAAGATGCAGCCAGCTGCAAAATGATGGACACTGTCACCACAAACAACAGCGACAAACAGTGGCTTTGACACGGGGGATTCCTCCTTCGGCTTAGGATCAGCCTCTCAGCCCAGACTTCTGGGCTAGCAGGTAGTTAAGAATGCCATTTCTAAATCATACATACAATTCTACCCCCCACGAAAAAAAAAAAGAAATGAGAAAAAAAGAAAAAAAAAAGAGGAAGGAAAGGGGCAGGGAATGTTTTTTGCCAAAATCTGCACATTGCACAAAGCAAATAATAAGCAGTCTCTGAGGGTTCACGAGGCAGCTGCTCATCAACAGCTCTGCGTTTTGGCGTGACATGCAGTGATACCAATGCCCTTTTTGCACAACCACCCACAACTCTCCCAGCTCCAAGATGGCACCAATGCCGCTAAGACGAGCCCAATGCTTTGTCAGTCTCCTCTCACTCTCTCTCCACCTCACACACTCCCATTCAAGATGGAAATCAGGCGCAGTTTCCACAGAAGCTTGGCCTCTGGTTTGGAAGTATAAATCACTCCTTTCTGTGCTAGCTCTGCCACCTGACTGGTCATCAGCTGTCAATGAATGCACCTGACAAGAGATACCCAAGCCCACAAATCTTACCTCAAAATTATAAATCTTGCCAAAGAAGATTTTTTTTTTCCTGGAAAAGAGGCGATTTACAGACCTGTAGATCTTCACTCAGCTTGGGACAGAGGCGACAGATCAGTTTTCCAGCACTGCTATTGTCAGCCACATTTATATATCCTACTCTTGCAGCACTTAACACAGTCCCTCTGATTTATAAACCCCAGCCCAGGTTTCACACCTGCCTCTTCGCCATAATTCAGGCTGAGCAACAAGCTGCCTAACGGCAGGGCTGAACAAGCCTCTGAGGGCACCTTGATCACCACCCAAAACCAATTCTCTGTCCCAGCGAGGCACAGGTCTTTGGCACATCCACCTCTGAGCCGAACATCACACACAGGTCTCTGAGAAGCTCATTTCCCTTTCCAGTTTCACATCCTTCCTAGGTATCAACACAGGGGTAGCAAAATTTCTTAACTAACCCTTCCCAAACTTTTTTGGGTTTGCTGAATTTTTGGTTCTGGTATTTTTGGTTTGCTGAAGTTTCAATTTTTCCGCCGCCTTTGTAAGGATGCTCTAACGTCAGGCTCTGTTTGCAATGAGAAACAGGTCTGGTTTTATTGAGGTGACTCAGGACACAGACCACCTTGTTCCTCATGCATTCGGCAATACTGTGTCAAAACAGAAGAGCACCTCGGTTTCCAAGCTGGGCCTGAAGGACGGCTACGAAGGCTGCAAAACATATGGCTCCTTTTAAGAGATAAAGAACGTGTTTGATTAATTAAGGCAGACCAAACACATCCATGCACTGGTCAGCACCAGATCCTGAACATGGAAATGGCGGATATGAGTAAAACACCTGATGATACTGTGAGGTGGGGCTTGCACGCTGTACAACAGGATACTTCACTGCTGTAATAACAACTCTGCAGTTGCCTGCCTTTATTCTGGCCCCGGGGACAAACAGCTCTACTGGATTTGGATCATTTTATCTTTCAGGAGCTTAGACACTCAGCATGTCTATAACCAGAACAGCCTCCCTGAGTTGAAAGAAGTTTATGTCTGGGAAGCGAGGTAGGACCCAAAGGGAAGGGAAACAAGGGCTGAGCTCCTTGTCTATCTATCCTCTGGCTTGTATCTCAGCCCACAAAAAAAAAATCAGGAAAGAAAACCAAAGTGATGCAAGATGGCATTCCAGAAAGTCACCATCCCTACACATGTTCCCTGAAAGCCAACACCCAACGGAAGCAGGCTGGAGAAGTCAGTCACCCTTACTGCCAACTTAGTGCTTCTGCGATGGAAAAACAGACCCAGGGGCCAGGTCCTCCCTGGAAATCACATGTCAGGAAGGCAGTTCATCAGGTATCGAAGGCAAAATGAATACAATAAAGGACTGGTAAGAAAGGACAGCAACAGGGAAGGAAAGAGCCACAGACACACAACCACTGAAGGTCAGTTCCCTTCTTGATTCCAGCAGGGAAATTCCTGGCTCTCAGATCATCCTTTGTTTGTCTGCCCTAGAGGAACAACAAGGGCTAAATCTCTTCTGCCCTATTCACTGGAAAACTCTCCTTGCATCAGGTTAGTTGCCAGCTAGCAAATCTATTGGGTTTTGGGCAACTCGGAGTGACCATGGCATAACCAAGCTCTCTCTCCTTCAAACACACGGCACAGTGTAGATGAAAAACAATCCCCCATCCAAGCAAGGAAACAGATCAGACAAATGGTACAATTTTTGCCATCTTTTGTGAATTTTTCCCAAAGACACAGACACCCCCAGGCCCACAACAGCTTTTACGTCTCCTGCTAGAAGCGTCATTCCCAAAAAAAGAACCAAGTGGATTGTGCCTATATTTGCAAAACACTGGGAAAGAACCAGTGACATGAATTTGTCACCAAGACGGTGCTGGTCGCAGTACCAAACCCAGACGACACATGGTTAAACAGGGAAGGAAAAACAAAAAAAATCATCAAAAACACAGAGCAAATCCATAGGTGATCGGAAACATCACAGTTCCCTCCACCTGCAAGGAACATTCAGCCAAAGAAACGGGAGGCCCGATGCCTCTGTTAGACCATAAAGCCTCCAATATACATTGAAGAGAACGCACCTATTTTCTTATTGTTACAAAATAACTCTAATAACAAACAAATCCCCAACTGTGGCTGAAGAAACCACAGATTCAGGAAGCTGTTAGTAAAGCACAGTTAGTTTCCGACGCTAAACATGCGGCAGGTAAACACTACCCCTGAAGCAGGCAGAGGCGTATTTCAAACACCACCTTACCCTACTGATTTGCAGCTTCTCAGCTCCAGGCTTGAAGAGGTTCCATCGACGGCCACCGTTCCTGCAGTTCCCGCGCACCTTCAGAGTCTTTGAAGCCTGTTCGTTCTCAGCTGCCAGGATAAAATCCACAGGAAAAAAAAAAAGGAATGACAAAAGATAAATGCCGTGCTTTAGCTCAGGCTGGGGGCGGAGGCTGTTCTTTTAAATGAAAGAAACAAAATTGTTTGCAAGAGACTCATTCAACCTCTTCTTTAGAAAAAGAGAGCAGAGAGTATATTTAGGTGCTTTATTCAGTGCTCTTGGGATACAAGAAAAATAGTGCAGCTTGGATACTACAAAATCGCAGGCACAAACTAAGAGCCGAGAGCCAAATTCAGAGGTGGTGTAAGCTGGTGGGGTCAGACAAGGCGGGTGCGAAGCCAGGATGCTCTCCCAGGAGCACCAGGCAGCACAAGAACCTCATCGGCACGTGCCGATATTAAAAGTGCAATAGCTCCTTGGGTCATAATTGCTAACAGCACCTCTGCAGTTTGGACCTGCAGAAATCCCAGCTTTACAGTCGCTGTGGTCCATATGATGCAATGCCCTGGAAAAGAAACAGCTCCTCGAACTTCTGCAGAAAACAAAAATGGAAAAGTCCGCAAAAGCTGTTTTTCAAAGAAACTGGGCTACTTCTCACCCCAGGCATTTCAGGACAATCTCTCACAGATGCAATTCTGATCTAGCTTTAAGCAATCTATACCATTTACACCAAATCTCAGCCTGCCCTTACAGATGGTACATACCCAAGCACAAAACAGCTTGTAAAGAAGAGGCAAATGGTGGAGGGGGGCTGGCAATTCACCTTTCAAAATTTAAGCTCTACTTTTCTAATCGACCTAAATGTTCAGCTCCCCATCCTATCCCTCTCTTTCTGGGGCAAAGCTGCTATTCTGTACGAGACCGGGGTTTTTCCCTCCCACATTCGGCAAGTTTAGATTTTAATCCCTTCCTCTGTCAGACTCTTTACACCCCCTAGCCTGGAGTGACAGCCTCTGGGAGGAAGGAAACAGAGGTGACCACCACTGGTGCCCCCCCGGCAGCTGCCAGCACAGGCTCCTGGCAGCAGGTGCATGTGGTCCGGGTGGGTGCTTCTACGTGCCTGGGTGTGCACACACACATCCTGGGGTGCTCCCATCTCCTGGAGGCTTCTCATCCCGTTCACGGAGAAAGGCACCTAAAGAAAACAGCCAAATTCTGGAATTCTTCCCTGAAAGACGAATAACACTAATTTTCCTGATGTGCCTCTAACCCAGGTGAAGGTCTCAGCCTGTGTCTGTCCCAAGGGGTTTGAAACCAGCTACCAAAGGGGAAATGGTCCCAGGCTTTGGGAGAATGGAAATCCACACCCCTGCTCCTGGGGTTTAGGTCACCTTTACCTTACAGGGCAAAACACACACACACAACGTGCTCCCTGCCCCCAAATCAAGCAGGTGGGGACTCCGCTCTGCCCAGGACAGCAGCGCAGAGCGCAGCAGAGCTGGGACCCTGCTGCAGCCCCGGCATGGCTGGGTGGGCAGCAATCCTGATTTTCTTCCAGCGTTGCTGGGAGAGAGATTGCACTGAGACCTATTTCCTAAACGCAATGCTGACGCAGGCAGCCTGCTGTTATTTTTAGCAACACGCGTTTCACTTTCTAGACTCGCAGAAAATCAAGCTGCAGTGTGAGTGCCGATTATAGCAAGAGGCTGCTACCAGGCTCCAGAGGCAACGTGCCGACATAGTAGCACTCAGGAGCAACGTGCAAACACAGAAAGGCTCATATTTTGAGAGATGCGTGTGTTATTTCCCATGTGCTAGAAACGGGCGCACCCCGACAGAAGAGCCATCAATTAAAGAGGCAGCTGCTTCGCCTTTTCCTTCCTAGTTCTTCTTAACCCTGATGTGCTGCCACCATCCATTAACTGCTCGGATCCCCCGGGTGCTCCTGAGCAATGCCAGCACAGTCTGGCAGCGCTCCCGTACTTGCCCATTGCTAAATCGCAGGATTCTTAGTGTTAGCAGCATCCCTTCAGGAAATAATTTCCTTACTCTAATTATCAATCTTTTTAATTAGAGGTTCAAAAAATGATGTCAGCTATTCAACCATCAGCCTATTTACCTGCCAACACAAGACCCTTCCAGCAAATACATTCTGTAGTGCTTTCTGTGGTGTCATTTTGACCAGGACAAATGAGAGTTACATTAATCAAGTGCTGCAGAGGATAGCTCGTCACAGCCTTTGGCTCATGAGATTCTCTTCTTGATCAGGAAGAGTACCCCAGCGCAGGAGGAAAAAAACCTCGCTTCTTGCTGTGTTTCCAAACAAACTTCAGACTTGAGTTATGATCCCTGTATCCATCACCGCTTGCCACCTCTGAATGGCAAGTGCTCACAACAAAGGCTGGTAAGAGGACAGAAAGCCAAGACGAAACTACCAAATGAAAACATACTGTCGCTGAACAGCTTTTACACCTTACATGCCTATCTGTTCATCTTCCTGCAAGCAAATTATAGGGACTGCGTTCAGAGATATTAAAGAGAGAAAATAACCTTATTTCATAAATACACTGTATACAAAAAGATCTTACTAGCTAGCAAGAAACTCCTCAACCTGTGGCTATCAGAGCTCCCTCACCTGGCTCCAAGCCACACTTCTGACTTTTCAACCCATGCTGCCCTTAGTTTGCTCCGCAGGATGGGTGAGACCAAAAAAACAAGCCTGGGAGGAAAAACACCTCAAAGCTACTCACCACGTCTTCTGAGCAAGTGCTGCATGCGCCCTCCCACCTGGTCCAGCCCCATCGGGGTGCTCTGGGAGAGGGGTTCGGAGCGGCATCTCTCCACAAGGACTTTGAAGGGTGGTGCTTGCGGGGATGGTTGAGAAGGATGAGACATTGGCTGGCAAGAAAAGGGTCAGAGAAGATTTTTACCAATACATGTCAAACCTCAAAAGCAATCACAGAACATGTAATGATACATATAATTTTCAAGACAGTGCAACACACCTTACGCTTTCTCACTGCAATCTGCACCTGCTTCATTTTTTTTTTTTGACTGAAAGATGAAGACTTGCTGACTCTGGTGTTGGAGTACCCTAACTCCCACTGCATGGGGCTCACACCTCAAGCACGGCTCACAGTGTTTAAGTCCAACAACTTCCAGGGCACTCTAGCCCCCGAGGCACTTCTGAGAGTAACACATGATGAAGACGTCTGCTTTCTCCGCAGCATTTTGTCTACTCTCACATTACCAAGTCCCAGCATGAGCACACATAGGGAGTGAACTAGCTGGTGCCGAGGACGCAGTACTAGCTAAAACCTTTGGGGCTGGCTTCACGATGTGCAGCGAGGGCTGGCTGCATTCTAAGGGACAGCAAACCAGCAGCTGAAGAGACAACCTGGTTGGCAGGATGGGGCCTCACCCCCCAGTCCCATGCCACAGTGCCCAAGCAAGGGACCAGACCAGGTCTGGAGATGGTGGACAGGGTCAGCTAGACTCCAGATCATTAGGCACATTCACGGTGATGAAGCAGGTCCAAGGTAAAGCAGATCATGGTCAGACAAAGCCCTGCAATCGTTGGACAGGTCCATGGTGGTGAGCCAGCCCCAAGGTCAAGCCAGGAAATCAGGCCCCAGGTTGGTGTCTAGCCCAGCAGGGCCCATGGCCAGGCAAAGGCACAGCTGTGGCTGAGCTGGAGACCAGCACTTCTCCCATGTTCATCAAGGAAGGACTGAGCACCCAAGGCAGAGCTTAAATGGGCTGCCAGGCCCATGGGTATGGTGTGGAGGCCCCAGGTGAGACTGCTTAGGGTCGTTATGAGCAATTAGTGCATTCAAAGCACAGTGAAGGTGGACAACTGGAAGCTCTGCTTCAGTGGGCACTTCTGAACTAAACCAGGAGATGCATCCTTTCGTGGCTTACAGGAAAAAGGAGACTGTTAATTTCTGGATTTTTTGCTAGGTTACAGCTATCGGTCACCACTGATCTCCATGTATGGCCATGCTCAAGAGATATGTAAGTAAGAAGTGCAAAATGGAACAAGAAGATTTTTCAGAAACATCTCCAGCACTTGAAAGACATAGTCATAGAGTAGAGCAATGAGTTTGCAATGGTGAGGATTAGAAGAACAGTCTGTTTGTGTGCTCATCCAGCAGCATAATAATAGGATCTGCCCATACTACTATAAAAATAAAAGTTGCAAGTTCTTAAAGTTGGGATACCCATCACGAACAATTCCTGCAAAACTCAACAGTCTTCCTGATAATAAAATCCATGTAAAAATGAATTAAATTAGTAACAGGATGTCATTTTCCTCATTCCCAAAAATCTTAACAAAACACTCCCTTCCAGGTATTTTCAGAGGTCATATAAGGTCTTTTCCAGTTCCATAAACAGAAGCTTACAGATGGCCTATGAAGCGGACAGGAGGTGAATAAATATAACAGCATTGCTATTATTGCTGTGCTGTTGGAGTCATCGGGAGGGTACAGAGAGCCTTCTGGGGAGAGAAAGGACTTTTCACGTGTAGATGGACCTGACTCACTTTGGTGGAATACATAACTGCAAAAGAACATACCCAACCTACAGACTGTTCTCCTTCAAAAGCCAAGTCTTACATTACTTAGCTGCTAACAAAGGTATAATACAAATGCACAGACCCTCCTGCAACCCAGTATCTGTGATATCAAGTCTATAAGCACGGCTGCTTTTCTTTCAAAATACTTCCTACCCACGCTACATCTTCTCCTAGTGGCTTCTGGTGTGACTGGGGAGATGTACCTAGCTGCTTGCAGCTGGCCTGGCCTTGCTCTGTACCAAATCCACCAAGGACCATAGGCTTTGGACCATGCTTTAGCCCTTTGTGTTGTTTTTCTAGGTCTTTTCCCAAAATACTGGGTTTTAGCTTATGCCATGAAACACAGGTAATATTCCCCGCTGACCAAAGCAGGTCCAAAGCCCTGCTACTGTTGCTAAAAGGCTAGCTCCCAACCACATTGCCCAGCATTTGTAATGCTTGCTCTTTACAGCATCGCCGTTTGGACCAGAACAGGGTCCCAAAGTGCCCATTTCACACACCCACCCAGCTGGGGACAATGCACCGAACGGGGTTGGTCTGCACCTTCCTCTGAACATCTGTTACAAGGTCCCACCACCAACACTGCCTTCTACACTGTTTTCTCTCTAATATATGTAGCACCTACCACCACAACTGGTTTTTTTTTCAGTTATTATAGTGTGCCTCGTCTCCAGGGAGAACACAACTTACAGGCCTTGCCAGGTTTCAGGTGGTTCAAATGCAAGGGTGGGGCAAACCACAGCACTTAAAAGAAAACAGGGACGCCGTTCTCTGAAAATGCCCAGGTACGTTTTTAGCAAAACTAGAACAATTGTTTTTCCTGAAAGATTCACAGAGAAAAGCAGAAATTACCACAGTAGTTTCTCTGAAAGCTGACTGATAACCACTGCTAACAAGACGTGTCCACTCTTATCAACACCCTACGAAATATTACGTGAAACAGTGAGATATTTATTTGCAATTGATTGAAGCACCCATAAAGTGGTAAAATACCCCAGTTATACCTTAATGTTGGGTAACATTAATCCAAAGAATGAATTAGCATTTATAGCTAAGTGGAGAAAAACATTGGAGTTTCCCTCACTATTTCAGGAGTGAAAGATGCTGAAAGAGACAACTTGTACAGCGATATTTTGCAGAATGGAATTTCTTTTTTTAAAAAAAATATCACATTTCAAACTCCTACTTTTCAGTTTATTCTCTGTGACATTTGACACCATGGAAGTCTTGTGTATAATCTTAGAGTCAAGAAATCAGCAGAAAAATCAGTTTGCAAAGGTCAGGAGAAGAAAACAGGAGGGCGCCTCACTGGGAGGTTTCCAGCCTCAATTAGAGACAGACTTGTCATACTTCCAGGGCCCTGCTAATAACTGGGTGCCTCTTATGGACTAGTCTATCTGTTCTCAAGACTTTAGCAGCCCCAGTTTTCACTGATGTGCTATTATCTTTATTTACAGATGAAGAACGAAGCGGACAGGTTGTAATTACCCCAAAAGCACAGTGGGAGTCTGTGGATGAATTAAGGCTCGATCTCCCATTCCCTGCTCCCAGCACCAGCACCGTGTCCAGTGATCCAGTACACTTCTCTTGACTGGATAACAACTGGGAAGAGGTAAAAGCCAAAGAAAACCTTCCACCCAGAGAAGTTTTGGACACATAGTCCCTTAGCATATAGGCCAGCGATGCCCAGAGGTCCCCATTCATATCACTGCTCTGATGGCACCAAGGATGGCAGGAGGTGGCCTGGTCTAACTTTGAAGCTGGGAACTAGATGAAAGCAAGACCCAACAAGTATTTTAAGAAAACATGTGGAAATCTGAATTATCCATGTGTTCAGTGGCTGGTTATATATACATGTAAAGCCTATCAGCTTTGCAAACTCAACCTGCCTTTCCCTGACAATGCTAAAAATACGTTTCTCAAAAAAACCCTACCCCACCATAGATAGCACTAAATATAGGCTTTAATTCAAGACTTTGCTAGCACCTCATGGTTATTAAAAATACGAAAATCTGAACAGCTTGGAGATAGGCTTTAGAGGTTTTGTCTCCTCTAAAAATAAGATGATTGTCAGACACAACCATATTAAAAGCCATACACAGAATCTTTATTCTGCAACTAAATCGTACCTCGCTGCAGACCGAAGTATAGTGCTCTTTTGGCAAAGTCAGGATTTAGAAAGTACTATTTCTTAATGTGGAAGGACTATGAAGTCTTTTGTAAGCACAACTAACAGCAGCAGGCTGAGACACAACCCAGTTTACTGCCACTAACGAGGAGATGAAGGGAGCTCTGAAGATCAACTCTCAGAAATACCCTTTTCCTGGTTAGGGTCATTCAAGAGGGTGGGGAGGGGAAAGACAAATTGACTCCGCAGTCCCATTTCTGCAGCTGCTCCCAAAATATTCTGTAGCAGAAAGACACTAAAACAATCTCAAGCTAAAGGTCGCTACCAGAACTTGTTGCACATCACTTGCAGTTCCTCATCAAACGCAGAAAAAGAAAGGTGCTGTGTCTTCCTTTTGTGAAAAGGCACTTGCAGCTGCTGCACTAAAGTAAAACTCCAAACCTGTGGGAGGATCTGAGATATGCCCCAGCTATCAGATCGCAAATCTGCAAGCGCATCCTCTGGCATGCGCACACTCAGGCAAATCAATAATCCTGCGCTTCCAGTTAGACCCACCGCGCAGGGAGAGTCTGATTTTCCCACACAGAGCAGCGCAGCGTGCAGCTATTGCACAGGATTCACAAAACCTAGGAACGCCGTGAAAGCACCGATCCTGCGCCATCAACACGGGCCGCTCCACAGCAGGGAGCGCCTTTACGGCACCTGCAGGTTGGCTCCTACGTACGGGACTCAGAGAAACAAACTCAACAGCTGCTCAAGAGAAACATCTGCAACCACCTGCCGTGATGCTGAGAAGCAAGTTTGATCAGACAGCCCCTTCCAGGGCTCTGAACTCAAACTGGCTGGGAAATCTGGGACCTATGGGACAGCCACCTTTTGCCCGGGTTGACAAGCCTGTAGGACTCTCATTTTCACACTCCTGGCAATCATAATCCCCCCAGAAAATGGCATCACAAAACCAAGTGGTGGCTATGTGCAGCCACAACAGCCAGCAGCAAGCTGCAGTCTGGAAACCTTGTGGAGATAAAATTCAAAATCCTGAGGAAAAAGATAAGCTTTTCTGCTCCATAAAAATAAACTCTCATTTCACAAATGAGCCAGCAGAGGGCATAGAAAGACTGCAGTGAAAACCCTCTGCTCCTTCACTGCAAGAGTGACACAAGCCAAAATGCTCTGCAGCGCCCAGTCCCTGTGCCCCTGAGATGAGCAGGGAGGATCTCTCTGCCAGCAAAAAGCCTGAATCAAGTTTCTAGGTCCTAAAAACTCTAAACTAATGCCTGAAATACAAAGTCAGATGCATATTTTGCAACCTTTCCTCATGTCATTCCCAAAAGAGGTATCCAGTCCCCCACAGACTCTGTTCAAGGACACATCAGGTGGTTTGAAACCCCGACGGAAAAGCCAGAACCGCAAAGTAGCCTGTGTGGTATCAAAGCTTCCTTCCACCTAAGCAGCACCTCAAGCTACTGGAAGGGGTCAAATACAACTTCTGGGGCTATGCCTGACTCCCTGCAGCTGCATTCTCCCTGCTGGGATGCTGTGGTGTTTGTAGTGGTGGGGTGAGGATAATTAACTTTAGTGGGCACAAGGGAAATGGAAACTTCTATGGTTTGCAATTGTTCAAAATCTAGTAAAGCCTCCATATCATCTTTCAGTTCATTTCTCATATCTGTCTCTCAAAATAAGGAAGGCACTCTCATTCCAGAGCTGCAGCAGTGAAATCAGTAATTCATTTCCCATCAACAATCTATTTTGCGCTTCACTGTTCATTCAGTTCTTCAAAACGTTTTATCTCCACTGTTTCACAAGTTCCTGGAAGAAACGTGAATTTAGGATGGGGTCTGAAAGCAACTAGGCAGGAGGACAGTTGGAGAAGTAAGTAGCTTTCTACCTTTCTACAGCTGCTCTTCTTATTAAATGCTGCTGCGATGTTATTTCCTTTACAGCATTAAGATCAGATCCTATTGAGCTGTTACTTGCCTATAACATCACTCAGCTCCTGCCCAAAGACATTAAAATTTTAAAAGGCAAGACTAGGAAAGCAAGAAACAGGGTCTGCAGGAGAGCAGAGCTAAACAGATTTGCTGTACTGCTAGGACCAACGCGCAGGTCCCCTAAACCCCACTCCAGCATCCTTTGTGTTACACCAGCCTCAGTCTCTTACACCATCTCCTAGCAGGTTTGGGCAGGGAGCCTCAGGGAGAGCTGGTGCTTTTGTGCTTTTTGTGGGATAATGTGTCGGGTCCTTTAAAAATATTTGCTTGAGCTATTTCTGCTGTACATTGCTAGCACACTTTAAAACTGCCGGAGCGCTTGCTTACAGCAGCTGACCAAGCCAAGCCACCCCGTCCTGGCAGCACCTTCTCCCTGACTTGTGGCTGAGCATTGCACTTGAAATACAAATCCTTCAATTAATTCTGAGCAGCCTGGTGCGGAGACAGGAGGGCCAACAACTGTCCTGCGGAACAGGTGCCAGCAAGGAGCTGGATTTAGCCCTAAAACAATAAGGGGCTGCACTTCGCTGCTACTGTCATGCTCAAGCTGAAGTTATTCCTCTTGCATGTTTATTTTTGGCAAAACGTTTCCGAGTGCCGCTCCCTGATGACAGATAGGCAAGCAAATCCCTCAGGTATCCCAGGACATTTGTTACAGGAACTGCTGGCGGACTCTCTAGGTCTGTTCCTATCCAAGAGTATCCCTCCTTTAGCCTCACTCTTGACTGCTCTGGGATTGATGCTGCTGCCAGATCCCTGTGCATTTCCAGATCTCTAGTCCGAGTTTCTGGGACGCAGAAGGTGTTTACAAACCAGGGCGGGCTGTACGCTTTCCCTTCCATCCCGCTGCTGCAGCAGGCCTTCCGTGAAGCCGGAAGCCACGGCAGTCCGGAGGTCGTACTGCTATCGCCACACTCGACGGGAACTCGGGGGAGGTTTCCTGTCCAGTTATCTCAAGCACCATATTTAAGTTTCTTGGTAATGTTTGTAAGCTGCAACAGCTGAGCTGAGGCTTACCGCATCTCCTGTTCACACAGCTGACCTGGGAAATCGCTCAGATTTTGCCCTAAGAGCTCTGCAATGAGGCATGCAGCCACTGCCCTCCGCTAGCGGAGATGTGGCTGCTCTGGGAAAAGAGTGCCAATATTTTCCTCTGCTCCACTCAATCCTTTCGTGCCTCTGTTATCTTGCTCCTGCCCAGAATACTTTCAGTTTGGTCCCTGCAAAGGGGTATCAAACCACAGCCCTCTCATTCAACCTCCTCCTAAAAACATTTCTTCCAGGGACCACAAGAAGTGACTAACCGCTATTCACCCCACTTCATAAGTGCCTGGAATTACACAGCGAGCTGTCGGGTTTTTTTGTATTACACAAAATGGAGCAGGAAAACAAATCCGGGAATAACTAACAATGGTACTGCCCATTTTAGCTGGGAGTCAGAAGTTAAATTTTTCTTCCCCTGGTATTTCTAATCTGCTGCCAATTTTCAAACACTTCCCCTCTTGGCTCAGAAGTTACAGTGACCCCTTTTCCAACAGGGAACAATGTCATCACCTCTCTAACATCCCTGGTCTCTCCAAGCCCAAAAGGAAAGGAGAAAGTTTTTTCACAAATTGACCCAATTTCCCTAACTGTCACCTTAAAAAAAAAATCAAAAAATCATTTGAGCCTCAGCTAATCAGCGAAGACCCAAAGGAAAACACCTGGGCTTCACACTGGGTCCTACCATGGTTCGTCCACAAACCTGTACCAGTTCCACAACTGGCATGGAGCGACATGAGCCTCAATAGAATCATTTAGGTTGGAAGAGACCCTTGGGATCATCGAGTCCAACCATCAACCCCACTCTACAAAGTTCTCCCCTACACCACATCCCCCAACACCACATCTAAACGAGTCACATTCAGGGACGGTGACTCCACCACCTCCCCGGGCAGCCTATTCCAGTGTCTGACCACTCTTTCTGGGAAGAATTTTTTCCTAATGTCCAGCCTAAACCTCCCCTGCTGCAGCTTTAACCCATTCCCTCTTGTTCTATCGCTAATTACCTGTGAGAAGAGACCAGCCCCAACCTCTCTACAATGTCCTTTCAAGTAGTTGTAGGGAGTGATGAGGTCTCCCCTCAGCCTCCTCTTCCTCACACTAAACAGTCCCAGCTCCTTCAATGGCTCCTCATCAGATTTATTCTCCAGGCCCTTCACCAGCTTCATGAATAGACTCTTTGGTGGCTGAGCAGGGGCACAAAACTGCCTCTCCGGTGAGACGCAAGGCTGGGGCATGCGGGCACAGCTGATATGACTGCTACCGCTCACAGATTTCTGCTCCACACAGAGAGGCGCATGCGCAGGTGCTCCAGCGATGGGCTGGGAGCTAATGGGGGAGTCTATCGGCTTCAGGAGGCCTTTCCTTATTCTGCATCTATGCCTCCCTCATCCATGGGACTTCTCAGGTTTCCTAATGTTAAACTGGGCAATACAGATTTGTACTACCTAGAACCTAGTCCAGAATGCAATGTCCACTTAGATGTTTTGACAATTTTAAATTTTAAGGGCTTTCGAAGACCTGCTTATAACAAACAGGAATGCATTGCCACAATTAGAACCATCACTGTTGCCCACCTTTCACTTCAGGCTGGGTATTTAACATCCCAAAGTGCTATGGCATTTTGTGTTGACACAGATGCAAGGCAGCTCTGAGCAGACCCCCACTTGGCATGTAGTTACATTAGGAAGGCATTTTGCTCACGATGTGCGCCCAGCCCCTTAGCAAGACTTTCTGCTACAGGCTCAGCACCAAACTGTTGAGGCCACACAACTTCTGACAGGTTTGGAGCAGGGAGAGAGCTCATTTAGATCTGCCAGAGAAATGATCTGATGGACTTTAGAAGACATGGGCTTCTTTTTTGCATTCCTGTTCTTGCACTGCATGCCTAGAACACCGCTGTGTTCTAACCAGCATCACCTAATAAAAATCAACTCCCACCACCCCTACTACTTTTTTAGGTAAGAAAACACAAGGACCACAGCGCAACTGCTGAATGCCACTTGGCCACGGCACACTTCAATACTCTAAATTTGTCAAAAGCCCTCCTCTTACAAGTTTCTACTTCAAATGAACTAAATCCAGAGAGGAAAAAGATTAAAGATAGTGCCTAGAAATACATAAACTTCTGCTACAGCCCTCTTTTAGAGGCGCTGTCACAAACAAATGGCCAAAGGGTCACAGGAGGAGCAGCTCTGGAGGTGTACACTAATAGCTATAGGATATCCCAGTTAAGTGCCTCAGACTGATATAAAAGCTGTGTCTACTGCCATCGTTTATATGACGGTCTACTTAACTGAAAATCCCAATGAGGGGTATATAAAAATGCTTTCAAGTGCAAACCATCTTCATAAGATGTATAACAGTATGGTCTTACTGAAAACATTATAGTAAAAGTTACTCATACCTTTCCGTTTTTGAGCCGTCCGGAGGCGACAATTCTAGAGACGTGCACTTGGAACGGACGGCACTCGTCATTGCAGTTAAACTGGTCCTCTGTGTCCGTTAACTCTACAGAGCTTTGTTCTACAAACGAAGTGGTCCCGCGCTTTTTAATGCGGCCATCAGTCTGCCCTTTAACTGTCGCACATTTTAAAAAAGTCACTACAGAAATGTCAACATCAGCAAGTGGAGAACAGCCCAGGTCTGCAGCATCCAGATTATTCACAGGAAGATCTTGAGAATGTAGGAGGTTCCTATCCATGACCTCTGTTTTCTCCACAGTACTGCCAGTGTCTTCAGTCTCTTTAGTCAGGGTTGTCTGTGGAAGGTCAGTCAGATCCTCAGTCACTGCAGAAAAGTCACCATCTGCAGCTGGAGAATGGCCCAAGTCCACAGTATCCAGATTATTCACAGGAAGATCTTGAGAATGTGGCAGGCCCCCACCCACAACCTCTGTCTTCTCCAGAGTACTGCCAGTGTCCTGAATCCCCAGCTCACCTCTAGACAAGTCTTGCAAAGACAACTCAGGATTTCTCAAGTCCTGCATATCCTGTTCTGTCTTTGAAAGCTCCTGGGCCACTGCTGGAGATGGATCCATCTCTTCAGCAACCACTGGAGCACAAGCCACATCCTCGGTACCAAGTTTAGCCAGGGCCATCTGTGGAAGGTGGATCAGAGCCTCAGTCACTGCAGAAGAATCACCATCCGCAGGTGGAGAACAGCCCAGGTCTGCAGCACCCAGATTATTCACAGGAAGACCTTGAGAACATGGCAAGTCGCTGCCCACAACCTCTGTCTTCTCCAGAGAACTGTCTGAGTCCTGAATCCCCAGCTCACCTCCAGACAAGTCTTGCAAAGGCAGCTCAGGATTTCTCAAGTCCTGTGTATCCAGTTCTGCCTTTGAAAGCTCCTGAGCCACTGCTGGAGACAGATCCGTGTCTTTAGCCACCACTGGAGCACAAGCCACATCCTCAATATCAAGTTTAGTCAGCGATGTCTGTGAAAGGTGGATCAGAGCCTCAGTCCCTGCAGAAAAGCCACCATCTGCAGCTGAAGAATGGCTCAGGTCCACAGTATCTAGATTATTCACAGGAAGACCTTCAGGACGTGGCAGGTCTCTGCCCACGACCTCTGCCTTCTCTGGAGTACTGCCAGAATCCTGAATCTGTTTAGTCTGAGTTGTCTGCGGAAAGTCGATCAGATCCTCAGAGGCATCTTTAGTATTTAGCTCAGTGAAAGAGTCATCTGCGAGCTCTGGCAGGCGGGAGATGGATGGTTCTGGCCCAAAGGGGGAAAGTGATGTTTCATTAAATCTGTCATTCTCACTGCCCAGGGCAGAGGAACCAATGTCTTGCACCACTTCTGTAGTTTTGCAATGCTGCATGGGCTCCTTCCCCACCAAACTCTCAAAGCTCAGATTGTCCCACGTGCCTGAGTCTGGAGACTGCAGACACGCTCCCACCGTGCAGAAGGCCCTTGCAGTCTCGTTCTCAATAACCAAACCCTCTTTGTGGGAGGCAACATCCTGCTTCCAGCTTCGGAAACTTCGCTGAGGCCTTTTCTCATCAGGTGAAAATCCCCTCGAGTAGCCTCGCAGCCTCCGAGCTGCCTCAGCCACACTGGAGAAGAACCTCACAACACCCCCAAAGTGAGTGCCTTTGGTTGCACTGTTTGATTTTTTCCGCTGGCTGAGATTCTCCTCACATCTCGTATCAAAGTCAAAATAAGAAGTAGAATGATCAGTTATATTTTCTAAGTTCTGGAAACTGGTTTCAGCCCTTTGATCTGGAAGCTTTGAATTATCTTTGCTAGTTAATGAAATTCCTTTCAGATAGCTCCAGACATCAGAGCTTCTTCCTCTTCTGCTCTCCTGTGGGAGCACAGCACACCTCTTTTGATTGTCCCCCTCTGTAATTGCAGGACTCTTAAAGTTTTCAAAATTCAAAGACTCACTCTTTCTAGCTGGTATTCTATGGCAGTTACTATCATTATCTTCACTGTGCAATCTGACGCTAATATCCCTGAGACATTTACTTTCATTGGCATCAATTTCAGGAATGCTGATATTCAACTCTATGTCTTCAAAAGAAGAATCTAAATCATCAATGTACCCCGCATACGAGTGGCGGGAGGGCCTCCGACTGTCACCCAGTTTTTTAACCCTGTAGACAGCTCTTTGCCCGCTGGCATGATGGTCCTCATCAGGGTCACAAGCAACCTGGACTCTGGATGCTCTCAAATCCACATTCTTAGGCACCCTGGAGGTTCTTCCCTTTTTTGAGGGCCTTACCCTGTCCATGAAGGATGGTTTTTTTAATTCTGAGACCTCAGAGGTAACTCCCAGTAGGATCATGGACTGGGGTCTTCCTTTATTCGTAGAGAGTCCTTTCCTTCGTCTAACGAAATTCCAGATCCGGTTGCCCTTGGTCATCTTCTTATACCTGGGTGCTTCCTCCCGTTCACTTGGGATTGCATCGCTGGAGGTGCAGCGCTCAGCACCACAGACCTCCAATGCATCAGTACTCCCTTCCTCCATGTTTGCTTGGAAAATCCTGTTTGCATATCCATTTGGAGCTACCACAGGACCAATATGCCGGCAGTCCTCTATAACTTCCATCGCCTCGACTTGCAAGCTGGTATCAGGGGTCACAGATGCATTGTCTTCAGATTGCTCTCTTCACAAGACTAAGGGGAAAAAGAACAAAGGAATGCAATTAGGAGCAGAAAGGTTTTTTAGAAGAGACATTTGTTAAAGCATCACAGGTCAAATCTTATCCCCAGTGGTGGTTTTGCTATTGATTTCAGTGAGGCTGAAATTTTGCTCCCAAACCTTATAAATTTTAAAGCAACTTAAATCTGATTTAAATAACCAAAGATTTAGTGACCACAAAGAAACTTCCTGCATTAATAAAGTTACCACAAAGTATACACAGAATGCCGTAAGTCACATCTTCATTTTGCAAATCGCTAGGACTCTAAATACGTCAGAGTACTTGACAGAGAGGAAAAGAGGAAATTACAGTAAAGCGTCCCTGTGCATGTCACTGTCATCTTCACCAGCCCCATCTGCCAGCAACCGGCAATGCGCTCCCAACGAGTTCAGCCTCTTCAGGCAGGCGTTCAAAGAAAAGTCAGGATGAGCCTTTTCCTGGAACCAATGCAATTCTGAAATACAACGGTATCAGAAACCCCATGGAATATCCAAGCCAGGTTTTTCCTCCTATAGCTATGGCACCAGCGGGGGAATCCCTCGCTGGAACCGGACTGGTAAATGAAAGCTGCTTGGCCACCACTCAACGCTACACAAAACACACGTGCTCCCCTCAAGTGAGTTCCACCCTAAGTGAACAGTATTAAAACTACAAGTACCCCGTATGCAACAGCAATGGGAACCACTCCAAACCCTTTGTGGGAACACTTTTGAACTCCTGCTCGTACAGATCCCAAAGCTTCCCTGCCACTGGTGTACCTCTGCCCTGTCTCGCTGCTACAGCTCCATAAGGCAGACCTGGGTTTGCTGTCTACCTTTGCGACATGCAGAACTACATGCCAGGCACTAAACGGAGTTAAATTCCCTCAATTCCCAATCCTACTCTCAGGAGGAAGAAGGAAGCAAGAGTAGGAACAAGAAGCTGTACAGCTCCAGACAGGTTTGACAATGGAAAAACTCTCCATTTTCCCCGAGCAGAGGGCGAACAGGCCGTCACACTGCAGCGCTCTACACAACAGCATGAAGCTCGCTCCCACTCTCATCCATTTCACTCTTACTGCTCTATGAACAGTCCCTGTATCTATATTAAAAAAAACATTACACTCACTATTTCTGTTGAAACTAAGGTTATTAATGCAACAGCCACTGCCCTGGACACCTCACAGACGAGGAAAAGCTCACCCTTGCATTCAGTCAAATAAGCCTCTGTTTCTACCTTGCCATCACGTCTGTCTTCAACAAGCGATAACCCACGTGAGACCTCCATGGACGGCAGAGGCACCAAGGAACCAGAGCACAGCCAAGGGAGGCTGAAAGCCTCAACAGAAACAGCCACCATCCTGCTTTTTTGTGAACAACAGTCATCTGGCTTTTGCTACAGCCACAACACAGGGGTTTTGCCAAGCATTTTTGGCAACAATGGTACTTAGGGTAGCAAAAATGAATGTTTACTACTGTGGTGGATTGACTATGGCCAGCTGCCAGAGGTACACCCCACCGTGCTATCCCTCGCCCCTCCCCAAACAGGACAGGGGGAAAAAAGTAAGATGAAAAAGCTCATGGGTTGATATAAAGCTATGGAGATCCCTCATCAATTACTGTCACAGGCAAAACAGACTCAACTCGGGGAAAATTCATTTTGATTTATTGCCAATTGAAATTGATTTGGATAATGAGAAACAAAGATAAAACTAACACAACACTTTACACCACCTACCCCCTTTTTCCCATGGCTCAACTTCCCTCCTTCACTCCCGATGGCTCTACCTCTCCCCCAAGGTATTGGGGAGGGAATTAGGATGGGGAATTGGGAGAGGTTCAGTCAGGACATAGCAGTTCCTCTCTGCCGATCCCTCCCCCTTGTGCTTTTCCCATGTATGGGGGCTCCGTAGGCCACGACTCCTGTCAGGAGAACCTGCTCCTGCGTGGGGCCTCCACAGGCCGTGACTCCTGTCAGGGAACATGCCCCTGCTCCATCACCTCCTCCCCGCCGTCTTCACTGACCTCGGAGTTCACAGCTCTGTTTCTCACTTTTTTTTATGCCCCCTCACTCCTCTCTGGTGTTTTTGCCCTTCCTTATACATGTTTCCAGAAGAGGTGCTGCCGGCGCCGCTGACAGGCCACGCTCCAGGCTGTGGTGCGGCCGCTGTGGAACCAGCCGTGCCCGGCACGGGGCAGCCCTGCCTTCCCTCACAGAGGTGCCAACACCTCGACAAATACACCCCACACCATTACACAGCCTAACCGAACAGCAGTTATCTTCCACACGTGCCACCTCACTCTCCTTTGGCCATCTGCCTTTTGTACTCGCCATGTTGGAGATTTTAAAAGAGAACCTCCATCCCCAGACAAAGGCCGGTTTTGGGGCCTCAGCGCCGCCTGCCACCGCTTAAACCCTGTAGCACAAATTCACACAGGAGCTGCGTTGCCCTGGGTCCGTGTGGAGACCGCAGAAAGCTTTTGTTCCCCCCAAAAAAGCAAGGGTTTAGCGGGACTGTTCCTCCATCTGGTGCTCGAGGAGGAGACCAGCTCCGCATTCCCCAGGCTGTCGCTCTGGCTCTGCAAGTTATTCACAGACATCCCTGCTGCAATTTAAAGGGTAATATATTTCAATGGATTTGAAGGGGGGAAACAAAAAAAGAGCATTTCAGTAGTTTCAAGTTGTGCAGCCAACTGGCAGCAAAAGACAAAAATCACAAAACGTCCCTTCTTTGTTGTTGTTGTTGTTTTCTCTTTCCAGTTTTATGTTTCATTGTTTTTGGCTGGGTGGATCCTGCATGAAGAAAGGAACTCAAAAGGAACAGGCTTGTCTGCGAAGTCTTTGGAGGGATGCTAGCACAGAGAGAGGCTCTTTCTCATGTGTCGAGCAAAAGAGAGCCTGTAAGAGGAGACAGATCCTGCATGGCCCTCCCCAGAGAAGCAACACAACCCAGAAATGTGGGGCGCAAGGGTGGCTTTAAAATTAAATATATATGTGTATTTAATTTTTTGAAAAGCAGCTTTAAACCAGATGTAAATTTGAGCCGCCGCCATGAAGCCAGACCTGAGCGCTCTAAGCACACGGGGAACCAGCGCTTGGTGGCTCCTCTCCGCCTTCCCTTCCACCGCAGCCTCACCTGAACATCTCCTGGTGTTTGAAACCATCATCGTTGCTTTGACAAAGCTCTCCCCAGGGGATAAATGGAATAGCAGGACACAGGCATGGTGCTCAAAAGGCCTTTTGACCAGCTGCTGGCAAATACTCAGCGTGAGAAAAGCACCTTCTTGTTGTCTAATTTGCACCAATTAAGCCTGCAGGACTGCACACACTGAAATCACTGCCTAACCTTGGCAGGAGCCAACGCACAGCGGCGCAGCTTCGTTAGCGCCCGCGGTCCCAGCACTGTCACCTGAACCAGATCCAGCCCGAGGACTGGCATTGCCTCACGCAGAACAAAGCCTCCCTGCACCGAAGCAAATCCTCTGCATTTGAACAAATTTCAGCCAGCTTCTCTCAGTCTTCCCCGACCGTGTGCCAAAATCTCCTACGCTCCATCAACTCATACAGCTGCTGAAATTAGTGTCCGCCACTGTGCAAACACACCAACAGCAGCATGTTTGCGGAAACCTACATTTTAAATAAGCCAAACAGAGAAAAGGTGGCCTTATCAACAAAACCACACAGGTTATGGGACCCATAATGACATAATAAAATTTGAGCATGGAGAAGAATAGCCATGAGAGTATCTGACACACTATTACTCATCTTTCTGGGGTGCAGCAGAAGGAGGTTTTAAAGAAACGCTCTGCACATAGTTTTGGGAACATCTATTAGCCAGAAAACTACAACAGTTAGTCAACCACTCGTATTTTTCCCCTCCTTGGGCTGCAGGCGCAGTTGCAGATGTCAAGTCATAGCAAGTTACCGCCTAGCAGCTAAGCTGCGACTACCATCTCTGTGTGTGGGACTTGAACCACAGAAAATATGAGGTAATGCTATTACCTTACACTTCTTCCACCACCCTCTGAATTACCTTGAGCCCAGGTGGCTGCGGCTGGTGCGTTTGGTCTACAAAACACACAACATCTCGCCCTGGAGAGGAAATGCTTTCATCTAAACCACAGCTATCAAACACTGAAAACTGCTCCAACTTACAGGAGTTACGCTCCTGGGTTGGCAGATTGGATTGGGTTGGGTTTGGTTGGAGCGTGTCCAGAGAAGGGCAACGGCGCTGGTGAGGGGCCTGGAGCACAAGTCCTGTGAGGAGCGGCTGAGGGAGCTGGGGGTGTTCAGCCTGGAGAGAAGGAGGCTGGGGGGAGACCTTCTCGCTCTCTACAGCTCCCTGAAAGGAGGGGTAGCCAGGGGGGGTCGGGCTCTTCTCCCAAGGAACAGGCGATAGGACAAAAGGAAACTACCTCAAGTTGCGCCAGGGGAGGTTTAGATTGGATATTAGGAAAAACTTCTTCACTGAAAGGCTTGTCAAGCACTGGAACAGGCTGCCCAGGGAAGTGGTGAAGTCCCCGTCTCTGGAGATATTTAAAAGACGTGCAGGCATGGTGCTGAGGGACGTGGTTTAGTGGTAACTTGGCAGAGCTATGTTAATGGTTGGACTTGATGATCTTGAAGGTATCTTCCAACCAAAATCATTCTATGATTCTATGTACGCCTCTACCCTGCCCCCTGCACAAGACCCCGTTCTTCTTTTCACACAAGCAGTAGCCCTTCATTTTGAAAATTCACCTTCCTTTTCCAGGTCACTGCTGTGGACAAATAAGTTAGGATTGCACGCAATCCCAAGCAAACAGCACACAAATATCTCTGTCTATGGCCATGATTCCCCCGCCAAATTCTTTCCATTTTTTTTGCATTATCCAAATCTTTAAGAACTAGGTACTCTGTGTCTCATTCATGATTGCACAACATTTCCTTGGCAACAAGGCTTTTCTTGCATGGTACAGGTGGGAGTAATAGCAATTTTGCTCCTTTTCAAGTGTGATTTCGCAGATGGATACAAGAGCAGAAATAACACCACAGGCCCAGGTAACACCCACTGAAGTTAACAGTTCTCATAAAGGACACCAAATCAGGCCCAAGAAATCAGGGCTGTCACAAGCCACCATTCAGGGACTGACGCTTTCCTTGGGCAATCTTGTTCTTCTGCGCTGGCCCTTAGCAAATTTTCAGGAGTTATCCACAACCACAGCAAAATAATGGTGTCCATGTGCGTACCAAAGGCAACAGGGTAGTGAGACCAGCTAGCAAGGAAACATCAGTTAGGGAAGGCCTGATCCAGGCCGAGCTGAGTTTTCTCAAGAGATCCCAATGATGGAAAGAAACTCCTCATTTAACACCGCACAGTTCAGGCTGTTCGTAAGGCTGGCAGTACGCAATTCCTGAAATCTACTTCTGATCACTGCAGTTTTGGGGCAACTACCAGAAGTTTTGTGGGTTTTTTTTAAATATTTAGTGCTGTAAAGCTGCCCCCTAGCTAGAAAAAAAAAACAAAAATGCTGGACAGTTGGGACCTCTGTCAGGAAAGGGAACGTACAATACGGTTTCAGGCTGCTTAACCCCTTCTGAACCTTCTGAAACCTTTTAGGTTCCAACCTTTTGGAAGACTGAACAGGTTGCCCAGAGAAGCTGTGGCTGCCCCATCCCTGGAGGGGTTCAAGGCCAGGTTGGACGGGGCTTGGAGCAACCTGGGCTGGTGGGAGGTGTCCCTGCCCAGGGCAGGGGGTGCCACTGGGTGGCCTTTAAGGTCCCTTCCAACTCTAACCATTCAATGATGCTATGCCTCTCTGATCCATGAGAACACTAAAATGCAACTGAACCACAACCCCTCAGAGGAAAATATAATGCAACACAGCAGATGTTTTGGGAAACATCTTTGCAGAGGATTAACTTCACCCACACTCAGACCCGATACATGGCTGTAAATCCGAGCTTGTGTTGCGCTGCCTCGGCACCAGGCCCCTGAGCAGGAGGCAACCTGGTTTAGCAGAGCAGGCTGCCAAGGGAGTGCTCGAGCCTCCCCCAAGGCAGGCAGCGAGGTCGGGGAGACACCATGTCCCGGCCCAGCACAGCTCCCCGCTGCCACCAGCCGCTCCTCTTAATAGCTGGAGGTTTGCTCGCTGCCCTCACACCAAGGGGAGCATTTATGGGTTTGAGCAGAGCTAGAAGGGGAATCAACCAGACAGAAAATACCTTGACTTTGGTTTTCACCCAAAGAACCACAGGAACACACAAGCCTGTGGGTGGGCAGAACTACCTCCTTCCCAGTGTACTGGGTCTGGCTGGGATGGAGTTCATTTTCTACATAGCAGCTTGTATGGTGCTGTGTTTTCGATTTGCGACCAAAACAGCGCTGATAACACACTGATGTTTTAGCTATTGCTGAACAGTGCTTGCACAGTGTCAAAGCCTTCTGTGTTTCTCACTCTGCCCCCTCAGTGAATAGATTGGGGGGTGCAAAACAGGTTGGGAAGGGGAGACAACCAGGCAGATGACTTGACCTGACCTAACCAGAGAGATAATCCATGCCATATAACGTCATGCTCAGCAATAAAAAGGGAAAAGAGGGGATTTTAGAGAGGTTAGCCATCTTTTGCTCGGGAATTGGCTAGGCACCACTGTGCTCGTGGGAGGTGGTGAGGGATTGCCTTTGCACTGCTTGTTTTCTTACACTCTTCTTCTACTTCTCCTTTGTTTATTAAACAATTGTTATCCCAACCCACAAGTTTGCTTGCTTTTATTCTTCCTTTCCTCTTCCCTCATCCGCAGGGGCTTGGGGGGCAGCGAGCAAGCGGCCTGGTGGTGCTTAGCCAGGGTTAACCCACATCATCTTGGCACCCACTGTGGGGCTCAAGGGGTTCAAGATAATACAGTGTGTGCAGGACTGAACTTCTAGCTGTGATACCTGTTTAGTTATTGGGTTGGCTGCTGCGGGTCATGACACTGGCGTATTCACTTTGGGAGCTGACATATGTATTTCCCCACACCTTCCAGTGCTTGATCCCTTTTTTGCTGTACAATAAACTCCAAGAATTGTTAATGTCTGTTGTCAATTTTCACTGTTTGCTGTGTTGTCTACCACTTTGTTTTGCTTTGCCTGGGAGAGCTATGATAACAGCACTGCCTTTGAGCCTAATCTAGTATTTGCGTCCTATGTTGCTGCCATCCCAGTACTCCGAGAACTATCTCATGGAGAAAATCAGCAATTACCCCCTTTTCTCCTGAAACATACTTTGTGGAGAGAGGAAAGAAGGGCACCTACCCCTTCCTCTCCTCCAGGACAGGTCTTTATAGCCTTGTTGTAATGGCCTTTCAGCTCCTTGCATACCCTTGTGTAATCAGACTGTTCATACCAGTGCGTGTTGTGAGCCTGGTTTTGATTATTGTTTGTAAGGTCAAACAACTAATTGGGAATGCCCCAAGGGAACATACTCCGAGGCGATACATCTCTTGGTGGCAGGGTGAACATCGCAATAGATATGCTCAATAACACCCATGTCCCCACCAGTCAACAAAAGGAAACCCAGGCATCCCTAGATGTCGTGGGATTCTGGAGAAGGCATATTCTAGCTTACAGTCAACTTGCGAATTCCCTCTATCAGGTGACCCTAAAAGAGAGCTATTTCAGCTGGGGCCCTGATGAGCAGCAAGTCTTTGAAGAGATCAAAGAGGAAATTGATGGTGTGGTAGCCCTTGGGCCAGGCCAGACAGGATCACACGTGAGAAATGTGCTCTCCACCGCAAAGCCTCTGGCAGAAAGCACCTGGAGAGACCCAAGGTCAACCTCTAGGGCTTGGGAGCTGAGGTACAGAGGATCTGTGGCTCACTACACCCCGACGGCAAAGGAGATACTAGCAGCATACAACGGGCTTCAAGCCACATCACAAACAGTTGGTACAAAAGTCCAGCTCCTCTTGGCACCGCGACTACCTGCGTTGCACTGGATGTTCAAAGGACAGGGTCTGCTCTTGCTGTGGAGCAATGACTCGAGACACCCCTCTGAGGCCCTCCATCCCCCTCTCTCACATCTCACCAGCACTAAATTTGTTTCAAAACCCATTGGCTGCCCCCGGCGTCGCACTGCGCTGACGGTTTGTGCAAAAGACCTGGGGACAGCACAGCAAAGGCACCGGCAGCCTTGCAAGGCAGCAGCCGGAGCTGGAATGCACCGAGGGCCCCCGGGGACACGATCTTCCACTCGGCTCTTCCTCTGCGGGATACAAAACAACAAACAAGAAGGAGCCTTTGGCCATTGTTTGTCGGTGAAGGGGGGTGACAGGGAGAGGGCACGAGGCGCAGCCTGCCAGAAGGCATGGCTGAGCTAAGGAAGTCCTGCCTGGGCTTCGCTGTATCCGCTCCTCTCCAGGAGGGGCGGGGGGAGGCAGGAAGGAGAGAAAATAGAGAACAAATGATCATATAACCCTTGAGAGAAACCTGTCTGCTCTCGGAGAGCGTATTTAGCCCAAGCATGCAGTGCCTCTTGCTATACAAAAGAAAAAGAGGAAAGAAAACCCCGCCAGTTCTTCCGCTACCATGTTCTACCACCGAAAAAAAATGGGAGGAAACAGATGTTAAGCTCTCCAGCGTCAGGAAATTATCTCTTTCATGAGGGTGCAGTTACTTCAGTGTATTTAGGTCAAATAAATAGGGAGAGAATCGTGACTTCACCCCCTTTCTGTTTATGTCTCCGCAGACATTTCAGCCTCTCTCGGTGCCGCTCCGGAGGACCAACCACAAAACCGCATTCAGGCTTTCACAGCACGCTCCCAGACGATGCAGGCAGGAGCCAGCCGCGCTCCAGCCCCTGCCCACCCCGCACATCCCACCGGCAGATCCCCAGCTCGCAGCCGCCCGCTCCATGAATTCCTGCAGCCCTTACAAAAATTCAGCATCTCTCGTCTACGGGACAAGAAGGACGGTTTGCTGCTGAGCTTTGGCCAGGCATGGCAGTACTGCAGCTTGCATATTAATTTTTTTTTAATAGAGGTGGAAGGAGCATGGAGGAGACTTAGGTGAAACATCTGCAAAAGGGATCTCCAGGCCATTAGCAAGTGCAGTTACGGCTTTCCGGCGCTGGGCTCCCCGAGGAGCGCTGAGCAAGTACCCATAGGAAGCGACCATAGAATTTAACCAGCATTTTACATGCTCTGCAAAATATGTTACACAGGAAGTTAAACCCCCTCATTAGGAGCAGGAGGCAGACAGGAGAGCAGTTTGAATCCCTTTCCAGTTGGCAGCAGACAGACCTTACTGAAACCTTACTGAAACACTGAGTTTTCAGAGGCAGAAGGGAATCTGCAGCAATGGCCTCGCTCCATCAGTGAGGGCAACCTACCAGACAAGCGAACCCTGGGCAAAGCTGCCGCTTTCCCCGTGGCAGCATGCATCTGCCCCGCATGGTTTTCACTAGTTTAAGCCAAAGCTTTTACAGTACTGGATCTGTGTTTATGTTTCTGTTAATTCAATATTCACCGGGCAGACGGATGGATGCACAGACAGATAGCTCCGTCCCTGTATTCACAAGGTCGGAACTCAAAACTTTGGTCTGAGTAAATCAGTTCACTCATGTATAATTTAAACATTACTTCCTTCCCATTTCGGGGACCTTTAGAGTTTGTGCGATGGCTAAACACAATGAAATTAGAGCAGGAGACTTTTTGCCTCTGCGGCCAAGGGAGAGACAGAGTTGCTCAACTGCACGTCAGATGAACTGGACTCGTCCTGGTGGGACCAGCTCACCGCGAACACGAGCAGCTCCACACTCGAGGCTTGGTGGGCCTGGTGAAATGGTGTGATGGTGCAGAGAGGTGCCAGGCAGCTTCTCAGGGCACCAGCACTTGGCTCTGCATCACACTGAGTCCTAAAACCTTCCACCAAGCCAGCAACAGCTTTCTATGTGCAGTGCCTGCACAGAAAAGGGGAGAGGGCCATCACCTAACTCCTCCTGCAAAGCTGAGCCGGAGAAACTCGAGAAGAAAACACAGAGGTATAAAAGCCCGTGTTAACTGGAATCAAAAGGTGAAGATGTAACAGATTAGTTCCTACTGAAGCTGAATTTCAGAGCAAGGCTCTGCACCGGGCCCAGAAGGCTTTGCTGTTGTACCTGTTGCTAAATGTTCCTCCAGACTCCCTCAGCCGCCCCGTGAATTGCAGAGAATGCGCCCTTTGCCCATTTAGCCTGCACTGCGCTTGTGGCAGCATTAGCCCTTGCACGCTCCTTCACGTTTTCGTAAGCCCCTTTTTTGCAACTCTAAATTCTTTTCCCATACGGAAAATAAAACTAAGGTGAATACTGAACAGATCCAAAAGTAAACTTTCGCTACTGACACCCAGGATGCAACAGGGGACCAACAGGGTCCCCAGGGACCCCAGATGACACCCAGGGACCAACAACAACGCAAGGCAGCCTGAAAAAGCACTCCTCTTCCAGAACTAGGCTATGTTTTGATGCACAATAGCTGTTTCCCCAATCTTCTCAGGTATTTGGCACTGACTGTTGCCATTATAATACAGAAATATCTGCCGTTACATGTAGATTATTTAAGCTGTTCCGTAGTTAGTTGAAAGTAGTTAATTATACATAAGAACATTTAATTACTATGCAGATGTAGGTACTCTAATACCACAGCGATGAGCTAAAACACAACAGTAGAGGCAGACTCCGGGGTCTACACCCAAACACGCCCCATTAATGTCAGCAGAACTACATCGAGCCGCTAGCGGCCGTCCTCTGTGAGGATGCTGGGAGGCAACGACTTCATGATGCCTGTGACATTACTTTGCATTCCCAATTAGCCAATTTAGCAGAGAAGCCCCAGGAACTTGACAGCTATGACATTTCTCTGCCATGAATCCCTTAAAAATCCTTTCCTTCTCCAAAAATCCTTAAGTAAAAAAGCATGGCTGCCAGTAGTCTGAACAGAAGAAGAGAAATCAGTAGCCAGCATTTAATTGTTTATATCTTGAGACAAAGATAGTGTCTAAATAATTGTCCATTGTATCCCAGAGACAGTACAGGAAAGCTCTTCCCCTAGCAGGGAGCCTACAGGTCACACATGCTTCTGCCATAACATTTGCTATAAATAATCTTCGGTTGAGCAAAGGTTTGTGCTCGTTACAAAGCAGAGTAAGGCAGGCACTGTGCTCCTATCGGTTTCAGCCATTAGCTCTCCCCAGGGAGTGCATATCCTACCCTATTGTTCCTGCTCAAATGTTTGAAAGAATTATTTTTTCCTTGCCCCTTTTGTTTGGGGAGTTTATTTGTATTTCCTCTTTGACATGGAATTACTACTAGAAAAAATAAGTGCCATCTTACAAGGCAGCTCATCGATGCCAATTAAATTAGGTGCGAAGGGTCACATTTGTATATATATTGCCACAGTTACAGACCTTGCAATCTGCGGTTCTGTGTTAATGTACGTTCAGCGCCTTCAGCTCGGGATCAGAAACAAAGAGCTGAGGGCCAAGCACGGCCCCAAATTCACATGCAAAGACTGGAGCACACGCAGCAACCGGTTCTGCTCAAACATCTCCAACAATTATTTCGGCATATTACTCAGCAACTCCCTTACATTGCCCTGGCGACGTCAAAGGGCATCTCACACGTATTTAATTGCCTCTCCCAAGCCCGAAATATTTCTATCTCCAGACAGATATCAAGAGACCTATTCTTTTTAGGCAGATATGTGGGATTTCCCCTGCACTTTCCCCCGTGCCCTTTTTCCTTACAGCAGTTTGAACAGGAACCATCACTTCTTTCAGGTTTCTCCATCAAACAGGCCAAACACGTCGCCGTGTAAAAGGAGGGAAAGGGAAAGGGAAAGGCAACGATGCAGGATGGAGGGCTGCTCCCAGCTCTCATCGACAGGCTGCTAGGAACAAACCTGCCACACAGCCTGGCTTTATAGCACAGCAAACCGCAACGACCAACACCTCCTTTAAACACAAACACAACAGCGTAGGACTGAACAGTTGGCTGCTGCTTTGCTCCCAATTTCCCACGTTACAGAAAGCTTAATTCATCAAGCAAAGCTTTTTCACTCAAAGGTGGGGTACAGCCTTACCGCGCTCTGAAATCGGTGGCGATGCTCAGATTGGAGCCCAGGGTGTTAGGTGTACCACCAGTGTCTTTGCCTTCAACAGCGAATGATGGCTTTACGAGTCTTCCACACTGCTTTTGAGTAAAATGAACCCCATTTCTGGGTATTTGGAGGTCTGATGTTCCAAACAGGCCAACGACACCTGCCGTGCATTGGGCCACTGCTATGTTCCAGGATATCCAACTTGGGAAGGCAAGCGGCCTCGCAAAAAATTGCTTTTAGGCAGGTGAAAAACCTAATCTTGTGTTTCTAGAAAAGCCCCGTGACTGCTGGGTGCCTCTCTGGCTGCGGCTTTACACCCCGGAAAGGCACAGAGCTTTTAGGGGCCTGACACCCACCTGCGCCTTGGTTTTCCCTCACAAGGCAGGCGTATCATCAAATCCATGTCCACCCCACATCCAGAACCCTCAAAAGTCACAAGGTGCCTCCTAGACACACAGATGCCTTTCTCCTGCCTTCCCCCCTCAATGGCAACGATAAGAAATAATCCTTATTTGCATCCGGAGCCATTAGACGTGGGCCGTGAGCACACAGTCAGCCCCGCCTGGCGCGCACGGGGGTTGCTTTGCAGGAATAATCCGTGGGTGGGTGATGTTTGCAGCCCAGTTTTGGGAGCAATGCTGCCATGGCTGTAGGTGTTACCCTGCATTCGTGCAGTCCAGCTCGGAGAGAGCTGGTCCTCACATGCCCATCTTCTAACCCAAGACTTCAAAGCCTTAGTTTGTCGATGCAAGCCTGCCCTGCCGACCCGATACGGGTACCAAACCAAACAAGCAGCTTTTAAGCAGGCACCGCGAGCGCATCCCTGTCTGGAACGCTGCACGGTCTCACCGACGGGGCTTTTCCCTGCAAAAGGGGCTGTCAGCTCACATTCCTCACGCACCGGGGCCCCGCTCGAGCCAGCCACACTCCACTGGGCAACAGCGGCAGCAGCCGGCTCTGAACACAGGGAAGCAACATCGGATTCAATTAGCATCATTACCGATTAGCTTTTTCATCTCTCGGCTGGGCCCCCACCGTGTACCCCAGCCAACGGGATGGGGCTGTGCACGCACAGTGTCTCCTCTGCCCTCCCACCCCGCCCTCCTCAAGGATACACTTATCCCTTTTTTAGGGTTAAAAAACCCAGCTGAGCAGGAGCAGCTAAAGGTTCCCTTTATCACCATTTATGGAACAAAGCCTGAATCTTTTTTACAAGGAGCTGGGGATTTTGTTCCAAGCCTTATGTATCTTTTTATTTCACCCTTTTCTATATTCTGCTACGTCTCTCCCATAACTCCTTTTCAACAGCAAGTGAATTTATTGCTGCAGGTGGCAAGGGACAAAACAAAAACCACAAGCAGGAAAGGACAGGACCAGTCACCCTGAAAGTGCCCATCGCATCCCCTCTGAAGGTTCATCTCCCCATCTCCAAGGATGAGCCCAGCGCACCTACACCTTCACTCATGCTTTAAAAGCACAAACGCTTTGGGAATACACGCAGGCAACATCTAGTTTTTGCAGAAAATTGCACGGCATGGATATACAAACATTGCTATCATGCAAAAAACCAGCACACTGATTTGCCAGCTCATGTCACACAAATTCTTTATACATTACGGCATTTAGCTAACGCGGAGCAGCAGCGATACCCTTGCCGCAGTTCTGGAAAGCCCTGGACCTTCACAGCAGCAGGCAAGCCGGGCACCGGGCTGCAAATACAGTTGCGTACCTTGGGAAAGAAAAGCATATACGTTTCTGCAAGGACACGCACCCTGTTGGAGGCACAGGACCAGCCCCTCTTGGAGGCACAGGACCAGCCCCCAGCGAGTCGAGGCGCACTAGCTCGTGTTTTCTCTATGAACAGGTTCGAACCCTGCTCAGCTGGTGCAAGAGCTGCAGAACTCCCACGCTGCGCTCGACCTGCCCGCACAGGCAGCACAGGGCCGGCCCCGGCTCCAGCGCACGCCCGCCGCCAGGGTTTGCAAAAGCTGCTGAGTTTTCTGGATGGTATTCCAGCGTCGTGTCTTTCATCTGGCTGGAGCTAGCACTCAGTACCGAGGCAAAATCACCTTGGCTTACAGGCCATATGCTGGATCTACGTGCTGACACGTTTCCTTCCTGTAGTAAAATGAACGGGCTCTCCCATACGTAGGCTATACCTCTCCCTTGAAATAAAAATCTTTAAGGAGCCAATCCTTCCTGTCCGTCCCACTTGAGAAGCATCAAAAGAGCACTCCGAGCTGTGGTCACAGCCAACCATTTGGCACACGGGCTGCAAAACGCCTGAGGACGTCGGGATGAAGACGGCAAATATTTTGACAGGTCCCAGTAACAGCACCTTCCCACAGCAACTGTGATTCACCGTTCACGTCAGCAGCGTGGAAAAAGTGACCCCTTCTTCCTTCAGAGGAGACAAAAGGAGTGCTTAAGAAAAAACGTTTAAAAATATGGGCTTGTCCAGCAGAAAACCTGAGCAAAACTCAATTCCCACAGAAGCCCGAGGGATCGTCCATTGCCTTTAACCGCTCCTGGGCTTTTCCTTGTCTGTCTCCGAATACATCCTCCCCCCTTCCCATAGCAGCGTGCAAACAAGAGCGAGGGCCCCAGCGGATGGCAGGGAGGCCATCGCTGGCATTAGCAGAACAGCCGCTCTTTCACAACTACTCGCAGCAAGAAAATCGAGAAACCCGACGCAGTCAGCGTGCCAAAAATAATCTCCCCGAAAGACGTGGCAACTGGGAAGGGTGACGAAAACAGGTCCAGGGACATCAGGAATGAGGCAGCAAGGGAAGCGCCCGTGTACCCAATTAAACCAAATCTTTTTGGTCCTCACCTCAAAGGCATACGCCCATGTTCAGTTTGTTTTCAACCCCGAAAGAAGACTGCACTTAACTTTCCTCCTGAGCCGCACCGCCTCCTCCCATCTCCGAGAAAAGGGACTGTGACTCCCTGCTTCCCCGGCCTCAATGGTGGTTGGATGCAATAGCAGAGAAGGGGCAAAGGAAGAGATAAATGAATTAAGCATCTCCTTTGGGAGTTGGGTTATATGCCGAATATGAAGTTCTGACCCACTGCTACAGCCCTGCGGGCTCCAGAGCCTCCAGGCCAAATCTGGCAGTCGTTTATCCAGCTCAAAACGTGTCTCCCCACACCCTCATAGCTGGAAATCACAACTGAAGCGGCATCAGGCTGAACCCCAGCTTCTTACCACCAGCAGAAAGAAACACAGGGCTCCAAAGCATACTTCGCTGGACTCTTTGCAGAAGATCTTGTCCCAGATTGGTACTTCTCTAGAAACCCTCCTGCACGCTCAGGAAATGCTCACAGCCCGCCCATCTCGCAGACACCCCCAAGCGCAGCCCCTGCCCCGCCGTGCCCCGACTGCCAGGGAGGAGAGCTGCACCTTTAGCATAAAAATTGGATTTCCCACTTACACCCTCAAACACGCATTTAGGTGCCAAAACTAAACTTGAATTAGGAATCTCAATATTCATTCTTGCAGTGTATTTATCCTCACGCAGCAGAGGGTACATAACGAAGCGGGGAAACGCGGCACAGAGGGGTTTCTCCAACAGCAACACACAGACCTGGTCTCCCAAGACAACTTCAGACCTAAATCAGTGACTCCTTCCTGCTGCCAGCAGAAGTTGTGCCTCCTTTCATGAGCGTGTGTGAAGCACGACAGGCAATGCTTTTGCTTTTCTGACCAGTGCCCCAGGGAGTATCTAGCAATCGGGTCCCTGTCCCCTGGCTATAGCTCTGCCCAGATCCATGGAGTTGTCCTGCAGCATCCTGCAGGAAAGCTCTTCCCCCAAAACGATGTCTTTGTTTTTTCAACTCTAGCTGTAAATAAAGGTGAAACTTTCCAGGAATCAAAGCAAGGTGCCTGGAAAGATTAGAGAGTAATTATCACTCAGAAAGTTCAAGCCTGAAACCATATGAAGAGACTCCCTATGTTTATTATAGACAGTTTACGTGGCATTGCCCTAATTCTTTATGGGTGCAAAACCCACTGATTACAATCAGAGGAGCATTAAGGAATACAAACACACCAGCCTGGATCACACGAGGCTTCCATATAACCCACTGTTTCCTCCTATGCTCTGGACAAGGACAAACGCTTCAGAGGAAGGAGGTGAGAACTTCATTAATGAGCAATTATGGAATAACCTGTGCCTTGGAGAAAACTGCTTCTAGCTGTGTCAAACATGGGTTGGCTTATGGCCTGAAATGCATTTATTTACTTCCCTTTTATACAAATATTTCTACCTAATGCAACTCATTATCTTCATAAGAGTTTATTAAAATGCTGGGCTTTAACTTATTATGGCAAGAAGTGGCAGGGAGCAGTTACAGACTGGACAGAGCCCAGAAAGGCAATGCCTGCCCTTGGGGGTTATTACGGGTGCTGCTGTAGCATCCCAGAGGGAGAAAACATCAACCATGAAGAGTCAGAAACAAAGATTTGGCTATTGCACCAGCAGATCCCTTCCTCAGCATCCCCCTTTGCAAGCACCCACTTACTTTACGCGGTTCACAGCATCAGACCTGGGCAGAAGGTCCTGCTGAGAAATTCAGCTCCCTTCCCGCTTGCAAATCAACCAATGTTTGCTCATTTGTGCCAGGCTTTTGTGGCCCCCTTTTCCCTCCGCCTCCCCAGTGAGCTGTGCCTTTGTGGCCAGCAGTGGGAAGCGCTCAGCGTGGCCCGAGCACCGCCGGGCACGGAGCATCGCTCACGGCAGAAGTCGCGGCTGGGCCAACAAGGCGATGGAAAGAGCAGGAGACTGGTAACGTCATCAGCACGCACCGTAATCACACAACAAAGCTGCTCTGCAGCCAAACGCTTCTGACACAAGCCCCAGCCGCGGGGCAGTTTGCAGCACCACATTTGTGCTCCCCACATCACGGGGTAACCCCACCAGAGATGCTGCTCCAGGCACACCTCTACCCCAAGCCTTGCTCTCCACAGGCGAAGCGGTGACCTGCGGTGCCACAGGGCCGCCCTGCCGCCCTTCTCCAGAAGGGCAGCACCTCACCCTAGCGACTAACTGACTTTTTTCCTGTTTTTCCTTCCTCTCAGCAGCCCACCCTTAGGAACGGGAGCGGAGCCTATTCACTTCACTTGAATTGTTCAGCGGTGGCGAGATTCCTCCCAGCTCCGGCGCTGCGTTTGCAATCAGGAAACCTGAAGCGACTTCTTTATGAGAAGCAATTGCAGCTGATCCCGCGTCGCCTGCCATGGGCTGCGCTGGAACCCAGCACACCTTCTTGTGGCTCCGCTTTCGGTTCAGTTCGCTCCCTCAAAAGGAATAAAAAACCAAGCACAAGGGGTGTTAGGATCCATCTTCATTCCCATTAGAATATTTTAAAATCTTCCTTTGCAGGAGTGGAAACCCACATGAAGCAGCATTTCTGGAGCAAGGGTGTTTCCTTGCTATGAAGCTGAGAAAGCTTTCCATGCAAATCGCTCCCCCAGCCTGTAGAGCTTTCCAGCTATTGAAATTCTGTGCCATTTTCCTAATTCTGCCAAAATTAGGTAGGAAAAGGAAGGTACTTGACTCTCCGGGGAGCATGAGGTATCCACGCAGCCCTCCGGTCGGAACTAAAACCCACCACCGTCACTGCAGCAGCCCTGAGAGCAGGGGACCACTGGATCTTGTTCAGCGCCAGGAAATACAACGGTGTGGCAACACGAAACGTCAGCTGAAGCCACCAGCCCTGAGTCTGGGAAGTGACGAGACTTGTGGCGCTCTCCCAGCTCCAGCCCAGGTCCAAGTCCCTCGTTGTCCCAGCTTCCACTTCAATATATTTTAACACAAGCCTTTTCTTCATGGCCAAGGTCTTTGCCATCCCTAACTACCTCCTCAGGCAACTGAAGAGACAATTCATGGGAAATATCGCCTGAAACGAACCCAATCCATTTGGTTGTGGAGAGACCCTACACAGACTATACTCAGATGTTCCTTTTATCATTTAACTAATCATGACTTTGAAATTTAGCTAAAGGACTGAGGAGAAGTCTCCCTGGGAACTGCTGTGCAAAGCTCCTGGCTCGGAGCAGGAGAACCCCTGGGAGAAACCAGCTCCCTGCAAAAGGCTCTTATCGCTCCACTAAGACTGGAGGAGCAATAACAGGAAGAAATTGTTTTGGCAGGACTTACACCATATAAAGTAAACTCACTGGCCGCCGTTGTATAAAATCTCACTGAAAAACACTGGCAGCCATCATCCCCCGTGGCTGCAGACAGCATCCCCCGGGCTGCGGTGGGCTCCTGGCCATGCTCAGCCTGTCGGCATTGCCCGCCCCCCGGTGCGAAGATGCTTAGACACCACCAGCTTGAGCCCTGCTTCTACTCCTTGAGCCCTGCTTCTGCTCCTTGAGCCCTGCTTCCTCTCCTGGCTTTCCCCGTTATCTATAAGCAGATGCCCCAAGAGTGACCACAGAGGGTCACCGAGGGACACGGTGTGCGTTGCTCACCTGCTCTCGCTGCTGCCCATGTCTTTTTCAGCTCCGGTCTATGGCGTGGAAATCAGAGAGTGGAGCAGAAGTTCAGGATGTGCTCTGCACCCAGGAAGGCTGTCAAACTTCCTACGGCAGAAGGGAGGGATGGGAAGATGGTAACACGCTCTGGGGCTGGTGCTTTTGCTGGCCGGGAAGCGCCCTTCTAGTGCAAACCCAATTCCTTGTGCTGCTCAGAAACCCAGTGGATGCTCTCCTCCTCCTCCTCGCTCTCCTCCTCCTCCTCGCTCTCCGCCGCGCTGCCCGAGCTCCGGCAGGACCCTGGTGCCACCCTCCAGCCACCCAGCCGACGGCATCCCCTACACCAGCGTGGGCAGGGGAGGCCAGGCACTGCCGTGGTGCTGTGGTGAATCCCAACATCTACCGCTTGGCCGAAGCGGAGAGTCTGGAGGCTCTGCGACCCCACCGCTGTGGCTAGACGTGTGACTTCATACCACTTCAGCTGAACAATTCCAGCGCCGAGGGCAGACGCTCACATCGGTGGCATTGTTTTTACACACAATAGGCATTTTTCACACCCACAAATGAAACAAGGCAGTTTTAAACTGATTAATAGTTTTCTCAAACAAGTCTCTGAGTGTACGGGAGGCCTCTGGCAGACAATGTCAACCCAGTTGCAGCGGGACGGCATCAGCTGCGACCCCGCGCCAGCCCGGCATAAGTGGAGCAGCAGGAACAAATGAGCTACGACTGTTCCCAGTGTGGCATGTTCGGACGAGGGACACAGGACCGCTACCGCCAGGCTCCCCGTCCCTCTGCCAGGCACGTGCTTTGCTCCGCTCCTCACCGCAGTGTCAAAGCAGCTTTTCAGTTCGCTTTCTCGCGCCAGCACACCAAGCCAGCGGAGCCCTCCAACTGAAGCCGGTGTCTATTGACGCGAAGACACCAGCAGTTTGCCGCAGCAGCGAAGGAGCCGGCCTGCACCTCCTGCTGCCTCGCCAGGCGGCTGACGACACCCTCACCGCCGGCGCTAGATCCAAGCGGGCTCCCCACCTCACCTCCGCACCCGGAATGCGGCATTGGGACCGAGACAAGCCTCCAGCGGCAAATTCCCACCCGGCACAGGGCAGGTTGCTGGCAGCTTTGCAGCCCGTGCGCGGAGGGGCTGGCTGCCTGCGCAGGCTCCCCGGGGCTTTACCAGGGCAGCAAAAGCTCGGCTCCTGGGACGCACAGTTTGCAAAAGCCCTGGGAACTTCCACACTTAATTCCGCCCCGGCATATGACAGCGGAGGAATGTCACGCACGCCCCTCCAACTCTTTACACCTGCCCCAGTTTGGCGTTTTACCCTCTTTTAGGATGGCAGCCAAAAGTGAACGAAAAACCCAGCGAAGGGGAGCCGAGAGCCTGGGCAGGCAACTCGGGGGGTGAGCGGCCCTCCCCGCAGCGAGGGGGAGCGCAATTCGGCCAGTGAAACTTTCACACCCTCTTGCTTCTTGCCGCCAGGCAAGTTGTAGCCAAACCATCACGGGTAGCCCTGCGCGAGAGGACCCGCGGTTCGCACGGGTGACGAACGCCGTTTTGCAACTTTGGATAGCGCAGCCTGGGAAATACGGGCTATCGCCGCCAACCATCTAAGCCACAAAGATTAGTTAAGGGAAAAAAACACCGTGAAAGCAAACACGGGCAGTGCAGCGTTCGCTCCAGCGCTCAGATAAGAAGCTGAGGCACAGACAGGTTAACAGGCATCCTTGGCCACGCCATGAGACTGCGGCAGATGAAAAGAGCCTGCCACGTGCTGTACCTGCCCATTTATGCCTGTGCGATCCGGGCCACATTTTTTGGCATCTCAAAGGCAGGGGTTTGATGGGTTTCTGTATCCCACACATACCCACGGACACTGATTTGGCATCACTCGGACGCGTCTGCCACGCATCGCCCGCAAGCCGGAGCGGGCTGAGCAGCAAGAAGCTGCAAACTGTGGTGAGGGACCGTGCCCTGACTCCGGTTTCACTTCCAAGTTTTCCTTAACCCTGAGGATTCCCATGAAAAACCCGAGCGGCCAGTTTGAGCAGAAACGCAGAGATCTGGGCTAAGCGTGAACTCTGCGCAAAACCAGCCTTGAGCCGGCAGCCCTGGATACTCTGCGACATCCTTTTAACCCAGTGAGACATTTTAGGATGTGAGCAAGACCGAATCCTGCTCTTGCCCCAAACAATAGGCTTTGCAATAATGGTGCAACCAGAATTTCCTGTGCAGCGGCGCGCGCCAGCTCCCGGGAGAAAATACCATGGGAAAGCGCTGCCACGAGAAAAGCCGCTTTGCAGTGCACGGGGGCAGCTCCTCGAGGCTCCCAGGGACACTGTTTTTGCAAGAAGCAAAGCACCGCAACCAAGTCCAGGCCGGGAAGCAGGCAAAACCGCACCAGCGGCTCGGCACAGAAGCCGGCCAGCCTGGGAACGGCTGTGGATAATTCATTATCGCACCCAGCCTTTTGCAACATCTGGCCGCAGCTTTCTCTCACGGATATTTCACTACGCTGCAGTCCTTGTGAAAGCATCACGCCGGAGCAGGCTATGATTTGGAAGGCTTCAATCTCAGCTCGGCTGGGGTGAGTCTCAATGTCGCTCCTCTTGCGGTGCGGGAAGCTCAGGAACGGGGCTGGCCCAGCGCATCTCTCATGGGAAGGCAACTGGTCCACAGATGGCACAGGTCCCAGCAAGATAAGAGCAACCACTGGCACTGCATCGGACACCGAGATGGAGCAATTGCATTCAAAATGCTCCGGTGTTGACCTGTTGGAGCTTCTACCGAGAACGAGGAATCAAAATGGATTGTGATCCCAAACACAACAAGTGAAAAACTCCTACAGCAACACAGAAACTGGGTATTCCACAGCTCTGCTGGGCTTGAGGATTTGAGGAGAGATGGGGAGAGTTACTAGTGAAACAGGAAAGGACTAAACCAGCGTGCTCAACGCAGATACCACCAGCACCCTGCTCCAAGTGCAAGAGCTTTTTGTCTTTCCCCCTGACAGCCCAACACAGGAGCTATGGGCTTGATGGGGCAAACATCACACACCTGGGCTCTGCCGCCATCCCCAGCCTGGTCCAGAGACCTCCCACCCTTCTCAGCTGCAGCAGATGCGATGTTCGGGGTGGGGGACCACCTTCACACACTCAACATCTTTCTAATGTCTCATTTGTACCATCTCTCTAGCTCTACTTGTGACACTTGTCATCAAACTCTGGTGTCATTCACTTTTCTATCACCCTTTTCAAAGAGGAGCAGAAACAATTTCTATGAGGTTTTTTGGCCCTAAGTGACTTACCTGCCTAAAAGTATTGTATCGGGTTTGCGTGGCAAGGCTTTGGTAGCTGGGGAGGGCTACAGGGGTGGCTTCCGTGAGAAGCTGCTAGAAGTTTCCCCCATGTCTGATAGAGCCAATGTCACCTGGCTCCAAGACAGACCCGCAGCTGGCCAAGGCCGAGCCCATCAGTGACGGTGGTAGTGCCTCTGCGATAACATAGTTAAGAAGGGGGGGGGGGAAACTGCTGGGGAACAGCAGGCAGGAGAGAGGAGTGAGAACCTGTGAGAGGCACAGCTCCGCAGGCACCCAGGGCAGTGAAGAAGGAGAGGGAGGAGGTGCTCCAGGCGCTGGAGCAACGGGCAGCTCGGCAATGTGTTCAAACTAAGGGAGATGCAGAGCTGTGGGCTCCAGATGGGGTGATGTCCTCTTTCCAGAGAGGAAGAGTGGAGAAGCCATGTGCAAGAACACTGAATCATAGAATGATTTGGGTTGGAAGGGACCTTAAAGGCCACCCAGTGCCACCCCCTGCCCTGGGCAGGGACACCTCCCACCAGCCCAGGTTGCTCCAAGCCCCGTCCAACCTGGCCTTGAACCCCTCCAGGGATGGGGCAGCCACAGCTTCTCTGGGCAACCTGGGCCAGGGGCTCACCCCCCTCACAGCAAAGAATTTCTTCCTCACATCTCATCTCAATCTCCCCTCTTTCAGTGTAAAACCCTTCCCCCTCATCCCATGGCTCCCCTCCCTGCTCCAGAGTCCCTCCCCAGCTTTCCTGGAGCCCCTTTAGGGACTGGAAGGGGCTGGAAGGTCTCCCCGGAGCCTTCTCTTCTCCAGGCTGAACCCCCCCAGCTCTCTCAGCCTGTCCTCACAGCAGAGGGGCTCCAGCCCTCCCAGCATCTCCGGGGCCTCCTCTGGCCCCGCTCCAACAGCTCCGTGTCCTTCTGACGTTGGGGGCAGAGCAGCGTGAAGCTCTCGGAGCTCAACTTACAGCAAAAGCGCCATTTACTGGGAGATAGTTGGAATATGCGTTTTTAAGTGGCTTCATCAAAAAAAAAAAAAATCCAATGCTATTCCATGATTTATTTTAACAGCCACTCGGTGCCCTGCAGGCTGCAGCGAGACAGGTCACCGGCCTCCCTGCACTCAGCCCTCCGCACGCAGCGCCCCAAAATCCATCCACTAGTGTGTAGGTGCACAATAATTTCATTACCCCATTTAGGCACCAGGAAAACTCTTCCCCAAGAGGCTGTGGTTTCCAAACAGGCATCGCTGCCCGCTTAATTATCAATCCGAGCTCACCCTGCTCGTCTCCAGCACTACCGAAATCCTTCATGATGTTTGCAAAATGCCCCCTTCTGGCAAATTATAGCTCAGGTTTTCAGGTCATATTGCTTAGATGAAGAGAACTCCAATAAATCTGTCATTTAACGGAAAATTAATGCTGCGTCCTAATGTCAGCACCGCGCACAGAAATAACCTTCTTTTCCACAGACGGACATTGCGTGCTTGGCGTAAGAAGGCCAAATACAACAAACCTTGAATTAAAAAAAAAAATAAAAAAATAAAAAAAATAAAAAAGCCCCACAAAAATCAAAGCTGGCGATGCTCATGCCCTGAAACACGGCTGGCAAGCGGCCACTGGGCAAGACACGTGTTGGGATCCCTGGCTCACGGTGCTGGCAGGAGCCTGGCCCACGGCGGCGGCCAGAGTGGGAGCAGCACCGGCCAGGCGGGCGACGGAGCAGCAGCACCGCTCCTCTGGCATTTTTTTTTTTTTTTTGCTCCTATTTCTCCTCTTTTTTACCCATTTTATTTATGGCAGGCTTTTTCTGTTGTTTGTTGGGTTGTGTTTGTTTGTTGGTTTGTTTTGTTTTTTTAAGCGAGGCAGAGTAATTTTATTAAATGAGCTAATATTACTGCAAAAACCGGGGAAGTCTTTGAGATCACAAGACAAAACAGCCAGGTAAATACAGGCAGAAATAATTGCTCCGAGCGTAACCGGGTTGCCGTAATTAGCTGGGTGGTTTTCAGCTCCCGGCCTCAGATCCTTGGGATTCCCGAGACTATTTCTGAGAGGTCTTAGTAAGGTAAGTCTGCAAGCAAACCCATTCTCACGCTTCACCTGGAAGCTTCACAGGCGCCTGCAAGCTGGAAAGAACAAAAAACCACCGAACGGGACAGCTGAGAGCAATCGGGGCTCAGGAAAAGGAGCCCTAGCAGCAGTGGGAGAAGACAGGAGACTCTGGTGCTTGGGGAACCAGGATGGAAAGAAGTAACACTTGCAACAGGTATGGGACGAACCAAAAATAGAGCAAAGGGCCAGAAAATCAACCTATTGCACCCATCATTTTCAGTACCCAGGATCAGGAATTGCGGTTTCCCGACTCCTCCAGGCAGACCTTTCCCTGGTGCTTCTGGTTTAGGTCATGAGGAGGCTCCCCCGGAGGAGACAATGCGTTTTGCCCCTCCCTTGCTTGCACACATATGTGCGATGCACCTGCTTCTTCCTCCTCCACGGGCAGCTTCTCTCCTCGGACCGCCGGCCCCTTGTGCCAAAGGGCTCACGTCCCACCCCGCTTGATGGCCACCACCTGGAGCTCCAGTTTGAGAGCCCCACCAGCAGCCGGCCGAGCTCCTGGGCTCTGGGACTTCTTTTGCAGGAGGAGGGCATGGCAGCGAGTTAACTGCAACCTCTCTGACCGATGGAGCCCATCCTGAGGCCACCCGTCCCTCCCCATGTCCCCAGGGCTACCAGTGACACAGGAGGACAAGAGGTTTTGCTCCACGTGGCTCTCGTGGCATGCCCTCCCTGGGTAACGCGGACCCCAGGCAGCACAGCAAGCCCCTCTCCTGCCCCAACACGACCATCCCCTCGGTTCTCCTTACTGGAACGCGTGAAAAGATCAAATTAATTAATTCCAGCTGTGCAGGAGGGTGTGAGCAGCATTCACACCGCGGCAGGGAAATGGGATGGCACAGCAGAAATCCGGCGCTCCCACTCCCTGTCTGGTCACTTGTTCAACTAGGGACCGAATGCCGCCAGTGTGAGCCGTCCCCCCAGCGCCCGGCACACGAGCGGGATGGCCTGGACACCTCCACGCAGGGTCTCCAGCAACGCACGGGACAAGTTAACTGATCTTAATAGACCTAAATTTGGCACTTTTATTTTCCCCAAAGCCAATCAGTGAAGATACCATGAAGGGAGTGAGCAGCATTCCATAAATATTTGATTTAAACAGTTACAGTATGTTTAGATCCAGCTCGCTGCATCACAGACTGAGGTTTTAATAACCTGTAACCAACGCAGCCGCGAAGCCCCGAGCACGACGACTTCTGCACCATTTAAAAATGGAGCCGGGGCTGGCTCTGCCCTGAGCTGGCGTCACTTGGGGGAGAGCATTGTGCCTCGTCTTATATTAATACGCGAAGGGAGGAGCGGGGAAATTATATCAGCTATTAATCCCTGCATTTTGAAATATCTCATCTAATAAAGGTTAAGCTGTAAAACAAAACCACGAAGGTGGAGATCTGAATGCGGCACCTAAGAGGAACCCTCCAACCGGGCTCCGTAAACACATGACTAAGACTTTCTCACTCAGGTTGCCCCATCGGCTTTCCCAAGACTCCTAAAACCAGTAAGGACTGAACCCTCCCAGCCAAAAAACATTCACTACAGCCAACAGAAACACTCTCCCGGACTCCAACATACTTTGAATCAGCCTGGGTGACTAATGACCCAGTTCTGGGGCAGCTCAGGCGAGCGTAAACCAGGCATGAACTACCGAAATCTGACACATGCAGTGGAAAATAAAACCCGGCTGCCGCCGGGATTGGGCCCACGGTAGTCAGTGCCCAGCGCAACTTCAAGTCGGCGCTTCCTCAAACAAAACCAAAACAAACAGAAAACGTTCATTTTACGCTATACAGAGTTTTGTGGTTTTTTTTTTTTTTTTTTTCAAAACTAACGTGGACTTTGCGGCTTTGTGCTCGTTTTGGGGGGTAGGAGGGGGTCTGTCCCGCAGGTACCTGCGCAGGGGGGTGACAGGTATTTATCAGGTCAGAATACAAAGAAAAGTGATGCGACCCGCCCCGGGACGGGGACCGGGGCCGCTCCCGCCCGCCAGGGAGTCCCGGTGCCGCCCGCAGTGCAGCCGCCGGGGGGTCCCGGTGCCGGTGTCCGACCCGGTGCCGCCCGCAGTGCAGCCGCCGGGGGGTCCCGCTGCCGGTGTCCGACCCGGTGCCGCCCGCAGTGCAGCCGCCGGGGGGTCCCGGTGCCGGTGTCCGACCCGGTGCCGCCCGCAGTGCAGCCGCCGGGGGGTCCCGGTGCCGGTGTCCGACCCGGTGCCGCCCGCAGTGCAGCCGCCGGGGGGTCCCGGTGCCGGTGTCCGACCCGGTGCCGCCCGCAGTGCAGCCGCCGGGGGGTCCCGGTGCCGGTGTCCGACCCGGTGCCGCCCGCAGTGCAGCCGCCGGGGGGTCCCGGTGCCGGTGTCCGACCCGGTGCCGCCCGCAGTGCAGCCGCCGGGGGGTCCCGGTGCCGGTGTCCGACCCGGTGCCGCCCGCAGTGCAGCCGCTGGTCCCGGCCGCTCTTACCTCACCGCATGGCCTCGGCGCCGCACGCTGACACGGTCCCGGGAAACAGCCGCAACTCTCCGCTGGCGGCTTGAAGTTGAAATGTTTAAAAAAAAAAAAAAAAAAAAAAAAGTCTTAAAAATTAAAAAGCGACTAATGGTGCGAGCTCCTCCGAGTAAAATAAAATTACAAAGAAAAACCAGCCGGGAAAGGGGGTCCCCGTGCCATGCACGGCCCCGTCCGCCGGGCCGCCCCCGGGACCGGCTCTGCCCGGGGAGCGCTCCCCGCCGGCCCCGGGACCGGCCCGGGACCCCCCGGCCCCGGCCCAGCGCTCAGGGAGCGGCGGCGAGGGCCGGGCCGGGCCGGGCGAGGGCCGCCCCGGGGGCCGGCGGCCGCCCGTGGGCAGCGGGGCGGGGGGGGCGCCCGCCGGGGCCCGTGTCGGGCCGCGCCGCTCCGCCGCCGCGCATCCCCCGCAGCCCCGTCCCGTCGGGGCCCGCCCGGCGCCGGCCGCTGCTCGCCGCGCCCGAAAACAGTGAAAATAATAAGTAGAAAAAAAATAAAAAAAAAAAATAGAAAAAAAACTTATTATTTTTTAAGAAGGTCCCAGGCTTGGATGAGAGCGGGAGCCCGGAGGGAAACTTTCCGCAGCCGGTGCGGCGCGGAGCCGTCCGCTCTCACCCCCCCCCGCCGCCGGCAGCCCGCCCGGCGCCGCCCGCCCTGCGCTCCGCGGGCGCGGAGGAAGCGCGGGGGAGGCTCCGCGCCCGCCCCAGGCGCCGGGGGTTGCGATGCCCGCGGGGGAAAGATGCTTTTTGGGGAGATGCTGCCTCCGCTCACCGCGGCCCACGGGGGTTGTGTGCGTGTGTGTGTTTCTCCCCCCTCCGCCGTGATAAGAACAATCGGAGGAAGCGTGGCCGCGTCTGCGCCCGCCACCAGCACGGTGGGGCCACCGGGGTGACAGCCCCGTCCCGCCCCGCAGCAGCCCCCCAGGACCCGCCATGGGGACACCAAGGTGCAGGAACTTGGCAGCGAGGACCTGCTGGGTGCAGCAGGCCTGGGCACGAGGGCAGCGGTGGCATCGCCGTACAAAAGGTGGCCGGCCACCTCTGGCCTCTTCTGCGGGGGCTCGAGAGCCCCCAGCCCCATGTGGGCCAAGTCCCAGCTGCGCAGGTGGCAACAGCAGGACACGTTGCCTCGGGAACAAGCCAGACCCACAAACGCCAGGTTTCACCACAGCTTCTGTTGAACACCCCCTATGGTGAGATTTAAAAAACTACCTCAGTTTTATCCAGGCTCCTTATTCCCGGACGGGGTTGCCCATCATAGGCTAGGCTCACTGTTAACTTCTTTCCAGCTTCTGCCTCCCTCTCTGGGAGGAAGGCCACTTCTTTCTCCACACTCCTCCTCCTGCACGAAGAGAACACATCTTACACCGCCACAAGCCCACCGGGGGGAAAAAACAGATCATTTGGGTTTGTCTAGGTGCTTCAAATGACTCATTTGGCAACCCACAGACACCTGGTGAGACGGCACTGAGCTTTACCAGCCCCTTCCCCAACCCCGGCAAGACACGAGTAGAAGCTCAGCTTCCTGTTTCCACCCCAGAAAAACACTCCTGGAGAAAATTACCTTCCAAGCAGCACTGCCTGAACACTGTAACAAGGAATCAGGGTTCTCCCACTCAACCCCACATCCCCCAGCTCTCTGCAGAGCCCCTGCAAACCCAACGGTGCTTCCCACCACTGCCCAGTCCGGAGGCATTCCCGCACGGATAAATAGGAGATCACACAAATAAAAGAATTGCTTTAGCTTGAAGAAACAGCCTTTATAATGTTAGAAATATTGGAGGGAAATGAAATCATTAGTTAGGGAAGGCTTACTGGATTTAATTGCTGCTTTTCCATTGCATGTAATTGGTGTTTTAAGTTATAGTAGTAGTGTTTCCCATGGAGAGGCAGGTGTGTGCAACAGAAAGAGGGTGTTATTAATAGGATAACCACAATTAAGTGTAATTGGGAACATCATATCAATCACTCCGTGGAGCGGCACAAGCTCAGAGTTTTCCACCTGCTTTTCTGATTGTTTCAGTGATGCATCAAATTGCAGATGTTTCTTTGGCTTTGGGCACAGGCAGCAAAAAGCCACTTTACTTTTTAGGCCATCGACCCATTCATGGAGAGTTAACCTGAGGGCCAAAAATCCGCCCCAGTTGCTCCAGTGCTTCTCCAAACATTCATATCCATCCCTACCTGGCTTGCGGTAGAGCCAAGATGCTTCCGTGCCACGGAGCTCGGGCAGTCTGCTGATTTATTTTATTTTTTACTGCAGAGATTTATCAATATACCCAAGAGCAGGATGGATCTGCCAGGAAAAAAGATCAGTATGCAAAACTGTGGCTGCCCTTGTAGTCTGGGAGAGGTGGAGAATAGCGCCTTTTCCATAGGAAGAGTGAGATTTTGAGTGTTCATTAAGCTACAGGGCAGGACGAGGGATGGGGGCTCTTGGTGGCCTGGGAAGATGCTGTGGTGGGTGCGAAGGCAATAGCTTGCAGCGGTCGCCCTGGTACCCTTCAATCCTGATCTGCAAAGTCACATCAATACTGCAACAGGGAGCAACATCCTTGTGCAAAGCCGTCCCCACGGGCCATCCATCGCTGCGTTACCTCCGTCCCCCTTTCCTCAGCATCACCACTGTCCCTGCCGCAGCCCGAAATGGGCCAGGGCCGGGTAGCTCATGGTCCTTCCACGCTGCGGTTCCCATCAGGGGGATTTAAGCTCACATTTATATGCACGGTGTAACCCAGAGCCATCGCAGCCGGCGGTGCGTGCCTGCGTCACCGGCAGCATCGTTGCCTTTCTGCTCCGAGGAGGAGGAGGTGGATCATCCCCGATGTTTGCCGGAGCCTCGATGTTTGCTGAGTTTGCATCGTGGCACGGCAGCGCTGGAGGCTGTTTTCATCTTGCTGGCGGCTGATGCTTCTCCCAAGGAAAAGTTCAGCCCTGCTGGTGCCACACACAGGGTGCACATCCAGCCCCCTCCCCATCCCACAGCACCCAGCACAAAGGGGAGCACCCACGGGCAGCCCCGGCACACCCAGCGCTGCCTGTCCCGGGTGCTCGGACCCACGGGACCGGGGGGGTCGGCTGTGGAAATGAGGGCTCTTCTCCGGATCACATTTTCTATTTGCCCTCGGCGCATTAAGCTGTGACGTCTCCTGTTCTCCTGCTTGTGGGAAGCAGCTGAAAGCTCACTTTTCCAGAAAAGAAAGGTACAAGTCTGAGGAATTCATACAGCTTCATAAGCTGGTCTTGAAGAAAACCTTCAGGTGCATATTAAAAAAAATAAAAAATATCATAATGAGCACAAAATCCAGGGTCAGCAACCCTGACGTGCATCTCCCAGGGACGAGGGTAGCACCTTGTTCCCCCAAAACCCACCTTTTATGATGTATCAGCCCTTAAATCCTAACAAACAGCCCACCGCACAGGGCTGCTTCTTCCCTCTGCTAAATCGGCCCGTGCCAACAGCCCCCGCAGCCAGCCACAGGTGCATTGCACGAAGCGGTTTCCCCTCTTTCCCCTCCCTCCCAACAATATTCTTTCCATTTTCTTTGGCTAAAGCTGATCATGGGCCAAAAATCCCTGCGCACTGAATCTGTGAGTGGTCAGAAGCGCCTCGTGCACGTACCTGCCGTCCAGCCGGTGCTCCACACCTCCTTGGCTGCTTCCACAGAGGTGACCATGCCGCAAGAAAACCAGCGACCCGTGAACTGTTAAATGACCCACAGAGAACATGGGGCCGCTTCTACTTTCCATAAAGATACCAGAATTTTTATATATTTTTTTTTCTATGGCCTAGGATGAAATGCAGACCAGGGCTACCCCTCACCAGCTGACCACCGGTGGTTGCTACGACAGTATGGTTCTGTCCTCTCTGCAGGACGGTAGATAGCTCTGGCCCTTTCTGACCCACTGACTTTTGAAACTGGATTTTGGTGTTTGATTGCCAGTGGTGTCATCACAGAGCCCTGCGCAGCGATGGTCCCAGGAGGCTGGTTGCATGCCCACAAGAGAGAAGCCACCTAGAGCTATATGGACACAGCAGCTGTTTCACCACCCATCCTTCCAGAGACATCCTCAGCTTCAGCATCTCCCTACCTTGCCGGGGGGGGGGGGGAGGAGGCCAAGCCACACTATCTCCCCACCCCGCAGGACCATCACCCCAGCAGCTCTAGGCTCCTCCTTATGAAGAGCCTCCAAAAAACCTTCTTACCCAGCAGAGGAACATCACTCCTGCTCATCTCCACATCAGAGCTGCCACCCTTCATCCCCCTTCCCCCAGCCGGGCCCAGCAGCAAGAGCTCTGCCAGCCCAGGGCCAGGAGAAGACCTTCACCACCCCTTTAACTAAGGGGAATGGCACCCATTCGCACCCCTGAGCGCGGTTTGCAGGATCAGGCCCTACGAGCACACGCTCCCTCGAGGAGCACCCTGTGCACCCTCACGGTGCTACTTCTTTTTTCGCACGCGCCGCAGCCGCTGAGCTCCGGGCAACCCTTGGCTCCTGCTCCTGGGCTTCGCTGGGAGGCAGAAGGAGCAGAACCGTAACTGGGTTCATTTGAGTAGAAACCTAAAGACTGCAGAAAACACTGAGGATGCTAAAATCAGCAGAAAGACCTTAAATCCTGCTTCCACCGGGGAAATTCCCAGGTACTTGCTTCCAGTGCTCTGCAGAGAGCTCAATGACTGAAGTTGCCGTCAGACTCACGGTGAAGATGGACAATTCTTGTCTCAAACAAGAGGTGAAGGAGCCCAGGTGAGAAATAAATGACAGGAGCAAACAGACTTTCCTTTGACTATTACCTTAGGCCCATCAACAGATTAACAAACTTAAGGGACCACAAGGACCGATGAGGGTGAAGGCAGGACAAGCAAATGCTGAGCTGGATTACTGGTGGATTTTTCTGGGTCTAGGAAAAATTGTCAGCTTAAGGTGGCTCAGCTGGGGCCACAGGCGATGTGGTGGCCTCCCCGACCACCGTCCCTTCTCTCCCTCCCCACCTCTGCCCCAGCAGATGCCTCCCTCCAAATACCATCAAGGACATAACTGCCCCGGGGCCGCCTAAACACCGCTCCTTCCATATCTCTCGAGTGAGACAAAAAAAAAAACAAAACCAAAAACAAAAAACCAAAACAAAAGCGATAAGGAATTAACAGCTTCTTGGAAACCCAAACAAAGTTTCTGTAGCGATGCAGGCGTCAGAAATTGTCCTCCTATAATTAAGACCCAAGTGCTTCCTGCTGGGATGCCTGTAGGGAGCTCAGGATGCCTGTAGGGAGCTCAGCCCTATGGTAATGCAAAAGCAGCTCGGGAGCCGCTGGAGCTGCCTTGTGAAGGAGACCTCAAGCATCTGAAGGGGTCCAGGTTTACAGCTGGGGCTTATGGACTGGGTTGGGTGGGGAGTGGGTTGCAGAAACCCCTGTTTGAAACGAAACAGGTGATATCATCAGTCTCTTCTATTAGATGCCGGTGGAGGGATGCCCAGCCACCGCAGTGTTACCCCGTCCCATACCCTAAAGTCCTTTCTGCTCTCCACAGCCACCCTGCTCTTGGTCTCATACCTCCTCATACACGGTGTGTGCGCTGAAATCAATGAAAACACGAGAGCACAGAATCACAGATCCTCATTTTTTAATTCAGACACCTTGGCCAGGTGTTACAAGCTCCTTTCCCCCGCCCAGAAGGATTAAGTCTTTTCATACTCCTAATTTCTTCCTTTTATCTTTATAAAGACCCATCAGCATCTGGGTCGTTGCCTCCTTTCATTTTCTATCACATTGAGTTCAAACAGTTTGAGCTGAGAGAGGACGCCTGGCCCCATCACCCTTCCACCAAGGCTGGGCGTCGATCGGACCGCTCGCCGGCCGCGGATGGGGTGATCTTTGCCTGGACGGCACCTTGCGCCGTGTCCTCACCCAGGACGGGGAGTCCCAGGCGCTGCTCGACTACCAACCCCCCCCCCCCGAGCCCCCGACACGGCACACGGGGCTGCCCCCCTGTGCCGAATCTTTTCCTTAATCCCCTGTGCTGCAGCTGGAAATACCCACCTGTTTGGCTGGGGGGAGAAAGACCCCCCACCCCCACCCCCGCCGCCAACTTGGGAGTCAAATCCAAACACAGAACCTCCTAAAAACAGGCAATTTCCCCATTTTGTCTGATTTTTCCGGTGCTCCCTCTGGCTTCCAAGTTGGACCCGGTGTGGGGTCCAGCAAACACCTGAGAGGAGACAGGGGGAGGATTAAACTCACGGGATCCTGGCTTGCGGTCTCAAAGGAGACAGGCACAGGGGGGCTTAGTCCAACACCCAATTTTATAGCCTACAATTAATTCATTTAAGTGGCCCGTAGGCCAGGCGGGATGGCCCTGATGGGCTCAGGGGCATGGATGGGAACAGCTTCCACTTCACCACCACCAGCACGATGCTGGGTAAAGGACGGGGGGGCTGGAAGGTACAGCCTGGTGCCCACCAGCGGCATTTATTCCACCATTTAAATAATGCAGCTTTGGCCACACCAGGGTGCGGTGCAGCAGCAGGAGGTGACCCCTCTGCCCCCCCCCCCCAACCTGGGCAGGGGAGGGAATGTCCTCAGCCTGGAGTTAGCACCCCATGGCCGGAGGGTTTGGGTTTCTTTCAGGTTCCAGCTGCACACCCGAGATAAGGCCGTCCGCCTAGAGCAGGAGAGCAGAGACTTGGGGGGGTGGGTGGGTTCCCATTTAAAGTTTCAACGGCAGCAGGATGGGGCAGAGAAATGTTCCGCTCTTGAGCACGTCACCAAACCACACTCATTAACTCCTGATTCGCGCTATAATGAGGGTTCACTTGTGCTCCTTGTCCCCCCTTTCACCAACCCAGGACACGTGCTGGGTTTATTCAGGGGTGACTCCTGTTCTTGCCCTGGGCCTTGCTTATTCCTCCTCTGCAAGTATAATGTTTTAGGGAGGGGAAAGAGAGCCCAGGAGTGTGTTCCCGGACCAACAGAGGAGCCCTCCCGGCATCTCCCACACCCTGAGAGCCCGGGGGTGGCAAACCGCAGTGGGAAACGAATTAAGGATGGGAAACCTGGAGGAAAGGATGAAATCCCCAAGGCGAGAGCTGAGCACGGGGCACACCACTGGGGTGGCTCCACTTCTGTGGGAGCTCAGATGGTTTTCGCGAAGTCTCCCCGCTGCAATCCCTGGCTGGTTCTCCGTAACTCAGCAGAAGGTTTGCATAGATGTATTTCTTGCCGTCTCCACTCCGCTGGCCGGTGCTTTGTGGGGAAGGTCTCTTTCTCTTGCAGCACCACCGATGTGCTGCTCCGTTTGCAGAGGTTTGTATATACGGTGCTTGCTCGAGCATCTGCCATACGGGTCTCCTTGCACCCCCTTTTCTGCCCCGCCCCCAGCGTGGCGTAGACTTCACCTGCGTGCGTATGGCTCTGCCCTGCAGCAGGCGCGGCTCCACCCGGGATCACGCTGAGGAGGATCCCGTCTTAACAAGAAACCAGCTGGCAGAGGAGCAAACAACAAACAGCAACGAGAGTTCGCAGGTTCGCCCGCCGCCGCTCGGCGCCCCAAGGCTGCCCCATGGAGATGACGACGCTCCTCTCGCCCTCGCACGAAGGCAGACAGGCATTTCTGACAGCGGCCCGCCATGTCCACCGTGGCAGGGTTTGGGATGTGCCGGTGAAACTGCTCTTTGCTGAGCTCAAGCCTTGCGCTGGGGGTCAGAGCCCAGACTCCTGCCCCGCGCCCCCAGGAAAGCATCCCCACCAGCAGCCTCCCCGGCTAGCAGTGGCCACGGGGCCAGCTGGAGAATGGCAGGACTGCTCAACAATACCACAGGCGAGGTGGGAAAGGGAGGCTGGGGGTTTATTTTGTGCAGTGGACCCGAGGAGCACGCGTGCCCGAAGCGGGCAGAGCCCTCGGTGGCTGCAAGAAGGGACTTGCCGGCAGAGCCGTGGCATGGGAAGCGCGGCTGGGCTGAGTCACCCCGCGTCGCCCCGGCCCCGCAGAGCCCGTCCCCTGCACCCGAGCTGCTCTTCCAGGCTCCAGCTACCGCAGGGCTCTCACACAGGACTGGCAAGGAACAACGCTGCCCCAAAATCCACAAGAAAAGGTGCCCTTTCTCCTCTTCATCCCCAAGGAACAGCCCCTAAACCCCTCTTCCTCTTTCTAAGCAGCTCAAACATGCCTTAACAGTCCTTTCCTCTCTGCTTGCCGCCCCCAGAATCCCTATTCTTCAACGTTTTTCCCCAGACGGGGCTCTCCCAGAACTACCATCCAGCCCCTGAGCCCGGCCGCAGCCTGGGCTGGGCAGGAGGGACAGGGAGCGACAGGCAGGGCCCTGAGCACCAAGTGGGAAAACAAGGAAACATTTCCACGTATTAACTTCATTTCCTTCATTTCCTCCGGCCCGGCAGCCTCGCCAATGGGTTATTAATAGCACGGTGCAGACGAGCACCGGGGCTGGCCCAGGCTCCAGCCTCCCAGCACCCCTCCGTGCCCGGGAGGGGATGGTGCCGCCGGGATCCACTTGCAAATCACGTGGAAAACCCACATCCCTCGCAGCCGCACTGCAAACACCCCGCAAGAAAATGGCATTGAGGAAAGAGCTGGGAAACACCCAAGTTTTTGCTGCTTCCCCAACTTGGGATGCTGGAAAACCATGTTTTTAACCATCAAACCTCCTGCAGTCTCATTATATTGTATTCATCGAGGGAGAAACTATGGTCTCCTGCGTTTGCAAAGCAAATGCCGCTGGGATCCGGTGCAGCTGAAGGAAGGCCAGGCTGCTGCCCAAGCCGGGATCGTGCCCCGGCAGCACCCACAAAAGCAAAACCCCCCGATATCTCCATCACTCACAAGACCTGAATTCACGGTGGCAGGAGGGGCAGTAAAATGATGCTACAGCCCCGGGGCGACAGCGCTGCCCCAGTCAGCCAGAGACCACCATAGCCCAAAACCAGCCGGCTGTTGACTCTGAAAAGCTGCAAGTCCTACGCAATGATGTCAGTCTCACTTCAAACGAGCATTAATTCTGGGGCCAAAAGTTGGCGATTTGTCAGGCTGCGTTAATTTACCTGTCTCACCGCAGCAGCTCCATTTCCTACCAGCTCCTGCTCAGCTGCCAAATCCATTGCCCCTGATAAAATCACTATTATTTACTGTTTAAAAAAAAATTTAAACAATCCCTTCATTCACCTGAACGCGCCAGCAATTGGGTTGTGCTCCTTTCTGGGGGAGGCTGGGTGATGCCCGGAACGGCTGCCGTGGACAAACATCCCTGGGCATCCCTATGCATCCTTGGGCATCCCTATGCGTCCTCGGGCATCCACATGGTGCCGACAACGTCAGCTCAGCCCTGTGTGAGAAACAGCTCTGCCAGCGGCTGCGGCAAAACCAGAAGCGGCTTTGGTGGTTCCAACGGGAAAAAATTCCCTGCCAATCGATTCCTCCGTGAGGGAAACAGCAACAGCTTTGCACAAGCCCCTCTGGGGTGGGCTGCCGAGGGTGTGACGCTGTGGCCATGGCTCAGGTGCTGAGGTCACTTTAACCAAAGTTTAAGGCCAGTCCCAAAAAATGCCTGTTCATGGACAGTTTTGCCTCCATTCCTCGGTGCCTTGGTCACCGCAGCTCTCCAAGGAGCTGAGCATCTCTCCTAAATCCAGATGCCAGCATCTCTCCTAGATGCTAGAAAATTGCAGTACTGGTTTTGTTCTGTTTAATGGAAAACCAGAGGTGAACCTCCCCCTGGGCGAGCCTGAGCTAACAAATCTACCAGATCCTCTCATTCGGGGGGGTCTCATTGCATCCCCCTCTCCTCCTTGGCACGGGTCTCTCACTGCCCTCAAAACCCCTGGAACCAGGAGCTGAGGATGCTGTGCGGCAACCAAAGATATTCCCAGGGGTATCAATGTTATAAGAAAATTCAATAAGAGGAAAAAAGCCCCTAAATAAGGGCTGGCAGTTGATGTGTCGCAATAAAACACCAAGTGCACAGTGCCCGAACCCGCCCTGCTCACTGATGCTTCGTTACTCACCGCTCGTTACCAAAGGGAGATCACCTGCAGACCAGCAGCTTGCTCCAGCGTCAAGAAGCACCTGAGCACACATTTCTTTGGGTCGATATTGGGGGATTTTCTAAAACAGAGCACGGCAAAATGACACAACCACGTCCCCGAAGGGGACTCGGAGCTGCGACGGGTGGGAGCCTGGAGAAGCCGTGCTGTGCCGTCCCCCCCCGAGGCACCCCAGCGAGCAGCCACCGAGCAAAAATAACATGACGTGAGGCCAGGAGAGACATTTCAGGTGCAGAATAGGAGCAGCAAGACCCGGCTTCGCTTCAGGCCCTCGAACCTCAGCACTTCCCCGCAGCTGGTAGTGTCATGCTAATGAACAATCCATCGGCATAGACCAGGGAGATTTCTTTTTTAGACTGGTTCGTGGGGATTTTTTGGAAGAAACAATAGCAGAAAACGGCACTCCTCCCTCCCTGGGGCTGGCTCAGTTCCAGATTGCACTTTTTTCCTCCCCTAGTTTCACGCCAAGAGGCACTTCATTATTGCAAGCAAATGATTTATCCAAAAAGGACTAGGAGCCTGTAGAAGGTAACAGCACATCCTTGGCGGGATGTTAACGCGCACACGGAATTTCACTTCCCCACGTTGCAAAAAAAAAAAAAAAAAAAAAAAAAAAGCACAGGGGAAAAATGTAGCAGAGCGCGGCGGGGAAGCGGGAGATGAGATCAAACGGATAAGATCAAACAGAGCAAACCTCCCGATCAAAGCCAACACGACTTCGCGCGTCACCGTTCAACGGCAACGACCCGGGGCGGAGGAGGAAGGTCCTCAGACATGCTGGAAACGCGTGCGGGCACCAACATGTGAGTTCCTGCCTTTTCTCGCCGAGCCTTGTGCGAGAAAGCGCCATTTCTTCCCAGCGCCGAGCCCTCTGCACAGACACGCAGGCAGGATTCGCCCCGGGAGGAAGGCAGGGCACGGCGCCCGGGGCGCTGGAAAGGCATCTACCAGGGCTGGAAGACGGAGGTGTTGTTACAAAGCCCCATTGTGCTGGGTGGGGTATTCCCGAGGAAAAAAAAAAAAAAAAAAAGAGAATAAAATAATCAGGGTGGAGCCAGGCACAGGGAAATTGAATGAAGGAGAAATTACCCAGGGAACGGAGAGGAGCAGGCAAAGGGAAGCAGCAAATCCCCCCCTCTTGCATCACTGGAAGGGGATTAACCAAGGCACAAGCTGAAGATGGAGCACAAACCGCAGCGGCCGGAGCTGGAGCCTGCGTTACCCGGGGAGCAGCGCCCAGCCCGGACGGCCAAGGGGGAGCCAGGCTCACCACCACCTCCCCAGCAGCAGGAGAAACCTTCTCTGCGGGTCCGGTTGGAGCAGCACGACCTCACTCCCCCACCTGCGCCCACCCTTTGGAGATGCCAAGTGATGCCCTGGAAACCTTCCCGTGCATTTCCGAAGCGTGGGGAAGAGAAGGGAGTCTTCCTCAGCCAGCTCTTGGCACGAGAACAAACGTAGCCAGCCTCGTGTGGCTTTATAAAGGATTGGTTTATTTATATGTTGGCGGGTCTCTGGCATCCTGCCCTTTTGACATCCCTTCTCCAAACACGGCAGCTCTCGCCGGGCCCCAGAGCAGCCTTTAGGGGTATGTAGGGACATCTGAGGTCAGCAGGGATGACACCGACTGCGCTGGCCAAGGGCAGGGGCTGGCCCCGTGGTACCTCAGCAAGGTGAGCAGGACAAGGATGGTGGCCAAAGCCAACCAAGGCATGTTCATGGTGATGAGGCAGCTCCACGGTCAGGCTGGGAAGTCCACCCATGTCTCAGGGTCTGGATCAATGGGGTCCATATCCGGGAGCAGGATGGGATAGGATGGAACAGGACTGAGCTGGAGCACTGCAAGACAGCCTAGGGAAGGGGCTGGGGAGCCAGGGCTGAGCTTAAATGTGCTCCTGAGCCCACGGGTGTGGGTTCCAGGTGAGGCTGCTCAGGGCCATTAACAGCTATTAGTGCCCTCAGGGCCCTGACAGCCTGACTCCAGAGCTATCCTACGGGAAAGCAGGAAGAGAGAGGTGCCATGGCCAAAAAGGATGAGTTGATGCAGTGGGAGCTGGGGCTCAGGGAGAGCCCAGCCGTGGTTGGGGCCCTCGTGGCTCTCAGCAGCCCCTGTGGGGACGATACAAGGGCAGCACAAGCCATCACCACCTTTGCTCTGCCCTGTTGGGCCAAATCTGTGCACCGCATCCGTGGAGCAGCAAGTAAAGCCCAGGCATGGCAAGAAACAAAAGATGGGACCCAAAAAGTCCAAATGTGTCCCATCCAACATGAGCACAAATCACGGAGAAATCCTCCCTGCCGGTCCCCAGGCTGGGAGGAGCTGAGCTGCTGGGACCAGAGTCTTTCACTTTCCAACTATGTAGCTTTCAGCAGGCTCCATTCACTGCAACAAACAGAAGAACACACACAATAAATAAACAAAAAACCCCACAAAATTCATAAACAGCATCTGTGAGGTCCGAGCTGTGTCAGGCAGACGCGGGGTCTGTGGCTTTCCTTTAGCTCAAGCCATTTCACCGTGCTGAGCGTGCAGTGAAATGCCTCTGTGTCTCCCACAGGATTTCTTTCCTCAAGTCCTGTTTTTCAGACTCAGCCTTAATAACTTTTTAATCATATTTGATTCTTCTTTGCCTTTGGCATTCCTTAATCTTGGAGATGCTTCCCATAAAACAATTGTGCCTGTCATCCCTCCTGGGGCTCCCACACGGAGGCTGCAGATTTTATTCAAATGAACGTGTCCTTCATGTTAGCGGCTTCTCCAGCCTTGGAAACCAAGGGGAGAAGTTCATTGCTGCCTTCAGCTCTCGTACCATCAGTCAAAAGCCAGAGCAGCCAGTTGAGGAGTCTTGACTGGTGTGAAACACAGCTTGGCTTCTCCTCCCCAATGGACTGAGATGTCCCACGGTGGCTGTAGGCAATGCAGTTTCTGGAGGAACTCAGATCCACATTTATTGGGGTGGGGGTTTTGGCAAACTTCTGCTTAAAACCATCTCTCATTAACCGACGGCAATGCAGGGGCATCTAATCATTATTCTTCAGTTATTCTGCCATCTAGAAGAGCTGCCTTTGACTAATAATAAAACCATAATTACTATTTCTCGTATGCCATCAAGTAGCTGTGCCACACCAGTGTCACGGTTCCTTGGCTTTTGCTGTCCCACTGTCCCATCCCTGTAGCGAGCCAAGCAACGCGGTGCTGTTGTCCTACCAAGAAAGCCCACGGGCATACGGTGACATTCAGCTATCGCAATCACATTCGGGACCATTTACCTACCTGGGACCTGAGGACAGGAGCAGCCCCAAGCCTGGTGGGCAGCGAAGGCTGGGGGCAGCCAGGGCTGGACCCCGCAGAGCCCAGCCCCCCCCTTTGCAATCGCTGGCGGTGGCTGTGTGGGAAAAGTGGTGCTATCTAGACATGGATCTCGGTGGTTTCACAGAAGGTCCAACTCAGACGTAGGGAGGCAACCAGTGCTTCATTTCTTACCCCTATCTGGAGAGGAAATCCTCAAAATGCTCAAAAGAGTCTTAAAGTCAATGGGAGCTGGCAGCTAAGGTCATCCTTTGCCCTCTGAAATTCTTCCCCTGTGGTTCTGGGATGCAGATGGCAAAAAATGAACTCGTGTTCACTTCATCGTCACGTGTGCTCGTGGCAAGGTCTGATTACTGATGTTTGAGGTGCAGGAGCTCCTCGTGACGTGCGCTAAGGCTGCCTACACGCTCCCGCTGGGCGCTCTTTGGCACCTGTGGGTAACCTTGTACTTAAGTGCCCTTTGCTGAAGTGTTTCCACCAGCTGGAGATCTCAGCTGGAAGGGATCCCACAGCCATGCCTGCCAACCTGTCCCACCGCGACGCTGCTCAACGCAGCACTGACTGCACTATCCTGTCCCTGACATATAGCCACCCTTCAGCCCTGTTTCATCCTTCAACCTTCATCCATGGCTTCCCAGCCACGGCTCCACTGCCCAGCCAGACCTGGGTCAAACTGCGCTGCCTTGGCTTCATCAGGACCTTCTTGGTGGCTTCTTCTGGCTCCCTCTCCTTTGAGCGGGGCTGGAGAGCAGAGCCACGCTTGGGGCTCTTCTCCCCTTACTCATAAGGGGACAACAAAGGGGCAGTTTGGTCTCCTCCGTCTCCCCGAGATCCCACCCAGGAGGGGACAGGGTGCCACCACAGAGGATGGAGACATCCCCGCCCCCAGGCGCTCCCCCCTGCATCCAGGCTGAGCCCGTCCTGCTGCCGACACTCTGTGTCCCAGCCCTCCCTGCTTCGGAACACAGACTTTTTTCTTTTTGGCAACACGGAAACAGGAGGAAATACATGAAAAGCTGGTGCCTGGGAGACGGCAACCTCTGTCCTCCTTCTGCCTTCCAGCCCTCCTCCTTTCCAGGCACAGCCAGGGGAAACAAACGCTCCCAGGTGAAAGTTGTTTTATTTCCACACACCCCCTCCCAGTTACAAGCTGCTGGAACTGGCAGGAGGGAAGCTGGGTTCAGGGATTCCCCAACTGGTCCTCCAGGGCTGCGGCAGGGCTTGGGATGGTCAGTCCCTCGGCTGAAAACACCTCATAGGAAGAAGGATGTGGGGAGGGAGGAAATCTGGCTGCTGGACACTGGCAGCTCCCAGCGAGTGAAAGAAGGAGATAATTGGATTTATAATAGAACATGATCCTTCAGGCTTCTCTTTATGGTCTGCAGGAAGCCCTTATTCATGCCTAACCTCCGAAAGTGCACCGGGGAGGCGGTTCGCAGAGCGGTGCCCTGCGGGTACCCGGACCGAAGGGTCGGAGCAGAGCGGGACGGCATCCCGCACCCTTGGACCCCACACTCACCGGTGGATGATGCCACCAGCTCCAAGTGCAGCGCGTAAGAGGGTCTGCTTGAACCTTTGTAAAACTCAGAAGAAGGAGAAAAAAAAAAAAAAGATAACCCAGCTGTTATACGGAACAGACAGCTAAAATAGTAATAGTGCGTACATCTTGCTGACGCGCAGCTGGCTTTTAAAAATAGGACACGTTTTCAGGGTCCCCAACCAAAGGGGGTGACTGAAAATCACCACCTGCCCCGTCCCTGGGGGAGAGCCCGCTGGTCTCAATGGGGGCACTGGGCTGAGCAGGTCCCTGATGCCCTCTGGTGCCCGAGCACACCGCAACGGTGGCTTTGACTGCCCGGGTCCTGCTCAGCTGCGAAGCCACAAAGATGTGGGACCCGCACACGATGCGTGGGACCTGTGGGTGGTGCGACCGCGCAAACCCTCTGCTGCTCCCAGTGCCCGTACCCACCTCGCACACAGATGTCCTGCACATTCGGGTGGCACCGAAGCCACCAAAACCCTCCGTGGTCCCCAGTCCCCTCCTCGGCCCTCCTTCAAACAAGATACACACAACCAAGAAGCTCCCAGGGCCTTTCTTTTGGGGTTTTTTTCTCCTCTTTTTTTTGTGGCTTTGATGAGGGACAGTGAAAACGCTGATGTGCGTGGCTCTGAGGCAACAACGGCTTTTCATCCTCAGCGTGCGGCACTGGTGCATCCATCCCATGCCACCACTGCGTCCCACCAGAGCAGCGCTCATGATCTCAACCAGATGTGTCAGTGTCCAAAACCCCCCTCTGCTCTCCTTGTCTGCTTGCTCGGTGGAAAAATAGGGGGGGAAAAATAGGGAAAAGTGGAGAAACCTGTAAAGAAGCCCAGGTGGGTGGAGTAGATGCACGCAGAGGTGGGCACCCAGCCGACAGCGCTGCAAAGCCATCAGGTTTGTGTCCTTCCAGCGTGAAGGACCCTGGCTGTAGTATTTTGTAGGGCACCACGTACCTTGCTGTGGGGTTATGACTCGGAGCTGATGATGCTAAAGGCTCGGGCAACCGGGGGGAGGACAGACCTGCAGAATCATGAAGCTCCAGCTCGTCTCCGCGTTTCCCACTATGTCCCCAGGAAGCGCTCCAAGCCCCCGGGCTGCCTTTGGGGCTTTTGGGAGGACTTTGGGGGACACCTGGCTCAGCATCGCTCCAGCCCAGCAACTGCAATAACTGAGCTGTCCCTTAGAGGTCAGCCCAGTATCAAAACTGGTCCAAAAATCCGCCAGACACGAGTCCTGCAAAGAACAGGTCATTTGGCTAAAAAAAAGCCATTCAGGGAGGGCAGGGGATGGTCCTCAACACTTGCTGTTGCCAAAAGGTATTGCCAAAAGCTCTCCGGCCCGCTCTCCGGCTCCTTCCCACGCTCTGGCTGCTCTGAACCCCGTGTCTACCCCCGGTCAGGGGGATTTCCCTGCTAGGAAAAAGCCTGGCTGGCTCCAGAGGATGGCTTTTGGGGAGCAGGAGGACCAGAGGCTGGTCTTGCTGCTGCTGCAATATTTCCCATGGGCAAAGTGGCCAGGACACCCGCTCAGCAGCCTTTTCTTCTGGCTTAACTCCCCCTTCCCTTCTTCTCCTTTCTAACAGGCAAATACAACTCAACAAAAATACCCACCATCCCTCCCCAAAAAGCCTTCACTGGCAGTTCATGTGTGAGAAAGAAAATAACTCTTTTTTTTTTTCTTTCCTTCCCCAAATCCCTCCAGCATAAAACAGATCTCAGCATTGTACTAAAAACAGATTAAAAATAAACCTTCAGCACGGAGCCCCTGCTGGCGGGTCCACCCAGCCCCGTAACATCAGGCAGGACGGGATGGGAAATGGTAAGCGTCGCTAGAGCTGGACGGACGAGGCCATGGGCACAGGGAAGAAATTCAATCAGCTGTCCCAGGAATGGCAGCAAACCACTTGCCAGACCTTAAGTGGAGCAGAAGATGGAGCCCGGTGCTGCCACCAAGCTGCAGGTGACACAAAGGCCACCCCACTGCTCCCCTTTGGGCCAGAGGGATGCGGAGCATCGCTGCATCGCCTGCGGGCTCCTGCAAGGAGCTGCTTCAGGCTTCCTGGGAGCATCCGCAGCCCCTCGCCGGGGAAGGAGCTGGCAGCCCTGCGCTGTGGCCCTTCTGCCCACAGCAACCAGCACCGCGTCCCTCCGGCCACCCGCAGCTTGTCCCCCCTTGTTCTTACTCACAGGAGCTCAAGTAAAGCCGGAAAACGCAAAATGAGGGTAACCTAAAAGAGGCATCAATAGAAAGTAAATAAAAACCAACGCACTTTTTTCTACATTAAAAAAAAAAAACCAACAAGAAACACAAAATGCACAGAGCACCGGTGGGTTCGAGGGTCTGGTGGCTCATTTTCGGATCCCTCGCTTGGCAGCGCCTGTCTCCTGTGCAGACTGGTGGCAAAACAGGGAAGGGAAAGGGATTTAAATAGAAAGCAATTGCGTTGCTGCTGCTGCCCACTGCTCAGCCCAGACGGGAGTTAAGGACGGGGATTATCCCGGCGGGATGCCGGAGGAGCCGGCGGGGGAAGCAGATGCTCAACCCAGCCAGCAGAGACTCGTGCAGGAGAGGAACCATGGTGTTGTTAAAGCTTGGCCTCATGATCTCGGGAGGGAGATAAGAGCTGGTCAGACTCAGAATCAGAAGGGCTACATGGCCACAAATACCTGACAACTCCACGGATTAATGAGCTGGCAGCTAATTACTCCAATAACTGGTCCCCCCAGTACCCACATCATTGCTGAGCTGCGTCCCCAACCTCCTGCAGCCCCACAGCTGCCCTACCTGTCCCACCCCGTCCTCCCCCAAGGTGAAGTTCACAATCTCTTTGTTAGGTTTTTTTTAATTAGTATCCTCAGCTGAGACTACATCAGAGCCATGTTCAGCCCCAGAAAGACGCGTTTTGCTCCAGCATCTGTAAAACAAGAGTCATGAGGAAGGCTGCAAGTGTTACAGATGCCGATGTTCCTTCATGGAGCGATGTTGTTGTGTCAGGGCTTTTAAAATTACTTTGGAGAAAAAAGGGGAAAAAAAAGAAACACTTCAAAGTGTGAAATACATTTGTGTGATGACAACTGACTGCCAGTGTGTTTTTTTCAGTAGGGCCTTGTTCGCAGTGAACGAGTCGATTTGTATTTACCAGTAGGCAATTAAAGCTGAAGGTCTGAAGCATCCCTGGTGGGATGGCCCATCCCAAGCGCCGATCATGCTGTCCTCACCAACAACGCTCCTCTACCACGGTCAAAACCTTCTCCTGTCCTGTGTCCAGCAGGAAAGCAGTGGGTGAAGGAGAAAGCAACACAGGGACAAGGTGAAATACATCCCCCGCAGCATCCCTCTGCCGATCTGTGCCCCGGTGGCTTCTAGCATCCACTCTGGTAGCTGGTCACCTGTATCCATCACTCTGCCAGCGAGCTGTTACTCGCTGCGGGTGAAGCCAAGGGGAATACGCCTCAGGCACCACTGACAATGTGGCATTAAACACCTGCAGTCGTCGGTGTTGCCAGCAGCCCCCCAGATAACCCCAGTCCCCAGCAGGGACCCCCACCCGGCACGCCAGGCTTTGCCATTGCCCCGGGAGAAAATGCCATTGCAGCTTTAGGAGTCTTAGACCTCAAAAATGGGATTTGGAAAGGCAACCCGAGTGCTTGGGGAATACTTTTTATGCCCAGAAGCGTGTAGGATGCAGGAAGGATGCTTGGAATAACAGCCCGGCGGGCTGCGCAGAGGTTAGACAGGATCACGGTTCCAGAGGGAGAATGTGAAGACCAAGAAGAGATTTGAGCTCATGGCCAGGAACCACCACGTCCCACCAGGCACATAACCCTCGCCCCTGCCTGTCCTTTCAACTGCTTTTTTTTTTCCTTTCTGGATGAGGTTTCCATCCTCCGCAGGGAGAGCCCTTGGCAGCACTGACCCAGCCCCATGTTTCATTTTTCCCAGCTGATTGACGACCTTCCAGACCTCTGCAGGAAAATAATTGGAGCTCATCAATCAGCAGCAGCCAGTGCCTGCCCTCTGCCCCCCCCCCCCCCCCCCAAGTCTGCCTATTTTTTTTTTCCTCCCTAAATCGAATTAGGGATCATCAGGAGCTTCTCCCCCCAGAGACACGCTGGGCTGGTGGCCTCTCCCCCGTGAAGGTCCCGCTCTGCCTGTTGTCAGAGGTGGCTTCAGCTGCTGCCTTTGTCCCTTGCCGTCCCCCCAATGGGGAGGTCACACCAGCGCGCAGTCCTGCCGGATGGCTGCTGGGGACAGCAGGGACGGAGCTGCCCAAACCCCGGCCTCAACCCCCCCTTCACCTTCTCTCCCAGCTCCTACTTCGGGCAAAACCCACCAAAGCTGTGACCGCCACCAACCTTCCCTGGTGACAGGGTCAAACGTCCTCCCTGGGGCAAAGCAACCAAAAGGCCCTTCTTTAAACCCAAAGGGAAAGCCGCTGCCTCATCCCGCTGCACCGTGGCTCTGGGCGCTGCCGGAGGCTGCACCCCGGCTCCATCCAACCTGGGGAAAGCCTTTCCCTGCGGGCTGGGGGGCACTCCCGGCTGAAATCCAGCAGCCAGCCAGAAAACGAGGCTACGGGTGCAGCCCGTGGTCCTGCCCTGCCGCGCTGGTCTCTGACAGCCCCCCGCACCTCCTGCCCTCCCCGCCTGGTCCCCACCCGGGGACGGAGACCTCCTGCGCCCTGTCCTTAAAGCTCTGCCAGCTCCGTCCTGCTCCCGCCTCCCTGAGGGCGGCTTCCCAGCCAACTGACGCCTGGAAGAGAGTCTGTGTCCCTAAAATTTGGGGTCCTGGCTTTGTGGACAGGACACTGGGGCTCTGCTTCCACCCTTTTCTCCTTCCTTCCATCTTTCCTTCCTTCCCTCCCTCCCTCCTTCCTTCCTTCCCTTTCTTCTATCCATCCCCCTTCCTTCCGTCCCTCCCTCCTTTCCTCCTTCCTTCCCTCTTTCCTTCCTTCCCCTTCCATCCCTCCTTCCTTCCATCCTTCCTTACCTCGTTCCCTCCTTCCTTACATCCTTCCTTACCTCGTTCCCTCCTTCCTTCCTTCCATCCATCCCTATTCCCTTCCCTCCATTCCTCCATCCCTCCTTCCTTCCCTCCTTCATTCCCTTTCCCTCCTTCCTTCCTTACATCCCTCCCCCCTTCCCTTCCCTTCCCTTCCCTTCCCTTCCCTTCCCTTCCCTTCCCTTCCCTTCCCTTCCCTTCCCTTCCCTTCCCTTCCCTTCCCTTCCCTTCCCTTCCCTTCCCTTCCCTTCCCTCTTCCTTCTTTCCACTCTCATTCACTCTCTCCTCTTTCGCTTCCTCTTTCCCTTTCTTTTTCCCCTTTTCCTCCCTTTCTTCACCTTTTGCTGCCACCCGAACACGTCACGCTGCCACACGCCCCGCCGCGCCCCCTCCCCCGCGTCGCACCGCGTCACGCAGCCGCCGGTCCCGCGTCACACCCCCGCCTGACGTCACACCCTCCGCGCCAACCGTCACCGCCGAGGCCCCGACGCAGCCCCGCCCCCTCCGCCCCAGACCCCGCCCCCTCCGCCACGAGGCCCCGCCCCCCGGCGCCGGGCGGACCCGCTGCCCCGGCGGCCACTCGCCCCGGGCTGGGCTGGCCCGGGCGGGCCGCTCCCCCCGCCCCCGCCCCCGCCCCGCGCAGCCGGTGAGTGCGGGGGAGCGGGGCCGGGGGGGCCGGCGGGGGAGGCCGCCCCGGGCGCGGGCTGCGGCGGGGCCGCCCTCCGCCATGGCCGGCGCCGCGTCCCGGGGCTGGGGGAGCCCGGCGCGGGGGGGCGGCGGGAGGGACGGGCTCCGCTGGCCAACGCCGGCCCCGGCCGGGGCTCCGCGGGGGGCGGCCCCGCCGCGGGGGCTCCGCTCCCCCGCCCCCGGCCCGGCCCCCGGCGGATGGGAAGCTGCCCCCGGGGCCGGGCGGGGGAGCGGCGGCCCTGCCTCGTCGTGCCGCGTTTTCTGTGTAAAAACCCTCGTTTCCTCACTTACTGCCCTCGGTGGGTTTATTGTGGAGCGTCGCTGAGGACCGTGTGGTCGCAGCAGCGGCTGTTGGTCGCAGGGGGAGTCACGGGGGGGGTTGGGTGGGAAACGACCTTAAAGCCCCCCCGGTCCCGTCCCGGCCCTGGGCAGGGCCCCCCCGCCGGGCCCGGCCGGGCCGAGCCCCGTCCCACCTGTCCGGGCGCGGCGCCGGGGCCGGGGCCGAGGCGGAGCCGCAGCGAGATCGTTCTCCCGTGGGGTTCCCGCCGTCGTGCCTCCGTCCCAGCGGCGGCTCTCGGGGGTCGGTGGGCGGCGGGGGCGGGACGGGCTCTCCGCGGCCGGTCTCCCCGGGTGTGTGCCCGGCGGCCGGCGAGGACCCCGCGGGCTCCCGAGGGCCGGGGGGCAGCGGGGCTGCGAGGGGTGTGGGGCGGCCGGGGCCGGGCGGGGGGTCCCCTTCGGGGCTGGGGCAGCGCAGCGCTGGGGCTGGGGGAGAAACATAATCCCCGCCGGCGGGGCCGGTGCCGGCTGCGGGAGCTGGAGGCCGTCGCTGGGTGGGTTTGTCATTGGGGGTCTCTGGGTAAACGCTACGGAAACCTTCCCCGGCCCCTGGGCAGCGAGAGCCAGGCCTCGGGCACCGCAGCTGGGCAGCACCGTGCGGGGCTTATTGCATTTACTTTCTCCAACCTCTGCCAAAGAAACGTGATTATTTCGGTTCTCCCGTCCCTGACATCAGTGCAGGATCCCATGTAAAACCGCTGCTCGGCTTCTGGGATAATCTGATCAGGGCGGTTCACAGGGGATGGCTCTAATGCAATTCTTCTCGCTGGACAGATGATTTTACAAACAACTGAAATCTCCTAAAACCAAATACAAAACTTCTAGTAAACAGCTTTCTCCCTGGACACGTGCTCAGTGCATGGGCTGCGTCCTGGCTTGGCTCCCCGTCCAAACGCTCCCTGTATCTCGGCGCTGGGCCTGGGGGTCTGGCAGTGGGGTTTGGGGGGTGCCGGTCCCTCTCCCCGCTGCAGCAGCCGGGGTTTCCCCGCCCGAAGGCGGCTGGTCACCGAACGCCATCGCCCCGGGGGCAAAGGGCCGGGAAGCCAAAGGGGCTGGAGTGAGGTGTTTCGGGGTCAGCCCTGCCTGCCCCCGGGATGCTGCCGAACAGAGACAGGAGCTTTTGCTGTGCTCGGGAACTGGTCAGTTGAAGCATCGTGACGTTCTCGTGCCCAGCTGTAAGGAGCGGAGGGAGCCGAGCGGCTGCCGGAGGCTTTTGCAGCTCCAGTTCCAGCTGGGGACAAAGCTCTTCGCTTCGTGACGCCTCCGCCTCGGGCCCTGCGCCCTCCGCTGCCGTCTCCTCACCTCTCTGCCCTTTTCTTTGCTTTAGATCGGCTGCCATGATGCTTCGGTCTCTGCGCCCAGAGGAGGACTGCGCTCCCAAAGGCGTCGTTTCCAGCTAGATGCAGCCGAACGGCCCGGCCGCCATGGAGAGGGGCTGCCCGGAGGAGCCCGCCCGCAGCGGGTGGCCGTCGGTGGCCTGCGGGCAGCGGGAGGGAAGCGACCGGCGGCGGGAGGAGCCGGGGGACAAGCTGCCCGAGCGGGGCGATGCCTCTGTGGGGGCTGCAGAGCCGCCGCAGGCTCAGCCGCCCCCCGGCAAGCTGAAGAAAACGGCTTTCAAACTGTTTGGGGGGAAGAGGAGCATCTGCACGCTGCCCAGTTTATTTGGCGGCAGGAGCAAAGGGCAGGGGAAAGCGGGCTCTAAGAAGGGCCTCAGTAAATGCCGGACCCACGAGGGGCTGAGCGGAGCTGCCGGCGAGAAGGGTGTCGGGGCGCCGTCGGAGAGCCCTTGGGAGGGGAGCGGGGACTCGCGTCCCGGCCCTTTGCCCAGCTCCCAGAGCGCTCCCTCGGCCGTCGATGCCGGCGCCAGGTTGGATGTCGGCCGTCGGGACAGCTGTGAAGGCGGGGGTGCGGAGGGCTGTGAGAAAAAGCCCAGCGGAGAGAAGTCCTCCTTGCCGCGAGCCAAAAAAGGGCTGAGAGGGTTTTTGAACAGCATCCGGCGCCACCGGAAGAGCAAGGCTGCCGAGTGTGAGCCGGTGGAGCTGCCCGAGTGGAGCAGGGATGCGGAGGAGGCCGTCAAAGCTGCTGGTGCGGGAGCGGAGAGCCGAGGGGCCGCGGAGGGAAGGGGACCGGGCCCTGTCCCTGCTGCCGCGGCCGGCCCAGGGGGCACAGGGGGGGACGGCTCGGCCGGCCCCGCTGCCGGCTGCGGGGAGGCCGCCCATCCCGGCTGTCCCGTGGCTGGAGACGGCAGCTGTGAGGGCGACGCGGTGGCGATGCCGGGGAAGAGGGACGTTCTGGACACGAAATCGGAGGCGGAGGCTGTTGCCTGCGCAGAGTTTGACCCTGGCAACCTGCTGCTGGGCTTTCACCCGGACTTCGTGGACACCGACCCTCCCTGCCTGCACTCTGGGGACCTGCTGAGCCTCATCCTGGGAGATGTCGCCTCCCTGAAGAGCTTCGACTCGCTGACGGGGTGCGGAGACGACATCGCGGAGCCCGACATGGCCGAGAGCAGCATCTCTGTGGAGCGCAGCAGAGACGCCGCGAAGCGGAGCTCCTGCCTGGTGACCTACCAGGGCGGTGGGGAGGAGATGGCCGTGCCGGAGGAGGCGGAGGAGTTCCTGCAGCAGATGTGGAGCAGCCACGCGGCCGGGGATGGGAGCTACGGAGCCCAGGTGTCGAGCAGCAGTTTGGAGACACAGGCGTCGCGCGAGGCGGACGCACCCCCGTACCTGGGGGACGCGATGGACGGCGTTGACCCCCTGACGCCGCAGAGCGACCAGCAAGAGTCCGCCCCCAATAGCGACGAGGGTTATTACGACTCCACCACACCGGGGCTGGAGGACGAAGGCGGAGACGGGCTCGGTGAGATGAAGAAGGAGCGTCTTCCCAGAGACAGTTACAGCGGCGATGCACTTTATGAGTTTGACGCGCTGACGAGTCCCTCGCACGGGGAGGAATCCCTGTTTGAGAGCAAAGTCTCTCACCCGGGGATCTTCAGCTACTTCTTGGAGTTGTGCCTCCCTGGGGAGAGGAGCCTGCTCCAGGTGCTGGATGAGAAAAGGGGGCTGATGGAGACGGAGGAAGAGCGTCTGGCGGCCATTCAGAAAGAGCTGCTGTACTGGGAGCTGCAGAGGGACGCGGCCTTGAAAGGCCGTGATGTTGCCAGCATGAAGTGTCCGCGGGACAAGCAGTGCGTGGAATGTCAAACCAGAGCAGCCGGCTCGATTGGCAAGAACCAGAGTGGCCTTGGTAGCGAGCCGGTGGCATCGCCCGCCCCAAACAGGGGTGTGACTAGTGGGGTGTCGGTGTCCGGCGCCGAAAAGCCAGAGTGGAGGGATTTTCCCGGGACTCTGTGTCCCGAAAACTCTTACAGCAGCCAAAAAGCCCACGGAAGTTGCCTTACTCAGCTCACGAAGAACAAGGTGGGGTTCGATTCGGACCCGGATTGTGGGTTGTTTGGGGGCTCCATCCGCGGCGGCGTAGCCCCGGCTGAAGCAGGGATGTTCCCCGGGTACCGGGTGCCGGAGGCGGAGCGCGGCAGCGGAGCGGAGAGCGGCACCGGCGAGCCCCGGGTGGGCAGCGAGCGCGAGCCCGAGCACGCCGTGAGCTTCTCGCAGGCGCTGGTGGAGTTCGCCAGCAGCGGGACCCTCTTCTCCAGCCTCTCGGAAAGCCTGGGGAGCTCCGTCTCCGGTTCGTCCTTCCCCCAGACCCTGCCTGCCCTGCCCACCATGGTCACCTTCGACATCGTGGACGTGGAGCAGGACGGGGAAGGGGAGTGCGAGCGGCACCCCGAGATGACCGCCGGCGAGGACATTGCCGAGGCCTTTGAGGACGGCTACGGGCGGAAAGAGTCGCTGGCGGAATGTGAGGAGGGAATGTCCCCGGGACACCCGCCGGGCTCCTTCCCGAGCTGCGAGTGGGGCGTTGCCAGCCTGCCCCGCCACCTGCGCCTCCACGGGCTGAGCCCCGCCATGCCGGCCCCGCTCTCCGTCGGCCGCAGGAGCCGCTCGCTGGACACGGAGAGCCTGGAGCTGGAGCTCGCCCACGCGCAGGTGGCCGAGAGCGGCCCCCGTCCGGGCCGGCTGCGGCCGCAGCGGGAGGGCGGCAGGAGGGACTCGGGGGGAGCGAGGAGGAGCCGGAGCGAGGAGGAGGAGGAGGAGGAGGGCGAGCTGGCGGCTCCCGACGGCGGGTTGAGCTGGCTGGGCTGGCAGCACCTCCAGCAGGAGGCCGAGGCGGCTGCCGGGGCCGTGGAGCGCTGGGGACTGGCTCCGGCCGCCGCCGTGGAGAGGGCCTGGGAGCCGTCGGAGCAGCCGGGCGCCGCGTGTCCCGTCCCGTCCCTGTCCCGCAGCGTGGCCGGAGAGACTGCGGGCAGGCGGCCCCCGGAGCCGGAGCCAGGCCGGCGCCCGCTCAGGCCCTGCCATTTACCTCTGCAGAGCGAGGCCCGGCGGCCGCGGGAGGCGTCCGGTCCCTGCCGGCCCCGCGGAGAAGCCGCCGCCAAGAAGCTGCCGGGCTTGTTCCCCCCGGGAGGAGCGGAGCCCCAGCTGCCCCCCGGCTTTCGTTTCGCCTGCTCCCCGGAGAAAGGTGCCCCGTGCAAACCCGTCGGCGTCGCCCAGGGCATCCCGCAGCGTCCCGAGGGCAGCGCCCGCGCCGGAGAGAGCCCGGAGCGCTGCGGGGAGCCCCTGAAGGGCAGGGCCAGCCCCGGCCACGTGCTGCCCGCCGGCTGCCGCAGCGCGGCCGGGAGGGTCACCGAGGGCCAGTAGCTGCTCCGGGGAGGGGGTGACGAGGGCCGCGGGGTGCGGGGAGGGGACAATTGGGACTAACGAGCAGTTTGTGAGGGACCTGAATGTAGAGCTGGGCTGAGGAGGCTCCTCTCCCGCAGCCCCGGGCCCTGCTCTCGCCCTGCGGATGTTCGGGCGCGTTCGGCGCCGCCTGCGGGATTGGTGCGTTGACGCGAGGCACGTTGTGGTTTTCCAGCGGCAGCCTCTGAGCTCTGGGACGCTGAGCGCAGGAGCAGCCCCCGGCACCTCCCGCTGCTGCGGGGGGAAACGCTGGGAACGGAGCCATCGCCAGCGCGGCGGGTTTGGCGTTTCTGCAGGCTGGGAGCCGGGGGGGTCTTGGGGACACTGCTGGGAGAAATGGGCGTTTAATTCCTCTTCTCGGTGAAATGTTGTGGTTCAGACTCACTTGAATGTCGCCCATCTCGGGCTCGGTTTGGGGCGGCTGGGAGGGAGGACGCCGGTTATTTGCAGAGCGAGGACGGGAGGCGAGGCAGCTGAAGGGGGAACTTTGCCGTAACTGTTTTATTTATTATTTTTTTCGCTTGCCCCAAAGGAAAGCAGGAGCTTTTGTGTGCGTGCCGGTAACGTTTTCCAGGTCTCGTTTTAATTTGCTCAAAGGTACCGCGCTCGGAGAGATGTGCTGTCGGTGGTGTCCCTTTTGAGAGCAAAGTGTCGGTGCCGTCTGTGTCGTGGTCTGTCCTCCCGGTGCGTAATTCCCGGGTGGAATCTTTCCCATGCTTTGTCCCACGCTCCTCACCTCTCCCGGGCCACGGGCACGCGGACGAGGTCTTGGGCAGACGCTCAATTCGCGTCGTGCCCGTAGCTGCGAAGTTGCAGATGCCGTTACTTTCTTCACAAGGAAGGTTTGTGGGTTGTTTTGTTGTTGTTTTTGTTTTTCTAAGTTATTTCAGAGTTGTTTTCTTTGCATAAACTCATACGAGGAAAGTATTCTGTTAATTGGAATACGGGATGTAACGCAGCCTAAATTAGGCTTCACGACTTCTTCCTCCCGACTGGAGGGAACAAAAAGCTGGAGGTTGCTGCAGGTTTTGGGTTTGTTTTTCCTCTTTGAAGGCCGTGGAGGAGGGACAGGAGCGGAGGAGACGGCCTTTGTCTGAGGAGTCGTACGAGCTCCTGGAAACATCCATCCCGGGCCGCTGGTCCCCGAGGCGTCTCCCCCGTCCCCCGTGGTCTCAAACTCGCTGGTCTCGAAACCAAACCCCCCTGTCCGGGACCGACAGAGCTTCTGCCTCCTCCCGTCCGAGCTCCGTGTTCTGGTTTTCATTCAGTTACCGAAGATGGTTTTGTTTCCCCCCCGCCCCGAGTTGCCCCTTTTCTGCTTTTCTTTGCAGCAGAGTTTGTAGCGTGAAACAGGAATCGTCCCGCGCTGGCAGTGCCATCTGTGACGGAGCCGGGAGAGGCAAAGCCAGGCTTCGCTTGCCCAAGGTTCGACTTACTTATGTGTTTTTCCCTTTCCTGACCAGACTGCAGAGGCTCGAGTAGACCCGTCTGTGCGTCCCTGGGCTTAAACCTTAATTTTTCGGCATTTTCCCCCCAGTCCTGCTGCAGGGAGTTACCGCAGGAACCCGCCGCGCCCCGTTTTTCCCTCCCGTCCCCTTGTGCCCCCGGAGAGGCTTTTATGGGACAAACGCGGCTCCTGATGCCGCCCCCGCTCCGCATCCGCATCCCGCAGAGATGGAGGGGAGAAGGCGGTCGGCCAGCGGAGGGTCCCCTCGGCCCCGAGGTTGTGAGCGCGGCCTCTCCTCGTTAGCATCTGCTAACGAATCCTGCCTGATTGGCGCAGTCCCCCCCTTGCCGGGCGTGAGGGGAGGGTCAGGTCTCGGCACTGCCCGTCTCCCCGCCACTCACAAAACCAAACCCCCGGCAAACGCTGCTGGCGACGCCGGGGCCGTTGTCCCGCAGCCGGGCGGTCACTGCGTGGCCCGGGCAGCGGCCCCGCGCCGGCTTTTAGTCACTCTGTTCCTTTCGCCTGGCACCAAAGGCACAGGGCGGGTGGGGGGGTTGCGGAGCATCGCGTTGGGACGTGGGGCCGCCTTTGCCAAAGTCTCGGGGAGGAGCGCAAGCGTCTGGGCGCTCCCGTGAATGTTGCGTTGCAAACGCGCGTCTCCCGGAATAATTCTGTTGGTTGTTGGTGCGTCAGGGAAAGGCTCAGTGAAAAGAGCTTCTGGCCTCAGAAGGGTGACAGCAATACAGCCAGGACTTGAGAATCTGACTTTCTACCAAGGGTTTCTCCTCGGAATTTGACGTGGGCTAAACGAAGCCAGTATCTCTTGATTTCAAATGAGCTTTCTAGAAGCAGGTTCAGAGCTCATTTGCTGGATCCTTGGCGCATCCTGCCCCATTAACCCAAAGAAAGAAGAATTTGCGATGCACGAGCCCAGCCTGTAAATTGTCACCGCCCTCGAGAGATCGGGGGTCGCTGCCTGATGTGCGGCTCTTCCCGAAATGCCCGTGTGCCCCGGGATGGCCAGGGACAGATCTTCTGCTCCGGGTCTGGAGCAGCCCTTAGTCAAACCCTGCCGAAGCCGAGGGGCTCCACTTTGAGAGTGGCGACGGCGGCTTTCTCTGAACAAGGGCTTCCGAACCAGAAAGGAGTCCTAAAAGTCAGGAATAGCAGCTTGTCTTGCCACGGTAGTAGGGAAAAGCTCCCCTGGAGGAACTCTCCTGGAAACGTCCCTTGCAGGGAAGGTCTTGCCTCAAAGCGCTGAATTCTGGCTGTTAAATTGCGCTGAAACCGCCGCCGATGGGGTCAGTCTAGCACGTAATTCTGTATTGCCTTCTGGGGCCTGCGGGGTGTTTTGTTTGTTTTTTATACACCTAAGAAAATGGTCGATTTTCTCTATTTTTGTATCGTTTTGCCTTTTATATTCACGGGGAACTTTTGCGGACTGTTCTTTCACTCGTGTGCGTTGTCTTTTCAAGCGGTGTGGTTTTCCCTTCCGATGGAGAAAAGGCAACTCTTGAGCTGCTGCCGCTGCCCGGGCACCGCGAGGGACCCGCCGCGCTCCTCGCACCCCCCTCTCACCAGCTGCCCCCTCGTCGTCCCCAGGGCCACCCCCTCGTCATCCCCAGGGCCACCCCCTCGTCCCCAGGGCCAGCTCCGGCCCCAGCAGCCGCCCGTCACCAGCCCCGGCTCTGGGCACTCGCCGCTGGGACGTCCCTGTTTCCATGGGGCTGTGTCCCACGCAGCAGCTGTGATTCCTGTCTCTGAGCTTTGCTTTTCATCTGAATTTGTGACATTGGTGACTTCTCCCTGAAAGGATTGTTGACCCTCTTTTAAAGGAGAAAATCCGCAGATTCCAGTTGGGGCTTTCCCTTCTGTGTGCTTAAGTGATTGGATCCCAAACTGGGGCTTTTCCTAGACCCCGGGCAGGAGCTGCTGTTGAATGGTGGGTGACAATGCTCTTGGAACCGGTGACAAATTTTGTGTCCCCTGGGTGCTCCCTGTCCGGGCCGGGAGCTCGGCTCTCGCCCTGGGGCAGGCGGCATCACCCAGAGCGGGGCTGAGGATCGCTCTTGGCGTAATCCTGGGGTCCGCACGGGATTTCCGGGGATTTCTGGGGCTTTACACCTCCTCCTTCTCTGCTGCCGGCCGGACTGGAGCTGGGGGAGCCCCAGCCCTGTGCCCTCCCTCGCCGGCACCAGGAGAGCAACTTCCTGGGACAACACTGCCTTGACTGTTGGGATGAGGAAGGCAGGGAGAGGTTCTGGGCAGGCAGGAGCCAGCGCTGGTTCCTGTGTCTCTTCTTGCTCTTGTTTCTCATCCGGTTGCCTGAATGTGCTGCTTTGGTTGCCCGGCTCCGGAGGCGTTTGCCCCTGCGGAGTTTGCCAGCCTGCGCGGGGCCTAAGGGCTGGAATAACGTCTCTGCGGACGGCCACGGTGAGGGATTGAGCGGGCAGGAACAGTGTCACCCAGTGACGAGCAAAAAGGAAATTAAATGCTGAAAAGGGAAAAGGTTGCAGCCCAAAGCAAATCTTTCCCCCTTCTTTCCCCCCGCCAGTGCCGGCAGAGATGGGAATTGCCGCTGCGGCGTTCGGCTCTGCATCGATTTCTGTGTCTTTTCATTCAATAGCTCTTCACCTGACGGTGCTTTCTCAAATGTCCCTCCGCTGGGTTTGTCCCCGGTGCCGGCTCGGGTTCGGGCCGGGCCGGTCGCTGGGTGAACATTCCCGGGGCGCTGGGACCCGCGCCGCGTCTCACATTCCCTCTGCCCTGGGCCTTGCGGCTCCCTCCTCTGCAGCTGGGGCTGCCGGCGCTTCCCGCCCGCGTCGAGCCGTCCTGGGGGGTACGTTTGGCTGAGGGGGTACATTAAAATCTAGAAAACCCTCTCAGTTCTCCAGAAAACAAGTAATTTGGCCTTGTCCCAGGTGGCCCCGTGCTTCCCCTCTGCCGTCCCAGGTGACCAACTTGTCTGAATTTGGGGTTTTTTTCTTTCTCTTTCTGGTCTCACTGCTACTCGTCCTTCAGCTTTTTAATGTATTGATTGTGTTTTCGAATGAATGTTCCTTTCACTGAATTGTACTGAATAAACTTCAGATTTGTAGAGAACATGGCATTTCACTTGTGGTTTGTGTTTTTCCTGCTTCTGTTTTGCTTGATTTAATCTTTCCCTTTCCCTCCCCTCCTTGTCTCTTGCTTATTTGGAAGGGAAGTGGCTTTTCCAGTGGGAGGCGGCAGCAGAGGAGATGCTGGAGGAGCCCGGCAGCCGCTGCTCCGTAACGCGCTCCTGGGCCAAACCCCGGCCATGAATGAACCCCCCCAACAGCCACCGCTTTAGGCCCCAGCCCCAGAGTCGACTGGTCCCTCTGGTTGCTCGTCCTCTGCTGTCGCTGGCCCCGAGCGGTGGCCGGGGCTGGGGGGTGGCGGGGAGCAGCGCTGGCCCGGCTCTGAGCTGAGGGAGCGTCGCCGGGGGGGTCCGTCCCCGCCAGGTGCCAGCGCCCGCAGGTGCCTGTCCCCCGGCAGCGCCGGGCTGGGGACCCCTCACCCCGTCCTTCCTCCCGCTGCTGCGCTGCAGGGCCGGGAGCGGGGCTGGGGCTGGGGGTTAGCAAGGTGATGCCCCCCCCATCCCTGTGACTGCCGTTCCTGGCCCAAAAAAAGGGGAAAAATACCACAAAAAACAAGAGGAAGGCTTTTTATGAATTAAATACTAACAAATCAGGTTTTGAAGAACACGCGTTGGGGTCTGGCTGCCCGGGTGCGGGGTCCCCTCGCTGCTCATGGGCACAGCCTGTCCCCCGGCTCCCTCCGTCCCCAGTGCTGAGCTCGCCCCGCAGCCCACTTGGATAACGCATCCCAGGGACCGGCCGCGGGCGGGGCCGCCGGCTCCAGGGGGCGGGGCGTCGCCTGGCAACGGGGGACGCCGCTTTGTTCTGTCACCCGTTGCCGGTGGCACCGCGCTGAGACGAGGAGGAGGAGGAGGAGAAGGAGAGGACGAGGAGAAGGAGGAGCAGGAGAATACGAGGAGGAGGATCAGGAGGAAGGCTGCCGACTGCCCACCCCAGTCCCACCCGTCCCGGTCCCGTTCCCCGCCCCAGGGCAGAAAGGCCCCCGTCCCCCTCCGGTCCCTCCGTGGCTCCGGCAGGGCAGTGGCCATGGCCGAGCCCAACCTGTCGCAGCTGCTGGACGCGGCCATCGGGACGCCCGAGGTCGGGTCCGTCAACTTCATGGCTCTGCACAGCCTGCTGCAGGCCATTCTGGGGCGCCTGTCCCTGCTGGAGGGGGACCGGGCTGCCCAGGCGGCCCCTGGCCTGGAGCAGGGTGGGGACAGGGCCCAGGGTGTGGGGCAGCAGCCCCTGGCGCCGCGGGAGCAGCAACCCGGGAAGGACTCGCTGTCGGGCACCGCGAGCGGCCCCCAGCTCGCCTCCGTGGCCACCGACGTGGGGCAGATGAAGGAGAAGGTCAAAGAGAACGAGAGCGGCATCTCCAAGGTAGAGGCTCTTGCCGCTCCCCGGGGTGCTCCCCCACCAGACGCTCCCTCCTCCGGGCTCTGTGCTGCCCTTGGACCAAGGTCTGGTTTAAGCGCCAGCTCACGGTGGCACGTGGGGCTTCAGCGCGGGAAAGGGATGGAGCTTTGGGGAGGAAGAGCCGGGGCTGAAATGCTGCTCCGCTTGCTCTGGATCCTGCCCAGGCTGCCATCAGTGAGCCGTGGGGGATCCCACACAGCCCCCGGTGCCCTTGGCTCCGCTGGCTGGAGGCTCAGCAGCGCTGGAGGTCCAGCCCCACCACCCTCTCCAGCCCTCCCTCCCTGTTCCTGACCTACGGCCGGTACCGCATCCGCTCCTGGGGCAGCTGAGAGGCTCCATCGGCCCCTCGTGGGCCTCGTCTCCCACCACAAATCCCCTGGGCTCACCCAAGGGCTAAAGCCAGCACTGGTGGGACTGGGGAGGGGCCTCATCCCTCATGCACGGCACTGCCCGAGCATCCTCGGTGGGAAGAAATAAGCCTGGGTTCAAGGAGAGACCACAGCGGGGGTGAGGTCCTGGTCCCCAGGGGCCTTCCCCTGGGGCTCACCCCCCACCACCCCCCTCTCCCAGGCCCTCGAGGAGATCGGCGGCATGAAGGCGGCGCAGACCCGCATGGGAGAGGACCTCCAGGCGATGCAGGAGGCGCTCGGCTTGGTGAGCTGCTGCCGGTGGCCCCGGGAGGGAGCTGGGTCCTCGCCCCCTCCCGGCCCCTCTCCCTGTCACCATCCCAGCCCCTGCCCCGCTGCCATCAGCCACCGATGTCACCCCTCGGGAAGGGCACCCGGAGGGAAGAGTGGGAGGGGTGTCCCAAAGTGGGGAGCGGGGACCTCATCCCACTCCCCCCAGAGCCCCCCAGCACTGCCCGGGAGGGAAGAACCGGGCAGCGCTGCCGGCAGGTCAGGCTGGGGGTAGAGGGAACTGCGGCATCAACCAAAGGGATGTTCGGGCACTTTGGAAGTGACCAGCCATCCATACCGGGACGCGGGAGGTGGGAAAGAGACGGGAGAAAGCTCTGCCCCGGGCAATATCGCCCCAGCCCCAGGCACAGCCCGGCATCCCTCTGTCTTGCGCCCAAGGCAATTTGTGGATGCTCCTTTGAAATCCCGCTCCCGCATCCAAACCGGTGTCCCTCTCCTCGCCCAGCTCCAGGGCAAACTCCAGGAAGCTGCCGGCCGGCTGTCGGGCTCCCCTGATCAGAGGTGGATGGCCACGGATGAGGTACGGCCGTGAGCACCCCTGGATCCTGCACGGGGGCAGGAGGCAGCTGCGTCCGCGTCTCCCTGGGAGGTTTGGGGACAGGGAGTGGGGACAGGGCGGGGGGCCCTGGGCTCCGTCCTCGCCGCTGCATGGCTGCCCCTCAACCTGCTCCCCTTTGCCTCCTCTGCCCAGGAGAGCAGTGGGAGCCAGTCTCCCCGCACCAAGCCCACCCTGTCGGACGTGGACGTTCAGCGCGGGGCGAGCTCAACACTGGGGACGGAGGGACCCGGGGGACAGGCTGTGCCCATGAGCAGCGAGGGGACTCCGGGGACACAGCCTGGCTCCCTGGGGACGCAAGCAGGGAGCCAAAGAGCAGGAGCGACCCCCAAGAAGGGGGCAGACGCTCCCTCCGATGAGAGGAGGAGGAGGAGTTCCGATGCCAGTGCCACCGCCCCGGGAACGCAGCCAGGATCTGCTGGCATCAAGACCCAGAGCCCAGGGGCACAGCCAGGATCCACCGGCATGTCCCCTTTGCGAGATCCATCCACGTCCCAGGGGTCCTGGGGCCCCAGCAGTCTCCCTCTGGGTGAGAGCAGCGTCACCGTGCGGGGCCGGGTCTCCTCCCTGCAGGACCAGGCCAGTGACCTGCAGGACGAGAAGGGGAAGGTGAGTCGGTGGCAGCGCCCGAGGGGGCTGCGGGGATGCTGGTGGGGGGGTGTTTGGGCAGGGAGGGGGCAACTGAAGGGCCCCTGTGCTGGGATGACACGGGGGGCTGTGCCCTGACTCTGCCACCACCACCGTTCCCAGGTCAGGCAGCTGGAAGATGCCTTTGGAAAGCTTGGGGTGTCTGGAGCCGACTTGGAGGTGGATGGCAGCGACCGGAGCACCCTGCAACCAGGGTAAAAGGACGGGAGAGGGTTTCCTACTGTGTGGGGCTGCAAGGGACCCAGGGGGGCTGGGAGCATCCCAGTTTGGAGGGGCAGAGACACGCCCTGAGCAGCCCCGTGGAGGCTAAACCTGCCCGTGTCCCCGTATCGCTGGGCAGATCCACGCTGCAGGAGATCAAGAAGGAGCTGCTGGAGGCAATGGAGCTGAGCCTGGAGAAGATGAAGCAGGAGATGAAGGAGCTGGGCCTGGAGAAGATGAAGCAGGAGATGAAGGAGCTGGGTCTGGAGCAGATGAAGCAGGAGATGAAGGAGCTGGGTCTGGAGCAGATGAAGCAGGAGATGAAGGAGCTGGGCCTGGAGAAGATGAAGCAGGAGATGAAGGAGCTGGGCCTGGAGAAGATGAAGCAGGAGATGAAGGAGCTGGGCCTGGGGCACGTGAAGCAGGAGCTGAAGGAACTGGCAGAGCAGCAGGAGATAACCAAGGCCATGCTGAAGAAGCTGGGGGCCGAGGTGGATGAGCAGCTGCAGGCACAGGTGAGGTGGGGGGGGAGCGCTCCCACCGCCCACCGGCTCAGTGCGGGGGGCCTGTCCTGGCGGGGTTCCCGGCCACCTGCCCTGGCTGGCAGGGGCCATCGAGCCTCCACGGCACCTGGGCTCGTTGGCCGCCTCCATCCCAGCTCAGAGGCAGTTCCTCCTCCTCCCCTTCCTGCAGCAGGAGAAGCTGAGGGCGCTGGAGAGCGTGGGGCAGGAGGCGGCCGCCTGCCCTGCCTGCAGCGGGGACACCAGGGCGCAGGTGGGGCAGCTCCTCCAGCGCTACGAGAAGCTGCAGGAGGTGGTGGACGCCTTGCTGTCCCGGCTGGCGGCGTACAAGGTGGCCAGGCACCTGCCAAGGAGGAGCCAGGTAGGGAGATGCCGGCGTGGGGGGCTTGGGAGGGGGCTGCCGGGGCCCCCCGGCTGGCTGTGCTTCGCTGTAACGTGGGGGAGCCCCTCACTGCCCCCCTAGACTGGCTCGTACAAGTCAGCGGGAAGGAAAGTGAACCTTGGTGCAAGTGTCCTGCTGGCACCGATAGCCCGTGGCCACCGGCCGAGTAACCTGGGTCTGTCCCCACGGGGCAGCCAGCCCCCCCTCCCACAGCAGCACGGTGTCATCTCCCCCCTGCAGCAGGACGAGGAGCTGCTGAAACGCATCCAGGCCACCGTGGTGCAGGTGCAAGAGGCCCACGAAAAGCTCAGCTCCGTCGTGGGGAACATCCTGGACGAGAGTCACCAGAAGCAGAAGGACACCAAGGCAGGTGGCAGAAACCCCCGCGGGGTCAGAGCCTCCAGCAGAGCCCCGGCTGGGCACCACCGGGGGTCTGTCCCCCTGCCCGCCGGCTCGCAGCCCCGCAGGGGCTCCAGACGCCCTTCCTGGGGGTGTGAGGGTCAGGGGGAGGCGGGGGGTGCTGGGCTGGCCGGGAGGCAGCGCGGAGCCTGCCGTGGCGTCACGGGGTGCTCTCTGTGTTGGCAGGCTCTGTTCCAGTCCCTGGAGAGGCTGGTGAAGCAGAAAGCGGACAAGGAGGACCTGGAGTTGGGAATCGATGCGGTACGGCTTCGAGGGGACCCAGCGCCAGCCAAGGGGGTGCCGGGCAGGGTGACAAAAGCCCCTTGTCCCTTGGGTGCTCGGGGGCAGAACCTGCTGGGGGGAGGGAGGATTTCCCGACGGGCTGCGGGTCCCTCACCAGGTCCCTCTGTGTCCCCGCGGGTCCCTTCGGCTGGTGGGACCAAGCCCACGGGGGTGACGGGGCGAGCGGGGCCCCGCAGCCACTTCTCCCACCACGGGCTGTCCCTGCCCATCGTCCCTCCAGCTTTCCCCACCGCTCTCCTCCCCTCCCTCCCGCTAGAAAGCAGACAAAAGCGCCCTGGCTGGCAAAGTCAACCACGCCGAGTTTGACGCGCGGATGGAGCGGCTGAAGGAGATGTTCCAGGAGATGCTGAGCCGGGTGACGCGCCAGGAGCAGCTCCAGCAGCAGCTCAGTGAAGAGTTGGCCGCCAAGGTGAGGGCTGGCTCGTCCCCGCCGCGCACAGGTGGCACCTTTGGGGCTGGGCAGCCGAAGGCAGCATCCCTCCGAGGGTCCCCCCTCCCGCCGTCACCCCCGGGGACCGCCATGTCCCTCGCCGGGGCAGGTGCTGAGGGTGTCCCCCATCCACAGCTGGACCGTCTGGAGCTGGGGCCTTTCCGGCAGCAGCTGGAGGGGCACTGGAAGAGCATCCTGGAGCAGCTGCGGGAGAAGGAGCTGCAGGCGGAGGGTGACGACGCGGCTGGCATTAAGAAGTGAGTGCGATGGGGACAGTGGCGGCTTCGGGGACACCTCGCTGCTGCCTGCCTGTGTGCGGGCAGAGCCGCGGCCCCCCCCAGGAGCCACCCCAGCCCTTTTCTCCCCCCTCCAGGCAGCTGCTGGCCCATTTCCAGTGCCTGTCCTGCGACCAGCCCCTCAACATGCGGGTGCCTGGCCCGTGAGTAGCACCCGGCACCATGGGGGGGCGGGGGGGCGGGGGGGCGATGGGTGCTGGCGGGGCCACGCTGTGCTGGGCATGGGGGTCCGGATGTCTGCCGGGGGGGGTCTGACCCTGCCCAGCCCCCTCGCAGCCCTGCCTGGCAGCGGGGGCACAGGGAGCCCTCCCTGGGGGACAGCAGGCAGGGGGGTGCCATGTGGTACAAGCCCATGGGTTTTGGGGTGCCGTCCCAAATCTGGGCAGTTCTTTGGTCCCTTGTCACCGATCCGCAGCTCCTGCCCTCCCCAGGTGCATCGTGCCCATCCCATCCTCCCCGCCGATGCCCCCCCGCCCCACCGGACAGCCCCCGACGGTCCTCAAATCAGAGCAGGAACAGCAGGATGGCAAAAGGTAGGGGACAAGGGGACAGATCCCCAGCCCCTGGGGTGCAGGCTGGCTCTGCCCCGTCGACACAGAGCTATTCCCAGGGTGGGGAAAGAGGGGGCCTGGGGGGCCTGGGCATGGAAGGGGAGCAGAGATGTGCCGCGGAGGGTCAGCTGTGCTTGCCCTGGCTCTGTGGGCTTTTACTGACCCCTCCCTCACTGCCCTGTCTGGCCCAGGTCTCTGTCTCAAGGGCGCTGAAGCCACATGCGATGAGTTGTGTCTACTCTCAGCCTGACCTTGGGCTTAAGGGGCCGGGGGGTCCTGGGAGACGAGTTGTAAAAATGAAGCACCGCAGCTGAGACAGCCCAGCTCCTGCCTCCTGCTACCCTTTGCATGGAGTGCAGGGATCTGCCCGGCCGTGGCAATCGCGTGGCAGTTGTGGGGGTCATACCCATCGGGGAGCAGCCCCTGGCCCCCCTCCTGGCGTAGCAGGATGAAGTACAGGGTGCCACGGGGCCGGGCACTGAGCATCCTTGTGCCCCGTCCCCCCACAGGGAGCCGCCGGCCGAGCCCAGGTACCCCACGGTGCCGCGGTTCTGCGGGGGCCGGCACACCGTCACCACCCCCCTGCAGCGCCGCCAGTGCCTCCGGCCCTCCCCGCACCTCCAGCCCCTCCTGCTCCCCAGCAAGGTAGGGATGACCAAGGCGGGGTACGGCGGGGGCGACTGAGGCTGGGAGGGTGATGCTGAGTGTCGGGGGGGGGGGGTGTCCGTGCCTCAGTTTCCCCAGGGAGAGCTGGCTGCGGGGGGGTTACTTGGGGATGCAGAGCTGGCGGCTCAGCCAGCCCCGCTCTGCCCTTCCCAGTGCTACACGGTGGATCTGCTGGCCAAGGACCGCCACGTCTCCCGGGGCCGGCTGGAGGAACCGCTGCCTGTGCTCACGGGCACGGAGGGTACGGCTGGGGCCGGCTTGGGGACAGGATCCCATGGGAGTGAGGGGGAGAGTGGGGCGCGCAGGGCGACCACGGGGTCCCCACTTTTTCCCCACCCATGTCCCCCCTGGCTCCCCCCAACCCCACTCCCCCCTGCCCCCTCTGCCTGCCCCGTCCTGGGCTGGCGGAGCTGCCCCGGGGGCGGCAGCGGGGCCAACCCATGCCCCTCGCCCCCAGAGCCCAGCCCCGGCCAGCCCCGGCCAGCGTCGCACCAGCCCGCGAAGCCCAGGCCAGCGTCGCACGAGCCGGCAGAGCCGAAGCCGGTGGAGCCAAAGCCGGCGGAGCACAAGTCAGACTCAGCCAACGGCCCCCACTCCGTGGCACCGAGTCCCCCCCCGAACAGACCCAGCACCCGGGCAGCCAGACCCCAACGCGTGTTCTTCAAAACCTGATTTGTTAGTATTTAATTAATAAAAACCTTCATCTTGTTTTTTGTGGTATTTTTCCCGGTTTTTTGGGCCAGGAACGGCAGTCACAGGGATGGGGGGGGCATCACCTTGCTAACCCCCAGCCCCAGCCCCGCTCCCGGCCCTGCAGCGCAGCAGCGGGAGGAAGGACGGGGTGAGGGGTCCCCAGCCCGGCGCTGCCGGGGGACAGGCACCTGCGGGCGCTGGCACCTGGCGGGGACGGACCCCCCCGGCGACGCTCCCTCAGCTCAGAGCCGGGCCAGCGCTGCTCCCCGCCACCCCCCAGCCCCGGCCACCGCTCGGGGCCAGCGACAGCAGAGGACGAGCAACCAGAGGGACCAGTCGACTCTGGGGCTGGGGCCTAAAGCGGTGGCTGTTGGGGGGGTTCATTCATGGCCGGGGTTTGGCCCAGGAGCGCGTTACGGAGCAGCGGCTGCCGGGCTCCTCCAGCATCTCCTCTGCTGCCGCCTCCCACTGGAAAAGCCACTTCCCTTGCAAATAAGCAAGAGACAAGGAGGGGGGGGAAAGGGAAAGATTAAATCAAGCAAAACAGAAGCAGGAAAAACACAAACCACAAGTGAAATGCCGTGTTCTCTACAAATCTGAAGTTTATTCAGTACAATTCAGTGAAAGGAACATTCATTCGAAAACACAATCAATACATTAAAAAGCTGAAGGACGAGTAGCAGTGAGACCAGAAAGAGAAAGAAAAAAACCCCAAATTCAGACAAGTTGGTCACCTGGGACGGCAGAGGGGAAGCACGGGGCCACCTGGGACAAGGCCAAATTATTCTTTTTCTGGAGAACTGAGAGGGTTTTCTAGATTTTAATGTACCCCCTCAGCCAAACGTACCCCCCAGGACGGCTCGACGCGGGCGGGAAGCGCCGGCAGCCCCGGCTGCAGAGGAGGGAGCCGCAAGGCCCAGGGCAGAGGGAATGTGAGACACGGCGCGGGTCCCAGCGCCCCGGGAATGTTCACCCAGCGACCGGCCCGGCCCGAACCCGAGCCGGCACCGGGGACAAACCCAGCGGAGGGACATTTGAGAAAGCACCGTCAGGTGAAGAGCTATTGAATGAAAAGACACAGAAATCGATGCAGAGCCGAACGCCGCAGCGGCAATTCCCATCTCTGCCGGCACTGGCGGGGGGAAAGAAGGGGGAAAGATTTGCTTTGGGCTGCAACCTTTTCCCTTTTCAGCATTTAATTTCCTTTTTGCTCGTCACTGGGTGACACTGTTCCTGCCCGCTCAATCCCTCACCGCAGCCGTCCGCAGAGACGTTATTCCAGCCCTTAGGCCCCGCGCAGGCTGGCAAACTCCGCAGGGGCAAACGCCTCCGGAGCCGGGCAACCAAAGCAGCACATTCAGGCAACCGGATGAGAAACAAGAGCAAGAAGAGACACAGGAACCAGCGCTGGCTCCTGCCTGCCCAGAACCTCTCCCTGCCTTCCTCATCCCAACAGTCAAGGCAGTGTTGTCCCAGGAAGTTGCTCTCCTGGTGCCGGCGAGGGAGGGCACAGGGCTGGGGCTCCCCCAGCTCCAGTCCGGCCGGCAGCAGAGAAGGAGGAGGTGTAAAGCCCCAGAAATCCCCGGAAATCCCGTGCGGACCCCAGGATTACGCCAAGAGCGATCCTCAGCCCCGCTCTGGGTGATGCCGCCTGCCCCAGGGCGAGAGCCGAGCTCCCGGCCCGGACAGGGAGCACCCAGGGGACACAAAATTTGTCACCGGTTCCAAGAGCATTGTCACCCACCATTCAACAGCAGCTCCTGCCCGGGGTCTAGGAAAAGCCCCAGTTTGGGATCCAATCACTTAAGCACACAGAAGGGAAAGCCCCAACTGGAATCTGCGGATTTTCTCCTTTAAAAGAGGGTCAACAATCCTTTCAGGGAGAAGTCACCAATGTCACAAATTCAGATGAAAAGCAAAGCTCAGAGACAGGAATCACAGCTGCTGCGTGGGACACAGCCCCATGGAAACAGGGACGTCCCAGCGGCGAGTGCCCAGAGCCGGGGCTGGTGACGGGCGGCTGCTGGGGCCGGAGCTGGCCCTGGGGACGAGGGGGTGACCCTGGGGATGACGAGGGGGTGGCCCTAGGGATGACGAGGGGGTGGCCCTGGGGACGACGAGGGGGTGGCCCTGGGGACGACGAGGGGGCGGCTGGTGAGAGGGGGGTGCGAGGAGCGCGGCGGGTCCCTCGCGGTGCCCGGGCAGCGGCAGCAGCTCAAGAGTTGCCTTTTCTCCATCGGAAGGGAAAACCACACCGCTTGAAAAGACAACGCACACGAGTGAAAGAACAGTCCGCAAAAGTTCCCCGTGAATATAAAAGGCAAAACGATACAAAAATAGAGAAAATCGACCATTTTCTTAGGTGTATAAAAAACAAACAAAACACCCCGCAGGCCCCAGAAGGCAATACAGAATTACGTGCTAGACTGACCCCATCGGCGGCGGTTTCCGCGCAATTTAACAGCCAGAATTCAGCGCTTTGAGGCAAGACCTTCCCTGCAAGGGACGTTTCCAGGAGAGTTCCTCCAGGGGAGCTTTTCCCTACTACCGTGGCAAGACAAGCTGCTATTCCTGACTTTTAGGACTCCTTTCTGGTTCGGAAGCCCTTGTTCAGAGAAAGCCGCCGTCGCCACTCTCAAAGTGGAGCCCCTCGGCTTCGGCAGGGTTTGACTAAGGGCTGCTCCAGACCCGGAGCAGAAGATCTGTCCCTGGCCATCCCGGGGCACACGGGCATTTCGGGAAGAGCCGCACATCAGGCAGCGACCCCCGATCTCTCGAGGGCGGTGACAATTTACAGGCTGGGCTCGTGCATCGCAAATTCTTCTTTCTTTGGGTTAATGGGGCAGGATGCGCCAAGGATCCAGCAAATCAGCTCCGAACCTGCTTCTAGAAAGCTCATTTGAAATCAAGAGATACTGGCTTCGTTTAGCCCACGTCAAATTCCGAGGAGAAACCCTTGGTAGAAAGTCAGATTCTCAAGTCCTGGCTGTATTGCTGTCACCCTTCTGAGGCCAGAAGCTCTTTTCACTGAGCCTTTCCCTGACGCACCAACAACCAACAGAATTATTCCGGGAGACGCGCGTTTGCAACGCAACATTCACGGGAGCGCCCAGACGCTTGCGCTCCTCCCCGAGACTTTGGCAAAGGCGGCCCCACGTCCCAACGCGACGCTCCGCAACCCCCCCAACCCGCCCCGTGCCTTTGGTGCCAGGCGAAAGGAACAGAGTGACTAAAAGCCGGCACGGGGCCGCTGCCCGGGCCACGCAGTGACCGCCCGGCTGCGGGACAACGGCCCCGGCGTCGCCAGCAGCGTTTGCCGGGGGTTTGGTTTTGTGAGTGGCGGGGAGACGGGCAGTGCCGAGACCTGACCCTCCCCTCACGCCCGGCAAGGGGGGGACTGCGCCAATCAGGCAGGATTCGTTAGCAGATGCTAACGAGGAGAGGCCGCGCTCACAACCTCGGGGCCGAGGGGACCCTCCGCTGGCCGACCGCCTTGTCCCCTCCATCTCTGCGGGATGCGGATGCGGATGCGGAGCGGGGGCGGCATCAGGAGCCGCGTTTGTCCCACAAAAGCCTCTCCGGGGGCACAAGGGGACGGGAGGGAAAAACGGGGCGCGGCGGGTTCCTGCGGTAACTCCCTGCAGCAGGACTGGGGGGAAAATGCCGAAAAATTAAGGTTTAAGCCCAGGGACGCACAGACGGGTCTACTCGAGCCTCTGCAGTCTGGTCAGGAAAGGGAAAAACACATAAGTAAGTCGAACCTTGGGCAAGCGAAGCCTGGCTTTGCCTCTCCCGGCTCCGTCACAGATGGCACTGCCAGCGCGGGACGATTCCTGTTTCACGCTACAAACTCTGCTGCAAAGAAAAGCAGAAAAGGGGCAACTCGGGGCGGGGGGGAAACAAAACCATCTTCGGTAACTGAATGAAAACCAGAACACGGAGCTCGGACGGGAGGAGGCAGAAGCTCTGTCGGTCCCGGACAGGGGGGTTTGGTTTCGAGACCAGCGAGTTTGAGACCACGGGGGACGGGGGAGACGCCTCGGGGACCAGCGGCCCGGGATGGATGTTTCCAGGAGCTCGTACGACTCCTCAGACAAAGGCCGTCTCCTCCGCTCCTGTCCCTCCTCCACGGCCTTCAAAGACGAAAAACAAACCCAAAACCTGCAGCAACCTCCAGCTTTTTGTTCCCTCCAGTCGGGAGGAAGAAGTCGTGAAGCCTAATTTAGGCTGCGTTACATCCCGTATTCCAATTAACAGAATACTTTCCTCGTATGAGTTTATGCAAAGAAAACAACTCTGAAATAACTTAGAAAAACAAAAACAACAACAAAACAACCCACAAGCCTTCCTTGTGAAGAAAGTAACGGCATCTGCAACTTCGCAGCTACGGGCACGACGCGAATTGAGCGTCTGCCCAAGACCTCGTCCGCGTGCCCGTGGCCCGGGAGAGGCGAGGAGCGTGGGACAAAGCACGGGAAAGTTTCCACCCGGGAATTACGCACCGGGAGGACAGACCACGACACAGACGGCACCGACACTTTGCTCTCAAAAGGGACACCACCGACAGCACATCTCTCCGAGCGCGGTACCTTTGAGCAAATTAAAACGAGACCTGGAAAACGTTACCGGCACGCACACAAAAGCTCCTGCTTTCCTTTGGGGCAAGCGAAAAAAATAATAAATAAAACAGTTACGGCAAAGTTCCCCCTTCAGCTGCCTCGCCTCCCGTCCTCGCTCTGCAAATAACCGGCGTCCTCCCTCCCAGCCACCCCAAACCGAGCCCGAGATGGGCGACATTCAAGTGAGTCTGAACCACAACATTTCACCGAGAAGAGGAATTAAACGCCCATTTCTCCCAGCAGTGTCCCCAAGACCCCCCCGGCTCCCAGCCTGCAGAAACGCCAAACCCGCCGCGCTGGCGATGGCTCCGTTCCCAGCGTTTCCCCCCGCAGCAGCGGGAGGTGCCGGGGGCTGCTCCTGCGCTCAGCGTCCCAGAGCTCAGAGGCTGCCGCTGGAAAACCCCAACGTGCCTCGCGTCAACACACCAATCCCGCAGGCGGCGCCGAACGCGCCCGAACATCCGCAGGGCGAGAGCACGGCCCAGGGCTGCGGGAGAGGAGCCTCCTCAGCCCAGCTCTACATTCAGGTCCCTCACAAACTGCTCGTTAGTCCCAAATGTCCCCTCCCCGCACCCCGCGGCCCTCGTCACCCCCTCCCCGGAGCAGCTACTGGCCCTCGGTGACGCTCCCGGCCGCGCCGCGGCAGCCGGCGGGCAGCACGTGGCCGGGGCTGGCCCTGCCCTTCAGGGGCTCCCCGCAGCGCTCCGGGCTCTCTCCGGCGCGGGCGCTGCCCTCGGGACGCTGCGGGATGCCCTGGGCGACGCCGACGGGTTTGCACGCGGCGCCTTTCTCCGGGGAGCAGGCGAAACGAAAGCCGGGGGGCAGCTGGGGCTCGGCTCCTCCCGGGGGGAACAAGCCCGGCAGCTTCTTGGCGGCGGCTTCTCCGCGGGGCCGGCAGGGACCGGACGCCTCCCGCGGCCGCCGGGCCTCGCTCTGCAGAGGTAAATGGCAGGGCCTGAGCGGGCGCCGGCCTGGCTCCGGATCCGGGGGCCGCCTGCCCGCAGTCTCTCCGGCCACGCTGCGGGACAGGGACGGGACGGGACACGCGGCGCCCGGCTGCTCCGACGGCTCCCAGGCCCTCTCCACGGCGGCGGCCGGAGCCAGTCCCCAGCGCTCCACGGCCCCGGCAGACGCCTCGGCCTCCTGCTGAAGGTGCTGCCAGCCCAGCCAGCTCAACCCGCCGTCGGGAGCCGCCAGCTCGCCCTCCTCCTCCTCCTCCTCCTCGCTCCGGCTCCTCCTCGCTCCCCCCGAGTCCCTCCTGCCGCCCTCCCGCTGCGGCCGCAGCCGGCCCGGACGGGGGCCGCTCTCGGCCACCTGCGCGTGGGCGAGCTCCAGCTCCAGGCTCTCCGTGTCCAGCGAGCGGCTCCTGCGGCCGACGGAGAGCGGGGCCGGCATGGCGGGGCTCAGCCCATGGAGGCGCAGGTGGCGGGGCAGGCTGGCAACGCCCCACTCGCAGCTCGGGAAGGAGCCCGGCGGGTGTCCCGGGGACATTCCCTCCTCACATTCCGCCAGCGACTCTTTCCGCCCGTAGCCGTCCTCAAAGGCCTCGGCAATGTCCTCGCCGGCGGTCATCTCGGGGTGCCGCTCGCACTCCCCTTCCCCGTCCTGCTCCACGTCCACGATGTCGAAGGTGACCATGGTGGGCAGGGCAGGCAGGGTCTGGGGGAAGGACGAACCGGAGCCGGAGCTCCCCAGGCTTTCCGAGAGGCTGGAGAAGAGGGTCCCGCTGCTGGCGAACTCCACCAGCGCCTGCGAGAAGCTCACGGCGTGCTCGGGCTCGCTGCCCACCCGGGGCTCGCCGGTGCCGCTCTCCGCTCCGCTGCCGCGCTCCGCCTCCGGCACCCGGTACCCGGGGAACATCCCTGCTTCGGCCGGGGCTACGCCGCCGCGGATGGAGCCCCCAAACAACCCACAATCCGGGTCCGAATCGAACCCCACCTTGTTCTTCGTGAGCTGAGTAAGGCAACTTCCGTGGGCTTTTTGGCTGCTGTAAGAGTTTTCGGGACACAGAGTCCCGGGAAAATCCCTCCACTCTGGCTTTTCGGCGCCGGACACCGACACCCCACTAGTCACACCCCTGTTTGGGGCGGGCGATGCCACCGGCTCGCTACCAAGGCCACTCTGGTTCTTGCCAATCGAGCCGGCTGCTCTGGTTTGACATTCCACGCACTGCTTGTCCCGCGGACACTTCATGCTGGCAACATCACGGCCTTTCAAGGCCGCGTCCCTCTGCAGCTCCCAGTACAGCAGCTCTTTCTGAATGGCCGCCAGACGCTCTTCCTCCGTCTCCATCAGCCCCCTTTTCTCATCCAGCACCTGGAGCAGGCTCCTCTCCCCAGGGAGGCACAACTCCAAGAAGTAGCTGAAGATCCCCGGGTGAGAGACTTTGCTCTCAAACAGGGATTCCTCCCCGTGCGAGGGACTCGTCAGCGCGTCAAACTCATAAAGTGCATCGCCGCTGTAACTGTCTCTGGGAAGACGCTCCTTCTTCATCTCACCGAGCCCGTCTCCGCCTTCGTCCTCCAGCCCCGGTGTGGTGGAGTCGTAATAACCCTCGTCGCTATTGGGGGCGGACTCTTGCTGGTCGCTCTGCGGCGTCAGGGGGTCAACGCCGTCCATCGCGTCCCCCAGGTACGGGGGTGCGTCCGCCTCGCGCGACGCCTGTGTCTCCAAACTGCTGCTCGACACCTGGGCTCCGTAGCTCCCATCCCCGGCCGCGTGGCTGCTCCACATCTGCTGCAGGAACTCCTCCGCCTCCTCCGGCACGGCCATCTCCTCCCCACCGCCCTGGTAGGTCACCAGGCAGGAGCTCCGCTTCGCGGCGTCTCTGCTGCGCTCCACAGAGATGCTGCTCTCGGCCATGTCGGGCTCCGCGATGTCGTCTCCGCACCCCGTCAGCGAGTCGAAGCTCTTCAGGGAGGCGACATCTCCCAGGATGAGGCTCAGCAGGTCCCCAGAGTGCAGGCAGGGAGGGTCGGTGTCCACGAAGTCCGGGTGAAAGCCCAGCAGCAGGTTGCCAGGGTCAAACTCTGCGCAGGCAACAGCCTCCGCCTCCGATTTCGTGTCCAGAACGTCCCTCTTCCCCGGCATCGCCACCGCGTCGCCCTCACAGCTGCCGTCTCCAGCCACGGGACAGCCGGGATGGGCGGCCTCCCCGCAGCCGGCAGCGGGGCCGGCCGAGCCGTCCCCCCCTGTGCCCCCTGGGCCGGCCGCGGCAGCAGGGACAGGGCCCGGTCCCCTTCCCTCCGCGGCCCCTCGGCTCTCCGCTCCCGCACCAGCAGCTTTGACGGCCTCCTCCGCATCCCTGCTCCACTCGGGCAGCTCCACCGGCTCACACTCGGCAGCCTTGCTCTTCCGGTGGCGCCGGATGCTGTTCAAAAACCCTCTCAGCCCTTTTTTGGCTCGCGGCAAGGAGGACTTCTCTCCGCTGGGCTTTTTCTCACAGCCCTCCGCACCCCCGCCTTCACAGCTGTCCCGACGGCCGACATCCAACCTGGCGCCGGCGTCGACAGCGGAGGGAGCGCTCTGGGAGCTGGGCAAAGGGCCGGGACGCGAGTCCCCGCTCCCCTCCCAAGGGCTCTCCGACGGCGCCCCGACACCCTTCTCGCCGGCAGCTCCGCTCAGCCCCTCGTGGGTCCGGCATTTACTGAGGCCCTTCTTAGAGCCCGCTTTCCCCTGCCCTTTGCTCCTGCCGCCAAATAAACTGGGCAGCGTGCAGATGCTCCTCTTCCCCCCAAACAGTTTGAAAGCCGTTTTCTTCAGCTTGCCGGGGGGCGGCTGAGCCTGCGGCGGCTCCGCAGCCCCCACAGAGGCATCGCCCCGCTCGGGCAGCTTGTCCCCCGGCTCCTCCCGCCGCCGGTCGCTTCCCTCCCGCTGCCCGCAGGCCACCGACGGCCACCCGCTGCGGGCGGGCTCCTCCGGGCAGCCCCTCTCCATGGCGGCCGGGCCGTTCGGCTGCATCTAGCTGGAAACGACGCCTTTGGGAGCGCAGTCCTCCTCTGGGCGCAGAGACCGAAGCATCATGGCAGCCGATCTGAAGCAAAGAAAAGGGCAGAGAGGTGAGGAGACGGCAGCGGAGGGCGCAGGGCCCGAGGCGGAGGCGTCACGAAGCGAAGAGCTTTGTCCCCAGCTGGAACTGGAGCTGCAAAAGCCTCCGGCAGCCGCTCGGCTCCCTCCGCTCCTTACAGCTGGGCACGAGAACGTCACGATGCTTCAACTGACCAGTTCCCGAGCACAGCAAAAGCTCCTGTCTCTGTTCGGCAGCATCCCGGGGGCAGGCAGGGCTGACCCCAAAACACCTCACTCCAGCCCCTTTGGCTTCCCGGCCCTTTGCCCCCGGGGCGATGGCGTTCGGTGACCAGCCGCCTTCGGGCGGGGAAACCCCGGCTGCTGCAGCGGGGAGAGGGACCGGCACCCCCCAAACCCCACTGCCAGACCCCCAGGCCCAGCGCCGAGATACAGGGAGCGTTTGGACGGGGAGCCAAGCCAGGACGCAGCCCATGCACTGAGCACGTGTCCAGGGAGAAAGCTGTTTACTAGAAGTTTTGTATTTGGTTTTAGGAGATTTCAGTTGTTTGTAAAATCATCTGTCCAGCGAGAAGAATTGCATTAGAGCCATCCCCTGTGAACCGCCCTGATCAGATTATCCCAGAAGCCGAGCAGCGGTTTTACATGGGATCCTGCACTGATGTCAGGGACGGGAGAACCGAAATAATCACGTTTCTTTGGCAGAGGTTGGAGAAAGTAAATGCAATAAGCCCCGCACGGTGCTGCCCAGCTGCGGTGCCCGAGGCCTGGCTCTCGCTGCCCAGGGGCCGGGGAAGGTTTCCGTAGCGTTTACCCAGAGACCCCCAATGACAAACCCACCCAGCGACGGCCTCCAGCTCCCGCAGCCGGCCCCGGCCCCGCCGGCGGGGATTATGTTTCTCCCCCAGCCCCAGCGCTGCGCTGCCCCAGCCCCGAAGGGGACCCCCCGCCCGGCCCCGGCCGCCCCACACCCCTCGCAGCCCCGCTGCCCCCCGGCCCTCGGGAGCCCGCGGGGTCCTCGCCGGCCGCCGGGCACACACCCGGGGAGACCGGCCGCGGAGAGCCCGTCCCGCCCCCGCCGCCCACCGACCCCCGAGAGCCGCCGCTGGGACGGAGGCACGACGGCGGGAACCCCACGGGAGAACGATCTCGCTGCGGCTCCGCCTCGGCCCCGGCCCCGGCGCCGCGCCCGGACAGGTGGGACGGGGCTCGGCCCGGCCGGGCCCGGCGGGGGGGCCCTGCCCAGGGCCGGGACGGGACCGGGGGGGCTTTAAGGTCGTTTCCCACCCAACCCCCCCCGTGACTCCCCCTGTGACCAACAGCCGCTGCTGCGACCACACGGTCCTCAGCGACGCTCCACAATAAACCCACCGAGGGCAGTAAGTGAGGAAACGAGGGTTTTTACAGAGAAAACGCGGCACGACGAGGCAGGGCCGCCGCTCCCCCGCCCGGCCCCGGGGCCGAGGGCAGCTTCCCATCCGCCGGGGGCCGGGCCGGGGCCGGGGGAGCGGAGCCCCCGCGGCGGGGCCGCCCCCCGCGGAGCCCCGGCCGGGGCCGGCGTTGGCCAGCGGAGCCCGTCCCTCCCGCCGCCCCCCCGCGCCGGGCTCCCCCAGCCCCGGGACGCGGCGCCGGCCATGGCGGAGGGCGGCCCCGCCGCAGCCCGCGCCCGGGGCGGCCTCCCCCGCCGGCCCCCCCGGCCCCGCTCCCCCGCACTCACCGGCTGCGCGGGGCGGGGGCGGGGGGAGCGGCCCGGCCCGGCCCGCCCGGGCCAGCCCAGCCCGGGGCGAGTGGCCGCCGGGGCAGCGGGTCCGCCCGGCGCCGGGGGGCGGGGCCTCGTGGCGGAGGGGGCGGGGTCTGGGGCGGAGGGGGCGGGGCTGCGTCGGGGCCTCGGCGGTGACGGTTGGCGCGGAGGGTGTGACGTCAGGCGGGGGTGTGACGCGGGACCGGCGGCTGCGTGACGCGGTGCGACGCGGGGCCGGGGGGGGGCGCGGCGGGGCGCGTGCACCCCTCCCGCCCCGTTTTGGCGACCCCGGAGTGCCACGGGCCACGCGCGGGTGGGACAGGGCCGACACCCCCCCGGGGGAGCCCCCCTCGGCCACCGCCGGGCTGCGGCGGGAAGGGGCCGCTGGAGGCCGCCTGGTCCAAGCGCTGGTCCAGCAGGGCCACCTCGGTCCCGTGGCCCGGAGCTGTGTCCCGGCCGGTTGAGTATCTCCAAGGACGGAGGTTCCACCCTCTCCCGGGACAGCCGGGGCTTGGTCACCCCCAGAGTGACCGCCGGTGGTGGAGGGTGTGCCCGTTGCCGCTGGGCACCACGGGGCAGAGCTTGGCTCCATCCTCTGCCCCCATCGTCACTGATGACATCATCCTCAGCCTTCTCGGCTCCTGGCCTCACCAGCTCAGCTGCCTCAGCCTTGGCTCCCGGAGAGATGCTCCACACCCGTCGTCGCCTCCATGGGCTCCCTCCGGCATGTCCGTGTCTCTTCTGCGGGGGAGCCCAGAACTTCAGCACTTCTCCTCGTTGAACCTCATGAGGGGCACCAAGCCCAGGCTTCAGGGCCGGGTGTTAACGTGGGGTCCTGCACGTCCTGCCTTTGTCGCGCTGTTTGGTGGCACCTGAGGACACGTGGAGGCCAACAGGTCACGGCATGTTGGGTTTTTAACAATTTGCCACACCAGTTAGAAATGCGAGTGCCAGCGTAGCTCGCTGGCCACATCCCGGCTCGGGTCCACGCTCCACCGGGCCAGCCGAGATGGAGATTTTCAGGGGCTTAAGGAAATGTGTGGCTGCGGAGCCAAGCATCGCTCCTGTCCCTGCCACCGGCAGAGCTTCCTGTGCCCCTTGTGGGTGAAGCATCCCCCGATGCCAATGGAGCCCCCGCGGGGCAGAAATTCAAGGGAACACCTTAAAAAACAAGGGAAAGAAGGGCGGAGCAGCTGGCCAGAGTCACTTGTTTAGGGTCATTTCTCCCCAAATGAGATTTTTTCAATCCTCCCTGGGCAGGGTGCCCCCAGCCCCACCGAGCCGGGGGGCTCCAGGTCAGACAGGTTATTTTGGGGAGATGCTGGCAGAAACCAGGCACGAGCCAACCTCGGGCCCTTCGGAGGAAGACCTTGTGCTGCTCTGGCCGACTAGATATGGTCAGCATTTGTTGTCACTTTACAAAGTCCCCAAAAAATCAAGCTTCCCGGCACGTTGGAGCGTTTCAGATTGGGATCGTCAGGTTTCTCGCAGGGGTTTAGTGCCCCGACACAGCTGAACCAGCACGCCCCACCTGAACCAGCACGCCCCAATTTCAGAATCGCTGCTGTGGAGGTGAAGGGCACCCACGCTCCTGCTGCCCTGGCTCCTCCCAGCGTTAGTCACCTCCCCCGGAGAAGAGGCTGCTCCGGGCGGGCTGGGGAGGAGCGAGACCCATTCGATCCACCAGCTCCGTCTCCCAGCCACCGAGTTGGCATTCCCCACAGAGCCATTCCCAGCGCATTGTCCAGCCTGATTCGAAGCCCTAATGCTCCCCTCGGGAGATGCCCCACAGCCTAATTAATAGATGCTGATTAATAGATGCCACAGCATTTGAAAGAAGCCTATAAACAACGCAAGAAAGGCACCCGTGTTTTGCAGAGAGCAACCCTCGGAGCTCCCGAAGGCCACGAGCCTCTGCCCCGACAGCGCTTGTGTTTGAGACGCGATTGGGGTGGGATGGACCGAACCGCAGGGGACACGTTCTGCTGCTTCCCAAAAGTGGTCCAGAGCATTGCCGGCAGCCATGCACCAGCATCCCTCGGCTCCTGGCTGCGGGAAGAGCCAGCAAGGCTCCTCCAGCCGCCCCCAGTTGTCCCCGTCACTGGTCAGGAGAGATGGAGGGACCCGCTGAGGGCAGGATGCCCCGCTCCAGGCTCAGCCTGAAATTCCCCGGCTGCAGCGTTTCCCTCCATCCCTTCCAAATTATTCCAGCTGCACTGTCAGGCTCATCCAATTAAAGGATAGTTCACCAAACGGGTCACAATAGTTTAATAAGAATTGTAGCAACATTTTTAATTAAATAAAAAAAAAAACAACCCTGCCCAATCACAAAAGACCCCTCGGCCATAACATGAACCACTCCTGAGGCGAGGAAGATGATGGTTAAAGGTAGAGCTGGGGCAAGGAAAGGAGAGTCTGTGGGCTCTGGCCTCTGGATACGCATCCCAGCCCCTGTGGAGCTTTGCACCCCCTGTCCTGGGGGCCGGGAGTGGCCTGGGGACAGTGACTCGGTGGCCACAGGCTGGGCATGTACGGCCGGGTGTTCTGGAGCCCTCGCTGGGCTGCCGAAGGGAGGAGGCACTTGGAAAGGGCTCCAGGAAAGAGGGTTTAGAGGCAGCCGAGGCCGCGCTGTGCGGAAACCCGTGGGCATGAAGCTCGGAGGGGAGGAGGCAAAAGCAGCCCTTGCTCCTTGCCCTCCGCACCTTTTCCCAGCCCCTTCTCCAACCGGCGTCAATTAAAAGTGTAAAATCCTTCAGTGAGAAGGGCTTAAAGCCAAACCCAGCTACATCCGATCCTGCTCTACCATCACCCTCATGCGGAGCTGGAGCCGAGGTCTCCTCTGTTTTCTCCCTTCCCATCTTTCCGCACGGGCACCGCTTTTTGGAGACACCTCGTAAGCAAAAATGACTTTGCGACCACAAACCGACGGTGGTTTCACAGCGCACAAATGTCAAAGCTGTTTTAATTCGGGTGCTGGGCGCGTGCTCGGGGCAGGTATCTCCGGCGGCGCGTGGTCACGGCTGGTGTTGGAGGTAGCTCACCAGGACGGTCGGGATCTCCAGCTCGCCGAGGTCGTGCGGGCGACCAGCCTGCTTCAGGAGGCGTCTCATCACCAGCCGGGACTGAGACATCAAGGATTTGGGATGAGCTGTAGAAGGAGAGGGAGGAAAAATGAGATGGTCACCTTCAAGACACACAACTGCCTCCGACCTGGGCGTTATCCTAAGCGAAGGGACAGCGATAGACCAAAATTCAACGTCTTTACTAGGGTTTCACAGGAGCTGGGGGTATGGGGGTGAACTCTTCCACCATCATATGGAAATAAGTGCAGTTTTTCTGGAAGTAGGCAGTACAGGAGAGCCAAAGTTGAGCAGCAGAAACGAGAGGAACGGCGAAAAGCAGCCTTTAACCCAACAGATTTATGTTAAGTGGAAAAACCAGGCTGCGGAAATCCCCGTGTGCTCCAGACCAGCACTGAGGGCCCTCATTGAGAGCAGCTTCTTTAGCAAGTGCCCGGAAATATCCATGAGAAGCAGACGCCGTTGGTGAGTCCAAGGGGGAGACACCCATGTAAATGCACATGGTGGCTGCGCCGAGTCGCACCCCAGACCCAAACCAAGGCGGCCTCCGGCTGCAGCCAGCGCTGGAAACTGGGGATGTTTGCGGGATGTTTATTAGAAACAAACCCTCCCGTGACACTCTCCCCCAGATCCCAGCAATTTGTTTTAGGATTTTCCCGTGGTAACATGCGTATCCAAGCCATCAGATTTAATCGCTGGTGGTGGACATATTCTCCGTAACCTCGTGATGTCCTTCTCTTGATGTGTTCGGTGTTGGAGACTTATGTTTTCTGGCCTGCACGCAGCAGCCACTGGGGGAGGGGGTGATTAAGAGTTCAGAGTGAAATAGCGATAACATTGGGGAGTTTAAGACTGGAGAGACCCACGCACCGCAGTGGTGCTGCAGAGGGAGTCGAAGCTTGTAGGACTGCCTGGGGAAGGCTGTGGGGAAACAGAGGTAAAGGGAAGGGGAATCTGAAGCAACTTGCGCCCAAATGAGGACAATTAGTGCTCGTTTCCAGCCCCGGGGCCACACACACAAATTACCTCTCGCCTGCAGCAGCAGCTCCAGGCCCTCGCTGCGGGGTTGCGTCTCGCCCACCGTGAGGTTGGGCAAGTAGACGTTGGCTCCAAAGTCAATGAGCAGCTTGATGAAGTCGCTCCGGCAGCCGTGCCTCAGGCAGGTTTCCAGCAGAGTCTTGGGCTCCTTGATCTGGGCAATGACCCTCTCCTCCGTGCAGTTATAGTTGGGGTCGGCCCCGTAAAGCAGCAGCGTCTTGAAGCACTCCAGATGCCCGTACACGGCGGCAAGGTAGAGGGGACCGGAACAAGCCACCGAGTTGGCAGCCCACTCGGGCAGCCTGGCTTGAACGTTGGTTTCCGCCCCGTGGTCCAGGAGCTGCTGCAGGATGTCCACGTTGCCATCCCTGGCGGCGATGAGCAGCGGCGAGCAGTTGTTGTAGATGCTGCCGACGGGGCTGGCCCCCGCATCCAGAAGGACCTTCACGCACTCCCGGTGGCCGTTGCTGACCGCCATGAAGAGCGGGGTTTGAGCCTTCACGTCCAGGCTGTCCACCTCTGCCCCGTGGGCCAAGAGGACCTTCAGGCTCCTGACGCGGCCCCAGGTGGCGGCCAGGCGCAGCGGGGTGCTGGGTACCCCCCAGCCGCTCCTGCGGTTGATGAACCTCTTGTACCTGTCTTGGGACAAGAGGTTATCGAGGGTTTGGTAATTGTCCTCGGATACCGCTCGGTTCAGCTCCTCGCTTTCTCCGTTGTCTTCTTCATCTTCTCTGGGCTGGAGCATGGAGAACATTTTAGTGATATCCATTAGGCTCATTTTTTTTTTGTCTCTCTCCCGTGTACCGCTTTCATCGTAAAAGGCGAAGCCAAAGATCTACGGGACAACAAAAACATCACCATCACTGGGTTAGAACCAGCCCCATGACACCAACACCATCTTTTTATTATTATTTTTTTCATATATATACAACGTAAAGAAGATTCTCAAAAAAAAGAGGCAAATATTGGATTATGATGCTGCTGACATGCTTATCGCCCTGACGCCGTGGGTGAGGAAATCCACAGTGGTGAAGTCCGTGGGCCATCTCCCCTTGAAGTGGTGTGATAAGAACGTGCTGAGAGAACTGAATCTGGTGTTAGAGTTCAAACGCTGCACGGGGGAGCTCACAGGCTTTTACTTTATATTTTTAATTCTTTAATGCTATATGGCTCGCCCAGGGTGGGACTACTCATGGGACACCCACCCCTTGAGCTTGGGAAGGGTCCTGGGTGGCCACGGGCTCTCAGAGGGACTCCGCACCCCACTGCTGGACGATGCCACCCATTTTCCCAAAACCTGCAGAAGTCACCCCATCCAGCCGTTCGTTGCAGGAGCTGCTGAGTGAAGAGCACGTCGGGAAATAGCAGGAATCAACTCTGCTTTGGACCGGCCAAGGCTTCTGGGGGAAGCCTCACCAGCACCTGCTCTTCCAAGTATTTTGGGACCCACGGAAAACTCAGAGGAGTTTTAATTCAGGAGCTGGCAGCACGGCAGGGCTTTTACACCCTGCCGCTTTTTAAAGGGATTGGATTTCAAAACAGGAGACGAAGTGAATGGGAAGGTGGCTGGTTTGATGAAGGACTTTGAGCATCGCCCTTCCCAAAACAACGTCAGCGCTGGAATTCAGCAAACCCTCTCCTCTCTCCTGCCCGCTGGAGCCCGAGGAGCGCGGCTGCAAGAAGGACCCGGGGTTTTTCTAGCGGGGGGCACGGGGTGGTGGGAGGAAGGCGAGGGGACGCTGAGCTGGTCACACCGGAGCCAGGACTGGGCCCCGACAGGTTTGGGGGTGCTCGGTGCAGGATCTGGCCTCGCCGTGGCCAAACGGCAGCAGGGCGAGGAATGCGATGGCCCAACGGGGAAGGGCAGAGGAATTTCTCGCCCCATGGCATCTCAGATTTCCTTGTGGAGAGGCGGCAGCGGCAGAGCGGGGTCTGCCCCAGCGGTTCCTGCGATCCTTGGAGGAGGCAAGGAGCCGCACCGAGCAATTAGCCTCTTTCTGCAAACGAGCCCAAGGGTAACGAGGCAGCCACGGGAGGCTCATCCCACATCCGTCCCGTGCAAGCGCGGAGGAACCCCCCGCGCGAGGCCGCTGCCGCGTCTCGGTTAAGTAGGGCAGGTCTGATGGCAGCGAGGGCAGAGCTCTGCTGCGCTTCCACCTGTTCCACCGACCCGGAGAATTTGTATAGAAATACATGAAATTCTAACATTGCTGTTATTCATTAAGACACGCTGATAACGAGCTCTGGAGCTTTGGAAACCCCGCACCTCCGTGGCTAACGGGGTGGGGGGGTTATTGCAGGTTGGATTCAAAAAGAAGGCCCGCTTATATTCCCAAGGGAAATGGTCTGGAAAAGTGAAAAACCAGCTGTAACATTCCTGAATGCATAAATAAGCATCTCCAAAGGTTACTCTGCCAGCGTAAGCACTCACACGGGGAACTCACTGATGTTCCTCAGCCAGAAGAGCCCAAACCAGCGCTGTCACCGCTGGAGCTGGAGGAAGCCGTGCACAGAACCAGTGAATTATAGAATCACAGAATAGTTTGGGCTGGAGGGGGCCTTTAAAGGTCATCTCGTTCCAACCCCCCTGCAATGAGCAGGGACATCTTCAACGGGATCGTCTAGATCTGCATCTGCAGACACCCCCCAGAAAACACCCAGGGAGGGGAGCTAGAGGTGACAGAACACACTGACGCTTTTACAACTGGTTGCCCAGTTACCTCCGATGGCCCGGCGCTGCCTGGGCACCATTCTGCTGCCGCCTTACCTTGAGAGGCAGGGGATGCTCACAGCCAGGGCAGTCCCATGGCGAGTTCTTCCTCGGTTTAAACCCCCAAAAAAAGGAGAGAAAGAGCGAGGCTGTTGCTGTGCCGGGGATGGCCGTCCGCTCTGCGTGACCGGCACGACGCAGGCTGTCAAGCTCACAGCTGAAATGCCACCGCAGGGAGAAGGGCCGGGGCGCTGGGGCTAATTTTAGCCCCTGAGGGGTTTTATCTTACCACTTCCATTCTTGGCGAGTTCCCCCTGGGTAAATATAGAGAGGGGCAGCGAGGCGGGGGGAGGCTGGGACAGGTGCCGGAGGCTGCTTGACCCATCCGAGCAGCCGAAAAGCGTTTGTTTTACCCTTTCCTTGCAGAATTCACAGGCCACCAGGAGATTCCTGGCCCCTGCCAGGGCAGCACATTCCCTGCCGCAGCACCGGCCTCTACCCCTACGTTATCCCAGTAGCTGCCAGTCACCCAAATGGATTCCCTCTTAACCCCTCTCCCCACCGCTGTTCCCACTTTCAGAGCAACACAAACGACCCTTCGCAACACCCAGGATTGTTTATTGAACACAAGAAGGACAAAAGGCACCGAAGAGGGTCCCGATTTCTCACCCGAGCTGCTCCTTCCCCCCCAAGAACAAACCATTTCTTCGGCTTCATAAAATTAAGCGGCACATCGCAAGGCAGAAAACTTTGCAGGAGCAAACAAACCAAGCGGGGAGCAGCGTTTGGGCTCTTATCAAGAGCTGTCAGCTGGTAAGTGTAATCGTATTTTATCCAGTTCCCCTTAAACCTTTTCCAAACTTTCCGGCGGTGGAGCAGGAACGGTCTGAGTGTTCGAGGCAGCGTTATCAGCGGTACCAGATAACGAGAGGGCAACCAAATTATCCAGCAGAAAAATCTCCACTGCCGCAAGAAGTAAAATCAGGGGCTCTGCAAAACGTGTACGACGTCCCCGCCGTCACCCCCGCACTCGGTTTGGAGCCGCACTGGGAAAAGCGGAGAGCAGGAAAATGTTCAATATTGATGGGTTTTAGACTTTTGGCTTCCTCATAGTCTCGCTCTCTCCAAATTCACTCAAAAATAGATTGTCGCTTCAAAAAGGTCAGTTTCCCCAAAGTCAGCCCTAGGAATGGAATTATTGAGTAGGAGAAATGTGATAAACATCGGAGGCAAAAGCGGGGAGTTCAGGGCTTATTCAGTGTCAAGAAGCTGCAACCACAACAGGGATGCTGCAGTCGGGAAAGCCAAGGCTGGCTGGGAACCCCTGCAACAGAACACAGAAATAAAAGCAGCAATTAAAAAGCCAGTGTATTATAATGTGAAAAAAAGGGGATAAAGACAATAAAATGAATGCATGTTAGAAAATCTGAGAGGTAGGAAACTGTAAGGGAACTTAGAGATGAAAGGAAAATCCGTGAATGGAAAATTTAATGATAAACTGCATATTCTTTTGTTGTTGCTGCTGCTGTTTAGTTGTTAACCAAGAAAAGAAATCTTAGATACAAGAGCAGCTCTTTGGTAAGGAACAGAGATTAAACCGAAAAAATCCAAGGTACTCGCTGATAAATCCCACCCTCAGCTGGGAGAACACAAACTGGCACGCTCCTCGTGCTCCCGTAACAGCCAGAGACAGGCTGAACAGCCCCCTGCCCGAGTAGTTAAATTGTCAGATTGAGATAAACCCCAACCGGGAGCCCAGGGAGGGGCGGCCAATAAGCCTGACCCATTTTGGATAAACTTCCCAACGCTTCCCACCCCGGGGAAGGCTGAGGAGTCGGGGGGAGCCTTCACCTTGTCCCCAGTGGATGTCCCCGAGCCGCTGGCTGACCCCACACCGGCTGCCGGCAAAGCCGCTCCTTCATCAGCTCGCCATTAACCTGAGAAGAGCTAAAGGGCAGAAGTATATTTAATGCCAACGAAGAAGGTTTTTTGGGGAAGGTAAATCCTGTCCAAGGAAGTTGTTTCCATTAAAGAGATTACACTTATTAATGCAGCCGAAAGGAGGTAATGAGCTTTCTCATTTAACACCGCTAAGCATTCTGATGTAAAAGTTTAGCGCTAAGCAGTACCAAATAAATCATTTTGAAGGGATTGAGGATTTACTAACAGTCCTCAAGGTCGGAGACGCGGTGATTGCGTGGGGCTACTTCTCCAGTCCTGCCCCTGAACTACAGATCACTGCCAAACCCCAGCAAAAGCCCTCTGAACTTGGGAGTTTCCCTCCGAGCCGATCAAAACATCTGCTGGCAGCTTTCCGGCACCGACACCGGCCTGTTCCACCGCTCCTCACCGCCCAGCGCCGAGCTGGCTCCAGCAGCACCGGGATTCGCATATTCCCCATGAGGGCGCACGGACGCCTGCGGACCATCCCTTGCCTTCACCGCATGCGCAGCAGCAGCTCCCAGAGCCCCTTCTTGGGCACCTCACGGTTCGACGGGTGTATTAACACACAAAATATGTAGTTAGAGCTGAACGAGGAACCCAGCGATTGTTTCTTCTTCACGAGCTGTAACTTCTAGAGGAATTTGGCAGCATCGGAGCCCCAGGAGTTTGGCAGCGTTGTAAGTCGGCTCCCTGCTTCCACCACCTCCCTTTGCTTTTAGCTGGGAGGATGCGCTGGAGCCAGCAGCTGTAAACTGCTCCGAGATCTTCGTTAAGGACCTGAAAGACAGAACCCAAAGTCAGCACGTGCCCGCTCTTCGTTACACGAGTTATCTCTGGGACATGGATCACTCCCAGAAATCTGCCCATTTGCTCTTCTAAACATGCTCCAGGGCTGGCAACACTTATGAGTTGTTCCTGGGAGAACGAAGGGGTCTTCTCTGCTTTTATTTTACAATACTAAAACATGCTGGTTTTCATTCCAAGGCTTTGAGGAGGAAGGAAAACTCCAACAATCAGCTCCGAGTCATATCATCCCCCAAAGCATCTTTGCCCTGAGATCACGAACCATATGTTCAGTAAGTGAAGGGTTTTTTTTATTATTCAGAATATCAGGCAGGAAGAGCCAGCATGGGAGAACCGTCTGCTCTCAGAGCATTCTCCAACAGCAGGAAAAGCCACAACAACCACCTTCGGAAACAGAATTTCTGCTCCGTGTGAATTGCCAGATTTACCCCAAACGCTTTCTGAAGCCACACACACGCACACACACACTGGATCACTGCGCAACAAAAAAATCATTGCTTTCAACACATTACTGGTCATCCACAACAAAACCCAAACCCCAATTTAAAAAAAAAAAAAAAAGGAAATGGATCAAGTTCTGAACTGCTGTCTGAAGGGACACGGATAGGGCAAGACACACGAATGGGACCAGATTTCCTTAAAGTGGCAAATGGACCCCCCGTATCTTTATCCTCCCCCTGGTTTCCCCTTGGTCAGGTGAGATCTGTAGAAGTCTGTGCTGCTTCGGTGCCTCCCTGGGGCAGGGGCTGCCCGCGGCTGCTGTACAAAAACCCCAGCACTTGGAGCAGACTCACGTTTTGGAGGGTCGAGTCAGGCTCAGCCTTTGGTGGGTGCGTCCGTCTGGCTCCCGCTGCGCTCGCCTGCCAAGCCATGGGCCAAGAGCAGCCCCGGCTCATTCCGCACACACAGAGGTGGGGGTTTTGGGGGGGTTTTGCAATGGGGATTACGTATATATTTTTATTTTATTGGTTCCTACTCACACTGGTTTCTTGCTCCTCTCCCACAGCTGAGCAGGCTCCGAGATCTGTTCCCTGTTGAGAGAGGCAGGGAAAGAAAAAAAAATAAAAAAATCAGACTCAGTAAGTAGTATTCTTTCCCCAAAACGGCTGCAGCAGGGCCACGGGGAGCAGGGCTCTGCTCTCACCTACACAAGGGTCGTTGCTCCTAAGGCCACCGGGGTCTGTATCCCCCCCCCGTCCCCTCTGCTCCCCTCCAGTGCAAGAAAATACAAGTTACAGGAGAACACTTGAATTCAGAAGCTGATTGCGTGCCAGAGAAATTACAATTAACACACATTCTGCCTATCCTTAAAGAAACATTGTGCAGGAGGAAAACATCCCTTTATTTCGGGATTTGAACTTAGGAGGACCTGCAGCAGCCCCACGCCCCGACTCATCCGCGCAGCCCCAGCCAAGGGCATCCCCCTCCTGCTCCTTGAGTGCGGCGAGAGCATCTCACGCCCTTGCCTGCATAAACAGATTAAAAAAATGCTCTTTCCGCTTCTAGTCTGGGCTGGATTTTTGGTTTGGGGTTTGTTTGTTGTTTTGGTTTTTTTTTTTTTTTTTTTTCTTTTAAAAGTCATCAACCCAAATATTTGTAGTCTGCCCTCAATATCAGAGGAGTTTCTCCATTTTACGTACACGCACGAAGCCTTAACACCAAGGTCTCTCTAGCAAACCATCACCGGCATCTTTAACTGCCAGGTAACCGAACATAAAACTCGAGTACAAAGTTACATTACTACAAAAAAAAAAAAAAAAAGTATTATTGCTCTACTGCAACAAAGAATGCAGCGATGCAGAACAGAAATGAATCAACATTTTAAGATATTCTTAGCACATGTGACTCTGAGCCTCAAAAATCACGCAGCTCAACTGCTTTTTCTACCTGAACGTCGAACAGCAGACTTGGCCTTCAAACAGTCATTTTTCAGCACATACCTCCAGTTAAGTTTATCGATCGCTACTTTTACAGGGCATAAGGTATTTCCTGAAAGCTGTTAAAAACCCAAGGCTTTAGCAATCCTCCTACGGCGACTCGAAATGGAACCTGCCCCCTCAAAGCCAAAGGCAGCTGCAACAGGGAAGTTCTAAATCATCCTCAACAAAGACGCTGTCAAACAGACGGCAAGTTTTCCCCAAATGCACATTACAGCTTTTTCAATTCCAGTCAGTGCTCGTGCTAATAATCCAATTAAATGCAAGGCAAGTCTAATTTAGGTAAGCGAAGAATTTCGCTGCCAATATTAAGAACATTTAAAATTAGCAAGGAGGAAAAAAAAGGCTTTGAAACATCTGGGGACTGAGTATACCCAAGCGCCAGGTGTATTTTTTGCCTTAATGCATAGAAAAGAAATACCCGTTTTAAGGATGCACAAGGCAGTGGAAAATATTCATCAGGGGCTGGGTAACAGGTTCTGGTCTATTCCTTGCATTCAGGCTCACGCCCCCGACTGACGATGGGTCGTTCAGGGCTGTTGGTGTTTAGGATTAAAGGCCGGATGATCCAGCGCCGAACTGGCCTGAGAAAAGCAGTTCCTCGGTCCCTCTTGCTGGCCTGCGGGTCACATCCCTGCCACCCAGTTCCCCCACCCCCCACACCGAGTATTAAAAACCTCCCAACACTTATATTAAAATTAATTACTAAAACCACCTACATTGCTTTGCCAGGCAGAGATTTAAACCCTTTACATGAATTTAGCAATCCAAACAGCATCCTGAAGCACTTCGTAAAGCTTCATAAATGTCAAATTAACTCCTATCACCTAATTTCTCTCTGCTTTGCAGATCTAGATTTAATTGCAGGACTTGACTGTTACCGCACAGCTGTAAGTTATTAAAGCACTGATTCCAATCTTGGTTATAAACACAAGGTGAGTTTTGCACCTGGAATCTCCCCCTTCCTTGAGCCTTCTCCCACCTCCCTTGTGTCTGCACTCAAACACCCCCCCACCTTGACTCGCTACTGAAATTATGGTTAAAAAGAGCTGGATAAAAGAGCATTTTTAAATAATATCCCTCAAATCCATGGCGAGGTATAGACAGCTTTCCAGGAGGAAGAAAACATTGAAGAGGTATGTGGTTTTAATATATAAAATACAATATCAGAGTAACAAAACGTACAGAAGATGCCAAGATTTAACACAGCTTCATTAGTTTTTTGGGTTTGTTTTTTTTAAAAGACCAAAGCAGTGCTGCGCTCCGCAGTCCCCCCCCCAGTGAGGTCACCTACTTTCTATTCTGTGAAAGAAGGGGAAGTGGAATCACACTCAGTTCAAGACAAACTCACTGCTTAAGAGTCTGGAATTGATTTCACATTTCAAAGTGGGAAGTTCTGCTTTGAGTTTCATTAACCAACAAATAGACTGGTCACTTACTTTAAAAAGGCAAGATATTTATTTTTGTAGGGAATAAAAATAAACTGTAATACAAGTGAAACTTCCTGAAACAAATACATGTAGAGAAAAGACACAGCGCTCCTCTAAACATGGTACAATTATTTTTTAAGCAGTGCATTACCTACAGTGAGTTACAGGTATACAGCCATCACAGCACATTCAAGAACAAGGGGTTTCATCATCCACAATTTTATACAACTGTCCTTCAACAGTTACACTGACAGAAACAGTGACTGACTGACAGAAACAGCAAAAACCTTTACAATTTTCAGCTGAGTACTACACACAATTCCAGGTACGTTCCTACAAAGAGCAGCCTGTGGATGACAGAAGGACACGCGTGTGCTCACTTACGTGTGACTACATCCAGTGCTACACGTTATTCCAGTAGTACGCTGCTACATTAAATACAGACGCATATACATAGATAAACGATAGGAGAAGAGATATAGGTCAACCAGTTTAACCTACCCTCGTCCTGCATTGCTTTTGTAGTTCAGAGACGCCAAAGGGACACAGCGCTGCGCAGCAAAACACTCGCCCTAACAAATGACACCGACTGCAGTCGGCACCAACCTGGCTGCTCTCGGTGCTTACGAAAACATGGACTTTAACATCACCAGGTTCGGGACATTCCTCATCTAATTAGTGAAGTGCTGTGTACTAATTAAAACAAAAACTACTACATTCAGAACAGCTTGTTCCCCCCACGCTGCCCCGAGGCACGGGAAGTGCCTCTATGTGCAAGAGGGAAGGCATGTAAACAAGGAATAACTGTGTTAGGTCCGTACAACAAGCGACCCCAGCACTCAAGGCAGGGTGGTGGGGAAGGGGAGAAGAGCAAAACAGCAGACATCTTGGATTCTCCTGGTCAGATTCATTACCAAACAGTGCCAAGAAACGATCCCTTTGGGGGAACAACCATCAGGCACTGATGCTGCCCAAAGACCAGTTTTGCCAGAAAGGGAACTGCAGCAGTGTCTGGCGCAAGAGCCCTTTAAATGCTTTCCCTGCCGGTGCTCCAGCTTTGCTAGATGCAAGGGAAGGGTGCTTTCTGAGCTCCAAACCCAACGGAAACAACAGACACGGGGCACTTCAACATGGAGATTCCCAGCTGTAACCCAACAGGGTCTGATCCCGGGAAGCTCGGCGCACCTTTAGCTCCCAGCAAGGCCCCCTCCCCAGGGTGTGAGAAGCCCACAGAAGCAGACAGCAGCTTACCAGCCAGTCTTCTCCACCCTAGTCAGGGTGGCTTTATGTCAGCACCCACATCGCAGGTGGATTTTTCTTCTAAGCACTTAGATGAAAGACATTCACTAAGAGCAGGAACAGAATATGCAGCTATAAGTATATTATACCTATAGGCTTTAACAAACTGCTTTTCCTCTCCCATGAAAGGGGGCCAACTGAGACCACGACATCTATGGACAAACCAATTATTTCTTTTTCTGTAAAGCAAACGGCACCGATTGGATTTTCTCTACGACAGGCAACAACTGCAAAACAAAATACAATTTAAGAATCCAGCATTGTGAAGTTCACATTAAGACATTTCAAGTGAGAAATAAAGCTACACGAGTCCCTCTTTACTTCAAAAGGAATAGCTTTAGCACTGAATTTAGGCTTTAGGCACCTGCCCACCGCAGAGCTACGCCCGTTTGCAGCAAGAGAGACACTATGTACAGCCACGAAACCATGATACCTTGGAGCATCTCGGCAAAGCAGGAGGTGCTCCACGAAAGGAAGAGCCCACCCACAGCAACATAGGATCCCTCCTCCCTCCCAGTTCTCCCAGTCAGGGGGATCCAAACAGAAAGCAGCAAGTTGCATTGTTCTCTTAACAGCTCCAAATAGAAAACAGCATTCGTGACTTCGCAACGCATGGATGCTCCACTAGGAATAAACAAGTCATAGTAACTTTTCACCTAGATAGAAAATTTCCTACATAAAAAGCTACGTAACAGCTTTTAGATTTCCTGTAACACTTTTAGGGAACACAAACCAAGTCCTCCGCCGCTGTCAGCAGGGCACTCCGGAATGAGGGAACGCTGGCTTTCTGCCAGGCTCTGGGAAGCCACTCCGGCCTGAGCAGAGACCTGAGCACACGCTGCAGAGCTTTGAACAGATTTTCATTTTTGGTCTTAACACACACAAGAGTTCCCATCAAAACTAAAAAGCTTCTGGCTACTCACTTTTCACACAAATAATCTCATGGAAAGCCAGGAAGCCCTGGAATCTTTTCCAGCTCTGTAAATGTACAGCACCAGAATGAATGATTTTTAATGTGTTGTAGACTTTGACCAAGTCTGTATACATTAAATCCAAGAGGTTTAAAAAGACAGACCATTAATTTTTTTTTTTTTGCTAGGTTTTGCCTTTCAGAGTATAAACTCATCCATTGTTTTGTTACTGAAGTCAAAAGCAGCAAGATTACTACGAGCCTACTAATACTTTCAGTGTTTGAAGCAATCCTTTCATGGTTATATGCACCTGTAGTAATATTGTAGGCAAGAAGGATTTGTGGAGATGTCAGTGTCATGTTTTGGGGATAAGCAAAGATTATTATACTTTTTTCAAGGTAATCTATGGTACCTCAAAAGACAAGGCAATCTGTAAACATTTACAGAGACCTCTGCAAAATGTTTTTATACAGTGATAACCACTGGCATGTCTGAATCCTTCAGTAGTCAGTCAAAATTCTCTACAATTCTGTAACTCTAATTTTCATTAGAGAACACATTAAAAGAACTGATGACATCTGGAATAACCAGTCCTAGAAAGCACCTGTCTTGGTCTCATTCACCATTTTCTCTATTTGAGAAGCCGTGCATACTATCCACTACCACCTAGAAAGAAAAGCCGGGGTTGATCTATCCGTCCATATGAAACAGGCCCCAAACTGCAAAGTGCACGTGTGAAATTGAGCTTCTACACTACAGAGAGGCAAAGGGAAGCCATGGCCCCGGCACCCTCCAGGGAAAGCTACAGCAGATTCCGAACCCTGGCTATCCAGAGCAGCTGGATTAAGACGTAGGGTACAATCTCTTTGCTTGAGGAATACATGGATATGGCAAACTTAAAAAGCTGGTAGATTATCTAAGTTAATGAGGAACTTAGCAGATCTCTTTTTAGGAGCAGAGGGACTCAACTTGAGATTAAGAAAAGATGCATTCAGAAATGTGCATCCTTCAAAATGAAATACACAGCTGTTGCACGGTGCAGTATTTTTGACACGTACCCACACAACAAATTTCAAACATCATCTGCTTAAGCATATCTGGTTCAGTATTTTATGGACTTAGTTCTTAAATCAGTTGCATGCTGCAGTGCTCTCACTCCTACCTTGAAAGTAACTATTTTTTTTTAAAACTGCTTAAATATTACTTGCTTTAAGATTAAAAAACCTGCAACGTTAAAAAAAAGTTTCTCTTTGCCATTCTAGGCATTGAAGAAACTCTGTGTTCTCAGGTATTGCCCTTTTTCCTTGGGTCTTTTGAGATGCTTAATAAAATATATATTTTCTTACCTAAAGTGAGACACTCAGGGGACTTTGGGTGGTTTTTTCCCCCTTTTCTACTTTCATCTTGAACACTGAAACTAACCTAGTCATTTCACCATAGGCTACAAGGACATAAACAATGGCTACTACATTTTACGATGCTGTAATGGAATGTTTCTACTTTTCACTGTAGATTGGGAGGGCTAACTTAGGAAATATTTTCAGTTTGTTTCAAAATTTCATAAAAGAGAAAAACTGATTTTAAGACCTAATGGCAGCATCTAACTTATACAACAGGATCCAAAAGAAAGCAGAAAAGCGTCTTGAATTAAGCGGCACAAAGGGACTCTCTGTGCAATTAAGCACATTTGTAGAAGCTTGTCCAGAAGAACAAGGACTGTGGAACAGCTTTCCTGGGCCATCCAGTTCCCGGGGGAGACAAGCACTTGTTTCTTCACAAGGCTTCTGTATAAATGAATATGTGTCTCCATTTTAAAGCTGCAACTTTAAACTAGTATCTCCAGCTGAGATTACTGTAGTTTAAAGAAACTAAGTAGTGGTAACAAGCACTGGAGCAAGTCCAAGCTGGAGCCACAGCCACAAGCCAAGATGTCCCCTTCTTGTTCCAATAAGGGTTCATATCCCAATGTACATTTTGTCACCAGCTTCACAAAATTACAAAGTTCATTGCCACGACAAATACCGTTCATCGCCCCATGTCTTGACAGTACAGACAAAACACCTCCAAGGTTCATGTAATTTTAACATCCAAGATAACAGTATCGTCACTCAGCACGTGACATGAAGCAATCGTTTTAGGCCCCATTTCAACAATAGAACACACGTCATCTTTAATTACTGCCTCATTGATGGATGTGAGGAAAGCACATCGATTCCAGCTTAGAACAGTTACTCTCTTGCTTCAATTTAACCAAGACCATAAAACAAGTGAGAAAAATTCCATATCATTTTTTTTCCTGTCTTTTCTCATTTCTAATCCTCCCTCTGTCAAAAAGTCACGTGTTACAGGCCATCTTTGTGGCTTGCTGCACTCTCACAATCAGTAAGTGTATTCCATAAAAGCTTATTCTTTGAAAGGCTGGCTTAGAAAGAAGCTACTGAACTCAGGGGATTGGCAAAGAACCTGGAGAAGCCATCAGCAGATTAAAAAAACCTTCTTTAAAAATACTGACTACAAAGAAAACCAAGAACTACACTCTACATACACTACAATAATAAAAATAGTACATTGCGTGGCTAGACATTAAAACGGTCTCCATAAAAAGGCACAGGGGGGTGTTTTTGTTTAACAAATATGCATAAGAAACAAAAATTAATCAGTTCTGCCACAAGGTGAGGGTCCATGCAGAGATTCATTCACAGCTAAAAAAAGGTTATTTCTTTTTTTTGTCATTTTAAGATGAACTGAAATTTTTTAATCATTTTAAGATGACCTTGCACCAGCACTGCGAATAAATGGACTGCATCTGTCCCACTCCAGTTATAAGCACTACACAAGTCCTAAGCCCCATCAGCTTGAAATACCAGTACTGGCTGGCAGTCATAAACCTTAAACACACATCGTGTTCCCACTGAAAAATAAGGTTTACACTGACTCAGGGTAGCCTTCTGGGCAGCTCTGTACACATCTTCATCACTGCAGCTGCAAAACGATGGAATCAAACCAAACGCAGACTGTCTTCTGTACAGCGAGCACAGCTCCCTGCAAACACACGTACTCACACTTAGCTGGAAATGGTTCGGGGGTCTGCACCCTCGTGGGGACACAGCTCCCCGACGCCTCACCACCACATCACCTGGGTCACAGAACACAGTTCTCCGAGCTGATCAGTGGTGCTGAGGCTTTCCATCCTTGGCTTCAGGGTCTAACACGTCAATGGTGTCACTGTGGTCACAGAGGTCCTGGTGATGAAACAGGTTCTCTTTGTTCCTTTGGTCCACATCTGACAGAACATCCATATCCCCTGCTGAAGCGCCGTTGCTCAACACGGGAGGTGGATCCCCTTCGTAATCCTGAGGAGTGTTGAGCATCGGTGTTTTTGAAACAGCATGTCCTACTTTAGATAAGGAGCAAGCTTCACTGGGCAAAGGACCATCAAGGAAAGGAAGTTTCTACACAAATAAAGAGACATTAAAAAAAATTAATGAAAGCTATTATTCCCAAATGTCAGAGATATACAAAACCAACCGTCAACATAGTAGTCCTGTGTCAGGGCCTCTTTTTCAGCTCTTTAATCCAGCATTAAAGTACATCGGCATAGATCCTTACATGTTTGATACAAACATCATTATTAAGTAATAAAACTAAAGTTTTCAGCATTCACATTAACCTAGTAAAGGACACCGGCAGATCTTCTCACTGGTATATTTTTAGGTGACTCTCCCACTACTATATTTTTAGGGGTTTTTATGTTTGTGTTTTGGTTTTATTTAATACACATAGAAAGGATATTGCAAGTAGAACCTTGAGCACAAAGAAAAGCTACGCTTCTTTCAGGCAGCTGCACAGGATTGTGGTGGGATGAGCCTGGCTGGACACCAGGTGCCCATCAAGCCGCTCTATCACTCCCCTGCTCAGCAGGACAGAGGAGAGAAAATAAGATGGAAAGAAACCCTTGTGGGGCAAGATAAAGGCAGTTTAATAAAGCACAAGCAAAGGCTGTGCATGGAAGCAAAGGAAAATAAAAGATTTATTCTCTACTTCCGATCAACAGGAGATGTCCAGCTACTTCCTGGCAAGCAGGGCCTCAGTACACGTAGTGGCTGCTCCAGAAGACAAACGTTGTAGTAACAAATCCCCCCCCTCCACTTCCTTTCTCTTAGCTTGTATTGCTGAGCAGACGTCATATGGTACGGAATATCCCTTTGGTCAGTTTGGGTCAGCCACCCTGGCTGTGTCACCTCCCAAGATCTTGCCCATCCCCAGCCCCCAGCCTTTGGGGGCGAGGGTGGGAATGCTGGAGAGACAGCCCTGATGCAGAGCACTGCTCCGCAGCAACCAAAGCACCAGGGTGTTATCAACACCTTTCTGGTTACCCACACACAGCACCATGAGGGCTGCTGGGGGGAAAGTCAGCTCCATCCCAGCCAGACCCAGTACATGTGGAAATGCAAAACTATAGCACTTCAAAAGTCAACACGACTATCTACCTCCCCCCCCCGCCATCTTGCACTGCCGAGACAGATATCTACACCTTCATATAAACAGAGCTCTCTGGGGAATCTGATCAGAGCTGACCAAACCATGAAGAGTGTTGCTGTTTACTTTATTATTCTGGGTTGAAGAAGAGAAATTGGTTATTCTGGACACAAGATCTCTGCCCTCCAATAGCACAGAACACAAATAGTAAGTGTGCAAGATTCCCCATCTTGTTTTAGCAAAGCATTTCAAATCCAAAGTAGCCATTTTTAGACGATAATTCAGACTACACGATCCAGTTACATTTTGGCCATTACATGAAAGCCAACTTCAGTCAGTAACTCAACTGTTTTAATACCTGGTTGATCATCAGTTTTTCCAACATGTCTTGCGAATAAGAAGGTGGAAAAGAAAAATGTGGGGACAAGTTGAAAACAAGAATAACAAGAATATTTTTTTATATTCATATTATTTGGGGGGGGGGGGGGGGGAGCTGGGTGGGAACCAGACCCATTCCTCATTCTTTTCTTCTCTCCCTTGCCTTTGAAGTTTGCTGCAAGTGGAGCTGAGACCCAGATGTTCTCTTAACACCTGCTTCATTTAGAGAATCACAAGCCTGCAACAGAACTTGACTCAACACAGCTTTTACCTAGCAGATGAGAATTTTGGGTAATCAAACCTATTTATTACGGCAATGTCATTTAACCTTTCGTTTTGCCCAGCTCTGCCCAACATGTTGAAGCAATTGTTCAGTGCCAATGTTCAGTCCCAGTTATATGTGCTAAAACCATCATGGGATTTTAAATATTAGTAAGATTCAGGACTCACATTTTCCAGTTCAGATGCGCTGTCCTCCAGTTTCATCTTTTGGCTCATGCAGCTTAGCAAATGATCCAAAACACACTGTTTTGGATGCATTCCTTTGTCAAAGCGATTATACATTCCACACCAAAACCTAAAGAACAGGGCAAGAAGAGAGAATTAAATGGCCAATTGTACAACAAACTAGATGCTGCTTAAGAAAAAAAAGTTTTCAACAAACTGAGATTAGTAATGGATTTTTAAAAACTGCTGCAGCCTTGGATTACAAAATTCAGTATCAATGGGCAAATTCTCATAAAGTTCAGAAAAGCTTCTGAGAATTTAATTACTTCTGCCTTATGATCCACCTGCACTGGCAGTAGGTATTAGCATAAAACGAAAATACATTTTCTATAGCAGACTCTATACTGCCACTAAAGGATCGGGCAGTTCACGTTCAAGTCCTCAGTTTGCCCTACCTCCCTACTTTTATTAAAACACTTTGCCCGCCAGTAACCACACACAGCTCTTAAAAATACATTTGCATTCCTCCCTGTCTCAGCAGGGAACAGGAGCGAGCCAGAAACAAAGCAGAACTAACCACTTCAGCTCTAACACCCTGGGCAAGCAAATAGACGTGGCAACAAGAAATCCCTTCTTGTGAAAACCACCCTGACTGCATAATTCTGGGTGTGACTGGCCACTGAAATTCCTGTTTTAAAGACTTCCTTAATATATATTAAAAAGGAGGAAAGGAGGAACTTTCTTTAACAATTGCCTACCACATCACAAATTTGACACAGCAAGCAAGCAGGGTGTGTGTGGAGGGTCTGTCTACACATCTGGAGTTCTTCTTTTCCTTGCCTTTCCCCACCCTCTTTCTCAACACCAAAGAAAAAAAATATTATTTTTAATTACAGTACCTGCACTAATTTAGCAATTACCTTTGCCCTACCACTCTCAGTTTATGGACGAGGAACGAAGGGGAAAGGTAAAGCAAACCATGCTAATCAGTGAGAATTTATTAAACCTGAATTACCAGTCTATAACACAATGAAAGAAATGTTCCCCCATCTTCCCCGTCTTAAATAAGCAACTTACTGGAAACTGAAAGGTAGTGTGTTTGGTTGAAGCTCTTTGTAAGCTGTAAATCCCCTGTACAAAGGATTTCTCAATTCCTGCTTCTTCTGTAAGAGGAAAGGCCACAGAGAATGGGTCTTCTCAAAGATTCTGTTAATTACAAATAACATCTAATCACTAAAAAAAAAAAATCAAGTTAAGTGGGCTAATAACACTAGCTGTTCGCAGTAGAATTACATTGAGGGAGCTAAGAATTATTTTTGCACACTGATTAATTTCATAAACACAAGATACATCACTGAGGAACATATAATCATTTAAAATGGACACTATACAGTCCAAAAGGGGGTATCTGTAAGTTATTACTGTGGTCCAAATTAAACCATCTGTCTTCGAGGATATAATTAGTGTAGAATTCTTTCTCACACTGTAGAACATAAGCATCTATCAAGACAACGTTACCCTTAAGCAATCTACAACTACATTAAAACCACGAGCAAACACAACTTGCCCTTTTTCTGACATTTAAAGTGACTTCTAGACTGTTGGCTCTATAAAGGGCCAACTCACTTGAGATCCTCACGCTCCTTATGACAGGTCCCAAGGAAGTTGCCAAACTGGCAGGAGTAGACGTGGTCATGGATTTCAAGAAGGAAACGCTCATTAAACTCAAAGGCGCACGGGAACTGCTGCATGAGCTGCCAGACGCATTCAACGAACTGAGTGAAGACAGGGGATACTTCTTTGGGGTCACCACACAAATGGCCACACCTAGAGAGAAGCAAACAGAACAGGGTTAAATCCTGTGTCACCCAACAAAAAAAAAGAATCCCCCCACCATTAAACAACTGGGAAGTTTTCTTCACTACTAGAATGAGTCAGAAAAAAACCCACATAGTTTATCTTACAGCAACTGTATGTTAAGGCATGCTACCCTCAGCATTACTTGTTCTCCACGGGTACCTGCTAGGAGTGACGAGAATTGTGTGATGTCCCCTTCTCTAAAGTAAAATTAGCAATGGAAGAGCCAACATAACAGACTTGGAAGCATAAGAATAAGTATTTGTGAAATAGGAATCTTTGAGCCTATGCTATGATGTTAGCACAAGGGAAAAAAGGCAATAGTGTCCAAAAACCACCTATTGCTCAAATACAGGAAACCAATGCTAGCCCTTAATTGCGGGAAAAAGGTTGACATTAGTGGGATTCTGTCTGTCTGCCAGGAACAGTAAGAAACAGTGAGGGGGAAGAGAAAGTGTCCTCTGATGTGAGAGTATTTTATGGTGCAGACATAGCCACAACGGGTGGCAACAGTAGGAACAACCTGATTTTGCTCCAAATGGACACCAAGAATAAAATCCTGGTAGGCAATTACTCAAAGAAGAAACCTCGAAGAAAGAAAACCTCAAAACAACAATCAAAAAAAAATATTTGTACAGCTTTAGATGAAGTTCAGAAAAACCCTACTGGTTCCGCAATAATCTAGCCAGGGATCTATTAGTGTTCATTACAACTCATAACCAAAGAAAAAGCAACCACAAAAGGAATGACAGTATTTTTGGAAAGCAGCCACTCTATTGTACTGTAATGACTGTTCTTTCTTATGTGAAAAAACTAGGGGCAGAATCCTCCTTTTCTAAGAAGGGATACAACTTGGAAATTCCCAGAAAGGGACAAGACATCCCCCAACTTCAGTGGAAAAATAAAGTAAAATTTCTTATGACAGATCTAGCTGATCAAATCCCAGTTCCTGGTTCTGCAATTCTAACCCCAAGACCCTAAGCAGCAGCATTCAGGAGGACTGTAAGGCATCTGCCACCACTACAAGAGGAATGATTTTGTCTACTGGAATAAAAGTTCATATTGTTGGTCAATGCTGAAATTCCTGTCTCAAGTACTTCTTGTATCCATTGCCAAGTTATCACATTTGGCACAATCCTTTAATAGAACAGAAGTATTTACTTTTGGTCTTAAAGCAAGAAAGGTGAAAAGAGACCCTAAAGAAGTGGAAACAATGACCACAGAACATTTCTTCAGCCAATAACGACCAAACAGCAGTTTATCTTTGACCGCTTCTTCTTATATACCAGTTTAAGGGTGTGCATATGCTTATTTTCCTTTACTGAAAAGGAAAGCTTTAAGGAACATACATGCTTTAAGGAAACAGATTTGTTTTATTATTAAAAACAGGAATCAGTTTCACATCAAGAACAAAGCTTCAATTTTTAACAAGCTAGTATCACTGAACAGACTGGTCCCTTCCCTCCGTGTGTTCTTTTGGACCATCTCAGTTTCTAATTTCTGTAACATAAATATAGCAAGTAGTAGTTCGAGGTAGAAACCCTACTAGATGCAGGCTGTCGATTCCAGGAACGACAGCATTTTTAATCTGCCTACACAATGAAGGTCAAATTGGGTTTTAGCACTCTGTTGGGCTAAAGTTCATTCTTTGAACTTGGTAGAAGTCCTGAAAAACATTAGTGAGATTTTCTTCCAGGAGATGACTGCGGAAGAGCTAACAAATCTTGCCAAGAACATTAGCACTCCTCATAATATATCAATGTGATTTTACAGGTAGGAAAACACTCAGAATTCAGAAGATTCATTCAAGACCGTATGGCTTTGTAAAGTAATAAAAAAAAAAAGCACTGATGAAATAACAACCCCAACAGATACTGGCTTTATGTCACCAACTCCAGTATTTTCTCAGTTTTCTACTCTGTCCTCTACCTTCATTTAAATTTTTTAATAGGAGTACATGAACCTGAAAGCACTATATTACTTTCATGGCCAAGCCTTCACCCAGTCACTACACCCAAGGTAACATGCTCTTCTTACCTGTGTGAGAACTTGTGGCCCATTGCAATCCACTCCTTTTCTATTAGAACCTGCAGTTTCAAAACAGGTTAAGAAGAGAGCATGACTTTGTTTAGAAAAAGCAAAATGAAGCCTCTGATGTTAAACTCTAAAAAGCTTAAAACCAATGCTACCTGCTGATGCTACTCTTACGAGTATATCCACAGAAGTCAATGAAAATACTAATAGTGATATATGGATTACAGTTATCCACAGTCACCAGTCCAACGTCACTGTTGGAATCAGAAGTTATTTCAAGCAAATCTAGTATTATTTTGAGGGAATTTCTATGTTGTTAAAATTATAAAAGACAAACACACTGCGGTAAAAGAATTAACAGCTTAATATTACACTATGTATTGTTTAATTCGGAAGAGAGTAACATGATATTCAGCAAAATAAGTCAGCAACTGGAATTCAACAGATGTTTAACACAGAAATGGGAATATAAAAGTGCAGCTGTGTATTGAGGAGCTCAGAATGAAATCAGAAGAACTATATGGCTCTTTCTCTTTTAAATAGAATGCCTGTGCTATATATAAGAAAATAACAAGGAAGCAGCTTTTTCCTTAAAGACATGTCTCATAGGGAACCAAATGACTCATCCTGAATCCATTACTTGCCTCACTGGATCATATTTAAAGATCAATTCCTGATATCATCATCCAGAGACTTTAAGAACCACCGGAAGGCAGAAATTCACAACAGTGGCGTTTCAAAAGTTAAGTTATATTGCTTTTCAAGTTTGTCCATTCTTTACAATTCTGTTGCATTCGTTTAGGAATAACCACTGTCACAGGAATTGTGCATATAAACCATTTGCTGAGAGGACAGACAAGGATTTGTCTGTTTTAGTTACCACTCCCGTTCCTAATCAGAATCACATTCCTTAGTTCATATAGAATTGTCCAGAGCACAAACAAACCCCAAGCAGATGTTTCACACACTGATGTAATTTTAACTGTTAAAAGACTGCAGTATAATCCAGAAGCAAAAATAATAAAAATAGCACGGTATGCAAGAAAACAGCCTTTGCAGTGCAACACACTGGAGGAGGCAAAGTGTGCGCTGTTCTGATTTCGGGGTTTCTTAAGGAACTCTTCTGAGAAAGAGCAGCAGCCTGTCTTCCAGGTATTTAACAAAAGGAGAGGAATGGAAAGATAACATCACAGATTGCACTATATTTATGCAGTGATGGCTTCAAATAAGAAAAAGCCTGCAGTAGAAGCAAACGGCCAAATTCACATATAATGGCTTTAAAAAGGGCCTTAAACGATGCACAGATTTTATGTGACATACAGGTTATATGCTGTCCTGTGTACAACAGTGAGTTCATCAAGTTTTAAACCCTAGCAGATAAGAGACCATTCACTATAACAGTCTTAAATGACAAGCTTCTTCACCACTTTTTTGTGGATTGTTGCCAGAGTTGCATCCTTTGCTCACTCATCGCTTGCTGAAATGTCTCATTAGCAGCTCTCATGTGGACATTCGAGGAAACAAAGATTTGGGAATTGTAAATCAACCCCTGCCGTTTTGTGCCCATGCCATTCAGAGCAATTAAGGCTTGTTTATAGAATCAAAGCTGTTTTTATATAGGTCACCTACTGTTTGTTCCAGGAAGTGGCCTAAAACATTTAATTAGGGCCTGTTTACATTTCAAATCCATGAAGCACTTCTTATTTTTGAAGTTTCAACATTCGGGTTCTTACCATGAAGCCTTTAAAAGTCCTATAAAATGGATCTAAGAGGAGGCTAGCCACAGAGCAGACCTGCGCTGTGCGATCCCAACCATCAGAGCAGTGGACTAACACGCTAGCTTTTTCATCTTTCACAGCCTGTGAAGGAGACAGACAGAACGGTTTAACAGCTTTCTAGGTTGGTTACTGCAATTAAATGCTATCCCTTCATCTGCATTTACCTGACCAGCCTAAAACCCAAGGGGAAAATTTGTCATTTCTCACCGGGACCATGCAAATGCACCATTTCTGGGCACCCAGCCATCAACCCATAGGAAACCCCAACTAGAATAAACTGCTGTAGCGCGCCTTGTCAGCAACGCAGGCTGTCAAGAAACAAAGACTCTCTGACCTCAAAACACTCAGTCTTCTGAAAGGCCAAGAATTCTCAGTCCCTTCTTCTGAGGAAGAATTTGGTGGGTGAATAAAGAATAATAATTGGACACACTAGGAAATTCTCAAGTAAAACTAGGAGAGCTCATCCCAACTTCCTCCCATATGGACACCTTCTTCCCTTTGTACTGGTGGCAGAAGAGAAACACAAAGTACCTTCTTGCTTGTTACATGAGACAATTTTAAGAGAGAAAAGCCAACATTTACAGAAGGTCACTGCTCTTGCCATGCGTTGTCTGCATGCCTTTTACCATTACTGAAGAGCCATGTGCCTTAGTAACTTCTCGCCTTTTGCCTGACCTGCAAAGCCACAAGCTCTGCAGAAACGCAGTCTGCATTCAATAATCAAAATTAACAGTCCCCACATCATATAGAACCAGTAGAAAATAAACCAGCCTAAGCAGTCCCTCATTTAAAGCAGAGCAGATCAGTAACTAATGAGCACAAGGTTACAAATTGTTTGCACTTCTAAATATGCATTATATAGAGGCATTTATAAAGGTCATTTATTCACATTCTGTGATTTTGTTTCAAACGAGTTCTAACGAAGCCCAGATAACTGCTTGTTACAATACAGTGAACAGGACAATGTCTCAACCCCTACGGCATTTAGTTTAGGCCCAGGAAGCATCTAGGAGAGAGCCAGCTGGGTAACCCACTGCATGTTCTCCAACTGCAGGCTTGTTTTTGAGTGCTGAGGCCAACCTAAATAGCAATGTTTTCCCACCTCTCTCCAGAGACAACTTCACAGTCTCGGAGCAGTCCCTAACAGACAAGTACATATTTTTTAATTCACCTGCAGGTTGGGGTACAATTTTACCTTGGCAAGAAAGACACCTGCATCCATCACAGCCTTAATGTGCCGTAACCAGCCTGAGTTCTCCAGCCCTGTGAGGAAATCGCTCATTGAGGGGGACTTCATTTCACACACTAAAAACACAAACAAAGGAATTAGCTGACACGCCATTAACAACATTTCTTTTTCCCCACCTTCTCATTACCTCTTCACAGCAACAGAGCTTGGTAGATCCTAAAAGCTAGTATTGCCACACTTTTTAAGTGTCAGCAGCAATATCCTGTCTAAAGGACACAAACCAGAAATTTTTAGTTATGAGAGAACTTGAGGATCTGAAAACTTTTTTTTTTAAAAAGTAACTCATTTTTTCAGCTGAGTTTCTTCGAACAAAGACAGTGTTCAGTGATCTGTTACTTCACTATAAATCACTATCGCACACACCTAACAACCACTAACATGCAGTCACCATCACAACGATGTGCAGAAAGGAGAGTTCTAATTTAGAGAGAGAAATAACACGTCTAACCTTGCAGGCAACTCAGATGCTATATTGAAACCCAGCATAGAAATACTGATAGTAATATAGTTCAATAGTCTGTAAGCACCAGCAAGAGAGATTTTATCACTGTCGAAGAAAAATATGGGAGTAAACAAGTATTTATTCTGCCTCTTCTTCCACCGCAAAATAAATCTGCCCAGGAACAGGCAATTGAGGACTTATACTTGTGATCAGGACAATCTCTTGGTTGTGTGAATAGCCTCATTTTTCTCTAAGGTCACCACAGACCCTGCAGTGCTACCTGGCCAAGCAACTGGTAGCATCAATTATTCAACTATTTTGAAGCAAGATGACCATTAGGCTGGTTACTAAAACATTAAACTCATGTTTTGAATGACAGCACTTGTATTACATTGTAGAAAACTAACCACAGGGACCAAGCAGAATGATTTGCAGCTCATCTACTCTGCCCTGTTCCGCATTCTTTGTCAGCACAAGAATGGCAACGGTGCTGGAGACCAGCTAGCAGAGTATCCTGCTTGATTCAAGCTAGGCCATCACCTTTAATGGAAATTCTCCAAAAGTGCATTAGGGAAAATATGTGCCCAATTCACCTCTTGATCTCCAATGGCTCAGTAAGTATTTCTTCTGCATTGCTTAGCAACTAATATCTTAGGGGAAAAATGCGATTTTTGAACCACTACAAAACTAAGCACGATAATAAATAAAATGTCTAGCAGGAAAGCATTTTAATAACATTAATACTTTCAGCCACTTCAATACAGCAAAGTAAGATCTTTACTTTGCTCATCTGCCTCCACCACAACACCCAAGTCCACATGCACTTGTACACGTAGGGTTTATATATTCAGCAACAGGTTCTGTCCCAAAGCAGCCAATGGTAACGAAGGCTGGCCACTTGCACAGACCGTACCTACCTTCCAAGAGTTTCTGCAAGCTGCTCCGCATCACATGGATGTTTTCTATGCCAATAAATTTAAAGCGTATGTTATCATAATTATCTTCATTCTCATAACCCTTCCCAGCAGCTCGGTTGGCCATGGCATTTAACTGTCAAATTCAAGGGAACAGCAATAGGATAGAAAAGAAAGAGAGAAAATTGCAACAAACAATATGCAGAAATAAATTACTGTTTTGTGAGTCCTTGTTTTTTTTTTTTTTTAAAATGTCCCAGAAAATATACTGAACAAAGTTGTTACTCAGACGTACTTCCCCACCTCCCAGACATTACTTCCAGCTGTTTCACTAAAATTGTACCATCATCTCCAGTCCATTAGTCATATGCAGAGACTCATTAAGAATTTCTTAGGGTAGGCAGTGTAAAAACCATGCCCAATTTCAGAATACTGCTGCCATCAAAACATGTAAGGAGACATTGAGTCCGCCTTAACTGTGAAGCTACATAAAAAGATTCAGGCAGGAGGATATGAAAGTAAAACTAGGAAAGCCATTTTTACAAGTAACATACATACATGGTGGTATAGAAATAGTAAGAGAATTCCAAAGCTTTTCACAGACATACATGCACAGATGAAATAAAGCCACCTGAGGGAAACATAGAAATATTAAAGTTGAGCAGAAAGAATACAGCAACCATCTGGAACTGCAGAAAAGAAGGAGAAAAGAAGCCAGTTGCTCTAACAGTTACCCAAAACAGATCAAGAGCTACCAGGAAATCTCTAGTGGTGACAAAGGAGCACATCAACCCCCCACATCATAATTTGGGAAGAGGAGCAATTTGCCTCCATGGAGAGGAGAGAAGGAAGAGTCAAATATGCTATATACATCTTTAGAACAATTAAATAAGCCTAGTGCTTCAGTTCTATCTTTCAGACTAAGACATGTTGTGTTAGAAAGAGAAGTGTGACCAATTGTAAATTCTCCCTTTTTCAACAAATACTTTAGAACAAAATTGCCATCAATGACAGGTTTTAGTGGAACATCTATGATACTGGAAACTGTCTGTACCAAAAGAACATGCAGTGATTGCTATAACCTATTCTGTAATTATATGAATGTTTATCTCTTAAGAAATGTCATACTACAAAAAGCCAAAATACATCTTGGAACAACAGGTGAAACATTCCCTGTTCCCAAGAAGACTTCTTCCCTTCTTGCCCTTGCCACAGTTTAACTAAATCTGCAGTTTCTATAAAATAATGGCAATATGTGAACAGTGAAGCAGGTTCTCAGAAAGATCAATTTTAAAATAAACAGAGCACTTTTAAATCTTAGTTTAAATAACAGATTCCTGTGTTCTAATTTGCTTATACTGACACTCCCAATCAATATGCTTACAAGACAATCATTTGACTTGGTTTCTAAATTCAATTGCTCTAGACAACAGTCATTAGAGACCTCATTTTGCGAATGTTTCCTCAATATCCTCTTACATTAACACCTCAGCACAGCTCTAGTCCCAAACAGTGGCTACGGACTAGAAAAGCTGAACTGTATTGAACTCCAAGCTGCACATCATGAGATCACTTGTGTTATTTTTACAGAGCCAAAAAAAATGGAGGGATTCCTTTTCTTAATTGTTATCAGACTCCACACAGTCCCACTTCTTCCCAGGTCTGCTGATAAAAGCACTTCAGCCTCATGGAACTGAATCCTAGGGCTTCTCTCCATCTCAGCATATTAAGGACCTGGCTCTCTGCAGGAAAATGCTTCACTGTCTCAGCCAGCTTCAAGACTGCCAGTTGCTTCAGCTCATCCTTAACACCAACCTCAATCCAGAATACTCCAGGAGTGCAAGCATTCTTAACAGCACTTAACACTGCGGTTTTATTATGCACAAGCCTTCGTCACATTAAGATACTGAAGCAGGAGCCTGATATTGAATCCCCGATTCAGGACTGACACAATTTAACCTAATGCAGCATAAGAAAGCATTAGCAGAGTTGTGAAAGAATGAACTGGAAACACCAGTACTAATTCAGATATAAGCTTTAAAAGTAGCTACAAACCCCATGAAGGTACCTTTGGCCTTGTGTCTACAACATACATGAAGGGGCTCCCAGGGTTGGCTTCTCTGATCGCCTGCAGCATTTGTTCATCCTCCAGACAGCGTGCGCTGAACCCAGAGAGGGGCTGGCTACAACGACATATGGCAGCCTGCAACACAAAACACCTCACTCACATTTTTCTGCTTTCAGACCATTTCTATTGCACTGCCTCAAAGAACACTAATCTGTTGTTTTAAGTGTCCTATTCTCTGTTTCACTGAAAAACTGCTACTTAAATGGACATACAGAAATACTACTGGGATACTTCTCAAAGCTAGAAGTTTGGGAATCTTAAGAAAGCAGTGAGGCTAAGCAGCCCCACTGTAAGCTTCATTGCTGTGTTCTCAAACCCACTATGCTCTGCCTGATGATCAGTATCCCAAATGTTAGCATTTCCCACATTTTCTACTCCGTTTCTATTGCCCAAACCATTTCCCCCCCCCCCCCACAACTCTGCTTATCAGTTGTTACCGTTCCATGCTCAGAACTACACCGAGTATGCTTTAGGGAAATGACAACAGTTGCCAGTACAACTCCATGCAGTTGCCCAGGTCAAGGCACGCTTCCTCAGGAAAACAACAACTTGACTGTGACAGCGATTTCCTAACATCTGCATCTAAAACATTGCTGAGACAGCAAAGTTAAAAATTTACATTCTGGTCTTCAGTGGAAAAAAAAAACCCTGAAACCTTCACTTATTCTGAGCTAGCGGGGATTTATTTCAGGGTGGTTCTTCAATACTAAGAAAATCTAGTTGAGGTAACACGTATCTTCTTAAAACATTATTCAGTACAGCTAAACAGTAGATCAAAAAAAACCCCACATAAGGCATTGCTGAAAGCTAATTTAAAAAAAATATCCAGACCCTGACAGGAAGCTTGCAAAGTCTGTGCTTTGTGCACAGCTCTGGATGCATCGCAAATGTTTGTCTTTAGCTTATTCTGTGACTCAGAACAAACTAATATTAAAGACGTTAAGAGAAGCACAGTTCTCAAACATGAATTTAATATGCTCTAATGACTATCTCATTCTTTCCTTTCACTGAAAGGGGACTGGACAAGAAGGGGAACCCTTACTCCCCACAAAGACAGGAGACAATGAACAACTAACATTGTTTTCTTTATACAAGTACGAAAGCACCGGAATCCGCCCTCTGCTTCTGAACCTTGAACTTCCGATCACCACTGCCTTATTAGCGGCTCTAGGCACCACTATTTCGGGAGGATATGTGTTGCAAACCTAAGCGAGAAGAAAATAAGTTAAGAAATCCAGCTATTACTACTTAGCAATTCAAAATTCATGGAAAAAAAAAAAAATCAATCTTTAGCTTACGATCTGGCATTTATAAACAACAGGAATAGATTGTTTGCCACAGTGTACCTTACACAGTCCACATATAAAGTTTCATGCCATTAAGATGCATACCACAGGAGTGGTGCAAAATAAAGCAATGTGGTAAAGGAAACAATTTGCAATTGAACCCAAAAAAATGGACCACACAGTATAAAATACACATAAGAAGGAAGCTCTTTAAATCCATAAATTTTATGAAAGTTTCTGATTTGACACAAAAAGAGAAATTAAGAACAACTCTATTTAAAGGGTTCCTTTAAATCTTATTCAACTTGAAATGAGCTTCCAGCAATCAGGCAGCATCCTCAGAGACCAGCTTTATCCTTTTTCCTCGAGCAAATACAGTCTTTTCAGCATGTACTTCACAGACAAGCTATTCACTAAGTCTGGCATTACTTTAGGCGTGACAATTTTAAAACATAACTTGGAAAACCTGAGGAAATGATAAACTGCTGGCACTTGAGAGTCCCATACTAGCAAGAAAAGCTTTTCAGTGATTAATGATTTTAGATGCCCATGTTCAGATGCCCTAAATTGGCTTATGGAAAAAGCACCTCTCACATCGTATCTCAATTCAGGCATCCAAAGATAGTAATTTAAAATTACCAGGCACTTCTGACAGCACAGACTTATATTTTTTCAACCCAAAGCATAACAGTAAAGAAAACTAGTGGGGGAAGGGAGCGGAGAGCAGGGGAAAGCAATTCAAGAATATATTGGTATCTTCCTCAGAGTTGTTTGCTTTGTCTTTTAGACAGAAAGGTCTGACTGTACACAACAGCAGAAGAAATAAAAAGGGAAATGAGTAAGCTTGCTGAAAAATGCTTTCATTTAATGCTATTTAGATCCAACCTGGCCTTATAGGGGAGAAAGAAAATAAAGGCAGCAGCCAGTTAGGACTGAAATGACTGAGAGACCATATTTAGCAGAAAATCAACCAAGCGAGAAAAAAAAAACAATGTCTGTTTTCTGTTACTGTTTTTCCTTCCTTACCTAGTCCCTTTCCACTCTGCCTCACTCCCCACCAAGCCAAACCTCTGCCATTTATTTCTCTTCTACACATCTGTCACCACCCTGGTGGGACTGGGTTTGGAAATACCAAAAGCCACTGAGGGTACTTCAGGTTTTTTGTAACAGATGGTTTCACATTTCTCTAGAAAAACAAGTATCTGGTACTTTGCCAAGGGGATCAAAGCAAACCAAGGTGACTCTGCAGCTCGTTCTGTTCTTCCATACCTTCATTATCCGCAACTTCACATCAAGATGATGCTGCTTCGATTAAAACCAACTGAGCTCATTCCTCCCCAGAGGCATCACTTATGCAGCAGCAGCAGGACTGCTGTATGTCATTAATAACAAAGAAGAGATATGGCATTAAACGGCTACTTTGGGCAAGAATTACCTCATAGTCTTTATTAACATCCGTTATTTCCCAGTAGTCGTTTGGAATTCCCATACGCTGGTAATCTACTTTTAACTCAATCAGCTTCCATCCAATCTCACGGTTCTCTTTAGACATTTTAGGATTATAAGAGAAAGCATAAAGTTCTTCGGGTTTCACTGGGAAGAAAGAAAAAAAATTAACTAGTTAGAGAGAGATACAAAGACACAGGAGGAGGTCAACACTTCCTCCTAAAGGCCATCTTTTAGATGCGTGCAAGCCAATGAGCTGCGGGTGTACAACTGATACAACTGTACAACTGAAAAAAATTACTCAGCCAAGAAAGATCAGGAGACTTAGAAATCATTTACTAAAGAAGCCAAAGGGCTATGCCACTGTCCTGCCTAGTTGGCAATATTTTAATAATAGCTGTTTTCCTTATACTTCTGCCTCCACAAAGATCAGAAGCATGAAGTTTTATCATGTTGTGACCTTCGCTACTCTAAGCAAACTTAGACTGATTCTCACTCCTTAAAAAAATAAATAAATACAGTACTACATAAAAGAGTACTGATATTTAAATATCCCCAACCTCACATTTACAGGTTTTTGTTCGGGGTACTACCAAGTGCCAACAATCCATGTTAAAATTCTCAGGAATCTCCAATACTCAGTTCCCACATGCAGGGAGATACACTACAACATTTCTTTGAATCAATTAAAACTTCAAAGTAGTAATTTTTCCCAAACAAATTATCTCCTACTGAATTCACTGCAATAGGTGTATTAGACAACACTTATACCATAAGAATTAATCCATAAAAGAAAACTTATATTAAAAGATATATTTTCTGTGAAGAGTTCATAAAACAGCTCTTGCACACCTCTAAGTTCATTGTTCAACAGTGAATTCCGAGCCGCATGGAAAACTTGATAGATGTCTTGAATATTACTGTCAGCCCAACAAAAGCTACAGGCTGTGTCCGACAAATGGGAATTTCTTCCTCCCTCCATCTCTACCATCCCAATTTCCTTCCCTCTCTTCATAAAATGCAAATCCAACCAATAACTCATTCAGCTGATTCCCAAGGCAGCAAGCGCTCCAGAGAGAGTGAAACCTGTCAGAGTCTGATAAAGCAGCCAGGTTACCAGACAGGTAACCCATAGCTGTCAATCACACATGTGCAAATCATAAATAATTATATGCTCTGCCAAAAAAAGATGAAGGAATACATACAGAAATTTTAAGACAATAAAAGAGAACTGTTAAAATCCATAAATAGAACAAAAGAGCTACAGCATATTACACAAGTAACCACAAGACAAAAGAAACTGATGTTATCCCCTGCAGTGACAGCTCCCACGCTTCAAGACACTAGATAAGTCTCTAATTTTCAAAACTGAAAGAACAGTGACAGCTTTTAAACATAACATCAGAAACTTGCCAGATACAGCATTAGAATTAGAACTTCGGAACTAAGAAAATTCCAAAGCTCAGAACACAAGGGAGATGCTGGGAATAAACACAGGCCTTAATATCAATCAAAAATACCCCAAACTCAGCAAAACCCATTTCTACTAAGTATTTCTATTCGAATGCTACGTGATGGCCAACATGAAGCAGACTGGTGGTGTCAATTCCCTTCCTTTAGACTAGTGACATAATTACAAATGCAATTACAAATGGCATTGTTATAATAATGCCAAACTCCAAATATTGTCTCACTGAAGGAGCACCCCAAAAAACCAGAAGCTGCCATAGACAGAAGCCAGGTAGGAAACCCGGTGGAATGCTGTCCTGCAAGAAGAACAAGGAGCCTGAAAATTCATATATGATGGACTGAAAAGCTGAAGCCAGAAGAGACCACAGGATTTTGAGGATGCTTTGCTCACACTCTTAAAGAGTGACTCCATGTCAGGGCAGCCAGGCTGAAACACAGGGTTTCACAACTGAAAGAGGACAAACACTGAAGAGTAACCTAAACATGCCATTGGGAAAACAAATAAATGGAAGATGCCAATGTTTAAAGCTTTATTTGTGGGACTCCAGAAATCTGTGAACATCTGGATCAACTGGAAAGGGCAGAACTACACACAGTCAACAGCTAAGTCACAGAAATGACTGACAATAGCCAGGCATGGGATACGACACTCCGCACGAGTGCTACAAGAAAAAAGCCTGAGAGGCTGCATGCAGACTCAGTCGGGCAAATGAACTTTGCATGGGTCTTCAGAAGTTCCTCATGGGAGACCACTACCTCATTCCCACTGCCACAGAAGATTTGTGTTTAGTTTGGAAGCAAATGCCCAGGTCTGCAGGGCTGCACCCTACTTACTGAGCCAACCTACACAGATCATCTCTGCTGGTAGAAACTGATTCTGGTTTCACATCCTGCCCCTCCTGTACCGACACCAATAGCCCGGGCAGGCAAAACTTTCTCTAGTGCTGGGAGGCTTGTCTGAGCTTAAAGCATTTCAACGATTTGCAAAACAGACTCCCATCCTAAATACCTGGTTGTGAAAGTTTAAGCAATGAGGTATAGACTTCATGACAGTCACGTTCCTGCCCAATAACAAAGTGAGCCACACGGAAGTTCTTGCAGTGGATAAGGAGTGGATATCCAGCCGTGGCCAGAGGCAATTTTTCTACAGTTGCAATGTGGTGATGCAGAATCTGAAAAACAGGAAATAAACAACATTTTTCAGAAGCCATTGATACGGCTGTGAGCAGTACAAGGAGATACTAAATGTTTTTGCAATACTATCAGTTATTTATGCTTATTGCATCTAACTAGCAGCAGAAAATGAGTTTATTTGTGATATTTATCAAACAAACATAATAAGCATCCAGACCGTGCACCCAAAGGCTAGGTAACTAAGAGCAAGACTGAAAAAAATACACATGTACATAAATTAGAGACTGATGTGCAGCTTGGTTTACCTTGTTAACTTTGCTTTCCCTCCAGCCCTCATATGCAATTCCTTTTTACTTTAGAATTAATAAAAAAAGTCTAATTTCAGTGCTAATTTTGCACTTTTAAAAGCTGTAAATTCAAGTTTGGTGCCTTTGTATATTGAGTTTGAGACAGGAAGCGAGGCAAGTTTTTTATGTTCCTGGAACTAACACTAATTCGGTGAGTGCCCTCTATCAAGTTGCATTGTGTTCATTTCCTTCCAAAACAGCTGTTTCTGTTAAGCATTTGGTATCGAAATGGTATAAAAGACCACTACAACTTTGGAACTCACAAACCTGTTCATTCTCAATATGACATATAAAGTAATTTTTAAACTCGTGTTTAAACAGACTCCAGGTATCACAACATACCCATGTTTCTTTTCTGACTTCAGCAGAAGCTTCTACATAGATTAGGTGAGTAGCTGTCAGGTATAACGTCCCATTTGCTGCCTTCCTATTTGTATAGCGATCCAGCAATTTCACATTTTCAACCTGCAACATAAAAAGAGTATGAAAAAATGAATTTAACTTTGATCAAGGAAATATCTAAGCACCTGTTGAACTGCAATCATTTAACTTCCAATATACAATTCAGGAACTAAGACAGAAAAATATAAGAATTAAAGTCTCCCCTGAAACAGTAGCTCAGCTTTACGCTATAAATTCAAATAATTTCTCCAGCAATCAAAGCCAAAAAGGTTCAGCAAACAGCCAAGGTTTAGCACCAGTGTGAGTAACAGGATTACTGGATTTGTAGCCAAGTTGATCACAGTTTATTACTGTGTACGGTTGCAGAAATAAGAAGACAAAGAACTGCAGAAGAAAAGACTGTCCATGTTCAGTATAATTGAAGTATTGCTCTGAAAGAAACAGCCCTCTCCACTCTGACTTCCAACTGCTCAGTCGCTAGAAAAAAGTATTAGTAGCTACTTCTTGTAACACAATTCCTAGGCACATAAGCACATTTCATAAAACTGAGCTAATTAATAAAATAATTTTAAAAAACATTAGCACAGACATAACAAAATATTAGAGTATTTTACATTATTTGATTGATTTTCTCCTGGCCTACTTGCTTCTTAATGAACATAAATGGAATTTTTCTTTCATCATTAAGCAAAAATAATGGGGGAAAAAAAAACAACTGGAAGGACAACGAAAGCAGTTTAACAGCATATGATAAATTACTTCTGGGTACTGAATACGTAAGTTTCCTTAGAGAGTCACCGGTCCGAGATAAAATGTGTAAAACAGCAAAAAAAATTGAAGTGCAGAGGTCTCCTCTGTATGTCTTCCTAGAAAGCCCTGTTTTCCAGCACATATAATTATTATGCCTGATACTGCTCTTTATTCAGGCCACTAGAGGCAAGCAGGCCCAGCAAAGCACCTTAGCCAACATCGGTGAGGAGCATCCCCAAACTAAAATCCTCCAGAATAACATAAGTAAAAAAAATAATAAAACACAGCAACCTCCATAGGATTAAAATAAATAAATAATTAAATCAACGACTAGATAGACAGCTGCCTTAAGTAAATACATTTTTTTTCAGCTGTCATAAGCACAGCATTCCCAGAGCTCCCGTTTCACTTTATTCAACTGAAAAAGCCCATTTTGATTCACTTTTTCGGCCTGAGGGGGTCTCCGCACATTGATACAAACGAGTTTACACGAATCGTACCCAAAGCGCCTTTTGATCAGGATCCTTACTAAAAATCCCCTTTCCAACAAGGCGATGCAGTAAGAAATACTTAAACACCACGTAAAGTAGGTTTAAGCCTTCCAGAGTTATCCGTGATCCGTCTGAGAAGCGCAAGGAACGGTCACGGATATGAAAGCCTTGAAGGAAAGCAAAGATAGCCCATTTACTGAAATTAATCACGACATTAAAATAAACAAATAAAGCAAAAAGTCCTTGTAAAGGTAGGGCCCTGACAACAGCCCAGCCGAGGCCAGACGCCCCCGGAGGGGCTTCACCTCAGGTATCCCGCGGGGAAGCCCCAGCGCAGGGCGGCGAGCAGAGCCCCACAGCCCCCAGACGCGACCGGGAGACCCTGACGAAGGGACGGCTGATTCCCGGAGCGGCACAGCCCCTTACCTTAGGGGTGGTGATGTGCTCCATGGCGGCACCTCCCGCCTCAACTCAGCATGCCTGGCCTCCGCGCCGCCATTTGCACGGGGCAGCGCCCGGCCCCCGCCGCAAACCTCGCGAGAGGCTGGCGGGGCGGCGGCGCCGCCATCTTGAGTGCGGGCAGGGCGACGGCGGGGATCGGTGTTGGTGGGGTCGTCGTGCTCCTGTTGCCATCACCCGGTCTCCCCAGCCGCGGGGCTGGTCCGGGAGGGCGGTGGTGGAGCCTCGCCATCCTCCGCAGCCCGGAGCTGGGCCTTAGAGAGGCCTCTCTGTCCTGCTGGGGCCCCGCCGCCTCCAGGCTCCCCATCTCCCCTCTTGGCATGGGTGTACACGAAGCTCCTGGAGAATATTTCAGGAAAAAAAAAAAAAAACAACAAAACCAAACAAACAACAAAAAAACCAAACAAAAAAACAACACTTTTTTTTCCTTCAATATGTAAGATCGTCAAGCTCTGGCATCACCATTGCCCTAAATGGGTAGCAGGCTAATTGTTCCACCCTCAGGAAAAGGGGGTTGGAGACACATTTGACCATGTTAGTACAGGCATTTAACAGAACTAATAATATTTGATCTGTTTTCTGTATATTTTAATTTGAAAGTGTAATGCTGTCTCTCGTGGATAGCCATGCTGGATCCTGAAGAACTGGGGTAATTGCTATTCACCTGCTGCTGCCTCTGCAATGAATATTCACGGTGTGTGGCAAACCCGAGGGCAGCAGAGTCTCCCCAGGTGCTCGGTGCCATCTGAACCCTTAATTTGCTGAGAAATGTACTTCAGGAGGATGACCTTGTATTGAGCCTGAGAATTTACCAGGTTTTAATTGTTAGATAATGGGTGGTATTAGTGTAATGTGCTGGTGGAAGTGTTTGTACTGATCCCAGCAAGAAAGGCACCCACACTCTGTAAGGCATTGATTAAAACACTGTTAATTAGAGAGAAGGGGAGAAGGAAAGGGGAGAGCAGAGATGCCCAGCTGGTGGCAAAGCCCAGCTGCACGGGGTCGGGCAGACCCCTGGCCGTGGCAGGCTGCGCAGATCCCGTCCACGCAGTCTTTACGGCTGTTGGAGGATGCTCTTAGAAGTGAGCACCACTATTAATTTCTACTGCTGATATAAAACCACACTGCTTCACTTCCAGATGAGACACACAGCTGGTGTAATTGCCGGGTGCCAAGCGGCACCTGCCCGCAGGCTTCTCCACTGCAATTAGTGGGGGCAGTGCTCATTAGTAAGGGCTGTGCATTTGTGCTCACATCAACCCAAAGTTGTTTTTTTTCTCCTGGGGTTTGCAGAAGGATGATGGTAGTTTACAATGTTAATAATAAACTGGGTGGGGATCGGTGAAGGGGACTCTACGGCGTAACACAGCATCCATGTATAATAGCAACACCTCCTCCTCCTCTTCCCAAAGGCAACTTCACGGATGAAGTGAAGATGCGAAAAAATAAAAAAATGAGGGAAGAAATAAGCATATTGGGATGAGGAGTAGAAGACATGGAGTAACAGATACATTTCTCAGCCAGACGCTATCACCCTCACAGCTTACTCACAAACTAATTATTATACCACAGAGATCGGTTTTGGGCAGGAATCCCAAGAGTAAAGGATGCCAACTTCTTCCAGGGAGCGTTTCTCAGGTAGTAGATGGAGCCATGGGCAAAGTACAGACAGAACTGAGCTGCTGAGGCTGGCAAATGCTCACAATGGAGAAACATATTGATTCAGTTTAATTTGTGAGAAATTTGAAAGTAAAGGCAACTCTAACCTACCTTTGATATTGATTCTGCCATTCATATGGAGGCCACCATGAGACTTTCAGCAGTGCTACCCCCAGACATTGAATTGGCCAGGTTACTGATAGGCTTTCTACTGTGGCTTTCTAAAATTATTTTGTAATCTGGAGACCAGTTTGAAGATCGTCAGTTTGCAGGGAAAGGTAAGCTGAATTGTAGGTATGGCGTGTCCCACACCAAGCAATTTTCGTAATCTCATTTTTATTAGTCACTCACCATTTAGGAAGTGTTGAACAGGCAGCTAAAGTCTACCACAGTAAATCGCTATCAAAAAACCCCAGTGAAATCTTGTGTAATGCAGATGAAATTTTTTTTTCTGGGAAACATTTGAGAAAAAAACAATTTATTGTGCCATTTTTTCTGAGTGATGGATGGGAAGGGACATTACTTGACACCCACACTGCTAAGCCCCTGGAATATGAATGCCGAAGGGGCTGTTGAAAAGGGAGCCTTGTTTACAAGTGTTATAAAGAGAATGGTGCCAAAAATACATTGAAATGGTGGGTTTAGATGCAATTCAATAACCAGTTCCAGTCAGAATGCACGCAGTCCTGCCCAGATGCTGGATTCTGTCATTTTGTAAGCAGACGGCATAATGTATGTGCATGGCCAAGCCCATTGCTGGTGCACTGATGCTGAGGTCAGCTGCATGAGACCAGGCATGAATTTGGCCTTCAGAGTTTGTTTTTCTCACTTTAATGAAACTCAAGAAATAGCTGTCTCAAGAAATAGCCTTAGGGAGCACAGATTTTGCCCATATTTTAGAATTTTGACTGTCACAAATAGATTCTGAAGTATCTTCCCAGAGAAGAAAAATTTAAAAGTAGCTTAATTCAGGGAAAATGAGGCTGCTGAGAAGCATGGAAGCAGAACTGGGTATGGGCTCCCGCAAACTTTACTTTAACCCTTGGGACTGACCTTTTTCTACAGGGCCCTTCAGTGGAACTTTCTTAAAGTGAGTTGAGATATCATGAGGTGGTGTCAGGGTCCTTGTGTGATGAGTTGCAGCATCATTATAATTACAGCCTCTGCTAAGAGACCCAATATTATGCAACTAATGAGTTTCCCCTGCCAGTCTGGAAAATACCTCATGGAAAAAAATCTGTACCATTTCTTACACCTTCTTTTGCTGCCATCCCCTGGACAGCGATGATCTGCCTAGTGCCGTGCCTCTGGGTCAACTGCAGTGGTTCCCCGCACCTGGGTACCGATGCTGTACTGCAGTTATGTCTTCCACGTCACAGGACATCAACAAATGTGCTTGACAAAACACAATTAGTTCATCCCTTGTACACCGAAGGAGTTGCAGGACTAGCACAACATGTGCTGCCTTTGAGGGGACACTGCTAAAGTAATTAAAAAATCCAGTGTAGCCCCCGGTCTCCCCCTCAAAAGGTGTTACAGCGCAGAAGAGGTGGTGACTACAAAGAGGCAGCAAGCAATCTGCATGCAGGGACCAGCCCTCTCCTCCGCTGCATTCAGTACAATCAAATGGAGCAACTCAGGTGTCCCTGGTATTTTTAGACTCCCCGGTTGTGTTGCTTTGCTTTAGAGGAATAACCTGCTAGCCATGCTGTGATGGGGCTGTGGGACAGCACCTCCAGCCTGCTTAGAGTCAGAAGGTTTTTAGTTAATTAAAGCATCACTTGCAGAGATGGAGAATCACTAAGGAGATGTGAGGTAAGGAAATGTTCAGTGGAGTGTTGCAGGGCTTTTTTCCTTTGCAGTTGCTGTGGCTAGATGTTTTTAATGGGAAGAAAACAAAATGTCACAACTCTGTAACAACAAATATAACAACAACTCTGATGAAATCGCTTGACGCTTATGTCCACTTCCAGCAGAGTTTAGGAAGCTCATGAACACATGGTTTCATCTGGTTTATTGTTCCTGGAACTGAACTTAATACTTTCATAACAAATAGTACATACAGTGAAGTTTCTTCTATTTTCTAGTGAACAGCAAGGAGCAGGTTGTGATGTTTCTCAGACGCATTGCTTTTTTTCAAAATTATTCTACAAGATTGTTCTTGCTTTTTACCTTGCAATTTGAGCTGCACTTCTTGTTTTTTAATGCTCTTATCATTAAGTGGCATTGTTTCTACCCCCAAATAGAAACAGTCTCCCTGAACATCACAAGGCATGCTCATATAAAATTTACTTCCTGCCTGAACTTGAGAAAGCAGATATAAATCTGACTTTTGCAAAAAGCCAGGTTACTGCGAACTCACTTGCATGAACATTCATGGAATGGGACCACAAGAGAAGTCTGAGCAAGGCCAAAGCAGATGTGTTTACGGTTTCAAACAAATCTCTGTAGATAATATTTTGCAGTAAGTGTCTCTTTGTTTGTGAAGAATAAAGCCCTTCAGTCTTCAAACATCACAGATCCTGGGCTTCCCTAAGGACACAGAGCTATTCTCCCTTGCCGTGCTGTCAAGTGGGAAAGTTGTTTCCTGGAACTTTTTTTTTAACAGCGTCCATTGCACACTGGGCTCCCAGTTGGATTTAAAGCTCTGCATGAATGAATCAATGACTGAGAGCTAGGAATGGTTGTCTTCCCCTTGGCATTGCGCTGGGTTAGCTGAGGGCTGAATTTGGCTGGCTGTCTTGCTACATCTGGAAGCAGGTAGGGGCACTGAGACCTCTTATACAATAGAAAAAAGAGATAATATTGAATTAGATCCAAAGCAAAGCAGGAGGATATATAAGGATCCGATAGGTAAGGATTTATACAGATCTGATGGGTACTCTTCCTCTAGTGTAGGACATGATCTAACAAAATACAAGTGACCTAGTGCATTAAAATATTTATGGCAGAGAGACTGAATGTTCTTTGCAATACTAACATGTTTCAGGGTCTTAAACTCTTTGTTCCACCACTCAAAGCTCTGACCCAGTCAAGCTTGTTAGCGGTGGCAAATTCATTCCTGACTATTTTTCTTTGATGAAATGGAGTTGTTCTTTTTTTGAGACAGGACTCAATCCAAAGTGACAAAGGGTGGATTATCTGCCTCTCAGCAAGCTATTGAAACCTATCAGAGTGAATTCGGATGTGGGTTTAGGAAAGCTATTGAAAACATGCCAAGAACTGTATAATACAGGGAAGGAGAACAGGAATGGTACTTAAATGCAGTGTGATATTAGGATGTTGGCAGCATCTGGAGAACTGAGATGGTGTTTGGCAAATGACAGAAAGGGATGTAATTCAGGACTGGAGCCAAACTCAGGCTTTACTTGGCTGCAGACAGAATCTCCTCTGGGGTTTCCCCCTGCCATACTTAGAAAATTGTTTTTTTCCGATTTATAATGAAGCTCAGATTTCAGTATCTATGCATGCACTATGTATGCCGTAGCTTTTTAGTGAGAAAATTAGCCAGACCTTTTCCTGAGGCCCAGCTTATATTCCAGGGTAAACAGAGGGGTTTTTGGAGATAGCTTCTTGTTAGAGATCAAATTAAGGAGGGATGTCCCTAGGGCTTGCAGTGGAAAAAATACTTCAGGATTCTTCTATTCGGTCTCTCCAAGAACCTCCTTCTGTATGTTGTACATATCCGTGATTTGACTCTCTTGTTTAATTACAGTTCTAATCATCTTACTCATGCTTCATTTCCCACTGTAAATAAAAGGAATTTTAGGCTGCACTTTGCTTTTTTTCTTCCAAGTGGCTGCATAAATTTGCCCTTTTTAAAAAAGTGACTGATTATTTTATTGTGAAATCATGTGCTCATCTAGTCAACATTACTGAGTTGAGTCATGCCATTGTCAGGGAAAGCACCCTAGGGAACAAAGATGAACAATTGCAGGTTATTTGTCACCAGCGGTGTGTGGAGTGCTTAAATTCACTGAGTGATAGCAAATGACAGCAAGATGACTTTGTACTTATACATTTGAAATACCATATAGTCTGGTGAAATCTTTCGTGGTTTTATGTGTAGGGACAATGGCAAATTTCAAGGGAAGGCAAACTGAATGCATGTTTCTCCTGTCTCTAAGGACAGCCAACTCATACCTTCTTCCACTGGGGCTCCCTGATCTTTCCAAAGTCAGTCACCCATAAGCCATGTTTGCTCTTCCAGTGTACACTGGTTCCAAGTTGCAATGTGCTTTGTTAGGTTCCATTTCCAAGGAATATCATCCCAGAACTTCCATGCCATCTCTGTTCACTGCTGACAGGGTCAAAGCGGCTTCCAGAAATAAGCTGCAAAAATATTGGAGAAGGGTGAATGGGTCGGGAGGGAAATAACGATCTTAGCAGAAGTAGTTTCCCCAGGGCTAGGCATGACAATGGCTCCAGCCCTCTCTCCATTCTCTGCTCTCCTTGGCCTAGATCTGCCTGAGAATTTGCAAACACCAGTACCAGCCCATGTTGGGCAGTCCAGCACTGGAGGAATCCTCACATCCATCAATACCAGTTACCACCACACTGGTTTCATGTTCCAGTCTTGTTCCAATAGTCCTAGCCCCAGATGAATGGATTGGCTGGTTTTATTCTTGTGTACCCCACACCCATGGGAACCCTTAAGACCAAGCACAATGCTCTGTAATGTGCTGTGTTCAGGGCTGTCTTGTTATTGGTAAAGAAAGCAATCTTAATTTGGGGGCTGGTGCAGGGAATAGAGTCTTTTCAAAGTCATCTCTTTAACTTAGGCGTCACAAGATTGCTTTAACCAAGGAGCAATGGAAGAAGCGGTGAAGAGTGGTGTACCCCATTCATCTCTTGATCAGCCTGTTGGACAACACTGTCCAATGACAAAGTCCTGCCTAGTGCCAACTGAACATCTATTAAAACTGGTATGTGGGTAGATGAAGCATGAATGTTTCTCTACAGTGAACTGGAAAAATAATATGTGGTTGTCTAATAAAGTACTTCAAGGACAGTCTAAAAGCAAACTTGACAGAGGGCAATTTGTCCAGCAACTCTTTGCGCTCTTAGCTACCAAGAAGTAGTGACAAAGCCCATAGCGTGAAGAAGCACAGGTGTCTTTCATGCCCTTGGACAAGAAACCCATGCAAGGTGAAGAAAGCAGCAGCCGGCTGGCACACACTTGTAGTGTCACTGGAAACTGTAGAACAGAAAGTGTTTATCAGATATAGGCCCGTACTGTTATTTGCAAACCTATCACATTTACTCACCCACTGCTGGTCTGGCACTATCGTCCTCAACTCAAGATGACAAATCGGTTTGAAAAGCCTGTCACATCACCCACCCATGAGACGAACCTTGTTGCCCCTGGATAATGTCATTCCAGATCATACGAACTGGTTTATACTTATAATGTCAGAAAATTAACACTTACTAACAACTCCCATTTCTCACTTTTCTCACGCTTTCTCTTTAATATGAAATCTCAGAAGGGAAACACAACAGATACCCAGATAGTTCCACTTAGGGGCCTTTGGCACGTGTTCCACTATTGACTGTGCCCTTACTGAGCCAACCTTTTTTGAACGGGCAGGAGTGCTGGTAACTGCCCATGGCAGAAGCTTCGGCAGAGTTAGGTGGGTGCTCACATCAGCGGTGACTATGTTAGCAGCGGGATGAATGCGTAAGATATCTGCCTAGGGAAACAGAAAAGAAGATGGAGAAAGAGTCACAAAATGAAGTCCTCAGGGTGGGTGTTTTATCATAATAAGATACATAACAGAAAATTTAACCTTGACACATAAAGGTAGAATTCTTCTTCTTTACACTTAATATAATCTGTGCAACTACTACTTTGTCATGCTAATGAGACCATATGCCTTCTAGAAGACAACAGAGACTATAATGTAGTTTATATCAACAAAATATGGTTAGCTTAGAACTTAATTAGCCTTGACAGACCAGCGGCATATACCTGACCCAACACTGCAAAGCAAATTCTTTCCAGTTTGTTTTCAGTAGAAATCTTTCCTCTTTCTTCTTTGTCTCCTCTGCTGAACCCAAGCTAGATACTTTAAAGGCCACAGCAATTCAGTGGCTCATCAGCAGAGCAAGCCTAGGTCTAGAGCTCGTATTTAATTTTCTGGGACCACGTTAGCTTAGTCAATTCTCTACAAGGTTTAAATGAAAAGCAAAAAGATGCAGCAAAGCAGAAAAAAAATGACCTTTCAGCCTACGGACGAAGATTTTAACTGAAGAACAAAACAAAGTTGAGGAAAAATCCAATAAAGTTTCTTTTCATAGGGATGAAAAGCAGTTTTTTATTTTCTTCAGATTTCAGGATCTGTATAATAAAGCTAGTCTGTAACATTTGTTTCACTTAACATTTCAAAAGCGAAGAGCTTCCCCTCTTATCTTCCCCCTTATCAGTCCATTGATAAGTTATCCCCAGCAGGCTACAGGGTACGCTGTGCGCCATGAACTGTGCCACGCACGGCTTTAGTGAAGGTAGCTCAGGAGCCCCAGAGGAAAGGAATATGATCACTTTGGCAAAAAAACTGTAGTGAGTGAAGAAAAAAAACCAAACCATAAACCTTAAATCCTCTTACTAAGATGTTCGAAATCGTTATGTGACACTGATGTTCCTTCCTTCTTTCTTCATCAACCCCCCTTTCCCAAGATCGTGCGTGTACAAAACAGAGAAATAATCCGTTTGTACCACAGCTGTGGATTTCTCATCTCTCTACTCTTTATTCACAAAACACATATTATGTCCCTCATAAATACTTCAATGCTCAGTACAGCTCGGATGTTAGACAGAATCTACCCCTTTGTGGCTTTGGGAGCTGTTTTGAAATCACCTGTTCCTAAGAAATCCCCAGGCAGGGAGAACTTCGTGTTTCTCATTCCAGCAAGAAATTCAGTCCAGTGAGAAATGCTTTGCTAACATTTATAATTTGCTACCAATCACTCTGTATTTTCTAAAATTAAACAAAATACTTTACTGAACAAAAGTTTTAGTCTGCCCAGGCTATTTGTGTACAAGATTGCAAAAGAGATTCCAGATGATCTTCCTTCCTATAATTTCTCCGGCAGTGTTTGTGCAATCTGATGGAAACATCCCAGCATGGGAATAAATAAATCTGTGTAAGAATTTACACTGAGCTCTCATTAAACTGCAGATATTTGCCCAGCTGAGATCTTATTTGATCGCATTATTTGTTTTCCAAATGGAAGCATCAAGTTTTTCTTTTGCCTACACAAATGCTCGCCTAGTATAATCTTAAGAAAATAAATTATCTGTATATTCCAGATGTCTCTCCTTTCATTGAGAGTCCACAAATGAAATTGTGTCAATGTCACTTAGACTTTTATTACCAGTTCTCCTGTTGAGACTACCGATCTGGGAAATTTTGAAGTCCTTTCTCCCTTCTTAAGTTTTTTTTTTTCTTTCTCAGAAAAGTTTCCGTAGTGGGCTGTATTGCTTTTCTTCTGGGCAGCTTTCTGAGTTATTTATAACCTCTTAAGGAAATAAGAGTTTAGTAACCAGAGTTACCTTAGTTTAGCCTATTTAATTTGTTAGTCATGCTTCTACCTCCAGTTCTGCCATAGTTACGGTATTGCTTAACAGTACTTAGGCAGAATTCTGTCTCCAGGTGACAGCCACACACATCCACTCCCATCCCTACGCTGGAGGCTCTGCCCTGCCCTGGAGGCACACGTGCATCTCCTTGTGTTCCTTCTCACCTGTCCGTTAGGACACATGGATCCCTGATAGGAAACCTGGGACCGAGCTGGATCCCACAGTGTATCTGCAGCCACTCGCCGCAGATGCAGCTTTCAGAAGCAGAGGTGCCAGCGGGAGCGCAGAAATGAGCACACGGGGCACGCTGGGCCTGGATGAATCTTAATTAATGCCATGCACAAAGCTGGGGGCACAGGCTCTGACTGTTGGCGATTAACCTGTCTGTGGCATCTCCCAGAGGTGAAAACTCCGAGCTTCTCGACTTCCAGGCTCTCTGCAGGCTCAGGCAGACTGTTCTATGTTATTTCCATCTTGATCACATTTTCAAGATCTTCAGCTTTACTTTTATGGTAGCACACAAAGATGAAATTTGAGATGTTAGTATTAATCACATGCCTCCAGGATCTGGAGAACGAGGTGTGTAGTCTCTGCAAGTTCAGGTGACCCTGGTGGCACTTAGTGCATGGTCTGGCTGCTGCCACAGAGCCATAATGGAAAGGTGTTCCTGTTATCCCAGTGCCCACAGCCACTTCCACCTAGTTCTCCTGCGCTCCCCAGTTTGGGCCGGTGTGACACAGCCCCCTCGGCTGCCACTCCTGGCTATGCAGAGGGACACGGTGGCAGCATCGATCTTCTGAATTCTGTTCTGTGTTTCCTGTTAATTTACTTATGTGTGCAAAGCGTTCAGGCTCTGTATCTGTTATTCTGCTTGTAAAATAGGATAATGGGGGGGGGAAGATTGGAAGGCACATCTGGAGGTCATCTAGTCTAACCTCCTGCTCAAGGGAAGTCTAACTTCAGTTAAGGTAAGCATAATAATTACCTACGTTAGAAAGTCTGGAGAGATACAGGAGGAAGGAGAGTTTACGTAACATTAGCCTTGCTGGTGAACCTCTGAATCCTAAAGCTGATATTCCCTTTAGTAATTCTATTATTTCCATTTGTGTGAATAATTTGTTACTTTCCTTGTACTCTCCTATTATATCTTTATTTTCTAATATGCACATTTGTGGATTTTATCTGGTGATTGCTTTTGGCTATAAGACCTCAAACCTGAGCAATTTAAAGACAGAGAGGAAGAACATCAGTTCTTAAAAAACCAATACAGCAATACATCAGTGTGTTACAGTGACAGTTTAATATGCATGATCAGTATCAAGCTGAGCTGCCGTCCTTTCTATAAGGCCATTAGCTGTGCTTCCACAGAGAGTATCAGGTTGGACAACACCGGATTTAGCAATAACTAAGATTATATTGCAATTTAGAAGTCAATAAACATAGCCGTTGTCTTGGCTGCTGATGTTGTGACAACCAGCAATTTTTCTCAGTCACTGTGTGTTGCAGACTTCATCTGTCAGATTACTAGCAGAGCACTAGGCAACATGCCATAGGAAACAATCGTGTGCTGGAAGGGTGTTCGACCAGATCGCTTTTGGTTGAAGTTAGCTGGATTTTATTATGATTTTCTTTTCGTGAACCCTCTCTCCTCTGCTATGGCCTAGGAGGGATGCTCATAGAGGATCAGCTTCCTGGTCCCGGGCAAGCGATGTCTCCAGAGGCTGCTGGAGTTATTTCAGGCTAGTAAAGGCTGCGGGAGTTATTTCAGGTACCTGCAAGGGGTGCCAGCGCCCAGAGAAGCGCCAGCCACACACCAACAGCTGGAGGCAGAATAGGAGCCACTCTGTCAGCTCTAAAATGGATGGGGTGTCTTTCTGCTTCTGGCTTCTGGGTCATACGGAGAGAATAAAGCAAATTATTGAGGTCCACCCTGAGTTTCCATTGTGAGACAGATTATCAATTGTATGTTTCAATTAGTAAAACTAAAAGCCTCAAGTTCAGTTCAACTGCCTGCATCGAAAGAGAAACTGTCAGAGTGGAGGTTTTATACATGTGCTGTTTGTGTCAGAAATGCCATCGGTGTTTTTCAGCGATGTGTTCGGAACATGCTCTGTGTCAGAGGCAGAGCGCAGCCTGCCCACACGCATTTCTGCAAACTCAACCCTGACTTGCACCAGCCCTTTTTTCAGTGCTCAACAGCGCACTGCAGTCCTGTCCTAACATGTCATCAGCCCTTCCTGGCAATATCCTCTTCTGGGGAGTGTGCCAGTCACAGCGAATCGTTCCATTCGGTGGCACTTCTGCATTTGGGAAAATGTCACCCAGCTGAGATTAAAAAATTAATTCATATATAACATATGCCTCACTTGAGCAGCTGAAGGCTGGTTCTTTAGTCTTACAATTCCACTTGTCCCTGCCATGTCTTCCTGTTCCTGGCCCACCAGATTGTCTATGCAGCAGGTTATTTTTGCCTAACGTTACAGCAGATCTCATTAATTTGTTACAATACCAAAGTGAAACTCAGCTTCAGTGACTCTGTAAAATAAACAGACAAATAAAATCTCATCCTAGAGTTCTATCTTCATTACAAGTGAGTAAGTCTGTATCCCACTTGCCTATGTCAAGGGATGGGCTCACCCCACGGCTATTTCTGCACACTCAGCCCAGACACTAATAATTACTGAAGACATGCAGACCAATAGCACTGTTTATTTCAAACTTCCAACCTTGTTACTTTCAGTGGGACTCCGATACTAGGATCGATGGCTAGATGGGAAAACAAGGCAATTGAACTGCTGGTTTTGCAACTGAAACTCACGTAATAAGTATGTTGATATCACACAAGACAAAACAGGCTCCAGCTTGGCGTTGCCTACCTTTGTTCTTTCTAACAGGAGAAAAAGGTAGTAAAATTTGCCATTGCTGCTAATGGGACAGGTGAATACATATGGCCAATGGAAAAAGAAAAAGGGCTATTTTTATCACCTCTGTCAAAGAAATAAAAGATTCTAGGACAAACCTTTAGCTGATGATTAATCAAGTTGAAAAGTTTTATTTCAGGTGAGGAACTGGCCCTTTAAATTTTCCTTTGATTGGAATAGGGGATCTTGAAAAAGGCCTTAGAACTCTTTAATGTTAACATTGGTTAAGAACACAAAGAGTATGACCAAGAGCTACAAGCAAGCTGTGCATTCTGAAAATACCGCAGGGTCGACCACTTCCCCTCTCACCATCTCACAGCAATCGTGCAGCCGTGGCTGCAACAGAAATGGGCGATGTTTCTCTTGAATTACCTTCATGCCTGTGCTGGGGCTTTGTGGCCAGCTCTATTGAACTCTGCCAACATACAACATCTTTCCTTCCAAGGATGGAGCTAAAAGTAAATGCAAATTTTATCAGCTGTGTGTATTCTGCTCTTTCATTAGGATACCGGGGGAGTAGAGGGGTCTCTGCAATCTTGCAAGGGGCTGCCAAGGCCTGTGGTTTCTCAGTCACTGGCACCTTCTGGTGGGAGAGAACACAGGGAGGACTTTATTGCTTAGACACAAGGTCAGAGTTGTATTCTTTGAGAGAAGAGCCGTATCTTTGCAGGCTTGTGGCATGTTGTTGCTGGTCTGTCCACTGAAGTGCCAAGCCGCTGCTTGTACCTGTCCTGTGTACCTTGATGTTGTGCTGGGTTGCGTCCTGGGAGAGACAAGGGTGTTTACGAGTTCCGTAAACCAAACAAGGTCTAGTATCTCTTCAGAGCATGCAAGCGCCTTATCAGTTATGGTGGCAATTGATGCACAGTCATTAAGGGTGAAAAGACACCTGGTTAAGAGAGGTCTTCTGCAAGGCCTGATGTTGAATAGAGCTACACCAATCTCTAGCTATGGCTGCTGGCTCCTGGAGAAGGAGATTTCCATCGTGAAGAACTGCTTGCAACATTCCTCCCCCCCTGGCAGCACTTCATTCATCATCATCCCTAACACCAAGAAGAGATGTCTGTGCAGGTCTCCGTGCTTCCCTTCTTTCTCTGTGGTGCGGTGAAACCCCAGCAGTGGTATTGTTATTTGAGGAGCACATTGTGGGCGATCAGTTGGGAGCAGGGACAGGGCACAGGACTGGCCCTGGCCAAGTGCTAAAATTACTGTATGAGTATCCTGCGAGGCTGGATGACAAGTAGTTTTCAGAGTTGGGGGGCAACTGGAAGTTAATGATAGATATTCAGCCAAGCAAGTCCCCAGCTCAAGCCGAAGCAACAGGTAAGGTAAGCCCTGGCTCACTGAGCCCCATGCGTGTGGCACTTGACTAACTGGCAACGTTCTACACCTTTGCTGACGCGGCTGCTGTACCCCGGGCTGTGACTGAGGGCTGACATGGACTGGAACGGTTATGCAAAACCATGATGTGAATGAGCGTATCCTGGTATTTATTAGCTCGTTTGGGGCAAAAGGACCAGCAATGAGATACCTTGGTGAAAGTGCAATTTTGTAACCCACAACCAATGCCTGGTGCCTGCCAAGAGTATTCCCTGGTGTAACAGATGAGCCAGTGCAGATGTGGCCTGACAGCCTGAGTTAACCCTTCAGGACAGACATCTCTCAGACAGCTGGAAAATGCAGGGCAACAGCTCAGAATACAGGCTAAGCTTCAAAGCCACATTTTAAATTGCTGCCCTTTTTTTGCTCACTGATTATTTTGCATTATATCTGAGATCAGTCGGGAAGAAGAGAAAGACTTTGAGCAGGAGACTAAAGTAACATATGACAGAACTGTTCGATGTTTTAATGTCTGGGGGATTTAGTCCCTTATCTCTGATGCCAGCTGGGGAGAAGAAAAGACTTTTCTTGGCATTAAATGAAAATTAAAACATCACTTATAAGAAGTAATGGTCAAGCTGAAAGAGGTTCAGAGGTTCACCTTGAGGTTTGGCTTTGATCCAGAAATACCAATGCCTCTTTAAATGATCTGAACCTCTCGGTAATGAACGGGGCAGGGAGGACACGCTGTTTCTCCAGCATTTTCGGTTGTTCCCTGGATATAGGAGGACAGCGAAATGGGGCCACTTTGCTTCCTTTTCTACTCAGAAAGCATTTGGAGAGGCTCTTATTTTAATGGCCATGGAGCAGAAATGTAATATAGTAAAAACACTAAGTGAACCGAACTTTTCTAAATTTCTAGAAAGGCTTGGGTCCTGTGAGGGCAACAGTTTGGTTTGCTGTTTATCTTCCTCAAATATTTCCCCTTGCCTAAATGCCAAGTGATCAGTTTTACCGTAAACACCAGTGCTTGTGGTTCAGTGCGCTTCCCCACTGCCTGCCCTCCCCGGTCCGTCCGCGCCGTGCAGAACCCATTGGTTTGTCCTCACATGGGTGTTGTCAGGACGGTTTAGAGCTCTAGGCCCAAATTCATCCCGTGTGTAACTTTGAGGGAAATGGAGAGGATGGCGTCAGAAAAAGACTTGATCCCTGTTGTATCACCCGGCTTTGTATCCTGTTGAGTTCCGCTTTTATTACAGTCCGCACGGCGGAGCTCCAATTTGAAATTGAAGCAACAAACAACATTCAGCTTCCCAGGGTTTGCTCACACATTGTTCTGCACGAAATCCAGATAAATAGGCTGGAGGTAGGGGGGTCTGCAGCCCGTGCTCACAGGCATTATCGACGGGGTCTTCCCTTGTTCCTCGAGGCACAGTTTCATGTTTTACAGTCTGAGACATCCACACCATTTATTGCAGACTACCCCTGCGCTATGGAGGGATGAATCTTGCTAGTGCAATCAAAAAAAAAAAAAAAAGAATAAAAAAGGATTAAAATGAGGGATTCTGACAGGTGGTCCCCAAACCACAAGCCAGCGAAGATAAAGCCAATTCCACAGTGAATGTATGAGCGGCACATGGTCTGCCAGCAAATTCAAAGCAGCGATAAGTGACTGATGGCATATAAGGTTTCTCTCAAGTGTCAGAGCAATTGCAGAACTGCCAAGCAGATCACAACTTGTGTCTGCAGAATGTAAGAAAGTGTCAAGAGAGACAATCACAAGAGACATCAAAGTGATTTCGAGAAAGAAACAAGCAGTAACCAGAAAGCACTATGAAGACTCGTACCAAGAAACAGAAGAATGAGTCGTGCGATGGACATCTAAATCACTGCTTAATTTAATCCCCAACACAGTGCCTACGGGCTAAGCAGAGCACTGGGACTGACCTGTTCTAGGTCTGTCAGCACAGCATGTGCCTTAACTGCCTTCTGAAAACCCTTAGGTGACGTGGTGTTTTTGAAAGGATTGCCTCTTTGCTGGTTTGCATATTTGCTGCGTGTCTGTCTGTCTTTCTCTGGGACTGACTGAAATCTGGAACTTATAGCTATTGGGTCCCAACCCTCCATTTACTACATTGCCTTGCTCCTACAGAAATGGGAAAAGGAAAGCGATTTAGAAAGGCGTCTACCTTACCCCATCTTCTTTTCTTAATATAACTGTGAAGGATGTGTTCCTGCATGAAATTATCTACTAATTTTCTTGTCTTTATCTTCAGTGTTTCAAGTGTTCTTAGGAGAAGCACCGCCAGACTTTCAACATATTGTTATGGTTATCACCTTGATAAATATAAGCCTATTCTGTCTGCTTACCCCTCTCTGAGTCTTCCCTGCTGACTCCTTATTCTCTTTCCTATCAAGCGTAAGTTTCATTTCTTTATTTTCAGCATTTTCACAGCCTTTTCCTCAACCAGTTTCCAAAATCTTCATGACTAGTCTTCACCTTTTCTACCACTTCTCGATTGCTATGAAAATGTTCACTCCGATTCCCTGCTAGCCCACGGAAAGCCTCCAGCTTGTTAAAACTTCAGGTTTTTTGCACTTTCCGTTGTCCTGTTTGAGAGAAGGTCTTTGTAACTAAATACTCACACAGCTGGCTCCCCCTCAAAGGCACGTTCTGTAGCTCAGGAGGAAGCTGACCTCACTGCTGATCCATAGTCCCAGTGTTTCCTTGTATGTCTCCTCAGGCAGAAAGCCTCACATGAAAACTATTAGCAAATTAGTGAAGAAACTATTTCTGTATTGTTTTATACAGCACCTTGCACAGCTTCCTTGACTGACAGTTCGATAATACACACAGAGAAATACAAATGAAATACCACAGCCTAACAGCCACCCTGTCAGGACTTATTCCTGGCCATGCTCTGATGAACCCAAATGCCTGCAAAGACCTTGAGTTAAGCTTATGAAGGATGATTCAAGCTGTCATGATACTTCTCAGTGACTTGACTTCAGTTCAGATATAAACGCCGAGCCTCTGATAGCAGTCTTTTATACTTAGCTAGAAAATGCCTACTGCAGAATAATTCAACAGGAAATAATAGGAGCCCAAGGGGTCAGATACGCGCCCAATTCAGAGCTGGAGATTTTACGAGCAGGTTTTCCTGAGAGATTTCCAGCATTTCAGGCTTCTAATCCTCTAAACTCTGAAGCAGCTGCCATCTCAGAAAAAAGAAAGAAAAACTTACAACTAACTAAATAAAAAGAAAAATCCAGACTTGTTTGAACTCCAAACACATTTTGTGATTCGAGCTGGCAATGAAAGTTTGGCTCCGCTCTTACTGTATTTGATTTTCAGACTCCATCTGCAAGAGCAGCATTGTTCAGCACCGCCCGGGCCTGATCCTTCCCCAGCTCCGCCAACTCCCGCTGACTCCCAGGGAAGCCAGGAGGACTCTCCCCTCTTGAAAATCAGGCCTATTGTATATGAACAATCAAGAGCATTCAGGCTGAACAGCCGTGCAAAAAGCACACCTCAGTAAATCACCATCTCAATAAGTTCTGCCATTCTTTTTTTTAGTAACCGCTTGTAATAGGTGGTTTGTCTTTTTAGGTGAGGAGGGCCATTGGAGTGTCCAGCTTCTTGCTGACATCAAGAGGGGGCTCATGGAGAGGGATGAACCCAGCAGGGAACACTCCAACACCTAATTTCCTCCCTCAAAAGACTTCTCTTGGGGTGGAAAAGTGCAGAAATGAGGCTGGCTCGTCAGGAAGGAGAAAACAGACATGTAGGTGGGAGAAGGAAAGAAGGAAAATCACCAGGAGTGAAGGGGCTGTCAAAGTCTAATTCAAGGAAAATTTAAGACCTGGATTTTTACTGAAATCTGTTGGAAATTGCTGGTTCACTCAAAAAATAATGTCCCAAAGAAAGGACTAATAGTGTTAAATCCACTGATGTGAGCCACCTCTGTCCCATTTTCTCTGCTGAGGAGGATGAACAGTACTGACTGGGTTTAACATTTCTTGGTTTTGTTTTTAAAAAGGCGGCAACCTACAAAATGAGAATGTAAAATATCGGCTCTGGTTAGATTTTTGTGACTAGGCAAGTCATTACACATGGACCAGGTGGGACTGTGAATATTAGATATAAACAACAACTATTGTACCTGTACATACAGATCAAAGATAGAGGTGTCTTCTTTCTCATGCTCCTCTCAAAACAAAATGCTAACGTTTCTTGTCTTTTTTGGTTTTATTTTTTTTTGCCTGTGAAGGCTTTGTGAACATTTCTGAAATTGACACTCACGTTACATTTCAGCTCACTTCTTTAAACAAGAAAAAAGCTAACCTGCCTAAAGAGAAGAAGAAAAAAAGAAGGAAATCGGAGAGTTCTCCAGTCCTAAGGAGAGCTGGCTACTGCAGCCAGCACCCTGCGCTCCTAAAGCCCCACAGTCCCGCTCTGCCATCGCTCTCATCTGCACGCGCGTTGATAAAGTGACGCCACGCGTCAGCAGGACACTGCTCGCACACAGCACTAACGCCAGCCAACAGGCTTCTGATAGGCAGTAATTATTCCTATATAGAACATGCGGAGATTGTGTCCCTTTTTAAACTAATAAGCCTACAGGTCTGCTAGTTTTCTTCTGCAGAGGCAGGGTACATTTTCACAGATACTAATGCTGTTGATTCTCTAGTCCATTTTCACCTAAAACCTGGCCGAAGCATTTACAGGACAGATGGAGCCATGCAAGCCTACGCTACAGAGAGCTATTTTCTCAGTAACGTAAGGAGACCACGGTACCACATCACAAAAGAAAACCTGACACCAGGTTTAAATCTGTATCTTCAGAAAAGTTGATGCTGCAGCTTTCTCTTCTTCATTATATTATGTCGAGTAATTACTAGCGTCTCCTGTTGTGTCCTCATTACAACGGCAGAGCATGGATTTTGCTAAGTGCCCACAGCATTCCCCTGGTTCAGGGATGACACCCCTTCACTAATCAACCTCCACTAATGACATGCAGAGAAAGACGCGTGCTTGCCCATCACCTTGGCACATAGGCCTCCTGGCTCTATCCTGAATTACTTTTCTTTCCCTGCATTCTTCACTTCCTTTAATTATAACATAATAAAGCAATAATCCCATAATTACTAATAAAGGGACTCTTGTTAAAGGACAAATCTTCAGTTAGCGAGCAGTGGCTGTAGGGAGCTCCCTGCCTGCATTATACAGAGCCCGAATGAGGAGACTTGCGAGCACCAGCCTACGTGCCCGGAGGAGCTCCCTGCAGCTGTGTTACACTAATGTACGGAGAGAATCAGGCCTCAACAGCTCTGCTCAGTGCTAAGAGACAGCATTGCTCTTCTGTTCCATGAGGCTCCTAGTTTGGGCTCAGAAATCCCGCAGGTAAACTTGCCTAGCGAGTCTTCGTCTGCAGCCAGTGGGCTCCTCCGCTCCATCCCAGCTGCCTTGAGCAGCCAGTCCCCACCTCTTCCCCCTAAATCACAATCATTAATCTTGCCTCAGTCTTGGCTCCGGTGACTCTTCTGCCCTGTCAGCCCCCATCTCCCTCTTACCCTGAACTCCTTGTCCACTGGGGGACGACATCTGCATGGAGGGCGCAGGGAGAGGCAGGCAGAACTACAGATGCCCCTGAACAGCTTTAAAGCAGCCATCTCAAGTAGCAGTTGCTTTCCAGATTACACTGAACTCCGTGATGCTCCAGGTAGTTTTCTCTTTCTGCTGCCAGCGGCCCCCCAGCTCTGCAGAGCAGCACGCCCTGCCTGTCTTGACTCACTCTTTCTTGCCAGGCTCCTCATTCACACCATGGTCCGGTCTCTCAGGTCTGGTTCCCTACCTGCTCTCTCCCCCTGGCTTGTTCCTTGTTTCCTCGCTTAGACGGGTCTGATTCTTTCTTCACCTTTGAGCCTCTCTCAATTCGACATTCACATTCAACCAGCTCCTTCCCTCTTGTGTTAGTCTTTCGATGTGCATAAAGGCAGCGGGAGATGAGGGAAATGGAGGTTGCTGTATGGTCAGTGGTTAGCTGGAAACCTTGGTTCTCCCAGGCTCTCCAACCAGCACTGTACATCCGCACTCCAGCCTCGCGTGTTGAAACACTCTGAGGAATGATGAGTTGCAGATGCCCCCCCCCTCCAGTCTTGCAGCTAACAGCTGGAGGCAGGTGGCATTGGAGGTGCACATCAAGCACGGTGAAAATAAAGTATAGGGAATACCTGGCTATCTATCATAGGATATTTGCGTAATTTCTCATAGGCGACATTTACTCAAGAGCCACACTCACGAAATGCAAAGAAATAAGTTACTGTAGGGCATTCTCACTGTGCCTCCCAGATTTCCCTGGATTTTATTTAGGGCCCGTCTTGGCGGGTGCCAGCACCCAGCAGAGCACTGACTGACCTGATCCCAGAGGGAAGGAGCACACGCAGCATCGGGAGAGAAGGGACCAACCCCTGGCAGGATCTGGCCGAGGGACTGCAGACTCCTCTTAGCAGAGAGGGATTAGTTCTCCCCGTGTTTCTTGTTCTGTATTGAACAGTCACTTGGCATTCAGAAATGCCAAGAATATACCTCAAATCTGGTGGCAGAGTTAAATCTTCAACATTATCGAAGACCGTAAAATACTGATGCTAAACACTACTACTGCAAGGAAGGCAAAGCAGCTGCAAATCAGGAAGTTTCCCGTTTGTGCTTTCTGCTCAGAACAACAGGAATTTTTAATCATCTTGCTGCGCACAAAAAATTCACGAGGGGGAAGGTGCATTTCCCTAAATAAGAGAAACAACCCTCACATGGACAAAAAGACTTCTCTCTAAGGGCTATTTCCATGGTAACTTGTAAATTCAAAGCTCAAGCTGTTTTGGCTGCAGGGATACTCAGAAAAGGTAACAGGATTGTTTGTTGGTGTTAATAATAGGAAACCATCATCACTGGCCTCTCATGCAAAACAAGCTGGATTGTTTTTGTTTAAAAACTCCCCAAAGCTGGCAAAGAACAAGCATGAAAAATTTCACCGTGGCAAGTGAAAGACTAAGAAAGCTGAGAGTGACTGAACGTAAGGAATTAGAACAGAAACTTGTTCATGATTTGCCCTTGTAGTTCACAACCAGCATCCCAATATATCCCCGCAGCCCTTTTTATCCTCTCAAAATTCAAAGTGGGTCACAAGTTACGTAAGCACATACAATTTTTATACACAATTACATTCATTTCCTTCTGCAGCGGTTAAGTGGACATCACAGCGCACAACAGTCAACCACAAAATGAAGATGAGAGATTTTGAATCGGGAAACAAAGGCCCCCTGGAACACACACGAACACACACGCAGACCCTGCGTTTAGCTTCTGAGAGTTTATCCCTGCTAAGTGAGGTACTGTAACCCTACGCAGGAAAAAATAATACATGACCGTGTTGTTAAAGACAGTGTATATGCAGCGAGAGGAAATCGTGTAGGGGCAGCCATCATTCAAAGTGTTCATGCAATGAACAACTTTATGCATTTCTTAGCTTTTTAATGCCTGACTTAGCAGGTGTCTTTATACTCTTCTGATGTGTAAGAAGAGGGGAGGAAATAGCATCCCGTTATCTTTACTGAGGTACATTTTATTATGAACTCTGCAAAGTGCTGAGCACATGCCTAAAACCTGTCTGAGGCTGCTTTTTCCCATAACAACAAATAAAAGTTAATTGTATTTAGTCTGGCCTAATAGTGCTTAGGTTGAATGTGTGAATAAACTAGAATCTGCCTTAAGGCAAATACAGCTTTGGATTTAAAGTATCGCATCAGTGCTTTGAGAATCCAATCCAAGACAGCACATCACTCACCTCTGGCTGTCTTTTAAAGGGGGTTGGGGCTGCTCAGTATTTTCTAGATGGGGCCCATGGATTTATAGGATTAGGTCCTACGCAGTCAGCCAACCTTACACTTGCAGAGCTGATATGCAGCAGGGCAAAATGCATCTCAGTGCGCCCAGCAGGATTTGGAAAGGTCTCTAGTTCCAAGCAGAGATTTCATTTCACGTTTCTGAATCCAAGGATCTCTTCAAGCATGTTTGCGAAAAAGCCAATTAAAAAATGATACACGAAAAGTGACTGACTGGCAAAGGTGATGAGCATGGATGTCTTTGGCAGATTGGAATATGACTCAAGTGAACCTATGAAATAGTTAATAAAGCATAAATGCACAAGCTGTTACCTAATATTAAAACAAAAAAAATCATCGGAAGGGAGATAATTTTGTGCAAATGTTTCTGTAAGTTTGCATCATGGGACAGCCGCTCTCTGCAATCAATGGCAACGCTGCTAAAATACTGTGTGGGAACCAATTTTTGTGTACACTCAAGAATACGTTTTGAAGTCTTCAAGCAAGCTGCAAATAGTGCTACACATCAGCAGGATACTGGTCCAAAAGATGTTGCCCTAACTCCCTGCTTTTCAAAGTGCTCAGTTAGCAACAATTTTCTTCCTCGTTGCAGTTAAGCACAAGCTAATGAGACTTCAGCCATGGATCCCGTTAATATAGCAAGTAGTGAGACTTGTCAGGGACTAAGACAGACCACAAATGCTCTGTTTTTATTTTTAGTTTGAAGATGAAGAGGTCACTACCACTATGTGCTGCTATGGGGTCTTTGTAACACTGTAGGATTTTCCCGTGTAGGTGAAACTTGTAAGATCTTAAAATAGGCATTTGTCCCCTGAAACATGCTTTTTAATTCACGGATTGCACTGTGTGTAGGGAAAGCAGAGGTGCGAAGGACTCTCTAAAACTTTCAGCCGCCCGGTTTTCAACCACAGAGAGAGAAATTGGACCAATTTAGAGCTTTCAAAATTAATTTTTCCTACATTTTCAGATTAAAATCTTCCTTGTATTTACGTAATTTATTATCCATGTTGAAAAAGGTAAATATTACCCTGTTACCAGTTTGTACCCATTACACTTTAGAGCCCACTAGAAGCTGGTTATCCTTGTATTTTCCCCTGCTCTGGAAATTTGATTTCTCGCTCGTCATCATGTGTTGTCCCCAGCGCAGTCCCCAGTCTCCCACCTCTGACACTTCCGCTACTGACAGGTCCTTGAAGCAGTGAAGCTTTGGTACCAGGACAGCCCTGGGCTTTCTGCATCCCGCACTTCTTGGCCTTGCTAACAGTGCCATCCATCTGTACCAGCCAAAATGCCTGACCGAAATGCCTGACTGTGAGTGTGAGATGTGCCATCTCCAGCAGGAAATCAGGGGCTGCCCCTGCAGGAATGAAGCAGAGAAATGAGGAAGGTGGAGCTGGAGTAGCTGCAAATGGTTTTCAATTAGTGGGTCCTTCTTTGTTGCTGTAAAGAAAGGGGATTAGAGGCAGGTCACAGGCCAAGAGATAAAACCTGATGAAACAGGAGCTCAGGCAGTGCCTTTGGTGGGCAGCTGGTGGTGGGGGGCACAGCAGCTGCCTGGGGTGGTGTGGGGCTCACCTTCATAGAAAGAAGAGGGACAAGAAGGGCAGTGTGGGCCAAGTGGCTAGGGGTGAGACCCCTGCGTGACCCACCATGGCAAGAGGAATTCTCTGTGCCCTAGTGCTGCTGCTGGCCCTGCCGTGCAGCCCTGGGCAGGCAGGGGAGTACTGCCATGGCTGGGCTGGCAGCCTCCAGCGCTGGCACCGCGGCTTCCAGTGCCCCGAGCGCTACGACGGCCCGGAGGCCACTCTGTGCTGTGGGACCTGCAGCCTGCGCTACTGCTGCTCATCCAGAGAGGCCCGCCTGGACCAGGGCCGGTGCCCTGGTGACCACCAGCAGCCCAGCCCCAGGCCTCCAGTGCCAGGTAAGCTTTCCATGCCTCCAGCAGATGGGGAGGGGACATACCAGATGTGCTTTCTTCTTTACATCCCTTATAACAACCTTCCCTTGGTGGCATCAGCCAGATCCTTCCTCTTTTCTCTGCCCTTCAGAGCTCCAAGCTGTAAGCACTGCAGCAGAAGGCGTGGAGCCCTGGCACAGTGCTTATTTCGGTGGCTGTGTGGGCCAGAGCCACTCAATTCCCTTCACTGGGAAGAGAGAATAACTTGGGGCTTCACTCAGAAGACTTTTCTGTCAGTCTTACTCTTAGAAAAGCCTCTAAGCTATTAACAAAGTCATGTGGCAACACCTCTGATGTTTATATCGCTGGTGGAACATGTGTGTTGCCAGCCTGTTCTGTTAATGCATGGGGATGCCTCCAAGAAATGTATTTAACTTAAGTTCTGGCTTGTAAAAATGCGTGTAGCCCTCAAACCCGGACCCAACAGCAGCTTAGGTACTAAGTGTAAAACTTAGTTGCAAGTCTGAATTTCTACTTAATCACGCGCAATTGAACAGTAGCTGTGCCATTTGAGGTCTGGAACAGCTCTTGCATGGGTATGAATGGCAGATGCTATAGGACTGGCTGGTCCGACCCTCTGTACTTTATGTAGACTTTTTCAAATGAGCCTGCCATAGCAATTGCTGCTTTCTAATCTTGCTGCATCAAGAGAAGAGCTGAGAGTAGAACTACTCTGGCCTGCTCCCTGGTGCGTGCGTGTTAAGGAATGAAGAACAGAATATAACCTCGAATACCCGTGAATGAATGCTTGGCTAATGTCACTCTTACATTTTCAGTGCCTGTGTACCTGCCGTTCCTTCTCGTTGGGTCTGTATTTGTGGCATTTGTTGTCGGGGGTGCCTGTGTTGGAATTTGCTGCTGCAAATGCTTAAAATCCCAGGATGAGGAGCAGCAAAGTGGACTTGCACCTGGCCAGACTTGGCTGCTAGAACCTGATCTTCCCTCTCGCCTCTCCAATTCCAGTTCTGCCACCAGAAGCTCACTGAGTAGTGGTCCTCAGACCAGCAACATCTGCGTCACTCTAGCTCCATCCCTTCCTATTATTGGGTTGGCTGAAGATGCTCAGTTCTTAAGTCCTCCACGCACTGGACAACTCTTGCACCCTTCACGCACTAACCACAGAATACCAACTGACCACACCGCAATAATGGCTCCAGCATCCTTCCTTAAAAGAACAATTTATGGACACAGTGCTAACGCACCCCCTCTCGGGGTAACACAGGGCGACCAAATGTTGTACTCAAGCCTCCATGTCTGAGAAGATGACACATCAGCACGCAGCCTGAACTGGATGCTGCCTCACTATTATCAAAAGTTATTTGGGATTGAAAACAGGACTTTCAAATGTTTGATGCTATTTGGAAGTGCATCAGTTTTGGCTTTTTACAGCTCTGAAGATGACATTTTAGAACTTCTTTTAGGTTCTTGTTCTTTTAACTTGTATTATTTTAATGCTATTGAAAAGGCAAGATTCTGAGGCCTTTTTACCTGTTCAAGGAGTGACTGAAATGAGTTTCACCCTTCCCTGGTCCTTTCAAACTGCCATACCATGTTTCAGGGGACATGTCAGAGGACTTGGTTTCAATTTCTGTAGCTGTGTCACTCCTCAGCAACTTAGGAAGGGAGGTGCCTTAGAGGAGTTATTAATTGTGGACACTCGACAGCCTGCAAAGCACAGGAAGGCTGTACTTAATCTACACACTTTTACCAGTAAACTGATGCAGGATGGCAAAACACTGCCTGTGACTCACCTGCCCCTCATGAAGTGTTATTAAGTGGTGCTGCTAAAGGAGCAACTTCTAGCCCTAATTTCAGTAAAATGTACGTTTAGTACAGATACAAGGGGAAGATAATAAAACAATGTATGTGTTGCTTCCTCTCTTCCCGTGGCTTAGTGGTTTTTTTTCTTTCTTCACGTAACTGGACACTTCAAAAGGATGAAGAATTACAGGGTAAGGTAAGAACAAAATAAGACTCCAATCAGTTTTCTGAGAATATGCTGGAAAAGCTCGGCTGGTTTGACTCCTTGTTAAGATGCATGCTGCCTGACTGCAGCCATCCCCTTCCCAGCAGGACACTGATAGGAAGAAGTTGTCAAAATACACTACTCGCTGCTGGAGTGTTTTAACACTTCCTCACAGCACAGAACCCTGAGTGATTATACTGTGAAGGCACGTTAAAAGGACTCCACAGGTGTTACCAGTAGGAGCAGGGGCCAAGGCTTAAAAATCTTATGTGTAAATGCTAAAGCCTTTCCCCTGCTAGTACTGCCTATCAAACAGAAAATCAGTACGATAAAGACGCTTGGTGACTTCTAAGTCAATGGGACTAAGATACTTTTTAAACAAATGTATTACCTTACACTACTTTATGTATGTTTTACTTCAGAACGTTACATCTTAATTGTGGTGAGGAGTATGTCCTACAGTAATGCTTATGCTAAGCCCGCATATATGTGAGTGCCCTGGTTTGTAGGGGCAAGGTGATATATTTGGATAGTTTCCCGACTCTTTCATGGGTGTGAATCAGAAATTTCACAGAACTTGGCTGACCCAGGGCTGTGACTGACGTTTGCTTGGCCAGTTCCCCTTAAAATTGGAATAAGAATATAAGCATGAAAACAGAATGCCCTAAAAATAAAAGCTTCCCCCAAATTCCAAGACTTGTGTTGAAAACTTGTTTTAGTACAGAAAAAATAGTAAGTTAAGGCTTCCAAAATATACTAGCTTGAACTTAAAAATGTCCTTGTTACAGTCAGTGAAACGTCCCTGGGATTTATTGATAACTATGCCAATACACAGTACAGCAGCTGGAATGCTGGTTTTTAAAGTTAGGTTTTAAACTTGTATTACTGAAAGCACTTAGGAAATGGCTTCCTTTATTTTAGAAAGTAACCGTTGTTTGCAGTTGGCTTAGGAAAATCTGTAGCTGAATGGAACAGTTTATCTGGTTAAATGTCCAATTTTGATAGTACATCATAACAGAAACCGGCGTCAGTTCAGAGACAAATTAACAAAATCCTTCCTGATGCTCTGCTCTTTTTTGTACAGAGCCACTCGCCTCACATTTATGCTGTTAGGAAGATGCAATTTATGCTCAAGACTCGGGCTTTAGAAATGGAGAAGAGGTGGTTTTATCAGCTAGTCTCTCCTTTACTCAAACGCCATTATTCTCTACTGTAAATTTTCTGAGCTAAAAAGGTAAAGGATTATGTGACCTGACAGCCAGTACACTCAAGTCTCAATCTGTAGTGTATATAGACCTGTCAACTGCAGCAGCAATGGAAAGCTCTCCAGGAGGCAGCTTCAGGATAAGGTTTTAAATTAAACAAGAAAGCAGGGAAGTAGCCTTCCTGATACCGTAAACCGGAAAAAGGTCAAGAGGTTCACGTGTAAACCTGAAGAATTAAAAGGAAAAAAAAGTTGCTCAGAAGCGAGGAACAGAAAAGCTAAATGGTTTTGTGAATGCTGCCTTAATTGCTCTCGGGCGAGGATTAGCAGTGTTTGGAGTCAGCATTCCTTCCTCTCCCCGACCCTCCTCTCCGTGCTCCGCAACTGCAAAACTGAGGCAAAAAAAAGGCAAAGGGGCTTAACGCTCACTGGCAAGGCTAGTATGGGGACAGCAGGATGTTCTGGATCCCTGACACAGTATTTTATACATAGCTGAAACTCATGTTTGTGGAAACAAAAAGCCAGGTCAAATATTTCAAGGGTTCAATATTTCTTTTCAAAACTGCAAGAGAAAACAAGAACTAATCAATTTGTTGCACTCCATGGGCTGGAGAGGCGTTTTTCAAAGAACCATTTGCTTAACGTCTTCCATCAAGCACCATTGTAAACTGGGATTACCTTGGTCTCAATTAGCATCTGCATTAAAAGCAGATCAAGTCATGTGGGGACTAAGGAAAAAGCACAGAGTAGTTTTTATGTAAATTCTATCCCTTTACTAATTTGAGGGGCCTTGCTACTGAGTTTAGCACATCTTTAGATAGGTGGGATGTTCATGCTAAATCCCTTTTTTCTGCCCTAAACTGCTTTTCCTGGCTCAAGCTAAAGAAGTACTTAGCAGAGACTAATTGTCTACTTACCACCTATTGTACTAGGGGCTTTGCTTTGTTTGCCTAATGATGCCCCCAGCCCGTTCCCCTCAACTTCTAATTAAGAAATGATTTACACTCTTTGCTCCTTAATCCTCAGTAATGACACAGGTGATCTGAATTGTTCTTGCTGTATTCTTTCTGGATTTAGGAAGAAAGAACATAAGAGCTAAGAATTGAAAGGGTGAAGATGACAGCTTTAGCCCTCAAAAGCTTGTTAGGAGGCTTGCAGAATGGTGTCCATGTGTCTGCAGATGGCATTGCCCTGGTTTGAACAATGGTTTTAATTTTCTTTAGCTTCAATCTGTTCCTAATTGAGCTGAGATAAACCAAAATGTATTTTTGTCCAGATTTGTTGGACAGTTTTAACAGAATTAGTTTAAAGCATGGCAGGTTTCTATGTTTTATGTAATCGTGTCTCCACAATATTCTTTTTGCACTGAATCAACATACAGTACTGATCTCTGTGCTACTAGAAAATAAAACCAAAGCAACTTAAAGGCTTTTTACTTCTCATGCTATAAAGCCATGATTTTTAAAGTATTGAATAAAAAGCAACCCCCCTTTCTGAACAGGCAAGTATCTCCTACAGAGAAGTTATTCAAGGTCTTTCACCTTTTTCACTCTTAATCTCTTCCAAGGCCACACAGTGTATTGGCAGAACTGTGAGACATTCCAGCAACCCTGGCTCCAGAATTTACATGAGTCCACTGTTGGTATTAACAGTATAACGAATTTCTTTGGCAAAGAATAATGATCGATATTTGCCTTAGGTGACAGATTTGCATTAGGTGACAGATTTGCTTTTATTCAGCATAGCTGCATTTCTTTAAATGTAAAAGCAGCGTTGACTGTTACAGATGCTGTATGGCTTTTTCGTGTTTACGCCAAGGATTTCACAGAGATCTGCAACAATTCATTCCAATCAAGTCAATTCAACTCTGAACTGAAACAAGAACACCCTCTACCCTTCAAGCAGAGCTACACTGATTTGCTATTCTTCAGTAGCAGGTATTCTGGCAAATGCATCAAAAATTATCAGAATGCAAAAGCCCATCAAACCTACAGGTTTCTGTGGGATCTCAAAGCAAGGAGAAGCATTCCTCATATGGAAGTTATACAATTTCCTTAGGTCCCTCCTACAGCGAAGTAAAGTGGGTTACGATGTAAGTTCAAAGTTGTAGTGGAAAATGGCGTATGTTTTTATTGCTTTGAAAGTATTTTGATTGCCTTTACACCACCACTGTATGTTGTATTAGAACTTAATTCAGCAGAAAGGGCAGTGCCTAAACAAAGCCCCACGTTCTGGGACGTGCCTCCTGGAATCCCAGTGTCTTGATACCAACGCATGAGGGTGAACGAGGTTCACAGGGCAAAATGAGACTGGATGGTTTTAACACTACAAGTTGGCGCACGGAGGAACGGACATGGTCCTGCCTGGAAGCGTGTGTCTACACAGCCATGACCACAGCATCGGACGCAAGAGAGAATGTGCTGCTGCACCAAACCTCACAAATGTAGGAGGGGAGAAGGCTGCAGTCTCTTGTTTCCAGTAAACCCATGCCTGCCTAGGAAAAAAACAGATCCTTATGTGCTCCCCCATCCCTCTAGGGCCTCTGAGAGATGCAATACTTATCTGTAAATGAGCACTCTTGCCAGCACACTTTCTGTTTGTTTTTTAAATTAAATAAGCTCTCTGGAGCAGGAGCACTGCGGGAGGTTTCAGCTTGCACAGAGTGCTGCCAGGCGGCCTCCTTCCCTTCCACACCCAATGGCCAGCACAGCAGCCCCGCTGCCCACTCCCAGACCTCACCCCTGCTGCTGAGAGATCAGGCAGTCACTGCTTGGGCAGCAAGAGAGGGGGAGAGCAGCCTGGCAGTCCTGGCTGCAGGTGCAGAATGAAACTGGGAATGGTTTTCCTTTCCTAGGAAATACGGCATGGAGCTGCATATAGTGGCCTGCTTGCCTGTATCCCCGATGACTGCCTGCATGCTTTCCTGTTGCTCTGCACACAGATTTTGATGGAATATTTTTTATATTTTTTTTTTTTCTTTTAAGCCTTTAACTATCACTATTTTACTGACAAAAGACTTCCATGTAGTTCTTATACAATGGGACTGCCATCTTCTGCTTCTGAGAAGCAGGAACAGATTGCTGGGGGCCCAGGAGAGGTCTCTCATGGCAGAGATGAACACTTCTTCCCTCCTACTGGTCTATGACAAGGCTCAAACCCCAGCTCACTGGTGTTTGTGGTTATCTCCTGTTTCAACTGCCGATTATTTCAGTCCCTTTTCGCTCAAAGCATCAAGACTACTGCTTCTACAAATGAATGAATGCCCTGTCTCAGTATGAGACTTGTGCGTGCATAATTAAAATATGGTATGTTTTGCTAGTCCTTTTTTTTTTAGTTTGCCAGGCAAAATTTGGGAAGAATAAGGTGACAATGAGTTTGGGGCTCAGAATCCTGTACATCTTTACAGTTTATTCATGTTTATTCTGTCAGAGCCTGAGAAAGTTAGTTCTGGATCCAGCACCTCACTATAGCTGGTACAAGACCAAGTCCTGGCGTGTAAGTGCTCAGGCAATGTCAGTTTTTACAGCATTTTACAGCACCATTTAAAAATACAGGCACACAGCTACTCTGAGCTGACAAAGTGCTTCTACTATAGATGCAGTTGTACTGACAAACACACTTTGTACCAGGAAATATAGAACAAATGAAGCTGTAGAACAGCTGCACAGGATATTTTCTTACCAAGTCTCCATAAGGGAATAGGATTGCTTGCTAGGACGCTCAGCATCGTGATTTTGAATACCATCAAAATGCCAGAAAAAGTCTGGCATAAAGCAGACGGGAAAAGAGATGTATGTCCCTTTATTACTTTCATGGATTGCAACAGAATTTCTTAATTTCTCTGGGCTCTTCAGTCAAAAGGATAACTGATCCAAATGCATTCTGAGGTCTGGAGAAGCTGGGATTCAATTCTGCACTTAACAGAATATAGGATGCAGACAACTTGCAGTGTAACCTGCATGCCTGAGATTTTTCTGTACCACGTATTTCATTTCAGAGGACCCCCTTTGCAAAAGCCTGGCTGGCTTCTCTCATTAATAATGGTCACAAGGGCCACAGACTTTATCCCCCTTCTAATGGGGATCTTATTTTAATTCTTTTTGTTTGTTTGTTTTGCTGCTTCATGCAAGCCATTAAGGATGCAAGTCTATGGTCATGTGTATGTGTGAAAAAAATATAATGGTTCTTCTCTCAGTATAACAGAACCACTAATAAGAGTTCTGTCAGCAGCAGAAACTAATGGAGCTTGGCTTCCTGTGGAGCTGCCTCATGTTTATATGCTCTGATGCTTAACAAGGTGAAATGAGTGACGCTTTCCTAAGGCTTGGCTGTTCATCACCGCTCCCTCTCCTGTGGTGGGTCAGACTGGCTGAGTCCCACAAACCACCTCTCTCTGGGAGGACTAACAGCATTTGTCTCTTCCACCCGGCCACCTTTTTCATGAAACGTGTAAGAACTTCAGATCTTTGAGGTTTCAGCTCCTGTATCACATATACATGATTTGATCCATGGATTCCAAAGGTACTGGGGAAGATTGGGAATGGGGACAACTAGTAAACAATACACCAGTCTTGTTTCCTTGGGACACCAGATTTCAGACTGTCCTGTGCTGGGGACAGGAGCCCTTCTCTAACTCATCAGCTTTCCAGGCTCACCATTTGAAGGTTTTTTTGCTTTCTGTTCCCTCATCTCCTGAATTTAAATATCACATTTCAGAAAGGATCTTGTGCTGGCTATTATGTAAAAACTCCATACGCATTTCCACTGGAAGAATGCAAGGCTCTTTGCATAAGCTCTTGGCCTAATCATTAAAAAAAGTATTCCAAAATCTTTCCATCTCCCGCTGCTGTGATCCTGTCATATCTGAGGCTTAGAGACAAACGAAGATAAAAAGAAAGACTGACTTAGAAACCAACTCATGTTATTTCCAGTGAAATCTCCTTGCCTCACACAGACAAAACTGAGCCTGCTACATTTATGGCTGTGTCTTTTAAAAATAATCTGTAGATAAAAGCAAAACCATTTTCTGCTTTGGGGATGGTTTTAGGAACAATTTTCAATTAACTGTGTTAAACACTGTTTTCTTAATTTCTGTGTATATCATTCACATTCTCTCACTATCAAATTCATCTTTTACCTGAAGATACATCTCTGATGTGTGCCATGCAATTGCAATGATGAAAAGGAAGATGGGAGAGCAAGAAGTGGTGTATGGAAGAATATGCATCAGAGTCCTCCAGTAAATACAGCAGGCTGCAAAGATTTTCTGTATGGCAAGGTGAGCAGAATCCTGTGTGAGTACCAATAAGGGCAGCTGCCAATATTTATGATACGGAAGTGCTAAACAAGGATTCCAGTGTTCTTAGGGCTTACGTGCGCAGATTTTCTCTTAAACCAGAGCATGAATCACTGCTGCACCTGTTCATCAGCTCACTTTAATGAGTCAAGACCATAATGGCTCCTCTCCAATGAAAAGATCTTTGTCCTCACTCAATGCCCATCTTCTGTACTTGGTGTAGAGAAGCAGATCACAACGCTGCGTAATTATGCCTGTCAGAGAAGCTTCATGAAAACAGGTAGCCAGGTGGGAGACAAATCCTGTATTATATGTGGGGGAAACAGCAGTAACTGCAATTACAACTGTTAACTTGTTCACAGTATTTCTGTTACTAGTGAGAGATTAAGGCCTAATTCTTCTAGAGTAGTCCACTAATATTTGAGGGTTTTCATTTTGGGGTGTCCAACTTCCAAAATCACAAACTAAATTTCAGCTGGACTGAAGACTCAGGGTTACAGCAGGAGCACAGGGGAGCAGAAGGTGTTCTGCAGTTCTGCCAGTCAGCCTGCAGAGTCTCCAAGTGGGTGTTCCAGAGCCTCCCCAGTCAGATACCGCTTATGAAACTTGGCCTTGAATGGCCCTAATCATAGTTCCTGGCAACATTGCCTTTATTCAGATAATATTATCTAGTGATGGAGGCTGTGGATCAACTTTAATGTCAGATACACAAAGTACTAGGTAATCTGGCAGTATAAATTTTATTGAATTAGGCAGGACGATATGATCACATTTTTTATCAAACTGTCCAGAGCGTACACCATCGTATTTATGGAGCTTTTGTGGTTTATGTTAGCTTTCTGCCAGCTCTGGGAAGATAAATGATACCCGATATGTCATCAAATCTGCTAAGACAACATTATTACACAACTTTTTTTTTTAACAGACTTGAAGCAAACAGAGAGTTTGCACTAGCTCAGTGCTTTGTTCAATGTTTCTTCAGAGCTTTTGATCTGGTACAAAGTGCCAAAAATCAGATTCACCATTTTGTAGAACTACAGGCTTAAGCTATCAAATAAAAGTGTGACCTGCAAGCGAAACCTTGAATGATTCTTTGCAAACTACATTGTTGATTTTAATAAGAATAAACCTGATCACCATGAGAATTTTTGCAAGTACTGTAATCAAAACCAATTTAATTTCCAATTGGTATGCAGCAGCAACAGCCACAGCTGGAATTCGTGAAACCTCAGAGCTTCCACCCAAGCTTTTGCAATGGCAAAGAGCTTCTCCAGGGGATTAAGTGAATAAATTGTATAAGAGACTCATACAGTGAGTAGGAGCATTTGAGTTTGTGGGAGTTTATTTTCCTTTTGTGCTCATTAAGGAGTGATGATCAGATTTCTGAAAGCAAAAATGCTGTGGCTCAAACAGTAGAGGTAACTTATAATCTCATACTGCCCTGGGCAGAAAAAAAGAAATGCAAGTCTGCACACATGGCCCTGCTTTGTAAGTGGGCTTTTAACCCACCAGGCCGTCGGTAGAACACCTTCGGGAATTCTCCTGCCCAACATTTACGCCTCACTTTCACTAAAAGAGCTATTTTTGACAAGACTCTAATTTCTGTCAGTTTCTTCAGACACTTTCATTCTAGATCACGGGGCACGTGGATAAGGGATCCATACCATCCACCACATCACAACCCACTGCTTATCTGTGGGGAAATTTGATGGAGCCCCACTGTTTTCTATTAGTGAGGTCAGCCAGAGAGGGATAATCCTACCAAAGAACTTGGCTCTAACCAGAGCAGGATTTTTACATTAATAATAACGTCTTTTGAGGACTGATGACTGAATTCTTGATAGACATGCAGTTCAGAGGACAGGTAGTTCTGGAGGGCTATATAGAAACAAGTAACAACAGGATCGCTAACGTGAACATTAGTGTTCAGGCATTTTCAACTAGCTGTTCTTAAAAATATCATCTCACCTATCACGATACCTCTTGGGAATGTGCTGGGAGGCATCGATTCAGCATTAGCACTCAAGGGAGTCAGAGTATTTGTAACATGCAGAGGCACAAAACTAAGGTCTGATGAACTCAAGCAGCAGAGAAGATCATCTTTATAGGGGTCATACCTAAGAGAAGTGGCAAGAAGTGGCCACCTTACAAACTTGCTGCGTTAGTTTGCAGGTGGGATCTCTCATGAAATGCTAGTTGAATCTCTGCCAGCTGATCATGATGACGAATGATTTATCTAGGACTTTTCAGAAGTTACGCTTTTTAACAAGCTGTAACTCAGGGATCCAGGTGCTTTACTTTTAAATGAACTTTCTATTGACAAAATTCACAAATTTAATTAACTTGTGCCACCTTGCAGACTATAATTTACATAGGAGAAGTGGAAATAGGGTATTATTACTCGAACAAATGTACCTGTATATATTCAGGAACAGAGAAGGTGCTCTGGAGGCAGCTGTCAAGGGGAAAGGGAGGAGCAGGCTGTGCAGCATCTCTCCTGTCACACAACAGGCAGTATTTGCTACGCCAAGCAATAGTTTTTTTTACAGATTACAGCATTCACTTCTTAAATCTCCTCTTTCTCTATCGTTCAAATTAAGATAGGTTTTCAAGGTATCCATATTAGTTTTGAAATGATAGTATGTATATATACTGCTTAGTAGAGCTCCTGGAATTGCAGGGGTCTTCAGATATCCTCTGAACCACTTGGTTTACAGACGCAGGCTCTGACATTCAATATAAAAGAAAATCCACATACACAGACTAGAAACTATTACAATAAACAGATGGATGCTTTTGATTCCCTCCAGAAGAGAACAGATGTGGTTGCAAGCACAACATATGCGTTCACCCAAATTAATCATAATATTCATTTTAGGTTTATCTCACCGTTTATCTCAAATACACGAATTAAATATTCTATTAATGTTTTATATGCTGTAGGTCAGCGGGCTTTGGCTTTCAGACTGACTTCTGCAATAATGAAGTTAACATAAAATTGCATCCTGGCTGGGAGACAGCACCTTCAAGTAGATACAATTCATTTGTCATGTTTTTTACAAAGCCTAGTCAAACCAAAATAACCTAACAAAATTAATACCTGGCAACAAAACAGCTGCAATACAAACTATCATCAGCTGTGTAACTTAGAGCAGTACTTCAGAAAGGTGGTGGATGGACGGACAACTTCCTTGGAATTTCTTTAACAATTAAATCAATCAGGATAATACTTCATGCGCAGGCAATTTTTCCCCTGTATAAATAGGAAACTATAGCAAACAATCCCTTCTTAACGAAAGGTTATGCATAAAACCAGATAAATTGGTGAAAATATTAATTCAGAGAAAAGTAATATTTTTCTATGCCTGTATGAAGACAGTCTAATTCAGCCAGGGATTACAAAATTCATTGCCAATTAATTTTCCGTACGCAACTCATATTATGAATTTTTTGTTGTTCCTGATAACTATACGTTTTTCATTGAAGGTAACAGACTAATTTTTCAGTTCACAGACTAGCTCTTCAGCTGCCCACGAATGACATACATACCTCTTGCTAAGAGAGTTCTAAAATCTCAGGATAACGTGATCTGCCGTATGCAGATATTGCTGCAAAAGTTCTTGCAATTCTCAATCTTTGCCATACTAGATAATACCAGAAATATTAAATAACTGTATTACTGCACTGTGATACCAGTCTGACGTCCTTTGGATTTCTTTATCCACCCTAGTGGATTACTGGTCTCTGCTGGGTGACATCTCTGGGGTTTTGCCTCCGTTCCTCTTGCTTTTACAACCTGGTTCCCCTCCCACTCTGCCTGCGTGGTCTCCGCAAAAGAGCAGTGAAGAAGGGCAGCCCTGCTCCCTCATTGCTTTTTCTAGTTACTGGACTTGACACCTCTCCCTTTGCCCTTCTGGATATCCCACCAATTTCAAAAGAGTCAGTGATGCAGCAATTCCAACTTTATGTCAAAGTGAAAAGCCCTGCATCACTTAAAAAATGTATGCACCCACTTGTTTTGAAGAAATGTACTTTAAAATAAGAGTATTTGAAAATTAACTTCTATTACTGAACTACAAAGCACCGCAGCCAGGTTCCAGCCTGTAGCTTCCGGAGGCCAACAAAAGATATTCAGTGGCTTCACTCCCCGACACAAGATGAAATGCAAAACCAGATTCTACAAAGCTCCCTTTAAAGAAGTCACAGAACTTTCCAGATGAATTTGAATCTCAATGTCGTAGGCAAATGTCAACTAGAGACAGTCTGCCTCTATACTCACTTGCGCACTGTTCTGCACCTGTCTCCTTCCTGCCCAAACACTATGTGGCATGTTTTTGTTTAAAATTCTTTTTTTAATGTTGCCCTAGTACAACCCTGGAAGGCCCTTAACTATGATAGAGAATGAAATGATTCGCTTCTGCACAGATACAATGTTGAAGTATGTCATGGTAAAACTGACGATAGATTATATGGAACTACCCTCTCCTTTGCAAAATGATGGGGACGTAGATAGCGGTAAGATCACATCAGTGTCTGCCTGATAATACAGGCTGCTGGTTTTAGGTGGCTCTATTTACAGCAGCTATCACAGAAGACTGTAGAGTGCCTTTTGTAGACCTCATCTGGGGCTGATCACAGCTCGTGCGTGGAAATTCCCTACACGCTCAGTGATCATTTCTACAGGTGCTGCTGGAAATTATTTCATTTAACCATATATTACACTTTTCCTCTAAGCTTGTTCTGGAGAAAAATGTCAATGCGCTGCTAAGCTAACCACTCACAGCAGCTTTTTGTGATGAGGAGTGCTGAAAAGATTTTAAGGGAAAGGGAAAATTCCAGCAGTACCTGTCATAGGTAGCCTGCAGCTGGTAAAAGGCAGTCTCACTGCTACAGGATGCACTAATCAATTAGATACTTGGCATCTATTATTCAGAGATAAATCATACATGATTACTCAGTTTCAATCACAGAAGAAATCAGGAGCAAAGATACCCATCCAGCAACCCCGATATATGCAGAAGGTGATAACACCAGAGTTGGCTATTATAAAGGTAAACACGTTTATTTCAGTATCACAAGCACAAAAATCATAAGCAGAGGTCCCGTATGTAAGAAAAGCATTTTGCCAAGCAGGATGTGATATGTCTCCTGGGTTATAAGTAATTTTGTGTCATCAGTTCCCCTGCTTCCTCTGCTGAATAAACAATCCCAACTGATTTCCCTGCTCCAGATAATCTGTCCAAGCAAATAATCTTTTCATTTATTTTCCCCTTGCCTAGAAGGAAATCTTTCTTTTCTATTAAAAGATGGTTGCATGGGAATATTGGTCAGTGGTCTATGAAATGAGAGAAAGAGTAGGAGAATGTTTTGTTGATAATTTAGATAAAGATTTATCTGGAGCCACTCTTCTGGGTTTATCCTCTCAGTAACTGTCACTTCACAAAACACAGAGGGAACAATGTCATTCTCACTTGAGTGTGTATGTGCATTGCTTCTTTCTACTGGAAAGAATCAAAATTGTTCATCTATGTGTCACGAATCCTAGGGTGACATAATCTAATGGAAATGTATCCCCTGTTTATTGGGAAAGTATCCCCATTTTTGTAAGAAGGTGACTGTTTTTGCATTTTAAGGATCTGACTGCCCTCAGCGGACACGCTGCTGACATCTGTGAAGTGCCCAGAAAGCTACAAATTTGTTTCAATATAAGGTGTCACTTTGAAGAGGAAAACAGAACCGTGTGATGCCAAACATATGTGGGTAACATCCTAAAGAGGCACTGAGACGTATTCCAACATGGTCGCAAAAAGAGCTGGGCTGGCACAAGGAAGAGGTAGAGCAGAGCTGGGAAGGAGCAGTTAGGCATGAGAGAAGGGGAATCTTATAAGCAGGCAGAGCCAACAGGCTGTGCATTGATCGACTACGGCCTCAGTTAGATACTCAGTCTGCTTTGCTTCTCTCTAGAGTCAGTGCAAGGACAGAGAACCCTCTAGAAGGTGATTTAAGACATCCAAGTTATGCTTTCACCATGAGTAGCCCTCTGAGGTTTGCACACCCTGTGCCCACCTCAGCAGAGTGGCCGGGTATTTCTCCAAGTTAGGCACTCAGGGTAAGCCTAAAGGTAAACCTAACGACGAAACTCTTCCCCCAGATGTAACACTTTCACGGTGCTAAGACGGAAGGGGTCTGGGTTCCCTTTCCCTCTAGTGCTAGAAAATAACTACTATATATATCAGAATTCAAAATGTAAGAGTAAGAACAATCTATTCTGAGCTCAGCTCAGTCCCAGATGATTAGCAATATACCTCTGGTGTCATAGGAAACAGGTATTCAAAAGCGTTTAGCTATTTAAGGCATCGTCTCTTACCCTAATAAAGGAATCTGGGTGTCAGAAACAGCAAAACAACCACCTCCTGAAAAACAAGGTCTCTTTCGAGCGTCTCTAGTTAGCAACCTAGAAATACACCCAAAGTCACTGCTGCACAAGATAGCGCTGCTCATGCAGAGATCTTCTCCCCGACGGCAGTGCTTATGGGATTTTTACCTTACTTGTTTACTGGTGATGAATTTATAAGCAGATGCATGCGACTTGATAGCTCCTCTCTTTTTATCCTACCTATTCTTATTCATGTAATTTTCTAATCCTTATTTGAAAATCCCTAAGCTATTTGCCTCGATAATTTCAGTTTTATTCATACTCTGGGGTTTGAAGAAACAGAGCATAGTGTCTCCTGCAAGAAAAATCCAAATGATGTTTCTTTGTGGCTGGAATTTAACCTATTCTAAGTGGTGCCTCTGTTCCCTAGTGCTTTGCTTACCAGAGGTTAGCTCTCTGCCGCTGAAAACAGAAGATATTTTAGTATTTATGTGCAACTGTGTGCATGCAGGAATGCAAATCTGTAAAAGCTTCAGAGTTTATCTAAAATGCTAATACAAATATAGAGCTCCCAACCCATAGAGCTTCCAACCTGCAGAATACATGGTGCTCATCGCTCCTTCCCAGACACAAGAAATGTAGCTACAGGTCTCCCTCTTTTTCCAGGGCGTGATCTTAACTTGCACTGTTGTTATGCAAAGAAAATGGCCTTGAATTTTATTGAGGGTGAGGGTCTTGCTTACATTCTTGATCTCTAGAGGTGTCAATTCCAGATGTGGGGGCAGTCATCCTCTTAAGCGCTTTTTAAACATTTGTAATTTTGTCACGTGTAATCTAATTTAACAGTTAGAGCATCCTTCCATATAGCAAAAGGAAAGAGACAAAACCAATCAGCTCTCAGCCATATTACAGTGAACAGAAATGAAAATGGGAGAAATCTACCACAGCTTCCATGAAAAAAAGAGCATGGCCAAGCAGCAGCAACCTCTGCTACGAGCAGAAGGCCATGCTGGGCAGGAACAGCTCTAGAGAGGAAGGGAAGTAGGGAATAATACCACAGCTGTGGGCTCCCACGTGTTATCTACTCGCCTGAGGATCACATCCTTGTGTGTGTACACACAGCATTTGTACACAACGCTTTACCATCAAGTAATGAACTGCTTCTGTTCACACAGTGCTCTAAATTAAATCACTTTTCAGGCAATTTAATTTGACAGATCTCCCTCCTCATCGTACGTAAACGACATGTTCTTTGTTTGCATGGTGCAACAGGAGCAAATGCCAAAATGAAGTTTGACAATCTTGTTTCTGCTGCTGTCTACTACTAAGTGACTCTGGGCAAAATGTTTTTTTCAGCATCTACTCCTCATTCGGGCAAAGGGACACCTCACCATCCATGAATACTGTCGGGCAGTTTAACTTAGTAACATTTCAAAGCAAAATAATTTAAAATGCCTCCATAGGAACTCCTGAAAACCTTTCATAGCAAAGATTTTGAGCGGCTCTGCATTTCTGGGCTCTCTCTGCAATAGGATATGAACCTGTTCTGACATCACAACTGCCAGTACGTCACTCACAGCGTAATGACACAAGATATACAGAACCTGATCTTGCCACTTCTATACAATAGAAGTCCTGCCCCAACCATTATGTCATGTGTAAAGGAGGAAAGGAGGAAAAAATGAGGAAGCTTGTCTGGAAAAATGTCATCCCACAGATCAGATTATTCCTGAAAGCTACACTGGTGAGCTGGGCCTGGAAAGGCTACAATCCCCCCTCACCTCTGCGTAAATCATCAGCTCTCTCAGGGCCAGCAAAGTGCTGTTAAAGCACCTGAGCTCCTTTAGAGAAGGATCCTGCAAGGCAAGTTAAGAACTGGAAAGCATGTTTACCGAATAATAGTCTGAGGTGACTTTTAGATCTCTCAAGAGGCTCCAGCCATGTAATTGCAAATACTTGTTATTTTATCTGAACCTCATAACTCTGACTTGCAGTGATTAAACTAAAATTCCCATCCCAGATATGCAGGAGCACAAGTCCTAATAACAACTGCTAAATCTCAATATTACATTCAGCCACCTTAGTAATCTGTTTAAAAAAAAAGCAAACATCTGCAATCACATTATCAACCAGCCAACGGGCTGAAATCTCCCAAGGGTTTATATTGTATTAGAGAGAAATTTTGCTTAAAAGGGAAGCTTATATCATCAGGATGAAAAATACCAACCAAAGAAAGCAACTATGTGCTGTAAAACCTAACCACCGTAATGAACAGCAACCTTTTTTGCCTGTCTTCAATGCCTGAACAATTAAAAAACTTACAATGGATTATCGCCCTCCTAAATGCAGGTCCAGTCTGTTATTTACAAAGATTGCTTCAGTTTTATCACAATGAGTGTAGAATTCTTTGTTTGTGGCAAGCACAACTAATACAATAAATGCCCTCACATTCTTATGTGGTACTGGTTAATAAATAAAAATCATCTCCAAGACTAATACAATCCCCCATATATCATCATGATAACAATGCTCTGGAGCATCTTATGCCTGCACATGTCATCATCCAAACAGCACCAGCCATCCAAGCGAGCCAGGGCAGGTTTTCTCCTTTAATGAATCAGAGAGAGAAACCAAATGTTGAAGCTGATCTTGCTGAACGTTTTCAGGTGGCTGAACAGAACCCTCACAGCATTCTGACACATCCACAAAAAAAACAGAGGCAGACTCAGTTTCACATGGCTAACTGCATTGCGTGTGCTTCAATTTCTTCCATCAAGACAAAGTTTCTTTGGAAGAACTACAGCAAATTTCTTTCACTGCAATCGGTTTGTAGAGGCTACTGTTGCCAGTGTCAGCTTTGGTCAGAAGAAGGAAACTTGATGGTTTAGGGAGAAGTTCGTTTCAGAGTAGATGACAAACACCAAGACCTCTGACGTATGGAAAGGTGGGTGGGAAGGGAGAGGGGCTGTTAGGGCAGAAGACACAGGGGTGCTGTTTTCCCCACTTCACGTCACCGAACAGCGTCATTGCTCAGTGGGGACGCAGTCAGGTATCTACCGCGTAATGCTCCCTGAGGTGCTCACCTGCTGCACGGTTTGCCTGCGGGGCTGGCTCTCAACACTCTCCGCTGCACAATTTGCCTCTGTTATCACTGGCAGGGTCTCAACACTCAAATTATTTTAAGCAAGGTCTCACCACCTATGATAAGAGGCTTGGTCCAAATTACAGCAAGTTCAGCAACAGCATCAAATTACATGAGTTTAGCCATCGCTACCTTTCAGTGGGGCTAAAGGCACTGTCTGTGTGTGCCTATGCAAATGTGAGGCAACGTGGCTTGGACTAAACCTTAAGGTTTAATGTAAATTGGATTACTTTACTGAAGGCACCTGATATTTAACCTTTATCCCAACCACTTTTCTGTTTTTGTTGGAAGCTGAAGTTGCAGTACACACGGGTCAATGGCCAGCTCCATGCCTAACGCTTTGTTACCTTTTTGATAAATTACACTCATTAACTCTACTCTTTCTTCTGCTGCAATTTGAAAGAAGAGTTGGACAATAAAATAGTTAACTAGGACTGCAAAGCACATTTTCAAGGACTAAATTTTATATCTTCAGTTCTCTATTGTTTCTCGGTGACTGAAATACAGAATGAGGGGGCTCTACCTAAAAGAAGCAATTGAAGTCTTAAATGCACACTTGATTGAGTACAATTACCCATGAACTCTTTTGAACATCCATCTACAGACAGGCAGAGATGAGGCATGGAGAGAAGGCACAACAATAGCTTTTTATGTAACAAACTTTAACGTTTTTGGTTGGGAAGCAGTATGCTTACGGCTTCGGAAACGCTCTCTGATGCCTGTGGTTCCCTTCACACTAGAAATGCACCAACAGTAGAAGGGATGCTTACAATTAAACAATTGTTAATATATTGTAATTAATAAATACACATGGATTCAAGTCTCAGCATTAAAATTTATATATGACAAAATATGGGGTTGTTTAGATCTAGGGTTTTAGTTAAGCATGCTGAAAAAGACAGATCAGAACTCATTCTGGCTTTCGAACACCCTCAAATGTGGAATTTCTCATGTACACAGAGAGAGATTATAAAAGATGGAGAGATGTCCTGTCAGCAGAGGACAGAATGAGGAGTATTCTGGGCAGGACTGTAAATCATATTCTGTTACTAACTTTTCCTGAAGTGGAAAAATTCACTCCATCTCCCTAGCGCAATCCAGAGCTCTGTAAATCAGGTCACTCTGGATGTGCTACGATTCCAGACCTTGCACTACTACGTTAATCTGCTTATACTCCCCCAGTGCCGCTAAGACCTAAGCCAGTTGCCTTTTTTAGTCCTAAGACTGGCCCATGTAGTCTGGTATAGCCTGACACGACTCCTTTCCTCCTGCACCCATTTTGCAATTGGTCTGCAGAGGAGAAGGGAAAGGAAGAGGCAAAGGACACCCATGTACAATACTTGCGTTTTCTTTGGGGGAGCTACTGGACAAACTCACTGATGGGATGCTGTAATGACAGTTCTCATGGGGCTATTTCGCGTCAGCAGCTACATTCCATCTGTTGATATTACTCACTAGGTCTTGGATACTCTATTTTTAATGTATTTTTTTTGGTCCTAGATCAAAATTTTGCCTACAGATACTTAGGTGCAAATTACCACAGCTGTGGGAGTCTGCAAGAGTCAGGTATAAACAAAAGCCCTCAGCCCATAGGCTGTGTGTGTTTGTGTACATGATATTTTTTTAAGCAAAACATTTTCAGATCCCTTATGAAAAATATTTAGGAAAGATGTACTCCCTTTTATTCCATTGAACCAGATGAATTTGTTCATTAAAGACACACTTTATTCCTTGCACACTGCAAGCTCCTGCTCAGCAGGCACTGCTGGCAGGTATGATCAGCATATTCACCCTCCACAGACCCCAGTGTGTTTCAGCCTCCTTGTCCTCCCGCACCACAGGCCAAGTTTGGTTACAGAATACCTCCTTAAACTTTTTTTGTGATTCTGTGATTAAGTAATATCTTCAACCTTTCCCTTCACAGAAGCACAGCATCACTGAGGTTGGAAGGGACCTCTGGGCATCGTGCAGTCCAACCCTGCCCACAGCAGGTTGCTCAGGACTGGGCCCAAGCGGGTTTTGAATATTTCCAAGGATAGAAATGCCATGACCTCTCTGGGCAATCTGTTCAAGTGCATTGAAATTTGAAATTCACTACTCACAATTATCTCAACAGCTTTTACCTTTATAATTAAAAATGACCATTAGCAATGTCAGCATGTAAAGATCACACAGAGATACCCTATTCCTTGTCTGCCCTCGTGTGAGAATGGTGCCTTTCACCTCCAAATCAAACCTCTCACATAAGATAGAAGACTGTTGTTGCCAGTGTTTAAAGGAGTATCATCATAATTAATTTGTTTTAAAACAACAGCCATTTTTCCAGAGCACATGATAGGACTGAGTCCACAGAAGTTATATTATTTACTTTGCCTTTCATCACTGATATTTGGCATTTTCATTTCAGTGCAAACATTAAAAATAAAATATCTCATGACAGTTTTATTTTCCATTTTTTATCACACCAATTTTGTTATAGGGCCTGTCTCTAATACTCATCCTTTTCAAGTGTAAGTGCTATCTGATCTTCAATGCAGGCTAATATTAAAAGAAAATGACAAACTGCTTTAGGAGATAAATAATCCAATCCAACATAACTACCTCTGCGCATTTTGGTACTATATACTATAACCTTCCCACTTCCTTTTCTTCCTCTACAGAGCCTGAAATTAGCCTAAGACATACACAATGTTGTAATAACAAGAAACACTGCTGTGGCTTCTAGTCACTGTAAAAAGAGATGACTGCTAAGAGCTGAGAAACATTACTAAAAGGTCAAAAAAACCCCACTTATCTGAGATTGGCCAGCATAAAAATGGGAATTTATTCCAAGCTGACAGATAATTTGACAAAGTGGAAGCAAAGGAACCCAAGACAGAGCTTGAGCAACTCTATCTGCAACCAAGCAACGCTTTGTATTATGTCCTTTCATTAAAGTCACCTGCCACTGCCCGCTATACAGGTAAAATCTGAAGGAGCTGAAAACGTCAGCCAAGTTATTGAGAAGTTCCAAGAGAACTTCATGGTCAGCACAGCCCAAAAGATGCTCTCAAATACCAATATACTTGGCATAGTAATCCTTAAATTTTGTTCATAAACAGTAATATTCCAAGCTAACAGGAGCCCATGTTTAACAATCTATGGAGGAAATAGGGATTTTCTAAACTATGGACGTAATCTCTTCCCTTGCTTTTGCAAAATTTGCCAAACACTCCCTTGTAGGAGGTATTGCTTGAATGTCAAGCTTGAAGTTTAACACCCTTCTCTATCCAAAATTAATATTGCCAAGGATCTAGTCTGTGCTCCGTCTGTATTGAGAGACTATAGCCAATATTGTAATGCTAGTTTTGGCATCACCCATCTAATGCACACCAATCCCCACTTGGTGGGGGATATCTTCTGTTCTAAGTCGTTTGGCTGGGGCGTGATACACACTCCCGTAGGCAATTGATAGAGGCCCTCTTATGTCCAGAAAACGGACAGGTACCCTCCAGTCCTTACAATTCTAGTTTGGAAATAAGGATTTCTTTAAAACAGTCTAGCAGCAGACGCAATTTGTAGGAGATGACTGAAATTTTACTAAGGATCTGTCTACAAGATTACGACAGATGCATGACCACCACAGAACAGTCCAGGTGGAAACCAGCTTCAGCCTGTCCTTGCCTGAGCAATGCCAAGGAGATCAGGACCTCAGACCACGGATCCATAGGCAAGCACAGACTCTGCCACGGAGGCAGCCAGAGAGGCAGAAACACTTCAGCTGGCACATCACACTAGCCAGCTAAGGAGATTTTGTCAGTATTTCATTTATTTGGAGAGGGGAGAGAATAAAGTTTAACAGCCTAGCTTTTAATTTTTTCATAAAGCCCCTGTAACTCCTGGGATTATATCAGCCTAGATCAAGGTCACCTCGTCTTGATGGGTTTTGGTTTTAGACACAAGCCTGCTCCTGTGTTCAATGTTCCCTGATGCTGCAAAGGACCAAAATGAGAGTAAGACCCTATTGTAAGGACAATTTTATTCAGGCAGAGTACATTTAAACACACGCAACAGCTTCTGCTCCATGCTAATGGTGCCACAGTTTCACTGTCTCATCTCACTCTGTCAACTTTGTGGCTGAATTATGGTTTTAATATCTTAGTCTCTGCTCTGACTGTGATTTACTCTTTGTTGTTTTTCTGAGCTGCACTTTAGAGTAATATATTGTTAGCGACATTTTAGCTGGTTATAACAGCGCATTGCAAAAGAAAATCTCTTCACTGTTACAAATTATGTATATCTATGGCCGTACATGATCTAAACATGTTCAGAATTTGTGAATCTTCTAGAACATATCAGCAGAAATTCCTGATAGAAAATACATCTTTACACTTCATTTCTTTATTAAAACCAGCAGCACATTCCAACCTAACGCTTTTCCCAGTTTACATATTTTCATCACAACCCCATTCAAAATGCATCTTCCATCCATTCTTTACAATTATTTTGCTTTAAATATTTAATGATAAACACATAAAATACAATATTGCATGAATGGGGCCTATTCCATAAACAGTTCCCCAAGGACTACACACATGCATACAGCTTAATACATAAATAAGTATGCAGCGGATCAGAGTCTATGTTATTATTTTCACAATTGAGAGAGGACTATAGATGTACATTACTTTTCAAAATTCAGGAACAATCTAGCAGAGTCTTTTAAGTTGAGCTACCACAGGAATCAGCAGGTATTCTAGAAATGAAGAATTTGAAAGCTCAGGGCCTCATAGTTGTAAGTGTTCCTTAGGTTGAAGAATTTATAAAGGTAAATAGGTGCAAGAAATAATAATGGAAAATTCCATTTAATACAGACAAAGAAAGGGCTGATGTAGGTATATTCTTAATGAAGGGAATAAAGTTTGACAAGGAGCTGACAGACTAGTCGAAACCTTCAGTTCTTCTGGGTAGATAACTTTCCCCAGCTGAATCTATCTGTGGACTGTGCAAATCACAGGGGGAGAAAAACCTATCTTCTCCAATCCAAGATAAACATTTTTTCCCGCCATACCTGTTCAGCCTCGATACGCCCCGACTTCCTTTCCATACATCCAGCCTGTCCCACCGTCCTGCCAGCCAGCCCCACTCTCTTCCTCCGTGAGCACTTTGATAGTGAACAGAGCGTTGCAGTGACTCAGGAGATCATTTGCTGGCAGGATGGGATTTCCAAGCAAAGATTGCCAGGCTCTCAAATCCACAATTCAAAATGCACTGCAATGTGAAGATAACTAATCCAATTCTAATCTAGCTGTGGAGAGCTAAATTCTTAAAAGTTTAAAGAGAAAATAACTAAGGCTACAAGTTTTTATAGCTCTCCAGCTTAACTATAATTTTTGAAAGCATATGGAGTTGAGGTAACCAAAATATAACGATACTTTAATGACACTTTGCCCATTAGGTCATTAAGGTGATCAGTCCATTTGTTTCAGTTGATTTTAATTATCTTCTGTGGAGTCATTCTGGTTTTATACTGGTATAAACACATCACATCCCATGCTGTTTAATTTCCTTACAGATTTTGTTTGCCTGTTTTTAATTTTATGAGGACTTTTACTTCCAGGTGTTTAAATCAGCAATGAAAGAAAAAGAAGATTATCTTAGAATGAAATGGAATCAATTCAAGCTATATTTTAACTTTATGAGGGTTCATTTTCTTATACTGGCAATTCCCAGTCACCAATCTCAGGCAAGACAGCCCGATACTTTTAACCATATAAATACCATATTTTGAAATAACTATAGGCTTCTGCTTGTTATTGCTTAAGATTCAACAGAGGATGCATCGTAAATGGGCCTTTAAGGAAACCAATTCTATTATTCCTGCTAGCTGGGGCAATGACTACTATCGCGAAAGTAAAATTACTGCCATTAAATCAAGAAACTAATTAGAATCAGATCATCAAGTTCATTTTCTGCTGGAGACTTGGTCTACTGGCATGGGGTAGAACGATTTACTCAAGAGTACGTATCAGGGCTGAGCCAAGTCCACCGGCTTAGTATATTTCTGATATTCAAGCTGCCTGAAAGAACCTCAGCAGTTCAAGAAGGCCCGCAGGCACTTGTGGTAGCCAGATCTGGGCGAGCAACTCCCACTGAGAGGAAGGTCAGTGTCCTGGTTTGAGCGACACAGAATTAATTTATCTTTCAGTAATTGTACTTTTTAGTAAGGTCTCTTTTAATGCTTGGAAAAACTGCATTTTTAGAAGGCTCCAGTGTCTGAATTTGTGAAAATATTTACTTTATGGCCAGGTATGATATGCAGGTTTCAAGGTCTCAGTGTTTTCGAGCTTGCCAGGTGTGGGGGTACGGGGACGAGGAGGAGCAAGACCCGGGCACTTGGCCCAAGCTGCCAACAGGATTATTTCACACCATTCAATATAAATTAGAAAGTTCACTGAGGAGTTTTTCTCTTCTATGATGGCTGTGATCCTGAGAACTCCCTGCCCTGGTGCCGGAGCCCTGAGCCCTTGCGCCGGAGCCCTGAGCCCTTGCCTTCCTCCCAAAGCCACAGCGCTCGCAGTGTCCCACACTAGCTGTCCCAGGTGGGAGTGCACAGCTTCCTGCTGATGGAATGGGCTGAGTATAATCCTCTTATATTTTATATTGGTATCGGGATCAATATTGGTTCTCCTTTGGTTTCCTTGTTTTTTCCCGATTCCCCTTTCTGGGTGGGGAGGGGTCATCGAGTGATAGAATTGTCTAAACAACAATAAATTATTGTAGGTTCTTCAAACCATAACAGTCAGGAACACGCAGATCTGGAAATCTGGCACATGCCTATGTTTGGAGTCAAAAGGAATCGGACTCAAATCTTCCTCCACAATCCCAAGTGGACATGGAGCCTTCAGATGACTGCATCAAAACCAGAGACACTATTTTTGCTTTTCCCTTCCTTTTTCATTATGGAGAGCACTCCATCCCCAAAATCTGACAGCAAAAATCAATACGATATCAAATTGAAAAGATTATAGTCTGCCTATGCTCAAGCCTCTAAAATAGAAAGAGAATAAATCTCTCTAGTTCACATAATGAGACATTAACTGCATTTGACAGTATTTGTGAGATACTTTTTACGCTGAAAATCCTCCTTCATACACAGACATTGGAAATTCCCTGTGCGCGTCATCATTTAACCTGTCTGCCAAACTCAGTGTCAGATTCCTATCTTCTCCCTCTGCAGGTGGTTCAGCAACTCAAAAGGCGCATAATTATTTCACAAATATCTATCAGTGAGCTTATGAAACTTGGGAAAAAAGCATAGATAGGACTTTTTAAGTTCTGATCTTGTACATACTTGCCAATTAGACAACTTTGTGTTATCAAAGGATAATAATGAAAAAGCTAATGAATAAGAGGATGCATCTTGTCACAGCAAGAAGTGCCATGATTAGAATCCAGGAATCTCGGCAGTCATTTTGTCTGACCTTAAAGGAGTCATTTACTCTTTATGCCTTTGATTTCCCACCTATAGCGCGGCAGCAACAACACTTATTTTACATGTCTTTTGAAAGTAATTAATGTTTTGAATGTTCTTCAAAATTATATGATAAGTCGGTGCAAAACGTGTTCCCATATGTATACTTAAGTGTTTTTAAGGACATTTTAGGCGTATGCATGCTTATATGCCTAATATGAACTCTTATCAGCTCTTATCTTTTTGAAGACAAAAAAAAAAGCCTACCAAAATGCACACATATGAGGTCCATTCTATTAATGGGACTTCAGAGTTATCAATTTTACAATTGTGTTTTCTTTATAACTAACACGCAGTGGAGGGAATGATAAATTTACTTAATAGTTGCAGCATATTCAACACACAGCCTAGTGGAACATTCCACAAAGTACCAAGTGGTTTGTCTGATCGCCTCCAGCTTCCTCTTCCCACAGGAGCTGGAAACATCAGCTATGTTTCAAGTAAGCTACTATTAAGAATAAGATAGCTTAACCAACACAGTGAAAATCAGATTACAGAGGCTATATTTATTGATGTCTGTCTTAGACTAGGATAAAAAAGTTCTCAAACATCTCCACACACATACACATGCAGGTAAGTGGCACAAACTGTTTGCCAAACTTCAGATCAGTGTCCATCTTCTACGTCCTCAAACAGTCCCAGAAAATTAAGAGATAAGTTCTTCCTCCAAAAATACAATCACCCGAAACAACTCACCTCCTTACCAGTAAGGAAATGCTCAGAGCAACACTGATGTTCCTTTCAGGACCACGAGATTTCTCAGAAATAAGTCCACCTTCAGAAGAAATTATAAAGATCTCAAAACAGTGTCCTCTGAACAAACTACAAAATCAATCCACCTTCTCCAGTAGAAATAATATTCCACCAATAAAGAATGAGAAGAAGAAAACCAGAAAGAGCCTTGCTTATATGACTTGCAGCATTTGTAGGACACTTCAATACTGCAACGACTAGTATCACAAAAGCTAGCTGAAGAACGAATAAATACTGTGTTTTTGCAACAGATGGATATATGATGGGTTAAACAGAGTGTCGATATGAAAAGCTGCAATTTCTACATTAAGGCATTTTCTGAACTGTCAAAACAACTCATCAGTTTGAAGTAAATTCTGAAAGATTCCCAAAAGAGTCAACCTATTACTGAAGGAAACTGATTAATAAGTCTAGTATCGATCTGTTGAAAGCGTATGATGACTTTGCCTTTCCCTTTCAAAGCCCTCCCCACAGCAGTGCACTGGGAATTCATCAGGATGGTCCACAGGGAAATCATTAAGCAAAAATAATAAAAGGAGAGAAGAAAATTAAGAAAATCTCAATTCACCTCTTTCACATGAATTAATGTCACATTTAGGAAAAAACCCCAACCTGTCCATCTAAGGGAACACATTATTCCTCAGAAGCACAATGATAAACCACGGGTCTCGAATACCCAATTATTTAAAGCATCTCCTTGAAGGCACCTACAATAACTCTGTATGGGGAAAAATTAAAATTAACTGATGCAAACATGTATAAAAGGACACAGACTGCGTTAAAAAACACCACCTTTGTCTGTCTCTGAAAGCAACAGGATCGCGCACTGGAACTTTCTTACGCTCAAGCTGCTGTAGCAAGCAGCACTGAATCTATTCAGACACAAAATACCAAGACTATTGTGAAATATATTATTTACAGATTCAGTCCCATCCCGTACAATCTTTGGTTTGGGATCAGCAAACAGACAATTCCAAGTGAAGTACTTTGAGAAATCAAGAGTGGATCTAACTCTAAGTCTTCTCCACTACAAGTTTTACTTCCGCTGTAAGAAACTACTGTCAAATGCCTGATCTGTCTCCTCTGTGCTCTTCAAACTGAGCACTTCCCACAGCTGTCCGTTCTCCAACAGGCCTTTACGTCTCTGGTGAGGAGTTCAGATGCTTCCATATAAATGGAAATATATATATATGTACATATATGAATAGATATTTTATAATGCTGGCTAATGGAACTTTGTTGCATTTTTAGATGTTTTCCCATAAGGCTATTGCAATTTCTTGCTATTGTAAGGAGAAAGGACTCACAAGGAACTCTGCAATCTATGTGTGCAGTTTGCATTGAAATGTACCCAAACATGGGAAGGTAGATGTTTGCTATTTACCACCACATTAGGATAGACAGCAAGTAAGAATATTTATCCAGCTGAAAGCACAAAGCAAAATTAGGAAGGCAGAGCGTAGATATGCTAACTGGAACCTAGCCTGTGCACTGAGGCTAATACCAAACCTTGGAAATGCAGCCGTGGCTCCTTCACAATCACAAGTGGCAATTTCTGGTTTGCATCTCATCCTAAGGACAACCTTTCCCCAGGTTATGCTGGAGAAAGCGTACAACGCTCTCCAGCAACTCACAGAAGCAACACATTGTACAGAAGCCTGGCATAAAAAGACACGTGTCATGCTTTTCACAACCAGGATCTTCACTGGCTATTTCTTCCCAAGTCTGACCAAGATGAAAGCGTACCTGCCTGCAGAGATGCTGCTGTGACCAAGGACAAGACAGCACTAGACAGTTTATCTTTTTTTCACAAAAGATTTTTAGTCCTCTTTTCTCCACCATGAAGCCTAGTGAAAATGCAGCTAATTGTGGTTTCCTACTACCACCGGAAGCACAATTAACAACAGCTACCTACAAATACAGGTCTACGTTTCCTTCTGTCTGAAACTCAGTGGACGCTTTCAACATTTAATTTGTATGCACGCTTCTGATCTGCCGTGGACACCAGCCAGTCTCTAGCAACTTTAGGCAAAGATCAATCCATTTCTTAATTAGGGATCTGAATTAATGGAAACTGAAATGACCGTTTTAAATATGGCAGGCCCTAAACAATGACTTCCTGAGATACTGCATGCCCTAGAGCATTTCCTTTGTAACATTTTCAAACTATCCACTCTCATCAATGATTTATGTCGTCTAGGTGCTACTTGGCAGTACTTTCAATGTCTGTGCTGATAAAGAAGAAAACCTTTATTGTACCTTGAACTGTCAACAAATGCTTTCAAATTTCCTAACTGTTCTTGCATTTGTCCTTCATATTTCCAGAGTTTAGAAAAAAACAACCTCAAACTACCTGCCTTCTCATATAGAATAATGCTTACGAGCATCTCATTAATGAGTCACATTAACTTTCTCCACCATCAGAATACGCTTAATTCCATTGGCCTCACACCATAATTCTTCAACGGGGTACTCAACCTCATTGTGACAGCCCAATTAGTTCTGCTGGCAGCATTAATGAGATTATCACTATTTGAAAAACATACCTAGCAAGTATGAATTCTTATGCAGCCCTCTGGTTAAAAGGAATATTACAACTTTAATAGAAGGAGACATCAAAAAGCATTTACCCACACAAAGGAATTCAACAATTGTGTTTAAATTTAATGTAACATATGATAAAGAGACGAGTTGGAGTAAAAGCCTGTCACTGCTTCTCACACAATATTATTTATGGCTCTATATAGGACCAACTCCAGGACATTAGAAGACAGAAATCTTAATACCTTCTGACACAACTGGGTTGAGCCATCTATTATCACCCCAAATCCTTTAAAAACAAATACGGGTTCAAGTAATTATGCTGTTCAACATATTAACTTCCTAGGCACCAACAAGGGGAACCACAGTGATAAAATGACCTGTTTTAGGGAAGACCGGTGAAAAGATTTATCTGTATCCTGGGCTTCAAAACAAAAGCCTTTAATATTAGGATCACACTCTCCACTGAATAAATGTCAGAGAAATAAACTTGATAGAACAATATATTTTCCATGCTCTAAAATGATGAATTTTAAAAAGGATCGAGAACATGAAACTACAAAGTCTTTAACCTCTAAGGAATAAATTCAAATACCAACCAGGTCAGTAATAATCTAATGTCAACTGTTACCATAAAAAAAACCAGACAATGATAAATAATGAAGTATCAAGCTGCCAGGGAGGTATTTAGTGGGAACTCTGAGGATCTGTGTTATTCTTAGTTATTCTGGGTACCTTGATTAGAATTTTAAAGAAAAGGTAATGTTTCTCCCAACCCTATTTCACCATCGTTTATAACCCAGAGTATGAAAACTGTCAGCCTACCTCTTAGATTCTTCCAGACACCGATCTTATTCAGCTTGGGTGCTTGCTAGCTTGTTTGCAACATTACTTTCCTGAGAAGGAAAACACAACATAGAGCAATCAATGAAAGGTGAATCTTTGGGTTGGAGAGGTTTAGTACACAATGCAGATTTTGCAGATCTAAATGGCATATACTTTCTCAATTACATTTTCCTCCCTCCGCAGTGTTGACAGCCTAAGTCTCATTGGTATTCAGCTGACTTCCACTTCCTGCAGTATGGGTAATTGCCCCTTCCATTCACAGTTGCACACCTCTCTGATCACTACTATAATTTCTATGGATGGAAAAATGTAAAAGAAACGTTTATCATGTGTAAATTACTTTAATTTCTTGTAGCAAGCTAGATGAAAAGGGCCAGCACCAAGCAGTCCACTCTCTGCAGAAAGCAGTGAACGACTGAATCTTAAGACATTTGAACAGTATGCAGGCAGACCTATTTATTCCACTTTGCTTTACACTCCACTGCATCAATGCATTTATTTACTCTTCTGCAGCACTGTGATCTATCTCAATATGCTGGCCAAACTTTCTTTATATTTTAAGTATAGCTACAGCACAAAGAGTTCTCTGTTTCAAGAGAAACAAGATCCCTTGAGCGGCTAATATCATGTCCTGCACTTAATCAAACATGAGAGAAGACAAGATCTCTGTCCTGAAGATCTCAGCCAAGCAGAGACCTCGACAGGTCAGTCCAAATACAGCACGAGGTGCTGAGGAGGATGAAATACTTCAGTGACTTACGTGTGACAGACAACACATTACACATCCCAGAACTGAAGAATAACCTTTTCTTGATAAAAAGAATTACTTCCCTGAAAGAAAAAAAAAGTGGTATTAGCTAACCTGAAACAGGAATATTAAAACAAGATCGCGGTAAACAGAAGAGCTGCTTTTACCATGATGTACCTATTGAAATTGGACCTCAAGCTACAGGTAGATTTCACCCCCTATAATATGGACTTCTTGCACCTTATTTCCATGACAGTGTCACCATGGAAGCTACATCCAAGGCTGTAGCTACACTACAGCGAGCAGGGACAGGTGGCAGCAGCTGCCCACAACGTCCCTGGCACCCTGAGCCCACGGCCTGGCCTGGCCCTCACCCACCAGCACCTGCCCTGTCCTGCCCGAGGGTGCCATGTCCTGCCATGCTGCAGGATGCAGCCAGCACCTCTCAGGCCACGCTTTCAATATAAAAAGAACAAGTATATAGAGGCAAGAACTATTTTAATGAAAGGTTTTCACAGAATCATAGAATGGTTAGAATTGCAAGGGACCTTAAAGCCCCCCCAGTGCCACCCCCTGCCCTGGGCAGGGACACCTCCCACCAGCCCAGGTTGCTCCAAGCCCCGTCCAACCTGGCCTTGAACCCCTCCAGGGATGGGGCAGCCACAGCTTCTCTGGGCAACCTGGGCCAGGGGCTCACCCCCCTCACAGGAATTTCTTCCCTACATCTAGTCTGAATCTCCCCTCTGTCAGTGTAAAACCGTTCCCCCTTGTCCCATGGCTCCCCCCCCGATCCAGAGTCCCTCCCCAGCTTTCCTGGAACCCCTTTAGGGACTGGAAGGGGCTGGAAGGTCTCCCCGGAGCCTTCTCTTCTCCAGGCTGAACCCCCCACAACTCTCTCCAGCCCTCACAGCATCTCCATGGCCTCCTCTAGCCCTGCTCCAACAGCTCCGTGTCCTTATATTGGTGCCCTAGAGCTGGATGCGGTACTTTCCTCCCGCCCGGCTCCCTGAGGGGCCGGAGATGGCGGGAGGAGGCGGAGCCGCGCGGGAAGGAACCGCTCTTCCCCCCCCGCGGCCGGTTGCTCTTCAGTCGCAGCGCGGCGGGACGGCGTCGGGGCCCGGGCCGGGCTCTCCGCCGCGCCCCCCCGGGCCGGAGCCGCGGTGAGTGGCGGGGAGCGTGAGGCGCCCGCCCGGGTGGGTGGTGTGCGCGGCTGCGGCCTCTCCGTGGGGCCGGGCCCCTCAGTCTCCGGCAGCGGTGTGAGGAGAGGAGGGCGCCTCCCGAGAGCCCCGGTGTGCCCCAGGGAAAGGACGCCTGGAGGGGAAGGTGCTGGCGGGGCCTCAGGGAGCCGGAGGAGGGCAGGCACGGATCAGGGTCCTCGCTGTGTGACGAGTTACTTGCCTTGAGAGCGAAACTCCGGGTCACAGCTGGGCTGGTGAATGTGCCGGGGGGATCGTCCCTGGGACCGAGCCGCTGAGGCAGCGGGAAGGGCTGGTGTGGGTGGCTAGTAGTGCGGGGAAAGGTAGCCTAGGCACCTGGCTCATGTGAGGGTTTCCTGAAAGGGAATTTGTCAGTTAAAAGTGTATGTTAAATAGTTTTGAAAAATTCATGTTTTCCGCCTGGAAATGCGGGATTGTGAAATGAAGAAACAAAGCAACACCCCACCTCAGTTGCCTTTGGGTTTTAACTAGGAAGTGTGTGGAGAAGAGTTTATTAATCAGTTATTACTTGGTAGAAAGGTGGGTTTTTCATGAGTTTGGCGTGTTGCAATCACTTTTTTGCCCGCTGAGAGAATGGAGCTTTGTTCCCTCAGGTGTTCTAACGCGCTCCCCATTTTCAGTGTCACAGGAGCCTCCTTTCGGGTGTGAGTGAAGGTTTTGTCACCATATCTGTAAGACAAAGTGGTTTTTGGAGAAACAATTCAAATATTTCTGTGGCTTCTGTTTTTCAGAACCCTTCCTGAAGCACTAAGCTTGCTTTCTGCCAGTCTGTGAAGGTATTACCTCAGCTTTTTGAGGGATGAAAGCTGGATGAAAGCAGATACAACTTTAAAGTTGGGTATTTATAGTCATACTTTACAGCTTCTAAACTATTTATTTGCTGATGTTGTAACAAATACTTATTTTTCACTGTGAAAATGAGGTAATACCAGTCATATCTGATATTATGAAGCATTTCTAGTTCAGCCAGTCATATTAACTTGATGAAATTCATCTTCTCACTCCGTAACCATCTGTGTGCTGCTTGTGCAGCTGCAGCTTTTCAGGTCAGCTGTGGGCTGGAGAACTAATTGAGTCTCTTTGCATTTCCTGTTGTTTTTCTCCACTGCACCTGACCTTAATAACCAATCTCCAGCCTGAATTAATGGTGATGTAATGAACAAAATAATTGTTCGTGATTGTTAATATTTAAAGTTTGTATCAGAACAACTCTTTAATTTTTGGGACCATGGTAAAACAAAAAGAAAACCGTTGGACCTAGAAATTCGGCAGTACAGATTAGTTTTGGAAGTTTAGCCTTGGGAAAGGAGTCCTGAATTTCTTTTAGGGGCACAGGGTCTATACACGTTGCACAGAAAGACTTTGTCAGTAATGCGGCATGTAAAACAGGCAGCACAGCATATTCAGTAGGGAAATGTCCAAAGTCAGCACCTTTAAAACGAAGGTGCCCAAACCGCAGTAACAAACACCAAGTGCAGTGGCGTACCTGAACTTTAGGCGTGACAGAAAATGCGTTTGTCAGCCTACTGTTGACACATTGGGATTCCCATCTTTCTGATGGAGGAGCCCTGACTGTGACTGCTACAAGCATCTTTCCAGCAGGATGTTGCCCATACATTTACTCTCCGTACTTTATAAGAATAAGAAAGAAACTGGAGCAAAATTATTCAGGACAAAGTTATTTAGGTCCAAAAACTCAACGGAAGAAGGGGTATTGCATTATTCTAATTAAAAAAGGGTGCAATAATTCAGAACAAAGCTTTAAAATACATCCATTACGTGATCTGAGGTCTGTTTTGTTCCTGCACCTTGAATCCAGAGAACTTTATTTCTTTTTTTCACACTGGGAGCATGACTCCTCATTTGAGAGCATCAGCTAGCTGATGCTTGTTATGTTTTCCTCTTAATTTTACAGACAAAATCTAAGCAGAACAAGGTTTTGCATTTCTGAGTGGTGAGAGGCTTAATAATCCAGAGGCAAAAAGGTAGTATTTTTTAAATTTTTTTTGTTTTCATGAGTGATTTTATCGAAGTGGTACTGTATTTCACTACAAATTTGAAAGGAGCGCTGCTCAGAATTCATTGCTAATGTTCATAGTGATAATTGTTACTGTGTGCTTACCCAGTGGATCTTCATGGTGCATTACTTTGATCAGTGGTAGCGCTTTGAAGGGTGTTGCCTTGATCTGGTGCACTGATTAAGTAGTTATTTCATCTGCCTCTTGTGGTAGCTGAGTTAGGTGTGAGCTGAGCTGTAGTAGTCCTCAACATGTCCAGTCCAGTCATTCTTCCTGTATAACTCAACCTGTTATATACTTTTGTTTTTATTTGCAGTGCTGCACCATGACAACTACCTCAGCAGATAGCTCCGGTAACTGTGAAAGTTAACTGTGAAAAGGGGCAGGGGGAACTGAGCTAGAGTCACAGTCGCTCTGGTTTGGACTATTCAGAAGATACCTTTGAGTCCTTCAGCGAGGAGGAAGAAGCCTGCTGGCAGCGAGAGAGCAAACTATCTAAACTGTATTGTTCCACGGAGGATTTAGAGTGATCCGCTGTGTCGGACGCATTGGAAAGCATGTCATGGTTGGCAGGCCAAAATCCTGCAGGTAGGCAGAGCTTACCATGCTTGAAACCTGTCTTTCTCAGCTTTAAATCAGTGCATTGGAGACTTGAATCAGCAAAAATAAAAATGTAAAAATTGCGTACAGTGCTCTTGCTGTGCAAAGCGACAGAACCTCGGTATGCTGACTAGATCTGTGTTTTGCGCTCTCAGGATTTGCTGGCAGCTACATGCAGAAAGGTGTGATTTGGCCATGGAAACCCTTCCTTAAGTAATTTTGCGATGCTGAAATTCTGTTGGCATGTTAAAAAAAAAAAAATTCTGCAAGATACCTTGACTCAGTTACTATGTATGAAAAGTAGCTGGGCTGTAAAATAATTTTTTCAAGGGCACAGGGAAAGTTCCAGGACTTGAAATACTTAAGAGGGCTAGATGGTACCTTAAAGCTGCATCAGACGAGCAGTAGAGAAGCAGGCAGCAGGATGTAAGCCAACTGCCTTAGTGTCTTGTTAGGTTTCTTCTGTCTCTATGGGGTTCTCTGTCATTCTTCTACAGTCTCCTTTTCTTCAAGTTTGGTCTGGTAAGTATTGTGAGTACTTGAAGAGATGGATATTTTCTTAAATCTCTTTTTAGTTTGGGAGCTTGTCAGCATGTAGAAACATTATAGCTTTAAAGATTACCTACAACACTTCTAATATATTTTTAAAAGTAGTGTAGACTAAAGATGTATTTTAATGTCTATTAGCTGTTACTCTTCTAATCTGATTCTACTCAGTTCAACTTGATCAGCTGGTATATACCAGTATATAATTAACCTTGTCCATACTTCAAAATTGGCAAGCTGTTTCTCTTCCTACTATAGACAAGTCCAGTAGAGATGTTCCTCCTGTCCTTCATCCATGCAACATTTTACTGTGGGCTGGTTTTGTCTTTTTTTTTTTTCCACTCTGCAGTAATAACCAGCACCTTTATCATTAGGAATCCTTTTTAAATATTGTTTAGGCATGAAATCCCAACAATGCAGGACAAAATTTGTTGTCAGATATATATACACATGAATCTAAACCCTATTTATTGTAGCGCAGAATACAGCATTAGATACCAGTGCTTCGAGAATCTGAATAAAGAGATGATCATTGCCTTGGTGATGGCGTATTCATGCTACATTTGAATAATTGAACAGTTTAATAGAATTTACACTTTTACTTAAGATTTGTTTTTTTACAATGATAGGTTTTAATAAACTGGTTTTTTTTCTGGAGATATAACAAGTTTTTTTAACTATTCTATGTCTAGCCATTGAAATCCTTATTTCTGTCATCAAGGAGTACATGCTAGAAGGAATCCTTGCTGTGTGCATAGAGATGTTTTTCATAAGTGTTACCACTTTTTATCTTTACAAGGTCGATGTTTCATAAAATTATGGAGTCTTCTGAATACTACCAGTTAAATGAGAAACTAGGGAATAATTCATAGAAAAATACTTTGGGAAACTGATTGCTTTCTGCAGTATATATCTTACCCAGAACAGCATATATAAATAATAAAAACTATAGAAAACCTGTCATGCTGGTGTCCCTGTAGGGACACGTTATTTCCTTGTATAAGCCCACTGAATTGGCTATCAGTAGCCTGAAAACAGAGTAGGGAAGTCAGGTGCTTCTTGAGTGTGCTCAGTATTTTGAACTGGGACCACACCATATGCATCTTGCTGTCAGTGGCAGTGACTTTTCAGACCTCTTAAAGTCTTTTGTCCGTTCACAGTTATTTGCTTTTGTATCTTTCTTGTTTCATCAGTTCCTGCAGAACTGGGGTTGTACTGGAACAAGCTGGAGAACAGGGAGCTGATACAGATATTTCCCCTGCCTCACATTATTTTTCACTTGGATCAATACCTTGAGACAGTTCACCTGAGCTCCCGAGACTCCTTGTACCACCACAAATGAAATAAATGATGGGGCTGAGTGAGGGAGGAGGTAGACTGAGGTTAAGTTAGCGTTACAGATAAAATTAATGTGTCAACAAGCTCTAAGCAGTAGTCTCTCTTTTTCTCCGTGTATCCTGTATTGTCATTCAGTGAGGTGATTAGAAATGGGCAATAAGGGATACTTTGTGGGGCAGAAGCTTCCTCAGCATTTCACCCTGAAATCACTGATAGCATCTGTATAGTCCTATGGCTTGGGTTTTCTTTTCCCTCAACAGGGAAAACTGTCATGTTCAAGTAGAGGATTATTTGCCTCCCACTTTGTTTTTCTGCGGTCCTGCTTTCTTTGCAGCATATGTTGAAAGCTACTTTTTTTCATTGTAGATGAGCAGGCTGAAGTAGCAGATTCTGCAGGTATAGAAAGAGATGTCATGGGAAAATGGATTGATCTGAAAAATAAAGAAGCTGACATTAAACAAGACAAATCCGTCATCAAAACTCATGCTGGTGAGTTCAGTAACTGCGGTAGAGGGTATAGTTCTTTTTCCTTTTGAAAGGGGATGTAAACTTTCAACTAGACTTAAATTTTATATATACAAGCTATTAAAGTTAAGCCAGGTAATTAGCATGGCTTAATTAGCCAGGTAATTAAGTACAAAGTTTCTCTTTTATGCTTTTTTGGAAAGCACTTTGTCTTCTATAACTCATATGGCTTTGATGCTCCTGAAGTAGTGACGTTATCCTAGTGATGTGTTATCACAACATCTGGATAAATACATTAACAAAAATGTATCCACATTTTAAATTTAACTGTAATCCTCAAAATTTTACTGGACTGTTTAGCTTTTTGCTCTCCAGCTGTACAGATACTAGGAGTGTGGGGTTTTTTCCCTCCAAAGTTAACAAGACTTCAGAATTGAATGTGTGAAATGTTTTCACCCCTGTTAATCAGCTGTGTTAATGATTTAATTACTTGCTTGCCGTGTTTTAGTTCCTTTCCCAAGCTGAGGGAGGCAGCAGGGCACCAGTTTTGGCCAGAACAATGGAGCGGCTTTAACCAACACAATGATGTAGTGTATGGAGGAGGCGAGGGGAAGGGAGGAAAGAAGGATGCTGTTTGCATGGACTGGTTATGCAAGCAACCGTGAGAGCAGATGGTGGGATGCAAGTCCTGCTTAAGTCTTTCTAAAAAGTGGGTCACAGATACTATTTTTAATTAAAAAAAGAGCAAGAAAGCTGTAGTTGAGCAAAAAATTGAAGCAGAAGGGGAATCTTTCTCAATCTGTATGTACATGGAAAGTGAACAAACTCAGAAGTTTTGTAGGTCACCTGTAAGACTGATAACCAGGGAGATCCTCCTGCCTAGGTACTTCATGGCATTGCATTTGCATACAAGCATCCTCAAACCGTCCATATATCATAGGAAAACATGACATAAGATCATTTTTAGGCTATTCTTAATTGCATAGCTCATTCACAACAGTGGTGAGTCAATGTTACGAGTTCCTGACTCATCTTCAGCATTTATCTTTCTATTACTGGCTTTCCAAGACTGCCATGTAGTCAAGTGAGAAGACGGTTAATGTGGATCATCTCATCTGTAGTAGAGAGGCTTCTCCTGGCGAGCTCCTCTGAGGTAGTCTTCCTAAAATACATCAGAATCTTGTGACTATTTGATTCATAGAGAAATTGAAAGTTCGGGTTCGTTGAATGAACGATAAACAACAGTATAACGTTGAGGAGGTTTTCCGTCTCTGCAGAGCTTTCCCTTGAAAGTTATGCTTGGGAAGATTTTATCCTCTTAATCATTAAATTTCAGATTGTTCTAGTTCTTCACAAGGGAACATTCTGCCTTTGGTTTATGGACTTGGATGGTGAGGAGAGCCAGAGTGGTCACTCAGTTCTTGAGTAGCAAGTTCTGTTTCATTGGCTTGTGCTGATGAAGAGATGTATTGTCTTCCATCTGCCCATCCTGTCACTTGTCATCTTAGCAGCCAGGCACTTGTCAGGTACATTGTTTCAGTGGTTCAACAACTGTTGATATGAAGAGCACAAAATAAGCTTCATGCTTATGCTTATTTCATGCAAACACAGTACACTGTCAAGTGATTTACAAGTCATCCCCAAATTCATCAGCATCAATCATACTTAGCCATGTACTACATTTTTTTTATTGCAGAGTGTTAACATATAAACAAAATAAGCACAGCAGCTTTTCTGTACAGACATCTATAAATGCCTGCTGCTCTTTGACTTAATAATTCAGGGCTCAGTAGCCCCCCAAGCCTCTTACTTCATCAACTTGGAGACAGATTAAACTTTTTGCTCATTTCTTTTTCTGCAGTGTTACCACTGCACTATTGCTGGCAAAAGTGAGGGAGCTGTAGTTGTTAATGTATGTTATTTAGAGGCCTAGGAATGTTTGAGCAGCATCAAGCAGTTTTGTGGCTGAAATACAGTTCAGTCAATATTACCAATTTAACCATTATTGTTATTATGATACTGGTGTCAATGACGGGAAATCTAAAAGTAAAAAAGGCTAGTGTAGATACAGGCAAATAAATAGCTGCGATTCCTGCTGTTAAGGTGAAAAACACTGGTGGGTACATGTAAACATGTGTGCACTAAGGGAAGTGTAAGTTTGTTTTTCTGCATCAGACTTTTTCCAGCTTGTCCAGAGTATTTCTGAGTAGAACTAGTTTATATTCACTTTGTGAACAAATTTTCATATGTCCAAGCATTTAATTTTCGATTTACCAAATAGTAGTAGTTTATTAAAAGTATTTGTTAAAAGTAGTAGTAATCTGTTTATAAGAATTCAGAGAACATCATACTGCTGTGTTTGGAGAAGAGCGCAGGTATCCAATAGTCTATACTGGCTCTTTCCTATTGCTGAGCTTTTTAGCACCAGAGCTTACGGCTTGGTAACATACGCGGGTTGTGGTATTCCTGCAGACCTAGTTAGGCCCTGAGATTCCAGACTTCCTTCTGATTCTGTAGCAAAATAGTATTAGTGTAGGCTAGATGGGGAAATTCCAACCAGCAATGTGTAAATGGAAACACCTGCTTGTAAAGAAAGCTCATCTACTTCATTAATGCCTTTATGGAACTGGGAAAGAATAAGTTTCTTCTGAAAGACGTGGATTTCGCAAGGTTCTTACTGTTGTCTCATCTTACTAATGTTGGTGGAAACGGAGGGTATCCTTCACCATGCTGGAAGAACTTTACTTGCTTTAAATTCATACTTGTAATAAATAGCCTGATATCGCAGGCTGTTTCTGTCAGTTCTGTGTTATCTGCACAAATCTTCTCAAACACTACGTTTGCTTATCGGGCTGTCAGTGTGTTAATCGGAACTGCTGCACTCAATTGTACAAATGCAGGTAATTATGAAAATGTTATCTTGAGATGCAGAGTTAAAATCTTCCTGAAGAGTAGTTATCAGTTACTGCCTTTCACAATTATCTCTCCTTTAACCACGTTACATTTCTTACTCTTAAAATAGAGTGTTAGTAGAGCATAATAACAATAAAATGCCTGCCTATTTTCCTATTAAATCAAAGTTAGACATCAAAGGAAATGGAAGCTCAATAAAGATTTTCTTTATTTTTCTCCCTCCACTCCTACAGATTTAAAACATCATACTTAAAGATGTAGTTACAGAAAGCAAAATCTATGTAGGTCACTTAGTTATAAACGACACAGCGTGGTTTAGAATGTAGACATGGGGATTAGTTTATCTCCGTTGGTATACACGGAGTGCTTCTGTAATCAGAGCAGCTTCTTGGTCCAGTTTGTTGCACTTTACTTTCTAAATCTTCTGTGCTTGGTGACCTTACTGCTGTGTGATACATGGTTCTGACTGGATGTCTGTTCTGGTGTCTGGTTTTGCTCTTCTTGTCACCTGTTCGTGCCTTATTCCTCTCCAACGAAGAGGGTGTGTGAATGCAGGATTTGGGGCAACCAAGCATCAGCAAAATGTACTTCTGGAACAGTAATTGGCACTGGTGGGGATTCTCTGTAGACGGACATGCAGTGACATTTCAGTCTGCCACCACAAATGGAGATTGAGCGTTCAAGCATGTCTAGTTCAAAGATGGAAAGGAGGGAATACGTGAAAGACACAAGAAATAAAACCAACCAGCAAAGCAAGTGCATAGATCCTCTTGCGTGCATCTCTCTTCTTTCAGCTGAAGGACAGGTGAACGTTGTATATGTAGAAGAAAATCTGAAAGTGTAAATAGTCATTGTGCAACTAAAAGACTAACTTTTCAGAATTTAACTGTGTGATGACTTTTCTCACCATTTTTTTGTTCTTGTTTCAGTAAAATTATAGTCCTTGATCCTTGATAACTTTTATTCTTTCTGAGCTTATTTGCTGCTAAACATGAATTAATATTAAACAAGTAACTTTTTGAAATTGGTTGTGCAGTCAGGTTAAAAAATTGCTGTTCTCCTTGCTAGTATTTCTTCTAATGTATAGATACAAGATTTTTTTAGCTGTCGGAGTCCTGAAAAGGGATCGCTGTGCTAGCGTTAGCTAGCAAAGGTATTCATGAGACTTCTAGTAATGCTTACTGTAATGTTTTGTCTCCTCCTCATTTCTCCTTTAATTACACACATTAAAGTGTTTAGTTGGGCTTCAGTAGTTGCATAGAAGTGAAATCTGTGTAATAAAGGTAGAGAGGTACTCTCCCCTGTTGAAATAGTTGAAAACAGTGGTATCTCTTAAGGCCATCATTATATGCTGATGCTCATGAAATACTGCAGTTACTCTCATTAGCTAGCCTGTATTGATTGGCTGTGTTAAGCCTGTGGAAAATCGCCCACTAAGCATTGAATGAAGCTGTAAATCCATCCTTACCTGCCCGTCTGAAGTATAATCTCTCAGATTTTATTTATTACATGCCACTGGAAGGATAAGAGAAGACGAAAGGGTGAAAGGTATTATTTAAACAAGGTCATACAAGAATTCAGGAAATGATCATTGAAGCTTTATAGGAAAGTATTTTCTAATATAATTACATTTCCTCAAAAAAAAAAAAAGGCGCTTAACTATAGGTTGTAGAACATATTCGAGGTGTTTTCTAGAGTTACTTCAGTAGTCCCTGCTTCTAATTTTTCAGTGTCTTATGAATTGCTCCTTGGAGTTTTTAGATGAGTAGCTCTCTTTAAATGTTAATTCATTTTGTTTTAGCAAGTTGCAGTGTCAGGTAGGAAGAAGCTAAACCTGTATTAGGCAGTCATTGAAACTCAGTTTATTTAATGTCATAGTATTTAAGTACTTGCTTAACTAATGTACTTGTGCCATATCATCAAGTGATCTAATTCTTTAGGGTTCTTATCCCTTCCCCTCTTTGGAGACTATTTATAGAGACATTTATTGTGTAAGTTCCTACAGTTATCATCCAGATTTTTATTTAAATCTATACTGCTGTTATTACAGTCATTGCCTCTAGGCTTGAAGTTGGGTTTGGTTTTTTATTAAATAGATAACATGAGGTCACACAGATAGAAGACCAGTAATTCTTCTCTTTCCCTAATACAATAATTGACACTTCTGTTTGATTTATGCCTGACAGAAATTACTGAATTATTAGATGGAGAACTGGATGCTCTCCGGTCTTTTTGCACCATTAAGATACGTAAGATGCATCAGCAGCTGATCTCTAAGCGGGCAAATGGTGGCAAGTCAAGGAAGCCTCAGCATGGATTCGCAGCAAAGAAACCGGAGATAAGTGATTTGAACTGCATTGTTCCTGATCAGCTATTTAACAGAATCCGCCTGAAAAATATCAGAGAGACTGTTAAACAGGTACTGCAAGGAAGAAAAAAAATTTAGATTTTGCCTACACTTTTGGGAGAACCACTAGAAAAAAAAAGCTGTAGTGTAAGGATCAAGTCAGGCAAACCTTATTGATGCCACGCTCAGGCCTCTGAAAGAGATTGTTTGCTTGATGTCTCAGGATTTACCTTTCTCATCCTCTTGTTAGACAATACTGCAGAACTGTTGCTACTGAATAATCAAATCACTGTAAAATATTGTCTGGTGATAAAATAATTATTTGTGTGATTGAGCGGTGCTGGGATGGTCGGTTATTGCAGTCCGCAATAAGCCTTGGATCAACTGAAGGAAAAAACCTTGTTTTCTGGTTATATTTGCACCTGTTATTTAGAGAAGTATTCTGCATATTATGTGATTATTTACACAATTCAAATTGCTTTTCTTTTTCACAAGCACAGTGTTTTTTTTCCCACCGTAGGATAGGCATTCTGACACACTCCTCCCTTCAGCTCTGCATCTAAGAGTCTCAAGACTAGTATTTGATTTTTTTTTTGCCAATTATACTTGAGTTCTTGCTTTGTGCTTGCAGATAGATTTGAGTCTGCGGTTATGTGGATTTGAGTAGTGACTGTTACCTATAGATGCCTTTATCCCTAAATCTGGCCCTTGGCAAATGTCTATACTTTGTTTGAAATTGGTACAGAGTGTCTGCATTTGGGAAAGTATTTCTGATAAAACAAAAAATGAGCTTTGAATAGTAATTACAGTCATTTATTTTGTTTTATCTCCATCACATTTGCTGGCTTTAATTTATTGCCATATAGCGTAATAAAAGTGATAACATATTCCTCTGCTCTGCAAAGCCTGTGCCAGGTGAGCAGGGAGTAACAGTTTTAAAGTCAGTTCTGGCATGATGATTATTTCAGGCTTCCTGTTTGTTTAAATTGTTTTGAAATTTCAGCAGTCTGCCTTTGTTCATCATATTAATGGTTACCAACCCACCATCCAAATTTTGCAGGATTTTTACTGCCTCTTTATTTGTTTTACAATGTGTTAATACATTTTCTGAGAAAAGTAACTTTGACTGTTATGTCTGTTTGCTTCTGTCTTCACCTCCACATAATAGCGTTTTTATGCAGAGAAGAAATCAATGAAGAAGACGGAGAGACTTGAGACATGACTTTCTAGGATTGATTCCACAGCTTTTGTAGCAACTCATTGCATTTATGTAACAAGATGGAATCTGCGTAAATTAAATCAGATGAAATTATTGATATTTCATAAATGCACAAATACTGGGATCTGTGTAATGCTATTAAATACACTTAAGATTTCATGATGGGTAAACTAACATAGGAATTAATAAGTAGTACTGTTCATCTTACAAAGAAAACTGTATAATTTTGTTTGTATTCTGAGCCGCATATAGATATTTGAACTTCAGAGTTTATTTCCATCTTAGAATTTATAAAGATAATCTTAACCTCTGTGGTTGGTATTTAAGGCCGTATGTATGCTGCCAGCATAGGAACACTGCTGCTCCTGTAGCCTCATTACAGACAGGCAGTTATATATGGTGGAATTATTGCTGATTAACAGTTGCTGTTACTGAGTTGTGATGATCAAGTATTTGAAACATGGAGTAAAAGCTGTTAGTTTAACATGAATTCCCAAAGGCACGATTGTATTTGCTGTTGTGCAAGACTGGTTAGCATGCATGGACTGGCTTCCTGGAACGTCAGGTACTCGTTAAGCAAGAGTAACTAGTGGCTGGTGATGTTCTAAAAATGTTTAACATGAGAAAAATATGTGTGTGTGTGTATATTTACACTGGCAAAATTGCAATTTGTACTGAGCATCCACCTAGCGTCAAATGAGTTACACTAATTGAAACGAATTTTTTGCCAGTGTAATTGTATCGTCACAGCTCGTTTTGGCTGGTCACCAATGTGTTGCTTGGCAATCACATAACTTCCTTTATTTTGACCTTTATTTCTGTGGAAGAAGTCACTAATGTCCATGCAGCCTCAAGCATCAGGGAAACTTTGCCTATTGCAAGAGGAAATAGTATATTACGGATCAGTGCTATGGTTCTGAGGTACAAGTAGATAACTTTAAATGAAACCAAGTTATCAGTGCTGGAAGGGGGAGTACCTTGGGAAAAGCAAATATATTTAGTGTGAAAATGTTGACAGGCTCATGAAGGTGATACTGTGACAAAGATTATGAAATAATTTACAACTGCCTACAAAAGCAAATTTTTGTCCTAAGACAGTATCTATATCTGTATTTTTATTGATCATTCTTAATGGGGTGGCCATCTTGCTAGGACAGACATTGTTCATTGCATCAAAGTCTCATCTTTCAGGTGACAGAAGCTCAAATCCACGAATCTTCAGTGTGCCCGGACTGTCAGAAGAAGAAAGAAGAGCTAGCCAAAACTACCTTCCTCGGACGAATGAAAACTATAATGGAAAGTGCTTTAATCCAAGAGAAATTGGAAGAACATATTTACTCCAGCGTAAGCAAATGTTGTGGTACACTTTATACATAATGTAACCAAAGAATCTGTAAGCCAGATTTCCCCCTTGATTTGTGGCAGTGAGATCAGGTTGACCTGAATGTAGTGCAAGTCAAAATAGAATTTGGCTCCATATCATGAATAAAATCCTTGGGACTAACATATTGATCAAGTTGTTCTAGGATGTTCTGGAATTGTTTTAGGTACATCTTAATTATTTCTCCACAACTTGTTTTCTGATGGGCTGTTCAAGGCAAAATAGTAAATAGCAAAATGCTGTGATAGCACGTCAGCATGCCCATATGAGTCTTCCTTACTCATCCTTTGGCATAGTAGTCTCAGAATAGGACACTGCAACACCTTACAAAGGCTAAGGCATCTCAGAGACACTAAGATTTCTTCTTGGAAGAACTGTCTTTGTGTCTGCTGTCACAAAGATTTGAGTTTTATTGTTAGGAGATACCTCTGGAACAGATGGTAGGCAACGGAAGCTGAAACTTACAGAATTCTTTGGGTCTTCTGTGGCTGTTCTTTAGGATGATCTTCCTGAGGGAAGAACTCTCACTTTTGAACAGGAGTCAGATTGAAAGTAGATTGGTTTTGAGTGATGAATAAGTAGTGCTCTCTGAAGCCCCAAGATCTGTCTTTCTCTGTTTGTGAGCAGGGTGGGTATTTGTGCACTGTACCACACGTTCCTTTTTTAACAAATAATGCCAGTCTCCTGATTTTTGACTCTCATTCACTCCATACCTAAGATTTGAGAACTTCAGTAGCAAGTGAGGCTTTGCTTTTGTTCTCGTGCTTCTCCCAGCTTCCCTGAAAAGCCAGATGCTTTTTCCTTCCCCTTCTTAGGGAAGAAACCTGCTTTATGGGGCAGATCACTGGTTGCCCTGTTCAAGAAAGTTTTTAAAGAGGATGCTTTAAAAATCCAGCAAAATCGTGCTGATGAGTGCTGCCTACCTAGTTGCTTTTGAGGGACTGGATGTAGCTGCCAATGGTAGGCCTGTGGTACAGGACATGAGAAATGGCAGGAATACAAAACCAAGTAATTTCCATGTTTCGTTTTTATTTCAGGATGTGCTTATGCATATAGGTGAAGCACTCAGAAGCTTTCCCAAACCTTCAGAGGATCCCAGGAACTTATGGCAAAGGCTGAAAGGTCAGAAAATGTAAGGCCTGAAAGTAGTAAGCATAAGTCAAGGACATAAAGAACTGGGGGAGTCTTCTGCGGGCAGTGACGTACTGAATGCCAACGATGTGGATGTAACCTGTTTTGTCAGTGATGAATTGGGTGCTGGTTTAATATTCTTGCAGGTAGAACCAGATATGCCCAGCATGCTGGTGTCTGGGTTATGATTCCACTCTTTATTCTTCCTAAATGCAAATGTTGCAATATATTGTAATCCAACTATATACATTTTTCAAATTATGGAAGCCAACGCTTTCTATTATTAATGTGACAAGTAATAAGTATTGTTTTTTGTGGGATTGCTTGTGGGATTTCAGAGCAGCTCACAGCTGCTTCCATCTGTAAGAAAAATAAATGATTCCGTTTTTCGGGACAGGGAGGTGTAATTACTGGATTTCATCTCAATCTTTCCCCCCTGTCTCATGTTAAATTGAAAGTGAGAGCCCCAGGTGGAGGAGAAAAAGAAGGTTGCAAAGTAACTATAGAAAGGAGTAAAATGAAATGGGATATTTATAGAACTGAAATAATGAGACTATAACAGAAATTAATCAGCAAGATGCCAACAGGACAAGAAATGACAATAAATTAATCATAGAGCCTATAAAGGGTAGGTGTCTAGGAAGGGGAAAAAACAACATAGCTTAAAACTGGAATAAGATGCCAAATAATATTTTTGACCATTTTTTGAATATACTCTGGAACTTGTTGTAATTCTCTGTGATTTTTTTCAAGATGGCAAAGCTACTATCTTTCAAAGAATGTATCTGGGGGAAAGACTGGCATTCAGTTCACATCTAAATAAGATGGCTTTGTGCTGAGGATCTTAGAGGGTTAGACAATGAAATCCTCTTCATTGTAGCCTCAAAAAGTATATGCTGATCTGTGGGCACAAATGCAGCCCACCTTCCTGATTATGGCTGACAGCAGGAGCCCATTGCATTGCCATGCACCGACCTTGTGGCTGTTGGACTTGCGTGAGTCATAAAGTTACTGATTCTCATTAGTCTCCGGTTTCCTGACTTCTGTGCATTTAGATCTCTGAAGGCTGTGGAAATACTGAAGGAATATGCTTATCTAGGGACTCTTACTGAATTTTTGTTACAAAGAAAATAGGATTAGATCTTACCGTTGCATTGTATTTTCCCATTTTGGGACAAGAATATGTATTGTTGAAGCTGGTTTTGTATTTATATCCATGTAGATATTTTCTGTTGTATGCTACGTATTGTTTATGAGAGTGCTTGAGGGCTGTTAAGCCTCTTGTTTTCACTTCCCGCAGATCAATGGAAAACCTGAAAAGCAATGCCCGGATATAGAGGTAGATAGGCCCGCCTGTGTTAACAAATACTTGCCTTTTGGTGCTTAAAAACCTACCTTGAATGATTTCACTGGGAAGTGATCCTGAGTAGGTCAAGCCTCAAGTGAAAATGTAATGCAGCCCTAAGTTGTTCAAAGCTAGTTGTCCTCGCTGCTTCATCGGCAGTTTATTCTGGTTTCTTGTAAACAGCAGGTTTAATAGTCCATCGAAAATATTCCCCTAAGCTTGGCTTTAACTTTGTGTTGTCACTGCAGATCCCATAGCTACCTACATAATGCATAAACTGCCACTTGTTTCTTCCCGTTACTCTATAATCCTTAGAAATGTTTAAATCTCTGAAATCTCTTACCTTCCAATCTTATAAACCTTTTCTGTTTAGATACTCTATCCCTGTTCCTTATTTGCTTTGGACTATGCTCCCTGCTTCTCTCGAGTCTTTCAAAGTCTCTAGCAATCTGCTTAACGCTAGGCAAAGGACGTCCGTGATTCCACATGAAGTCTCCTAAGGGCTGTCAGATACAGAAGTGCTGATCAGGAATTGAATCCTTTGAAAAATGTAATTTTGTTGTTACTGCCAATGAATAGAGCTTTCAGCCCCTACAAAAAAGCCACAGCGAGTTCCAGGACTCTAAATATAGATTGCTTATTTTTATAAGTAAAAGAAGACATTTTGATATTTTTCCTTTCAGTACATAGATGCTTTCTAGAAATACTGAAATATTTCTTTGCAACGCTTGTCAAGCCTTTAGGTAAAAACATTGAACTATAAGCTTTTTGGGTTAGGCATCTGACAATATTTGTCTGTGAAACAGTGTTCACGCTCGCACAGCACAGCGGCTGAACAGTTCTTCTTTGTTTGCATAAATGTTACAAAGACAATTCAGATAGCTCCTCAGAAAAATCAAAGCATATTTTGCTTATGTCTGTTGCATGCGTTTTCCTACTGCTCACTACGGTTCTTCCATTTTTTATCAGGAGTGACTCTGAGATCTGAGTGTTTGTCTTCTGTTTTCTTGTAGCAGCTATTAGGTATGTACAACAGAATGAATGATCTGAGTCTCTAAATAATTTATTTCATAATCCTGCAGTGTTTGAGACTAGAGATCCAGAAACTCTGACATGGAGGACGTAGAGGGGGAAAAAAAAAAATAGATCATGTCTCTTTCTGTTTCCCCCTTACAGGAGCTTTCCCCCCTTTCCTCGGCAGTAGATTTTTCTTTTGATCCAAAGAAACACTCTAGAACTATCATCAAGAAATATGTATTCATCTTCTCCTGTGTTTGTGCTTGCTGGGGCATGAAAGGAGTGAGGTGGATCAAGGGTGACTCACATGGCAAGCGGCTGTAATACTGGATCAAATCAACCTGCCTATTAAAAGTACTTCGGAGCTTTTGCTTTCTAGCTTTCATGCTACACGTAGTTGCATTATTTAATCTTCTGAATGATTTGTCGTGTATTAAGACTTTATTGCTCTGAACTTTGTACAAATACGGAAGGATTTTTCTTATATACATTGTTTTATATTATGTGTACACTGATAAAACAGTTTCATGATGTTATATTTTATAACCTACCCTTTGGATAAACTTATATTCCTCAAATTATCATTAAAATCAGTTTCCTGTTGACTGCAGCATTGTAATTTCCACTTCACTTGGCCTAGCTTTCTCTATAAAAAAAAAAAAAAATTAACCTGGCTTCCAGGCTCAGTCATTTCTTAGTCTTGTTTCTAACCATTTCTAACAAATAGAAAGGCCAGGGGGCTTTGTATTTGTTTTTCTTCTAGGATAAACTTCCACCTCATTCACAGTAGGCTACTAGCACGTGTTGGAATGGGAGTGAAGTTTGCGTGCAATTAACGTGCCTGGATATCAACTGGGAACAAAGATAAACACGTTTGAATACTGTGTTCCAGCTATTTCTGAAATACGTCATCACAGAATGGTGGAGGTTGGAAGAGACCTCTGCAAGTCATCTTGTGCAGCCTCCTGCTCAAGCAAGGTCATATAGAGCCAGTTGGGACCTGGTCCCACTGCTCCAGTAGTCCTTACATTAATATTGAATCTTTTTTCTGAAACTATACTAAAACGCAAAATGCTTCAGGCCTCTTTGGGGCTGGTGCCTTTTCATAAATCCATCTCCCAGTCATGGGTTTGTTGTGCGGCAAGAGTCAGGTTTTTTGTTTGTGTGTGATTTTTGGGTTTTTTTTGCCATAGCCAGTTTGATCACTTTCCAAGAAGAGGAGCTGAACCTATTTATTCATATTGGGAGCTTGACAAAAATTTTAAACTGGTGCCACTGAGGACAAGGTTTTGCTGCTGGAAGGGATGGTGTTTCCCCTGCAAAATTATTAGCTGCCACAGCGCCCAGATTCTTCTTCAGTAAAAACCTGAATTGTAGCTTTCAGGGCAGCTATTCCAAACCATACATACATACTCCAGCAAGAGCTGGAGTGCTTCCAGCTATGTATTTTTAAAGCATTTTGAAATACACTTGCATTCTTCAAATTGTAATTTTATTACTATTCAGTATGCTTTTCAGAGAATGACTTTTTTATTTTCTCCACTCAGTAAGAGCTAACCTAGACACTATGTGCAAATTGTTACTGCCTGCAACGGAGTTGGTATTCTAAATGCCACTGTGTTTAAAAAAAATGTTTTTTAATTTTGTGAATACATGCATTAATCCTATGAATACTGCATTTGCATTGTTTTCATACAACTAGCTAGCTGTTCCCTTTTCCTCCACAACTGATTCTGGAGATCTTTGCCTGCACTGACAGCAGCAGGGTCTGCATGGGGGCGGGCTGGGACGTGAGGGGGAGTGTACACCTTCTGTCACTAAGGTATAGGTCCTCTGTCTTTCAGATTACCTATAGAATTGATCAGGATACCTTAAAAAAAACAAAACAACATTTTCCAGCTTCTGGGCATGGATATTCACTGCTTATTTATTCATTTATTTATTTTGTAATAAAATAGTACTGTTTGTTCTCACATAGACTTGTGTGTATGATCCATAAATACGTTTGTAAAATATATCTGTAGCATATAACAGAATCCTTTAGAATATTCTGTGAAAATTCATATTTTTAGTTGATAGCACTTTAAGAACATTTACATCCGTCATCTTGACATTTTTAAATAGAACAGTTTTTGCCTACAGAAGTAAGTTTACAGCATCATCACAGTATTATAGCTTGTTTAAAAATACATACAGCATTAATGGTAATTGCAAGCAAGCTCTATACTTGAGCAGGGTTTTTGTTTGTAATTGTACATGTCTTCTACTTTTTAAAACAATTACGTATATTAATATTACATCCATCACTTTGTTAGAAAATATTACTTAGATATGCTACGCACAATAGATCTGTTGTTTTTCTGTGACGTATTACAGGCTATGAAAATAGAAACACACCATTGTATGGTTGGTTTAAAAAAAAATGACAAGCCTAGCCAAAAAAGTACGTTAGGCTTGCTCTTTCCTTGGAAAGTTTAGATTCCACTAACGTTGGATGTCCTTAATCCACTTGAGGTTGTAATGCCGCTAGCACCTCTCGGCACTGAACCGTAGGGGAAAGAAATACTGACTTACCACCTAACACACGTAGGGCTTGGTCCTGCACATGCCTTCTGCATGGAACTCCTGCTGAAGACATCAAGAGTTCTTCAGCTCTAGGCTTTCAGGACCAGGCTGCTACTGCTGAGTATCTGTGAATCTGATTTACTTCAGACTCCAACTGGATTTCGAAATCTTCAGCCAGATGATTAGATCAGTGCAAGGCAACACAACTCCACTGATTCTTATTGACTGCGTTGGTTTGTGTTAACCAAAATCTGACCCTCAGCCTTCCATGGGCCAGTGGGTTTTTGAAAGGGTGCGAGCAACAGGTCTGAATTTACTGTTTTAGCAATACAGTAGAGATTAAAAATACATGGTTGTGTTGGTTTTACTTTGCACAAATGAGACTAAATATATAAATATATATATGTATAATAAAGCTGTAGGAAATCTCCAAACTGCTAACAACTCTTATAAATGAGAAAAAACAAGGATATATTTGCTTGGAAATTTCATAGTTGCTGTTCTTTTATTATTTTCATTTTCAGGTAATGCAAGAGTATTTCATGGTGGATCTTTTTTTTTATGAAACTAGTCCAGGCGTGCTTTGGAAAATGGTCTTTTCATGGTCTTTCTGGTACTCCTCTTGTGCTCTCTGCAGTTTTTTACCTCTCAGCTTCCATTTGTGAAAACAGTAGGTTACTATGGATGTCATTATCAAAGAGAAAATAATAGTCAGCACTATTATTAGTGCAATAGTGGATGAGAGGGACCCCTCTAGCTGCTTAGTTTCAGTGTCTCTTGTTGTGTTTAGTTTGGCAAAATTCTCATAGTCTGTTGAGGCCAAAAGTGCGGGTACAGGAACTTCTTTGAACTTGGGCCTCATTGGGATTCAGTAGCTGTTCTCACTCGGTCAGAATTTCTGAAGCAGGAAGGACTATGATTCCCTTGTCACCTGCGGCATTCGTAAGACAGTTTTCTCCTCGGGTTCTCCAGGCATAGATGAGGCTCAGAAGCTTTGCTTGTTTATGAAGCCAGGGAGCATCGGAATAACTGTGTGTGTCACAAAGTTTACAGCACAGGGCATCTATAGTCAAAGTTGTGTAAGTCAGAAACGCATGTGCTCTGTTGTCTTCTTTCTCAAAGGGTGGGGGAAGCTGCTTAGCTGACTGCCCGTTTGTGATTCTTTGTTTTCTTGAAGAGATAATTGAAGAAAATCAAATCAATTTTCCAGTAGCATTGTGGTGCCAGGGCTTATCTTCAGGCTTAAAAGAAAAACAAGCACTGCAACAAGTGTAGTTTTTATCTTATGAGTTTGTTGAGCGAGAGGTTTTTTTTCTTCCTCCGAATATTCCCAAAAGAGTGTGAAATCAAAGGCATATTTTTTTGCTGAGAGGCAGGCTTGGTTTTACTAACATCATAGCCATTCAGAAAATCAGCTACAAAACAGGAGCTCTCATGTTAACGAAGGGTTTTTATTTTCCCCTCTTCTTTGATATTTGCTCTCAGACTTGGCTTGTCTGGAGAGGATTTTGATTTGGGGATTTTGTCCTCGTTATACTGGAGTTTAGGAGATGTCCTCACTGATTGCAAGTCTGGAATCTGGAAAAATGACCTGGGTGAAAAATGACACAGGATTATTTAAGAGGTGAGATCCCCTAAGGGCAGTGAGCTGTAATCTAGAATTTAAAAACCTTACTCTTTCATAATTCTGATAGAATTTCAAATATGTTTAAGCCAGTTGGCTTTGATACATGCTGTGTGTGACAAATCCTAAAATATTTACTCATCTGAGGAGTTCTGAAGTTCAAAGAGCTGGTCTGGAGAAGGTGAAGAACTGGTCTGCCCTCCCCCTTCCCTCCTCTCTTCCAGATCTCACCTTAGAGTTAAATCTGATGAGGAACAAGGCTGGCCTGTTCTTACTGATTTCTGCTTCCTATCAGGACAGTACGGTTTGGCCCTAGGATTTTGATATTTTAATCTGAGGAGCTGTAAGTGCTTACAGACCTACTTATTTCAAATAACAGATTGCTCTAAACCCCCTCCACCCTACTCCCAAATGCTTTGAGGCCAAAATTAGGTTTCAGAGATCTTGCAGCATAACCGTTCGGAGATGCTCTGTTTGATAGGATGCAATTGTAATTCATCCTCGTTATAGAAATCTGTGGTTCATCCCACTTAGGCTAGCAGAGAGCTGAGGGTCTCTCTTACTAATTAACAGCACGTGCTTGCTTGTAATAAAGACTGTTTACTATAGCATTCTGTTGATGTTAGAAGATGTAAATGAGCAGTTCTTGCCAGTTTGGAACAATATGTTCACATAGTCAAAAATAAATGTAGATTTTAAAGGAAGTTTAAAGCCGGATTTTACTGTAGTTTAGGACACAAAAAAAAAAGTGATTGTAAAGCTGATTGAAAGTTCATTTCCCATAAGGGGACAAGTGCAACATACCATATCTTTGATGAATGTCTACACGTTGCACTGCTGGCAAGATGTGTATCAGGAGGTTATGACAGTAGAATATTTTACTGCTACTTAGGTGTGTAGTCAACATCTTTCTCAAGTAGCCTAAAGAAAGAAACTGTAATAAAAGAACTTAAGAAACTGAGAAGTGCCCTTCTGATTTATGGAGTAGCCAAGTGTCCACCACCCACGTGAAAGTCCAGGAGAGTGGAATGTCTCGGCACTAATGAAAATCGGATCTTGTCATACTTGCCTGAACCTGTGTCTCATCTCATCTGTATCCACAGCTATCAGATTCCTATGGGGAAGACATAAAATCATTAGGCATCTGGTACTGTTCCAAGAAGGTGAGTGGATGTTACTGGTAACTCCATTTCACCATCAGTTCAGGTATGTGTGTTTTCAAAAACAGAACAGGAATGCTTTTAAAATCTTAAGTCTGCAAAGTACTGCTTCTGCTTCAGCTGCATTTGGGGAGAAGGAGACTGCTTTTATGGGCAAATCCCTGCCCTTCAAAACAATGCCTGAGGACTCTATTCATGGCTCTGCTGCAGACTCTTGAGTGACTATGACTGAACCTCTCGGTGTCTGTGGGTAATAGGGCAATGCTACCACCACTTTCTAGTCCGCCTTGCTTTCAAGCTGCTTGAGGGCAAAGAATGCTTCTTCCTGTTGCTTGTGGGTGACTTGGTGAACCAGATTGGCAAGCAAAGTGTGCAGGCTGTTGTGGATGAGAGAAACTTCAAAAACTGAAAAACATGGCTGAAGGGGACCCACCTCTAATGTCTGCACAGAAGTAAGCAAGTGCCAAGAAGAAAGCTTTATGGGAGAAGCTCTTGCTTTTTTCTGGGAATCAACATGGCTGGGTGTCAATATGAAGTGCCAGTACACTAATGCATGGAGTGTGGAGAAAAAACAAGAGGAGGAATTAGAGAAGTTGCAAGGTGATGATCTCACTGGGATCACAGGCATGGCTCACATGACCAGAGTCCTGCCATGGAAGCTCAGGAGAGCAGACTGTGGCCTTTTCAGGGACATGCCTGGAAGACTGTCGTACAGGACACTCTGGAGAGAAGAGGGGTCCAGGAGATGTGGTTGATTTCCAGTGATCACCTCCACCAAACTCAGGAATGGTCCATCCCAATGTGCAGGAAATCAAGTGAAGGCGACAGGAGGTCTGCATGGATGAACGAGGAGCTCCTGACAAAACTCAAACATGAAAAGGAAGCATGCAGGAGGTAGAAGCAGGGACAGGTGACCCAGGAGGAACAGGGTGACACCATCTGAGCATGCAGGGATGGGGTTAGGAAAGCCAAAGCCCTTTGGGAGATGAGTCTTGGAAGGAACATAAATGCAACAGGAAGGGCTTCTATAGGTATATCTGCAGCAGGAGAAACTCTAGGGCAAATGTGGACCTGAATGGCGCAGGGGACCTGATGACCAAGGACATGGAAGAGCCCTCAATACCTTCTTTGCTTCACTCTTTTCTGGTCAGATTTGCCCTGAGCAATCCCAGCCCTCTAAGACCAGTGGGAAAGTGTGGCACAGTGAGGACTTACCCTTGATACAAAAGTTTACTGAGTTAGGAAATGCGTAAAGAAACTACTGAATGTTCACAAACCCATGGGAGGTGATGGGATAAACCTGTGAAGTGCTGAGGAAGCTGGATGGTGTCATTGCAAGGCTGTTCTCAAGAAGTTTTTAAAGGTCATGGTGACCTGTGGGAGGTTTCAGAGGACTGGAAACGGGTACATTTCCTTTCTATCTTCAAGAAGAGCAAGGAGGAGGATCTGGGGAAGTACAGTCTGGTCAACCTCACTTCAGTCCCTTGGGAAGGTAACATAGCAAATTTTCTTGGAAAGCATTTCCAAACATATTAAGGACAAGAAGGTAGTTGGGTATAGTCAGCATGGATATATGGGAGGGAAAATAACCTTGACCAACCTGGTAACCTTCTGTGATGAAATGAGTAGCCCAGTGGATGAAGGAGAGCAGTGGATGAGCTCTTTGGAGAAGCTTTTTACACTGTCTCCCAGACCATTTCATTACAAACTGATTAAATATGCACTGGATAAATGGACAGCGAGGTGGATTTAAAACTGGCTGAGCTGCTGGTCTCAACGGGTTTGAGTCAGCAGGACAAAGTCCACTGGGGGGCAAGTCAGTATCAACCTAGGTGTTGATACTGGGATCAGTGCAGCTCAATATTGTCACTGATGACTTAGGTGATGAGGTATAGCGCACACTCAGCAGGTTCACACATGATACAAAACTAGGAGGAGTGCCTGATAAACCTGATAGTTGTGCTGCCCCTCAGAGGGGCCTCAACAGGCTGGAGAAGTGGACGGAGAGGAACCTCGTGAAGGGGCAATGCAAAGAGCTGCCCCTGGGGAGGAACCACCTGGTGCACAAGTACATCCTGGGGGCCAACTGGCTGGAAAGCAGCTTTGGAGAAAAGGACCTGGGGGTCCTGGTGGACACCAAGCTGAACATGAGTTGGACCTCTAGTACACTGCTTAAATTTCGAGAAGACTGTTCATATTATCTGTAATCATTGTATTAAGTACACACTCACAGACACACACAAAGCACACATTTCTAGTTCAGTCAGGTTCCATCGACAGAAGTTTCAATGTCAGCGCTTTCTCATGAGGAAACCTCCCATTAAAAAAACGCAGAACATTCTGCATTGTCCGTGCTCTAATTGAATTCAAACAGTAGAGAATAAATTATTCTTACATTGTTTTGTTGTTTTTCTGTGAGTCATAAGTCTTCAGTGTATTCTGTCTGAGCGTTACGAATGTGCAAACTAGTATCTCAGGACTACGCACATTTAACTCCCATTGAAATGTAATAAAATATATTAGAAAGGTTCAGGTATTTACAAAAATATTTTGAGTGATCTTTTTGGTCTGGAAATAACTGATTTCTTGGAAGAAACTTTTAATGAAAGCATATTAGAGTATCTGTAAGCTGAATACATTTCTGAACCTTACAATGGAATAGTAATGTGTTACTGGGATACTTGCTTAAGCGTTGCCTATCCATGTGGTCCATGCCCTTGCCTAGAGACGGACTTTGCTACTGTGGCTCCTGTTTCCCTATGTTCCTGTTTTAGCAAGCTAATGTTTAAAGTAAAGTACAGCTCGGTATAAGATCGGGAGGACAAAAACTGCTCCTTGTTTTGTAATATCCTTAGGATGGGCGTTGTCTTTCCTTTTGTTCCTCAAGCTTGACCTCTGTGCCTCTGAGTACTCTGACAAAGTAGAGCCAAATACATTTTTGAGGTTTTATGTAGTTTTTGAGGATGGAAAGCTAAGAGCAGCTTGGATGCAATTTATATGAGAGGAACAAAGGAAATGACAATAACAAAAATCAGTGTCTCAAATGTTAATTCAGGTTATTGGCATCTGTCAAATACTGAATTCCTGAAAAGAGATAAGAATGTTGATCGACGGCTTCTTGATTTCACTGAGACGCCTCCCTTTTTATAAGGGCAAAACTTGCCTCTATTTGCTAGTGACTTGGTAATAATGATGTTATCTGCATTATATTAAAAAGAGTAATGATGATTTGCATTGAATCCTTAAAAAAAATTTTTTTTTAAATCAAAATGCCTGGTGGGAAACCAGACTTGTACGAAGCTGTAACTGCCTATGTCTTGGGTTTTTTTTTTTATTGTTAGGATAAGTCTGTTTTCTGATTCTGTGTTTCAGCTAAAGGAATGACCGAGTTTGGTGAATGTCTGAAATCTTCAGCTTCATTGGAAGGATGAAAGCCAGAAATTACACGTGAGCTACTGCAGTTTTGTTTTCTTTAATAGGAAGCTGATTGTACGTACGTGACCTTTAGGCTAACTCAAACTTCCTTTCTTTGGCTTCCTGATTATATTTTTTGAGTAAGAATAGTTGATAAGGACCTGTTAACCAGCAGCAAGTGAGAAAAGTGTAGAATACTGTTCTCAAATGAACACAAAACCATCTTTCTAAAGTAAAGATTTCAGGACTGACCTGAAACTACAAACCTGCTCCTTGTGAACGAATATATAAATCCCTCTGATTTCAGTAGTAGGAGAATCTTTTGTTGGTGTCTTTGTGTGCGTCTTTCATGTACGCATGCATACATACACTGCATTTTCAAGTGTTGAGTTACTTCTAGCATTTGTATCATCTTAAATATGTATTGGCTTTTTAATATAGTTTCAGGCTTGCTTGCCTTCTTTCTGCCTTCAGTTTGTGTGTAAATTTCCCTGCTGCCTTCCAAGCTGTCTCTTCCATTTTTATTGCACTACAGAAGAATGTGCCTCCTTTCTCTAAATTTGCATCTTTTTGATGTAAAAACACTTCTATGAAATGTATCCATCATGTTGTAAACCTGATACGTAAACGATTCTTTTCTCCTCCAGAGCTAGTGTAGCGAGACATCTACTAATACACGTGTGCACAAAATTGCAGGTGAAAGCCAGAGTGGGAGCAAGTGCAAATGAAAGCGGGGACAAGGAGGAGAGAGGGCAAGGAGGGAGGGACAGGAGAAGGAGAGAAGGCAGGAAAGGCTCCAAAAAGCATGTTGTGAGATGTTTTAGCCTTGCTACTTATTTTTTTCATAGCATCTTCTGTAACCTCATGTGTAAGAATAAAGGGCCGGCTTTTAGGAGTATTTTAAATATGTAAATAAGACCACCCTTGTCATTTTCAAAATCTGTGTACATACTAATACACATCTGTCTTTAGCTTTGGATGCTTAAAATACTTTTGGAAATCTTGAGGTTGCAAGTCTTTAAAGTGCTGGTGAGCTTTCAGCTGAGAGTCAGTTAGGCTTTATACGTTCCAGTAGGTTCTGTGCGCTTTGGGGATGTGGGCTTAAATAATAAACGTTGGGTTGTTACAGAAGGACACTTCAGGCATGTCTGTAGTGTCACTGCGTTTGTAGGTGCCAAACACCACAGATTTATCTGAGAAGTCCTGAAATCAAATAACCTCTTTATGCCTTTGTCTTCCATATGTCTTACGCATATGTCTTCAGATAACCTCTTTATGCCTTTGTTTTGTTGGTCTCAATACAAAATAGAAAAAATGAACTATATTGGATTTTTATATGTAGTCATCCTTAGAAACTTAATTTGCATAAAACACTTGCAATTACGTCTAGTGATATAACTGGCAACTTAGATAAAGATTTAAGCAAGTCAATTAATCTTATAATTAAGTGTATAAAATTCTAGCCCTAGTCTCTCAGAATGCTTTACACTATTTTTATCCTAGTGAGCAAGAAAACTCTGCTTTTAGCAGTTGTTGAGCTTGTTCTGTCTTCATTATACCTGAGGCTTTCTCTTTCCTTATGCAAGAAGAGAAAAAGACTGCAAGTTTTGGAAGCACTTGTAATAACTCCTTCCAGCATTGGTCGTATCTGTAAGTCCACAGAAAGTTCAATCTTGTTCCTGTGAAAGGAGTTCATCTAGTGGGATCCTGTTTCTCCTTAAAGCTGCGAAGGGCTCGGATAACTTCAAGGGACGGTCTGTGTATGGCAAAAGCAAGTAATTTTAGAGCAGAACCTGATACCATCTTACCTCTGCATTGGGAGACGCTGGGCAAAACAGCTTCCGTTGATTCAGATGGAAGTTGCAGGACATCTGCTTTTATGTTCCAGAAGAACTCGTGTGGGCAGGTGTCTGTGCTTAGCGTGGACCATAAATGCAACATACTGTTTTCCTGGGCATTTAGTTTATAGAGAACCCATATGGAGCTAATTCTGGGTTTTAAGGTTTTAATTTCAATTAAGTAATCCCCGAAGCACAGAGCAATTGAAGCAACAGACCTGTTGTCTTGTAGATTTAGACTCTCTCTGAAATTGATATTCATCCCACTGATTTTATTGGTGACTTCTCATGATAGTATAACATGTTAATTTAGTATTATAATACTAATGATACTAATGATTTGATAAACAGCAGCAGCTTTTTGGTGTGATTACAGCCTTCTTGTAACTGCATGTTTCAGCAGATACTATCTTTTGTCTATACAAAGTCCAAATCCTTATGGAAGTCGCTGGTGCCTGTTACCAGGAAGAAACTACACGTAAGTCATGTTATAGACTGAACACCTGATGAATTCCGTCCTTAAACCAGTGTTACTAAAATGTACCTGCGGTACATATTTTAGCCTTCTGGTCTATATAGCGGTGTGAGGAAAGTTTATCATCCTGATCAATGAAATCCTTGTGTGACATTTTTAGGGTCGCTTTGAAGCTGTATATTGAATGCTCCCCATAGGTGAGGCTTAGGCATGCTGTCATAAAACACGTTAGGAAGAGACACTGAGACTTACTCCTTTCACGTGCTCAAATTTGGGGAAGGGTTTAGATTTTTTTTCTCCTTTTCTTTTGAACTTGGAAAACAGTGCTGTATCAAAGTGCTGTTCTCTGAACAGCTGAACAGACCTATTCCTTCGTGATGTTCACTTCGAAATAGGCTTCACTGCATTTTAAAAACTATGTTGAGATTGTTTTTCTCAAACCAGCACACGCTATCCTCTTTTCAGAGGGCTGATTTTCCTGATAAGCCATTCTTTGTTTTTCCTACTAAGGGAACAGTCTTATATCATCAGCTAGAAAAAATGTACCCTGTAAAATGTGGATTCTTTTTTCCCTTTGAAATCGTCTTTCATGGTTAACTTTTTGCTAATTTAGTTCTTATTCATTTCTTTTGCACAACATTCTATGCAGTTCTTCCCACATAACTTTCAAAATCAGGGGCAATTACATCCTGTGATTACAGAGGCAGCCTGTGAATTTTTTCATTAGTCTATACTTCAAATGTTATTCTGTGAAAACACAAATGCTGGAATGCAAACAATTCTCTAGCCTATACTGGTGCTTAAACTTGCTCAGTGATTTTTTTTGCGTTTGCCTGTTTCTAGGATCAGTTTGTCCTAATGCTCCATGTTACGTGTTTTTTGGAATCAGAACAAGTACTTACCAGTCCAGGTACAAGTGGATGTTTAATTGTTCTCTTGAGTTATAGGATAGATGAAACTGAAAGCTATTTAGACCTGAATTCAAATGAACAAAACCTAACAGTCTTCATAAAATAGGATCTTAAGACAATCAGTGGCCTTTTCATTGAATTCTCAGTTTCTTTGCAGGTGAAGGAGGGCTAATTCTGGGCTAATTAGTTGTGAAAGGGAGATAAACAAATGAGATGTGCTTCTGCATCCCCCTCCCTTTTTTAATCTCTCCTTTTTTCTCCTTCCCTACTGCTAGCAAGGAAAGTAATTACGGATGGGACACTTTGCAGCCTTTCTTTTAGATCTAAAATCTGCCAAGATTGAAACTCCCGCAGGGATAACATTTTTTTTAAAATGTGCCAAAGAGCAAAAGATTGTTTGAACATTCAAGTATTCATCCAACTCATTTAAAACGAAAACTCTTCTCCTTCCAGCCAGTGTGCCTGTTCTTGATGAATAGTTACAGGCTAGGTCTACAATATATTCAATTCTCAGGGAATTTCACCTTTAAAATTGTGCAGGAAAAATAGTAAGTTAAAGGGTGGGAGGGAGCAGGGGGCTGAGAGGGGGAGTGATGAATGTCATTTTAGATGCAGCTACTTTGTGTCTGCACATTTCTGGAATAAGATCACATTTCTTTTTCCCCAGCATGGAATGGGGACAGTCTCTGTCCAATTTGAGAGTTGTAGGTAAGCAGAAAGCACCCTTCCTTCCTCCTCACTGCCCTCCTCTCCCAGCCCTAAAGCCCGGGCAGCTTGTCTCTGGGGTGGGTAGAACTGGTGTGCGGTAGGCTGGTCCCAGCACAGAGGCTAAAGGAGGAGGCAAGGGATGGAATAAGGAAGGGAATAAAGACTTTCTTTAAGCATTCGGTGCTTACTGGTCAGCATTGACTTTCCTTTTAGCTCCAAATCACATTCCAAATGGGAAAAGTTATGCGAAACGCATTTGAGATCAGTTAATGTGTTAGAGTTACACGGCACCGCTTTAGCCGTGGGTGGGAGGGGATAAGGGACGTGTCACCTTCCCCCCTTTGTGGGTTGAGGGGTTCAACCTTCCTGCATAGGTAGGAAGACATGCCGAGCTGGTGTATGTATGGAGGGGGACGAAGGGGTGTGCTGCTTCTGTGGGGGGAAAAAAGGGGACAAGTAACATGCGTAACGGAGAGGGAGGCTTATATGCATGTGGAGAAGCGGGTGCATGATGAACAGGAAAGGGTGGGGGGTCCCTGAGGGGGGTGGAGAGGAAGATGCACAACGCATGAGAGGAGGAGGGTGTGTTTATAGGGGTGTCAGCGCACCTTTGCGCTATGAGGGAGGATGTTGGATGTCTTTGTGAAGGGTGGGGGTGTGGTGGGTGCATGCGTGGAAAGCTGCTGGTACCCGGGGGAGGACGGTCATGCCTCTGACCAGAGCTGGACAGCCCCAGTGGGGGGCCCTGGGCCGGGCTGGTGGGCAGCAGGGTGAGCAGTGCAGTCCTGGGTGCTGCTCTGCTCCGTGCCGTGCCGTTCCTGCACGCTGGTACCGCGGTGCTGTGCCACGCCGGTCCCGCACGCTGGTACCGCGCTGCCCGGTGCCGTGCCGTGCCGTGCCGTGCCAGCCTGCGTGCCGGTACCGCGCTGTGCCGTGCTACGCCGTGCCAGCCTCGCACGCCGGCTGTCGCCGTGCCGTGCCGTGCCGACCCCGCGCGCCGGCTGCCAGCCGTGCCCTGCCGTGCCGTGCCGTGCCAGCCCCGGGTACCGCACCGTGCCGTACCCCGGCTGGGAGGCTGCGGAGGCTGGAGCAGGGCGCAGGGGAGCACCCGCCTGCCCAGCCGGACAAACGGCAGGTCTGCAGCAGGCGCTTTCCCATGCTTTTTACTGCTGCGCTCTGCGCCCCGCGCCAGGAAAATGAGCTTTGTCGGGAAATCAGCTCATTAGGTAGATCCCTTTTGAAAGGGACATACGCGCCCTTCGCTTAATGGGGATAGAAAGGAGGCTTTGGACTGTGTCCGTGTAAAAAATTGCGACCACTGCCCCCCTCCCTCCTCCACTTTCTAATGAGCCTCCGGTTCCGCACAAAGGATTCATCGTAGCCATGCAGTACTCACCTTCTCCGGCCACATCTTCCTCGCCTCGCTGGGCTACTTGCAGAAGGAGAGAGCGATGAGGGGGTGGCAAGGCTGGGAGCCCGTGCTGAAGCCTGACCATGGAGGTAGCCGGAGACCTTGTGAACTGGCCAGTCTCGCCCCCCCCGCCCCCCGCCGCCTTGGTCTTTAAAACCGAGGCGGATAGTGCTGAAGAGGCGCGTTATTTGTGCTGCAGCTGCGGGGAGGGTGGAATAGCTCCACACCCGCTACCTCAGCAGCGCTCACTGATCCCAGCCAAATTTTTCAACTTTATTTAGGGGGAAGAATGGATCACATGGGGAGCTTCACCAAACTGGGAGGAGCATGTTAGTGCAGAATCAGGTCACTAACATAAAAACCCAGGAGTTAGTCACAGACACAAAGATTAATAGTGTTAGCATAATCCAGGCATAAAAAGCAGGCTGAGACAAAGACGAGAGATGCTTGTGGGAATTAAATGCTTCTGTTTTCTTCCCTTATCTGTGTCATTAAGCAGGGTAATTTCTTGCTCCTTTTATCAGGTGAGTTTTCATAATTGAGTAAGAATAAAGTAGAATGTAAAAGGAATGTTTTCAGCTTCCAAGTGCTTTTGAGCACATTCTTCTTGGCTGTCAATCTAGCATTTCCACAGGCTTTTTTTTTTTTTTTTTTTACATTTCTGAAATGCTGTCTGCCTCTGTCCTGCTGTGCTGTATCGATTCAGTCCCAGAGAAATGGATGCCACAGACCCATTCCAAAACATGCACATGCCCACATAAAATAGTCTGGGTTGAATAATTGCCTCTGACTTCAATCTTTAATTTGCATCTCTTGCTCAGACAAAGGCAAGAAGGCTGCTGGTTGATCCCTTATTGTCCCACTGGCTGAGAAATCATTGTGGAATTAAGTTTCTACAGGGCCTTTTTCTGTTCTCTTTTATTCATTAATAGATGGCAAAGCTCCTAACAAGAGCATAGGTAATAAAAAGCTGTCCCCGAGTGCCGAAGAGCTGATTGCTGCCAGGACCGCAGCATGATTCTTAGGACTTTTAGTATTTTTGTTTATTTAAGCAACTGCACATTCCAAAAAACCTGTGATGGATTTAGGTTATTTAAAGGCCAAAATTCAAATGCGGATGCCTAAATATGGGTACCTAAATACATACATATCTTGTGAAGAAGTGGGCCTGACTTTTATAGGTGCTAAGCAACTGTTCTTCTGCATTTCCATCTGCTTTTAAGTCACATCCCACCCTCTGCCACCTTCCTCATGTCCACACTTTTAAAAAGAAATTAGCTATCAAAAGTAGGCTGTCTTGTTCCTTTGCTTACAGAAGCATCCTGCCCAAAAGCAGCTCCATCCTAAAACATGAAACCAGATGAAGGGGAAACTGGTAACTGGGTGGATTGCCACAGCAAAGCCAAGAGGCCTGATGTGTCCAGTCGGTATAAAGCTGCAGGAGAGCTTGTCTGCTGCGCACCCAAAAATGGCTCAAAAAGTCATCGAACAAGAAGCACCTGCCTCCAGAGTGACTGTCCTTCCTTCAGTTTGCAGAAAAATTAACCAGCTTTGGCAGTTAGAGGCTGAAACAGTCAAAATGTTGATTCGTGGCAACTTCTTAATGAAGGGCCTCTGGAATAGAGATGATGTCAATCAGGGCAGCGCATCAAGAAAAGCACCCTTCACATTAGTGTAGATCAAAATACGTAACTGTGAATCCTTTGATGTGCAACGCACCTCTCTGCTGTGTTACCTGTGGAATATAACTTTATGCTCCTTGCTTTCATTTCCCCAGGCTGGGGTGCGAAGGGGAAACCTGTGCCTGTTCCGGGCTCCCTGCTTTCGGAATCAGGGGAGTGCAGCTGCTCACGCTGGAGGGGAGAATTGCAATTGCCATTCCTTCTTTTATAGGGCAAATCAATGGAGTGGAGAAAAAGCACTTTGCATCTTTACAACAATACAGACATGCTGAAAACACAGCTAGAACCTGTCCCTCCGCTTTAAACTTGAAAATGGTGTATTCCTGAGCTAGTCTTGAAGAGAACCTGGGGGTTATTACCTGGAGATTGACCCTTATGTATAACTTCCATTTCAAGTGTGCAGAGGCCTGATTTCTGACAGATGCCATCCATTTCTCTATGTATAGTTTGAGATATTTTCTTTGGTTTTATTTTTTAATAATTTCTCTGTATTGCCAGCTAGCAATTGAAGATAACAAGCCTAACAAAGGCTTTTACTTATATTTTCATCCCTAAGTTCCTTTTTTCTTACAGTCTGAAGTTTTCTGTCTTATGCATTTCATAAAACTTCCTTTTATACTTCTTTTTATACACAGCTTCTTACTGAAGTGTCTTATGTCAACTGAAAAAGCTATATATAACGTGTGTATACATACATATTTATATATATGCATACATATACATATGCAAAGACCTGGGAACACAAATTTCTACCAGTTTGTATTAGTGCAAAGGTTCACAGGCAACATTTTGCCTGTGAACTCATAAGTAATCCAGTAAGGAATGTCTGAAGATGTTCTAATATATTTTTATGCTACATTGAATCTTTTTTCCAAATACTTGTTGTTCTTAATCCAGTATGACTAATACACTAACATTTCTCACGGTCCCAAACTTGCCACTTCCTGAATCTTCTCTTACTTCAAAGCTTATAACTGAAACTATATCAGCCAGTTTGAAGATATCGGCTGTGTCAGAGGACTCTTGACTAACTACAGGAACAGTGTTTATATGGTATAGCCCCGTCTCCTCCAGGAAAACGTCCCAGAAAATCAGTGGTTGAGTAAATACTTGATACTTAGACCAAAGTATCTTTGCGCTTATGATCTCTTGACAGCAAAGGCTATTCGGAGTTGATGGGAGTCATTAGAAAGACCACAGTATGTTCTGACAGTAACTGGAGGCATAGGAGGAAAATGAACATTTGTAACTTCTTGAGAAGTTCTTCAAGCTTTGAAAAATGGCCCAAAGGTTCTCTCCTAGTCTGCAGTGAAACGTTCCTTATCCATCATTGCAAAGATCTCTGATGTCCCAGTCAGATTGTTGACATTTCCATTGCTGCTTCTATTTGAAATGTTGTAATTAGTAATTTTTCACGCTTCCAGATTGCCCGTTCTCTTAGAAATTTAAACTACAAACAGCGACAAATTAAAGCCCATCAGATACCACTGTAATGTAGGTACATGATACAAGGAGATTACTCCCAAGGTAATGTTTTCACCTCTTCTACGTTCAATGCCTGTGTTGTTGTCAAGGTGCTGTTCTCATTATGTAGAGATTGAAACAAGTCCATTACATGTAATGGGCCACCATTTCACCTTGGCGCGGCGAGAAAGGAATATGGCTTTCCTTATTTAGAACTGAGCAGGCATGCATTAAAAAAATAATTATTAAAAGCAAAGTTTCTCATCAAAGCCAGGCCATCAAATTCCTCTTCATTTGATAAAGTTATAAATATTGACTGCAGGGGAAGAGCAAAATTTATAGCCAAACATAATGAAATGAAACCACATTATGCAAAAAGTTTCAGTGCTTGTGTGGTGTTCTTCTTCTCTTCAGTCCTAACCAGAAGGTTTGATTTTATTAGGAGAGATAAAATTTACTTAATCAAAAAATCAGTTAATGGTCTATTCCTGGATGGGTACACAATGTAAAAATGGCTTACCCTAGTACTGCTGCCACATCTATCAGTATCACTAACTTTAATTGAATGCAGCCCGGTCATAAAACATGGAATGAGTTTTGAGATTTCAGAGGCATTGTTGGTGGGAATAATCAGACTGTTCCACTAGCGTTGTACATGGGTGTGTTTGAAATGGCTCCTGAAGAAGACTGACAGCCCCTGGATTCCTTATTCCAGAAAGAAGGCAGGCAAGAGGGGGTGTGGTAGAAGTATATAAAATGAATAAAACCGAGGAACTAAGTCAAAAATTCCTAATAAATCTCTGCCATTAAGGAGAAATGCAGTGAAATTGAAAGGCATTGCAGATAATGTTAATGGAAGGAAATGCTTCCGTACATAGCACGTTATTCTCCTGCAGAATTCATTGCTGCAAGTGTGCAGTGAGGTTGAAAGCCTTGAAGGATTTCAGTAAAGGTGTCGATGTTCATGTGGGAATGAGAGCATCCCTAATTATAGGCAGTTCATTTTTATTGTGGCCTCCGGTTGTAAGACACACGCTACTTAGCACATGTAAAGGGCAAGTTCCCTTTTGGGCAGATTTCTTGTATTATTTTTTCTCTGTAAGTGTAAAAGCATTTTTAAAAGCATCTGGGACTGACCAGTGTCAGAATAGTGGGCTACACAGACAGCATGTTTGATCTTGGATAGCAGCTTCTGTTTGCTTACCATGAAACAGTTCTGCTTTCGTGTCTACTAGGTGAGGAATAAATTGTGGTTCAGCAGCAGCAATATAAATCTAGACTTTTCCACTGAGGTCAACTCCATCTGTGTGTATCTACATAAATTTCTAGTCCCAGCACTAGTGGCTACAGAGCAAATGTGTTTCTTTTACCAGATCAAAAATCTCCTCAAAGCAGCTTGAATCAAATAATGAACATTCTGGCAATGTGAGCTATAGCAACAGGATTCTACTGCACGTAGGGTAGGTACATCTCTGTTTTACACTGCTGTATCACAAAGGTCAGAACTGTTAAAGAAGCTGATGTGTTCTTTGAAATGACCCTGAGTAGTCCCAGAATAGATCTCTGCCAGCACCAGCCTTGCCATTCCTTGGATTTCCTTTTGTTGGCTCTTGCCTCATGTAGAGCGCTAGTTAAATTTAAACACCAGTCATGTCTCTGGACAATATCTCCCATTCATGAAATAGGTGCATCCTCTTCTAAGCGGACTTCCACATGCTATATATACCCTCCTGTGTTTTGTGCCTGAGCTTCTTTGTTCCCACCTCTGATTTTCTTTTAAAATGGAAATACAGGAGCTTTTAGAACATAAGAAGGCCCTGTTCAACAGTTGGCACATCTAAGGTTAACAGTCTCTCTCGCTTTCTTTCAACAGAGAAACTGCATCTCCCTTCCTGCGGAGGTTGCCTGGAAGTCCAGCCAGGAGGCACTGGAGCTGGGCTCTTCTGCAGGGAGCTGCTTTCTGGGATGGGACCTTCTGGAAAAGGGAGTAAACTGGTCACTATGAACTCCACTTTTCCATCTTTTTATCTCGCTTCTACCATCACATCAATATATTGTAGAGGAGATCGTAGAGAGTTGGGGGTCGGTCGCTTCTCCCAAGGAACAGGCGATAGGACAAGAGGAAATGGCCTCAAGTTACGCCAGGGGAGGTTTAGGATGGATATTAGGAAAAAATTTGACACTGAAAGGCTTGTGAAGCACTGGAACAGGCTGCCCAGGATGGTGGTGGAACTGCCATCCCTGGAGGTGTTTAAAAGCCAGGCAGACGTGGTGCTGAGGGACATGGGGTAGTGGTGGCTTTGGCAGTGTTAGGTTCATGGTTGGACTCAATGATCTTAAAGGTCCGTTCCAACCTAGACATTCTATTATTCTATATTAGGACATAGAAGGGGGTTAACGTTTTGGCTTATTTTAGACAGGAGAAACGTGTTCAATCAGGGCCATCTCCAGTGGAAGGTGCTGTGTGCTGATGGGCACAGCGTGCTTTCGTGGTCATGCTGATTGCACTGGCCTGAGAGGAGTCCAGATTAAAGAAGCTGCAAAGAGGGCTGAAAACACCTTAATCTCTTAGGCTTCTGGAGAGCAGCTGCGTGTTTGTTTTCTAGTCACTTGCATCATTTCTTTTGAAGCCTGAACTGGCTGTTCCTGCAAGATGCTTCTGCCCACAGGAATCTGTGCCACCTTCCCAGTCCTTCTCTCCCCTTACCCTCCAGGGACAGTCTGCAGCCAGAAACCCCGTGTTTTCCGCTTTCCTGTGCATCCGTCTCTGCTCTCTCTTCCCATGCCAAAAGATCGGTATGCCTCTTCTTCCCCCTTAATTCTCATTCCCACTAAGTCAGTGGCCCTTATTCTTCTGTTGCCGCACCATGGGTTTCCGTGTACCCTGCGCTGTACCCTGCCGGTTTCCTGATTTCTGCCGGAGGCAATATGCTCCTGTGTATTGATGCCTGGAGGCAGACATACAAACAGAAAAGCATCATCCATTTGAGTGCGAGACCTCATGCCACTTGACTAATTATCATCAGTTAGCTCCTCTGTGCCTGAGGTGTCCTCAAGCTTTTTGCTTAAGCTCTGCTTTTCACTTGCAATTGTTTGGCCACAATTTGCCAAACGTGTAACGCTGTGTCTGCTGTGTATGTCTCGGGGGTTTTTAGTCTTTCCCTCTAAGGTATTAGTGCTTTTAGTCCTGAATGTAGAACTAAAAGCTCATGCAGTGGTGATGTTTGTCACCATTAGTACTTTTTTTCCAGTCTTTATTAAAATTTACCCGAGTTTGGCCAAGTTCTAAGCGCAGAACAGCCTTTGAGTTGTTCAGACAAGTTACCGTTAGCCTTTGAGGATAAACATGTGAGTTTCCTACAAATCATGGCAGACAGAGTCTCCTTCAGGGGGTAGCTGAAGGGAGAACCTGAATTTAGGAATTGAGGAATCTTACCTCTGGGCAACATCAGGAAGCCCAGGAAATGAGATTTTTTAGAACAATGTGGACAGCCTTGTGGACAGCCTACCCTTAAGCTCAAGCACCTCAGAAGAGGTCTTTTAGGACTTGTAACTCTGGATTTTGGCAGGCTCAGTACTTGGAAGTGAGGTGAGGGCAGCCCAGGACTGACTCAGACAGGAGACAGGGAGTGGGAGGGAAGAAACACTGTGCTTGGTTAAGGACTTTGTAAAGGGTGATTAGTGTGGGGAGCCAGGGCATGCAGGGAAAGCGGAAAAGATGTGCTTTACCAGGGGAGCCCGTCATTTAAGGAATGCTTCTCTAAGATGGAGGGGGAACTGGTTGGGGAGGATCTGGGAGGGAAGCAGCTGGGTCCAGGAGCTGATATGGGAGTGACTTCACAGACTAGAACAGGAAGTGGGATACTGATAGTGTCTGGTGAGGAAAACGGGAAAATAGGATGAAGAGTCAGATGTGAAGACAGGACTGGAGCAGAGGCAGCTTGGCAGAGGTGGAAAGGAAGGGGACCTGAAGGAAATGGGCAACAGGCTCTGAACATGTCCCCCTGCAACCTGGCATGGAACCAGACACCCCTTGCCATTCCTTTCCTCCCGGCTAAAACGAGTGAAGCCCACTGACAGAGTCTCATCCCTTCGTGCACTGGTCCACATAAAACTTACCAGTTAGTGGTAAACTGGAAGCCTGATAGGCTGTGTTGTGAAGAAGTCTTTGACTCTCCTGCACAGCTACGGTGGTTGCAGAAGTTTGGCAATACATACCGAACAGTGATTTAAAGCGCAGGAAGAAAGGAGGTGAGTCTCAACAGGGCAGCTGACGTATGTCAATGGCAATGTCAGAGTATGTCTGACATTGGTTTTGATGGAAGGAGAGTAGTGAGTCCCCTCGTCCTGGTAACTGTAGGTGCTTCTCCCTCTCTTATCCCTGACTTTCTGATCTGGCATTTGAGGCGTCTGTGTCCGTGGCTCAGGGTGCCTTTGCACGGCTAATTCTGTTGCTAACCACATCGCTAGGTCTCATTGTTAACGCAGCTGAATGCAGCCTTGGAAAACTTGATTTAATTTCTGCCTTTACTACTGAGATTCTAATGCCAAGTTGGTGCAAATGAAACCTTTTTTGAAGTGTTCATTAACTGAATGTTCCTCATTTTCTGGATACTCAATTTGAGGCAATATCTGATCTGCAGCAGCACTATATACTTAGAACTATGGCTGAACCTGAGTTTTTAGCATTTAAAGCACCATATAATGCTAAGCACTCTACAAAAAGCATGGTCTTGTTTTCTAAATTGGATATCCCAAATTAATGAATACTTCTACAACACAGAGACTTTCTAATCATTTTTTTTACCAGTCAGTCCAGATAAAATGGAAGTGTTGGGCTTCATCATAAGTTCATCAAAAATGTATTAGTAATGTGAACCTTAGAAAAGCCATGAATAAATTAATCAAATGCGCTCAGAGTAGAGTTTGACTTCGGTGAAGTAAAGTGGGTTAAACTAAGCAGAGATGAAATGATCTTGTTCTGTAATAAAGCATTCAATCAGGGAGTTGTTCAACTGTTTCTGAGTAACCCCCTGTGGAGGCAAGCCATCAGAAATGGGCTGCACGCTAAACAACGAGAAGAAAACAAATATTGAATAGCTGCTCATTAATTGAGAACCATCCACCCTCTACACTGAATGAGGCAAGGTCCTGCAGAAAAAATAATACGTGATCGTGTAAGTGAAGGCGGTAGCACACTGCATAACACAAGAGATTGAAATTAAGGTTGCACAGGCGGTGTTAATTCTGGAATTTCTTAACTTTTGAATATTTGACTTAGCATTTTCGATAATGTTCTTTTAACTTGGAATATTGTGTGTAATATATATAAATGTTGTTTTAAAATAAAACTGGTTTATCTCCAAGTCATGTCATTTTCACACTGCCTGCTGTCACCGTTTCTGAAGCAGAAGCAGCTGGTGTGCTAAAAGAAGTTATGGACTTTGAAATCCTGCAAGGTTAGGAACTGAGTGGTTGGAGGCAGATATTTACACAAATGTCATCTTTTTTGGCCTGCTAGATTCCTCCCACTGTTTTCCCCACTGTATTTTATGGAGTAAAGTGTAAACATTTGCTTTGAGGTGTTTTGTGGCTCCAGGCTGCGAGTGATCCTAACAGTGGGTTGATGGGGTTCCATGGTTGTGGTTTCTCGGTGGCTTCTCTCTCCGCTGTTCTCACTTCATAAATAGAAAGTTGGGGTTCTTCGTAATTGCCAGCTGCAAGCGCAGCGTGGGATCTGAGAGTCAAACCGAGCTCTGCAGGCTCAAGCCTTACCAGCGGGAGAGATGCTGCGAGCGGAATTGGGTTAAACTGCTCTGTTCATCGCGTTTGGGCCAGAAGAGAATCCGGCTCCTGCTCCGAGAGCTGTGGCGGCTCTGCCGTGCTAAGTACAGGCAAAGTGCCAAAAATGGGTGGTAGTCCCTAAAGTCAGGAGGTGCGTGTTTGACTACAGGGAACAGGTCTAGTAAACGGGCACTTGTGCAGTTTACTTGTTTGCTTCGAAACAAATGAAAATTTAAGGCGGCTCTTTAGTTAAGGAAAATGTAATCATACAGTAATTTTGTTTTGTTTATTCAGTTACATAGAGTGTAAATGAAAACTGATTAGTTTCTTGTATTCTCATCATCTTGACACAAGAAAGGGCAATATGTTTAACTCTGTGAGGAAGATTGTTAGATATAATACTGTAGTAAGGCATAAAAATCAATGACTAACAGTTTAAGGTTTTTTATGAATCTCCCATTTAATAATGGGTGATCAGTGGTGACAGAGCTCAGCCAGGGTTGCTTCTGGCAGTGGAATACAAGTTGGTGAGGAGCGGGAAGGGCCAGGAGGAGTGGTTTGCCCAGTACACAGCTGTCTGTGTAGCTAAACGTGTTGGGTTGAAGGTTTATCTTCTTGTAGGATGGGTTTCATCATCTAAGATATATCCTGGAAACAGTTTTAAACCAGTTAAGATGATGGTGATATCATTGAGACAATCTCTATGAGAATGGGATGAGAACTGAGTGATCATTACACAGCTTGGTGCGTTACGTGTAACAAATACTACACACATATGCTTTTTAAGGTGTTCTTTGAGCAGTGTGGGATGTTTCCTGTGCTTTTGCCAAAGTGAATCTCTTGCCTTTGGAACTGGGATTCAGGAAGTCGATGCTTGATTGCTGCAGAAGACTCAGTGCTCACTTCATACCCCGGGACAGGAATTGTAGCTGGAGGGAAGAGAAAATACAGCCAGAGAGATGAGTTTTGGAAACTCACAGATTTCATGTGCTACCTTGTTATGATATATGCGCATATATATATATATCAAAAAAGAAAGTGGCTTTCTTAGGAAGAGATGTTATCCTGGGCTGTGTCTCATTTCAGTAGGTATTTAAAAGAAATTTGAAAGTTATTTGTAATTTGCTATTTGTAAGTTATCAGGAAAGGCTCTGAATGCGAGCTGCATGCTTCAGGTTCTGCCAGCAGCATTCCATCACAGTAGTTCTTAACCATATTTTCCCTGTTTTGCCTTATTTCTATGCACAAGTGGAATTAATGTTGAATTTGACCACCAGAGAAGTGGTGTTGGCTTAGGGCTCCAAGTGGGACTTTGAAAACAGATGTAAAGGACACGATGAGATCATACTGCTGTTTTATCAGATTTTCTTAGCAGTGCTGTATTTTACTCAAGGTCATTTAAGCTACAATATACTTGTACACCACATTTCTGTGGGTATTTTTTAAGACAAGGGGTGCATTTTCATGCCGCTCTCACATGAGTCATCGGGTGTATGGCAAATGAGCTGACACCAATTTCCTTCTCTTAGTCAAAAGCCTCTTTGCTGCAAGAGGTTGCTGTAAGGAGACCGTTACTGTCTCTCTGCTCCATCCAGCCTCTTTTCTTCATGAAACATGATTTTCTCTGAGCCTTTCTGAAATTGGATTTGAATTGGCCAATGGCTTCAGAAGTTGTTCTCAGTGGGACAGTTCTAGAGGGACACATGCAGAGGAGCACCTAAGGGAGATGTACAAATCCAGAATGTTTGGGCTAAACCTGGGTGTTGGTAAGAGAGTGACGGGAGGACGTCCGAGTCCTCCATTCCGGTTTGATCTCCACTCTGAATCTACCTGCTCTTTCTGCTGTGTGATAAATGAGCCCAGTTAAAGTAGAATTCCTGGCCAGTTGCCTCAGGTCTGATACATGGTGTGTAGTGTGTGGCAGCAGTAAATTTCCAGTTTCCCTTCCGCAGCAGTACCTGTCACCCTGAGAAACACAGCAAGCGTGACAAGGTTTTGATCCATTTCTGGTTTGTTTGTTGTGGTTTTTTCCCTGAACAGTTGGTCTAAAACTTCTGTGTTGCTGTTTAGATAGGAAGCTTTAATGGATTTTTGTTCCCAACTGCTAGATGTGTGTACCTTACACGTGCAGAAACCTTTGGGTTCGGGTGTTTGCGTGTGTCTCCGTCCGCGTATTCACAATTCTGTTTCCTCATCCTTGGGGGAAAAAAAAAAGTAACTTCACACCTGTACTAGTGGTGTTAACTCGTGAAAAGTTCTGTCGGCTCATTTGTGCATCTATCACTTGTTACATTTCGCAGACCCTAGCGTTTCTCCCCTTTTCGGTTTTATTCTGAAAAGTTTTGTTCCTACTGATCCACACACCAGATGCTCCTGTATTTTCTGGATGCCTGAACTCTCCACTCAAAACCTGTCAATGTCTTTTGTATAGCTATTCCGTGGAGCTAACTTGAAAGTGGTATTTGTGTACCATGTCACTACGTGGTGTGATTTTTTTATTCTTTTAATTTTTGCCAGTAGAAACTCTGAGGCAGTTGCATTTGTGCTGGAAAAATAGTGGATTTACTGGTGTCGCTGAAGTCGGGTCTGCACGGTAGATTTCTGATAACTGTGTCATTCAAGAGCAGGAAAAGATGTGCGATGCCAAAGCCCGTGTGTCAGCAAATCTCGTCTTTTTGTGACGCGTGTTTTCCTCAAGCAGATAGTTTTATTACATTTGTACAAAGTACAGCTTCACTGGTGCAGTTTCATTGGCCTTGGAGCTCTTTGCCAGCAAGGGAGACTGCAATCCTGTCTCAGCAAAGTGGTGCTGGTGCAGGGCTGATCTTAGGAGGATTCCCCAGTGTATGCATTTTTAAACCTAAAAAATGAACCTATACTTGAGACTTTTGCTGACTTTCATATCGCCAAGCGGCACAGTTCTACTAAAGGTAGAATTAGTACCGGCAAAAGGAGCCTGTGGACAGTTGGGAAATTGGGTTAAGATTTCTACAAAAGGACACAATTGGCTCGTGTGTCACCTCCCTGAAAGGGTGTGGGATATAACTAATAGATAGCTATTACTATGTACTATATTACATTATTATTAATTACTACTTCTACTGCTAATAATAATTAAAAAATATATTAATATGATAAGGTGTAGCTAAGACTGGCGTGAAGCCTTTCCAAAGGCTTTATCTGTTAAATGCCAGGAGAACATACCTAGAATAGACAAGTCTGGATACCTGCTTTTTCAGAGTATTTTTGACTTTCTAAGTGACACTGAGAAATTTTATATAGAGCTGCAGCGCATTGGGATGCAGATCCAGTACTTTGCAAGGAAAGCTCCAGCGAACAAAAGTGAATGGTTTAAAAAAATCCTGTCAAAATGCCACTTCTCAGAAGGCTGTTTTTGCAACCTTCTGTTGTAGTGGCTTTAAGTTTTATTAGAAGCTCAGGCAGGCTTCAGCATGACAGAGCCACTTAAGCTGGTATTTCACATGCACAGTTCATGTCTCAGCATCTGCTGAGCACCCAAAATAAATGATGTAGAAGCGCACCTCTTTGAACCGAGATCGGCAGGGTGTCCAAGCACATCGCTTTCTCCTCGTATTCCCCAGGGGCAAGAGGTACAAGCCTTTAAGCAGTTTAAACTTCTGCTTCCTGCTGCCCCCCTCAGAATTAAATCACTTGACAAAGTAATTGGCCTGTCCTCATTGCCTGGAGCCTTAATACTTTTAATGATGTCCAAACAAATTCACTATTAAACAAGTTATGAAGCAGCTCGGTGGGGAACTGACTTGTGGAAGCAGAGGATCAAAGCACAAAGCTGCAAAATGACTCCTGAAGAGCTAATAACTTCTAATAACTTTTAAAGGGAGAGAATTAAAACTGTGGAAGGAGCAGCTCTGTCATATTCTGGTTATTTAAAGAGAAGCGTGGTTGGGATGTATAGCTGTTTGTATTTTGACTGGAGGAAACTAGTGAGAAAGCCTGGAACTAGCTTGGGTGGGTTAAGGCAGTTCCAGTCCAACGGTGAAAGGGAAGAACCAGACAGGATGGATCTGTCTTCTGGGCATGAGCGGTGTCTGCCCAGCGCACTGAGAGACGGATCCGGCCCTTCCAGGAGAGCAGCTGAACTGGGCAAAGCCATCCCCAGTAACGTGCTTACCTGGCTGCGAGCGAGGACTCAGTTTGACCAGAAGAACCTGAATCCTTAGTGATAATGTGCAAAATGAGGATCCAGCTGGTCCCTCTCTGTCATGCACGTTCAGAAAGGACCATCCTTTTGTTTCTACGCTCAGTAAATTTGATACAATGCTCAAGGCAGAAGAAACACAGACCCTTCCTTTCCCTCCCTCTCCTCTTCAAAGCTATATCAGAAACTGTTGTGGCTTTTCCTTCCCAGCCTTCATTCCTCTTCATCTGCTTCCTTGTCTTTGCTCCCTCTAGTGTTCCCAGGTAGGTGCTGTCCTGCTCTCCCGCTCTAGGCAGGGAGATTGAGTATTAAACTATTCCACTTATTTTCCCTGCATTTTGCGTAACATGGGAATGACATCAGCCTCCCTGTCATACCCTTCAGAGGGGCTCTGCTGGGTCTCTGCACCCTTCCTCCATCTCCTTAGATCCCCAGAGCACCAGCCTTTCACAAACCTCGAGGCCGACTTAAAATTCATTAGATTTTCAAAAATACACCTGTATCTTTTTGATGATTTCCAAGCCTTTAATTCATTCTCAGTTCATGGTTTGGGGATTTATTTTACAACGATTAAAACTTCTTTCTAATTCAGGGTGCTGGGAATTAAGGAATAATGCAGGATATGACACTTGGGATTAGAGCCACAAGTTTTGGTAACGCCGCAACAACATCCATTGCACCTAGATATTGTGCTGGTTCACTCCCAAGGCTTTGATTTACTCTGGCTACAAAAGCTTTCCTACCCATGAGATGTACTGTCCTGCTTATTAGTCAAAAATCAGAAAGTATGGAAGGGGACTGGAGACCTGTGTGTATCTCTGGATCACTACTGTGGAGAGAACGTGTACTTAAAAATGGGGACTCCTCTTTGCACCACATAAAAAGATTATTTACAGAGTTTTTACTGAAAAAACTGTGTTGCATTCAAATATATTGCATTTGCGTGAGAGTATGTGCGTACTTGTATGCACATAGGTATTTCAAAGATGAGGAAATACTTTGAGGCCTCCCTTTTTAAGTAGGAATCCAGATGTAGACTGCAGAGACTCATCTTTCAAGTTTTGGGATTACTTGTTGGTATTTAACAAATAAGTTTGGAAGGTTTCAGACAGCCCTCTTAAAATCCACACACAGTCTTCCATCATCGCTGAAGGTGAACTGACATTTCCTGTGTTAGGAAAGAAGACTACAGCTAAATAAGAGCAAAACCTGGGCTTCCACTTTAGTTTTGGGAAGGAGCCATTCCTTATCTGAACTATGTAAGAGTAGCAAGGCAAAGAAGAGAGCCTGAATTACTGTCACTTGCATGTATTCTGTGAATAACTGGTACAATAGAGATAGCTGAGTTAGATTAACTGTTCAGTTCTCTCGCTAGTACTAAATTTAGTGAAAAAATTAAAGGTTAAAGTCAAAGTGTAACAATTTGAAAATCAGTCCAGCAGACAATTGTCAGCTGATGTGATGTTAACTCTCCAGGGACCCTCCGCACCCTGATGTGGAAATCTGACATGATCTTTGGTGGGGATTCAGATTTATAACTATGAGGAGAATCCCCCCCTGATGCTGAGCAGGTCTGAGTTGGTCGGCTGAGGACGAGGAGTCCTCCGCTTTTGCAGGAACAGCGAAGCGGAAGAGTTTCCTCCACAGATGCCCGTTTGCACATTCCGTGGAGGGGTGCTATCTCCAAGAGACGGGATTGTCTTCCGCCAGCTCCCAGGAGCGTGTGAGTGGGTGAGTGACAGCTGAACACCGAGTCCGTGGTGAGCCACAGATCTGCTAATTACCACCTTCCTCCACTCCCCCTTCCAACCAGCGACTGCCTGAAACCTGTTTCGGGGAGTTCTGTATTTTTGTCACTCTGCATTAGGCCGCAGCGCAGCGCGGCTTCTCACTTGGTCTTACATGTGATCACACGGTCTGGAATCCCACCCAACGTAATGGAAAATGATGTGGTTTTAATGGGATTTAACTCATCAGGTTTCCTCCAGCACATCTTTCATGTTGTGGCGTCAGAGCTGGTGTTGGGTGCCTGTTGCGTCACAGGGAAATAGAACAAGTGATGTAATACCCCACCTAGACCAAATTGTTTATTCTTCAGGAATACTTGGACCTGTTGCTTCCAGCTCAATGGAGCAACGTTACTTGGTGGTAGACACTTCCTGACACACATTAAAAGTAGAAAACCAGCACTTTTTCGGAAAAGCCCAAAATATTCCCGTATAGCATATGGCACCCAAGATATGAGTAAACTTGCAACATCCGCTTATGTCTGTCTTCCTGTGGTATGTTGAAGGTGTTGCTTTGGGATTTTTAGTGTAGAAATGGAGTTGCTGCAGGGCAAGGGAAGTGTTTTATGCCCTGTCATCTGTGAAGAAGAAGAAAGCAGATACTCCGTTAACTCCTTAGAGTTAGGTATTGCGTGAGTACCCTGTGAGTAGGAGGACTGGATATGGGGATCCACAGGGAGATTTGATTCCTAATTACCCGTGTCAGATAATGCAGCCCACTCCTGGTGACCCTGGTTTTTGGGGGTGTCTCTAGGGTAAGCTGAAGACTGAACACGTTGCTGCCAGCCAGAATGTGCTAGAAACCTTCTCCCATCACAGCACACGAAAACACCACCACTGGTCCACAGCCCTTCCTGTGGCCAGGCCTGGGGAGCTCAGGAGAGAGGGTAGTTGGGCGCAAGCTGCTGTGAATTTCTTCGATGCAAAGAAAAATTCCAGGGCTACATTCTCCTTTCACAAGGTTTTTAGAACAGTGCATATCCAACAGAATCCCTCCTAATTTACACAGCTAAAATGAGAGGAAAAGCAAAGTTTTCCTACCTATTTGGTGAAATTACCTGACTACTTAGGTAGATGCATAACAACCCCAGTGAATTTGAGATCATGAATTGCACTGAGATTCTGTAGCATGTGTAAATTGCATGACATTGCTGAAGACACCATTTGCCTTTTCAGTGAGATTCTTTTACCAGTGGAGTGGACGTATGATATTTTGGGTATTTGGGAGCCTGTTCTGGAAAAGCAGACAGTCCAGATTGCGCCAAGGACAATGTCTGTAACAGGCATGGTTGTGCAGCATGCGTAGGTTTGAGCTCGAAGTGAAACAACTCGCATTTTGCCGATAATAGTCAGTGACCTCTCTGCTTCCCAACAGCTGGCTTACAGAAAGAAGCAAATGGTGAAATGGCACCTGCTGAAGCCCGAAGCATGGAATGACAGTCATAATCCAGGAATGTCTCATTATCCGATCAGCAGTAATACATATTTTCCTCTCGTTGCTGCACACTGGAAGAACACGACTAAATACAAGGTGCTTTACGAGTTCAGGGGGGGCATTTTGAACAGCATTAATGCTGCCAGCAAACTGACATTATTGAGATCTGATTGCAGAATCCAGACAACAGGAATGAAAGGCAGCAGAAGTGCTGCTCCTTTTGTTCCACCCAAATGATACCAATCACTGGCCACGTTAATGATACCTTCATTAGAACGTGCCAATAGAAAATCACTGTCTTTTCTTTCAGCACATGCGTTCCTAGATCACTTTTTTCAATGTGACCATAGGGGGTTGACACAAATTACTATGCTGCCAGCACAGCTGTCCTGCATAATTTGTTGTTGCATAAAGTTAGAATTAATGGTTTTAACAAGTATGAAGGCAGGGATATTAGGAATGCGCGCTACAGAGCTTCTGGCTCTCTAATAAGAGCCATCTGCTCTAAACCATGTATGGTGTAGCACGAGTGCTAAACAACAGGCGGCTTGACCACTTGCATAAAGAAGATCTTAATGGCATCAAACCTGCTTTAACAACCTGCTTTAACAGCTGGCTGAGGGCTCTGTGGCTTGGGGATGGCACTGGCTATGGCAGGGCATCCTCATCCATCTCAGAAGAGGATGGTGTTGGGCAGGGAGTTGAAGTTCACGTTGCGATGGATCCGTGGTCGGGCAGAACGGTACTTGCTGTCTTTGTGATGCTGCCTGTGAGGAAAGGTGTATCCTTGTTGCACCGAAAGCATGGTAGGAGCATGTGGAAAGAATAAGCCTGAACCAGTAAAGCTGTAATTCTTAACTGGAGGCTGTGAGTGAATCAGTATGATGGCATCCACAAACCATTCAGTCCCATCTAGAAAAGAGAACACTTACTGTGTCCCTTTCTTGACTGATTTCCTTGAAAAATATTTTCCTTGCTCGCTGCGATGAATATTCTAGAGCTCCGGGAAAGTGTAGGATCACATCCGGATTAAGGTCAGCTCTACTGATGCACAACTTGCACTCTGGAAAACATAGGAGGTTGCAGGAAAGCGTAGAAACAGTAGCTAGACCAATACTTACATTTTCTACTCACTTCTGATTAATGGAAATAACACAGAAGAAAAGAGGATGGGAAGCTATATAAGGTTAATTTTTTTGTTCACTTAGTGCTTCCTTGTATCATAGGTCCTGCCAAATACCCGCTCTTTGCAGAAAAGGGAAATCAGACGTGATTAAAATAGTTTTTTTCCTTCCTTAAACAGAAGAAAATATCAGTCCTAGGAATTTGACTTTATTTTGCTACATCTGAACTTTACTAGACCACAGAGAAGTACTAGAAGAAGCTTTATTGATTTGGAGTTTAGGCCAAAGCTCAATGAGTCGTGACCTAAAGACCTAAGGGAAGGGGAAAAAACAGTGAAGGGAGAAGAACAGGTTACTTATATTCAAGGTCCAGTCATGGAATTTGCAGAACTTGTGTCTTCCAGCCCCGAGACAGCTGAGCACAATATTCTCATTTTTGTAAAGGGTTTTGTTGTTGCTCTTGCTGATTAATCTTGGGGCCTGGTCTCAGGAGGTGCTGAGCACTGCTTGCTGTAGTTGGTAGAAATCCTGAATGCCGATGGTTCACAAGATCGATACTTTTGCTCTTCGGGGCCTTTTAAGTCTGATCCCGTATGAAAAGTGTTTTTCTTCAGTCATGCATTAGCAAGTTATTGCTCAGTGGGAAGAGGAGGTAGAAGTTGAAGCTTGTGAAAGGTGGTCCAAAGGTCCCAAGAAAAGTAAATAATTCCAGTGAGTCTCATTGCAAACCAGCCATTAGCAGGATTATGTCTTTATATCCACAGAGCAAATAAGTGGAACTGAAAGCAACAGTTTCAGAGGAAGGAGAATCACTCCCTGAACTGCTGTAGACGGTAGCAACAGGAAGGCACAAACAATGCAGACACATTGAGAGGTAAGTTAAAAGCCTTTTGGTTCCTCTTCAAGCCCTTTGTTGTAGGGGAAACCAGCGTGGTGTCAAAATGGGCCTTTTATACGCAGCTTGTTTACTCAGGCAGCACAAAGCAGGGGCCCAGCTTGGTAGTATGAGATGTGCAGAACATTGTCACTTTTGATCTGTTTGCTTTTATCTGAGACAGTAACGTAGTATTCTGTGGTTCTTCCTATCTCTGCAAAGCAAGTTTGCAGTCACTGCATTAAAGAGGGCTTTCTGCTGTTGCAGTGAAGCCTGCGACGTCATCCCACCGTGGCACCCATGGGCGCAGATCTCCAGTTGTCCTGCAGTACCAGACCTTGTCTCCTTACAATCAGCAGAGGAAGGCAGAAGGCACCCCGGAGGCAGGCAGAGATGATAAGCAATCTGAAAAGGTCTCCTATCTCTCTCCTGTGTTATATACTCTGAAGCACATTTGTTCTCCTTAACATAGGCGCCGCTGAAGTCTGCAGAGAGGTGGCTTGAATTCAGCTTAATGGCAGAGGCTGGGCCATTTCCAGGAGATGTCATCCTCAGTGGACCAGATATGAAAGAGTGCTCTGGTGTGTTTAGGGCAGAAAAGAGGGAAAATAATGGAAGTGTTGAAGGCAACCGGTGGCTTCCTCTGCAGCTGTAAGAACAGCAGAGGAAGAGCCCTTGGCCTGATGCAAAATCCTACTGGAAATTTTGCCAGTGGTGGTACCCCCCAACCTCCCAGTGGGAGATCTTCTGCTGATTATGTTTCTTTGGTGGCATGAGGACCATTCAGCACATCGTTACAAATGGCAGCTATCGGCCCCCTACAGAACGAATGTTAAACGGTAGCAGATGCTGAAAGGTCAAGTTTGATTGTTGGTCACTGTTACTGGCACCTTCCACGCTTAGAGACACACTAAGGGATCAGACTACTGACTGATGCTCCTTAAGGTTATCTGGTTTCCTCTTCTTCTTAACTTTGCTGTTTCCTGGTTCGTGGGAAAGGCTCCTCACAGCAGCACCAGTGTCCTGCATGTTCACAGATGGCTTCCGAGAGGAGACACCTGGCACTCTCCGGGTCTCTCTGCATTGCTCAGATAATATTAATTACAGCTCCAAGGGAAACAGCCACCTGCCAACCTTTGACTTGATGCTGTTTGTATTATGAATGGTGCAGAGCACAATTCTTTCTCTGCAGACACGCAGTTTACCCTGCTGAGAGTAATTCATTGCCACTGTCCAGGTTTCCGGATACTCCATTAGTGTTCCCGAGGCTGGGAAAGGGGCACTTTGCTGATTACAGCACAGGGCCGATGTCAGGGCTTGCGGCTGCTGGCTGCTGCTCTGTTCCTAGCCTGCCTTGCCTGCCTTTATAGAGGTGTCACGAGGCTGAATGTAGTGATGTGTATATAAAAAGCGGCTTGAGATCACTGGATGAAAGGTAGCAAAACGTATACTTTATTCAGAGATATTTTTCTTCTGTGCTTTAGGTCTTCATTAGCTTTATCTAGGGCCAGGGGGCTAAATATTTTCCCAGTTCCTTCTTCTGTCCTTTTGGTAACAGTCCCTTCCCCTTGCAGCCAGACCTTCCACAGTGATGACCACAGGGCAGGGGGATAGGAGAGAAAATGTGGAGATTTAAGAGGTTTAGCACGCTGAGCAAAGAGAGTGAGCCCAGTTCTATAAAAAGGCTGGGCTTGTTACGATTGCCCAGATACTCCTTCCCTCTCTCCATACCCTTGCTCCAGCTTTCTCCGTATATTTTTTCAAATGGTTTCTTGCGCTTGCTGTACAACTGCAGTTCTCTCCCATTAGTACCTCACAGCCATTCTGTATTTATTCTCCACGGGGAGGTTCTTTTCATCTCATTTAGGAAGGGTTTAATTTATCTGTAGCAGGGTACATTTACTGATCTACCCGATGTGTTTGTGTGACTGCATTTGTCATCGCTGCCTGGAACTGGGCACCTTTTCCCCTTCCCCAGTAGTGACATTGGGACACCCAAGGGCTTATTCCTGTGGCTGCAAATCAAATTAGTGCTTAACCCAGGTTATTTTCTACTGAGCGTCTAGGTGCAAGATCAGAAGTTGTTTTGCCTTTCTCGTTCCTGCATAGTCAGATTGTTTCTTAGGCAGAAGGAAAATACAGAGTGACTCACTCATGTGCAAGACACAGCCAGAGACTTCCAAATCCCAATTATGGGTTTGAGGGAAAGCTTTGTGCTTCAGAACTGTATTAATAGAATTGAAATGATCTGGAAATTTGTTGACTGCTCAGTTTTCCCACATGCTGCTGGGAATCAAAAGTTGTTAATGCCTCCAGGCCAGTGCTATCCTCTAGGAAGCCAGTTGTTTATCTCTGTTTGGCTCCCAGGGGATTTAGTTGTCCTTAAATCCCTTGGATTTAGTCATTCTGGGACTCCCTGAATTTGGGGGCAGATTTTTCTCAGCAGGGGCTGAGCTGAGGGGCCCACTCGTCCCCAAATGCAGCACTGCACTGCGACATCTGTTTGGCGTTTCTCTTTGGGCCCTTCTCTGATGGCAGAACCGGTGAATTTCTGCTCCTCTGATATTTTAAAGGGGCTGATGAAATGTCAACCCCGCTGCTTCGCAGCTGGCCTCCCTTCCGTGCCACGGCAGTGCCCTGATGAAAGTGGCCAGCCCTCGTGGCTCTTGCACGCAGAGGGGTTTTGGGGGCTTAGCACCACAGCAGCGCTCTCACGGAGCTGCCTTTGCAGCCTCATGTCCCACACGCCGGGACCTCGCTTTCTCATCTGCTAGGGAAATTGCTTTGGTCATGACTTTTCTTCAAATACTGGAAAAAAGCAGAGCTCTCCTGGCTCCCTTGGCCTCTCTCAAGGGGTACTTGCTCTTGAGTAATCTTTTTTTCCTTCATTTTTTACTGTAATGAAAACCACTTCCCTATGTCCAGTATTTTCTCTTTGATTCTACCTCCTTATTCTTCCATGGTCTTAGTGTTGGATTTGGTTGAAACATTTCTGCTAAAGCTGTTTTCCATTAGAAACTTTATTTAGCCACACCAGACCACTTCACAGGAGCATCGACTTACACAAAACCTTCAACAAACAAACATTCAGACATTCAAGACCTTTGTGTTGTGGGCGAGTTCCATGCTGGCAATGTTAGATTGGTTTTTCACTTCTTGGTGTCAGTGTAACTTTTTTTCAGAATTATAAAACTGGAAAGAAATGCTTCCACCTAGGAAAGTAAGGCCGTTCAACGAGGCTGTTCCAGATCACCCTTCTTGCGTGTATTTATTTCATGAGGAATTTCAAAACTTCAGTTTTCTGTTTCGGTTTGGGACAGAAGAAAGTTTGTGGAGCAAAAATTCTGAAGTTCAATCAGTTCTTAGTCCTAGAGTTAAAATATATCACATTTAAATGAAAATAACAAAAAAAAATCTAGAAAAGAATATCTAAAGCTCTTCATGATCTTTCTCTGTTGTGTCCCTGTCCTCCCATACACGCTTACCCATCATCTTCCCTTGCTATGCGCTAATTATAGATTCCTTGAGGCAGAGACCTGCCAATGTTTCTGTCAGTAAATTGCCAAGCGCATCTCTGATGCTTTACAAATCATCATAGAGAATGCATATTTTGTGAAATGTTTAAGCTTTTCCTGTTAAAAAAACTAATATTCTACCTGCCATATCGGGCACGATTAAATGCCAGTGTGCCATCCTTTCTGCAGTAAGATGCTAAATTAACATCCTTTTCCTTGGTCATTCTTGCTTCTTGCAAATGAGAGGAGAAGAGGAGAAGAAGATGGGGAGGGACTCTTTATCAGGGAGTGTAATGGTAGGACAAGGGGGAATGGTTTTAAACTGGAAGAGGGGAGATTTAGATGAGATCTCAGGAAGAAATCCTTTGCTGTGAAGGTGGTGAGCCCCTGGCCCATGTTGCCCAGAGAAGCTGTGGCTGCCCCATCCCTGGAGGGGTTCAAGGCCAGGTTGGACGGGGCTTGGAGCAACCTGGTCTGGTGGGAGGTGTCTCTGCCCAGGGCAGGGGGTGGCACTGGGTGGGCTTTAAGGTCCCTTCCAACCTGAACCATTCTATGACTCTATGAAATCTTCTTTAGCTGCCCACGGAGGCTTTGTGTGTACTCAACTTTAACTCTTTATTACCTAAAATGACACAAAATACCTAGATTATAAGAGGCACCATGTTTAAAGCTACATAATTCTCCCTGTCTTCCCTCAAACTCCCCGGAGCATGTTAAGCATCTGCAAAGGGATAACTGTGTCTGTGCTTGTAGAAGCTGGTTTCCAAGCGCTGCAGAAAGCTCCTACAAAACCAGGCTTCTCAACTTTCTCTTTCTTCCCCGAACAAATTATTCATCATTAAAAGCAAACAGGCACGTGGCACTCAGGAGACCCAGGGCCTCTCATCACCAGCTGTGTCATTATAAATGTGCCTGGGGGGCTCCCTCCGGAGCTGGGTGGCCGGGAGCACAGACCGCTCCTCGGCTGGCGGCAGGAACATAACACCGCGACTGCCAGATAAGTCACTTAGTAATTTACTGAATTTACAGTGGGGGATGGAAAACCATTTCTTTCTGCCTTAATATAGAAGCAAAGGAGACAAACACCAAGATTCAGGCTCTGAAGGAGCTGGCAAAGCCTTTCTTAAGTCTCTGTCTGAAATTATGGCTTGTGTTTGCAGAGGTCCCCAGCGCTTTTCCCTGCTCCTGCTTTCCAGATTGCTGGGGCTGCCTTTATTCTGTCCGCCAAAGCGCCTGCAGAAACCTGCGCTCCCACCTGCGCGGTCCCACTTGCAGTGATGCTGGCTCTGTTTGCAGCAGCGTCCAGGGTGGTCTGTGCCTGTTGTGCTGCTAAATATGCATCATGCGGGCTCAACAGTTGAGATTTAAATTTCTTCGTGTCACTGCCCACTTAAATCTGAATGCAGATGTTTGGTGTTTGCTGTAATGAGGTTTACCTTTTTCCCCGCTCACTCCCGCCCGTCTCCTGCCTCCCTAAGGCTTTGCTTTGCAAAGCTGACGCTCTTCCACGGTGAAATGACAATTCTCAGGGAAACAAACGGAAGGAAAGACTGAACGATCCCAAATGAAGTGAGAAGCCCACCAGTGATAAAAGCTTCCTACGACACCAGAAGTTGTCCATGTGTGTGCGTGTGGGAGGATAAGAAAGGAAGAATCTTCAGTTTTGAGGTCTCAGATCCTTTGCAACAAGATAATGATTTCAGGCTGAAAGCAGCATTCGACTGATCTTTTAATAGAATTCTTGGTCAGAAAAGATCTATTCAGAGAGGTGGAGATCAGAGACGCCCAATAACAGCATTGACCCTGTATTACATTAGACCTCAGGTAAGTCTTCACGGACACAGCTCTTCTTCAGAAAACAGAATGTTGTTTTCTGGTTATGAACCTAAATATAGTTGCTCCAAATTTTCTTCATCAAAAGGGAAGAGGCACTATTGACTTTTTCAAGTTTTTCTGAAGTCTGCTTTGCATGAATTTACCTTTCTTCATCTGTCAGGAGCCTGTCTTGAAATGAGACGGTTTATTCCTCTTTCTGCAGTAAGGATTTGGGAATAAGTAGTTTTTCTTTAAGATCTCTAGGGACTCCAGTAATTTCATATTAATATCACTGTGTTACAAACTAAATTATACCCAAACATGGTGAAGGAACTTTAGACCGATAGTGATTCCTTTCATGTCATCAGAAATGTGGATTTTCCAAAGCTGTAAAATTCGACTCTCCAGCTCAGAGTTATTCCGGAGAGTGACATTAGGAATATCAAAGTAAGAAAAAATTCCATATGTAAATCAATTTTATTGCTTGCCTTTAATAATAATAATTTATTAGTTCCATGATGTATTACCAGTGAGTCCTTGCCTCACTAACTGTTAGGTTACGTAGCTGTTAGCTGCCCATAAATCCAGCCTATTAACCATTTCTGCTGCTGATCTGCAGTCATGGTATAACTCTCAGTATCCAAAGAGGTTGGTCTGAATTCAGGGACACGTAGTGATCGTTTTGCTCCTCTCTGTGATGCTCAGTATCCATAAGTCAAAAAAATTCAATGGCTCGAGCATTATTCCACAGAGAGAGATAGAGAGATAACTGTTAAATCAGGCAGCAAAATCAAAAGATGTGGTGAAGGACGATGATGATCACAGAAGGAGGCATCCAGCACCAAGGCAGAACAGCCTCCTCCTGAGGATAACACGTGGTGATTATTGCTGGTTAGGGCTTAGATGTTATTTGTCTTAATAAGTAGATTATTAAAAATATTTTGACTTCTGAAGCACTTGTCACTGCTCTGTTGCTGGAGACAGGATGCTTGAGGCAAGCATCTGGAGAAGATGCTGGAGATGAGCTGTGAGCTCATCTAGTGAGCCGTTTCCTAGAACTCTTTCTTCTGTTAGACACTTGCTTTCCCCATGATGAAGATTAAGTTTTCCAGGTAGAAGCCTTTCATAAGCAAAGGGTTTTGATCCACGGGATCCAAGTCTGTGACAGAGTAATGTGATGGCATGAGCTCGTAAAAGTGACCAAAGGAGAGAGAAAAGGCTTGGACAAAGCATCTCAAAAAGCCTGCTTTGACATCTGCCTTAATAATGTTTTAACCTCCAGTCTGCCTGAAAAACCTAGGTCCTGCTGGTTTCCAACGCTGACAAAATTGTCATGTGAGATTAGTGGAATTGTTGAATAATGTGATCAGAGTTGTGCTTTTTATGATTTATATCATGACAGTCCTTAAAAAGTCGTGGTCTGCCAAAAGGCCATTTAAGCCAGAAGAAATCCACTAGTGGAAGAGTGCCACTGAATCGTAAACTCAGAGGAGTTTCACCCCAACCGTCCTGAACAGGAAGGGCCACTCCGCCCCAACAGATGGAAAGATGGGTGAGATTAACGCCATAAATGGGTGGTAGTGCCATTTTGAACAAGAGAACAGAGAAGAAATGGAGCAGGTTGCTGCTGTGTGGAGGCGTGGTGGGTGGAGGCATCCAGGTGCACCAGCTTTAAGGTCTTACTCGAAGAGATAGTACTCCAGGTGTATTTTCAGTTTGTAAATTGTGCCTTGAGTTGGTATGGCTAATGCGTACCTCAGGGCTTTGAGGTGACAGCTGGGAAAGAAGCTTCATGCTAAAATCACATTTTGGTTTATTTTCCTCTTTTTGTAATCTTCTTTCTCACTTAATAATTAAGAGCCTAACCTTTTTCTGTGCTAGAATTAAATTATATGCTTTCACCTTTAATCTGCTTGAGGTTGAGTGAATTCAACTGACGCTAGCGAACACAAACCAGATTACTGCTCCCGAAGAAACGTGTCCATTTAGAACAGTAAATGGAAACCTCTTGATGCATATCTGCCATTTGAGGTGAACCCTACAATGGAATTTGTCTCCTACTCTTCAAGAATGAGCTTAAAAACTGGTACTACCTGCTGTGGGGTGCTAGGAACAAGTCTCTGTATTGGTAGAGATCAACAGCTTATACATAGGTATTCCCCAGTCATCACAGTGAGCTGTACAATTTCAAAGATAATTGATCAGAATATGAGGCTGATTAAAATTAGTCTTGTATTTCAACAAAGTATGGGGATTCTATATGAATAACAGTGGAACCAGCAAGGTCTCCATGTCTCACATGTGGTTTCCATACCTTATACAACATCTCATCATCATGTTTTTTCATTAAAACCTTAATAATTAGATCCCACCTCATTGGGACTATATGCTCTGCTTGTCTTCAACCAAGCTAGCAATAAACAAGACCTTCCTGCTGATCACAGCATGGCTCTCTGCTAATATGCTAATAAAACCATCCAGGCAGAATAAGGGCGAGTAAAAGGATTTGACAGAGTTGTAGGATCTGGGTGGGGTTGGTCTGTAGGTTAATTATTATTATTCTTATTCTCATGCCATGTCTGCCTAAACTTGAAAAATCCTCGAGCAAAGGTGTGCCCCCAAGAAAAAAAAAAGTGCAAGTATTGTAATTCCAGTGGGATAAAAAATTAATTCTGTGTGTGTGTTAGGAAGGCAGAAGAAATCTTCCCTGTTGAATGTAATGCAATTTCAAAGGCAGTTGAAGCTGGAAGATGCAAGTTAAGACCTTGAGCTACAAAACCAGTTGTGGAAGCGAATGTGTAATGTGACGTTACACAAAAGGATTAGCGGGAGTGAGAGTAGCGTTAAACTTTGCTCTTTAACAAGCAGTGTGGGACACGGTCACGCTCAAAAGAAGCAGACTCAAATACAATCACTGCATCTTCATCTAAATGATGGACCCCATGCTTGTAGTTGAACAGAATAGCTCACCTTTGAGTAGAGGAAAGTTATACTCATCAGGCTGGAAGTCAGAGCACAGAATAGGGACTGGTAGCTTTGAAAAATGCCCTTGAAGCTTGAAGACACCCAGAAAAGCTGCTGTGACCTACTGATAATGTTAGCTTAGAGTAACTGCCAGCAATTTCTTTCCTCATGTAAAGAGGAAAACATAGGAGTGTGAACGATGATCTCCAGAGGTAAGAGAGGAAGAACTTTCAGGCTGTAGAGAGGCAAGCCGAGCAAGAAACCAGCTGTGAGCCCCGGAGGCAGGGCATGGTGGTGTCATACTCAGTTGCCTCCTCAGACAGCAGTGTATCATCTCACCACCTGTTTGGAATTTTTTCACCCAGCAGCAGACCTCCTGGCTGCCTTGGATTAAACAAGGATGGTCCCATAGACAGGGCGGTGCCCTCCTGGTAGCAGTTTTGGGGAAATGACTCTCAGCGGATCCATGGACAGATGGGACTCCATGATGTACATGCGTGGCAGTAACGAGTCTCTCGTCTGAGCTGGTGGAGGGCCTGTGTTCGAGACTGGAAGAGTAGGAGCTCCAACTGGGTATGTAAATTCAGATGCCACCCAGAAGGGGCAAGGTGACTGGGACATACTGGCTGCTGGGTTGCAACAGTTTACGAAGGACAGGGAAGCAGGAACTTAATCGTATTCCTCCTAACCTCTTAGCCACCTGTGTGACCAAAAAGTAGGGATTTGCCCCCTCTGCATAATCCTTCCTCCCCCTTTCTTGTCCAGGAAGAATCTCCAGCTGTGGCTTGTTTGGGGACCAGAAACTACAGACGAGACGTTCAGACCTGTGTCCCCCAAAGCAGCTCTGTCTGTATCAACACAGCAAGTTCCAGCAAATTAAATCTGTTTCTAATTCCTCATTTGGAAATGAATTTAAATGCCAGTGGTGATGTAATCTTCATTTACATTTAGATTCTATTTATTTTTACTCCTATTAACTGAATCTTGATTCCAACAGTTTGATTTTTTTTATCCGTCCAGGCTCTCTCTGATATGAACAGCTCATTTTTCACTTAAAGCCTGCCAAATTTCATGCCTTATTGATTCAATAAACGAAGAAGAATGACAGGTAGGAGGGGAAATGAATGTTTCCTCGCCAAGGGAAGGCTTATAAATTTGATATGAACTGTTTGTCTAGGAAATGTTTCCTCTGATTGCCACTGAAATGGCTCTGGAAGGAAGTTAGAGGGTATCATTCACCTCAGGTTCGTCCTGGATATGCATAGCTGGAGAGATGCTTTGGTTTTAAGATACATCCTGCGTGATATTCCATAAACATGAACTGCCTGTGTGTGAGAGATGGCTTAAAAATAACTGCACATCTCTGATCGGCAGCCTGTCTCTCTGGGGCTCTTTGCTCTCGGTGCTGCTCTGTACTGACACTCCCAAGGACTCTCCTGGAGGTAAGAGTGACCAAAGCACACTGCCATCAGTTGCGTCCTCGTTTGCAAATAGGCACACTTCACGTGCAGGAGTTCAAGTAGTTTCTCAGCCCCTTTGTATCCCCTGAGCATGAGACAAAGACAAAAGAGCCAGGGCACAGATCTGCAATTGGCATCTGGGAATCCAGACTGAGAAGAGCAGGCCTGGGCATTACAGCAGGGACCTAAGTGCTGCTGAGTATGGGCTTCGTTTGTTCTCCCAGGAAGATCAAGGAGATTTATCTTCAGAAGAAACAGAAGTAATAACAGCTAGGGTCATCCGCAAGATTTCTCCAAGTACTTATTCCCATAAATATCCACTGGGGTGACAGAGTTCCGTAATGGGATGGTGTTGAAAGAGTTGCCGGAATAATTAGTTTTCTATTAGGATACACATGACATTTGCTATCTCTCAAAACTATTGTTTCGGGCTCTCCACAGACACAAACACACTGGCTGCACTGGGTTCGCCTACTCACACTTTTCTTCAGAACAGAGAGGTTTACAAGAGTCCTATTTTTTAATTTAAGATCCTGAGATAATTACGTGACTTCAGGAGGCAGGAGACTCATTGTGCTGTGACTCAGTCCAGGCAGGCATGCAAGTGAGAGAACAGACAAGTCACAGCTCATAAGAAAGCTCCTTACTGTATACAAAAAGTTACATTAAACTAACATTATAAAGGCTGCAAATTGAAGAACTCCACAATCAGAAAATAGCAGAATGGAGGTTGATTTTATGAATTTAATTAGCCTCTTTGCCCATTTACATGATGATATACCTCTTAATTACACGATCACATCTTTTTCCAGAGGACTCCTTTCTTGAGGTTAGATACTGTTGCCAGCTTTATGTATTGTTAATTTACTTTTTTAATAGAGTGTAGAAACTGAATGTGGCAATTGCTTTCCACTTGTTTTTTCCATTACAGTGAACTGCTCTTGGAGACGAAGGCTGCCGGGAATACCAGCGTGTGTAACATAGGATGCAACCCGTGCTACAGATTTCCGCAAGTCTGGCAGAGGAGGTATGACTTTCTTTCATTTACTAGCAAGGTTGCATCGCGTAGGTGAGCTCAGAGATATTGGTCTCCTCAATTAACCAGCTTTGCTCATAATAAGGCGATTTGCTGTGCAATTACTTCTGGGCTGGGCATTTCCAGTCTTTCAGACGCATATTTACAAATGGTGTAAGCTGCAGGAGCTCCAACAAACTGTGGAAATCCTGGGTGAAATTTGATGCTTTAAATAGATTCAGTCAGATTCACAGGCAGGAATTCATCAAACCCCGAAAGATACGATTATTTTGTTGTTGTTGTTTAGCTTTTATTTCCTCACAGTTATTTGCTTGCAATTTTAGTATTTCTCAGGTTAGCTGTCTCTTCATTTTCCACTGTCCTCTCTTGCTCCCCTCCCCATCAGGACTAACAAGAACAACTGGCTTTTACAAATACCCTCTGTAAAAATCCTCCGTGTCAGAAATCCTCCATATCCCCTGTACATGCTACACTGGACATGTGGACGGGGCAGTCCTGAACACTGACCCACACAGTATGAGATGTGACTGGCAACTTTGGTCGCTACATGCTGGTCTGAGACTGGTCACATACTTCCTTTTGCCACTAAGAAGGTCCAGGAAGTCCTTCAGAAGAGCTGCAGTTCTGTTCTACTTCTTGTGTCACATATACAAGTCCCGAGTGGAAACGGGAACCAGCCACTGTGCAGGACAGTAGCCTTCGCGGGGATGGAAGCCTGAGCTCATCCTTCTTCAGTGCTGTTGGCCAGTCCCGCTCCCACCTGAAGGGTAGGAATAGAAGTCAAAGCAACTTTCCTTGTGAGGATTGTCTTCTTTTTCTCTACTTCAACACCAGTTTGAGAAAGCCAACTGTCTCCCTTTGAGCCTTGCCGACATTCCCTCAGAAGCACCTTTGCCTTTCATTTGATGATCATCTCTGCAGACAGAAAACAGAGATGGCGGGTGTCCTTGCTGTGCGAAGAGCCAAACGCAACTAGAGCAACATGGGACCGTGCAGGGAAAGGCCATGTGTGTGGAGTGACAAAGCAAGTGGCAAGCAAGGACATCTGATTTATGGAAGAGTCCTTGGGACTTATTCTCTTCCCAGCTCTGCACTTTGTGGAAACGGGCCCTTCATTTTAGCCTAGTAATGGGTCCAGAATATAGTATAATGAGGGCTACCACGGCCAGACGACAGACCTAAAGTTTTCTCAGCCTTTTAACAAACACGGACAGACTTCTAGCCTTTTTGTCTGAAGCTTTGATTAAATTCTTGCTGAAGTTTCCCTTTGTTGATACATTCCCTTTCAGGCAAAGGTGAAGAGTAGGGGAAAAAAAAAACAGCCGATGTCTGAGAGTATGTAGCCTCCCGTCTCTATCCCTAATAACGCCACGCAGATCTAAGCCACTTGTTGCCGTGTCTTGACTGGTTGGGTCATGGGGCTTGTGAAATGCCGTGCTTAGTGAGGGCACTGACTGAGATGACTGACAGCTTTTCCGTGTCAGAAGACCAAACTGGCTCAATCCACGGCAGGGAGCTTTAAAGCCTTAAAAAGAGCAGAATCTCCAGTGCTCGCAGGAGCCCATTAGTGATTTTTCTGCTTTTGAATCTAAGTTTAGGATGAGCCATTAGGATCCCAGATAACCTTATCAGAGATGTCAAAAGGAGTTAGCAAGAAGCTCTCACTGTTTGATTCCCGTCTGACCACAGAAGCAAACAAAAGGAAGAAAAGAAGATGCAGATAGAGGGGGAAATACTACCATGGGGAGGGCTCTCCTGGCCTGTAAAGGAGTGTTAACGAGCGTTAATATATACGAGATGGCAATATGTTAATAACACAATATCGATGTTTATCACGCACTACATGACAGGTGAAATGCCTGATAGCAGTGTTGATAACGAGTCCATCCAAGAGAAGTGTTTCAAATTGGCCGCAGATTGTAATTACCTTTTCCCCCTGCCTTTTTATTTTCCTCTTTCATCCTCCCATTCTGATACGCCACTCTCGCTCCTTACACGATTTTTCCTGTCAGGATTCAAGAGTGAAACGAAGCCATTTCTGATCTTTCACCATGAGGAGTGATTCCTGGATGTCGTTAATCTTGTCAGATCTTATCAGAAAAGCGACACAGACGTCTGCATCAGCCTCTGCCTGACCGCGTCCGTCCCACACAGAAACCCGGGACCAGACAAATGTGGCATCTCTGCCTATTATCTTTAGCCAGCACAAGTCATGACCCAAGAGACATGTTTAACTTTTCCCGTACATACTTCTTGCAGAACTTGCACGGTGCTCTAAAACAGTAGAAAGAGGAAAGATGATTTTTTATTTTATTTGCAATTAAATATTTCTTCTTTCAGGCAGCCATGGAAGTACAATGCATCCGCTGCTCCATTGCGGTCTGCCGTGGCCCGACATGGACTGAGCGCTGCTTGCTGCAGTCACAGTGCACGTGAGAATGCCATTAGCATTTAACCTTAATGACAGGGTAAGTGTTACTGCCTCGTCTTATCCTTATTTCACCATACCTGTAACCCAGCTTTCAACCTAACTAGTGCCTGATTATTCTCTTCGTGCTGCACTGTAAGGAGTACTTCCATTAAGCTCAGCAGAAGGATCAGGCTGTCTAGTTGAGGCAAGTAATGGGATCTCAGCCTAAGCCTCTGCTTGGTTGCTTTTTTTCTTTTCTTAATTTTTAAATCTGCTTCTCTTCAAACTAATCCAAGACCACTGGTCTTCATTTTGAAGTGTAAAAGAGCTTTCGGCATTAGGATCTGGGCTTAAGAGTCTGGTTACCCATCACTTTGCCTGCAAGATGAGACATCCCTTGCTTCTTACTTCCTATCCATGTCTTCAGAAGTTGTCACAGTCCAGCGGAGAAATAAGAATGTAGCAGATGATGAAGGAAGATAAAGATTAAGAAGAAAGGCTGGCAATCTGTGGGCAAGGGTCTCTTAGGTTGCTTATTCCTCTGCCTGCTTAGTGGAATGTTATGGGAGACTTCCGCACTCATGAGCTGCTCAGGGCTGCTCTTTAAAAATCTTAAAAGAATGTTTCCCTTGACTGTGTTAGGGCAATCTCTCAGAACTGAGATACGTTCCCAGATATTTGCGGAGGAATCTGGTAATTAATGATAGTCATGAATATCTTAAAGGTAAAGTTTAATCAGAAAGCAGATAAAAATAGTAAAGACAGAATTCGTGCAGGTTGGAGCTTCATGTAATGAATTGACGGTACTTTCTCAGGAAGCAAGCAGCCTGCTTCATACTGTCCTTACTTACGGTCTGTGGAAAAAACACTGATTTTCATGCAATTCCCTGCTATGACTATGGATATTTACAGTGGGAGGGGGGAAATAGAGAAAATCACTGTTATTTCACTCCGCGATGAAAAGCGTAATGAAAGCATTGAAGGTGAGCAGTCGTAGAGGTTCTGAAAAACCCTGATTCCTCTGCCTCTTAGAACAGAAATAACATAACTGCGCCTCGACATGTCCTGATGTAAGGCAGCAGCCACAGCTATGGAAATGTCTGCACGCATTGCAAGTGTCTCTCCCCTGTCATCCTGCCAGAGCTACAGCTGAGACCTTAGGAGAGAAACGAGTTCAAAGCAATGCCTCACGTTTGTCTCCTTCTCCTTGATGAGAATCACGACTGCAGCCTTTCAGCCCCTTGTGATACTGGTTTCTTGATTGCCAGTGAGCCCTGACAAAGCATGAGGATGGGTCCTTACAATGAGGCACTTCATCCCCAAACCATCATAGGGCTGGCGTTCACCCATCTGCCCAGCCAAGACTGGATGGTGACATGATGTACTAAAGTCATTTGACTTCATGAGAGAAGACTGTGGCATGATTAGCAGAATGCTTGTGTCCTGATCCAGGAAGGGTAACGTTGCACAAAGCTAGAACGGGTCTAAACCCAGCCTGTTAAGCAGCCCGAATGTGGTTTTGCTCCGACGGAAGGCTCCTTGGCAAACCCTCCCTTTTCAGGATTTTTTTCTCCCAAAGCCATGCCCAGACGCCAGCCCCCAGATATTGTTATTTCTCAAGATGATACAGTCCAGAAGATCAGCAAAGACCGAAGCCAGCCTGAGAGATCCAACAGGTCTGAGGAATGTAAACACATATCAATGCTCTGGGTGACCGGCCTTGGGATGGTGCGCGTGGGACAGGGGAGGTGCTGGCGTTAGCTGGGAAGTGTATTACGAGGGACAAGGTAACGCAGGAAAGGAAGAGGTGTAAAATGGTAGGGACGCCATCTCTTAACAAAGCATACGAGACAACTGATTTCCACTTCAGCAAGACCCTACACAAGGGTTGTCTTCCTCCATTTTCCCCTTGATGTCTCTCTTCTTGTTATTTTGTCACTTCATCCCTGGAAGGAATGAGCTGAGGTGCAAGTGTGTGCTGTGTCTACCCACGGTGCAAGCAGCTGTTAGCTAAGAAATGAGATGCTCAGAGAGGCATTTTAAAATATGGTGTGATTTCGATGAACATTCAATTTCTTTTAGAGGGCAGGATGCTTCCGGACAGAGAGAGACCAGATCTCTTCCCCATGAGTAGACAGCAAAGTATCAGTCCCTCCTTTAAGAAAAAAAAGGTTTTAATTGAAAGAGAAATGAACATGAATGCCTCCCCCTCTTTCATTTTACAAAAAAAAAGACTGACTAGGAAACTAATTAAGTGGTCGGTTAACTTTATACATATAAGTAGCTTCATTTAATTTTAAGTCAAGTGACTGCAGCCTCCTATTGAAAGCATCAGCAGAAAGGCGGGCAACTTAATCTCCATAAAAATGCTGTTAATCTTGAGAAGACCTTGAATGACTCCTGCATTCCCTAGTGGAGCCTTTCATGCTCTTTCCCAGCCGCATTCCTGTGAGCTGCGCTTCGGCTCGTGCGCCGGTAAAGGTACAATAATTCAGGAAGAACCATGAACCTTCCTTCAAATAATAATCTGTAACTCCTGTTGAATAGAAATAGAAATAGAAGTAGGATGGATCCTGTGAACCTGTCATTGGCTCAGCAGTGCAGCGGGTATACAGGACAGTGCCAGCCGGTAATTTAAATCATAGAGTCATAGAATGGTTCGGGTTGGAAAGGACCTTAAAGATCATCTTGTTCCACCCCCCTGCCATGGGCAGGGACACCTCCTGCTAGACCAGGCTGCTCACATGAGATGCCTGTCAGGTTTCTTCAATGTGCACTACTTAAATTTTAGAAAAACTGATTCACCATACAAGGTCTCTGTACATACAATAAAGTTGTACGGTGTTTTTCGTGATTACATGTCCATGATGTGACTTTTTGCACAGGAAGATACAAATTTATGCATATTCATCATAAAGGAAAAAGAAGATTTTCATGTATTTAGGCTTGGGTTCCCATCAGAGACAACAGGTAAATCTATGCGATATTTTGGTGTGTGCTTGAGCCCCAAGTCCCCTGTATCACACTGTTTTCACTCAAACCTGCACTCAAGCACAGGTTTTGGTGCACTTTGGGGCACGCCGAGGGAGAGCCTTTGGGTGAATGCTGCTGATCGGCATGTTTAAAGCTGGGACCTGCTCTCGGCACGGCCGGACCAGGCTGAGCACGATGGATTCCACCTGCCCTCATGGCATTTCCACATAGCCCATGTTGGGCGTTGGGTCTTTTGGGAAGGACACAGCCCCGGATCAACGAGCAAATGAGATCCTTAGGCTCAGTCTTGACTTGCCTGGAGCTATGAGCAAAGCAGCTGTGGGTAAGCAAGTGCGGGGACCATGACAGGTTTTAGCATTTTCAAACAAAATGCAAACCACTTTAGATTTATACGCTCTTTTTCATGTTCTGGCTTGCACAGATCAACCTCCCCAGGGACAGATACCCTGAAATTTTTGCCTCCCTCTTGCACTTCGCCCATCTTGTAGGACTCGTCACACCAAGACACACGTTCCTGCCTCGCAGCAGTGTGGGTGTCTGCGAGTGTGGAGCCAGGGGCAGGTGGAGAGACTGTGGAGCCCCAGGTGCAGACGTGGAGGCTGTGTCATCACCGAAGTGGAAACGTTAGCAGAAGGCAGACGCTGAGCCAGAAGCAGCAACAATGCAGAGATCTATTCAGAAAGAGCAAACGCAAAGGGTAAGGCAGGAAGAAGAGGCAGCAGCTGAAGCAGTGGAGGCAGCAGCAGTTGTCATCTCTCCTCCTCCTCCGCTCTGTCAGACTGGACACACTTTTACCTACCTGTACCAGTCACCACCAATGTGTGTCACCTTGCTGCTGCTGCCACAGGTAATGCTACTAATTTATTGAGCTTTCAGGAGTATTTAGAATGGAAAAGAACCCTCATGTCTCATTCCCACGTACCCCCTCCAGTAAGGGCTCTCACTGGCAATGGGTATGCCATTAGTCATTTGTTTGATTCCTCTGCTTTGGCTGCTGCTTGGGTTCCATAGAGGTTTTCTGACTTTAAAAAAAGTCCAGCTATCGGTTTGATGACACTGCAGAGGTGGGGTTCCAGTACAGCGCATGAAATGCCATCTACCCATTGTATTTTAGTCCCGTGGTGTGCCATAATGTGGGGTGGCTATGCTTGGAGAAGAGGGTCATGTGTTAGCTTTATGTATGGCTGTACCGTTACCTGCATACCCCTGAACACTGTATATACCTGCGTGTGTTGAATTTCTCGTATTTCTTTCAATATACTTCCTATTTCTGGTGTGACTGGACCTGTATCTGTCTGAGGACTAGACTGAAGGAATCAGCCAGCCTTCTCCTCCCTGTTCCATCTGTGGCGTGGTTCTGTTCCAGTCAACTGACAGGAGGTGCAGCAGCTGAGCAAGTGGAGAGTTGTTTATCCCCCAGAAAGCCCTTTACTGTCAGCTCAGTTTTTGTTCTAGTGGGAGACTTATGCTCTCATACTTTGCTGTAGCAGTTGCAAGATCCGAGGCTGTCAAGTGACAAACAGCGTTTTATCCAGGAGCCCAATTTAAGATATAAAAGTTCAGCCATGAGTTTGGCTGAGCTTTTTGGATAATCCAACAGGCAAGAACAGAACTGTACAGGATGTTGGCCAGAGAAGGAGAGGATCGGGATCACTGCCACACCACCACAGGTAGTACATTATTTATGACAAGTTTAGAAAAGCAGACTGGGTCCTACCAGTTCATACCAGACCATTGAGTGTGGACTGTGAGGAGTAGCGTTCATGATTGACTATTTTCCTGTCTCTACTGGGAGGAACTGGTGTCCTTCAGATAATGCTGGCAATCAAGATAGCGATCATTTGTACTTCTTAAAGGATGAGGTGGCACATTTTGCGAGGGTATTTTAATTCCAGGGCCTTGGCCGTATTCCAGGGTGAGTTACTCCATTGCACCACCCTAAGACTCAGATTCATTTCAGGTAGAGGATTCTCCTTTAGTTTCCTCTTTCAAGCTGTTATATGCTAAACAACCAGCACGTTCCATCCCAGAGGTGAGACCTTTGGGAGGGAAGTTGGAAGGGAATGAAGACTTCTCTGAACGACCGGCTGTGTCAGCAGGGAGGTGACACCGGGGAGGTGATGCTGCCTTCCCGGGGGCTGCGGGGTGGCGGGGATGGGAGATGAGGGGACAAGGGCTGTCAGACCCAGGTCTGCTTTATGAGAGGTATGAGCTGAGCCCCTTGTTAGTCTCCAGGTTAATTTCTGCCTCTTCCAAGGCTGTAGTGGCTTTCGGCCTAGGAATGCAGAAGTGTTTATCTTAGGTGCATTTTTGATATTTAAAATCCCTTTAAAGAACTCAAAATGTGGTGGTGAGGTGATCTATGGGGTAGACGTGCAAATGAATGAAGCCCGTGAAGGTACGGTGCACCACAGCTGTATTACTGCCTTTACATTATGTTCAGATGAGTGTGCATGCACCTGGTGGGGAGAAAAAGGGGAGAGACTGAACATTAAAGAAACAGTTATATGGAACTGCTGCTTTCTGCTATTTTAAGCATACTCGTATCCCCAGTATTTGCTGGCACAGAAATCTCAGTAAACGTAACTGCCCGTTCAGCATATCCTAATTGTTTTCAGGGTACGTGGCTGTATGGCGCTGATACTAATTGCATGTCATTGTTCCGGAATTAAAATGGTCCTATTTACTAACCTTCTTCCTCATTATAGTCCTGAGCCACTGGAGAGTTTGAAGCTTGTCTATTTGTCAAATATGTTTTGTGAGTTAATTCTCCTGTCACCATTATTGGGCCTTTGTATCCGCTGGTAACAGCCCAGGAATTGCCATTTTTCTCAGGAATGTATCATCCAACCTGACTGTGCTGTCAAAGATTATGCAAATAAGCAAACAAATAACTTGAGACATTACGTGTCTGTGCTAGGAATACCAACTCCAATGTCACTGTTACGTTAATAAATTAACCAACATTAATGATTTGTAATCATTACAGATAGATGCTCATTATGAAATGGGTTGCTCTGTTTTCTTTTGTTTGTTTTTAGCTGACAGCTGCTCAAATACTGAAGAGCCTGACTGTTTTCAAGCTGACAACTACTTAGGACCCAGAACAATTAATTTTCTTAAATAAAGATAGGCAAGAAGTTATTTTTCCTGGAAATTATGTAAGATTTTTTAATGTGTCTCCCATGCTGAAGTGGGATGAAAGGTCAAAACTCATTAAAACTTTAGCAAAGCAGAAATCTACATGAAAAGATTCATTTGGTGTTTAATTTTTATAGGCCTTGATTTGTCAAAGTGCCTAAGCCTATGTTTAATTTTCTATATCTTTAATTTCAGCCACTTACTTAGGGTTTTATTGAGTCAAAAATTGATGAGATTTCTGGGAGTCTGGTCTTGGAATGCCTGGGGAATAAACTTGAAAAACCGAGAAAAACAACATGCTTTCCAAGACTGCAGGGAAGCCGTAAGCCTCTGCCGCCGTCTCCTTCTCTACACTGAGCAGTAAATGATGGTAAGAACCTATTCCTTGCAAAGCCATGGCCCCGTGGAAATTAAACTGTGATTTAAATGGCACAGACGAGATTCATTCCAGACTGCTTGTCTGGACTGCCTGCAGGACTGGGTGGTTGCAACATCTGGAAGCGGATCTGTTCTTCAGACCTGTCTAAATCTGGTGCTGTCCGCAGTTATTCATCTTCTGGATAAAGAGAGGAATCAAACTTTTTTACTGTCGTGTTTAATGTTTTCCTTTCTGGAACCCCTACAGGCCCTTTTCTGTAGTCAAGGTTCCCTTTCTCTGCCCTGCTAAATAACGGCTGGGTAATGGAGCAACCAACTTGGCTGAAGATTTTTAAATGCTTTCAAATTGTCTCTGTCAATGTCAACTGGGATTTGAGTCCCATAATCCCATGGCTGTGCTTGGCAGCTTGTAAATCACAGATGTACGTCAGTGGGAAGGAGTGGATTCCTTCTGTCTTAATCTGCAGCCTCTTAATTTTATGACTCCTTTGTATCATCAGTCTTTATTTCCATCACAAGGAAAAAAATGCCTTTGCCCAGCGGTTGTATCCAGATGAATGTGTTTTACTCTCAGCAAGATCCGAGGAAGGCGATTTACAAGGGTTCTGGGCACTCAGGATGCAGGAGCACTGGTACTTTTGGAACATGCCTTGTATATGATGGATGGGACATATTATCTAAATGCTAATAAATACCGAGCCACAAATTGGCTCCATTTTTCTTCATTCCTCTGCTACCCGTGGTTGTTGAATGACGCTAAATCTAGCCTCAGACACATTACAGTACTAATTAGTTCCGATTTCTTTCTTTGTTCATTCTCTTCTGTAGGGCAATACGGATGTGCTGCCTCTGGGCATATTTATGTTAGAGCCTCATTGGCTTGCCTCCGCCACGAGCGCGTAGTGCAGTTTGGTGTGAGACGGACGAGGTACAAAGCTGATGTAAATCTCCTCTGGCACAGGGCTCTTGAGCATAATTTAAAATGGTCAGTAGATTTGTATTTCTTCCTAAACTCTGCAGGACTTTCCCAAAGGGATGATGTCCTTTGAATGCACATTCGATCACATACACATGATGTAATGTACTCTGTCAGATGGATATTTGCTACAGCAGCTTAAACTGAAGAGCAAATCAGTTGTTCTTTATAGCAGTCTAGATTTTAGATTCTTAAAAATAAGCTGATGGATATCGACTTTTCCAGTTTACATTTTGGGCCAAAATTTCAAAAGCAAGTGTGTGACTTCTGCGTGAACAACTCTAAATAATACTTCTGCTGCTGGCAGTGCCTGGGGAGAGCTGCTGCTGGCAGGATGATACCTGGGCCCGCAGAACCCCTTATGTCGACAGTTACAGCAGTTTGCACGTGCCTATGTTGGAAGCGCTGGTGGTGCTCACCAGCATGCCTGCACAGAATTTGCAAATATATCGAAGCTGCTTTTTCAAAATCTGTCCCCAAACTCTTTGTGAAGTAGACTTCATTTGCAATTCTTTGTGTTCAAGACATTCTCAGTAGTAGCACCTGTTGCTTTTTGGCCAGAAAACAAACAAACAAGCCACTTTGCACTGATGCTGCACATGCGTCCTGCAAGTTTTGCACGTTATTCCAAATTAAATTACGAAAAAATAAAAATTCATGGCTCATAGGCAGCCTCTAGAAAGGTTCTCTGGCACCTTCTGTGAGCTTTTGGGACCACTGCTGACTTTGTAGCAGCTGAAAACTTTGAATAACTTGGCACTTCAGTACTTGTAAATAATCCGTCCTTTCTTAAAGACCTGGTTATTAAAGATTCAGAGTCTTTTCAGTCTACTGGGAGATCACTAACAATTTTCCGTCTCAGAGAATTCAGGTGTTTGCTAGGCACTTGTGGAGAAATCTTTGCAATTTAGTGCAGTGGGAATGGGCTGTCTGAAGCAAAGGCAAAATGAACAAATACATATTTAAGATACCCACCACTGTCGTATGTTTATTCTGTGACATACAGCAGCAAATTTTTCCATCAGTTGGTTTTTGGTCTTCTACCAGAAGACTCCAGAAACTGAAGTTTAGCAAGCAGAGGTTCTGAGTGACTTCATGACAGTCCATGCACGGGGAACAAATCTGGTTTTGCTCTTCAGCGTGGCAGATGCGTAACGTAACTTGAGCTGAAGCAAGGCTGGAGGTGGGGTTCTCATTTTTAATTATGCCACTGATGAACTGCAGGAAACCCTGTCCAGGCATTGCAATTATTTCTTATAACCAGGGTTTTTGGTTGGGCTCACCTTCTAGATTCGACTCTGTAGCTCAGACAAGAGGTTGTACTAAGGATACAGTTTATGCTCTTTGTTATAGGTTGGATGAAATGATTCAAATGGTTCTCTCTGGCCATGAAAACAGTCTGTGGTTCTTATAAACTGTAACAGGCTGCTGTGTGCCACCCTTCCTAGAGAGTTCTCCCAGGCTTCCTTAGGAAGTTGGGTCTGAGATGTACGCAAGCTGTGTCAAGGAATGTCTTTAGGAGATTGCTGCATTTGTGGTTACCATCAGGTACGAGCGAGGGGTATCAGGCAGGTGTAAAGACAGAAGATCTGTTGGGACATTCCCATCAGCTCCTTCTGGAGAAGAGGCAAACTGCTGTGTGCATCTGTCCTGGGCAGTGGATGATGGACATTCTGTAAGTGAAACATAAAATACTGGAGGTAGGACAGACCGGTGTCTCCTGCCTACTCCTATGGTCCTGGTCTGAAAGATGTGTTTTAACTTAATATTTCTCTAGCTTAGAAAATGGATAAGGGAAGACATTTCATGTTCTTCACAGTTTAGACATTTAAATAGCTCTGGAGAGTTTGACAGTACTGAACTAATCATACGATCTGGCTCTGGTCCCTAGCAAAACTGTCCCCGACTGCAGATGCAGCCTTGCATGGCATGTGCTTACCACCTATATCCCTGTGTTATTACTGTCTTCTGTGTTTGTTTGTTTAGAGACAAGTCTGGACTGACCCGATGTCCTTGATTTCTGTAGGATCAAGCTCAGCTCTGAGTATCTGGCTTTGGTTTTTTTTCCTTGTTCATCTTTTCTAGAGAGGGCTGATAAAAAGCAATTGAAAGGTGCCCAGTGGGTGCAGAGATACAATATGCCAGCGCTGTCTGTGAGCGGTGGTGAGACAACCTCAGCGGTCCCGAGGTTTGATCATACTCATCCAAATACATAGACGAGAGAATCTTGTTAAATAATTGAAGTGATATTAAGTTCAAGCCTCTCACATTTAGTGCTTTTCAACTCTCCTGCCACTTATTTCATTGCTCTTTGCAGAGAAATTACACTTTTCTAGTTTCAGCATTTGTTCTGCGCTGTGCCACTGGCTCCCAGCAGCTTCTGCAGACCTCCCGACCTCCCAGTTGCAGCCGGTAATATCATGGCTTGTTTCCATGGAGACCGGAGTAAAGTGATAAATAAATGTGGCTGGGAATAGCAAGCCTTCACCTTCTGTCACCAGGATAAAAACAGAGGGGGGATTGTGGCCTGATTGTGTAGATACAGGAAGAGGATGGGAGGGCCCCCAGTGCCCTCCTCTTCTCCATGTCACCCAGAGCCATGGCGATGTCACCCGGAGCTGGCGCTGCTGGCTTTGTGTGGCCTCAGCATCCCCACGTGGATGGATCCGCAAGCCCCAGCCACGGATTGTTCTTCACCACAGCCACCTATCAAGCAACCAGCGCCTTGGGTGCATCTTCCGTCCCTGCTGTCGTGCCAGGATGCGGCGGGGATGGCATTTATCTCGGGGTATGCTTAGTTTCGCTGGCTGATGCTGGAGAGCCTGAGCTGGGTGGTGTACGGTTAGACTCCACGAGTGAAAATATCCGTGCTGCTTTCCTTTGAGCTGGCTGATGGAATTGTAGCCTGGGAGCCAGAAAAACTCAGGTTTGGGTCCCAGTCATGTTGCTGAGCTCATTTGTGGTCTTGAATGATCATTTCTCATCCCTCTCTTGTGCTTCACTTAGGAGGTTATAACACCTTCGGAGCAGGGGATTCCTTTCTGAGGACAGTTCATACGCTGTCTGTCCCAGGGATGGCTTTGTCATGGTTCAAGTTTCTAGGTGAATTGTAATAATAAAAAATGAAGTTCAGGAATGCTCCTCGGGACCAGTACTATGTTTCACTCTCCCACATACGTCTGGTTACAGGTCCTGCAGGGATTACCAGCGACTGCTAATGAACACGGGTCTTGCGAAACTGCCCCGAGAATGAAAATAGAAAACTAGTCTTGGACTACTCCAATTTGCTGCTTGGAGAGAAGTTATTCTCAGAATAAATGACTTTTCTGATTGGAGGATTCAATCAAACCTCACCCTGCAATGAGTATTTTCTAGTAGGTGAATTTTGTCAGACTGAATGCTGAATTCTAACCCCAAATCCTCTTCACCTCTGGTGAAATGAAAAGCTGAGCCCGGAATTAACTTTTAAAAACAATTAAAAAAATAAAATTCAGAACTTCCAAATTGGGAATGGAAACTCGAAACTGCATCAGATCCAAACTGTAACATGTTCATACTTTACTATCAGCTCCTTTCTGTCTTGTCACATTTATTAATTACTGCAAATATCACATTTGTCTCTAAGCAGGCAGTCTTTTCCAGGCCTTGTTATTACTCATTACTTGAATCACTCTCTCTTAATCTTGTTTGATTCTGCTGGGACACCCAGGCAATTTTCCAAGGCTGTGAGCCCAGGATTATGTAGAAATCATTGCCTGGCATTGATGCTTCAGCTGAAGATGCTCTCTCTTGTGATTTACCAATAAGCCAGCGAGACACTTGCTGCTAGCAGCCTTATACTGCTGAAAATTGTTTTTCAGGTGGGATGGTAAATCATGGTCTTTCACTTTCTGCAGACATAGCTGTTTGATAGATCTAGTTTTGGTGTCTTTTGTAGTGCAGCTGGAAGTCCCCTGTGTTTTCCCTTCCTCATGTCAAAAAAAACCAGTTGTTTGTGTTCTGTGTTTCATAGAAGTGGCTGCATTTCATTAAAATTTGTATGTGCAGTGTAGATGTGGGGAAAAAAGATTGGCAGAGCAGGAAATACCTTCTTTCTTCTCTTCTGGTTCCATGCGTGCCACTGATTGTGCTACACTCGTGTCGAGACAGTGCGAGGCATTGCAGTGATTTATGTATGTACCTGTTTTTTATACCCCAGTCTAGTTCTGCTGTGATTTATGTTGCTCGTGGGACACAAGTCTTGTGGCTGAAGGGACACTGAAGGTAACCGTTCCTTCCGTAAGCCTTTGGCCCTCTGAAGTTTGTCCTGTGCCTCTGCCTTATGTGTTATGAGTCCCCCATTTTCGGCTGTCTGAACAGGTCTGTGTTAGCTGCTTACTGTGAGGGGAGACTTCTTTCTGTCTCCTACCCCCTCTGGATCCTTCTTTTAATGTTCGCTACCTTTATCTTTAGGATTCCTCGTAATTATAAGTTCTGAAATGGACTTCTGATTAACAATCACCTACAAATGCCATTAAAAAAATGCCGGAATTGTCCTTGAACTCGTCTGTCCTTTTTCTGCTCTGATGGGACTGAATTCCTAATTATAAAGAAGTAAGGAAAATTAAAGGAACTGTTCTGTCCTTCTAGAATCCTGTTTGACAGTCCGATTATCAAGAAAAAAGGACCGTCCTGGTGCAGTCCCAGAGGAGAAGGATTAACAACCCTGGAAGCAATGAAAGAAGATTCATGCTGATGTGAAGAAGACAGATGCGTGTGTAGTTCGAGTTCATCTTGGCAGACTCATGCTGAAAATGCCGATCCGACCATTTTAATGCTGGCAGGAAAAGAAATGTATGAGGGGGCTGGGTAAGTGATGGCTCGTCCCAGCTGGGTGTGAACAGCCTCCCGCGTGCCCAGGGTGGCTCCGCTGCGAGTGCGCATCAAGGTGACAAAGGACACCAACCCAGAGATGATGCTTTGTTCATCTTGGGCTGCTGCGGCTCAGTGGTGAGAGAGGTGTGGGCTGAGATGGTTTTGCCCCACTCAACAAGGTGTATCTACTGGGAGGACAAAGACGTAGCCGTAGACTCGCTAGCACGGGTGCTGATGGTGGGGCAGCTGCAGCAGCAGAGAGCTGGGCGCAGGCTGCCGAGTTCCCTTAGGAAGGGAGGTAGAAAGCTGGTGCTGGAAAATCCTCTAGTCTCAGTTATTTGTTGAAATTCGTCTCCTTTGAACATCCATCTCTCAGGAATTCGGTCGTAGTTGTGGTCTTTGTGGTCACAAAAGTGGTGTAAATGTTTGTCCTTCTTCACTCCTCTTCAATTGCATGCATTAGAGCGGTGCACGGGGTCTCGGACTTGCCACCATGCAGGGCTCTTGTATGGGATTGCCCAGGTACCAATATGTCACATTATTAGAGTATTTTTTTAGTGTTGCAACATTTGGATGTAGCCTCTGTGGAAATTCCTCCCGGGCTTAATGTCTGGCAGTCCAGAATCCTTAGCAGGATTTCAGGAGGGATTATGCCCTATGGGAAAGTGTCAGTATTTCATCTCGCAAACAGCTGAGGAAGGGAAAGCAGCGCGCTTCTTTCTGTCCGGTTCAAAACAAGATGACGCAGAATTTCTTCTGCTTTCTGCATTGGCAATACGGACTCCCGTCGTCTTTGCTGTACAGTACGGATATGGCCAAGTTAGAAATTCTCCGTGGGTTTGGTACGCTGCCGGCAGGTTCTGCCAGGCGCCCAGGTGAAAGAAGGGAAATGGTGCTTTTTAACACCGTATCTTGAACTGCTCTGAATGAAGTAAATAAAAGGCACTTCTGGAACGGATTCTTCCTGCTGAAAACTAAAGGAAGGGGTGCTGCAGAGAGTGAAACGGGGAGAGCCTTGCAAAGAAAAAAAGGCTGTAGGAACGCTTTCTCGGAGCAAACGTGTCAGCGAAGTATCCCCATCACCTCCTGCCACCTCCCCAGGCGCTCCCTCTGCATCCTGGGGGATCCTCTGCATCCCAGACACTGTCTGCTCCATCCGTCAGCTGAAGGAGTAGCTGTGAAGCCAGGACACACGTGACTGTGCAGAGGAACAAAGGAGCCCAGAAGAGAAAATGAACCTCCTCATGCTCAAGCCCCGTGGAGCGAACAACAGGGTAGTGAGCAGCGTTGTCTGGTTTTTAGCACGTAGCTTAGGCCTTGACCTTGCTGGGCTCGGTGGAGGCTATCGCAAGGCTAATGGCAAAGAGTGGGCTGGGAGTGTACAATGAATTCCCTTCTGGAGAAGAAACACTGCTGGTTATTAGGATTTTTATATCTTTTTTTTATAACTGGCACACCCTGACCATTTTACGGACTGGAAGGGGATTATTAAAAGCTAAGCAAAAGGTGGGATAGTTCTGTTCTGTTTCATTTTTAATTCAAGCTAGGCGATCCACACGGGGGTGTTGGATACCAGCTGGATGCAGCAGAGCTGGAAACCCAGGTGCTTCCATAAAGAAGGCTTCTGTACTGGTGGTAAAAGAGAGGAAGGCTGGCACGAGGCTGCCAGTAGTTTTGCTTTGGCGGCTTCAATCTGGATTATTTCTTCCACAGGAAGCGTCCATCAAGGCACTTCTGAGCAAAAACATTTTGACTGAATAAAATTAGCCAAATGTCTGCTGGTTGGAAAACACTGAAAACTTACGATGTGTGTATGTGTTTGGGGGAAGCTTTGTCACTCTTAGCGTGTTTGAAGTCACGGTTAGTCTCCCGAGTCTAATGGAAACGTGGATTGCACTGGGGAGAAAGAAAGAATATCCCAAAGGAGGAGACCTGCAAGAGGCAGTGGGCCAGGCTCCGGTATCTGTTGCTCTGTCTAGGTGTCACCAGTGGCGGTGGCGGCTGGTTTGTGACACCACTGGCACAATTCACTCCAGAGGTGGCGGGTTCTGGCAGAAGCGCGCGCAGGATAATGGCATTCTGTCTCCCCAAATAACATCAGGCTTTGAAATTGAGGACAGGGTTTCAGCAGCTGAGTAAAACCAGCTTTTTTTTTTTGTTTTCATTAAAGGAACACCACAGTCCCTTTCCAATGTAGCTTTCTGAAGCTGGAAAGTGTTTCCTTCCTCTTTTCCCCTTTTGTTTTGCCCTGAACACATAAACGTCTATAAAGTCACCATCTCTCTGCTCTGCACAAATACCATGGGCTTGAAGGGTTGCCCAGGCAGACAAAATTCTTGGCAGGTGTTATTCTAATCTCTTCAGCGTGGCTGTTGTTAACACTACCTGCTTTTATAGGCTTTGCATCTTGTTCTGAGCTGTTTTTCTTGCCCTATCATGGTCCGTTATGTTTTTTCTTCTGCTTTACACTAGTTGCATGCATTTACTTTTGCAAAGCTAACTTCCGTCAAAGAATTTATCAATGCAGCTACTTGATGTTTCACAAATCACAGACGTGATGGGGAAATCTGGGAAACGCAGCACCCCTGCGAGGCAAGCTCTGCCTCAAAAGGCAGTATGAAGCATAAGAAATACAGTTCATTCTCCTCTTTCTCAAAAGATTCTCTTCATTAAGGTACCGATCTTTGCTAATCTCTCATGTGGCCCCTCGGCGCAGGTTTGCCTGTATTGATTTTTGTCTGCAGATCACTTCGGCTCTTGCACACTTTGAACTCGTCCTGTCATGGTTTGTTGCCTCTGGATATATTGCAGGACACTGCAAGCTGGTGAGTCTCCAAAGCCAATTTTTTTTGCATTTGAACTTCCTAGGTCTCCTTTTATCATGAGAACGACAGGCAGGGGCAGCTTCTCGCTGAGATATTTTGTAAACGTCTTGCTGATTTCTTCCCAGGTGTTATAATGAAGCATCTGTGAACGTGGCATTTCTGGGATCTGCAGCTGGACTGGCCTGTAGATGACAGCCAAAAAAAATCCATCCATATAGAACGGGAATTCGAATTGTCTGCTGTGGGCCAGCTCTCTTCTCAGGTGTAAGTCTAAAATAAGGCTCATACGGAACAGAGCAGAATGCATTCCTCAGTTTCTGTGGCAAGCTTTGCTGATATACTGAGATGAATTAATTTTTAATGCCATCAACAGAGCTGCAGGAAGTCATACTAATCTCCACGACTGTCTTATACTTAATATGGGAGATTTTGGCTTCAGTTTGGGGTTACGTATTCCTGCAACAGAGGGCTCGGTGTACAGGAGGACGAAACTATGCAGAAACTAGTGATGTTGGTTATATGGGAGCTGTGTCAGGCGGTGTGGGACAGAGGGATTGCCCCGCAGGGAGCACGGCATGGAGGAGTCATCACTTGGGTGCCTCCGAGTCTCCATCGCTCTAAATTGCAGAAAACTTGGAGTCACAGCATTTACATTCAATTCTGTTGCCTCCATGCCAAAGTGATTAGCAAAAACGGCTAAGGGCTGACTTGGAGAGGTGGTTAGAATTGCTCAATGTGCATCATTTGCCTCGAGGGCAAGCCGGGAGGGTACGGCAAGGGAGTAAGGAACTGGGAGGGTATAAAGACAAAGGAGAGACGGGCTGTTCACGGAGGAGGCACGGGGGTCAGTGAATAAAGTAAACAGCATGGGAGCAGACAAAGTATGACCTGTTCCCAGCACTGAAGCTGATTTCTGGAATGATCTTGAACAAGTTACTTACTTTATTTGGCTGTCACACTTCTTGCACAGCGCTGGGAACTTGATTTCTTGTTGCTGCTGAGCAATTTTTAGGCAGAGTCCCAAAGCCACATTGTTGTCAGAGCACATACAGTTCGATGGCTGCTGCTGTGTCGTCTCCTTCACTTCTAATATAAGAATTTAATTAAAGAGTCTTTTCTCTGTACGTTAAATATTACGCTTTCTGCAGAAAAAAATAGTTATGGTGGTAATACATCTGTGAGATGCTTTGAGTTCTGTGGATGAATAAGTGTTTATATATGCTAGCATCATGTTTTAAAATTGCTGGAATGTTTAAAAATAACGTCTGAGATTGTTTCGTACCTGGCAAACACAAGGTATTGCAGTGAACTGTGTATCTAGATAACACCGCTGCTGGCTGTAAGACTACAGCCCGTGTTGCAATTCCATAGCCTGGGGTTACAGCAAGGAGTAGTAGGTCAATGAAGGACTGAAAGTTAAATACAAGGTGAAAATGCGAACTCACGAGATCCATTAGACAGGGATCATCTCCCTGACACGGTGCTGATGCTGGAAGGCAATGGTGAGTGCACTTGACACCACCATGGAAGAGAATAATCTTGTGATATGCAACAGCATAATAATTGAAATAAGAATCCTTTCCTGTTGGCTTGGTAAGGCTTGGAGAAGGACAGCAAATGCAGAACATTTGTTTCCCTTTCCTCTCAGGCTTGTGTTTCAGTGCGCCATGTGCAGGGTTGTTGAACTCTGCCTAGCTGGCATCCCCCTGCCTTAGAGAAATCAGCGTTCAGAGAGCAAGCCAGAGGAGGAAAGCAGGTGTACGTGCATTGTACAAGCCATTATAGTTATCAATCAACATTCAAACAAAACCCTCAAGAATATCCCAGAGCCCTGGCAAGGTTAACTGACTGCTTGAAGCTCTTGCTACAGACTTCCCAGGAGAGAATGATTTTTATGGACTAAAATCGGCAGTTGCATGTCACCTGTCTGTGTGACTGTCAAGCGAGCATAGTTGCCTCTTGAAGCTGAATTTTCTAAGGTGGCCAAGCTGGAACAGAACTGGTGAAGGTCCGTGTTTGCAGCAGGGCTCTGTGGGACTGACATGTTGTTTAAGGTGTCTTCAACGGGGACAGCAGAGTGCAAGGGGAGATTCTGCACAAGGCCGAGCAGCACTAAGTAGTAGTTTTGGCAGTTTTGGCAGCAGGCTGATTCAAAATCTTTTCAGTCACTGTAGATAGAGTAGTCAAAGGTGGTCACAGACATGTCAAAATATTAAATATCTGATTATTTCGTATTCAGATAGGGTTCAAAACTGTACTTCACAAAACCAATCTAAAATAATATCATCCTGTAACTCAAATGCCAGCGCTACGGAGCCAGCTGACTTCTACCCCAGGGTCTGATGCATCACTCTGTTTTGCACCATGTGTTCCACCGTATCAGACACCTAGGGGCACGTTTGTGAAAATAATTGATCGCATCTGAGTCTCGTAACAGGAGGATGAGGTCATGCTTAGGTATAAGCGGAAGCAATCAAGGAATCTGAAAATACCACACTCAATCTTTCAGTGATTCAGTAGTTTCTGAGATGGTTTGCACACTCCAATGATCTCCAGGGTCCCTCCTCTAAAAGTCAGTATCTTGTGCGTGAAGTTCTGTATGAACAGCTCATATCTGAACGGTATCTTCACCTGAGGGTTTAATTAAAAAGTGAGCATTTGCAGCCTCCCCACGCCAAGCAGTTCAGTGTTCTCCAAGGGGCTGACAGATGTGCGTGTCTGTGTATGAACAGAGACCATCTAGGTGAGGCCACCCGCATTTCCATCCGAAAACCTAAGACTGTCTTGGAGCTGCAGCATTTTCTTTGTTCCCAGTTCTTCAAATGACCACATTCATCCTGGTCATGGCAATCTCAGTACGAACCGATTTTGGGGAGAGAAGGAGACGTGCCAATTTCAGGACAAAAGTATATTCCCACCGCTGAAAAGTAGGTGAGCACGTAAAGTTTTCGGTAGGACTTCTTTTACAGCTGTAAGGTGGTTCTGTGTACTCCAGACCCCTTAGTGCTGTCTGTGCAAATGGTGAGTCACATATTGAGATGTTTTAGAGGGATTTATATTCAGAAGCTCGGGGGGCTTTCCTGTATTTGAAGCTTACTCTGTAGCCTCTGCTGGATCACGAGCAGGGCTGAGCCCAGAGGCTCCCAGCACCATGCTGTGGTGCTAACAGGAATCCCAGGGCCAGTGCTGTTACTGTGCTGGGGACAAATGTGTTCTCAAGAATATCTAAATCCTACAGTTTGATGCTTTTTTGTTAGCTATAACCTGCTAACAGTAAAAGAAAGTGGAAGAAAGCTTGTCAGAATTATTTGTGTGTCTTGTTCCGCTAAAGATGTTACAAAATACAACCGAGTGAAGCGAGACTTCTCATCGCTGGTTGTCTGCTTTTAAAGATGTTTAAGCCATAAATTATGCAACGAATGTAGTTTGCTGCAAAGGGAGTAAAGGCGCACGCTGAGGTTGATGAGCTGCTCGGCAGCACTGTACCTAGAGCGAAGGAGTCGGGATGGGGCTTGCCCAGGGAAGCAGAAGGGAAGGGAGAGAAGAGGAGCGTGGATGCAATGCCAGCCTTTCCTGAGGACGGGAATGGGGAGGAGGAAGTTAAGGATGTCTGTCACCAGTTATGACGACATATAATTTCTTTTTTATTTCTCGCTGCCAGGATCAGGATTAATAAATAGTTTAAGTAATTAGTTTAAAGAGACGGGACCAATAACTGGTTAAGCAGACAATTTTATTCTTGTTTCAGAGCACAGATTTAGTTTTGACTGCTTCTGGAAGGTCTTTACCAATTTGGCTGTGCTTAGTGATGCTGATAGTGCGCTTTTGTGTGTTTTTGCTGGTTTTTTTTTAACCCCTGTTCATTTGGCATGCTTTTTCTTGTTTCATATATAGGAGGAGGAAAATGGCAGCCACAGAAGAAATTCTGCTTTTGAGCGTACTGCTTAAGGATACAGATCAGGAAGACAACGGACTGCAGGGGATTTAGAGGGGATATTGAGATTTCTGTAGTACTTTAAACTTAACCAGTCCATCAGGGCTTGCTAACTATTTTATCCACGTGAAATGGCAAGTTATAATGCACGTGAAAAAGCCTCTGTACTGCTGCTCATTGCTCCTTCCTCCTCCTCCACTGTCAGCCTGCAAAGTGCTGAAAGTAGTTGCCTAAGGCTATGGATACAATCGATTACAGGGTTGTAATTAGGAGTCTTAGCCTGCTGGTCATTCTTTTGGTCTCTCTTATCTTGATTTTTCAGGCTAAGACCCCATCTGAGGTGCTCTTCAGAAAATCCAGGTCAAGTTTTTAAAGTCTTAGAAATCTGGGAAAGTTAATGTCTAGTCCCAGATTTGGTATTTAAATCCATCTCTTATCACACCAGCATCAAACCAAGAAGATGCACCACACTGAGACCATTCAAGACCTGTAAAGAATCTGATAAAGGAGGGATCCTATTATCTTAAAGAGATTCCTTTTAAATTCTACATGGCATATTTTGCATTTGTATTCAGTGTGTAATGAAGCCCGAAGCATGCTCTGCTGGTGAGACATGTAACTGTTCCTTTAGCATTCTCAGGCCTTTCACATCTTTACTCATGGAAAGTAGGTCTTCATACTGCATTTCAAGAAAAGAGCATATTTCTTATCACGGGTGGAATGCTAATATGTCATTTACAGGAATCTGCCATAAGCTTCTAGCAAGGCAAGAAAACACTGTATGTATTTTCAATTTTTTTTGTAATATTTTTCTTTTTTTTTTTTTCTTTCATCTTGGAAGAGTGGAAACTTGTTACTTTACTTCCCAACTTCAAGCAATATTCCCTGTGCACACGTTTTATGAATCATTATATTCTTTGGACTGTTTTAAGGGGACGCAGTGTGCTTCCAGACTGGACTGCCCTAAACTCTTGTCTCCTTTCCTTTTTAAGGTACCTGAAGCTGAAAACATTTCTGCGTGGTGCCTGCTCCTCCGAACAACGCGGCGTGTCTGCCTGTTCACGCAGAGGAGGTGAGCAGGAGGAACAGGTAACAGAGGTACAGTATTTCTTACGCTGCTATTGATACACTACAAGAAAAGATACGGTGAAAAGGAGGTAGGGGGTGGAAAGGAGAGGGAAAACATGTTTAAAAACAACTCCAGCTGATTTGACCTCCTGTGTATTTACTTAGTGTTCAACACAGGGAGAGTGAAAATAGAAGCTTGTATTTCCACCAAGGATCTTCCCTCTATAGGAAGGCTATTTTCTGATTCGTTCCGCGTGCCAGGATCCGGGACTGTCAGCCCGAGCAGAGATGCTTAGGAGGGCAGGCAGACGAGGCTGGCATCGCTTTTCAGACCCAGACATGCCTGCCGCTCGGTTGTGGCGGGCAGGCGGAGAAATCTTCCTCTGCGCGCCGGCTTTATGACAGAGCTTGGTGTTGCGTGAGGCTGGAGAGAGACGTTTGAAAACAAAGTGCCCCCCAGGGGAGCTGGTGCTGCCGAACCATCGGAGATGAGTTGGCGGGAGGCCAGCCCCCGGAATAACGAGATGGAAAATGAGCTCTGACAGGTTGAATGGAATATTGCAGGGCCAACCGCGACGGATACCAGCCTCGGTATTGGGTGTGCGGAGGGGTTGCAGCTGCAATAGCTTGTGTGGGGAGAAATGCTCATTCCACTGTAGGATGGAAGCAACAAACTCCTTGAGAAGAAGTCCTTGAGGGACTTCTCTGAGGGCTGGATCCAGGAGGACACGTTCTTGTGAAGCAGGGATTGATAGTCAGTGCTTCTAGCAAGTGTGACAGTATGAGGGAGGGGAGCCATGGGACGAGGGGGAACGGTTTTACACTGAAAGAGGGGAGATTTAGATGAGATCTGGGGAAGAAATCCTTTGCTGTGAAGGTGGTGAGCACCTGGCCCAGGTTGCCCAGAGAAGCTGTGGCTGCCCCATCCCTGGAGGGGTTCAAGGCCAGGTTGGACGGGGCTTGGAGCAGCCTGGGCTGGTGGGAGGTGTCCCTGCCCAGGGCAGGGGGTGGCACTGGGTGGCCTTTAAGGTCCCTTCCCACCCAAACCATTCTGTGATTCTATCAACAGGTACAGAGCAGCTCATGGGCAGCGTGCTAGAGCACTAGTGATGTCAAAGAGAGTTAAAAATCCACAAAATTGAGCGACCATGATGGCCTACTCTGAAACCGTAGCAACAGGAATGGAAAGTCCCTAAAACAAAAAGCCCATAAACATAAATAATCCAATCCTGGAGCTGGCCGTTGTTCCAAGTGGAGCCCCAACAGAATAGCAAGTTAAATAGTAACCTAGTGGTAGCTGACAGGATGAAGGTATAACCTCTAGTTACCTTAGATAATTTTAATACTAAAAATCACACCTCTAGGAGGAGATTTTATATGTAAATGTAAGACCACCTTAGTGTAATGAGCCAGACAGAAATTGGGACATGCGCAAACGAGGTTTTGTTTTATAATTACAAGTGACTAATCAGCTATTTTGATATGATCTTCCTTCGTTACTTTTTTGGGTAAAAGACCCTATGTGTTTCCTAACACAGCTCCCCTAGATGCCTGGCAGCCTGTTCTGCAGAACTGAAATAAAGACAAATATCTCGACTCAGTGTGTTGATTTGCTTTCACACACCAGGTGAAGAACCCTTATTTTTAGGGACAACGCTGGCTTTTCTGTGTTGGGGCTGCAAGTCCAAGGTCCAGCTCATTTGGGAGATCCCATTCCAGCTTCAATCCACATCAGTTCCTGAATCCTGCCAAATGGCTTTCTGCGTGCAAGACCTTTGCTCCTGGAATAAGTTGCATAGGGACTAAAATGGAACTGCAGAGCTCTGGGGTGGCTCAAGAAGTGGACAGGCAAAGACAGGAGTTGTGTGGATGGAAGTGCGCTGCCCAGTGAGTGTTTGGGCAGGGGATTACAGCGTCGCTAACGCTGTAAATCTGGGTGAAGTGCGTTGACAGAACTGTGTTTTGACAGGAGCTCTCCATATCCGAGATCATAAAGGAGAACTGGAAGGAAATGGTTCTGAAATGGTGAACTACTGACAAACCTGCGTGACGAGAAATATCTGCCAGCTTTCCCATGCAGACTAGATTTAGTCACCTAAACAATAACTTTGCTAGGAAATTTATAACAAGCCTACTCCAGTGGAAAACTGAGCCCTAATTGCTGTGCTAGTGTATTCCTCACTCGGGATTTAGGAAAAGATTTCCAACGCCCCCACCAAGTCTGTTCCAAAATTGAGAGGAATTTAAATATGTCACCCAAATACAGCTTGGTTCCAAGAAAAGAAGTGGTTAGATGGCCAAGTGTGGTGGCTGTGCCCAGTACTCCCCACAGCTGCCCAGTAGCCAGAGGAAATCTGGTGGGTGGGTCCAGTATGGCTGTGGTCTCTGCTGATAGCAGGGAGGAGGCGGAGGGAAAGCAGGGCTTAAGAAATCCTTTCGTTCCGTTTGCTGAAGAGTGCTGCCTACGGGCAGGCTAGAAAAGTAAATTCGAGGTTGGAGTTGGTGCCACGGAGGAGTACTTCTTGACCGCAGTGGGTGTGGACATGCTCTGAGCGGGAATAAAGGAAAATGGGTGACTTTGCTAGGCTCTCTTGGTGGGAAAATGAAGGATGTGGGAGAGGTACCACTGCACTTCCACAGCACCAGTGCAGCTTGTAGTCCAAATCTGGATATATCAAGACCTAGGTAAAGGATTAGGAGCCTTATTTTTAATGGCTTCTACCCCACTCAGCCTTTCTGACAATCGTCTTCAACTTGAGCTTCATGAAGTTGTTGTGACACTTCCCCACGAGAAATTCAATTTACAGCGAGCTCTTAGTGTTTTGTGATGGTGGCTGTGAGTACGTCGTGTACTTCTCTCTTTTCTCAAGTGCTGTGAAGACAGATTTGGTTCATCTTCACCATTCCTGGAATTGCCTGATTATTCACACCAGCTTCTAGCCTCAAAATAATTTATAAGTTCTTATGTATCCCTCTCTCAACAGTCTCTACATTGATTAATCAACTTTTTGAAGTTGATTAATAGTTTCACGGAGAACAGGTAAAATAACTGCGTGGAAACCAGCTCTTATTCCCACATCCAAGTTCCTAACCGAGGACAGTGACCTTGGGTTCCTCCCCTTTCTATACGACATGTGAAATCCGTACTGCTGTCCCTGGGAAAATACCAGGTTCAAAGCAACTCTTGCTTTCCTTGCCGCTGGATTCAGACCGCTCGGGAGAAATGGATACACTCAATTATTATTCCTCCCTGCATTTTGAATAAGTTTTTAGAAAAAATCTAACTCTGCAGATAATCTTGAAATTAGTGTTGTCAGCCTTTCTTTGTGTTATTCATGGTGCAGGTAAAGTAAAGGCCCTGTAATGACTAATATGGACTTTGTCTTTAAAAGCAGAATCTTTGAAATTTAGTACTCAAATCTGAAACTCTCGTTTGTCCAGGACTTCCTTGGCAGATCTAAGCACACATTGCAGCCTATTCCAAAATCTAGTTAGGTTTTCAGCTAAAGGAAACGTTTCATGTGGGCATAAAGAGAGATTTTTCTGGCTTTTTAAAGTTGTTTTCCTGAAAGGAAATATATTCAATTGTCTATCCGTCTTCCCTCAGAAGGTGTCATTGTATTTTACATTAAAAAAAAAAAGCCTTGCAGTGCCTTGTGAAAAAGAGCTGATGCTTATCTCACAGATTGAGAATGGGAAGTAGAAGTAATAAAAGTGAAAGCGATTTACCAGAACTAATGAAGAAAATCCGTGATGGAGTTGAGATTAGAATCTTAATCTGTTTCCTTCTCTACACCTTACTAGAGTTAGGTCAGCTCTTGCTGGGCTGAAACTGTGGTCACTGAAAGCAGCAAACCCTTCCAGGAACTTCGAATGCAACAGAATTTTCCCCAATTATGGCTGAAATAGTAATGTAGAAGTTTATAAAGGTCCTTTTGCTGTACATCCAGTGTGGGCCTCCGCTGGTTCACAGGCTGGTTTAGGATTTCTCCATGGCATTTGTCCTAATATCATTTTCATCGCATTGTATTGGATTAAGGAGACACGTTACACAGACTGAAAACGCGTCAGAAGCAGGAGAGACAAAACCCAGGTCTTTTCTGTGGGCTGTGAGCAAAAACCCTTCATCTTTGTGATGATGTAAATGTTGGGTGTTACATTTTACTGGCCATACAAAGATCGCTGTGGGAGAGGTGAAGGGGAAGAATGCCGTTTATTCCCTGATTTGTCTCCGAGTTTGGTGCTGGTGTAGGAGGGAGCTGAAAATCCCACTGCAGCCAAGTGTCTGGCTCGATGGGAGAGAGAGTTTGTGTCTGCAGGGTGGGAGAGTCTGCTCTGGGCAGCAGCGGTTCGGAGATGGATTTAAAGACCATCACAGAAAGCAACTTTAGTCCTTGCTCTCAGTGCACAGTCACAAGGAGAGTTTTTAGGATGATAAGGGCATAAAAAGGAGTATGAGCACAGAGAGAAAGAGGGAGCCGTGTCTCGATTCCGGGGGTTAGTTCCTTGCTAATACTAGCAGTAATCAAACCAAACATTTTCCAGAGTATATTGATGTAAACTGTTTGTTTTCCCTGCGGTGGCCGTTCGGAGGAGTGTGTGGAACGGTCTTCTGGAGCTGCAGAGTCAACGGCACGTGTTCTGCCCCTTTGGGGAAAGCCGAATTTGATGTTGTTGGACCCCCTCCCTGGCCAAGCAGCGCCGTGTACAACTAAGAAAGCAAAATGGGAAAAAATTGGAGAGGAACTCCCTTAATTGCGATACCGCATAGAAAAGTCTGCAGTCTCTGCCGTTCACAACAGCTTTTCTTTAAAACTTACCTTAATATTTCATCCGTCTTATCCATATAGTTCCTGCAGGTAACAAGTCAGGAGTTACAGATTCAGGTGTCATGAAAATCACTTAATGGTTTTGTGGCATAAATTCTTTTATCGATAGGTATTATGATTCCAGGGACTATTTGTGGGTCTGAGGTTTGGCATTGCCAGGGGGAAACTGAGGCAATCCAACATGGGTGCGCCAGACAGAAATGCAGTGTGCGAGACTTCTCTAGAGAGGTTTGGGCTGCGTGAAGGGAGAATAGCGGGGAAGTGGCAGAGCATCGAGGGGGGCAAACCGCAGGACATCAAGGAGAAAGCCTGTAGATTTGTAGAGGCAATAGAAGAGAGGAGGAGGAAAAGCAGAAGCCAAGTGTCTATGGAAGCAAATGAAGTACCAGGTCTGATAAAAGCCGGAAGAGGCTGGCAGAGCTCGACTGGTAACAGGAGGAAGAAGGAGTTAATAGCACTTGCTGCAGCACTTACTCTGCTGTTGGCCTCTCGTGTGCCGCTCGTACCACCGCTTTGTCCATGTCAGCCTTCAAAACACACAGAGAAAGTTCCAACTCAGCCTCCAGTGATTTAGTCTGTTTCTCTGTGTCTTTGCTTCTGGCTCTGAATTCTCCAGGGGGACCAGAGGGCAGCAAAGGGCTTAAACAACAACTTTTTTTAAAAAAAACCCTTTCTCTTCATCAAAATACATCGTCTTTTCCAGCATTAGTCTGAAGTCTCATTTAGTAGAGGAAACTTTGCATTTAATCCACAGGCCTATTAGGGAAACAACACAGCAGGAAACTAGTTAGACTGTTGAGTAGAAAATAGACTTGCTAATAAACCTCTTGTTCTCATTACAGTCCCAAGATGCTGAGCATTTTTTGTTTTAATAAACAGAAGTTGGTGATTCTTTTTTTTCTCTTAAATGAATACCTTGCAGCCTTGTTCAACAGCAAGAAAAGGGGCTATTTCAGACAGAATTGTACATTTCTTGTATACAACTCATCCCTTTGCTTGACACATATAATCACAAAGAAAACAAAAACTTGGCTTTTTTCTATCAGTGTAACTTTGCTGTCTGGAATGTCTTGGGATGGCATAAATAAAAGGAGGACAAGGCCCCGGAGATTCTGTTTCACTCATCATTTTGTCCTTTCATCTCACCAGTCCTTGTTTTAGATATATGTCTGTCGAGAGCCAAATTTCAGTTTGTTCTTTATGCCTGTTGTTTATGGGAGACCTATTTCTACGAGCGTCTCTGTGGCTATTTGTGCTTTCCGTAGGAGCTGAGAAACACCGGCGCGGCGATACGATACCTCTCTCAGAGCTGCCTCAAAAGGGCTGAAGTGCAGAGACTAAAACACCTAAGAAAATTGCATGGAGCTTTTTCTTAGATGCAATATCAAGGCAAAGAGGTAAAGAAAAATAATTTTAAAATGGTTATTTCATCTGGGCGCTGTTGTGAACTGGTATCTGTGGGAGCGAGAGGAGCTTGGGGATAGGGGCTGTTAGTAGTGTTAGTAAAGCCCTGACAAACATCTATTTGTGAAGGTTCGAAATTCCTCCAGATGTTTTTTTCCCCCCAAGGAGGTGGTAAAGTCTGTGTCCAGTTTGGGTTTGGAACTTGGATGTCCTGATCCCCAGATCTCGGCTTACGCCGTTTCTTTTCATTCTTCTCCCCCAGTACATTTTAGACATAGCTACAACACGTGGGAAAATTCTTCCCACATGTTCCAAGGTAAAGGCTTAGATGAAGCTACTGAACTTATAAATAACCCCTCAGACTCGTGTCAGGCCCTGAGGGCTCTGATCCATCTCGCCTGCCCCCGCCGTGGGTCCAGCTCAGCCCCGGGCACCGTGTCCTTTCCTGAGCCCGTCCCAGCCCTCCTCCTGAGTTACTGTCTCTTCTTCCTGGGTTGACCTTGGACCTGGCTGGTTTTTATACCTATTTAACAGTCGCTAAATATATGTCATTTATTGGCCTAAGTTAAACAGTGGTTTTGTATAAGAAGGGCATTTCTCTAATTTCCTAATACACCTTGGCAGAGTCCTTTGAGCAAGGCAGGTTCTACCGTTGAGAAGAGTTCTTGGCTGGAAATACCTGGATCGGCTGAGCTGCGGTTGGGGAAGTCAACAGCTTTGGAGCCTTCGTGACCAAATACGTCAGTGTCGGTAAGCGTCTCAGGACTGTTTCTTATTGTTCTATGTTTTTTGTTTTAACATGCAAACTTGTAGCTTGGTTTGGGGCACCGCATCAAAGAACATACGAGGGTTATGTTTCATTTTAACTAGGAAGAAGGAGCTTGTAAGCTCATATCGGTGTTAAAAAAAAAAAAAAAGAAATGGATCTATTTTGGAAGTGGCAGGATAGTTACAGCCACACAGAATAATAACACAGACGTTGCCAATCCACAGGCATACGGGACGAGAGAACCTGCCATCAGACTGGCCTGTCTGTAGAAGGCATCTGCAGAAATTGCCTGTTTTGCCTTGAATAGCATCTTCAGAAAAGTCATTGTTTTCTTTTATTCTAATCAGTATTTGTTTATTAGTCTCAGTAATTATAGTACTGATTTAATAGTAATCCCTGTCTGTCATGGTTCTCACATGAACCATTACGGATTTCTGTTAATTTTGTGTCATAAACTGAATACTTCATAAACACGCTATCAGAGGATGTCCTGCTTTCTTAATAAGAGACCTTATATTAAGTAACTGAAAATCAAACGCAGTGTAAGGACAAAGACCTTGCATGCTTTTTAAGCACTTCTAAGGGTAAATCCTGGTTTTGCTGGAATTGATGGGAAGAATTTTCATTTGATTTCACAGTTCTAGAAAGCAATTTCATATTTTCCTATTCCATTCACAGAATTAAAAGAGGGATGGCACTGGCAAAAACGTAGCCCTTCTGCTGGCTGGAAGATGGATTTTCTGGCCAGTTTTGCACATTTATGTAAGCAGTGGGACTGGCAGGCAGCACCAAAAGCTGCGTCCAGAGCATGGAATCCTACGGTTCTGTTTTCTTCAGGTAGTTTTGGCTGTAGGAAGATGGGAATTGCTGCAGGGGGTTATAGCAAGAGCCTCATCTCATCCCTTCTCCCGTCTCGAAGAGTACCCACCTGCCTTCTGAGGACTCTTGTAGAGAACAATTACGGAGGTACCTGTCGCAAGAGAAAGCTTCCAGTGAGTGTCTGACACAGGCCACATTTACACATCTCTTTTGTCCTGTTCATATAACTATAGATGTTCTCTGTGAGGCAAATTGTCAGTCACTTGTCATCGCTCCAGCGGCTTCAGAGGAGCCATGACAATTAATCCCTCTGAGAGCCTGCTCTGCGCTCTCTGCAACAGTCGGTTCCTGAAACCCACTCACCTTTTAGCTCTTGTGCAGTTCTCAGCCCATGAAAGTACAGGGCTCTCGTCTCCTGACCTCATATGCCAAGATTCAGACAACTTGATTGAGGCACATGATTTAGGCATCAGAACCGTCCTCAGAAGGAATTTCCTCTCCAGTCTGCGGACAGAATTGGTTACCACCGACAAGGGATCCAGAGCGTGGAAGGGAGGCACCATCCTCTCCCCGCTGGCTGCAGAGGGGCCCTAAGTGGTATTAGAAGGTAATTTGGGGGTTCTTGCTTTGGTCTTGTTCACCAACTTGAGAGGGGCTGTGACCCACCAGCGCTGTGTTTTCATGTCTCTCTCTGGACCTTGTGTGCCCGAGACAGGGCTGCACGCCAGGACGCTGCATCAGCAGGAGATCCAGGGACAACTGACTGACTGCAAAGTGCCTCTGAGGACAGGGCTGCACAGAGCATCAGGTTTCTGAGTCCTCTGTGGGATTTAACTGTCACGATTGCATCCAATACAAACCTGACGGGTATTTAAATAGTCTTAATCTCATCCTAAAACAATCAGGAGGAGTTTTTCAACTTCTTGAAACCCTGGTAAAGTAGATCTCACGCTGTCTGTAACAAATGATTTTGTTTATATGTTCAAATGAGGTGGCTGAGCCTCATTTTTTCCTTAGGGTAAAAAAATGTATGAAATTCCCTTATCATCTGATGCAAGTAAAGAATCCATAACTCCTTTCCCGTTCAGCTGTTTGAGTTGCAACTCCATCCATTTTCTCAGGATTAGGGCTTCTTTGAAGGCCCTCTTCTTCTTGCCATCCTTCTGCTAAAACCGGTTGATTTTTCTGGAGAACAGCAATGACGCCACTTCGTTTGTAGCTCTTTTCAGAAGCCTTATACATTCTGTGAGGTCGTTTACTCGGCGTTTATTTTCATTGCCAGTTTGATTAGCTCTGTCTTTCATACTTCTCTCTTTACTGGAAGATACAGCTCTGAAGTACGTATCCCCACACTATGAGCTCTGAGAGAAATAAATTGTTGGCAGCTTTGCGGCGTCTCTGCTCGGATTAGTTGCTCTCTGTCCTTTACACAAGGACTTGTAGCATCAGGCTCAGATTAGTTTTTCTTGATTGGGTCATCCGTCTTGTAACAGACGTCCTCTTCTCTTTCTTGCCGCTCTGAGCGTGCTACGGAGAAGCTGGTGTTCGTGGAGATGGTTATGAGAGTCTCAGCTTCAATCCTTAGGAGAATGTTCTCTTGAAGCAGCCCAAACTTTCTTTTGAAGCCCAAGGATGTGACTGTTTAGGTTAGAGAATGTGAAACTCTTGGGAGAAAATTAGTGCACTCTTGTGCTATTCAAAGCAATTTAATCACTGGTGATCAATAATAAACCGTGCTATTTGTTGGACCGGTTCTGTCTTTGAGGGCATTGGAATAAAGACTTTGGCAACAGAATGAGAGTGACAACTACATTTATGTAATTTAGGAAAGAGATTTCTCTGAGGAGACATAACCAGAGGCTCTGACTGTCTTCAAGGTAACCTAGTACATATCCCTTCCTTTCTTAATTCCTTTCCTGTGGGATAGTGTAATCCATTTCATCTGGTGATAGGACAGAGAAGGACGACCTGAAGCTAAGGCAGAAAAAATCTAAGCTAAACATCAGTAAAATTATTCAGAAGCTCTGAAAGTTAGCACCAAGAAAATGTATAAGTGGTAGAGAGATTAAATATAATTTCTTAAGGGAATCAAAACTGGCAACAATTAAGGATGACGTACGAAGACACCAGTATTATTTAGAACACATTTAGTGTATGAGAGAGCGTGCCAGTGCCACAGCGAGCCCAAGCACTCTGGGGAGTTGCTGGGGTGGGAGAAGCGTTGCCTGCCTTAGCAGCGCTGGGAGGGCAGCACGGTTCCAGCACTGCAGCAAAGGCCGCCAGGACCAGCATCACCTTTTGTCATGAGGTGGCCAGGGAACATAGAATCACAGAATCACTTAGGTTGGACGAGACCCTTGGGATCATCGAGTCCAACCATCAACCCCACTCTGCAAAGTCCTCCCTTACACCACATCCCCCAACACCACATCTAAACGAGTCTGAAACACATTCAGGGACGGTGACTCCACCACCTCCCTGGGCAGCCTATTCCAGTGTCTGACCACTCTTTCTGGGAAGAATTTTTTCCTAATGTCCAGCCTAAACCTCCCCTGCTGCAGCTTTAACCCATTCCCTCTTGTTCTATCGCTAATTACCTGTGAGAAGAGACCAGCCCCAACCTCTCTACAACGTCCTTTCAAGTAGTTGTAGGGAGTGATGAGGTCTCCCCTCAGCCTCCTCTTCCTCACACTAAACAGTCCCAGCTCCTTCAATCGCTCCAAGATTCACAAAAGCGTTCGGGAGCACTGCTTTTGTTTTGTTTTGTTTCTGGCAACAAATAAAACCAGGTACATACCAAATTTTGTTTTCTGAAGTAACTAAACCTAAGAATGAGTTTAGCTAATCACCATCCAACACAAGAACCCATTGGATTAAGGTTACTTATACTTACAGGTCAGTGGAAGGAATTCGAAAGAAATGCTAATATTTTAAGGCCAAGAACTCGGAAATTAGGAGACAATAGAATCACCATGTCTCTGAAATGTTAATTTGTTGAGTATGTATACTAGAGTACGAGACTGCCAGCTCAAACCAACAGGTTTCGGTCTGTTTCAGTCTTGATGGATCACATTTAGCATCAGGAGCAACTGGCATTGATAAACTTCCCAGCCTAAAACTAGAAATGGCCAAAACTTTTCCTTCTGTACAGGTTTTCTTCTTGGCATACTCACCGAGCTGAGTGGAAGCACCTGCATAACACTTTAAAGGTCATATTTGTGCGTATCCTATTTGTCTCCATCTCTTGGAGTGAAAGGTGAAATGCTGGTTGTTTATTTTCCTTGCTGTTTTCAGCCACTTCAGTTTCTGGGTTCGGTTTTGCTAATTTAACCTTCTGGGGTCCCCTTCATTCTGGGGAAGGCTCATGTTTTTACAAGTTTTCAGAAACCACCATTTGTGGCATGCTGTGAAAAGCTTCTTTAACATTAAGCTTATTTTCCAAAGACCTAAATATTCCAGTATCACTGTTTTAAACTGTACATCGTTATGTGTATCACTGACAGCAAGAATCAGAGCAGAGGAGTCCGGTCGGGTCTGTCGGCATGGCGAAGGAGCGGCTGAAGGACACTGGAGGGGTTGAGAGGGTTGTTTCTATGGGTATAAAGTCCTCTGGAAATGTAAACCGTTTCCAGCTCTCTTGGTGCTCTTGCTCTGCAGAACTGCAAACAAACTGCTCTCTTAACACCTTATTTACGGGTCTGTTTACCAAGGAGAATTCTGCTGGCATCGAGATGCTCAAAAGGGACTTGGTCTGTCGTGATCTCCTCTCCTGAAGCTACTCTGCACTCAGGAAATCCTGAATCTCACAACACACCAGGCTAAAAACCACCCAATAAATCAAACCCGAGGAAAGGACTTCAGCTCATTCTTCACTTAGGTGGAAGGTTAAAGTTGTCCAGGTAAATCTAGCTCTTCTGAAGCTAAGAAAATGTGCCATGAAATGACCTTAAGTCCTAAGTTTTGTCCTGAAGGTTGTGCGTAACATACCTATCGGGGATTTTTTTATGCAGGACACAGCTCAGCTCCCTGATTGAAGATCACACTGGAAGCGGGCCAGGCTGAAGTCTATTTTGGTAGACCAAAAATGGGTTGAAAGGGGATGGAAAGGTTAAAATATTCCCTTATTTATGTGGAAAACATGAACCGAACAAGGTAATACTGGACCAGTGCCTGAAAAGCCAAGAAGCGAGGCAAGCTATAAATACAAAGGGAAACTAAACCAATATATTCGTGTGTGATCAAAAGAAATGAAGTGGCTTAGCAAATTATTTCCTGTCGAGTGAGCGGCAGTAGCAGTTCCTGTGCAGGTCTTCAGTCCGCTCCCGTGGGGAGATAGCATCGTGCGATGGGCTATGAGTGGATACGCACTTCGTTACACGAGTTAGCGAACAGGTGGCAATTTGCAGTAACGTATTCATTTTCAGCTGTGTGCTTGTACTTTTAAGATGATGAACGACCATAAAATGCAGATTAACCACTGTTGGTGACAAGGAGAAGAATCAGGTAGCTGATTTATTTCTTTTTTCCCCTCTCAGGTTTTATGGGGTTCAGCTTAAGTTGGTGTGGACTCTGGTTTTACTGTTCAGCAACAAAAGCAGTGTTGAAGCAGAAATACTCCTCGGCACGTTGGAGGTATGTCCTATTATGAAAGCTGTTGGTGATACTCGATCTGTCCTTGTCGTGGGCCCCCAAAGACGGGCCGTTCCTCTGGAGACCTTGCCCAGCCCTCGCCTGCCAAGCGGAACAAGCAGCGTGGAGCGCGGCGCCGTTCGTCACCAGGCTCTTTGCTGCCCCATGTCGCTTGTGCAGATCCATTTCACATCTGACTCAGCTTCACTACTTGCCACTGGAACGTTGTTAGCGAGTCAAGTCCCGGTGTGAGCTTGGGGGTTTTCTTGCACCCTCGTCCCCTGCATAGTTATTAATTTAATGGCTATGTTACAGAAGGTAGCAGCTGTTGTTTTTAATTTGAATACAGAGATGATTTCTCTCAAGGAGTCTTTGTCCCCATATTAGGAGGGAACAGAAAGAATACCGTACTGGAACCTTCTCATGATATTTTTACTACATCCTACTCATTTTTATTTTTTTTTCTGACAGAGGGTTATATATCTTAATTATCTTTTGGCAAATCATTATTTTTTCCAGTTTATCATTTCATATGTTTGAAATGGAAGCTATTTATAGCCTTCACTTTGACTTGCTTCTATCTAAATATATTTTAGGGTTGCTTGCAAGGGTTAAGAAGCAACGCAGACAGCCCCTTTTAGGAAAAATGGGGAAACACATCACAGAATCCTCTTCTTTTCTTTCCTTTCCTCTCAGACACAGTCACAAACATTTTACCATTATTATGTGGTCATTGCAGAGAAATACATTGAAAATAAGCAAAAATAAGCAATAAATCTGCTCCAAACCCACGTTTAAGTAACCAAGTTATTTAATATGGCTGTGTGAGGTGGCAGTTGTGTAAGAGTAAGGTATGAGATACACAGGGCATCATTGTTTCAGAGAAGCGGGGATGTATTCCAGCGTGCTGCAGGCGCTTACCTGGGAGCCTGCTTCCCATTACACTTCAGGCGGTTCCCTGGACAATTAAATCTGCAGTTCTATTACATTCCTCAGTTCCTCATTTGTGTCTCATTCAGTGCTGGTTTTCATCACCCAGTGAAACGATTTGGGGTTTTGCTTTTCCTGGAGAACAAAGCTAACAGACCGTAGAAATGTATCACAGTTTATAGGTGTTGAACAAGTGAATCTCCGTTCCAGGACTGCCCAAGAACTGCTGGATTTGAGATCCTGGTGCCAGGTGGCCGTGGGCTGTGGTCACTCTTAGGTGAGTAAACCATTGAGATCTGAGAAGTCTGTTCTCACCCCCTTAAATCTTAACTCTGTGTTCCCCTTGTTACAGTGCCATGGAAACAGCAGAATTGCAGTAATTCCTTATGGCCAGGCCTCTGGGTCCCGCTAGTAATTGTAAACCTTCAGAGTTCACCCCTGTTGATGGAAGAGTTGTAGAAGCACGCAGAAGACTGGTAGATCCATTAGTCTGCAGCGTCGGGGAGCGGGAGAGACCTTGATGTTACAGCACAAGATAAAAGGTCACCGTGTTTTTTGGGGAGGCAGCAGCCTGACCACACCACAGCCGTGGTGAACGGAGACGCTGCCTTTAGTGCCCCTTCCTCTTCCACCGCCTTTATTTCAAACCCAGCATCTTCCCGGGAGACAGGTGCGTTCGTTTTGTTACTGCTGGTTGTTTAATAACACCCCTTCAGCCATTGTGGGCCAGCTTTCAGGTTCGGGAGGGGTTAAAGTTAAAACTGAAGTACCAGCCGTCAGGTCAGTGCGATTCTACCAGTAAAGAAGAAAAGGATGTGCAGTTCCTAGAAATGGAAGAGCTGGTTTATTTTGTTATGTTTTTGAGACGTTTTGCGACATTAACAAGGGTTGGACAAGTCCCACAATCTCAGAATTAACAATGAGACTAATGTAAATGCAAATTCTTTAGAGTAATTCTTAGAGTAAAACATGTAGGGATTTCAGTGGAATCATAGAATCCTGGAATGGTTTGGGTGGGAAGGGACCTTAAAGCCCCCCCAGTGCCACCCCCTGCCCTGGGCAGGGACACCTCCCACCAGACCAGGTTGCTCCAAGCCCCGTCCAACCTGGCCTTGAACCCCTCCAGGGATGGGGCAGCCACAGCTTCTCTGGGCAACCTGGGCCAGGGGCTCACCACCCTCACAGCAAAGAATTTATTTCTCAGATCTCAGCTAAATCTCCCCTCTTCCAGTTTAAAACCATTTCCCTTCATCCCATGGCTCCCCTCCCTGATAAAGGTCCCTCCCCGATAAAGGTCCCTCCCCAGCTTTCCTGGAGCCCCTTTAGGGACTGGAAGGTCTCCCCGGAGCCTTCTCTTCTCCAGACTGATCCCCCCCAGCTCTCTCAGCCTGTCCCCACAGCAGAGGGGCTCCAGCCCTCCCAGCAGCTCCGGGGCCAGCAGAATCATTCTAGTTTTACGCTCAGGTAATAGAATTTGGCCCAAAGAGACTGAAGAGAACTATATCGCTTTTATTGAGTTGAATATAGCTGTCGTGCTCTGTTCAGAAGAATATTTTAATCAGGCCCCATATAATATTACCTGTACTCTATGACTAATTTCTACAGAAATACTAATTTAATTCTGTAGCAATTTATTGACTAAGAAAGAACTAAATTGCTTGGCAGGATAATGGCGAGAAGAAAGAACCTAGCAGGAGGGTTAAGTATGGCAGGTTTCATTGACGACAAGGGTACTAACTATAATACAATGAAGCAAAGTTCCGGGAAGAAGAATAAATAAGGAGCTGAACACATCACTAGCAGGTAGGAGCTGTGTAATCTGATGAACGACATATTGTGCTTTTCCCTGCTTGGAAGCCAGGCTCCATCTTGCCCGACATAAAAGCTGTGTCACAGCCTCAAGCCATTAGCTCATAAACAACGCAGAAAATAATGTTGTTATTGTAGTACTTCTGCTAATTTCATCTCCATATCATTACCTCGCTAAATTGGAAAAAAAAAGCTATGTTAAAAGAAATGTAAATTGTTCTTAAAATCAAGGGGGAGAGTGTTTGCATGGGTTTATTGGTGTTGGTTTTTTTTAAACGTTATGGATTATGTTGGTAAACTCGTATTAAGTGGGAAGTGGTTTTACTTCTTCCCCTGCAGGTTTTACAATTATTAAAATACAGAGGTTATAATGTAATTTATTTAAATCTGTTCTGAGGAATGTAGAATAAAATATTCAAAATTACTCAGACCTGCTGAGTTTTTGAGGATCCTTTCAGGAAGATTTCCAAGTGTCTGAATGAACGCAGGAAGATTAAACATCAGAAATACACTGCTTAAATAATGAGCTTGTAATTGCAGCTTTTATGTACCAGAAACAGGCATTTTGGTCATTTGCTCTCCTCAGCTGAGCCGGAAGCTGCCTCCCCTTAATTCGCTTTTACTCTGCCGTGGAAGGTCCTTTGCGCAGAGCGCTGAGGCTCCCCTTGCTTCAGCGGCGAGGCTCCAACGGCAAACTGGAGCAACAAACACTTTGTTTTGCGTTGGAGTAATTCGGATTTCAGGTTCCTCATTTGCCAAACCGGCGACCAAGGTCAAAATTTGTCATTAGTGTAAGCAGATGTAAGTCCCTTGGTCTGAAAAGGTTAAAGGTCATTGGAAATTATCCCAGTACGATCTCGGAATAACAGAACTCCTTTTGCATCACACATTTCTTGGAAACCCAGCCCTCCCTCTCCAACCCCTAAAAAAGAGCAGTGGTCACGCGAGCCTCGGAGCTGGGTCAGGAGCAAGCGGTTGTGTGTTTGTGGTGATGGCACGTTCTGTATCTAAACATTCAAAAAATTCTGTCTTAAGTCTCCCGTCCAAAGTATCAGCGCACTCAGGGCTTCGCTCACGGCGGTCTGAGAGTCCTGCCCCAAATAGCAATAAATCTGACTTGGATCCTGCCTGCTGTGCGAGTCTGTATCCGACCTGTGACGGTTCCCATGGAACTTTTTTACCCACTTACTTTTCCCTCTTCCTGCCCCACCGCCTGTGAAGGGGCTGGATCTGTGTTGCAGCGGGGGAAGGTCCGATCGCTGTGCGCGGGTCAGTTCTGCGACGGCACAACGCTGCTTCCGTCGGACCCTTCGCCTCATCCGGAGGTTACAAGTTATTCAAAAGTGAGAGGGGGGAGAAATGTATTAGCGCGATCCTTTTCCAACCCGAAGGCTTGAATCCAGTTTTGATTAGAAGACGGTAAGCTAATTTCTTGGAAAGATTAATTTGGTTCCCGTCCTCCCTCCTAACAGCTTTCTGTAGCTGGCCCAGCGTGGCTCCACAGTCGTACATCCATCCGAATGCGACCCAGCGCCTTCCCGTCTCCATCAGAAGCTGAAAACATGTTTCGACGTAGATGAAAATAGCGTTTCCATTTCATCTGCGGGCTCCGGTCTGGCATGGCTGTGACTGGAATCGAGAAGGTTTCTCAGAGCCGCGAACGCTTGCCTGGCTGTTCGAGGGACAAACAGCTGTCGGCTCATTACCTGGCCATAAAAATACATTTCCTATATAGAATGTGTCAAATCCTTTTCCTGGGGTGACAGTAAATTGCTAAGAGGATTGTCAGCCTGGGATAGACAGACTTGAAATGGTGCTGGAGTAGTGTTCAGCTTAGCTTTTTCCTATTTAAAAAAAAAGGGAGGGGGAATTTGACGCTGGAAAACTGAACCAACTTTGCAGTTTGGGATATTGCAACTCCGTTAATCAACGGGGCAGGTCCACCAGTAGCTTCAGGAAATCAAACTTTCTTCTGTGATCTCTTCTCAGTGTACCTCGGCCCCGAGCTGGAGAGGAATCCGATGGTGCGAAGAATCAGAAAGTGACTTTTAAGCTGTTCAGCTCCCTCAGGCCTTGACATCCCCAAAGGTGACACCAAGAGCCGGTTACAGGGCTCTCTCCCGCCAACGTGGGAGTGCTGTAAGAAACACCCCCTCAGCTCCTATTGCCCAGGGAAACATTTGGCTCTCCTGAAGCACTGTAAGAGCTGACAGGAAAGGCTTTGCTTTCATTTCTTATTTTTAAACATAACTTCCAGTATCCTGAGCCTTAGCTGTCCTCCTCTCACGTCAGTCCGGGGGTGCACAGATCATGTTTATTCTGTTCAGCCCTTGGCGGCGCCGGCGCTGGTGCGAAGTGGCTGTCTCCCCGTAACGAACCCGGAGTCAAGCACGGCAGAAAACTCGCGCAGTGCTCAAACGGAGGAGAGGGGTGACAAGGACAGGAGGTAAGCAGCCGGCAGCGAGGTGGCACCTGGCAGCGTGAGCACTGCCCGGGTACGGGCTGGCAGAGAGGAGATCTTCTCCCTCCTGTTCCCTGCGGGCAGCAGGGATGCTGCGGGCACTGCCGCCACTGCAGCCGTGGGATGGGCTGATACTTTGGAGCGGCTGCATTTAACGGACTGTGCAGGAGGCTCCCCGTCGACTTTCACGGTTCTTGCACTTCTAACGGGAGTGACTGCGGTCTAAAGGTGGAAAGGAGGACGGGGGCGATAGAGGGTTGCTGCTGCACCCGCTGGCTGCTCAGTGCTCCGTCTGCCCCCGTTACTTTAACTGAACATCTTGTTTAAGGCTTTACTGGTTTTTAGGCATCAACAGATAATGACAGTGGAGAGAAAAAGGCACCTTTTCCCAGTCACAAGGTAGTTGGAGACGTTGTGTGTTCCTCTCCATGTGCTCAGGAACGAGACCATGATGGAGGCAGGCAGCCAGGCTGAAGAAGGTCAGACCTTTGATTCTCTCCTTGGCTCGTGGTCAGTTGAGTGCTTTACACACACCCGTTAGACACAGTCCCTAAGGTTAGGGTGTATCCTCAACAGGTTCCAAGACGTCCCTTGTTTGAAAAACCATTAATAAATGAAAGTAGCTGTCTCTTTCCATGCTAGAAACTCTTTCTTCCCTCAGTATCTCCTGGGTCATGCATGGGCTGTGCTGTTCCAAGCCCAGATTCACATTTCAGTGTAATTAGATTGTCATCCCTACCTCTGTCGTAATGAAATAACAAGCCAAGCATGGGCAGACTGGAGACTTAAACACTGCTGGGCTGCCAGCTTTGGAGAGGAGATCCAGGTAATTTGTTTTAATGGGACAGTTTATTACCAGCTTTTCTTCCCCGTAGACAGATGACCGCTTATTTTCTCCTGCCTGTTAATGAAAAATAAAAAAATTGTGAATGAACAACAGTTTCCTGCAATTTGTTTAAAAGTATACTTTGGCCACAGCCAGTGTAGGCAGGAGTAGTCTCTCTGGACTTGTCCCGGGGGGGGTGTCCCTCTGAAGCGGGTGTCTTGCTGCTTGGGAGGGAGTTTGGGCACTGGGGAATGTAATGATTCCCCCCCTTCCCCCCCCCCTTTTTTTTTAATAGCTGCATGTTAGAGAACAGGGAAGGTTCTGCCTTTCACTGGGTTCAGTTCCTGCCATCTCATTGCCCTGTTCTTCCCTCCCTTCTGTCCTCCCAAATTCCCTCTAGATGCCTCCTGCTTCCCCTTCTGCCAGCTGGGAGAGCTGGGAGTGCTCCGGAGCTCCCCAGCATTTCCCACTCCTCCGAGACCGCGCGGAGACCTGCACCCGGAACGCCGACGCTCTGCCTCACGCCAGGCCCGCGACACGGGGTACGTCTCACCGGACCCAGACGCTGTGCAGGGAGAGCTCAGACTGCCCAGGGGCCAGCAGGAGCCGGGGCCAGGCGGCCGCGGGGGCTGACGGCACCGAGCAGCTCGCGACGGGCGCCCCGAGCGCAACAGTGAGTGGGACGGTGAATTGGGACCGGTGGGGATTAGCAGCTGGGTGATGGGGGTAGCAGGCAGAGCACGGGTCTGGAGACAAGCGCTTCGGCAGAGAGTAACGCAATAAGGAAGGTTTAGACAGGGACAAAAGAAGGGACTTCAACAGCGGAGAAAATTCCTTGCCATTAGAGACGGGGCATGGTTAGACAGGGAGAAATGGGCGGAGGCGGAGAAAGTACAAAGAAGCCAAAAACTGCTAGAACAGGGACAGTCTTTAAATAGACATTTGGAGCTAAGGAACGTCGTCACGTACCTGTTCGCTCTGCATCCAGGCAGCGTCCCAATGTGGCAGCCGCTACAGGCCTGTTCAGCGCCAGCAGTGCTGAGGCTGGGGGTGCTCTGGAGCGTGTTTGCACCCTGAATGGTTTGGATGTGAGACAATTTAAGACTCAGAGGTAGGGCTCTGGCCCAGCTTTAACCACAGTGCAAATGTAGTTGTGATTTAAGCGGTGACAGTGTAAGTTCTGAAAGCGCGGAAAGGCCTATGCCATACATTAGAATACATAACAGAGCTCTTGATGTTGAAATACTTTCTTCTTTTTTTTTTTTTTTTTTCCTTGGGCCATACTTTCCTACAACCGACGAAATATTGATGAGTTTTTCAGCACATGTAGAGACTATTACCTTTTGGCTTTAGCCAACTTGGCTGGAACTGGAGGGCTGCGGCAGCTCCATAAAGAATTCTCTGCCATCAGCTCCCTCCTCCTCACACCAACAACACCCCAAACTCGTTTCTCTCTCTCTGCTCTCGGCTGCAGCATTTTGGCGCAGGGAAAGGGCAGCCACTGCTGCTAACGAGCTCGGTGCTTTACGGATGGAAAGGGAACATCTTGAATTCCACCTGGAGCCTGCTGGCAGCGCGTGCAGGGCCCAGAGCAGTTGCCTGGTGTTTTCTCACGGCGGCGCGTCACTCGGTAAGCGGGATCTCCCGTCGCCTTCTGCTCCCCAGCAGTTCCGAGGCGCAGTCCCACGAGGAACACGCTGCAGAAATCTAATCTCGAGCTGACAAAAAGGGCTGGTCGCAGCGAGACTCCTGCCGAGGCAGGGGGTCCCGGCGCGTGTCTGCAGGATACCTGCAGCTTGTGGCGCCTTTTGTAGCTGCTCCGGAAGGAGCTTTCGGGTGTGTGTTCTGTTGCACTGCGGGTGGGGTTTGCTATGTGGCCTCCGTCCTGCTGTCCCACCCAAGCAGCTTTTCTTCAACAAAAGTCTGGGCTAGTGCCCTGCACTTAGGACGGTGTGTATATTTAGTAATTACAATTAATAATTTAGTAAAAATCTGCCTGCTTTTCCCAACTTTCAAATGGCTCAGCATCCTTGTACTTCTTGTTTTCTCATAATGAGCTGTCTGCAAAAGCTGTACCTAAATTTCATTCCAGACCTTTAACAACCTGAGCTTAGTGAGAGAAACACACTGCCAGAGCAAGCAATTAGCCTACACTTACCCGAACCCAAAATCTCACCCAGTGCCGTGAATGAATCCCGGGTGGTTCGTGCCTGGGAAGGAGCTTCAGCCAGTGGAGATGAAGCTGCTGTTCATCTTGGATGCTCTCAGGCGTTGTGTCCCTTGTCAGACAGAAAGGCTCCATCAGCCTAAACTTGGCCCAGGGTCCTCCCTGCATTAAGAACAGGGTATATGGATGTAGAAGTGGATTTGGCCGACAGAAGAAGCATTTTGGGTGATGCTTTGTATTATCCTTTGGTAACTTCACGATGCTAAAGCTTGGCTGGTTCACTGGCCTGGGCTTGATGCTCAGTGACAGACCGGAGGGATCCCAGGGACCCTGCCCGGCAAATCAGCAAGATGAGCTTTGCACCAGAGAGGAGGGAGTCGGTCTGCATCACCCGACACGTGTTCTGTGCCTCGGGGTTTGATTTAGCCCATGGCCAGAGAGCAAGATGCAAGTCCTGAGTGGCGGGGGCTTCCCTTTGGAGTCTGTTCTGCCACGAGTCTGTGTGGAGGCAGAGATGACATAAACGCGCGGGAGACGGGGTGCTGTTATTTGTGGTACAGGCCCATCCTGGGTGTGCGAAGTGCTGGATGCAAACAGTGCGGTTTAGAAACCGGGTGCTGTTGGTGTATACGCGGCCGCGTGCCGAGAGCCGAGCGAGCCGGCCGCGCGGCAGGGTTTGTCACTGGTCCTGAATGTCGTGCGACGCTTCGGTTCCAGACAGCAGACCACGGCTGGCTGGGATCCACCAAAGGATGGGAGAAGAAAAACAATACTGCTAGGAAAGCCAAAGTTTAAAATCCAAATCTGATCCTGGAAAATATTTCCCACTTTTACAGTGAGCCCGGGATTTGAAAATTGCCGCACCTTAAAGCGTGCAGATCGCAAACCTGAACTGATCGTGCCTGCGTGTGAAGGAATACCGATGCCGTGTGTCCTTCCTGCCTGCTTCAATACTGCCACCCTATAAACCTGCTTACAACCAAATAATCCATGCCCAAATGGCACGGGTTTGGTTAACAACGCTTGGCAAAACAGCACGGCCTGGGTATCAACGTCACGGTCTGATCTCTAGGCAACAGCTTCTCCTCCGCCTTGTACTGTTGCTCTTTCCGAAAGGGGAGGGATGAAGAGCATTAATAAGAACGCAGGCGGGCTGCAGAGACAGCACACCGCTTGGGAGGAGGGTGCTGCTGTATCTTCGCTAATAAATCAGGATCATTATCGCACCAGGGGAGAGAAAGAGAACCCAGAGCAAAGGCATCTGCTGTGAGTTATGTCTCTGAGCCTGCTGGAGCTCTCCGTCTTCCCGCAGCACTTGCTTCAGCGGAGCCGTGCAGCAGCCTGCCAGCAGCCATTAATCCCATCCTCTCCTGCCGCAACGCTGATGCTGGGCCGAGGCAAATATTTCTTGTGTCTGACAGTCTGGGTTGGTTTTTTGGTTTTGTTTTTTTTTTTTTCTTTTTAATACTTGCTGTAATGAGCAATAGCCCAGAAACGCTCGCGGTGCTTTCTGCAGGGCCTGCGGACGCGTGTGTCAGCACAAGAAAATACAAAAGCCAGAGAAGCTTTTTCTTTGTGCCAGTTCAGTCGCCCCTTTTGGCTCCAAATCCATGTGCGTATATAAAGAGAGGAGTGACGGGTGCCGAGCACGGGGACGTAACCGCAGCACTGGGTCTCTGCGGGATCCAATGCCAATACGGTGCTTTTCCTTCAGGGGAATGTGGGGGGGGATGACGGGAGAATGCCAGTAGCAAAACTCGCTGAATTCATTAGTTTCCGATTTCACCCAAACTTGTTAAGACACAAATGCCCTGAATGTGGTTTTCTAAGAATAATCCTGACTTTGCAACTAATCCTGTTTGGGGATGTTTTGGGTTTTTTTTTTTTTGATGGGAGAGGAAACACCAAAGGGGCTTTTTAGCTTGAAAGTTTGCTTGGACAAAGCAAGACACTGGTATCTTCATACCCCGGTAATGCGATGCTGCAGCCACGGCCCGAAGACCTGTTTCGGCTGAGGCGTGCTAACGTAACACAGCACGTCAGGGAATATTTCACAGGCACTTGCTTGCCATTAATGTCAGATTTTCCCAGGGTTTACCATGGCACAGCACTAGCACTCACACGGGTGAGAGCTTGCACTTTTCACTTCAAGGCCAGGTTGGACGGGGCTTGGAGCAACCTGGGCTGGTGGGAGGTGTCCCTGCCCAGGGCAGGGGGTGGCACTGGGGGGGCTTTAAGGTCCCTTCCAACCCAAACCATTCTGTGACTTTGTGATTTTTCAGCCAGGAAAACCTTATGGATTTGTCTGATAGTCTTTTGTTCCTCAGCAAAGAAGGTGGAACTCGAACCCTCGATAACCAAGCCTGTATTTTTTAGAGATAAGTGTGAGTCACAGGAATAGATCTGAGCTGTTTTTTCTATAAAATGGCACAACTGATGCCACCCAGCCCTTGCTGAGGGGCTTGTCTCAATGACACCTAAGGATGTCATTAAGAAGCTGCGTTGCGTGGGCGAGTGCGGTGCTGCCGCCCTCTAACAGAACGTGCGATTTTATGTCCTGCACGGTTTCTAAATCCTCACTCTTCCACCACTTCCTTCTGCTGCGAGATATAAATACTGGATCCCTGACAGCCCTCGCCAGGCTGTTACGGAAGGGCTGGGTCTCCTCCAGTTGTTTTTTTGGAGCCCGACGACTTGGCACGGCAACGCAGGCCGGGGCAGAGCTCAGCGCTGCTTTTCTCCTCCGTGGAGGCCGATTTAGGCCGATGGTTTCCAAGCGAACACAGCCGGCAGCTGGGCGGGTTCCGAGGCTCGGGCTCTCAAGCTGCTCTGCTTTGCATGAAGCGGGTTCTGATGACCGGGGGCGGGCTGGATGAATGAAATTCTCATCCCCAAAATGCTGATTCGCGGTGCCTCATGCCAGTGCTCCCGAGAAGCACGGAAAGAGCCGTGCGGTGGATGTTTACCAAGTGCTGAATAACGCATAGTAGTGAATCCCACCCACATTTCCCTTTCTTCCTATTAGAATTATTGTAAGCAATAATATGATTGACCCAGAACAAAAAGAACTCCAACGGATGACGGTATAGTTGAGGTATTAGGGGACTCCCTACCTAATAACCAAAGCTTAAACACCGAATCTACCGTTTCCAGAAAGCTTTGGCTGCAGTGCGTTACAGCAAGTGGTGTGCTAAGACCTTTCCTTTAAGGAAAACAAAAAAGAAAAAGAAGGTGGTAAAAAATTATACTTAAATGTTATAGTAGCTCATTTAAATTAAATGCAAAGTTTATCTGTTCGCTATAGAGATGGAACCAGCGTTAACAACTGGTGGCAGGTAACATGAGAGAGGATGGGTGAACAGGTTTTTCTGAATAATACCTAATGAACTGGATAAAATAAAGGAGCAGAATTGCAGCTGAGGGGCCCCTCGATATCACCACAAACCCCCCCAGAAGGAGGTGTCCCAGCCTGGGTAACTGGGGAACAATTGTTTGTTATTTCTCTCCCCTTAGGCTAGCAGAGGGGGATGAATAAGCCATTCCAGCCGCGCGGAGATTGCGAACTGTTCCTGGCTTAGCTTTGCTTTCGCTGGTTCTGTTTTGTTTTGTTATCAGATTGCATGTGTGAAAAGGAAAAGAGACAATATTTGTAACTTCAAGAGAAGACAAAAAGCTAAACTGACTGAAGTAGTAAAATCAAATGGATCCAGCTGACAGCTGCCTTTCTCTCTCCAAACCCGAGAAGCCCTGTTTCTCGTGGCGAGGAGGCGTGCTCTTCCTCGCGCTGCCAGTAACGGGGGTCAGGGCAACAGGTCCCCAGCACTCCTCCTCCTGGAGCACCTCTCTCTGCTGTTCTGGCCTCTCCAGACAGTTTCTGCCTCCAGCATTATTAATATTAGCCTGTAAATTGCTCCAGAGGTTTCCTTGAATTCAGCAGGTTCCAGTATTATTTGTGCTCTGGGGGCAAAGGACTGTTACAACCGGTGTGTTACGTGGTTTTATGCTCTGGATTTCGCTCTCATGAGTTACTGCTTATCCAGCTACAAAAATAGCGGTGCGATGGCAGAGACTCGGGGTTACACATAGACCAGCAACCGTGCGGTAGCACACAATAACACCGCAGTCTGCAGCACTCCCAGCACAATAATTGGACAAAACCAGTCCTGCAACACCTGATGCATCACTGAAAGGTGGTCGTTTTCATTACAAATCACTAAATGCCACTTTTGACGTGCTGCTGTTATGCACCTGAGTCCAGCTCTGCCCGGCTGTGCAGAACAGCCGGCTCCTTTGTGCAGAGCAGGGTTTTCAGCTCCGAAGCGCGTTCCTCTCGGTGGAGCTGCTGCCTCGGCTTTTCCCTGACTCAGAAAAACGCTCCTCAGATCAGCCGACTTCCTCGCCGGGACTGATGGCTGCTGCTCTTTTCCCCAGGACAGGAACACTGTAGTTGCATGTTTTGACCATTCACTCGTCATCGCCTCAGTAACAAAAACCTCTGTCATCAAGTTGATGAGCGAATAGCGTCACATACTCGCAGCGCTCTGCAATGCCTGTAATTGAGGGACCTCTGGCTTCCACTGAGGGTAATTTTCTGCTCTTCCACGGCACGGGTGGATGCAGGTGCCGTCCTGCTGGTGCCCGCGCTGAAAAGCTCCATCGAGGGGGATACAGTCTGCCTAAGTACAGTGTGCTGTGGAAAGCGTTTGTAGACTTACATGATTTGCCTGAGCCTCCCCTGGATCTCAAAAATATAATATTCTGTAGGTACATAAAGTTATTTCTCTCTATATATGTTTTGTTACATACAGAGATGCTGGTGATCTGTAAACCACCGTAGACAATAACAAGAGGAAGGACATTTATCCTCAGAGAAACAGGATTTCTCTCGTGTGGAGGTGGAGGCAGCTTTGAGTTAGACCCATGTCTTGCTGCTTCTCCCTTTGTTTGCTTACAATTTGCTGTTTCACTTCAGTCGTGGTAGTTCACCACAAAAGCGCATTATACACACGCTTATCCCATAGTTCTCTCAATCTTTCACCGCCCAGAAGAGAGACAGCACTTCATCTTCCCTCCGTTTCCAACCTATTGCTTTTTGACACCTGATTCCTCCTGTACTTGGACGCTTGCCTTAAAGAAAACAACTAAAATGAACCCAACCCTACTGCTGGATCCGGCAGCTCCTCTCGGCGTTGTCGTTCCCGGGAGGATCACCCTGCCCAACCAGCCAGGAGGAGCGCCGAGGCCGCTGCCATGTCGGCAGAGCACGTTCCCAAACCGCGACTGCGACTGATGGAGCCCCTTCACCTTCCTCAGAGCCACATCGCTCTTCCTGAAGCCAAGTTTCCTTTACATTCGTTCTCGGGGCTTTTTATTGTTGTTCAGTTTTTTTGTGGAGTTTTTTAACTTTGCATATGCTCCATAGTGTGCTGTGCTATAGGCAGACACCTCTAGCCCCTTCTGCTTTTACACCAGTTTTGGTAATTAAAGCTGGCAATCAGAAGCACCTGTTCTGCTATGGGCTGGAGTGACACATTTCCCCGTCCCCGAGGCCGTGCCTAAAGGCCAGGCTGCTCCTTCCAGCCGGGCTGGGGCTCCCACAGCCCCTCAGCGTCCTCCTTGGCTTTTCCTCCTGCTTTTCTTTTCTCAGGCTATTCCTCACCCTGAATTTTTACCTTTGTGCCCTGTTTACACGTTCCGCAGGGTGCTCTTGTGCCCGAGAGCAGCACCTTCCACCTACAGCAGACTTTGAAAGAAAATAAAATCTGGTTGCCGTCCCCACCACCCCTCGTCCTCGTCCCTTTGTGCACCAAAATACGCTGAAAAAACTCCCTTTTCTGTAACCGAGGGAGATCTTGTAATGTATTCCTTAAGCACTTTCCAGAAATGAATCTAACACTGACAACATCGAGGTGTCACCGGCAGCAGGGGGCGGCTGAGGGGAGGCCGGGGTCGCTGCTGGGGGCAGGCCCTAGGGGCTGGCGGGGCCCCTGGAGCGGGGCTCGCGGCCAGCTGGGTGCCCGGGGAAGGGGCCTGGTTACTGGCTGCTGGAGGAAGGGGCCCGGCCGGCGGTGCCCAGTGCCGGGGGAAGGCCCCGGCTGCAGCCCCCGGCCCTATCGCGCCCAGGCCGCGCCGCACGGCGCATGCGTGAGGGCGGGGTGTGCGCGGACCGACCGGCAGGGGGCGCCACCGAGCCGCGCGCCTCACGCATGCGCTATGCGTCCTTGCGGCGGCCTCCGACGGCCCTCACAGGCCGGCCCGACCCCGGCCCCGGCCCGGTCCCACCGGCCGTCCCAGAGACCCCGCGGGGCGGCGCGGCGCGGCCGGGCCGCGGCGGCAGCAGCGCGCAGGCGGCAGAAGCGACGGGCGGCGCGCTGATGTCGCCACCGGAAGCGCCGTGACGCCATTTCCGGCTGGTCGGGCTGTCATGGCGGCCGGGGTGAGGGAGCGGGAGGGCCCGCAGGGGCTCGGAGGCCGTTCAGCGCCGGGGCTCGGGGGCGGCGAGGCGGGGTGTGCCCGCGGGGCCGGGGAAGGGCTCGGCGGGAGGGCGGGGAGCCGGGGCCCACAGGCGTTCCATCCCCTATAAGCGCGCGTTTTACCCTCAGAGCAGCGGCGCCGCGGGGCGCCTTTGGGTGGTGTCTGACGTGCCGAGCCACGCTCCCGCTTGCTGTTCGGGGGAAGGGGGTGTTTGTACTTAAAGATCACGTTTTTTCCCCAAAGCTCAGATGGTCGCCGACAGGAAGAACGCGGGGATGAGCAGCGGTTGGGTGTCCCCCCGGCGGGCTCGGTGTCCCCCCGGCGCAGGGGGACGGAGCCTCATCCATCCCAGCGCAGCCCGGTTTCCCATCCCGCGCACCGCCGCACGTCGCACCCGGCCTTGCGTGCCTGGCGTTAAATGACGTCACCTCAGGCTGGTACTGCCGCTTTTTACATTTTATTTTATTCACCCAGTTCTCTGGGACCAGTGTGCTCAGTGTAAAGAGTTGCAGTCGCTTCTGTCTGTGTATTTTACGTTTTGTTCTTTTTTGCAGAAATATTTTGTCTATTTGCTCTCATCCGTCTCCACCCCACCCCCAACTTTGTATAACTTTACAACCTCTAATTGCAACAAATAGCTGAATAAAGCAGTGATTGAAGTCAAAACTAAGTGTCTTATCACACAACCCTTTGGAAGAGAAGCAAACACCCTCGGGTGGTTTGCGGTCTGTCTGGGGTGACTGGGTAAATCCTAATCTCACACTTTTCACGTTGTTCCTACAAGTTAATTACTTTGAAAGGTCAGCTTCAAATGGAGGAAAAAGTTCTAATTTGTAACGAGCGCAAGCTGACAGCGGGTAACTTTTTCCTCTCAGTTGTTGTAATCCTTTCCCTTGGTTATATTTAATGTAGAAAAAAATATATATACTTACAGCAATGGATGGTACATATGTGAGCCATTATTTGGTAAAGAGGTGAGATTCCTGTGATCTGTAAAGTAATTTTATTTCCTTTTTTTTTTGGTGCTGTTGCTGTTCCCAGCCAACATTTTTGCGTCGGGTTATAGAACAACTGAAGAAAAGGTGCGTGTGGGCACAGCTGCTGCCGAAACATGAAGCAGAATTCATGGTAAGTGGTGTTTCTGGGGGCTGGGAATTGCATCTCGTGAGAGAAGTTAGAACTTAGCCAAAATGTGTTGCTCAGGTGGTCAGAGTTGGGGGGTTTTGTGTGTTTTGGGAGGGGGTGTGTTCCCTAGGGAATTACTCCTGTAGAGATTTCAGTGGTAGAAAATCTACAGGCGTTTCTGTAGTCGCTGCTCTACCGTGTGTAGTTGAATCCCGCTGACACCACAGTCATGACAGTGTTGTCCCTGTCTCTGTTTTCCCTGTATTTCCCCGCAAGTTTGGCACTGCCACATTTCTTCAGCCCACATTTCCTCCCCCAGTAGTTTCAAGATGTTTAAGGCGGAATAACGTGATCTCTGCTTTCAGGTGCATTTTTACCTTGTTTTGTCTAATGCTTAATGTACTTTTTTCTCCTTTCCCGTGGATTTTGTTGCAGAGTGGGGACGGGGGGTATGCTGGTGGGCTGGGGATGTGATACAGAGTAGGGGAGGTGTCTGGTGAGCGCAGCGAGTTCAGACGTTGCATTTTGTCAGCTCCCTTGCTCACAGCACAGCTTTTATTTTTTGGAAGTTGTGGCTTGTGCATTGCTTTGCTGCACCAAAGAGTTCTCTTTACAGGCTGCAGCTGTCCTGGCCTTGGAGCCTGGGCGAAAGCCAGTTCTAACAGCGAAGTAAAACCACAGGGGGACAAAACAATGAGGGGAAATGAGGAGCGGTGAGTTCCACCGGTCTCAGCAATGGCTTTTGAAATTCCTTGGAGGAGTGGTCCTGGAGGACCATGAACCAAAAGGCTCTGCCGTATGGATTCCTACTAAGGAGTAAGAATATTGTATTAAGCTAATCTATTGGAAGGTGTAAGTGCTTAAAGATGTTTGGTCTCCCAAGGTGAAAGAGATTGTTAGAGCACACAGTGTCTTCTTTTTTACTTGAAAGAAGAGCTAAAATAATCTGAAGTGAATTCGTTTTCACCAGTGTAGCTTGCGGGGCTGTCTGAGGGGGAACTACCTGAGAGCTTTCTTGGTCTTGAGGAGGGGTAAGCAAAAGTGTTGCCACTTCTGGGTTAAAAATCTTGGTTGAGAGAAAGCATGTGAAAGAGGCCAGAGTTGTGCTGATGCCAGTTGTGGATTTACCAGAACAGATCTAGTTGAGGAACATGGGAGCAGTGGCTGCTTGGGCGTTTCTGGCTGTGATTCGGGCTGTGTTGTAGAGCTCAGAGGCAGCAGTAGGAGGAGGGGCGTAACTCAGTGGCCGTGGTGACCCCTGGCCAAAATCACCTCTAAAGTGCAGGAGTTGGGGTGGTCTCCCCCACCAGGCTGCGAGAATCCTGGGAAAAATCACTGGCTGGAGGAGCCTCCCTGGCTCAGCTGGGTAAACAGAAAGAGCAAGAGCTGCTTCAAGCTGTGATTTATCCATGGGAGTGCATGTGAGATGAGCTTCCCGAAATCGCTGCCGTTTGTGCTGTTACTGTGTTCTGCCTGCTGTCTGGCACAGGCTGTTAGACTCCTCCCGTTTCCCTGGCCAGTTACCTGGTGAGAGGAGGAGTAACTCCTATTGTAGCCACAGAGCGAGCATATTGTATCGATTTAGAGCTAAATGCGCATCTGTGAGCTAATGCAGAGAGGCTCAGCATCCCGGTCGGCATTCAGAGCCCTACAAGCTCATTGACAGTTTGACCTGACAGGCTTTAGAAAGGATTTGGTAATCGTTGTCTTCAAAGTGGAAGATAAGAAAGGAATGCTGCAGAAAACAGAAGTGTGACTGCAGCCGAGAATCTGAGAAGAGCAAAGCCTTAGTATGGGAGACAGACTGCATCGCTTACAAAGCAAAGGCAGTGTCTGGCTTCCAAAATAAAGCTAAGAATAGAAGGGGAAATCTCAGCACAGAGCTTGAGGATACATCTTACAAGACTCTCTGTGCAAACACATCTAACCATTCATTGATTTATTTTTTTTCCCTCCACATACTGCATGATCGTTGTAGGTAATTAGAGACGAGACATAAAACAACAAAGCTGAAAAGTGGATTACACAGAGACTACAAAGCAGTTTGATATGAAAAGTGACAGGAGTTCTCAACAAAGAGCCTTCCTTTTCTGTCAGCTTGAGTTTTATGCACAGCTGTAAGACATCCAGATATTCTTGGAAAATACTGAACTAAGCAGTTTGGCAGGGCCTAAACTTTGCCCTCTGGGCTGACTGGGGATCAGCCCCGAGTCCAGCTGTAAATTGGACCTAATGGAGGTGGATTTCCGTAACCAACTGAACGCAGCCTTGCGCTCGGTCCAGGGGACGGAATGAAGGTGTGGATGAGGTAGGATAGCATGAAGTGGTTGAAAGCTCTCAGCACCTTTCAAAAGTATTTTACTTCTCCCTTTTGGTTTATCATAATGTCCATGTGGCAGATCCCTTTGAGATTGTTAAACTTCAGTGTTACAATTTCATTCCAGTTTCAGGAGCACCATCTGTTACCAGCCTCTCAAGTCTGTGCGTGATGACAGAGCTACAAATAGAGACATGCACTTCAAAAGGTGGTGGTGGAGAGGTGCAGCGAAACTCTGTGAGGCTCTCTCAGATGTGTTTATTTCAAATTCTGTATTTTTTGCTTTATTTATTTTCTCATAGGGTGTCTGTCACCTGCCAAATAAGGCAGCTGGAACAGCCTATCTGCAGCAAACCTGACAAGCACACTAGATCTCCGCTACGTCGTGAGCTTTTGGTTGAAGATGTGCGTTCAGGTGAGTCATCCCATGCCCCAGACACGGTATTTAATCGGCACCCAGCTCCTTTGTGTACAGCTGCCGGTCACTGCAGCGGCTGGTTAGTGAGATCTCAGCTCACAACTGCAAAACAGGCTCCTTTGTGCCCACTCCCAGAACTGTGAGCTGCTTTATCGCGCTGCTCTGATGCTCTGAGCAGGCAGGCCAGCACCGCTGCTCCAACGCCAGTCATTCACAGGCCGAGGCAGCTGTGCGGTGCTTTCCATCGGTATGTGCTGCAGCCTAGTGTCAGGCTTCTGGGAAAATAAATGTACAGAATTCTCCATCTGTGACTTCACGGGCAGTAAACTGAGCAGAATGGCCGAGTGGCTGAGTTCCAAATGGCTGTTATTCATATTTGTCTTCCGTGTACGGTTTTTTTCCTCTCTCTCTTATTCCAGGCTCACACCCTGGAGAAAAGCATTACTGCCGTGTACCGCATTTCACAAGCAGTGATATCTTCAATAAGAACATAAGAATTCATGCTGTGGAAATGGGCTTTGCCATCAACGTGCCCCTGAGCCACCCCCTGGGTGTGACGGGTCAGTTCATGCCTTTGTGCAGGGTATTTTTTTCTCGTTACATCCTCTGAGTGATCTTCCTCTTACACGGGTCTCTCACGGTATTGGAAATGCTTCTGGTAATGCTGTGCTTCACTGAAATGTGTCATTGTCTCCTGGGTGACTCTGGGTGCCACTGGAGCAAGGAGAGGCAGCTGTTTCCCTACAGGCACAAAGAAATCGCCTCTTCCGCCCACCTCAGTTGCTTTGGGGAGTTTTACTGTTAACCTGCAGCTTGGGTTTTTTCTAAAGACGGAGAGCTGCGCAGTGCACTGTGTTCCCATTCATTTGAACGGGATTTATTGATGCCCTTCAGTTAGGTTGGGGGTGAGGGGAGAAGGGAGAGCTGCCTATTTCTTTTTTTTAAAACAAAATTGCATATAGCTCCAAAGGTGTCTTATTTCCTTTGGCGTGGATAGTTACCAGTACTTAATCACCTTTGTGCCTGTATGAAAAGGTCTGTGGTTTCTGTGCAAATCTGTTCTACTTAGAGCAGTTTGTCTTAATCTTGGCAGCTCAGGGTGGTACCAAACTTCTGCCTTTTCAGTCTCACCCATAAGGTACTTGCAGGTGATGCTGGGAAGGGCCTTCCAGTGGAGCGTGAAGACAACATCTTTGACTACGTCCACGGAAGGACCTGCAGCCAAAGGAGGAGAGTGAATGCCTGCAAAAAGAGCCTGCAGTGAAGGCAGTACAGTGATCAGACCCCTTGGAAGAAAGTATCTTCTCGTTTCCTTGAGCACGTAACACAAGTTTTACCAGAGAACAGTGAATCGCAGGCTGCTTTTTTACCCTGAAGGGCAGGAAGTTCTCACTTTTAGACAAAATGGTTTTAAGTTTTGGCAGCTCAGTTAGTTTGAAGAAGGTGGGGACCGATCAATGATGACAATTCTGTGGAGTCACTGATTTGTTTAAGTGCAACAGCTGCGGTAATGAAGCCAACTTAACAACAGATAAGCAATGAAGCTATTTTAGTCTTTTTCTAATGGTAAAGGCACTTAGGCTGGGATCACAATTAGAAAAGTCCAGATATTTCTGGAACTGAGCAAGACTTCCTGTACTACTGCGAAAGATGACCGGAGTACTGGTCGTGTTTGTGTCTCTGTGCAAACAGCCCTTAGTGCTCAATACAAAAACGGGGGCAGGCTGTGAAGGAAACAGCGCAGCTAGATCTCTTTGGGTCATTCACAGTGCGTAACAATCATAAAAGCAAGAGGTTGAAAGTCCCAAGAAGTGTGATTGCTCGTTCAGTGCTTGCAGATTGTCTCATGCAGTGGTGGTGGTATTTCTGTACAGGCCCTGAGCTGTAACTTGTATAGCTTTAGAGCCTTTTGGATTATTCAAGTGAAAGTTTTGCCAATAAAGCTTCTAGCATTAATAACTCGAGTGTACAACGTACAGAATCTGTGTAGCAGAAGGCACTTCATAAGTAACGATAGTTCAGATTTAAGGGCTGGCAGTAAGTGAATGCTGGCATCGTGCAGTTCAGTGATGAACTTCCTCCCTTCCAAAATTTCAGGCAAGTTTCTGTCCTATTACAATATCAGCGAATTAGAAGGATTTTATCACAATAATCTGCACATTTTTCTTTGAAAATAGGCTTTAAAAATAGGGGAGGTGTACAGCAGGAAGGGGGCAGGGGGGAGAAAAACCATATTTTAATATGAACAGAGAACAGCTATCCAGTAGCAGCAGCTTGGAATAGTGATTATGCAAAATAATGTATTATGACTTTCCACCAGCTGCTAACCAGCATAGTACTTTTCAGAACAAATTTGGCAAAGAGGCTTGCTCATATGCCATTTCACAACTAATCACGCTTTTAACTTTTTCGGCTTAATTGGGATATCTGAGAGTTCAGCAAGAGAAATGAAGAGCTGAAATGCCTCTGAATTCCCACGGCAAAGGTGGACCTTGGCACATTGTTACAGAACGCAGAGTCGTTATCGCAGCTGCTACTGCAAGATCTTTTGTGAGAGTGTAAAATGAATATACCACAGAGCCTGACAAAACTACAGAGCTCTCCGATTCCAGGTTCAGGGTCTGACAAGGATGTTGTACGAGATGTTTGAACTGAGCAAATACAAAAAGGAGGTGGGGTGGCTGTTTTCTTTACATCTTTCCCAGTCTTAAAAGGAGACATGTAAAACCATTCTTCATGTCTGTGTTGGCTCTTAAAAGCCTTAAGTAAGGGGGAAAAAAGGCTTAAAGCTTAAAAAAAAAAGCTTAAAAGCCTAAAATCCTCTGGGGCAATCACTTCCATTCCAACACTGTTAAATAGTTAAGGGTCGTTTTGGCAGAGTGAAAAATGACGAAGTATTTTGACTGTACAGTTTCTGCTTTTTAAATGAATAATAATTCAGCTTACTCGCCTTAGGAGAAGGGAGTGTACTTACTGTGTGCCATTCCAGTTTGTAAATTAAAATAACTCCAGGCACCAGTACCTGCTGTGGCTGACCAGCTGGAAAGCAGCTTTGCAGAGGGCCTGGGGCTCCTGGTAGACACTAGCCATGGGCCAGGAACATGCCCTTGCAGCAAAGGCAGCCAAGAGGCTGCATTAAGAATCGTTGCCAGCATGTCCAGGGGCGTGATGAGCACTGGGGAGACGCCTGGAGATGTCTAGGCTCCCCAGAGTAAGACAGGGACATGGTGACACGAGTCCAGCAAAGGGCCATGAAGATAGTAAGTGTCTGTTGTACCAGCAGAGTCTGAGAGCTGGGACTGTTTAGCCTGGAGAAGAGACAGCTCCAGGAGGAATCTCGGTGTGTATGAATACCTGCTCCTCAGACTAAAGATGGATCCAGACTCTTCAGAGTGGTGCCAAGTGAAAGGAAAAGTAGTGGACACAATTTGAAATACAGGAATTACCACTTCAACAAAAAACCCGTAGTGAGTGTGATCAAGCACTGCAACAGGATGCCCAGAAAGGTTGTGGGACATCCTCGGAGATACTCAAAACCCAACTGGACGCAGTCCTGGAGAACCTGCTCTAGGTGACCTCGCTGTGAGCAGGGTGGTGGGACGAGGCAGTCTCAAAGTCCCTTCGAACCTCAGCAACTCTGCAGTAAGCACAGGTAGTTGGGTGTTGTCTGTCTTAGAAACTGGTCGCTTCAGCTGTAATTTTCCCTCTTTGGAAAACCTTTTCATCTGCTGTGTGGACACTTTTTATCCAGTATCCAAGAAACTAGTCCCTTTACTGGCTAAATGTCCATTATATTGCACACACTGCACGCATGTGGAAATCCTCCTTAACTCTAAAGGGAAAGGGATTGCTTTCTGCCTCAGCTGCCCTAGCTGCTGCATTCACCGATTTAGCAGCAGTGTGCTTTTCTTCCTACTAATGTATCTGCTCGTGTCTCCCCTACATTCAGCTGAAACTGGCTGCAACAACTGCTGTAGCTTTTAAACCCATGAGGACATACGCCTTTAGCCTACCAGCGCAGATTGTCTTTCAGTCAATCAGCCCTGTCTTTCCTCTCTGTATTTTGTAGCTCCATATCCACTCTTCATAATGGGGACTGGACAGAACACTCTCATTGCACATGACACCGTGGGGCTTCCGTTCACAGATGTTCTTGCCAGGAACCACCTTTATTTACAAAGAAAAAAAGGAAACACCTTCCCAAGTCAATACAGACCAGCGCTGTGAAGGTGCTGCTAAGGCTGGTGCGCTGTCACAGGGAGGGGTGTAAGAGCAGTCAATAACCAAAGTGTTCCAAATACCTCGGGGCAGGAGGGAGAGGAGGAGCGCTGACCTTCTCCAGGGAGTACAAAGAGTCCTCCTGGGAGACTGTACACTAAATAATCTTGATACTCTGCTTGTCCTGGTAGGCTGAAACACTTTCTTAAGATATATCACGCACACAGCCCCCTTTGAGATGTTACCTTTACTGTTTTGAGATGTTAAAACAATTGTCTTGATTCTGGGATTGGGGTGTTCCTTTTGCATTTGAACCATCCATTTCAGCAGTCCTTTCTCGGGCTGGGGGAGCTTCTTCAGCCTGGCGGCAGAATTCTGGTGCAAAAGGAAGTGTAGAGCTGCAGCATAATATCAGTGGAGGGCTTCGTGTGGATGTGCCTGTTGGGAGAAAATTAAAATTTCTGTACCTAGAGAGAAAAAACAATGTATTCTATGCCTCCCCTCTCTGATACTCTCAAATATTCAGAGATCTGTTCCTGCATAAATTTTAAAGACAGAAGTAAATTCTTGACAAAGATCAAAGATTCTACTCTTCATGTAAGACAACCTTTTTTTTTCCCCCTTCCTTTTATTTTTTTTTTTTTAAGGAAATCAAGCCTTGATCTAAAAGCTTCAGCTCACGAGGAATAAGCTAGGTATTTTTTTTTACCAATTCTTTTTAAAAAAGCACCTGATTTAAATATGTAGAATTGTCTAATGTAGGCTTTTAAACAGACAGTTATTTAATCTAGCAGCAACAGTCCTGGCCCTGAAGATGTCTAAGACAAAAGACTGCACCTCTTCTCCTGGCTAACCAGTCTTCTCTGGGTTAAGACATTCATCTTTTGGGCTGCTGCAGGCATTCTTCCCTGTCAGAACTCCACGCTGCGCTGCCAGCTGTCTCCTCCGAGCTGTTTTTAGTTCTCTGTATCCTGTTTGATGTACAGACGCTGAATGAGGCGTTTGTTACTGGTGCTGTCCCGAGTTACCCGAGGTAAATTCCTGTTCTCTTCATTTCCATTGTGAGAGGACTCTTCCTGCAGCGATGGAGCTCTGGCCCGGCTGGTTTCTCTCCTCACTTCTAAACCCTTTCAGCATGGCAATACGCTGTGACCCCTCTCCTGATGCAGGACCCACACTCTGCCCCTAGATCTGGTGCAGAGCTCCAAGTTTCCTTCAGCTTACAGTAGCAGAAACCCGGCCTGATTCATCCCAACCATTCCTAGGGTCAGCGTGCCTCTTCGTCCGAAACCTGACAGCTCTGATTGCAGAGCTCCTTTTAAATCACTTCAAAAGGCAATGAATATTTCGGACTTGGGAGCAGATCCCCATACTGCATTACTTACTGTCTTTGGGACGGCAGGTCTGTTCCTTTGCCTCAGAAGGTGCCAACTAGTTGATTTTAATTCAATTCTTAGAGCGCATCAGCAGGGCACGTGTCGCTATTTGAACAGCATGTGGGAGTAACACAAACACATTACAAAAACTGCAGCCTTGAGAAGGAAACTCCAATATTGACTGTGATTATGGGACCATTCTTTGGTTTGTCAGGCATTCTGTCAGCCTGTACAGGGGCACAGGGGAGTTTGCACCAGGATCGTGATCAGGCTCCTCAGCCTGTATTGACTTCAATCAAAATTGACACAGAACTGATTTTCATTCTTATCTGCCCGGAGCCTACAGAACTACCACATTTGTACTTGTTCTTATGTAAAATCACAGAATGGTTTGGGTGGGAAGGGACCTTAAAGCCCCCCCAGTGCCACCCCCTGCCCTGGGCAGGGACACCTCCCACCAGCCCAGGTTGCTCCAAGCCCCGTCCAACCTGGCCTTGAACCCCTCCAGGGATGGGGCAGCCACAGCTTCTCTGGGCAACCTGGGCCAGGGGCTCACCACCCTCACAGCAAACAATTTCTTCCTCAGCTCTCACCTAAACTCCCCTCTTCCAGTTTAAAACTGTTCCCCCTCGTCCCATGGCTCCCCTCCCTGATCCAGAGTCCCTCCCCAGCTTTCCTGGAGCCCCTTTAGGGACTGGAAGGTCTCCCCGGAGCCTTCTCTTCTCCAGGCTGGACCGCCCCAGCTCTCTCAGCCTCTCCCCACAGCACAGGACCACACCCCCACCAGCTCCGGCCTCCCTGAGGCAGCGCGCGCCGCCTGCCGTGTTTATATACGGGCGGTGTCACGCGCATGCGCAGAGCGGGATCGCAGCGCGCGGGGCGCCCTCCCGCTAATGGAGAAGTTGTTGGACGCAGCTGCTGTTGCTGAGGGGTTTTCTTGGTATATGGCTAGCCATACGCGCACATTTATGCATATACGTATGTATTTTTACGTGTGTGTATCTTTAGCAGCTTCCCGCTGCTAGAGTTGCAGTACAGCCCCAGGGCGATGCTTGGCGGGTGGGGGGGTTTAAAACAGGCTGTGGGGCGCTGCGAGCAGTTTTCTGGCCCGCGTTAGAGAAAAAGGCAATTAACCCGTGTTCAATGAGGCGCTCCCTCGTCCGATGTCGTCGAACGTTTGAAGCGGAGGCGGAAGGAGCGGGTCTGCAGCGGTGGAGCTTCAGGAGGCCCCGGGGAATCGGGAAATGTGGTGGCAAAGGTGTAAAAATGCGGTGAGAGAAAGTGAGGGGACTGTGAGCACGCTGGAGAAAAAAGGCAGCTTAAAAATACAACTTCCCATACCGGGAGTCGAACCCGGGCCGCCTGGGTGAAAACCAGGAATCCTAACCGCTAGACCATATGGGAGCCGATACAGACGGCTTTCTCAGCCAGCCCTATAGCCCCGCCTCCCCCCCGCCACAGCCATGGCGCCGCGCCTGCCAGAAAGGTGCTGCCCGTAGCCAAGATGGCGGCCGGTGCGTCGCCACCGCCCCCCTCGCCCCTCCCCGCATCACATGACGGGAGGAGGGGGGGGTGCGTGGGAGAGGGCGGGGTGGAGGCGTTCACGTGACCGGCGGCGGCCGCCGAGCGCTGGGTCTCGTGAGCGCCGCTGGGGGGGGCGGGGCGGGGGGTCCCCGGGCGCGGCGAGACCCCGGCGGGGCGGCGGCATCACGCCAGGCCGCGGCTTTGAGGCCTACCCGGGAGCTGGGGCGGGGGGCGGTCTGACCCGCCGAGCTTCGCCGCCCGCGGGCGCTGCCCAGCCGGCCCGGGAGGCGCCTATCGCGGCTAGAGGTAGCGGGGGAGGGGGGAGCGGCGCTGGACGAGCCGGGCCCGGTGGGGCTGGGGGAGGCCGGGGGGCGGGCGGAGGCACCGGCCCAGGGCGGGTCTCGGGTCTCTGGGTGCGGGCTCCGGAGCATCCCGGGGGTACGGGGAAGGGGCTGGGGGTGAGAGCGGCCCTGGCAGCCCTGTGCCGGGAGAGCCCAGCCGGTGTCTCCCGCCGCCTTCTAGCGCTGGCCCGGCTTAGGCCTGCTTCGGCTCTGTAATTAGGGGAGCGTTGACTGTCACGGGCGCCTTGGAGGCTTTTCTGGCAGCGGGGAGGGCTTCTGCTGGAGTCTCCCCCCGCCGTCTGGAGCAGGAGCTGTCAGGCGCCTGGCGGAGGCTGGGGGGAATTGTGTCGGTGTGGGAGCGCTTCCCCTTTTGCAGGGTGCTTCTGCGGGTGGGATTTGGGTGGGGGAGTGAAGCCTGTGACGGAGTAGAGCAATGTAAGAAGATGGTCTTCTCTCCGTAGGTGGGTGATGCCAAGCACAGCCATGAAGAAAAAGGTAAGAAAGGAAAGGAGAATCCTTTGCAGTTGGGTTTTCCTTCCCCACCTGCATTTGCTGATGTCTCTGTGTGCCTGCATCTGTACCTTGCTGTGCTCTGTGGCTGTCAGGCGCCTCTTAAGGCGCTCAGAGTCAGCAGATGCATCCTTTGCCTAAAGTGCTAGAAATCAATATTGGGTTTGAGTGTATTTGCTGGCACTCGTGGCGGGGCAAGCTCACCGCAGAGCCGTCCGTGATAACGGCTGCGTGAGTGTCTCTGGTACGTGTTGCAAAACCCTCTGCCCACTGCCAGCCTCCGGCAGTGCGAGAGAAGAGGAACGATCCAACCCACTCCACTGGCCTGTGGGGAGACCCTTCTGCTGTGTGACAGAAACTCGCGTGAGGAGCCCCTGATTCAGCGGGGGCCCCTGGGAGGATGAAACTTAACACACAGGGAAGGAGTAACGCTTTTACTGAGGATCGGGGGGGATATTCCAGCAGTAAGCATATTCAAAGCCATTAAAGCGTCTGTGTAGAGACTATATGGCTGCCTGTCCGTGGTGTGGTAGGATTGGGTTTCCTGCCGGGCCCTACGTGTTGGTGTCTGAGCCCTTTGAAAGGTGTCCGCAGTCTAAACGTTGGGAACTGGGTTCACTGGTAGGTTGCCTTGGGCTGTGCCTTGGAGCTGTATTGAGTTTCTGCATGTGCTTTTTCTGCAGGCAGTATGAAATAAGAGATATTGATGTTCTCTCTCTCTGTGCGTAGCTCAGGGGAGAAGAGAAAGTAGCTTTCTGGGCGTTTGCTCCAGAAAGGCTGTAAGGTGTTACCCGACCAGCCTGCCGCTCAGGAAGGGTCCCCCTCACTGAGGCGTGTGGTCAGCTTCTTTTTGGAAAGGGCGCTCGCCAGCCTGTGAAACGTTGCAGTCGCTCTCAGAAGGGTAACTTGTGCGAACAGGATGGTGCGATTCCGCCTCTCCTGTTCTGCCCTGAGAGTCTGGCAGCTGTTGCTGTGCAGTCGCGGAGCGAGGTTGGGAGTTGAGCGAGCGCCTTCCCAGCGTCTGGCACTGGTGTGGGCTGGGCAGGCGCTCGGGCCAGTTGCACTCTTGTTAAACCTATCTTTGATGATACATTTTCAGAGCTGTTGCCAAAGGCTGAATTTGACTCTGTAACTGGAACTTGTTTAACAGCTGTTTTCGTGAGCAAGTCTGGGTTGGCTGTCACTGTTGGGGCTTTTTTTTTTAATTTTTATTTTTAGATCACAATGTAGAGTCTTGCCTTGTGTGACTGCCTCCCCTCTTCCCTGACCTGCCAAATCATCCCCTAGTGTTCTGTCTACAAAGGTGTTACAGAATCACAGAATGGTTACCTCTCCTTTGGCCTGATGGTCTGCAAACAGGACTCTGGAGGCAGGTGTCTCCCCTGCACGATAGCCTGGTGTGCCTGAACAGGGCTGTCCCATCTGCTTTTAACTTTTTGCTGGTCTTCTGACACAGGAGACTCGAAATATAACTCGTATTTCACTTCTGATGGGGAAGAGAAACCAAATCACATTACAAGAAGGAAAAGGGCGAGATTAGGAGAGAAGTAATGGGTGGAAAATCCCAGTGGTGAGTGGGTGAGGGATTGTTTCCAGCCCGGCTTTAAGGCCTTGAGCTGTTCTTTTGTCTTGGCAAAGTCCTTTGCTGTCACCTAAAACATCACGCCTTCACCTGTGGCGCGGGTGCTTTTGGAAGGTGTGCACGTGTGAGGGGCTGGGGATGGGGGAGGCTTTGGCAGCTTCGGGAGCAGCTCCTGCTCTTCCCCGAGTGCCGGTTGTGAGTTCTGGGAGTCCTCTGCCAGCGTGTGTTGGGAAAAGGGGGTTGGTGGGCAGCGGCGGTGGGCTGCTGCCCTTCCTCCTGGGTGGTCAGCAGCGGGATGAAGGACCAGGAATGTGGTGCCTGGAAGGGCAGAGATGCCTGAGAGCGTGGGGGGCACAATTCAAGAATGCAAACAAGGTGGAAAGGTTTCTGGTCTGACCACCATTCAGTGGCCGTGCGTAGCAAGGAGGTGAGGATGTCTGTCTCCTCCTTTCCCAGGTGTGGTGCTCTTCTTTGCCTCTCTTCTGATGCATTCACATCTCAAGTATGTTGGCCCTGTGTTTTGGTGGCTTCAGCAGGAGGATGTTAACCCAGAGAGAGCCACGGAGGACTTGGTGTTCTGTGGTAGCTAATTCTTTATTTTTTTTCTTCTTCCCAGGTGCTGCTGATGGGTAAAAGTGGGTCTGGGAAGACCAGCATGAGGTCCATTATCTTTGCAAACTACATCGCCAGGGACACACGGCGCCTGGGTGCCACAAGTAAGACTTCTCTTGTTTGAACTGCAAATTCTCAGGGCTCAAAGCCCCTTCATTAAAGGGGCGAGGCTGTTCCCTCCAGCAGTCCCTGCCTCTCCTCCGCTCTGGGGTAGGTGGGTGTCTGCTGGTCCTCCAGCTGCCACACCTCGCAGGGAGCTTCACTCCTGAGTTCAGCTGAGGGTGGGTAGGAAGCTGGAGTGAAAGGGAAGGCAGCGCTGGGTTCACTTTTGCTGCTTTATTGTTGAACTTTTATCCTTAACTCTTTTTTTTGTTTGTTTATCAGGAAGCAGCCTCTGCTGCAGCTCCAACAGTTATTGGAGGAGTGTTCAGAGCTTCCTCTGAACATGGTCCTCCTTGTTGGTGAAGCTTTCTGGTTGTTAGCCAGCTGATCGCTAGCGCAGCGGAAGACGCAGTGATCTTGCTGTGCGCCTGTGGGTTTGCCAGGATGACACACTAGGCTTAATTAGTGTCTTCTGCCTCTTTTTTTTTTTTATTCCAAAGCCACTGATCTGAAAAAGCAGTAAGCGATTCCTCTGAATTGTCAGGATCTAACGCTCCTCATTGGGAAGCAGCTGCGAGGACTTAGTGTCACGCATTGGTGTACGTTTCCTCTTTGCTGTAAACTTGGCCTCTCCATAAAGTTTACAGTCTTTGTGTTACTGATTTATTTTTAAGGCTTGCTTAAGGCCTTGCAGAGTGTGCTGGAACTAGCGTCGTTCTTAAAATATCACAAAGATCAGAGAACATGTTGTTAAAGAGGAACCACCTGCTGTGCTTCTCAGGAGAATAGTGTCCTGGGTAGAGAGTAGGAAGGCTTCAATTCCGCTGGGAACTGTCTTTTTCTGTAGTGCCTTCAGCTACTGATTTATGTGCAACAGTGTATTTTACAAATTGCGGGCTATGTTGCGAAGAATGACATTTTTGGCTGCCCGCGGAGGTAACTCTGGTCTGGGCGTGTGGTACAGTCAGTAAACTCCTGTTGTCTCTTTCCAGTTGATGTGGAGCACTCCCATGTTAGATTTCTAGGAAACCTGGTATTAAACCTGTGGGACTGCGGAGGGTAGGTACTGTTTATTCTTCTGCTTTTGAAACCTTTGGGGGTTAGCTCTGGGGAAGAAGGCTGGGGATGTAACAGAGGCCCTCCTGCCCTGGAGGGATGAGTATGCTGCTCGTGTATGAAGGGAATAGAATGTATGTGGAGGTGGGTGCAAGGGGTTGACACGATTACGCTGTCTCTTGAGTTATCCCTACATGAAAGGAGCCGCGCGTAGGTCCACCCTTCCCTCGCCGGCTGCTTTCTTCTGCTGGCACAAAGCCTGAGCCCTTCACCTGGACTTTCTCCTGAGGTGGCGGGAGGTGACACTGGTTCAGAATTGCTTATCACCAGCTTGATCCAAAGGGGGTGTGTGCTGAGACGCGACACTGAAGGCTGACAGCGATCCTGTCGCTCCTGGAAGCAGCTTTTTGAAGAAGGCTTTTGCTCTGGCAGAGCCTCAGCAGAGCCGTCCAGCTTCGCTAAGCTTCAGCAGCTCTTGTGGCCTCACGCGTTGTCTGAGCCATATTCAGCAAAAGCGAAGGGAGACTTAAATCCTGTAAGAAGAGGCCACACTGATGGTTTTGGTTATATTTTAGCTTCTGCTGCCGTGGCTTTTTTATATCCAACTCTCCAAAAGCCAGTCTGGGTCCAGATGCAACGTAGCTCCACTTGCAGAGGACACTGAGCAGGCAGCAGTGACAGGAGGGAAGCGTCAGCTTCCTGTGGGACTGGTGAGCTCTTCGGCAGCATCCAGCTTGGCTTGGAAATGCTTAGGGAGCCTGATGTCATGGGGAATATAGCCACCTGGGGGGCTCTTGTCTAGACTCCTCTGGTGGGGTCTCTAGCTCAAAACACAAACCTTGCCTTTCTCGCAGGAGGCATTCTACACGTAGCACCTTTCCTGACAGCGCTAAGCAGGACCTGGTTGCTCTAATTAATGGGAGTCTCTTTGCATTGTTGCTCTGCTCCTTCTCAGACAGGACACGTTTATGGAGAACTACTTCACCAGTCAGCGGGACAACATCTTCCGCAACGTAGAAGTCCTCATCTATGTCTTTGATGTAGAGAGCCGTGAACTGGAGAAGGACATGCACTACTACCAGTCATGCTTGGAGGCAATTCTTCAGAACTCTCCTGATGCAAAGATCTTTTGTCTAGTGCACAAGATGGACTTGGTGCAGGAGGATCAGCGGGATTTGGTGAGAGGCTGATAGTTGCCATAGAAATGCTTTCAAATAGAACATCTTTTGACTGTGCTAGCGCATTGCGATTTCCTACTTCGAGTACAGCCCCGTCAGCACAGTTCCTAGAAGGGTTTCTCGGATATTAAGAATTGTCAAAGCCCTCTAAGCTTTTTCTGCCTCTTCTAAATTGTATGTCGTCACTATCTCTTGCATATAATCTAGTAGAAAACAGAACTCGTGATTTTTAGTGACAACCACTCTAAGCCTTTTATTTTATAGCACCAATTCTAGTACTTTCACCAGACCTTGGCTCCAGAAGGGAGGTTGAACTGAGAGGGAGGTAGAACTGAAAGAAATCCAGTGACCTTAAATTCGCTGCTCGCCGTTTGGATGACTTTGCGGATGGTGGTGGTGACAGTGATGGTTGGTTTCTCTTTAGCTGCTGCTTTCAGTCCAGTATAGGCTCTGTTCTAAAACATAATCCCCCCCCAGAAAAAAACCCAAACAAAAACAAGAGTTGAAACTTTCCCTGTTACCCAGAAGGTGGTTTCTATGGGTTGATTCTATGGATCGATCAATCTCTGACTGATTCTCTGTCAGAGAATGCTTTGGCCTGCCTGCCCAGAGATCACCTCTTTAGCACTCCTCTGCCCCAGCAAAGGCTGGGGATCAACCTTTCAGAGATGTTTGGTGTGTTCTGTTCTTTTTGGAGCTTTTGAAAGGTTGAAGGGAACTTGGAAGATGTTGAGTTCCTACCGACTTTGCTTTATCAGCTTGGACTGAAAAGCAACGAACTCCCGATACCAAAAGAAGAACCAGCTCTGTGGGTTAGACCAGCACGTCCCTGGCTTGCAGCAAGTTTGGAGGCCCCTTTAGGCTGTTGGCTTTTGTCCAAAGTAAGAAGTCTTATTAAACTTTCTTCTGATTCCTGGTGAGCGTGTGCCCGGGCAGCTGCAAAGGAGGCCGTGCGAGGTCCTGTGGCTGAAACCACCCCCTGACCTCCCTGCACAGACGGGCTTCTTCCACACCGCAGGCTGGCTTCAGATCGCTCATGCTGCCTGAGTGGGGTGATCCTCCTCTTCCAGTTTGAGTTCTGCTCTCCAGCTCGGTGCAGAAATAGCTCAAAGAGCTTGTTCGTAGGGTTGATTCAAAGAGTTTTTCCTCACTTCCATCTGCCTTCCCTCCAGACTGAAGGATAAGTCTAAAATCTTCTCGATGCTGTCCTCTTCAGCTTTGTTTTGGAACTGGTGGACAAATGCTGGTTTTACATAGCTGTGCAGATGTAGTGAGGCCCTGAAGTGAGGGGTAGACAGAAGAGGGGCCTTACTTCAGATGTGCTTTCAATGTGTACCATTGCGCACCCGTCAAGATCTGTTTTAAGGTATCTGCTTCTTGAAGAACATGCAAATACTGGGCCATATCACTGTCTCTGTAAATCTCACTGAAGCCTTTGGCGTCCCAGGACCCAAGGGGTAAGTGTTGGCCTATGCAGCATTTCATGGGGATTGGTTAATGTTCCTAAATGTTCATACAAACAGTAAGCTGAGGAGAAGGTGGTCGTTGTGTCTCCCCCTGCAGAGGCACGTTGGTGCAAGTCCTGCTGCTTTTTTAGCTCTTCTGCAGGAGCCTGGCACAAGGCTGTCTGGTCTCTGCTGTTCCCCCTTTTTTTGTAACCGTAGCTTCTAATGGCAGAGCATGGCGTGAGGAGAGAAGACTCTGTAAGTACATGCCTCAGAGCTGCTCGTATTGATGAACCTCGAGTGCTTTCTTCCTGTCCTGCTCTCAGTGATGGAGCTTTTTGCTTGTGACCTTGTCAAAATTCAGGTCCTCAGAGACACTCAGGCGTGTCTGCTTCTATTCCCACTCCACAACACCCATAGTTGTTTCAGCTTTCAGTCCCAATCAGATGTGTTGCAAGACAGCCGTGGTCTGCCTGTCCCTGCTGCTCCAGTGGAAGGGGTTTCTGCAGCCTGGCCTGGCCAGCCTGCGCTGCTCTTGGCTTTTCTCCGGCCCTGTAGGTGCTTGAGATTTGTTTGAAATGCGTGATGTAAGTGCCATACAGCAACCGCGCCAAAGGCAGAGATACTTACACTCAACTGCTAATCTTTTTTTTATTTCCCAGATTTTTAAAGAGCGTGAGGAAGACTTGAAGCGCCTTTCCCGGCCCTTGGAATGTGTTTGTTTTAGAACTTCCATCTGGGATGAAACACTTTACAAGGTTTGTACAGGTTCCTTTCCGTATCTGGCATCCCCCCTCCCTCTTGGAAAAGAAGAGCATGAGGAAGGCAAGTGGTTAGTTGCTACTGGTTTGTTAGTGACTGGCCCTTTTTAGTTCTGCAGCAACTTCTTCTGGAGACTCGCTGTTGTAAATGCCATCAGAGCATCCTGGTTTTAATTAGAAAAAGTAAAACCCCTCCACTTGTTGGAGTTGTGGTGTCAGTGTGCTCGTACTGCTTAAACGCTTTGCCTGGCTACTTTAGAAAGAGCTTGTGCATCTTGTACTTGTGTTTATCCAGCATGGAATTGTTTCCTGTGTTTCTCTGCAGCACAGACGAGCATTTACCCTTCTGGGAATTTGCTTTGCTTTCAGGAGGGAATGGGGTCTTTTGTTGTCACTCTTGACTGCAGTGTCAGAGGTCTTCCAGGTGTGGGAGTGGTGAGTGCTGCCTGGGCTACGCTGGTAGCAAACGATGGTTATAATTGCCAGCTAATGCTAATGAGCAGTGGTGGTAGCGTAGTGGCTGGGTTGCTGCTGAAGAATGACTGGTGAAGGTCAATGAATAGCTGAGGTGAGGACCGTTTGACTCTTTCTCTTGACTTGAGTGGGGCTTCGCGTGGTGGGTTTCACTGTCCTGGCAAATCTGTCCAAAGCCGTAGCAAATTCCCCAGCCTTCAGGGTATGGTGTGTTTGGCTGAGACTGATGCAGCACCGTACGCCAGACATCACTCCTCACAAAGTGCCTGCCCAGCTCCCTCTGGAAATCAGCCTTCCCAAGCGGTGGCATTCCCTGTTTTCCTGCAGGCATCCCTAGCGTTCATCAGTTCGCTGGTTACTCTGAGCAGCTGATACAGCAGCAGACCTGTGCTGTTCCAGACACAGCCCTGCCAGAGCTCTTCAGAGCTCCCACCTTTGCCTTGGGCTTTTAACTTTGTGCTTGGCAAGTGGAATGGTGGGAGTGTTTGGTAGATACCAGCTACTTGGTGAACAGGGGACACAAATATCCACCCTGACTCCGGGGGGAAGCGTGTGGTCAGGCACTGACACAGACCTGGGGCAGTGAGGTGAAGCTGAGCCTGGAGGACCTGAGCCTGGATGGGGACAGATGCCCATTACAGCATCCCCAGTCCCTTCTGGGCTCATTCCTGACTCACTGGGTCAGACTACAGCGTTCTGTTTGCATCAGTGATGAGCTGCCGAGTACCCATCTGCACATTGACCTTGCTCAAGATTAAAAAAAAACTCTGAAAACTTGAGTTGAGTTTACCTGGGAGCAGTAGATAGAAGCATTGCCAGCTTAAAATTCGGGTGATTTAAGCCTGTTTAATAATATTCTAGTTTCTCTGTGACTGACGTGGAGAAGAACTTGACCTCGTGAAGAGTTTACTCGGGTCTGGTTGTCTCCACTGTAGTAGAGATAACTGGACACAGAGGTGGGAGAAGCTTCTCAGCCTTGCCTAGGCTGTCAACACCCAGAACGGCAAATAATCAGTTTTTGAGCGCGTTTCGTAATAAGAGGATGGAGCAGAGAAGTGCTAATGCAGCCCGTGTCTTTCTTTATTGACAGGCTTGGTCCAGTATAGTCTATCAGCTGATCCCCAATGTCCAGCAGCTGGAAATGAACCTGAGGAACTTTGCTCAGATCATCGAGGCAGATGAAGTGCTTCTGTTTGAGAGAGCCACTTTCCTGGTGAATACAGCAGTTCTGCCCTTCGGGTTCCTCTGCCCAGCCTAGGACGGAGTCCCCTGGATGGAAAGTGCTGTTGTGGCAGTAACCCAAAGAGAGGTGCCAGCGCCAGATGGCAGAATGCGTTGATCCAGGCCTTGTGATACTGAAAGTAGCTGACATGACTCCATGGCGCACGGGACCTTCCCAAAATTTCCACTTCTAGCAGTTGAACTGAGGGCTTCATCGGTATTTCCCTCTTCCAAGCTGTGAGAGGGTTTCATATCCCCATTCAGCCGTGGGATTTTTTTGAGAATTCCTTTCTGCACAGGGCAAGAACCTTCTTTAGCTTGAAATAAGCCTTTTCAGTTCCTCCTGGCCCGGCATTTTAACTGGTCTTGATATTATTTTTTTATTTATTTTTTTTGTCTGATGCTCTACAAACCCAGAGTACGGACAGAGGATGGGGAGCGGTTGGATTGCAGCGGCTTTCAAAGTTACCGGCTGTGTGGTAACGCTGCTCCAGTCCCTTGTCTCTGCAAGGTAAAATGAGTCTGTTAAAACCACCGGTGCTGCTCGTCCGTCCGTACTCTCAGTTTCTGGATTGGTCTCGTCAGACTTTGCACCATAACTCTTGCTGACCCGAAAGAAGGATTTTGACTTTTTTCAGTGCTTTTCTTGATGGCCAGATGTCTGATTTTTGAAATGAGGGAGGGAACGTGGAAAGGGAGCCATTACCTTTCTCACTTAAACTCTCAGAAGTAAACACCTGCCATTTCTGGCAAGTTCTGCTTTTTGACCTTTTGTAGATAATAAATAGTTCCACCTTAGCAGTATGTAACAGTACTTTCATTGTAAGTACATTTTTTTTTTTTACTGAAAAAGAACAATCTTTGCTACAAAAATTCTCTGCTTATTTTCAGTGTAATGGTGACTTTTTAAAAGACTCTTCTCACTTTATTCATGTATTTAAACTTCCCCCCAGGACTCTTTTCTCCCAAAGTGAAATCTTACTCTGAAATTGTATTCAAATCACAGTAACAGAAAAACCTCTCTGGAAAGTTAAGGAACGAACTTGCATACAGTGAAGGCTGGTATGAATGTAATCCTTGAATCTGGCTAAACCTGTACTTGTATGAATAATTGGGCCGGTTTAAAAAGTAGGAAGCACATGATGGCCTTTTTAAGGTGCTCAAGGAGAAAAAAAAACAAAAACAAAAACAAAACACCCAAAAAACTTAGTTCTCCCAAGGCTGTTAAATGTGGCTCCATAGGTAGAAGAAAGTTTACTGTCCTTGTTCAGGGGCGTCTGACGCTTCCAGCAGTTGGTTTCATGATTCTTAAGAGCTTAAAGCACGTAGCATGAGGTTTTTTAAAAGATTCCGTTTTGCTTTTCAGTGGGAACAAAGATGATGTAACTACTTGGTTGTGTCCCGTTCCCCAGTAAATGCAGTTCTGGGCCCGGTAGCTAAAGTGGCTGAAGGGTAGGGATCTGTAGGCTACCAGCCTTGGTGGCCGGGGAGGGAGGGTTGGTGCTGGATGGCTCTGCAGGAGGAAGAGGAGGGGAACCGCTCCGACGGCTGGCAGTTTAGCGCAGCCTGGGTCTGACTCAGTTCACGGATGGAGAGAGAGCTTCCAGGGAAACCAGCTGCCTTGGTTCCGCTTTTCTGAGCGAGGAAGGGCTTGCTGTGGCTCCGAGAGCGGAGCTGGGCGTCCTACCTGCACAGAGTGGGGAATTTCTCCGGTTCAGCCCTTGAGAATCTGCAGCAGGATAGACTTAGGCAGGAAAAGCTATTCCAGCACTTATCAAACGTGTTTCCCCTACCTGAGGTGATGCTCTTGCTTTTTTTTTTTTTTTTCCCCCCTGTCCTTGCACTTTCTTTTCCTTTGAATCAGGATTTGAAATTGCTGCTAAGTTGGAGTGTTCAGGCCTCAAGCGGACAATAGTGTCTCCTGCATACTTGGGTCTGCGCTTGTGAAGGGCTTCCTGGGCATTGTATTACTGAGGCTTGTTTTACTCCGAAAGCACCACAAGTATTGTTGCAAGTAGTTTCCGAGATTCAATCAGCAAAAGGCAAAGGGAATCCCTGTCCCGGTCACCACCCGTTTCCCATCGTTGCTGCTGAGCCCGAGAAACCTGCGCTGAAATGAGTTACTAACTGGCTCTGCCCTCTCTCTCCTCCTGCCTTCCAGGTCATTTCTCACTATCAATGCAAAGAACAGCGGGATGTCCACAGATTTGAGAAAATCAGCAACATTATTAAACAATTCAAGCTAAGTTGCAGGTGAGTTGGTTTAATTATTAGGTGGGGAAGATGCCTCAGCAGGTATTTCGGCTTCCTCCAGAAGCACCAAGGCTCTCCAAGTTAATATTGGTTCTGTGACTCCTCGGCAAGCTGAGTTGCCGTAGTCAAACTGCCCCGTGTTTAAACACAACTGAGTTAATTGTTATATTTTGTAACTTCCTCCTTTGCCGATGGTTGAAAGAGGTTTGTTTTGAAACAACCATTTTCTTCTGGGCCTCATTCTCCTGGGCAAGGTAGGGAAGTTCCAGGACTGAGCCGGTAAACTGGTGCCAGTCAGGAGGAAGAGGCTTGCAGGCTCTACTTACTGATATTTCGTGTGGAAAAGTGGAAAACTGGCTTTGGAGTGGCCTGGCTTCTGAACAGGCTGCAGGGTCCGCAGTCTGTTGGTACTATCTGCGAGTGTTGGGAGCCTGAGGAGGATGGAGACGGGGCTGCGTGGGTTACAGAGCCGTCTCCACACGTTTCGGGTTTATAGATGTGGTGGTGGGGGATGTGGTGTAGGGGAGAACTTTGTAGAGTGGGGCTGATGGTTGGACTCGATGATCCCAAGGGTCTCTTCCAACCTAAATGATTCTATACTTATTTCTCCTGGTTTCCCACAGTGCTAAACTGTCCTTCGGAGTGGCCGAGCTGTCACATCGGGCACAGACTCGACAGCGGGGTTGTACGTCTGGAGTCACCTTTGCCATTCAATGCGCAGATCGGTCTATATTGTTCTCGTTTAGCCTAAAGCTAAAGAGTTTTTTTTTCTTTAAAAAAACCCAAACACTAAAACCCAAACAGCCAAACTTGGTGTTGCTTGCCGAGTGGCGACTCCAGCGCTGCTTTGTTACCAGCAACTCGGATCGTGGGATGTCGCCTCTGTGGGCACAGAAGCTGTTTGAGCAATGTTACAGTAATAGTTCAGTTACTTTTTTCTTTCTTTCTTTTTTTTTTCCCTCCCCTCTTAGTAAGCTGGCAGCTTCTTTCCAGAGCATGGAGGTCAGGAACTCTAACTTTGCTGCTTTCATTGACATCTTTACGTCAAATACATACGTGATGGTGGTTATGTCAGACCCTTCAATACGTAAGTCAAAGCAAAGATAAACCTCTGGCCTGTTTTTGCTTGCAGGGACAAAAAGCCGGATAAGTCTAGTTTAAACTGTGTTTCTCTTAGAAAATGACAAACAGCAGGCGAAGCAATAAAAATGAGTGTAATTAAACGATAGAGCGGGATCTGCCGTCCCGCTGCTTTGCCCTGTCTGAGCAGAAGTAGGGGGGGAGGTGGTTAAAAAGCGACTTTTGGGAAGGCGAGAGCCGTGTGCCTTTGAGAGCGGAGCCGTTTGTTGCTGCCGGGTGGAGGGTGGCAGCAGCAGTGGGGAACCACGCTAACAGATGTGACCTGATTTAGTAGGTCATGTCTAATAACCTATTTTGGGCTGGTCCGATCTGGCAGCCCCGCTGATTTTTTTTTTCGAGAGGAAGCAGCGAGGGATCGCAGTGGAGTTTTTGCTCTTGCTGCCTGGACTGTCTTGGTGGGCAAGGCCTCTAATTATAGTAGCGTCTATTTATCTTAAAGAAGCAACTGCAGCAGTGGCGCCAGCCCTGATGGGCACCGTGTGACTGTTTAACCATTTACACAGCTCCAGCTGAAACTGCTCCTGTTGGGATTTGAGGTGCTTCAGAGACGCTGGCCAGGACAGCCTTGTGGCTCAGGGCGCTGGTGCTTCCTCTCCTCCTCTTTGGAATTTTACTGAATTAGGGCGAACCCGTGTAAAGCCCGTGGCTGAGTTACCAGCTGGGGTATCACTGTGCTGGAGGGGCAGCAGATGGGTGGCCGGGGTGACTCGTGTGGCTCTCCCTGGGAGCAAACTGCTTGTCCATGGCTCGCTCCGACCCTTCCTGGCTGTTGCACTGGAATCAGCGAAGGGCCCGGACCTCCCAGCGTTAAATTCTGCCCAAGTATGGAACAGGGGGGGTGGGGGTGGGGTGAAATAAGAGCTTGCTGATGGGGAGGTTGCTTTTAGGCACTGCTTAACTCCTGAGGACTTGGTGTCTCACATCCCTTTTCACTTTTTTTTTTTATCTCCCCGGTCCTTTTTCCGTCCCAGCTTCTGCGGCTACGCTGATCAACATCCGCAACGCCAGAAAACACTTTGAGAAGCTGGAGAGAGTGGATGGACCAAAGCACAGCCTGCTCATGCGCTGAACGTTGGCCAAGGCACACGGTCTTTGGGGGGAGAAAAAATGAATTGGAACTACTTATTTTTAGGAGAATCTAACAATGTTGATGTCTTTGTTGGGCTTTGAAATGAGTGTGCTGCTTTATTTTTTCTCCTTTTAACGTTGGACACTAGTCACTCGGAGGATGTCTGGATGCACTGCGGACCTTCAAAAGAGACTTCCCTGGCGGATGCGGGGTTGGGAAGGAGTAAGGACAGGTGACGTGCACGTGGTGTCATGCTCCTGGTTGTCATAGTGGCACGTGGCACAGCTGTGTTGGATGTTTCGCTGCCGGGTGATCTCATATAAGTCACAGGAATCGGAATATTTACTGTTTTATTGGTTGGTTGCTAGAATACGTTTATAAATTTCTCCTTGTCTTCAGTCATGAAAATAAATTTTTTGCTACCAGGGATTTCAGATCCTAGAGCTTTGGAAAGTGGGTTTTCTTTCCGCTAAAGCAGCGCTGGCAGGCGGGTGCGTAACAGCTGCGTTTCTCCCCTCGCGTTACTGGGGGGATGTCGGCTGAAGGCCATTCCAGAGTTTCATTTAAGATAATTTTTTTTCTTTTTCTCGCTGCGCGGAGGCCAAATTCCCTCAGCGGGTGAAGCGCTCAGGCTGACATTGGCTTCTTCACGCTCGCTGGAGCGACGGAAAGATCTCAGTAGATAAAAGGAGAGGAAGATCCCGATTGAGGGAGCAGCGGGATGGTGCTGGTGAGCCAGGAGGGGCTGTGGCGGGCACGGAGGAGCCCCGGGCTGTGGCGGCTGCGGGTGGTGTGTGCATGAGCTGTGTTGGCTGCGTTCACCACGCGCCAGTTGGACGGTGTTTGGCACCAATGTTATTTGCCGTTACTGTCTATTTTTTTTTAATGAATTTTTTTGTGCGCGTTTCCATTAAACCAACAAAAGCTCTGTGAGTTAGGGGAATCTCTGGCTTGCTGGGTGGGAGCTGACGCTTGTCAGCATCTCTCTTCCTTTTTTCTCTCTTGCTGCATCAAATTACTACATAAAAAAGGGTGTGGTGACAGCCCGGCTCTTTGTATTCTGGAAGTCGTGCTTTCCCCGCGTATCCCTGCCCACACACGTACTGGGGGGGGAAAAAAGACTCTGAGCCTGTTACGTGAGAACGGGGAGCTGAAGGGCACGTCGGGGCTGGAGAGCTGAGGGTGGGCTCCGCACGGAATCCTCCATCCACTCTGGATCTTCAGGGTATGGAACACCCGCGTCCTGCGCCGTCTCCGCAGCAGATGCGTCGGTGCTCGGTCAGGCTGGGTTTGTGTTCCGGGAGAATCCTGAAGTCAGCATCCCCTTGGGAGAGGAGCACACGGAGATTCCCATTAACAATTCGGGTGCCGGAGTTCCTGGAGAAGTCGTGGATGGGCTGGAGATGCAGCGGAGGGTTTGCGTTTGTCTTTGGTGCGTGCAGGTGTGGAACACGGTGCCGGTCCTGGAGTGGGAACAGCAAATCTCACTTTTCCCTGACGTTGGGCTGGAGCAAAGCCGAAACGCGACTACGGTTTCCTCTTGCGGATGCTGCCCCACCGCTTGGACAAAGTCGGTCCCTGCTCTCGCTCTGGGCAGCGGAGAAACTCCATGGTTTTCTGCACCCAAACCGTGGCCTCGGCACTGCCGAGCCGAGCAAGAGGATGAGTTGCTGCCACTCCATATGCTATGGAACATCACTTCCAAGGGATTACTGGGAATGGCTCTGCTTGGAGGACACGGGCAGCTGTCATGGCTTCAGGAGAGCAGAAGATCCAGCGCAGATTGAAGCACCTTCTGCTGTGGGTCGGTTCTCGGAGCAGGCGGCTGTTCTGCCGGGGATACAGGATGGGACAGTGGGAAGCGCTGCCTTATTTCCGTGGTTGCAAGGAGCTGCCGTTGGGTTTCCTCGGGGGATAAACTTTAGGGCGTGAAAGTGGGATAATGTTAAGGGGGGGAATCATGGGGAGCAGGTACCAAACCGCAGTTTGATAGAAGGTCGGGAGCCAAACCCCGCATGCAGGTAGCCCGGCTTGCTGCAGCCTCTCCGGGGCCAGCGGTACGATGGTGGGAGCTGAAGTTCTGCTGTTCTCTCGTACTACGAATCTATTTTCCTAAAGTACGTGAATTTGGGTGGACCTTGAAACCAACATTTGCCTTTTGCTCTGCAGAGACGCTGCTGGCGCTGCTCTGTGCGCACACTGTCAAGCGACCACCTGCAGCGTGGGCGCAAATATGCAGGTGGCTTTATTTCAGGGCAAGCACCTTCCCTTTTTCGACAGGAGGGTGATGTGTTTTGTCTGATTCTCTCCCAAAATCAAACCTTGGGGCCTTTTTTGGAGCCGAGGGTCGGTCAGTCTCCAGCTGTGCCAGGCAGGGTCCTTCCAGCCACCGGCCACCCTGCCCTGGCATCGCTGAGCACAAGGCTTGGTGGATCAGGCTCCAGCACCCTCACCCTACCTTCTGGGGGACTCTTCCACCGGACTCTGGCAGCTCTTGCTATCCAAAAAACCAAAAAGTTGATGCCTGCTCCAGATGTTGCTCTCTCAAACATGTCTGGCCCCAAAAAGCCAAACCAGACAATCTTGGTGAGGTTGCAGAGGTCCATTCTTTTTTTTCTTGGAACTGGTAGGAACTTGATGCCACCCGGCATTAAGAAACTGAATTAAGGCCCCTGCGTGGCCCTGTTCCTTTCCTGGTGGAGCTGCTGCGTGGCTGGCGAGATGGGCTGGTGGCCGTGAGCTCAGCTGTCCCTCTCCAAAGGAGTCTGGACAGGTTGGGCTTGCTGTGTCCATCAGTGCTGTGCCTCCCTGCTCACGGCTTTTCCAACCGTTTCCTTCCCGCTGCCATGGATCACTCAAGTAGGGTCAACTTGAGGGTGACCAAGCAGCTGTTGCCCCCGTGATGAGCTGTGTTCCCATCAGCTTAACTTTCGGAGCTCTCCCAAAGCTCCTCAGCAGCACGTAGTAGCGGTAGTGTCAGCGTCTCCAGAAAAGTGGCTGGGTGGGATGGACGCAGGTCTGTGGTGCCCATCAGCACCAGGTCCTGCTGTCCAGCTGGGAGCGAGCTCCTCAGACACCTCCAGTGGGTGATGTTGGTTCCGCAGGTTGAGCTCAAGTTCCCTCACAATAGCCTTGCTCTGCTTAATTGTGGCTTGTAGGTGCCTCATGAGAGGCATCTGTACCATCCCAGAGGGCCTGGAGTTCAGAAGATCTTGCATCTGAATCACGTACAGCCTCAGGGACCTTCTGGGGAATTGCTTTTGGCCAGACAAGGGATCTTCCCCATATGTGAGGTGGGGAAGGGATAATTTTGGGCGGTTAAGATGGTACGGTGCCGTATCTCAAACAATTGCGGCCTGGCACAGCATTATGCAGGCAAGGCCCCATCTCCATGTCAGTTGTCCTGCTCCAGACAGGTCCGGGTAGATAGCTCAGGGACTTCAGTGTCTCCAAGGATGGCGTCTCTATCGAAGAGCCCTGTTCCAATGGGTGATTGCCCTCATGGTTTTGAAATGAATAATAAAAATCCATGTATCGCAGCTTCCCATGTTGCAGCTTGAGCCGTTGCCTGTTGTCCTGTCACCACCACCCATCTCCACGAAGAGCCTGGCACCCTCCTGGTAAGCACTTGCAGGCAGCGGCGAGAGCCCCTGAGCTCACCCAGCGCCCTCGGCCTCTCCTTGTACCTCCTGGACATGCTCCACTATCTCCATGCCCGCTTTTCCTGTACTAGGGAGCCCCAAACTGGACACAGGCTCCAGCTGTAGGCTCAAAAGTGCTGGAGAGAGGAGGAATAGTCACCTCCTCCATAACCAGTGACCACTGGGACTTCCTAAAGCTCATCTCAACCCTTTGAATCCAATAGTTCTTTCAGTTTTCCACCTTATCATCCATTTTCCCATACATTTCTGAAGAAGATGGCGTTGATGTTTGAGGTTGCTCAAGTGTTCAGCACATGAAGAACAAAGTGATCAGGCTGGAAGGGGCTGAGACCTGCACTTGGAGGGAAGCGTCTGGGCATTTGGTGAACCCATGGCTGGAAGAATCTGGTGCTGTAGCTGTGATGGAGGGTCTTGGCTCCATGGACAGAGCGGTGGGAACGGACCATCTCCGTGCAGACCCAAAGCCGTTTGCATAAACAGCTCCGTTCAGGTGGACCTCAAGATGCCAACGGTGGTGGATCAAGCACGTTGGGGGCCTCAAGATGCCAACGGTGGTGGATCAGTCTCAAGAGGGATCTCAAGATGCTGGTGGTGGTGGATCAGACTCATTGGGCACCTCAGGATGCCAGTGGTGGTGGGTCAGGCTCATGGGGGAGGAGAGGCGGGATGGTGCGTTGCCAAGATCCTGTGGGTTTTACTTTGTGGAATGGATGATCGCGCCCGTGGTTAACCTTGAAAGCAGCGACACGGAGCTGCTGTGCCCGCTCGCTGCATCGAGGAGGGGTCTGGACTTCCTCCACAAAAGCTCCTCACCTCGGGGTGGGGGACCAACAGCAACACACCCCCGTTTCTGGGGTGCTTTGATTTTTTTTTCCCAGGGTGGGCAAGAGCAACGCGCACCGTTTCTGGAGCTGGGGAGACGCTTCTGGCCCGTCTTCTGCTGCGTGAGAGACTCGAGGGCTACTGCTGGCCCTCGGCACCCACCAGCGAGTCCATCACACCTTCTCCAGTGCCCTTCCCTGTTGGCCACCAGCCCTCCTCTTCCCTGGGGGGTGGCCGAGGGCGGTGTTAAAGCAGCAGCTTTTAAAATTTCCAAATTTTAATTATTTGGGCAGAAATGCTGGGGGATAATGGTTTGCTTTGATTTACTGCCTTTCTCTCCAAAAGGTTCCCGGCCAAAGGAAGGACAAAGACAAAGACAAAACTTGGCCAATACATTCCCTGGCTTTTTTTTTTTTTTTTTTTTTTTTTTTTGTAATTCAGAAACTTTTGAGTAAAACTGGAATTTGGTAGGAAATTACTTTAATAATAGCCAGGTACCATCCGCTCCTGAAGTTTAAATATTTTTTTCCTACTTTGACGCATAAACTACCTTCAGAAAACCCAGAATTTCCGGATGACCGACAAGACTTGATCCACATTAATGGCCAAGATTCCAGGAAAACGCTGAACCTGGGAAGAACCAGCCCCTCCCTGGGGGGCGCAGGGACCGTCACACCCATTTATAACAATTAACACACTTTGGGGTTTGGTTTTTTTTCTTTTTCAGTTTGGTGGTGGTGGCCGTCCCCATGGCCCGGGGCTGGACCTTCCCCTCGGGGCTTGAGGTGCCCGAAGCTGAAGGGACCCCTGGGAGAAGGGACACTGGGGGGGGGTCCTTCCCGGCGGGGGGGGGGGGGGCAGGAGGCCAAGGAAAGGGGCCGACTCTGTAAATGAATGTAAATAAACGTGGGGTCGATCCCAGGGGCAGAGCTGCTGGAGGAGGCACTGACGCTGTGGGGAGGGGTGTGTGTGTCCGCTGGGAGCTGCAGGGCCCCCCCAGCGTGACCCCCTGCCCTGGGGGGGGGTCCTTCTCTGACCCCCAAAGTCATCCTCTGTCTCTTTTTTGGGGGGGGTTCCCTGGCATTTCAGGGCTTGCTGCTTGGTGACGCTGAGGTGGGGGTCAGGGTGGGGATCTGTGGTTTTTGGGGAGGGGGGGGTCACGGGGTGGTTACCCCCACCCTGGCTCTGCCCTGGGTGCAGTGGGGGCCGGGGGGGGGGCTTGGCCAGCCCAGTATCACAGGCTGCAGCTGAGCCCTGGCTAACTCAGTGCAGGTGCTGTCCCCCGTGGGGACCCCCCCGAGGCTGGGGCTCACCTTGGCAGGAGCTGAGGGACCCCGAAATTTTTTGGGGGGGGGGGTTACGTGGGTGGCAGGGGTGTAGCCAGGGCCGGGTGTGTGTCGTCCCCCCCGCTGTGGGAACATCCCCCTGGGGCACCCGTGGGTGCTCGGCCACGGGATTTTGGGGGTGCTCCGTGCCCCTGTAGGGTGGGGGGAGTGTGGGTGCGGGGGGGTGGGGACACACGCTCCCCGTCACCCGTGAATGGGGGAGACATGGCCCCAAAATGGGGCCAGCCATCGCTGACACGAGTTCGGCAGGCCTCAGCCCCTCCAGCAAGCATGCCCTTCCCCCCGACTAAAATTTGGGGGGGGGGGGGAGCTGGGTGGGGTGGGGTGTGGGGGGATGGGAAGTCCCCCCCCCCAAATCCTGTATCTGTTTCTATGGCAACGCCGGATGCGCGGGGAGCCGCCCATTGGCTGCTGATGATGTCACCGCAGGGCGGGGCACCCCCTTGATTATATTTTTTGGGGGGTGGGGGTGGATGGAAGGGAGGGGGGGGGTGCCCACACCCAAAAATGGGTGGGGGAGGAGGGGGGGAAGCTCCGCCCCACGCGGCCCCGCCCCTCCCCGCCCGTGGGGCCCCACCCGCCCCACCCGGCACCGCCCCGGGGGCAGCGGCGGCGGTCGGGCGGCGGCGGGGATGCGCTCGGAGGAGTCGCGGGGGAAAGTGAGTCCGGGGGGGGGGGGGGGGGGGGTGGAACGGACGGACACACACATTCCCCCCCCCCTACACACCTCCCAAAACCCGCGGGTGGGGTGCGGGGGGCGAAGCCCCGCGTCCATCTTGCGTGGGGTCCTTAAAGGGGCAGCGCCCACGGGTGGGAACGGACCTGCTGGGGGGGGGAATTGGGAGAGCGGGGCCCGGCGTGGGGGGGGGGGGGAGAGGGGGAGGGAAGGGCGGGGGGGGGCGGGAACCGCCCCCCCCCGCCCTTCCCTCCCCCTCTCCCCCCCCCTCCCCCACCACGCCGGGCCCCCCCCCCATCGTGGTGGCTTCCGGGGCGGTGCGAGCTTGGGAGGTCACGGCCGCTGTGGGGGGGGGAATGGTGGGAGGGGGTGGGGAGGGCCGGTGGGGCGACGTCGCGTTGAGCCCCGCCCTTCTCCTCCCTCCCCCCCCCTCCCCACGCCCTTTGCTCTTAAAGGGCCCGACCCTCCTCGTGGGTGTCCGTCTGCGTGTGTCCCGTCCCCCCCCCCGCCAGCGTCCTGGTGTGTGTGGGGGGGGGGTGTTAACCGAGGGGGGGGGAGGGTGGAGCAGATGGCTGCCTGCGGGCAGGGCCGAGCGAGTCGGGAGCGGACACGCTCGCAAATAGCCCCCCCCTCCCCCCCAACCCCACCCGGAGGGGGAGTTAAGGTGGGGGAGGGGGGGGAGCGAGGGACCATCTTGGTTTTGGGGGAGTCGTCCCCCACCCCTAAAATGTGTCGTGTGTCCGTCCCCTCCCATTCTTGGTGACACCCCCCCCCCCCCCCCGCGGCATCGCGGAGGGTGGAGCGGGGAGGAAATTCCTCGGGGGGGTGTGACAGCGGCGGGGTGTGCCCCCCCCCCCTCCCCACGCCCACGGTGGGTGGGGGGACACGGACCCCGGGGGGGGGACACACACACAGAGCGGGACCAGGCAGATGGAAGGCAGTTGCCCGCGTTTTCCCACGCTTGCCCCCCCCCCCCCCAAGGTCACGCCGTGGTTTGGGGGCGCCCCACGTCGCTCCCGGACCCACTTTAGGGCAAAAAAGGGGGGTCGTTAGTTATTCCCGGGGGGGGGGGGCGTGGTGGGGGGTGTACAGCGACCCTCCACGACATGGGGCTTTGCGGAGGGGGCGGTTGGGTCCCCCCCCCCCCCCCGCCTGGGTGGGTTTCGGCTGCTCCCGGGCTGAGGACGGAGGAATTCAGCTCACTGATGAAAGCCCAGTGCGGTGTGGGGGGGGGGGCAGCGAGGGGCCCCGGGGGGCTTTGGGGTGCAAGTCGGCTCCCACTCCCCCAAAGCGGGGCTGGGGAGGGTCCCGGGGGGGTCCCTCCCTTTGTGGCCCCCCCTAAAATAGCGCCTGGTTGTGGGGACCCCACCAGGTGTGAGGGGGTGGGTCTTGGCGTCCTGGGGGGGGAGGTCGGGGAGGGTGTGCTGGGGGTGGGGGTCCCCTTTTGGGGGGGGGCAGTCGTGTGGCCGTCTGGGGGTATCCCCGGGTGGGGACGGTACCTGGGTGTGGGTGTGTTTGGGGGGGTCCCGGCTCGGGGGGGTGTTTTGGGGGTCCCCGTGGTGTGTGAGTGTGTGTGGGTGTGTTTGGGGGGGGTCCCTGGGTGAGAGTGGAGGTGTTTGGGGGGGTCCCTGCTTTTGGAGGGGGGTGTTTTGGGGGTCGTGGTGATGTGTGAGTGTGGGGGTGTGTGTTTTGGGGGTCCCTGGCTTTGTGGGGGGGTATTGGGGGTGTTCTTGGCTTGGAATGGGGGTGTTTGGGGGGGTCAATGGCTGTGTGTGTGTGTTGGGGGGGTCCCCAGCTGAATATGTGGGTACTGGGGGGGTCCCTGGCTCCATAAGGGGGTTTGCTGGGGGGTTCCTGGGGGTATGTGTGTGGGGGGGGTTGTTTGGGGGTTCCTGGCTGAGAGCGGCGGTGTTTGTGGGGTCCTTACTTTTGGTGTGTGTGTTTTGGGGGTCCCTGGCTTTGTGTGGGGGTATGGGGGGGTTCTTGGCTCTGTGTGGGGGTATGCTGGGGGGGTGTCTGGCTGAGTGTGTGTGTTGGGGGGGTCCCCAGCTGAATATGTGGGTACGGGGGGCTGTCTTTGGCTCTGGGGGGGGTCCCTGGCTGAGAGTGGGGGTGCTTGGGGGGGTCCCTGCTTTTGGGGGGGTTGTTATGGGGGTCCTGGTGATGTGTGAGTGTGGGGGGGTGTGTTTTGGGGGTCCCTGGCTTTGTGTGGGGGTGTGGGGGGGTTCTTGGCTCTGTGTGGGGGTATGCTGGGGGGGTGTCTGGCTGAGTGTGTGTGTTGGGGGGGTCCCCAGCTGAATATGTGGGTACGGGGGGCTGTCTTTGGCTCTGGGGGGGGTCCCTGGCTGAGAGTGGGGGTGCTTGGGGGGGGGTCCCTGCTTTTGGGGGGGTTGTTATGGGGGTCCTGGTGATGTGTGAGTGTGGGGGGGTGTGTTTTGGGGGTCCCTGGCTTTGTGTGGGGGTGTGGGGGGGTTCTTAGCTTGGAGTGGGGGTGTTTGGGGGGTGTGTCCCTGGTAATATGTGTGTGGGCAGGTGTTGGGGGGTCCCTGGCTGTATGTGAAGGTGCTGGGGGGGGGTCCCTGGCCGAGTGGGGGTGCTTTGGGGGTCCCGGTGATATGTGAGGGTGTCGGGGGGGGGGGTGTGTCCCTGGCTGAGTCTTGGGGTGCTTTGGGGGCCAGGGCGATGTCTGAGCGTGGGTTGGTGTGTGTTTTGGGGGTCCCTGCCTGAGTGTGGGTCTTGAGGGGGGGTGGGGTCCCCCTGGCCGTGCCTGTGTTTTAGGGCCCCCTCCCTCCACCTCACCCCACCCCATTGCATGAGCGGGCTGGGAGGCTCCTGCTGCGGGGGGGGGGTGTGTGTGCGGGGGGGGGTGTGTGTGTGCAGGGCGTGTGCGCTGGGTGTGCCCGGGGAGGGGCCGGCCCGGGCCGCGCCTGTCTGAGTGTGCGTGGGGGGCTCCGAGTGCCCGTCTCGGGTTGGGGGGGGAAAGGTCTCAGCCTGCACTCAGGTACGTGCCGGGGGTCCCTGCCCGTGGGGGTCCCTGCCCGTTGTGGGGGGGGGAGCCGGTGTCCGTGCTGGGGTGATAAAGTGCTGCTTGGGGGGGGGGGTGGGGGTGTCTGCGTGCCGGGCACCCCCACGCGTGCCCAGGTACCGGTGGGACCCCAGCAAGGGGGGCAGTGTAGGGGGGTGCTGGGGGAACCTTACGTTTCGGTGGGGGGGGTCCATCGGTTCCGCAGCGTTTCGAGGGAGGGAGGGAAGGTATCCCGGAGCGGGGTGTGTGTGTGAAGGTGTCCCGGAGGAGGGGGGGGGAGAAGGTGTCCGAAGGGGGGTGGGGGGGGGGGGGTGAAGGTGTCCCGGGTGGGGCCCTTCCCGGGTGCCTCCCGCGGGGGCCAGGCGGGGCCGTGCCCGCAGCCCCTCCCTGCCGCGGCCGGGCCCTTTTAAGGAGCTCCACCCCGGGCCGAGCCAGGGTGGAGCCGCGGGGCCCTTCACACCTCGCTCGGCTCGGCCCGGCCCGGCCCGGCCGGCGGAGCGCGGCGGGAGCATGATCCTGCCCGCGGAGGGGATGAGCGCCGCGCACCCGCCGAGGAGCGCCCCCCGCGCCGCCGGGGCGGTGAGTGACCCGCCGCCGCCCCCTGCCCTTACACGGCGGGAGGGGGTGGCGGGTGGTGATCGCGGAGCGGGGACGCGGCCCCTTTAAGGCGCGGGGGAGGGGAGCGTGGCGGTGCCCGCCACCGCCCCGCGGCGGCTACGCCCCCTCCGCGGCCCCGCCCTGCCCTCCGGGGCGCGCGGGCGGGGCCGGGCGGTGGCACAAAGGCGGCGGGGGGCGGGGCCGGGGGCGGGGCTTCCCCTTCCCGCCTTCGGCTCGCGCTGAGGGAACCGTCGTGAGGGCCCGGCCGGCCCCGGCGGCCATCGCCCGGCGCCTCCGGCCTCGCCCGCTCCGCCGGGACAGCCGCCCCCGGCGTCCCCTCACCCCGCCCAGAGGTACCGCCCCGGGGAGCCCGGGTGGCCACCGGTGGGTGGGAGGCCGGCCAAAGCCCTTCATACACCCACCCCACCCCTGCCTCAGTTTCCCCATTTCCTCACGGAGCGAGGTCTCCTCACAGGCTGCGGGTGTCTTGCAGGGCCCGGGGAAGGCGACTCCCGCCATGAGCTCGTCGGCGCTGCTGGCTGAGGGTCCCCTCGACCCCCCGGTGCTGCTTTCTGACATCAAGACGGAGCCCCCCGAGGAGCTGCTGGCCAGCGACTGCGGCCAGCCCCAGGCTGAGCCCGTCGATCTCTCCCTCAACAAGTCCAAGGTGGCGGCGGCCTCGGCCCCACCGCCGCCAGCCCCCGCCTCGGTCCAGTCCTCCCCCTTGCTGGTGGCCCCCCCGCTCCCCGCTCCCGCCACCGTCTCCATCTCGCCCTCCGGCCTCAGCTCCACCTCGGCCATCCCAGCCGTCCTCTCGCCTGGCTCCATCCTGGCCTCCACGCAGGGCAGCGGCGGGCAGCAGATCCTCCACGTCATCCACACCATCCCCTCCGTCAACCTGCCCAGCAAGATGGGCAACCTCCAGACCATCCCCGTGGTGGTACAGTCCCTCCCCGTCGTCTACACTACCATGCCCACCGACGGCGTCACCGCCATCACCGTACCGCTCATTGGGGGAGACGGCAAGAATGCCGGGTCTGGTAAGGGCACGTGCAGGGGAAACCCTGACGTTTTGGGGGAAGGGGGATGTTCCACCGTGGGCTGTCCCCTCACCCACCATCTGCCTCCCTACATCTGCCACCTTCACCCAAAGTCCCCAAAAGTCCCCCTGACCCCTCCCAGCCTGTGCCTCCAAAGGGGACACATGGGGCATGACACTGCCTGCCCTGCCTGCCTGCCACCCATCCCACTGCCAGTGCTCTGGTTTCAGTTCAGCTGCCCCCCAACCATGTTCCCCCAATCCCCTTCCTCAGGACATTCCCAGCTTATCCGGGGTGGGGAGCCTGTATCTCCCCTTCTCCAGGTAGGAGCAGACAGCTGAAAGGGGTACCCCCCCCAAGCTGGGCCCCCTGTGTTGCTGCACCCCACAGCGTGGGGGGCTTCTCCATCTCCCAAAATGTAATTATATTTTATTTGTGGGGGGAGCAGCATTTGGGGTGCTGCGGGAGTAGGGGGAGGGTTGGTCCTCTGGTGTGGGGGTGGCTTGGTTTTTTTTTTGGTGGGGTGTTTGTGTTTTCTGCTCACAAGCCTCACCGCCTCCCTCCTTGTTTCTCAATAGCTCTTCTTTCCCACCCCCCCCCAGTGAAAATTGACCCTGGCTCCATGTACCCTATGGCCATGAGCAGCGACAGCGAGGACAGCGCCTCCGAGAGTGGCCCAGCCCCTTTCCAGGACCTCCAGAGAGAGTGAGTCTCCTCGGACGTGTGTCCCCCTCCTTGACCCTCCCTCCTCTGGCCATGTCCCCGGGCGCCCTGTGGGGTCCGTGGGCACGGGGTCCATGCCCTCCATCCCTCCCTCCTCCCAGCAGGCCGGCGACACGGGGGCAGCGAGCCGATTCCCCCGACCTGAAGAAGCGGCGCATCCACCAGTGCGACTTCGAAGGCTGCAATAAGGTCTACACAAAAAGTTCCCATCTCAAAGCTCACCGGCGGATACACACAGGTAGGGGCCAGCACTGCACCCCCGGCCTGGGAGGGTCAGCATCAGTGCCCCTGGCTCCCGATGTGCTGGGGGAACTCGGGATGGGCTGGGGGGTGATGGTGGTCTGTCCCTGGGCTTGGGGGGGTGTCTTTTGGGGGTGCTGGCACCTTCTGCCAGGGCTGGGGGGCACTTTGGGGGCTTGAGGAGGCTCTTTGGGAATGCTGGCACCTCTGCAAAAAATGGGGGGAATCCTTTGAGGGCTCAGGTGTGCCTTTGGTGGCGTTGGCACCCTCTGCCAGTGGCTGGGGGGGTCCATTGGGTGCTCAAGGAGGCCCTTTGGGGATGCTGGCACCTTGTGGCAGACCTGGGGGCATACTTTGCGGGCTTGGGGAGGCTCTTTGCGGGTGCTGCCAGGGGCTGGAGGAGTAGCCTTTGGAGCATCAGGAGTATTTAGGGGTGCTGGCAGCCTGTGTCAGGGGCTGGGGGGGCCTTTGGGGACTCAGTGGGGCCCTTTGGGTGTGCCATCACCCTCTGCCAGGGCCTGGGGGGGTCCTTTGGGTGTGCTGGCACCCTGTGGTAGAAACTAGGGGTGCCCCTTGGGGTGTCAGAGTAGCCCTTTGAGGGTGCTGCCACCCTCTGTCTTGGTATATGGAGGCCCTTGGGTGCTGGGGGGCGCTCTGGGAGCACTGCAGGCTTTGGGGGGCACTGGGGCTCTGTGCTGGCCCTTTGGGGGTGCTGGTACCCAAGGCCGTGCCCCGAGGACCCTCCTGTCCCCCACCTCCAGGTGTGGTTATGGGGCGCTCCCTCGGGTGGCCCTGCTGGGGCTCCCCCCTCCTCGCCACTCCCCAGCGCCCTCTGCTGGTGGGGGCTCCCAGTGCCCCCATGGCGTGCTCAGCACCCCTGGGGCTGGCGCCCCGGGACCCCGGTCTCTGCCGTGGTGGTGCTGCCACTGCAGTCGCCCCCCTCCCACCCACGGTAGTGACCCCTGTGGGGTGCCCTTTCCTGTCCCCTGGGGGGTGACCGGGCAATGCTGCAGGTGGGGGGATGCACACCCCAAAATACCGGCTTGGGTTCTGCTGGCGTGCCGTGGGGTGTCCCCCCTGCAGCGGCACTCGTGCAGCTGGTGGCGCCCATGGACCGCCGAGGTGTGAGAGGGCTGAGATGCTGAGGGCTTCGTGTGGCCCTGGCCACCTCGCTGCAGCCAAGAAACCCAGCCTTGTTTTTTTCTGCATGGCGTGTGGCGGAAATTTCTGCAGTGCTGACCCCTCTCTAATCCTCCTGCGCAGGCGAGAAGCCCTACAAATGCACCTGGGAAGGCTGCACCTGGAAGTTCGCCCGCTCTGACGAGCTGACCCGGCACTTCCGCAAGCACACAGGCATCAAGCCCTTCCGCTGCTCGGACTGTGACCGCAGCTTCTCCCGCTCCGACCACCTGGCCCTGCACCGCCGGCGGCACATCATGATGTGAGGAGCCCCAGTCCCTGGGGCGCCTGGCTGGGATCGGGGTGGGGGCACGGCGTTGGAAAACGGGGGCGCATCCCCCCCCACGTTTGGCGGAGGGACTGCAGGAGTGGAGAGGCTGCGCTCACCCGGTGGCGAGTGAACTGTGGCTGCTCCAGGAGCCCCACCGATGCAAGATGTCAAAAGATGGTTTCCAGACTGGTCCTCCTTCTCCCTCGCTCCTGTTTCTTGTTTTTCCTGGGCTTCTCCCTGCTCACAACGTCTGGAGGCTCCTCCTAGACTCCTCGCCCAGGATTCACCCAGCAGCGGCCTCCGCACCTGCGTGTCTGCCTCTTCAGCCTCTTGCCCATCTCCATCTCGTGTGCTCACTGTCCCCTGCCCCCTCCCAGTCTCTGTGGACACAATCTGGGAGCCACGGCAAGGAGAGAGGCAGGGGGGAGGGCTCTGCCATCACCCCCAAGCAATAGCTGTTGGTCTCTTTCCTCTCCAGAAAGCTGCTGCCACAGTGTCCCTGTCCCCATGGGAGAAGGGACCACGTTACTTCTCTGCATCCCTCAGCATGCGCTGGGCTGCATGGGAGGTGCCAGGGGCTTGCAGGAGGGCCAGGGAGAACAGAAAAAGCAAGAAGGGGGGGAAAAACAACAACCCAACAGCAACCCCCCAAACAAGACCACCACCACCACTGAAAAAAGGAAACTTTGCGGAACGTGGAACTGTGATTTTATGGAGTTTTAAGGGGGGTGGGACAGGGTGGGGACGCCAGCTCTCTGTTTTTATTGAAGACTATGGGACAGTTCAACCGTTTCTAAGTTAAAAAGGCAGACTGTGCCCACACGCTTTTCTTTTTAATTGTAATTTTTATTTTGGAGGAGTGCCCCCCTTCCAGCCACTCCCCGCCCCTGCCTGTAGGGGCGTCCCCACTGTTGTGGTGGGAGGGTGTCAAGATTTGGGGTTGGAGTTTCGGGGCTCTGGGGTGGTGGGGAGGGTGATGGGGAGCTGTGACACCCCTGTCCCCACCTTTCCCTGTGGGGCTGGTTGGGTGTGGGGGGAGCTTCCCGAAAGCTCCCGTTGAGCCCATGCCTTTGGGCCTGGGGAGGGGGAACCAGTGTGGAGAAGGCCTGGGGGGACAGAGACCCCACCCCTCTCCCCTGAGAGTAACTCTGTCAAATGTTTGGGAAATGCTTTTCCTCCCTGCTTTCCATCCGTCGGCTGAGGTGTTTCGTGGGGCAGAGCTTGTCCCCAGCCCCGCGTTGGCCCCCGGCCCTCTTGGGGCTGGGCATGGCTGGGGGTGAGTCCCCTTGGTGGCCAGTCACAGCTGGTGTTCCCCAGGGCTCGGTGCTGGGGTCAGCTCTGTTTAGTGTCTTCATCAGTGATCTGGGGTGAGGGGACAAGTTTGCAGAGGACAGCAAGCTGGGCGGGAGTGTTGATCTGCCTGAGGGCAGGAAGGCTCTGCAGAGGGATCTGGACAGGCTGGATCCATGGGCTGAGGCCAATGGTGTGAGGTTCAACAAGGCCAAGTGCCGGGTCCTGCACTTGGGCCGCAACAACCCCATGAACGCCACAGGCTGGGGGCAGAGTGGCTGGAGAGCTGCCCCACGGAAAAGGACCTGGGGGTGTTGGTTGACAAGTGGCTCAATATGAGCCAGCAGTGTGCCCAGGTGGCCAAGAAGGCCAACAGCATCCTGGCTTGTATCAGGAACAGTGTGGCCAGCAGGACTGGGGCAGTGACCGTCCCCCTGTACTGAGCACTGGTGAGGCCCCACCTCGAGCGCCGTGTCCAGTTTTGGGCCCCTCACCACAAAAAAAGCCATTGAGGTGCTGGAGCATGTCCAGAGAAGGGCGACGGAGCTGGTGAGGGGCCTGGAGCACAAGTCCTGTGAGGAGCGGCTGAGGGAGCTGGGGGTGTTCAGCCTGGAGAGAAGGGGGCTGAGGGGAGACCTTCTCGCTCCCCACAGCTCCCTGAAAGGAGGGGGTAGCCAGGGGGGGTCGGGCTCTTCTCCCAAGGAACAGGTGATGGGACAAGGAAACGGCCTCAAGTTGTGCCAGGGGAGGTTTAGGATGGATATTAGGAAAAATTTCTTTACTAAAAGGGTTGTCAAGCATTGGACCACGCTGCCCAGGGCAGTGGTGGAGCCCCCATCCCCGGAGGTATCTAAGGACGTGTGGTCGTGGTGCTGAGGGACATGGTTTAGTGGTGGACACGGCAGCGTGAGGTTTGAGGTTGGACTTAAAGATCTTAAGGCTCTTTTCCAACCTAAAAGGTTGTGATTCCAGCGAGTTCTCTGTGTGTGTCCTCACCATGTGTCCCCTCTCCCAAGGCCGTGCTCCAGCACGGCTGCACCCCGTGTCTTTCCTCCACCCAGCACGGCCCCCAGCCCTCCGGGGGCACCTTGGCCCAGAGGAGGCAAGAAACCCCCAAGGGGGAGGCTGTGAACACCGCGGGGGTCTGGGGGCCGCTCTGTTCCCCCGAGGCTTTGGGGACCCGGCAGCCGGCGACGCCACCTCGCCCCCCTGCTCTTCCCCACGCCCCCAGCCAGGGGGTGCATTTCTGTTTTCCATTTTGTTCAAAAAAAAAAAACCCCAAACAAACCCAACCCCACCAACATGCAATTTTAAACTCTGGAGCTGTGATATTTATACAAAACCGTTTGACGTTTTTTTCTACGCAGGAACAATGTTGAAAGTCGATGATTTCCCTCCGTGTGTGTCTCTGCTTGGCCGCAGCGGCGGGGCAGGGAGAGGGGCGCAGGGCAGCGAGGCCTCTCCTGCCTCCGCTGTGCCGAGGAGAGGGGCTGAGCAGGGCAAAACGGCCGCTTTTGGTTTAATAATCTCCCCTTTCCCAGGAACGGAAGAGATTTCAGAACTGGAAAAAAAAAAAAAGTGGCTTTTCCTTCCTTTTAAATGTCCCCAGCGGGACGCTGCGGCGTCTCGGCCGGTTTTTGGCTCCAGTGGTGACCCCTGTGAGGGGGGGGCTCCCCTGGAGGCCAGCCCCACATCCACCGCTGCAGCACCCCGGAGGCGGAGAAGGGGGATGAACCCCCCCACCCCGAAGGGTCAGTGAAGGGGGGAGTGGTCCCCCACTGCCCTCCCATCCCACCGTGGCTCCTGCTGCCATCAGTTGGCTCAGTGGCTCGTTAAAAGTGACTTTTTGAAGGGAAAAATGACTTTCAGAGGAGTTTGGCTGAATATGCCCCAATTCCTGGGAGCAGGCGAAGGTTTTCTGACAATCTCTCGGCATCCCGGGAGGGTCAGGATCAGTGCCCCCAGCTCCCCATGGGCTGGCAGCAGCTGGGGATGGGCTGGGGGGCGATGGGGGTCCATCCCGGGGCTCGAGGAGGCCCTTTGGGGGTGCTGGCACCCTGTGCCAGAGCTGGGCTAGTCCTTCAGGGGCTTGGGGGGGCTTTTTGGGGGTGCTGCTGGGGGCTGGGGGGCGTACTTGGGGGTTTCAGGACTCTTTAGGGGTGCTGGCAGCCTGTGTCAGGGATTGGGGGGGGCCTGTGGGGACTCAGGAGGGTCCTCTGGGGGTGCCATCACCCTCTGTTGGGGCCTGTGGGGGTCCTTTGGGGGTGGTGGCACCCTGTACAAGAGACTGGGGATGCCCCTTGGGATCTCAGGGGGGTCCTTTGGGGGTGCTAGCATCCTCTGCCAGTGGCTGGGGGGGTTCTTTGCGGGCTCAGGAGTCTTTAGGGGTGCTGGCAGCCTGTGTCAGGGGTTGAGGGGGGGCTTTGGGGACTCAGGGCCCTTTGGGGGTGCCAACACCTTATGCTAGAGACTGGGGGTACCCCTTGGGGTCTCAGGGTAGCAATTTGGGGGTGCTGGCACGCTCTGCCAGGGGCTGGGGGGGGCCATTTGGGGGCTTGAGGAGGCCCTTTGGGGATGCTGGCACTCAGGGTGGGGGGGGTGGGTGTGGGGGCACCCTGTGCTAGAGACTAGGGGTGCGCTTTGGGGTCTCCGGGTGGCCCTTTGGGGGTGCTGGCACCCTCTGCCAGCTGCGGAGGGGGGGGCTTTGGGGGTGCTGCCACCCTCTGCTTTGGTATGTGGAGGCCTTTGGGTGCTGGGGGGCGCTCTGGGAGCACTGCAGGCTTTGGGGGGCACTGGGGCTCTGTGCTGGCCCTTTGGGGGTGCTGGTACCCAAGGCCGTGCCCCGAGGACCCTCCTGTCCCCCACCTCCAGGTGTGGTTATGGGGCGCTCCCTCGGGCGGCCCTGCTGGGGCTCCCCCCTCCTCGCCACCCCTCAGCGCCCTCTGCTGGTGGGGGCTCCCAGTGCCCCCATGGCGTGCTCAGCACCCCTGGGGCTGGCGCCCCGGGACCCCGGTCTGTGCCGTGGTGGTGCTGCCGCTGCAGTCGCCCCCCTCCCACCCACGGTAGTGACCCCTGTGGGGTGCCCTTTGCTGTCCCCTGGGGGGTGACCGGGCAATGCTGCAGGTGGGGGGACGCGCACCCCAAAATACCGGCTTGGGTTCTGCTGGCGTGCCGTGGGGTGTCCCCCCCGCAGCGGCGCTCGTGCAGCCGGTGGCGCCCACGGACCGCGCTGGGTGACACGATGCTCCAGAGCCACCGTGGGAGCGGCCGGGGGGGACGAGCTGCTTCCCGCCGGCCGCTTGGCTTCACCCATGGAGGAACAAATTGCAAACAGCAAGAAGAGGTGCTTTTTTGTCCAAGAAAAACACCCCGGCGACGGTGTTGCGTGAGTTTTTGCCCTTTGCGTGTCAAACCTTGAGCGCTTTGTCCCCAGACCCGAACGGGAGCCCAGGAGGTGGCTGTGTGAGGGGACAGAGAGCGATGGTGTCCGGTGGCAGAGCTCTGGCGGCGCTGAGGCGCTGTTTCCCCAGGAAAAAAAAAAAATCACCTTCGTGTCCATGAAAACCCTCCGCTGGATGGTGGCCTGGAACCGCTCGGCTTCGGCTCCGCAGCTCCGGCACGGCGAGACCGGCCGCGGCCGGGGGGCGGCCACCGGGCTGAGGGTGGCCTCCAGCCCCGCAGGGCTCGGCCTCGGTCCCCCCAGCCCGTCCCCAAACGCGCTTGTTTTCTCTCCCAAGTTAACGAAGGGAAATTGTGTCCCCGTGCAGGGATGCTGGCGGTGACGGTGGCCAGGACAGAGCTCGCACCCAGAAAGGGGTGCTGAGACCTGGCGGGGGAGAAGCTCGCCACACTGATGACAGGGGCGGCTCTGGCTGCAAATGGGTGGCACGTAGCACCCAGGTGTCCCCGTGTCCCCCCTCCCAGCTTTGTCATACCCCCAGAGAGGAAAACTATGTCAGCTGCTTCTCTCAGCTGGTTGAGCTCGCGTTGGTGGGAACACGGTTTTGGGGCAAAATGTTTTTTTCCCTGTTTTTTCCCTTGTCCGGCCCCATTCCGCCTGTTTTCCCGACAGCCCTGTGGGGTGGCGGGTGCGGGGCTGGCAGGAGGAGGAAGAGGAGGAAGAGGAGGAGGAGGCTGACAAGGGGGACCCAGACCTGCTACAGCTCTGTGCAAACGTGCTCTGGGTTTTGCAATGTCCCCAAGGAGCCGCTGCCGGGCCCCGGCACCCGTAAATATTTACCCTGGTGACGGGGGGGAGAGTGAGGGGGTGTCCCCTGTCCCTCCGTTGACCCCCCCAGTTTGTGCAGAGCCGCTTCCCCCAGCCCATCGTGGCCCGGGGACAGCGTCTGGGGTGATGCTCTTGGACCTTGCCAAGCCAGCCCTGCCCTTGCACCACCACCGAACGAGCCGCCAGCTGCCTGTCCCTCTGTCCCTCCATCCGTCCGTCCCCACGCTTGGCCTCTCCCACATGTGGTTGGCTGGTCCGTGACGGCCCGAGTGTCATTATGGGGACGAGGCGAACGCTCCAGCCCCTGCGCAAACACCCCTCCTGCCCGGCCCCGCTCGCCTCGTCACCGCTGGTAGATGAGCTCGGGGAGCCCTCGGACCACCCACCCCACCCCTTTGTGGGACCCCCGTGCTCCGTCCGGCTCCGATTTCACCCCCTTAGTCCTTTCTCCTGCCTCTAGGAAACCTTCTATGGTGCTGGACCTCAGCGTCCCCCAGTCCCTTAGCACGGCACAGCCGTGGGGGCGGGGGGAGTTGGCGTAGGTTGGGGTGGGCGGTGGGAAGGTGGGGTGAAGCCCCCAGGTCTTGGGAGGAAGCAAAAAGTTGTGGGGTTGTGCATGTGGGCGTCACCCAAGGTCCTGCGCCAGACGGATATTAGTCCTCTCTCCAGCACAGGCATCGCCCTGTGGTTGAAGAAGACCCTGAAGAGGTCCTGCCAAAAAGGCAGCAGGGTGCTAACCCCTCCCCAGGGCTTGGCATCACCACCTCATGAGGTCCAAGCTCTGCTTCCTCCCAGCCTGCTCTCCTGTGTAAAGCCCTGAGGGTGCTAATTGGCCTTAATTGCTGTAAGCAGCCTCACCTGAGACCTCCACCCCACACCCACGGGCCCAGGAGCCCATTTAAGCTCTGGCTGGTGTCTCCAGCTCTTCTCAGAACTGTTGTAGCCATCTCAGCTCTACTGCAGTGATGGACTCTGCTGCCTTCTCACATTGACTTTGGTCTTGCCTCATCCTTGTGAACCTGGGCCTGTCAGCTGGGTTGTTGCTCCCATGGGAACTGCTGGCCCTCACCATGCCCCACGCGTGGGGACATACCTCTTGTGACCTCCATGGTGAGGCTGCAGGCAGCAGCTGGCAATGCTTCTTGACCCTGAAGCTGTCCAGGACCTGTTTTGGAGGACAGAGTCTTGACCCTGTGACACCCCCAGGTAACTTGTCCACGTGTCTGAGAGTCTCCAGTATCTTTGTCATGTCCGTCCAACACCACTGAGATGTCACCTTTGCCTCTACTTGTGCCCAGGGCAGGAGCAAGGTGAAGCCCAGGGATGTCTGTGCCACCCCCTTTCTTGAGGAAAGTGCCTGAGCTTCGTCAAGGACCCCGAGGGCAGGGGGTCACCCAGCGCCGTGTCCTCTGGGTGGATTCTCTGGTGGCAGGATGGGGTTGTGCTCGTAGCTGGGCTTTTCCCTCAGTGGGTGCTGGGGGGGTTCCCTGTGCTGTTGGGACAGGCCTGGGCTTTGCCGCACCTCTGGAAGTTGCCTTTATTTCTTGGGCATCGCTCTTCCAGGTGGGGCTCAGGGAGGGCAGATGGCTGAAACCCCTCTGTGTATCTCGTGTCTCCCTGGGGCTGGGTTTATTCCCACTTCGTGTGGGGCTGATGGGACAGACCCCAATGCAGGACCCCCAGGTCCATCCCTGCAGCTCAGGTGGGAGCACGGGGAACCCACCCCGGTTGTTTTCTGGGTTTGGCAAGGGTTCAAGCCAGGTTTTTGGGGGGAGGAAGGCAGAAATCTTCCCCTTCCACCCTGCCATTTCTCCTGCAAACATACCTCAGCCCCTTCTGCTTCCTCACCACCGTCTTCCTCTCCCAGGAAGGCCTGGGGTAGCTGCTGGATTTCCCTGCCCGGGGGTGCGATACCTCTCCGTGCTCCAGCACCACCCAACTGGGGGCCTCCTCAGGGCTCATTCCCCATCACCCAGCTGCCTTTTTCCCTTACGTCATGGCCAGGCTGAAAAATTTAGCAATCCTAAAATTGCTTCCCCTCTGCGCAGGAGCGATGGGGGACTGCAGCCTGCCAGGGGGGTGTCCCCACTTGGCTGGTGGCATCTCCACCTCCCTGGGGTGGCGATGCCTTTGTCCCGTGGGGCACGATGCTCATCCGTCTCCTTGCTCCGGGGTCACCCAAGGTCCCTCCAGCCGGTTTCTGGGTCCTCTCCCGGCTTGCGGCAGGCAGGGGGGTGCCGGGGGCCTCTCCCGCCTGCCAGCCCGGCACCGCTCAGACTGGTTTAGCAAGTGGATGGGGTGGCTGCTTTCCCTTTGAAGGACTCCCAGGAAGGATTTGATGGCTGGAAACCTCCCGAGGAGGAGAAAGGAAAAGACAAAAAAATAGGTGGTTTTGGGTTTCGGTGGGGGGAGCGGGGCAGCGGGTTGCTGTGGCAGCTTTGCAGACCTTTGTCTCCTGGTGGTGGTGAAAGACAAGCTGTGGGGGTGTGTGTGTGTGTGTCCCCCTCCCCTGGCCAGCCCACAAGGCTCCCAGCCAGCACGGAGGCTGAGCCAGTGGCTCCTGGCCCAAATCTGGCGTGGCCTCGCCCCAGGGAGGCAGATTGAGAGAGGAGCTGGGGATGTCCACCACGGCGTGGCAAGAGGTGGGTGCTCCAGCCATCGCTTTAGGGGGGTGGGTGGAGGAATATGGGGGCTGCAGCAGGAGGAAAGCAAGGCTCGGCGACCCCCAGCCAGGGTCTGCCCCCCCTTCCCCTGCCCCGCATGCTTGCCACCTCCTCCTTGGTGGCACGTGCTGCATCCCGGGCAGGGATGGGACCTGGGCTGTGATGCTGGGCTGTCACCTATGGGGGGTGGCTCCTGGGGCTCCTTGTGACCCAACCCAGTGGTGGCTGGTCCCCACCAACTGGTGAGGTCTGAGGGTGGCTGTGAGCCCCTGGGGCTCAGCCAGTGCTGCTGAGGACCAGCTGGGGGTGCCTCTGGCTGCCAGCAGTGCCTGGGATGGTTTGGGAGGTGGGAGCCAAGATTTATTGCTCAAGCTGATCCAGATTTCCTCAAAGTTTGGAGCCTTTCTTGCCTTTTAGCTCAAGTTTCTGTAACTCAGCCCAGGGTTTCACCTCCTGGCTCCTGCAGCCTCTGCTCGCTGTGGGGAGGAGGACCTGGGTGTCCTTCCTCACCATCCCCATAAACCCCAAGTGCTCAATCCCCACCCAGTGCCGGGTGGGGGGTCAGGGTCTGGCTGCCCAGCTCTTCCCCACCGACAACCAGCAAGCCCCATCCCCTCCTTTGCGTTGCAAAGAGGAGGCTTCAGCTACGGCCTGTGGTTTGAGAGGCCCTTTTGGCTCCACCACGGACCCTCTCTCACCCTCCCGACAGGGTCTCCCTTCCCCAAACCCCCTTCAGCATCTCGGTGTCAGCTTTGCCCCGCTGCCGTGGTTTCCGCTGGGATGGGGTTAACCTTTTGGCCAGCAGCTGGTGTAGCGCTGTGTTTTGGGTTTGGGATGGGAATGGTGCGACTGGCACTGGTGGCTTTGGCTGTTGCGGAGCTCTCAAGGCCGTTTCTGCTCCTCACACCCCCCGGCCAGCGAGTGGGCTTGGGGGGCACAGGAATTGGGAGGAGAGACAGCAGCTGACCCCAACTGACCAAAGGGATATTCCATACGATGCCATGGGCAGTATATAAAGCTGGGGAAGAAGAAGGAAGGGGAGGGACATTCGGGTTATGGCGTTTGTCTTCCCAAGTCACCGTTACGCGTGATGGAGCCCAGCTTGCCTGGGGATGGCTGAACACCCGCCTGCCCATGGGAAGCAGGGAATGAATTCCTTGATTTTCTTTGCTTGCGTGTGCGGCTTTTGCTCTACCTATTAAATTGTCTTTAACTCAACCCATGAGTTTTTTCCTCACTTTACTCTTCTGATTCTCTCCCCCGTCCCGACGGGGGGATGTGAGCCAGTGGCTGCGGGGTCCTGGTTGTCAGCTGGGATTGAACCACGACACCCACCAGAGAGGATTCCGTACCCAAGGAACGGCAGGAGGAAAGTGGGTTGCGTAGCTGGGTTGTGGGAGAGCTGCTGTTATCGCTGTTATCTCGCTCAAGCAAGACGTGCTGTCCTCGTCGTGTGGCACGTGGGGACAAAACGGGACCTTAGACCAGCGCCGGTCGGGGTACACCTGGTTCCTTGGAGGCCGCGCCGGGGGCGGAGGGAGCAAAGTGCCCGGCAGCGGTGAGAGACTCAAGGCCGTTCCCCTTCCCGTGGGGCTGGCGGCAGATAAGGGCGCTGCGGAGACGTCAGTCTGTTCCCGAAAGGAGAAGCTGCTCCACCTCGGGAAGCCGTGGCCAGGCTGGTCTCCGCACGTGTCCCGTGTCCAGCAGCGGGGCTCGTCCCGCACCATTGCTGCCAGCCCACGCGCTGGTGATGGGATGGAAAGTAAAGTAACTCTCTTGATTTATAAATTTCATCATCACTAGGTAAAATTCCAAAACTTCCCACTTGGCAACCAAGAAAATATAAATATTTTCCTGAGAACTTAAATTTATCTTTACCTTTGCTTACTCCCGGTGACAAAAAATGATGAACAATACGACGGACCGCTGCATGAAGAAGGTTTTTACGCCCCACCACCAAACCACCCATGTAAGGAAAAATAAAAATATGGTGAAATTGCTTCCTGTGATACTGAAGAAGTAATGTAGATAATAAAGACAAGAGCAAGGGGCTAAGGGCAATCCCCAGGGGAAGCTTCCGGAATGCCATGATCGCGGGGTGCAGCAACACCACGAGTCAGTCCCACTCGTGGTTTTGTAATGGCAACAAGGCTCGCTGTCTGTGCGGCTCTGGGGATTTTTGCAGCCCTGATTCGAGGTGCGGTTCTCAGGAAAAATCCCCCTCTGGCAGAGGGAGACGTGCAGGTGTAGAACCCTTGTAATGCCGGTACCCCAACAGTAACACAGCAACCGGCCTTAGGAATAAAAGAAATAGGATAGAAAGCACCCAATGACGCCCCGGAGAATCCTCGGGGCAACAAATGGAGCAAGGCCCTGAGGTCTGGGCAAGCAAACTTAGGCCAGGACACGTCATGGGGTTCCCTTGACAAGGCAGAGAAGCCCACCGCTGGTAGTATTTCTGGGATTTTTGTCCACGCGAAAGCAGCCCCCGGGACCCCTGTTCGTAACAGGAGCGGCCACGGGGACCCTTCTGCTCTTCCTGTGATGGGTGTGTGTTCTGCGCGTGCAGACCCTCTCGCCTGTTGTGGTACCGCTAAGGACGGCACTGTGGGATGCTGGTCCAGAGGCCGGTGAGGACAAACCATTCCTGGATGTGACAACAGGCCTTACAAATTCATTTGGTGATGGGAAACTCCTTGGGGGTGTCTGTTTTACCTTCACCTGTGCCACATTTACTGTGTTGATCGCTTCTTGTAATTCTTCCTTGCTTCTTGCATCTCCCATTTCAGTTTCCGGGATGCTGCCGGATCCAGCACCTGTAAAGAATCTTGAGATCCCAACCCCGCTTTTTGTGCCAGGGCATCCTGGAACATCCGCCCTGTTCCCAGGCAGTTCCCTACGGATGGGGGTGGTTGCTCTGGGGGTACTTGCGGTTGAGGTGGTGCTGGAGGAGGTTCTTCCATCTTCAGTGCAGTAAGGACCTTTGCTGCATCTTGTACCAGTTGGGTCCTTGCCCTGGTCAAGTCCAAATTCACGGGATTTGTCAGGTACCCATCATCCCTGAGGTGCCATCTTCTGGCCTGTTCCCATTCCTGAGTTGGAATCTTGGGAATAGTTCCTTGGTGTCTTTACCAATTTTTTGCTGTGTGAAGTTGAGGGGCTGAGCGCCCCATTGTGCCTCCCATCCGTAGGCGGTAAGCCACACTCCCAAACGGAGATTTTTCCCAAACACTCCCAGGATTTACTCCTGCCTTTTCAACACCAGACTCAATAAGATTATATAGATATGACCGGAGGAAGGAATGATACCTCATATTTATTTTTGACGGCCCCAAATAATGGCCAATAAGTCGCCGTAGGAACACAGAAGTGTGCAGGTAGCAGTAGGGCCCTCCTTCTATCTGGTATGGCTACTTTACAGTTTTCTTCTAGATGACAAGAAGGAAACTGAGGAATTTTCCAGTCCTTATTAAGTTTTGATTCAGGGTTGTGATATAGTCGTCCAAATTCCTTAAGGATATGTAAGGTGGGCTGATGGCTTTTTGGGAGACGGAGATCTTCTGCGTGGGGACTTTGAACTACTTGCTGCTTCTAGGAGATCTAGATGGAGTTCTTGGTCTTCTTCTCCTTGGCCTGTGACAGTGCCCGGTAAGGATGAACCAATGGGTGCATTCAGTGGTCTGTATGCAGGAATTCTTATCCAGGTTCCATAGGCTATTATGAATTCAGTAACACAATTTTCCCCAAATTCTAAGCAGATAAATAGAACCAGAATTGTCCCCTGTGCCTAATACCTAAATTTGCATCTGAATACCGAATGAGTTCGGCAGCTAGACTTTCATCAGGGATTAACTCTAGTGTTTTCTCTCCAAACTTCTTTTATTCATAACGACATACCCGAGCGCTCCTCAAGGCTGTACGATGAGTGTGAAGTTCGTTATTGTCCAACTCCTTTCCATGACGGGGTCCAGTTGTTGTGACCGACTGCTCCAAAGACGGAGAGAAGGAGCTGCAGAGCCAGCCCCACGCCTGCCTTCGCACGGGGCAGCCCTGCTGCCGCTGCCCCTCGCACCCGGGACCCCCACGCTCCGCTGCCACCAGCACGCGGTTGTCGCCTGGGGGGTTTTGGTTTCCACGCACGGCTCTGCAAGGCTTGGCGGAGGTGTCCTCCACCTCCCTGGCGTCACCTTAGGAGCCCATCCTGTCCCAGGGATCTGCGCCATCAGCAGCACGGCTTCCCTGGAAAGCAAAGCCACGTGGGGAAGGTGCTCCTGGCAAAGCCTGAGCTGTTCCCCCTTATTTGCTTTTCCAGGGGCTCAGCATTTCTGACTGTCCCCCCGCCACGAGGGCTGAACTCCCCCATGTTCAGCACAAGCGGCTCCTCGGAAGGACCTGGACATTGGTCCAAAGTCTCGCATCGATACAAACTGTTCATGTGGCGTATTTGTTGCATGTTTATGCTGCCAGAAGTTGTTAAAACCTGGCTGATCCCTATCCCATAATGCTCTCCCTGTGTTTGTTAAGGGCCTCATCCTGCTCGGGGCAAAGTTTTCTCACCACCGGAGGATGTTTTATGCCAACTCCGTAGACCTGGTGCCCTTGGGGAAGGTGTTTCCAAGCGGCGCTTCGGAGCCATCACCCCTGGCCCCGCTCTCTGGAATGCTCAGCCCCCAGCTGATGCTTTTCGGACCCTGGCTTGGATGCGGCATGGGGGAACGCCGGCGGCGAGGCACCAGGACTCGCTGGCCATGGCTCCTGGCATTGATTGAACGATCATGAGCCATGCGTGTGGCTGGTGGGAAGTCCCCATGCCCCCACCCCCCACTCATCAGGGTGGCAGTGACCCCATGGAAGAGGTTTTCCGCTTCCCTGGCAGGAGCTCCGCTCCCTTCCCTTTGGCCAGGGGAGGCCAAGCAGCCTTAGCGCCTCCTCCCCCCCAGTTTCTGTGGTCCCCAAGTGCGCTGAAGGTGCCGGGGATGTCCCAGAAGGGGGTGACAGCAGCAGCCCCCCCCCCCGTCAACGGCACGGCCTATGGGGGATCCTGCCCCCGAGGCACCAGAGGGTGGGGAAGGGAGGTCTCGGGGCTGGTTTGGGGTGGAGGAGCGGGGAAGGGGAGAGAAGACCCTGCGACCCGGGTCTCGCTTGGCCTGACACGGTGCGGCTCCTCGGGAGGGTGCTGGGGACAAGTTGGGGCTGGATGTGGCTGGAGAAGAAATGGCTTTTTTTTTTTTTTTTTTTTTCCCAGAAAGGTGATTTTTATTCCCTTGTTGCTCTGGCTTTTTACACTCCTTTACCCCCCAACCTCCCCCCAGAAAAAAGAGAAACCCAAACACCGTTGCTTGGTTTCTCCGTAGAAGCTGAGCTGGAAAGCACTGTGCCCTCGTCTCTGCACCTTTTAAACTTTTCCTTTGTTGTTGGTTTTTGGTTTTTTTACAAAGTTTATCCCTTTTCCCCTTCACTTAATCTACTTATTTTTGATCCTTCCCTTTTTCTCCCCCGGGAACGAGAAGTGCGAGCGAGTAGGAATCTCCTTGTCTCTAAAAATCGGTTTTCGTGCAAAATTCAACCATCCCTGGGAAAGCAGCGTTTTCTTGTTAAAAAAAAAAACACAAACCCCCCAAAAACTATTGCTTTAAAAATCTAAAATAAACCCCTCGTTTCGGTGCAGGGGGCTCGATTTGGGAGAGCGTTTCCCCACCGCGAGTTGCTTTGACCCTTCCCCAGCCTCTCAGGTGGGCTCCAGCCCCGGCGGAGGGTCCGGGATCAGGGTGGCACCGGTGGGACTGAGTCCCTGCGTCCCGGCGGGATCCGATGCGCCGTGGCAGAGCATGGCTGACGGCGAAGCTCCCGGTCACCCGCTGGCTCCCGGCAGCCTTTTATGGGCCGGTGGCCCGCAGGAGCTGCTGGTGGGGCTCTCGGCGGGAGCCTGATTGGCTCGGCACGGCCTCGCCGCTGCTTCCAGGTTGGCTTCCAGGTTGGCGTTCCTCCTCCCGCAGCCAGGTAAAGCCTTCCCGCGACCCGGCACCTGGCCTCCAGGATTAGCAACTCGCTCCGGCTCGCCTCTGCCTTTTTGTTCTTTTTTTTTTTTTTTTTCCCCTCCTCTTCCTTTATTTCTCCCCCACACACACGCACCTTTTTTTTTTTTTTTTTTAATATTATTTTTCAATACGGTTTGTTTCCCGTCCCCGGGGGAGCGGGCGCGAGGGGCGCGGGAGGAATGAGCAGCGGGCTGGTGCTGCGCACCCCGCTCCCCGAGGACGCCTCGGCGTTTACGCCCCTGAAGCCCGTCAGCATGTCCGGGGAACCCGGCGAAGACCCCCCCGTCTTTGAGGACATCAAACCCCCCACCCGGCCCCTGGAAAACCCACCCGACCTGGCGCAGGTAAGGCGGGGGCCGGCGCTTGGCCGGGGGGCCGCGGGACGGGGCCAGCTTCGCCCGTTCAGGTGCCGGGAGGCTCTCAATGCCTCCAGCAAAGGCAAAGGTGGATTTTCGACTTAATCCTGCTTTGTTTTTCCGCTCTTTGCTAAAACACCTCCGTCGCTTTGTACGCTCGTGCTTCCCCCTCCGCCAGGTTTTCTCATGGGCGTGTTGGGTTTCGTTTTTTTTTTTTTTTTTTTTTTTTTTCCCTCTTTTTCTTTCTCCTGCCTTTCTTCGGAACGCCCCGTCGCCCGTTTTGGGGGAGATCTCGGGTGCTGCTGGTTCCCCCGTGAGCCGGGGCTCGGTCCCTCTCCCCCGGGGCCGGCAGACGAGGGGGTGCGAGGGGCTCTGCGCCGCCGCCGGCTCGCTGGGGAAGACGTGGGCAACGGGACGGCTGTGTCTGTGCGTGATGGCGGGGCGGGGGGAAATGGGACCTTCTGTTCTATTCCATTTTATTATATTTATTCTTTTCCGCCGCCATGGCGGGGAAGGAATGCTCCTTGAAATTCCCCGGCGGCAGCGTCCCCCCCTCGCACCACGGAGATAAAGACCCTGATAAGCAGGTTTGGGCCACTGCCTGCCCCTTTTGGTCGCCCACCCATGGGCCATGGCGGAAGCAGGTTCAGGCCCTGCTGCCCACCCCAGGCAGGGCTCCTCGCCCGTGTTTTGGATGATGGACCCCTCGCCCCACCACCAAGAGCCTTCAGCTATTCTTCCTGGTGGGAAAAGGGGGTGATCCAGGCCTGCCCCCACCCCTCTGCTGCCGCTTCGGCCCCTTTTCCCCCCGGAGGAATGGGGCGAGCTGGGGTGCCCGGCACCACTGGCGGCTAATGATTAACCCTGCGCCCCACGTCCCCAGCGCCATTTTGATTGGGGCGGGAGGGCGGCTCCGGCCCATCGCTCCATGGCCGCCCTGCAGGGACCCCCTGGTCCCGGTTGGGACCCCCGGGAGGGCACCCCCATGGTGGGCGGCCACGGTTTGGCGTGGGGCAGGCTGTCTCTGCGGCCTTCTTCCCCTGTCCACGCGGCACTGATGTCCCAAGGGCCGGTTTTGGGGCTCCGTCCTTCAGAGGGAGGTGGTGAGATGAAGGCAGTGTCCCCATTGCCATATTTCCATGTGACACCCCGGCTGTCCGACATCCACAGCAGCTGCGAGTGGTGGTCGCGGATGTGGGGGTCAAAACTGGGGGAGAGGGCCATGCAGCACCTTCCTCCTTCCCCTACGGTGGTCCCGGCTGGCTGCCTCTCCCCGTAACCCTGGGTCTGCCGAGGACCCTGTCCCTCCACGCCGGGTTCGGGAGGGTTATCTGAAGCCGGGTGGTGGCTCTTCAGAAAGGTGTGGGTTATCTCTAGGGCTTGTCCCTGGTGGGAAAGGGTGGCAGGTCCCTGTTTGGTCTGGGGGAGGGCGAGGTTTGCTTTCTCTCTGCCTTTGTAGCCCCGGCTGCCGGGTGGGATTAGGCAGCGGGGCTGGTGCTCGCCCCACACCTTGGCCATGACAGTGGCCAGCCTCGTGCCACCCCTTGTCCTCCTCGTGGGGGACGTGGGGATGAAGAACCCACCCATGTTTGGAAACACCTTCATGCCACGACACCCTCCTTGCTGCCCTTCAAAGGGAAGAGGGGTGTCTCACCCTAGTTTGGTCCCTGGGGCAATGCCACCCCACTGCTGGTTTGCTCCGGGGTGGAGGCAGCCAAGGGTGGCCCGACGTCACCCCTTTGCCATAAGACCATCCTGTGTCCCTGTATGGACAATGGGGTCCCTGGGATGGCGGCTGGAGCTCCACCAGCTCACCCATGCTCCCTGCGTCACCCGCTCAGCCCCCAACAGCCACGGCAGAACTTTGCAAACCCACCCAGGGCGAAGCGTGATGGGTGGCAAAACCCTGACAGCCCAGGGCTGGATCCCACATCCCCCAGGGAGGAGTTTTCCATGTGATGGCCCCCCTTCTGTTAAGGAATGTCAAAGGCTGGGCTCGTTGTAGAAGAGCTGCTGAAGAAGCTGCTGTAGCTGGAGGGTGGAAAAGCTGGATGGCTGCAGGTCTGGGAAACCCTTTGCTGCGGGAGGGTGTTTATCGGAGCAGTTTGACAAGAGTTATGGAAAAGGCTGTGACCTGTCAGAGCTCTGGCTATCGCCCACGGGGCATTTCCCGCTGCTCCAGCTCTCCCCACCTGAGTCTCCGGCACAGAAAGGAGCAAACTCTGCAGTTACTCTCTTTATCTCGATGGTTGCAAAGTCCCCCCCCTCCCGCCCCCCGCCTTCCACAAATCGCTTTTCAAACAAGAGTGGAAGGTGGGGGCTTTTTGCTGCTGAAAATTTTATTCGATCCGAGTCAGGAGGAAATAGAGCCTTTGTGGAGTTTACACTCAGTTTTTCCCTTTTCTCTGCCTTTCCAGCTGCCCTGCCCCAAATTAAAAAAAAAAAAAACAAACAAACAAAAAGAGAAAAGAGGAGAGAAAAGTGTTTGTGAGAGAAAAGCACTTTTCCTTTCTGATTTGAAAGAGAAATGGCCAGAAACAGAATTTTCCCCTTTAAATCTCACGAGGTTGGTGCTAGAAGGAAGGGTAAAAAATAATAATAAATGAAACCAAAAGCACAGCACGTCCAGGGAAGCATTTCGGAAGAGGGGGAGACCTTCCCTTGGCGTGGCTGTCAGGCACCCCCTGATGAGCAAGGGGGCTTGGGGACCACCAGGGCTCGTCTGCTGCTCCCACCTTGCTGCACTTTGTTCTCCAGGTCTGATGAGCCGAAGCAGCTCCCAGGCACCGTGTTGCTCGGGAACCCTCCTGGGGTCATCTGCTGCTTGTCAGATGGGTGACTGTGTCCCGCTGGGCTGGGCTTGACCTCCTGGTGGATGAGATACCCCACTGCCAAGTCCTCTAAGCCACCCCATCGCTCCTGAGCCTCCTGGAGCCACATGTGGCTTCATGCCATGGTCTCCCTTGGGTGTAAGTGTGGTCCTCAGTGGTGCAAGCCCGATCCTTGCCCTCTTGTGAGACCTGTCAGAAAGTGAGATGGTGAGAACAGACCCAGGTTTCCACAATCCTGGAGCTGTTTCTAGAAGGAAGGTTGACAGCATGGTCAGGAGGGAGATGGCACTTCCCCTGCTCCCTGCCCAACACGTGCAGGACAGGAGCTGGCTCCTAATGGGCTTTCCTGCAGTTGTGAGGAGCACCAGGTGCTGGTGAGGTGGAAGGGGTGGTCCAGGGTCATCTCCATGGTTGGGTTGGCTACAATTAAAGGGTGGGGAGAATGGGGGCTGTCGGGGGTGTCGGCCCCGCCATCGCCTGTCCTCGGGGATTTGGGGAAGGCAGTTCCTGCCTCAATGGGTTGTACTGGCCACGAATTCAGAGCTGCCACCTGATGTTGGAGGTCACCTGGGTTTGCAGCAGTGCTGAGTGAGGTCAGGACCTGGGGAAGAAGCTGCTGGGAAGAGATGGACAAAAGCCACAGCCTGTCCCCTGGTTTAACCCCTTGCCTACCTGTATCAGGAGCCCCAAGGGCAGTTGTGTTGAGGCTGGTGAGCACCCAGAGGGGACAGAGGCTGTCATGGGTGACGAGGCAGATCCTGGTGAGTGTGGCTGGGGATAGCCCCAAGGCAGCTCGTCCTCCATCGCCTCCCTTTCCTTGGGTGGTCTCTGCTGCTGCAAGCTGAGAAACAGGAATCAAATGGCTCCCCTTGTGTCCTCTAAGCCCAGGTCCTACCCCACAGGCAGTTTCTCAACCCTGTGCTTGGTGCACCTCCCTCCTGCGCTGCCCGAGGGCTGGGCGGGGGGCTCGCGCAGGAAGAAAAGAGCTCCAGCATCTGGGAGGTGCTTGAAGAGATTAGATGGTATCAGGATGGTGCTGTTCCCCGACAGCTTCAGATCCTCAGTACCAAGAACGGCATTTCCCAGACTCTCTCAACAGAGTGGATATAAGAGCCGTGGCGTTCCTCTGGCTTTATTCTGGCAGGGATTTTGCTTCTGGTATCACAGGAGAAGCCAGACCAAGCATTTTTAGGCGTGCTCCAGCTTCCTGGGCAATGCAGGAGCTGTTTTATCCCTGCTCTGTCCCTGCGGGGTCCCGTGTGCTGTGTCCTGCATCTCATGGGTCTGAGCCCCTTTGGCCATGTCCCTGTCACGAGTGTGGCTGTGCTGGGGTGGTGAGTCGATGGTGGCTCTCTCTTGGACCAGGGATGGGCTTTCCTGCTCCCTGGTGGTCCATCATCTTGCACAGCCCAGTTGGAACCAGGGTGAAGGGTCTTGTTCATAGAGATGTGGTTTGTATCGGGGCCAGGAAGGAGTCCTGCTCCGCTTTGTCTGCTAGCAGAGCTGTACGAGTCCGTAGCACAGCTGTCAAGGGGTGATTCATTTCCTTGGAGTGTTGAGAGTTGCATGCAATGAATGAGTTCAGCTTTTCTGGGGGAAAGGGGAGATGGCAGCTTTGGAGTTTTGCTCTGGGCCTGCAATGAGATGTTGACAGCTTGTTGTGGATGGGGGTGGCTGAGCCCGGGCATCTTACTGGAGTTTAAAGTCACTCCTTGGGTGCTCGGAAGGGACTGAAAATATTCTGTCCTCTCCTGGGGTCCTCCTTGTGCGCAGGAGGAGAAGGTCACGCTGCTGAACGTGGCCCCAGGTATGGGGACACCGCAGACATGAGCTCAGCGGGGTAGTGCCGGTTTTCAAGCCTGTGCCGGTGTTTGAGGACAGGCTTTGAGCTCATGGTGTTGCGACATGAAGGTGTTCCCCTGCCCATCTCTGCCGGTGGGTGACAGCGCAAGGGGCCGGCGCAGGCTTTGCAGTGCCACGTGTCGGAGGAGCCGCGATTCGCGACGCTGGCAGGAGCCGCGTGTGCTGCCCTCGGTCCTCACCCATCCTTTGCTCCATCAGCTGAGCAGGGAGCTGAGCCCAGGCCTCTCCCAACATCCCGCATCCACAACGGCGCAGACAGGCGTGGAAATGGAGTGGGATGGTGTGACCTGCCCAGGGCTCCATGACTCAGCCCCTTCTTCCTCTTTCTGAGCTGCTCCATTCATGTCAGGTGCTTTCTGAAACAGCCTGAAGTCGCAGTTCTTCACTCCCTCTTGGGTGACCGAGGTCTTCTGTCCTCTGGGATCCTCCTGGCTTTGCAGAAGGGTTCAAAAATGTCCATGTGTTCTGCAGAAGTGTGCAAAATTCATTTTCAGAGTGTGTCAGCAGGCTCCAGGGGCGTGCAGAAGGAGTTTGGTGACGCAGAGATGTCGAGTTAAAGGCTGGGCAAGGAGGAACGGGCTCACTTGGTCCCTCTCAGCACAAGTCAAGATGGTGGGATGGCAGCTGGTGGCTCTAGAGGCACCTCATGAGGGAGGGATCCTTTCAGGCTGTTTTGCTTTGGGATCAGCGGGAGCCTGATGCTTTCAGGGCCGGCCCGCAGATTTGCAAGTCTGATGGGCTTTCCGTCTGGCAGGTGTCTGCAGGGCCACTGGAAATTGAGCTGGAGCCCCCAGAAAGGATGAATTTGTCCCTCTACTCTTGCGGGAAGACCCTCAGGGACAGTCCCCAGGCCGGACACCTGCCCACCGCAGCCCTGTGTCGGCGGGGACGGTGGGGGGCTCATTGCAGACCAGATCCTGGTGTGGGAGCGGGTCCAAAGTCAGCGGGGAGCTTGCTACTGCTCAGCAGGCTTTGGACAAAACCGGTGTTACCGGTGAGCCAAAGACCGGGGAATCTGGGGGATCTCTGCCACCGTGTTTGTTATTTTATTTTGGTTTTTTTTTTTTTAATCCCCCAAACCCGCAGACTTGCCTGCGTGTGTGTGCGGGTGCGCACGCAGGCGCTGCTGGAAGCCGCCGCCGAGGTGTGGGATGAAACGGCTTGGCCGAACTTTGAGCTGGTTGGAGCACAATGGCTTTGTCCGGGTGGTACAAAGGCTGATTGTTCTGCTGGGGGGCGGGCTGGGGGGGGGAGGTTTGGCTGGGCACAGTGGTGAGCGAGGGAAAGGGGCAGCGCCGAGAAAGAAGGAGATTACAGGTGTGCTGCTCCTTGTCCTCCTGCGCAGCCCTCGCTGGGACCCGCTTTCCTCTCGCCGTCATGGGAGGGGTTGCAAATTAGCTAGAAACCCATGTTGTTGGCTTTTTTTTTTTCTTTCTTTCTTTCTTTTTTTTTTCTGAACACTGAAAACACAGGTATTTGAGGGAGGAAATAAGCAGGAGACTCCGACTCCGTAATAAATGCAACGGATTTCCCTTTATCGCTCTTCCTGAACGGTCTGTGGGAAGCAAACACAGTCATCTGAAATTACTCACGAAGGTCTAGGGTAGCGCATTTCTGGCTGGTGCATCATCAACTGTGAATTTTCCCCTCTTAAACCTGTTTGGTCAGCTACCTACGCTATTTTGTTCTCGTTCCCTGGTCCAGTGAGTTCTTTTATCTAACCCATCCACTGCAAATAATCACACTTACGACCGTCTTGTTAGCTGAGCCCCTTGATTAGAATATTTGCTTTTCTTGCGCTCCATTGGTGAATTACATGAGTCACAGGGTACAGTTGGTGTTCGGGGATTGGATAACTCGTGTTTACAATTCAGATGTTCTCAGAACTTGAGCTAGCATGAAAACTCTCAAAAAACCCCCATGGGCTGTTTACCACATCAAAGAGGTTCAGCCCCTTCCAAGCTCAGGTTGAAACTCAAACAAAGAATCTTTCATTAAGTTCAGAAATGCTTGGAGAATTCTTTGAAAATTATTATTTTTAAATTTATTTATTTTTTTTTTAATGTGATGGGGACCTTCAAGTTTCCACCAAGGACAGGATTTGCAAGTATTGAAATACATTTAATGACCTTGCTCTTTGTAGTATTTCCGGTACAAGCAGGAGAAGAGAATGGCAAGAAATTGGTCCCAGCATAGCCGGTCTGAAAATGCACGTACTTATCACTTGCAGGAGAAAATGATATTATCCACCGGTTATCATGTCTACCAGATCTAAGGCAATTTGTTTCATGAATCCGAACCCATCCTGGGGAGGGCAGAGGTATGTGGGTACCTACTCACCAGCCAATTCAGCCCATCATTTTAACGCTGCCTGTACAGCGTTATCCTTTTCCTTTTTGCTGCTCCTCAAGGACAGTTTAGGGAGCTGAACCCAGGGGTGGCTGGATATATTCAACTGAAACCCCTTCTCAGGAAGAGAAGGTTTGATGGCGTTCTCTGAAATGTGGAAATGACCCAAGTTTGTTAAATTGAATGGAAAAATTGGGGCGCCTCCCCTTCCCAACCCTGATCGTTCAAAGTGCTGATGTTTCAGAACGTGATGTTTAATTCTGAGCAACTTTCGACATTTGATGTTTTTGTGGTTCTGCGTCATGGCTTTGGGAGAACTCAAAATCATTATCTTGGCTGACTGACATCTCCTCTGGGACACGAGTGTCACAGCCCTCGTGTTTCCCAGGGCTTGGCAAACCCCAGGCTCCAAAATTCTCTGGCTGGAGCTTCTCCAGGGCTCGGTGCTTCTCCAGGGGAAGTGTCAATTGCCCGTTATCAGCCCGTGCCATCATCAGTCGCCCTTAATTAACAGCAATTGGCAATTTGTTTAGAATCATAGAATTACCTAGGTTGGAAAGGACCTTTCAGATCATCGAGTCCAACCATCAACCAATTTCTACGCAGGGAAAATGTGGAAAGAGAGGGTTTAAGCCAAGGGAATGGATTTTGAGGAAACTCTTTGAGGCTTTCTGCTCTCAGGCTGGGAGAAGGACCCTCTGAGCAGCACAGATGCTAGGAAATACATAGGGTGGCATGGCAGAAGGAGCTGCAGCAGGTGGACCTGCTCCAGCATCCCCGTCGTCCCTGATTTGGGCTGTATCTTCTTGGCCTTGTACTGTGCCAGGCGCTGTGCGAGCTTGCAAGAAAGAAGTTGGCCCAAAGACCTACTGGTTCAGACACAACGTTTTCGTCTGCCTTAGGGTTTGTTTTGTTTTGTTTTGTTTTGCTAACAGGTTTGGCGAGGAAGTTGAGGGCCACAGGGGTGGTGGGATTTGCTGTCCGCACGTGAAACCTGACCTTGCTTTTCCCAGTCGTGCATGGGGTATCGGGTCTGCCTTACACTTTGTACTGGGAAGAACAGGCTTTTTGGCCTGTTTTATCGCTTGCTGAATGCCAGGAGGACTTCGCAAGCCCCAGCAAGCAGCGGATGACTCACTCCGCCTTTGTCAGACCCTGCCCTGGGAATGCGCTTCTGATCGGAGGAGGCGAGGTGATGCGTGTGAGGTTTTAGATGGTTTGAGTGAGGTAGAATGAATCCCACCCATAACCCAGCTGCGGAAGCTCCTTACAAGCTCTAACGGCCTCTCCCATGTCACAGTCAGTTCAGGACTGGTGGCAGGTAACTAGAGGGGAGCTGGAAGGCTCAAGGACAAGCCCAGCAATAGCTAGAAATAGGTGGACAAAATTGTCCAGGTCGTCCTGGGGAATGGTGACATCTGAGAGCCTCCACCTTCTCAGATTCAGGGGACATGGTGTGCTGGAGCAGAGGCTGCAACCAAGAAGGAGAAATGGAGCTGCAGGTGGGCCTGCTTCTAGTTGATGGTACCAGCAGGGGCTGCATGGCTGTCCAAATTCAACTTTTGATTGTATGCAATGCATAAACCGGGGGAACGCTTGAGCTCCTGCATGTTTTGGCTGGGGCTGAGGTAGCTCCAAGCCTCCTGATCTTCCAGGAGTTGAAATAACATTAGGTGGTTTCATCTTTCCAGACAAACCATCCAAATGGTTGTACCAGCTCACACCAAAAGTCCTACCCAGCTCAGCCTCCTGCGTCCAACAGAGGGTGCCCACTTAGCTTGATGGAAAACCTCCAGTTGGCTTTGATGGGCTTGACCCCAGCCTTTGCTGAGCAAAAGCAGCTCAGGAATAGAAAGCTGTGTACGAAGGCATGACTCCATCAAGTCCTCATGTCCTCCCCTCCCACACTTTGAGAGAGATGCCCTCCTGCCCGGGCAGAGTGGAGAGCAATTGGTGAGGAGAGACAGCTGTCCTCATTTCCCCACCTGCCTTTGGGCCCCATCCAGTGCCCAGGTTGTGCGTGGTAGTTCTACAAAAGGGGAAACCAGTTTGGAGCTACTCTGATGTCAACCTGGGACCCCCCATCCTCATCCAGACCTGCCTAAGGCCCGATGGGATGAATGTCCACTGTGTTCAGTAAGGCCAAGAGATGGTGCAGCTGGGTCAGAGCTTTCTCCAGGCTCAGTGTCTCCAAGGTCTATCCTGCCAGTTATTTTTCAGTCCATTTATGGCTTTATTTTTGGAAAGGTTTCTGCTTGCTCTCTGAAAACCCGCTGAAGCCTGGCTGCTCCAAACTGCTCCTCTTCCAGGCACTTGACCTTGGAGTTGGATGAGGGTGTTCTTCCTGGTTTCTTTGGCCTTTGGGATTGCTGACTGTAGTGGCATGATTTCTGCGATAAATAATCAAGGTAGATTGCCTTTGAGTGAGTCTTTATCAGTTGTCGGAGGAAAGGAATAGCAAACAGAGTCAGCAAGTCTGCTGGAAATGTTGTTGCCTACTGGCTCAGCTAGAGGCCAGCCAGCCTCCCAGCTGCCCACATCTGCCTTGATGGTGACTCTTGGCCTCAAGGAAATCCCTAGGTTCGGAGAGGTGATAATTTCCTTGGGTCGGTCAAACAGAAGCGCAGAAAAGACTACCAGAATAACCCTCCAGAGCAGCGTGGCTCAGCCCCTGGGCCATCCATGAGCTCCTGGCAGAAACCTGGATAAAGGGTTTATTTTTGTGGCCTTGTTCAGGAGCTGGTCTTGCAAGGTTTGAAAGCTTCAAGATGGAAAGCTGGTGGGATAGATCATCTCAGGCAGCCTTCTCCAAGGACTTCTCCAGAGAGAACTTGCACAGAAACTTCAGCTTAGATGCCCACTTTCCAGGTGGCCAAAGCTAGTGAAGACGAGTCTTGCCCCACTGCATGCCATGCTGAATGCTTTGAGGGCAGCACTAGTTTCTTGGAGTTCCTCCTAAACTCTTTGAGATAGAGCAAGCAGAGGAGTCCACCTGGGGCCTTCTGCAGCCCAGCACCCACCTCGGCAAGTGTGGAATTGGACTTGGCTGCCTGCAACGGAGCTTTGTTATTTACAGCAGTGAAACAGGGACAGCAGGTTCAAGAGGGACAGGGAACTGCTGGAAAGGGTGCAGCAGAGAGCTACAAAGATGATTAGGGGACTGGAACATCTCTCTTATGAAGAAAGGCTGAGGGATTTGGGTCTCTTCAGTTTGGAAAAGAGACGGCTGAGGGGGGATCTTATCAACACTTATAAATACTGAAAGGGTGGGTGTCAGGAGGATGGGGCCAGGCTCTTTTCAGTGGTGCCCGGGGACAGGACAAGAGGCAATAGGCACAAACTTGAGCATAGGAAGTTCCACCTAAACGTGAGGAGGAACTTCTTTACCCTGAGGGTGGCAGAGCCCTGGCACAGGCTGCCCAGAGAGGTGGGGGAGTCTCCAACTCTGGAGACATTCCAAACCCGCCTGGACGTGTGTAACCTGCTCTGGGTGACCCTGCTGTGGCAGGGGGTTGGACTAGATGATCTCCAGAGGGCCCTTCCAACCCTATGGTTCTATGATTCTATGATTCTATGAAACATTTGGCCCCGTGTGTACTTGAAAGGAAGAGTCCCGGGGGTTTCTTTGCTAATCCCGTTTTGCAGAGAGTTCCAGAAGACTTGAGGAACAAACAGAAAATAACGTCGATCGAGGTCAATATCAAAACCAAATGATCAGAGAAACAAATATTTACTCAAGTCAATATTTAACTAGGAGACAATAAATGCTGATATTGAACCAAATCTGTATATAAATACGGTCTATTTATAACATGTGCCTTTAAAGGGGTACTGCCAGGTACTTGCCATGGCTTTTGATTGATGATTATCCTCCCCATTGTTTGCTGATTCCCTTGGAGGTTGGAGTTTCGTGCAGGTGCATGTGTGAGAAAAAGGCTGTACTGCGTAATCCCAGGGCCCGGACAACGGGCGCAACCGTTGTCCCACGCATGCCTGTGCTTGGGGAGGGCCCCTCGCCCTGAGGAGAGGACCCCCCACTTGCAGCTGGAGGGGGTGCCCTGCCGTCCCCCCATCCCTTGAACCCCCACCTGGCAGGGTTGAGCCGCTGGCTGACCTGCCATGGCGAAGCTGGCATTTTGCTTGCACCCCTCTCCCCGAAATGCTCTTCGCACTGGGGACCAGTCCAGCATCACGGCTGGGATCTGAGCAGGAGCTGGAGACCCAGCTGGGAAGGGGGGCTCGATAGACCCCCAGCATTGCAGAGTGGGATGGGGGGGAAACTGTGGCCAGGCAGGGCTGGAACCTGCCAAGTACTGAAGAAACTTCTCCCCCCGAGCCCTTTCCCCCCCCTCAACCGCTTCCTCTGCCAACTTTACGAGCTCATTGCCTGTTTAGCAAACATTGATTTCTCTCCTTGTTCTCTGCTGCTGCCCGTGTGGTGACAACATCTGATGTTTCTATGGCGGTTTGTTATTTATCAACTTCAGATTAGAAAGCGTTTAATCTTGGGAAAGACACGTCCCGCCTCCTGCCTCAACGGCCTGCAGTGCCTGGCGCTCTTCTAACGATGCTCGTGGTTAATCGCCGGCAAAACGGCACGGTTGGCTCAAGTGCTGGTTTCTTCTGCATCCTCCCAAGAAATGTTTGTCTTGGACTCCGTGTGCATTGATCGATGTCCTGATAACGCCTCACCCTGCCTTTGACAACATCTGAAAGGGAGAGAGAGGTCTCCAAGGCAGGAGGTTCCCGCAGGATTTATGAAAACTGGCAGATGGTAGAGGGGGGGAGACTCATGGCAGTGCCTATTAGCCACAGGAGAATCCACTCAGGGGAGAGCTGGGGGAAGCAGGGCTTCATGGTCTGCTTTGTTCAGTGGGCGACTGGCTTCAGGGTTGGGTTTTTGATGATTTCACAGTGCCGGGTGCTCTTTCAGAGGCTGCTGAGGTTATCTCAGCCTCCAGGGAATGTCAATCGCCAGGTCCCGGGTTTGGATGTGCCAGTGCTGAGCGTAACACGGTCCTGATGGTCCAGTGACACAAACTGGTGACCAGTGGCCCTGTCTGGAGAGGACAGAGTGCTCTTTCTAAACCCTTTCCTTTTCCTGCTTGGTGTTTTTTTTGCCATTCTTTTCTCTGACAAGTTGAGAAGACCCTTCTCCGTGGTCAGAAATAGACACTATTTTTGAGGGGAAAATACCACAGGAGTTCAGTGCTTTTTTTCCATGACCAGGTTTTCTTACTGGCTTTCCCTTCCTCGCCAAACCAAAGATCCCAGTTTGGACACCTCTAAAATCAGAGAAGTCTTGTTGATGTCTGCATTGCCTGTATCTCCCCGTTGCCCACTTTCTGCCTGAGTCACTGACCCATGACTCCTCCTGGAGCCCTCGTTGATGCAGCTGGTGGAGTCCGGGGCATGCCCACCTCCAGACCTTGTATCTCATCCTCATCTCCAGCGATTGCAGCGATGGCATTGCTAGTGACTATAAGGGAAACTGGGCCACTGAACCCACTAAAGTCATAGTCGCCTTTCAGCTAGAAGGCCCTGGAGGCTTTTTCCATCAAGACACGGTGGGTATCTCTTGCGGTATGGAGATGAACCAAGCTTCCTGGCTACATGATGACTCCAGTCCTTCTCAAAAGGGCAAGAAAATGGTTAATTCCCTGCTTGTGGCTGGCAGACAGAGAGGAAGGGATGGGCTGATCGTTCCAAGTCATTACTGTCTCCTGTGAGCCCACCAAAGTGTCTTCAGCTGCCCTCTCTGGAGCTGCCCCAGGCAGGGCTGCAGCCAGGACCCGCTTGGGGCCGGCCGAGGAATCTGCAGAGACCCAGTGTCTATGGGGCTTCCTCCTAGTGGGGCCTTCTTTGCCCTCAGTTGCTTCCTTTGTATTTGTGCTGCTTACCATGGCAGGTCTTCAATGCAGATGGCTGGCAGAGCAGAGGGTTTTGTTGCTCTCCTCGTGAGGTTGACCCCCAAATGAGGGATCCAGCAGCTGCACCACCCCTTGTAGGCTCAAGCATTACCTGCGAAGGAGCTTGGCCGAAGTATGCAGGTGCTTCTGAAGCTGTTTCTTCCAACTGATGGGGTGATGGGACACAACTTTCAACCCCCAAACCCTTGTAGCTCTGACCTGGAGATTCCATGTTTAAGCATCTCCTCATGCTTCCAGGCATGAAGACCATGTGGAGACCAGGGATGGCAGCTCTCAGCATCGCCAGCCTGTTTGTACCCGTCCTATCAAGGCCATGTGTCTCTGTGGTCTATCGTGGCCTCGGAAGGAACATCCTCCATTTAGATGCAACTCCTAGAATATGAACACCCCAAAAATGGAGAAGCTGAGTCCATTGTGTTGGTTTTGCTGGCTTTCTGTGAGAGAGAGGGAAGCTTGGGCAGGTTTCTAGCCCTTGCTGGTCTGACTGACCAGCCTGACAATGTGTGCGTGACCCTGGACTAAGAGGACGAGAAAAGGCTTTACCACAATGTTGTTGAACTGGAGAAATGGTAGAGGTTAGGGTGAAACCTGGTGGTTGTGGAGGAGAAAATGGGCACACTGGAAGCGAGCAGGAGCAGCTGCAGGAGAAGGATGTGGAATGAGAATGGGGCACAGGCTGGTGCTGAACCCACAGAAGGCAAATAAATACTGATTTGGGATTTGGAGATAAATCTTCTTTTTAAACTTACTTGGTGCCGGAGGACTGTGGCCTGTTTTGGGCCCTGACCTTGGAGAAAGGATCCAGGTTTGGGCGAGAGATCTGAGAAGAGCCCTCAGCCCTCTGTGAAAAGCTGGGGTGAATGGAGGCAGGAGAAGAGAGGCATACAGGACATTTGAAAGCGTGCTATAGTGCGTATGGGAAAAGAGAAAGGAGATTTAAGTCCTGGCAAAGTCTTTCCACCTTGGACCTTGCTAAGCACAGGAATGGGCTAGCTGAAGGTAAACTGCAGAGAAGGTCCTTGGGTGGATGGGGATGTCTGAGGTACCTGCTCCTGTGCCTGAGGAGATGGGATTTCCCCAAGTCCTCTTTTTGTAGGAGCCTGGCAGCGGCGTGATGCTGAGAGCTTCGCCTTGGAGGGGCTGGATATAGCCTGTGGTGCTGCCACACTTCTGCTGGCAAGTATGGTCTCTCCAGGCTCTGGTGGATGGCTGAGGCTCTTCCTGGGGAAAGCTTCTCCTATCCTTGCTCTTGCAGATGCCATGGCCTGTGGCATGGGGAGCTTGTTAGATGTTAGGCAGGGGAGAGGAGTTGTGCCCGAGGCCCCGGGCGTGCAGCTGAGCATGGTGTCTCCTGGCTATCACAGCACCTTGTGGTGGGTGCCCATTCCAGGGGGAAGGTGCTTGGGGCTTGGCACGGTCCCAGCCCCAGGTCTGCACCAAAAAACCCCTCATGCGTGACTTGAGTGAGTGAGTGATATGGGCTCAGCCCTTCATGGCCTGCTCCGGTGGTTTCCAGACTGTTCCCAGGACACAGCATGAATGTTTTTGCCTACGCTAAGGTAGCCTTTGTAGATGGGAGCCCCATGGGAACTGGGAGAACGTACTGGTTTGTCTGGGCTGGAAATCTCTGAAGGTCTTTGCGCCATGCCTCAAAGCCTCCTCTGGAAAGCTCTGTGTTTCTTTCCCTGTGAGAAGCCCAGAGGTCACCAAACCCGGCAGCCGAGCCAAGCTTCTGCCCAGGTTCTCCAAGGGGCTGTCCTCCTTGGGGAAGCTCCAAAGGCCATGGCAGATCCCGCTCTGCCTCTTGGCGAGGATTAAGTCATAAAACCAGAGACTGGTGGTGTGAGCTGGGAACCGAGCCCCTGCTCATCCCCACAGACGGCTGCTCTGTCCCTCCTCCTCCCACCCCACTCTGGGACAGGAGGTGTTAAACAGGAAAGCAAAACCAAAAAATAATTAAAATAAAATCCCTGTTAGTGAACAGAGAGAAGGTAATGTCAAGGCCCGGCTGGATGGGAGGAGTGATGGCGGTGGGGACCTGCATGCTGACAGGATGGGCCGCTTGAGGTCCTGGAGGCCGTGAGGGGCTGGGGAGAGCGTGGGGGGGGCCTGCCATGGCCGTGGGTGGTTGGGGAGGCCGGCGAGGGGTGGCAACCCCACTAACCCATCCCTGTCTGCCCCACAGCTGCAGCCCATGAGGATGGAACAGCGGATGCCGCCGCTCATTCTTGAGGTAAAGCACTTTCCTCATCCCTCCCTCTGCACGCTCCTGTCCCCGCTGGTGAGAGGTACCGCTAAAGCCCCTGAGAGACTGTGCTGGGGCTTGTCCCCCCCCAGCCAGCCCCAGTGCAGGCCGCCCAGATCCACAGGAGAGGAGATGGCGGCACCTCCGCTCCCTCCTCCCGCTCCCGCCGCCAGCTGGGGTGCATCCCTCCCTCTCGTGGCGTCTCCATCTCTGCAAGCCACCTGGGTGCCCGTGTAGCTATCTCCTCCATGTCTCCGTTAGCTGGATCCCCATCAACAGTGAAAGGAGCCGTTGAGTGACAACCAGAGGTAGAGTCACCTGCATTCAGGACACTTGGGTTGGATCCCACCCAGACGTGTCAGCGCTTAGTCATCCCCGTGGGCTGAGGAGTTGGTCTGGGATTGTGAGACCCCCCCGGAGTACTGCAGCTCTGAGGGACCAACATAAAGACACGGAGCTGTTGGAGCGGGGTCAGAGGAGGCCCCGGAGATGCTGGGAGGGCTGGAGCCCCTCTGCTGTGAGACAGGCTGAGAGAGCTGGGGGGGTTCAGCCTGGAGAAGAGAAGGCTCCGCGGAGACCTTCCAGCCCCTGCCAGTCCCTACAGGGGCTCCAGGAAAGCTGGGGAGGGACTCTGGGTCAGGGAGGGGAGACATGGGACGAGGGGGAAGGGTTTTACACCAGAAGAGGGGAGATTTAGATGAGATCTGGGGAAGAAATTGTTTGCTGTGAGGGTGGTGAGCCCCTGGCCCAGGTTGCCCAGAGAAGCTGTGGCTGCCCCATCCCTGGAGGGGTTCAAGGTCAGGTTGGACGGGGCTTGGAGCAACCTGGGCTGGTGGGAGGTGTCCCTGCCCAGGGCAGGGGGGTTGGAATGAGATGATCTTTAAGATCCCTTCCCACCCAAACCATTCTGTGATTGTGTGATAGAGCATTGGATGAGAGGTGCTTAGGTAGTAGGTGTCAGCACCCATCACAAGCAGTGCCGGAGCGGACTAGGGTTGCTAGGCATTTCTGGGCCACAAACAAGCAAAAAGCACCCCTTTCTCCCTCTCGGGAGGATGCTGGGACTCTCGGAGTGGTGTGGAACCTGTGACACAGTCAGCAGCATTATGACAGTCTGGATTCTAGCGGGGGGAGAACCCTCACCGTCCCCGTCCTGCACACACCGGTGGGGCTGTAGCTATGAGCAGAGTCGGTATCCTCTCCTGTCTGGTGAAAGCCCATGGCTTTTGCTCTGCTGACCAACTGCCCCTTAACACCCCCTTTGCCCAGGACCCTGGGGCTGCTCAGGGTCAGAAGTGGATCTATCTGGCTTTATCAAACTTTTCTGTGCAGGTAGGGGTGGTTGTGAGGGCAAAGGAGGCTGGGAGACACCGAAGAGCAGGGGCAGGCAGCGGACGGGGGGGACAACTCTGGCTGAGAATGGAGGTTTTGGATCTGAAATTATGGCCCTCCACGCCTTTCTACATTTAATATACCTGCCTGGTCATCTGCCATATAAGGACCCACTGGAGTTGTGGGGAGTGAGACCTTTCCTTGGCAACTGAAGGTGAGAAAGTTAAATGCCAGAGATAAGGGAAGTGCAGAAGTAAAAAGGCGTCCAGCACTTTCCCCCTGCCCCCGCTCCTGGCAAGTGGGACATTTCATTGCTCAGGTATGTCCAGCATTCACAGCCTCCAACGCTGCCTCCAGCAAGCTGGCTCCCAAGGGTGACGGCAAAATCCCAGTGTTGGGTGCAAAGGGCAGCAGCATCCCGGGGTTCGGCTCCAAAGCTTTGGCATGGTTCTTGGGCAGGAACCCAAGGTGGACACTGCAGGGGGGAGCATGGAGGAAAATCGTGGCTTTGGACCAGCCTGTGGGGACTGGGTTGAGGGTCTCTGATGCTCTTCCCTGCCTCCCGCTGGTGCCTTAGCTTTAGGGTATGCTCCAGGGTCACTGGAGCGTGGCCGGGGGTGTTGCTGGAGGCAACACTTGGGCAGAAGCGGTTAGGCGAGGATGTGACACAAAGGTGAGCTTCTAGTGACAGCACATGGCTTGCTTTAATGAGGGCAGGGACTTTTCAGGGCCTGCACATTGGATGGGGACGATGGGATTTAGAGCACGGTGTGTGTGCAGCGAGTGCAGCGTAGGAAACGCGGTCCCAGTGCAGCGTAGCACTTCCAAGTCCAGCTGCTCTGAGCTCCTACCCGTGTAGAAGAGGGTGTATTTGTGGCACGTACCTGTGTTTGGGTGGAAGCCAGCTTACCCATGCGTTGCCAGTATGGCTTGCAGAGGTGCAAAGGCTCTTTGAATTAGCTGGAAGCACAGGTGATATGTTTCGCTGGAAAGGGCGAGGAAATCTCTTGGATCCCGTCCAGCTTTGTTAAGAGCAATGAAGTTGCAGCAGGGATGACTTTGGCCCGTTGCACTCCGGTGACATAGTTCAGAGCCGTAAAACCCGCGGCTCAAGCGTGCAGGGTGTGGGGTGAGATCAGCTTGCTCTCCTGAAGTGCACCATAGGCTCTGCCAGGGAAACCTGGTGGTTTTGCCAGCTCCTCTACATATGAATGAGTCTACGAGGGCTTCGCAATGAGCTTGACACATGGATAACCACATAATTAAAGGCTGTAGCTTTATGGAAGAGCATTAGCGCTGGTATCTTTAACCACAAAGAGCAGAACTTGAGTCATCAAATGCCAGGGGATGAATTTCCTAGCGGATTGCTCCATCAGGTTGCTGAATTATTGGGCCTGGATCCAGTGGGATGCCACATCAGACATGAACCAGGAGGAGAAGAAACCTGGCAAGCGGTGATCGTCTGAGCTAGAGGTCCTGTTAGCTGGGAGGACCCAGGCTTGTAAAAACAGCTCTACAAAACTACAACTAAACCAAAGGTTAGGTGAGGGCTGAGACACTTCCCCAAGAGAAGACAGTGACGGTACGCCTGGCGGTTTCCATTTCAGCCTCACACTCCACTGAATTAGTGGCAACGCCGCTTAGATTTCTCGAGCTATAGCCCAAATTATCCTCAATGAATTAAAGATATTGTCCTAGAATATTCTCACTTATTTAAAGATATTGACCTAGAATAAAATGCAATACATCTCAGGCTGTTGAGTTTAAAGGAGAGCAGAGTCAGCAGCATGTCCAAGGTGGGATGCAGATCCAACGTGCCCAAAGCGTGAGGCTGACTGGAGCAGAGTTTCTGACTTCATCCCATTTCTAGCATTCATTTCTCTTGTTTGTGTGACCAAAGCTTTGTACCCAGGCTTGGCTCTTCTTTATCAGGCTATATTTCTCTCATAACTGCATCCTCTGCCTAGCTTGCCCTCTGTTATCGGTGCAGATAGGTAGGAGGGAAGTGGGACAGAGGACAGTGATTCACTCCTGGGGAGCCTGTGGCTGAGTCAGAGATGGAAGCTAAATCACGGCAGCCTGTGCCTCTTGGGCCGTTCTTGCCACTCTCTCGATTTCCTGCTGGCTTAAGTACTTGTTGAACGTTGGACTCCCACCACCAGTGTGTCAAAGTCACTCTTCACAAGTTGTCTTGTCTGTATTTTTTGCCACAGGCACGGTCCGAAATGGATAAGTACCTTTCAAATGAGGTGCCCCCCATCCCAATGATACCAGACAAGAAGTACCGCCGGGAGAGTGCCTCAGTGGTGGATGAGTTCTTCTCCACAGAGAAGCCCACTTCTACACCGTACAGCGTGAACATCAACGTGATTCTGCCAGACACGACGCACCTGCGCACTGGACTTTACCGGCCACCCAAACCCATGACGCCGTTCCCACAGATCAAAACAGAGCCTGGCACCAGCTTTGCCCAGCCCTGCTCTTCTGCCTCCGGCTCCACACAGACCCTGCCCGACTTCACCAGTGTCTTCAGCATGCCCCAGTCAGTGGCGGTGAACAACATCTTCATCAAGCAGGAGATGCCCTCTGAGATCCCCTTGTCCACCAATCCACAGCAGTCCCAGCTTTACCAGATGCCCCTTGGCAATGGAAGCGCTGACATTACCACTCTGACATCCTCCTCCAACAGCACCACAGCCATCAACAGTCTCAGTGGTGTCACCATGTCCACAGGTAACACCATGTCCAGTGTGGTCCACAGACCTGTCCAGCCGGGAGGGCCAGTTAAGCAGTACCCACATGTCTCCCAAGGACAGGGAAACTTCAACATCTCAGGGCAGTTCTACCCTGCTCCAGGGGTGAACCTGCCCCCTTCACCACCCAACTCACAGCCTGGCAGCCCAGAAAATCAACCCGAGCTCATCAACACCATCTCTCCCCCACCATCCTATGAAGCCACTTTTGGACTGAAGTTGGTCCAGTCATCGCAGGTCCCCCCAGTCCCCAATGGCCTTGGGACCCTCTCCCAAGGGCACATTGTCATGCAGCCCCCCAAATACAACAGACGCAACAACCCTGAGCTGGAGAAGCGGAGAATCCATCACTGCGATTACCCAGGTATGCTCATGGTTGATGTACTGGCTTGGTTTTTGGGGAAGGTGGGGAGTCTCTTCTTGACGCACTGAGGCTGGGGGCAGCCTTGAGCGTCCACAGGAGTTTAATCCAAAATCACTTTGTCTACATGATGAAGGGAGCTATGGAGCTGGGTGGAGAGCCCCAGGGAAGTGGGGTTCCTACCACCACAAGGGAGTAGAAGCGGTTAATCCTGTCTGATGATCCAGCCTGCTGGCTGATGCCTTTTTTCTCCCTTCCCCTGGCAAAAGCAAACCTGACTCTGAGAGGCAGAGAGGTCCTGCAAAGCACAGGGATGCTCCTGGAAATCTGCTGTCTTAGCTGCCCGTTTCGCTCTGGTCTTGCCTAGCCCCAAGCGGCCACATGCTCTCTACAGGTGAAACCATGCTGGTTTTCTCACTGGCCTTTCCTTTCTCACTCTCCCATAATGGGTGGCAAACCATAAGTAATTCCCATGAGCAGCCTTTACAGTCTTTCCCTGTATCCCGAATTCTCTTCTTCCAAAGAGGCAATGAGCTGAATATCTCTGTGTCATATCCTTCAGCGGCTTCATGTACTGCGTCAGGATGGTGTGGAAAGGCATTTCAGGGTAATTACGAGCCCAGAGATGAAGCTGTTCCTTGTGTGTCACCTCATTGCATGAGCACGTCCATCTAAAGACCTGTGATATGTTGGCAGGAGGAGATCTTGCAGGGTTTCCTCCACGGAGCTTGCAGGACCCACAGCTGCGAACTCTCATCCATGCCGCATGGGAGAGAAGCAACCGTGTCCCTAGCGAGAAACCCCAGTGAAACCAGTGTGAGGGCTTGAAAAACCACCAGTCCTGGTGCAGGGACACGCACCTCCCACTTCCTGGGCCGAGCCCCAGCCACGGAGCTGCTGGGGATTAGCAAACAGTTTTCCCATGGGGGTGTGTGAACTGAGGAAAGTCATTTCCTAACTGCCTCCTGCAAGATTTATGTGCTCTTCCCGTGGCACAAGAGTGGCCGTAGTAGGTCAGCCCAGAGCCCTGTCTAGCCCAGATCCTGTCTCCAGCAGTGACCTGGGGAAGTGCATAAGAACAGGACGTGTTCAGAGAGACCTTTCTGTGCTTACACCTTCCCACCCTCTGGCAACCTGCAGATTAGGGACTTTCTGAGCCAGAAGCTGCACCCATGTTCTTGCGGTTAACAGCTTGTGCTGAATTTTTTTAACCTTCTGCTGGTGGGAGAGAGACTAAGGGTGTCAGTGGACCACTGCTCTGAGACAGACCCCTCCGTTCTGGCCAGAACGGGTCAGGGGAAGAGCCTCATGCTGCAGGATGCGTTGCCAAAGCAGAGCTCGCCTGTTTTCAGCCGGATTTTGGCCTGCATAGGAAGGCAGGAACAAAAAACACCCCCGCAACCTGCGCTGAATAAACACCGGGTGTCTCGATAGTGTGTACGTGCAGAGACAGAGGGCTTCTTCTAATCCTTCACGCCGAGGTTCAGCTGGAGGTGAAACCAGTCAGGGCTGATGGCAGGGGCAGCAGGTCTTACTGACACGCTCTGTGTTGAGGAAGCCACCGGAGACATGCCGAATTCACGCCGGTAACTGGATGAACAGGGGAGACCTGTTTGCAAAGCTCCTATCCAAGTTTCCAGCTGGTGGCCCCAGCACTTTTTTCCCTGTGTGCTCATGGGGACACGAAGCCCAGACAAGTCCTGCTCCCTGCGCTGCTCCCTCCGGGGTTGGGAGCTGCTCCGGGTTCGTGTTGGGCTCTTGTTTCCATCCCCAGGATCCCCATCCCCCTTGGTCTTGTGCAAACTCATCTCTCTCCCAAGTGTGAGGGACCTCCGAGGCTTCAGAGCATCAGAAGCACAACTGGGCTGGGTCACCAACCCTCATCCCTCTTGCCACAGAGCAGGGAACGGCAGCCAGCTGCTCCCGCGCCTCCTCAGCAGGAGAGGACGGAGAGACCATCTCCTGCAAGAGGCTTCTTTAGGCGGCAGGGAAACACTGGAACGAAAAAAAAATAGGACTATGTTGCTTATGCGGGTCATAAAAATGCAAATTCATATTTTAATATGCTTGTCAAAACACAATGCAGCCGGGCCATAAAGGCATGAGAAGCTTTTCTAAGCTTGATCTAACCGAAATGAGGAACTAGCAATGATTCACTTTGAGGCGCCCGTTGTTGAAACTTTTGCCAGAGTCACGGCGTTTCTGTTAAGAGCCTTTCTTTGATTAAACCTGTTGTTGCTGATCTTCTGGGAAAAAAAAAACAAACCAACAAAACAAACCAACAAAAACTTCCCACCGGCTTTATGCTGGATCCTGAAAGCCAAGCTGCGGCTCCGCAGCGTACCTGGCGTTTCCTCCTTCCTGGAACATTTTTTACCACATCTGCTAGGGCTGGGATGATTACAAAAGACGCCTTCCCTCCAGTAGTGATATCAGTTACGTCTGGAATCCAGAAAGACAAACGGCAGCACAATGCCAGCACCTAACGGTGGTGAATTTAATGTTTTCATCCTGCCTGGAAGACCTGGTTGAAGAAGGGGGGGATTTAAAAGTCTGTGCCTTATTCTTGCCCTCCCCCCTCTAATTCCCAGCACGATGCCTACGGGTGTCAAGCTTGTGCGGCAAAAGATGGAGTGCTGTAAAGGTCTGTCTGTCTTGGAGAACAAATGCTCTTCAGTTACCGCTGAAACAAACCGGGTATAGCCAGGCTTATTTGCATGCTGTTACCCAGGGTGCTCTTCAGGCCGGCTCTGGCCCTAACCTCAAATATAAATGTTGCGGGTTGGTTTGAGCCCCTTTCTCACAGGGAAGTTGTGTCTTTCCTGTTTTCTGCAGGTTGTTCAAAAGTTTATACCAAGAGCTCCCACCTGAAGGCACACCAGAGGACTCACACGGGTAAGAGCACACGCCATCGGGAAACTCTGCCAGCCCACACTTACACTGCGCCTGTTAATGGCGCTGATTGTGTAGCTGAGTTGATTACCTTAATCTAGGGTTGTTACTGGGGTAAGGAGCAGAGTTAAGTCTATTGATGTTAAAAAAAGTCCAATGGTTGCACTGGTTTAATGTGACTGTACACTGCTGTGTGCACTTGCTGACCTTCTGGGGGGATGGTCTAGAATTTAGGAGAACTTTTGGAGGCTCTCGAGTCGATGGATTGGCAGGAGGAGGTGCCCCCAAAACCTTGATCACTCTGAGCTCTTCCTTTGGGGTCTCCCAAAGCCCAGCCAGCTCTGATGCCGCTGAGCCTACAGAAAGATTGCGTACAGGCGTGTGGTGCATTATAGGACCTCTGAGGAGACAAGGACAATAGGCTGCCCAGGGAGGTGGTGGAGTCACCATCCCTGAATGTGTTTCAGACTCCTTTAGATGTGGTGTCGGGGGATGTGATGTAGGGGAGAACTTTGTAGAGTGGGGTTGATGGTTGGACTCGATGATCCCAAGGGTCTCTTCCAACCTAAATGATTCTATGATTCTAAGGGCTGGCTCTTTTGGGTCAAGTACCCCTGTGGCTCCCAAGGAGAGGAAGGAACCCCTCGCACCTCCTTGGGTACCAGCCACACAGACCCCTCGCGCCCGGTGCTCGTCCCTTTAGCAGCTCCAGCGGTGTGCCACTGGAGCTGCCGAATACGCGTACAGAAGGGCTTCAGAATACAGATAGAAAAGGGCTGTACATCATTCCCGAGGGAAAAGGTGGTGTGGGCTGCCCTTGCTGGTGTCAACAGGGCCACCAGCACAGAGGAGCTCCCACCACAACCAGCTTCCCGGGGTAAACCTGGCTCAGTGGCACTTGTGCATTCAAGCACAGGTCTCCTCATTAAGGCATTTATTATACCTGAAACTTTATCAGATCCCCAGGTAGTCCAGGAACCATCAGTGCCCTCATAAATCTCTTTTATAGAAGGGCTGATCTTTACTGAAAGCAATTAAGCTGGCCCAGAGTTCACTTTTCTTTTTTATTAACAACGAACAAAACCCATCCTGGGGCTGGGAATCAGTTCTTGCACTTGGCTCTGTTCCGTTCTCGTCTTATCAGTCCTTCGAACAAGCCAGCAAAGAATTTTTCTTTGTGCATGAGGTACAATATTTTTTTGGCAGGGCCTGGGTAGGAGGGGGCTGGAGAACAACACGGAAGGGGTGGAAGAAAGGAACAGGAAGGACGTTGTCCCGGCTCCGAGAGCTGGGTGCTGATAAGCATTTGTCACAACAACAAACTGGATTCAGGGATACGCTGGGGCTCTCGCTTTAAAATTAAATATCTCTTTTCCCCTTCCATTTGGAGCATGGGGCTGAGCTCTGTGCCCGGAGCCGCGACCCATCGGAGACAGGCACCGTCCTTACAAGTCACAATTTAAAGATGCATCCAGGCAAACTTGGGCAGTTTTTGAACCCAATAAAATGCAGTCATTTTTCCAGGTTTCCCAGTAATTGGGCTGGAAATCCGAGTGCGTTTGCCTCCTTCCACTCCACCCGCTGCATGAGGGAAGGGCAGAGAGGTGAAGGGGGATGTGACCTGAGCGGTCAGGAAAACTGGTGGCATTGTGGGGCGGGCAAAAAGAAGGGAATCCAAACTGGAGAGCGGTACGCAGGCAGGCCCAGGGTGTCTGTGCCCAAGATTTGAAGCCTCCTGTTTTGCTTTTGGGGGCTCAGCCTGGCCGAGCACAGCGCCGGAGCTGCAGCGGCCGGGCCCATCCCAACTCCTGCCAGCTTCAGCCCCATCACTCGAAGGGTTAATAGCGCCCTTTCTCTCCGTTCCTCGCCTGGCGGGAGCTGGGCCTTGAGGAGTACATGATCTCTAAGGTCTTTCCTTGTGGTTTGCCTGTTGCCATGGACTGGGCTGTATTCATCTCCTGGAGACACCATTCATTTCCTGGGTGCCATTGTGAGATTAAATATATAACCCGGTGGCTGCTCACCCGCCTCCCGGGGGTTGGGAATGCCAGTTTGGGTCCTTTGTTTGAGCTTGCCCTGCCGTGCTGTCCCGGGAGACGGAGCCAGCTCCTGGGACAATGGAAAGCATTTTGTTTCTATCCTGGAGATCAACCTGTTATTGTTTGAAACTAAAGGGCCTTGGTAGGGTTGACCCAGCCAGGTGACCTGGCTGGGACAATGTCTGTGGCTGCGCAGTGCAAATCCCGCCTTTGTCTTAGCATGCCGTAAAACTTGACTTTAAGTTCTGTATTTACCCGAGACACATAAAATACACCTTCCTCTTCCCTGCGGTGCAGAGTTCAGGGGCTTTTTGAGGAGCGGGATGTGGTCTCGGTGCCCGGTCTCCTCCGGGTTGGCATGCCTGTGCTTTCCTATTTTGTCCGGTGAGGGCAAGACGCTGTAAATCTTGCCGTGGCTGAATCTTTTCTGTTTCGTGGCCAAATCCGCCGCTTGCCGAGCCCCCAGGCTGCGGGGAGGGAAGGGCCGTGCGCGCCGGGGAACATGTCGGAGCACGACACACATGCCTGTGCACGCAGGGCTGCGTGCGTACGTGCGCTCACGCCGCGGCGGTGGTGCCGCTCAGCCATGGGCCGATGAAAGGGTAAATATTTGAGGTCGGGAAAGTCAGCACATTCCCTGAACTCTGCCTGCTTGTTCAGGCTGTTAAGAGCGAGGGCTAATATTTGAGAGCACCCCACCCATGCGCGGAGAGGGCTGCAGCCAGGGTTCAGCTCTACAAGCCGGGCACGCAGGGAGCTTGGAAGCCAGCACGGGCTTTTCCAGTCCAGTTCCCAGCTGGCCGAGAAGTTGCACAATTTAATTGATTTCAGTTGGGGAATAGGTGTGTATGGGCGGGAGGAGCTGGGGGATGGGGGGGGGGGAACGACACACACACAGGGCATTACGTCACCCAAACGCTCCGAAGAAAAAACAATGTTTTGTGTACGGAGAGCGGCTGCCGCCGCAGGGCTGAGCTCCCAGGCAGAGAGCGTCGGGTGGTGGTTTCAAAGATGGGAGGAAAATTCATAGGGCATAACCCCCTTCTTCTTCCTGACGTGTGTCGTCCCCCCCCGCCCCCGACCTGTATGAGCAGCACCACCTTTCGTAGGAATTTTTGGCTTTTTAGTTAAAAAAAAAAAAAAAACAAAACAACAACAAAATACTAAAAAACTTTTTTAGCCAGAGATGCTCCAAAATCCCACGGGAACTTGAAGAGCAGTAGAAACCAAGCCTAGAAAGCAAAGTGGGAGGGGACACACGGACAGGGCCTGGTTACTGCAGCTCAGTGATTTATTGTCCTGTGGTGGCTACGGACTGTGTACAGCTAGTGAACCCTGGTAGCGGCCACCAGCGTGGCCACCAGCCCTGGGTGCCCTCCAGGGCCTTCCAAAGGAGGAAGGGGCACCTCAGGGAGGAGGGGGTGGGTGGCTGGGACGCGTGATGGAGGTGCGTGTCCACGCAGGCTCTCGCCCGGCGGGGCTGTGCCGTGCCCGTGACCTGTGGCTCTTCCCCCGCAGGCGAGAAGCCCTACAAATGCACCTGGGAAGGCTGCGACTGGCGCTTTGCCCGCTCCGACGAGCTGACCCGGCACTATCGGAAGCACACGGGCGCCAAGCCCTTCAAGTGCTTCGCCTGTGGCCGGTGCTTCTCCCGCTCCGACCATCTGGCCCTCCACATGAAGCGGCACCAGAACTAGGAGCCGCCGACCTTCACCACATCTCCAAGAGCAGCTGAAACTCTTTTATTTTTCTGAGGGGCCTCTCCTCTTCTCCTACGTAGGAACAAACCCATGCTGTGATCAACCGGCAGGGCAGGGGTGGCTGGCAAGCCTCCTCTGCAAGCCCTGTCCCCACCTTCTTCTGGTTTTAAAAGAAATCTCATTAAAAAATAAGTTATAATTACAGACTGATCTCCTGACAAGGCTCCTGGCGACACTGGGGCGATCGGCCTTGGATTCCAAAGGGCTTTCTTCCAGCAAACCTGCTATTTATTCGTCACTCAGGAGCGTCGCCCGAGGAGGGTTGCGAGGGGTTGGTGGCCGGTGAGAGGTCTCACCTCAAACTGTTGGTGCAATCCCCTTGGACTGCCCCATGGCATGGCCGTGGATGTGGCACCTCTGATGTGTGACAACGGGAGCACATATGTGGCTCTTTGGGTTGACAATCCCAGCCTTGGTGGGGGCATAGAAAAAAGGGCTAATGACATACTCACCTGACATGCCTTCAAGCAAGGGACAGCACAAAAGCAGATGACAAAAGCCATCATCTGTGTCCCCTCGAGGCCACCTGCGGTTTCCTGGCAGCCAGCTCAGTCGGGGCTGCGAATATCTGCCCTGCGTGGCCAGGTTTTTTGGTTGTGTCCTTACCATTTCTGCTTCCAAGGTGAATTTTGACTTCAGGCGTCTCTGGGAGGACCAGCATGGGTCTTGGAGCCACCCAGGGGACTGCAAAAAAGCCACCGCTAAAGCTCTGGTTTCCTAGAATACACTGTGCCTTTCTCCGCAAAGCACCGGGCAGGCTCTGCTCCTGCCCTGAACACGCACACAAGGAATCAGCCGCCGCCTGTCACACCAGGCTTTTGCTGTTGCCGTTTCACTGCGTTCAGACAGAAAAGAAGAAAAGCAAAAAGCGTCTTTGAAACAAATTCCAATAAATCCCGCTGTTCAGATTGTAATCATGTTACCTACCTCACAGCTTCTCCGTAAGGCACCTTCCCTCCTCCTCCCGGGGGGTGCCGTGACGCGTGGGACACACCAGCCGGACTTCAAAGCCTACCGGGGGTTAAACTTAGGCAGAAGAAGAACCAGGCCATGCCAGTTTAAACAGCAGCCGTGCAGGTGATAAATGAATCAGGAACAAATAATGGGCCCGGTGCGTTCAACAGAATATTGATTTCCCCCACGCCATCCTCCTATTTTATTCTTCCTCGAACAAATTTAAGAAATGCGCCGGCTGATGATCGTCTGCAGCGTCAACTGAAAGGCCACGCTGAACCGTGGCATCTCCAGGCGGTGGAATTTTGAAGGCCACCTGCACATAAGCCGAAAACCACAGCCGGGTTCTTGGTTTTCCTTTGCCTTGGATAAATCAAACCCATCCCACCTGCAGCGCACGTGGCTGGTCTGGCGTGACGGGAGAGGAGGGCAGGAAGGATTCGGTGGGGGTGTTCATGGTGTGGCGTAGGCTTTGGGGTGGAGGATGTGCCCAGGGCTGCAGCGAGCCCTTCGTGGGGCTCTTTCGCAAGAAGCCTCCTCCTTTCTCCGTGCCACCAGGGAGGGTGGGAATGGAGAGGTGATGTCAGGCCACCGAGTCGCCGGGAGCCGGTTGGGGTGACTTTCCCTGACAGTGTGTGGGAAGGGCTTTCCAGACCTCAGCACGAGGGGCCTTCACCTGGCTGGAGGGTTTGATGACGGCACCCTCTTGACACCATGTTCAAGTGAGGATTGGAGAGTCTGGCTCATAAATCAGCTTCTGCTGACCATGTGCATGTCCTCCATGTCCTTTTTCCGACTCTTTTCATTGCCTGTCGTCACAGCCCACTGGGGACCGGCGGGTGCTGGAGAAGATGGGCTCGTTTGCCATTTACTGCGTTGGCTGTGGGGTCTGGCTCCTCAGTAGGACCTTGCCAACACCACCACTGTCACCCGGGCTCCTTTTTTTTCCCATCTCACCTTGGAGGTTGGAATGAGCTATATGAGTGAGTAGGGCATGGAGTGCCATCCCCCCGCAAAAAATGCGGGGGTAGGAGTGGTGCATGGCCTGAAGCCTCTCTGCAGGGGGCAGTTTTACCTCTTCTGCTTAGAGATGGCTCTGGAGAGGCTCAGGGAAGGTCTCTGATTATGGAAAAAAACCCTCGGAGAACGGCGGTGGTGTAGGAGCATGCGTGACTGCCGGCGCGGGCAGGCTGAGCTCACGCCAAAGGAATTTCAGGGTAGTGTGGAGATGCCTCAGCCGGTCCCCGCCGGTGTCTGCAGGAAGCTCAGGCTGGCTCGGTGGGGCTGGTGGGGACCCAACGTGGCCGTGCTGGGACCTGCTGGGCTCCACCCCATGCAGCTCCTCGGCGGGTGAGCCCCGGCACGGTGAGGCTGCGGCACCGCGGTCCCCGCATCCCCCCGGGAGCCAGCAGCCCCCACGGCTGTCACCGCAGCCTCCATGCAGGAAGACCTTTTTTTGGTGCAGCTGTTGTAGTTGAACCTCCTGAATGTGTGAACCAAACTACAGGCCACGGGGACAACCCAGCCACCGCGTGGGCCATCAGGCTGGTCATGGGGCTAGCCCTCACCCGGGACCCTCTCAGAAGGATCTTGTTGCTCCCCCCCCGCCTCTTATTTTTGGAGAAGGAAATGTCAGCTCCCCACATTTCCATCTCTCCCATCCTTGTGCTGATGGAGCCGAAAACCTGTTTGCTGAAAACCAGTACAAAGCCAAAACAACCAACAGGCAGCTTTAAATCTTAGGAGAATTTTAAGTAATTTTCCTGATTATCTTGGGTTTTTTTCACTACAGGAAAAATGCATCTGCTCATCCTCACATAGACTATATATGTATGTATATATATGTATTATTTTTTTTTTAACTTGATGGGGGGGGCCAGAGGAAGAAGTGTCTTCACAAAAAGACACCCCAATCCAGCACTGCTTCCCAAGCCGCACCGCTGCTCTGCACGCAAAATGCTGACATGCAAATCTTTTACTAGGTGCAAAAGCAACACTTTATTTTTGTTTTTTTTTTTAAAAAAAAAAAAGCCTGAAGGGAAAACCACAGCAAGCCTCGGCTTTCATTTCTCTGCTTTTGTGTGTACAGAAGTGGACAGCCTCACGTTTCCCAGCAGCTCTCGGTGGCCGAGGGTGGCGATTCCCAGGGGAGATGGTGGTGGGGGGGGGGGGTGATGGAGCAAAGCCCCTCTTTACTGCGGGAGGGATGTCTCGGAGCTGAGCGACTCAGCTTGGGGGGGGTGCGAACCCCCAGGTGAACCAAAGTCCCTCCATGCCCGCTCCCCTGGGACACTGAGGTGACGGGGACACTGGAAAAGGTTTGCAAGAACAAATGTCAGCCTGGCTTTTGGGGGGGGGGGTGGGGGGCGGGGGGCGCCTCGTCTCTGCCCAGCCTGTATCATAACCGGGGCGGGGACGGGGGGGGGAAATCGCTGTAAATAGGAAAAGAGCACTGTATCGCTTCGCGGGTCTGCGTGGATTGAAAGTGATCGTTTACTGTCCGAGATGAACACAATGTGAAAAAAAAAAAAAAAATAATAATAATTGGGACCTGGAAAACTTGGGTGGAAGTTTTGTTTTTCGGGTGATGCTTTGGTTTGTTACATAACTCCTCCCCTCCCCCCCCCCCCCCCAAAACTCCCCTACGACTATTAATCTCATATTTTGTAATAAAATTTTATCATGTGGAGACATGGTTTTTCTTCTGTTCCCTCCCGTTGGAAGTGCTTTTGGCCTTTACCTGCTGCTGCCTGGGCTTGTGTTGATTTTACAGGCTTAAGAAAAGGGGTGGAAAAAAAAAAAAAGGCTTTTTTATTGGGTTGGGTTTGGAAAATGGGTATATCGGAGCCGGGGAAGGATGGAATAAACCTGGAGCACCAGGCAACGCTATTAGTGCTGTTACGTGGCCTGAGCTGACGCTTCGGAGGAATGGCGAGCCCGTTCTCAAGCCGATGTTGCAATGCTGCGCAAAGAAGAAGGAGGGGCAGGACATCTATTATTTTTTGACTTCCTCCGCCTTTACTACCTGCCCCCCATGTTTTGCCCTGCGAGGGGAGCGGGGACCTTCCCCCGGCCAAGCGGGTCGGAGGGAGAGGAGCGGCAGAGGGAAGGGACGGGGGACGTGGGAGGAAGGGCTGGGCTGGGGACGCGGCGTCCACGGTCCCTTTGTGTATATGTACACAGGTTTGTACATATGCAAACAGGCAGCAGGGGCTCAGCCAGGGCTGTTGAGCCTTTTGCATGCACGCACCCGCACGCACATATGCAAACACCTACAAATACACACACCCCTCACTCTCTCTCTCTATATATATATGCTGGACTAATCAGCCTTTATAAGCAGTTCCTGGCAGGATCCCATCTGCTTTCTCCAGCATCTTCTTTGTGACCACTTCCTGCAGTCGCCTCCTGGCCTGGCTGTGCTTGCAGGATCATGAGTCTTATTCCACGTCAAAAATCAGCAGCTCCCTATCGCTTTCCAAAGGTCTTGTATTTCGGCCACATTTTTCATGAAGAAAAATCCTCTTTCCCTTCTGATTAGGTTCCCTCAGCTTGAACTTCATGATGATGCTGAGATGAGTTGTTTTACATCCTTCTCCTGCGCTGTCGGGCCCTGTTGACGGTCCCCAGGCACTGCACTCTTTTACCTTCCATGTCCTGCTCCTCCCTTGGCTGTTTCCAGATTTCACCGTGACTTGAAAAGTAACTTGGGGACCGAGACCTAATTAAGGTTAGAATCACAGTCATAAAATCATAGAATGGTTTGGGTGGGAAGGGACCTTTAAAAGTCATCCAGTGCCATCCCCTGCCCTGGGCAGGGACACCTCCCACCAGACCAGGTTGCTCCAAGCCCCGTCCAACCTGGCCTTGAACCCCTCCAGGGATGGGGCAGCCACAGCTTCTCTGGGCAACCTGGGCCAGGGGCTCACCCCCCTCACAGCAAAGGATTTCTTCCCAATATCTCATCTAAATCTCCCCTCTTTCAGTGTAAAACCCTTCCCCCTCATCCCACGGCTCCCCGCCCTGACCCAGAGTCCCTCCCCAGCTTTCCTGGAGCCCCTTTAGGGACTGGAAGGGGCTGGAAGGTCTCCCCGGAGCCTTCTCTTCTCCAGACTGAACCCCCCCAGCTCTCTCAGCCTGTCCCCACAGCAGAGGGGCTCCAGCCCCCCCAGCATCTCCGGGGCCTCCTCTGGCCCCGCTCCAACAGCTCCGTGTCCTTCTGCTGTTGGTGCCCCCACGCTGGAGGCAGCGCTGCAGGGGGGTCTCCCCAGAGGGGGTGCAGGGAGAGCGGGACATGGAGCCACGCACCCTCTCGTGCTGTCCCTGCCCTGCAGGCGCAGAGCTTTGCAGAGCTCCCCTGCGCGGAGCAGGAGGGATCACCGGGCAGTGCTGGTCCTGGGAAGGATCCGAACGCAGCGCTCCATGGCGTCTTTGATGCTGGGAGCCACAACAAACCTGTGCAGCCCACGGGCAGGGGAGGCTGGGGGAGAAACCTGCACCGGGAACCGCTCCTTCGCTGCATGGCTGGCAAAGGGGAGAAGAAACCTGTCGTTATTTGCTGACTTCAACTCCGGAACAGCCTCAGTTTTACCTTTCTTCTGCCTGCAAATAATGTCAGAAGTGGGGGGGGGAGGGAGGCGATGCTGTGGAGGACCCCCATCCTCGCGCATGGGGATGTCAGAGCCACCTACAGTGCAGGGAGGGAGGTTTGGGGCTGGAAAGGAGACGGGAATTTCTGTGGAGTGAGATAGGAGGAAAACATGGGCCAGTGGCTGAAGCCTCTGGGGAGGTCTGGAGGCCAAAGAGAGCCTCGTGGAGATCACCATCCCGGGCTGACTGCTGGGTACAGCACATCTCCTTTGAAGCCATCTCCTGCTCTGCAAGTATTTGGGGAAACTCATTTGTTTGATGTATGCCCTCATGGCATGGTATGGTATGGACGGAGCCGGGGTACCATTCATCTTTGCTAAATACATCCCCATGGAAAGAGGCATCACATGCCTGAACACCTGAACACCTCCTTGAACCCCCACCTTCCACCCGGCCCATCCTTTGGAACACCGCTGCACTCCGGACTTTGCTCTGGCTGTGCAGCCAAGCTGTTCCTGGTGAGATCACCAGGACAGGGAATAACAGGGATCTGCCATGACGTCAGGAAAGTCCAGAGAGTGGCTATTTTATTACATGGAAAACTGAAGTGTCCTTCCTCAGTGGAGCTGCAGCGGGGAAAACCCCGGAGAGGGCATCAGAGGAGAGTGTGGATGGGGCTGCCATGGCTTCTTCTCCTTAGTGGCATTGCTGTCATGCAGGATGGGGACCCTCCTGTCCCAGAAAGGCATCCTGTAGCCATGGGTCACAGCTCAGCGGGGGAAGCTCAGGAAGTGGTGAGAGGGGCTCACCTTTTGGGTCACTCAAGCTAAAAATGCCCTTGCGGGACAGCCCTAGGCACGTTTCCCTGCCCAGGACCCCAACCCTGGTCCTTTGTCCTGGGCATGGTGATGCTCTGCTTCACCCATACGGCATCACGGGCCTGAGGAGGCCCTGCTCCGGTCTGAGGGTCCACTGCTGGCCCAGGGGTGGTGAGTCCATCTCAAAGTCAGGCTGGGATGTCCCAGGAGGACACAGTCCCTTTGGGTGCTAGGGAGCTGGTTTGTGTTGGGCATCCCCCATGGAGAGACGCAAGACCCTGCTCGGGTCCCTTTGGGTCATCTCTCTCCCTGAAACACAGAGGAGAAGGCAGCAATTAAAAAAAAATAATCCTCTTTCTGCATACAGCGGCAGATCTGGGACACAGCTCGAAGTGGAGCTCGGAGTTCAGGCTCAGGTTCTCAGCAGAGCAGGACCCTCATCCTGCTGAAAGCCCTTCACCCCACAGACCCAGCCAGTGAGAGGACCCCCCCCTTACCCACCCTGTGACTTTCACTGCCTGCAGTGTCCCCCGCAGCCGCCCGTACCGCCTTCGCCTTGTTTGTGCTCCGGGGATGAAGCAACGCTGCTGTAAAACCCTGGTTCGATCGCATTGACTGTTCCTGCGCAGTTATGGGGCTGTTAAAGCTGCAGGAATGCCAAGATCGCGGCTGGTCAAGGACAGGGAGGGAAGGAGGAGGCGGAGGGGGAGATAAAAACCAGAGGTGAAAGACAGGAGGAGGGGTCCTGCTGCATGGTCTCGCATGGCATGGCCAGGAGGTGAGGGCACCAACTGGAGAGGACCCAAGGGTGCTCTGGGTTTTTTTGCTTGGCATCCAGAAGGAAGCAACACTGACGCCACCATGCCGTGTCTAGCACCCGGGAAGTGACAGGAGTCACCAAGGCAGGAGGTTCTGGTGGGCCTGGAGGAGATAGGCAGCTGGGGGAGGCTCAGTGAGGCTCTGGTCTCCCCTTGCCCCCGGGGGTGATTTCGGAGGGGAAGGCTGGAAGGTCCCATGGCTACGGGACAGTGAAGCACCCACAGAGTGGCACCCTATGCCCAAGGTCCGGTCAGATGGAATGGGAGAAAAACCTAACCCAGATCTCCCTGGGATCTGGAGATGCCGTGGATGCCCACCTCGCATCCCCCGCCTGGCCGAGCAGCCTGCAAATGCCTGCGGACACAGCCGTGACTTTCAGGATGGTTTTATTTTTGAACTTTATTGTCCCTTCCCCCCAGGTGACTAACCCAGCACATCTCCCCCGCGGCAGATAGCTGTCTCCCCAAGGTTATTCTGTTTGATGTTTTCATGGCCCGGGCTGTAAAGTTATCCATTGACTTGGGAAAACACAATTAAGAGAGAAAGAGCTGCCGGGCGGGTTATTCAGGTATCTCTGCAGCCCAGCAAAGGACTGTGGCGTGGGCCAGAGATGTAGCTACCAGTGGGTATGGCAAAGACTCCAATGGCACCCCAGGGCTGGGATGATACCCAGGAGACAGGGCACAGGGGGACCAGTTCCTGTGGTGCTGCTGTCACCCCCCGCCACCTGGAAAACACAAGGTCTGGGAAGGGAGTGCCAAAGGCAGGGTAAATTTGGGGAGGGTGACAGAGGTGCGTGTGCCAGTGGCTGCTCCCACCCCGGCCATGCTTGCCGTGACAGCAGCCGCGAGTGCTGCCCTTCAAACCCAGACCTTATCTCCTTTATCCTGAGGACTATCAACCCCTCCAGTCTCCCCGTGGTGCTCTATCATGCAGCCAGGACTGAGCCATTAAAGTTAACTATTACCCAAAGTGAGTGTTTATTTGGGGTAATACAGGCCCGGGGGAAAGTGAGGGAGGGGAGGAGGAAGGCTCTTGTTTCTTTTCTACAAGATATCGCCAGCACCACAGCGCTAAAGTGGTGCTTAAACAAGATGAATGCTTAAATAACAGATGGCAAACAGCGCTGCCGGGAGGTGGGATGGGAGAGCCCTGGCCACCGCCGGCCACTGAGCCGCAGCCAGGCGGCTGGGACGCCAGCACCCGTGACCATCGGGCAGTGGGACGGATCCTTCTCCCTCCCCATCCTTCCCTCTGCCGGTGCATGGTCCCTCCCGGGCATGTTCCCACTGTGTGCCGAAATGATGCCGTTCCCGGGAGTAACTGAATCGCGTGCAGAAGGGCTCACCTGAACCCTCTAATCCCGTAATCCGTCACCAAGGAGATCCGAACATTACCTGGCACGGTGGGAAGCGGAGGGGCCCCGGAGTGGGAGAATCGGTTCCCAACACCTCTGCCAAGTCCTCTCGCTTTTTTGGCTCGCTCCGATGCTCCTGCCAGACAGAGCAGGGCTGGGAGAAGGATGGGAGAAATGCCTGCTCTGCTCCTCAAAAGCTTCAGCGAACAGCCCCAGCATCCTCCTTGCAACCCATCCCATCCTCCGGCTTTGCAATCCATTCCCACAGGGGTTCCCCTGGCCTGGGCATCAGCAGGGTTTAACCATCCCCGCTTCCCAAAGCGCCTTTCTCCGGGGTGTCTTCGTGGCACCACGGGGGTGGGAGGTGTCCCCTGGGACTGGCTTTGGTTTGAAGAAAATGGGGACCTCCAACTGCTGGGGGGGGGCATCTTCTCTGCCCTCACCCCATCGCGGGTGGGTTGGAGAGATGCGGCTGGGTGCGATCAAACTGGGAAAGAGTTTGGTGAAAAAATCCCTGCTGGCAGGAGGAAGGACGTGAGGTCTCTAAGGCAGGTGGAGAACTGCCCCACCGAAGCTCAGATCTCTCTCAAGCACAAGAAAGATGGTAAAGGGGGGGACAAACCCTGAGCTGGAGAGTGTCAGCGGGTGCAAAACACACAGGGGGTCGTTGCACCCTGAGCCCCGGCTCGTCACCGAGGGTCCCTGCATGGCTGGGGGTGGGGGGAGATGCCAGGAGAAGATGATTCAACCCCCCCACACTCCTTGCCCCACCAGTGATCATGAAATGGTCAAGTTTTCAATTCGTAGTGATGTAGGGAGGGGGGGTTAGCAAAACCTCCACCTCGGACTTCCGATGGGTGGACTTTGGCTTGTTCAGAACACTGGTTGGGAGAGTCCCTTGGGAGATAGTCCTGAAGGGCAAAGGGGGCCGGGAAGGCTGGACGGTCTTCAAGAAGGAAATCTTAAAGGCCCAGGAGCAGACTGTCCCCAAGTGTCGCAAGTTTAAAGGGCGGGGGAAATGGCCAGTCTGGATGAATAAGGAACTTCTTATGGGACTTAGGAATAAAAGGAGGGTTTCCCACCTTTGGAAGAAGGGACAGGCAACTCAGGAGGAGTACAGAGATCTCGTTAGGTTATATAGAGGGAAAATCAGGAAGGCAAAAGCCCAGCTGGAGCTCAACTTGGCCACTAACATTAAGGACAACAAAAAAAGTTTTCCTAAATACATCAACAAAAAGAGAGCCAGGGAGAATCTCCATCCCTTACTGGATGTGGGGGGGGAAAGTCACAACCAAGGATGAGGAGAAGGCTGAGATACTTAATGCCTTCTTTGCCTCCGTTTTCAATAGTCAGACCAGCTATCCCCAGGGTGTGCAGCCTCCGGAGCTGGAAGATAAGGATGGAGAGCAGAACAACCCACCCATAGTCCAGGAGGAAGGAGTCAATGATCTGCTTCTGCACCTAGACACACATAAGTCTATGGGGCCGGATGGGATTCACCCAGGAGTCCTCAGGGAGCTGGCGGGAGAGCTCACCAAGCCTCTCTCCATCATTTATCAACAATCTTGGTCAACAGGGGAGGTACCAGATGACTGGAGGGTGGCTAATGTGACACCCATCTACAAGAAAGGTCAGAAGGAGGATCTGGGGAACTACAGGCCTGTCAGCCTGACCTCGGTACCAGGAAAGATCATGGAGAGGACCATCTTGAGTGAGCTCTCACGGCAAGTGCAGGGCAGCCAAGGGATCAGGGCCAGCCAGCATGGGTTTAGGGAAGGGAGGTCCTGCTTAACCAACCTGTTCTCCTTCTATGACCATGTGACCCGCCTTCTGGACGCGGGGAAGGCTGTGGACGTTGTCTGTCTGGACTTTGGTAAGGCCTTTGACACCGTCCCCCACAGCATTCTCCTGGAGAAGCTGGCGAATCACGGCATGGACAAGTGTACTCTTCGCTGGGTTAAAAACTGGCTGGATGGCCGAGTCCAAAGAGTTGTGGTTAATGGGGTGAAATCCTCTTGGCGGCCGGTCAGCAGTGGTGTCCCTCAGGGCTTGGTTTTGGGGCCGGTTTTATTCAATATCTTTATTGATGATCTGGATGAGGGGATTGAGCGCACCCTCAGTAAGTTCGTAGACAACACCAAACTAGGTGGGAGTGTTGATCTGCTTGAGGGTAGGAAGGCTCTACAGAGGGGCCTGGACAGGCTGGATCCATGGGCCAAGGCCAATTGTATGAGGTTTAATAAGGCCAAGTGCCGGGTCCTGCATTTTGGCCACAACAACCCCAAGCAACACTACAGGCTCGGGGAAGAGTGGCTGGAAAGCTGCCCGGCAGAAAAGGACCTGGGGGTGCTGGTGGACGGCCAGCTTAACATGAGCCAGCAGTGTGCCCAGGTGGCCAAGGCGGCCAACAGCATCCTGGCCTGTATCAGGAACAGCGTGGCCAGCAGGAGCAGGGAAGCGATGGTGCCTCTGTACTCGGCCCTGGTGAGGCCTCACCTCGAGCGCTGTGTTCAGTTCTGGGCCCCTCTGTACAAGAGGGACATCGAGGTGCTGGAGCGGGTCCAGAGGAGAGCGACCGAGCTGGTGAGGGGTCTGGAGACCAAGTCGTGTGAGGAGAGGCTGAGGGAGCTGGGCATGGTTAGTTTGGAGAAGAGGAGGCTGAGGGGAGACCTCATGGCCCTCCACAACTCCCTGAAAGGAGGGTGTAGAGAGGAGGGTGTTGGCCTCTTCTCCCAGGTGAATAATGACAGGACCAGAGGAAATGGCCTGAAGCTGCGGCAGGGGAGGGTTAGATTGGATATTAGGAAGAATGACTTTACTGAAAGAGTGGCCAGGCCCTGGAACAGCCTGCCCAGGGAGGTGGGTGAGTCACCATCCCTAGAGGTATTTAAGAAACGTGTAGATTTGGCACTTCGGGGCATGCTCTAGGGGCAGAGATTGCAGGTGGGGTTTTTTGTGTGTGTGTGTATGGTTGGACTCGATGATCTCAAAGGTCCTTTCCAACCATGAAGATTCTATGATTCTATTTTCCTTCTGAACACACCAGGCTTTCTCCCGTGTCTGCGAAGGGTGCAGGGGCAGGAGAGAAAACTCTCAGTTTATATGGGAAAGGATTAATGCCACCCTGCAGGGGAACTTCCTTTCTGCTCCCACCATCTCCTCTGACTCGCCAGGGCCACCAGGCACTGCAGCCCCTCCTGGACACCCGCAGCGATGCCCACTGATGCTCCCACCCACCACCTCCCACTGGACACCAGTTCAGCCGAGCCAGCGCAGAGACCTTGCACCTCATTGCACTGGTGAACCGAATTTTTCCGGTGGTTACATTCACTGCCGTCTCTGCTGCTCCCTCCTTCCATACTGAGGCCCTGGGTCACGCGGGCTGATTTTTGGGGAAGGAACCTGCCAAAGAGACATGAGGGCAGGGAACGCCGGCTCTGCCCCCCACCGTGAACCACAAGACGAGTTCCCTGGGCAGAGCGGTGCCGGGGGGCTGCCGGCGAGGGGGAGGCCTATGCAAACAGGCAGAGCCGGCACGCCGAGCCAAGTATGCCCTGACCAAACAAACCAGCCACGGGGCTGCACGTCCTCCAGCCCATCCCGGCATGACAGAGCCCGGGGGCTGCGGTGTCACCACGCCAGAGGAAGGGGTGACATCCTCGCTCGGTGGTGTTTTGGGAAGGAGGGTCTTGTTCCTGGGGGCGATGCCACCCTCTTCTCCCGGGACAGGTCTGCGTGCTCAGGAGGAGCCAAGGCATCTGCCAGTAGCCCCGGTGTGAGGAAGAGCAGGGGCAACCTGCCTCTCCGCCCACATGGCCAGCCAGGGAGGAGCCAGACCTTCACCCCCGGCTCCTTCGCCTTCCCCAAACTCACCCGCTTCGTGGCTCTGCTCCGGCCGCCGATGCCATTCGCCCGCGCAGCACTTGGGGCAGCAGAGCCCCGCTCTTGCTTTGGAGCTTCAGCCGTTCCTCCCTGGGAGCTGGGCCAGCCCGGGGGGAGGTTTGGCAGCGGGGACAGCAGAGGCGACACCTGCCCGAGGAACTCCTCTTCCTCGCCGCCCGGCTCCGAGCGAGGGCGCGGAAAGCTGCAGGCAGTTATTCCCCACTCGGGACCATTCGCAGCGGAGCCCTGCGGGAGGATGCTCGGACAAGCACCGGTGCAGCGGCATCGCAGAAAACAGCGTTGAGTGTCGCAGCCTGAGCAGGAAGGAAGAGCCCTGGGAAGGTGCAGGGTCCTGCGCCTGGGCTGGGGCAACCCCCGGTATCCACACAGGCTGGGGGATGAAGGGATGGAGAGCAGCCCCACCGAGAAGGACTTAGGGGTGCTGGGGGGGCAGAAGATGGCTATGAGCCGGCAACATGCACTCACAGCCCAGAAACCCCCGGCAGCCTGGGCTCATCCCCAGCAGCGTGGGCAGCAGGGCCAGGGGGGGATTCTGCCCCTCTGCTCCGCTCTGTGAGACCCCCCTGCAGCGCTGCCTCCAGCGCAGGGGCACCAACAGCAGAAGGACACGGAGCTGGTGGAGCGGGGCCAGAGGAGGCCCCGGAGATGCTGGGGGGGCTGGAGCCCCTCTGCTGTGGGGACAGGCTGAGAGAGCTGGGGGGGGTCAGCCTGGAGAAGAGAAGGCTCCGCGGAGACCTTCCAGCCCCTTCCAGTCCCTAAAGGGGCTCCAGGAAAGCTGGGGAGGGACTCTGGATCAGGGCGGGGAGCTGTGGGATGAGGGGGAAGGGTTTTACACTGGAAGAGGGGAGATTTAGATGAGATCTGGGGAATAAATTGTTTGCTGTGAGGGAGGTGAGCCCCTGGCCCAGGTTGCCCAGAGAAGCTGTGGCTGCCCCATCCCTGGAGGGGTTCAAGGCCAGGTTGGACAGGGCTTGGAGCAACCTGGTCTGGTGGGAGGTGTCCCTGCCCAGGGCAGGGGGTGGCATTGAATGACTTTTAAAGGTCCCTTCCAACCCAAAACATTCTATAATTCTATGAAGATCAGGGACTCAGCTCCACATTCAAAGCCCATTGCCTGGGCTCCCACGGCTGGGAAAGCAGTGACAAGTATAAATTGCATAGACACGCAGTACTGGAAGAGGAGGAATATGAAGCGGAGAGAGGTCCTGGCTGTTCCAGGGACTCAAACCACACCTCCTGGGTCATTTAAAGCATCACCTAGGAGATGGACGGCACCAGCAGTGCACGTCCACGCCAGCAGGTTTGCTCAGGCTCCTGGCAGAGTTCAGAGCTTTAGGCAAAGGTGTTGGGATCTTTTCCTCTGCCCAGAGGTTGGAGTGGTTTGGGGGGGTCTGGAGGCTGCCCTGGCCTTGCACCCCCAGTGCTGCCCGGAGGTGGTGTCCCTGGCTGTCCTGCTGTGCCATCTAGTGGGACGCTGGCCATGCTCCGAGTGGGAAAATCTCTCCGGAGCTGGGGACACCAACACAGCTCCCTGCGATACCCCAGCAAGACCCTAATTTTACATATTCCAGGACAGTGGCAGAACCACCCCACTCATCCTTTGCCGATTTCTACCCCACAGCCCCCTCCAGCCGGGGGAAGGGGACACCAGGGCAGGTCCCCTCTGGCAGGACTAGACAGGACACTGCGAGTCCTCCCCATCCTGTGCCAGCACCGGGTGTGTGTATTCACCCGGGAGGGCCAGGAAAACAAACTAAAAGCCTCTAATACCATTGCTTGGCTGCTTCCAGAAGCTGCCTGGAGAGCAGAACTTAATAAGGGAGCATCATTGCTCTCTCACTAATTGAATCCGCTTTCAGAGCCTGCTCCAAAGGTCCGCGTTTGCTGCCTGCACCCCCAGAAAGCAGCCCGCCTGCATCCCTCCACCACCCGGAGCCAAAGCGGAGCTCCCACCTCCAGCCAGACACCAGCAGCAGGTGCCAGGGCACAGTGTGCTCCTCATCCCCTTTCCCCAGGGCAAATATCTTTGGGTAAATCCAGACAAGCAAACCTGGGGCAAAACATGGCAGCATTTGGAGGAGAAGAAGCGGTGCAGGAGGACTCTGGCTCAGGTGGGAGCTGCGACTCCTTGAACCCAGTTAGGGTTTCAGCCGGAGGGAGGTTCTTGCTTTCTGAGAGCCAGCGGCGTTCCTGTGGAAGGAAAAGCTGATTGATTTATTGGTTTTCTTATCTACAGCAGATAGAGTTTGGCTTTGAAGAGTCACTTTAAAAGTGGGAAGAAAAAGTCTGTTGCTAGATCTCATCAAAGCGAGATGCTGCCACTCAAAATGCTTAATTTCAGTGAGATGCCACAGGGATGGATAAACTTCCTTAGACATTAGCAACTGCGTCAAGTAGCAGGCTTCTAGGCAGGAGATGAATCCCCAGCCTCTTCTACCATGTTGTCAGACATCTTCTGCAGAGACACTGCCAACGTCCCCATTCCGCGCGCAGGAACACGACCTGCCTGGCACTGGAAGCCTCGGAGCCGCAGTACGGAACATCCCGGGGCTGCCCATCAAACCAGAGCTTGCCAAAAAGAAGACGCGTGGCTGCTGTGAGGGCAACTCTTCCTGATGCCGATGGCTTCAGCTTTTTTGACAAGCAGCATTTATATCCTCGCTCAGCGGCTCGCTGAGAGCTCGAGGACCCTTCCCCTGGGCTGGGCCACGGCTCCTGTAGGGCACGCTGTAATTAACGCTACCCATCACCAGCAGCGACAGGGCTCCTTGGGAAGTGTGATTAGGTTGCACCAGCTATTGCGTTACTCCTAAATTGGGGGTGGGGGTGGGGTGTCCCTTTTGAAAAATAGCCCCGTCATTAGATCTGGGGCATTAATTGAACACTAAGCATGGATAATCCTTTCAGAGCTGATCAATCTTCTCTCCAGAGCTTTCACCATGTGCTGGAAGAGAAATGAAGATATGTTTTGCTTGGAGAAGGGCTCCCAGAGACCTCCCCGGACCACCTGCACCACCACCATCGTCCCACAAGCAGATTCAGAGCCCACCTTGAGGTGACGGTGGTGGTCTCCACCACCTGGACCTGCAGAGAGTCCAGCAAAGCTCTGCTGTGAACCAGCTGGGTGTGCAGCCCTCAGAGCTGCACCAGGCTTGTGGTTGCCACCTGGGTGACTCCAGCATCTGATCCTCAGCTATTCCCAAGCCACTGCTCGGTGCGGACTCAGCATGGAAAACCCAGCAAGCCCTGCACGGCTGTGGGGTTGAGCAGGGAAGCTCTGCATGGTCAGCAGACTTCAGGAAGATCTTGGCAGATCATCTCTCTTGGGTTAAGAGAGTTAAGAGATGCATTCTCCTTTAAAACACGTAGCACTAGAAGTCCTGCCAAGGCCAGCACTAGGAGAAAGCAGCAACAGCTTGCTTGAGATGTGCTAATAGGGGAGACTTTGAAGATAAGCTCGGTCTCCACAGCAGGATGGGGAAAAGGACTCCCCATACATCCCATCTTTCAGACGCTTTAAAGCCTCCTTTGCTCATGCGGAGCTTGTGTTGCCGTCCCAGTCTAACCCTGCTGCTTTAAGGTTACGCCAAAGCTATGGGAGGTTTTTGCAAAACCTCCTGAACTTTTCTTTGAAGCTCATTCAGTCTCATGGTCCTCCAGAGCTTTCCCATTCCTCCTCTGAGAAGATTCATGAGCTCTGCCATGGAATGAAGGGCACAGCTGTCCTCGCTGGATTATACCCCCAGGGAGGGCAGGCTACAATTAATAACACTCATCAGCAAGGAACAAAACAGGGGCTGGGGAAAGAATCAATTAGGCTGCATCTTGGCTGGATGGCATTTAGGGGAGGGCACGGACAGCTTTGAAATATGGGGAAGGAGCCGCTGGCAGCGGCTGGTTCCCATTAACCCCTTCCGCAGCAAGCTGCAATGGCGGAGGCGGGGGGGGCATTGCCTGCAGGAGCCCCCGGCCCAAGTTTGGGAAGGTCAGTTTTGGAGCTGATGTGTCCGCATTCCTCTCGAATAGATCAGGAGGAGCCAGCTAATGCATTTGGGGAAAAGTAATGGAAAAAGACCGCAACGGAAGTTGGAGGTGGAAGCAGCAGGAATAGGTGGGCGTCAGTCTTCGGTGAGACAGCCCGAAGGGCCAGTGCAGCTCCGGGCGGCCTTTTACTGCAGCAGCAGCGGTCCCGGGTGGTCTTTCTACACAAAGCATCAGGTTCCCACTTACCAACGTGACCTCCAGAACCGCCGGGTGCTTCAGCAGGAGGCGTTCAGCACGCAACGCTGCGGTGCAGGCGCGGACTTCCACACGGCTCTGGTTCCGGCTTCGGCCGTGTTTACCGGAGAGCAGCTCTCGCCGAGGGCAGCACACAGCCGCAGCCACGCATTAAATGGGCTGTTTTACTTGCAGCAGGCGACGGCCTCCAGCAGAGGAATTAGAGTCGCTCAGCAGAGCGGCCCTGCTGCTGCGCTGCTGAAGAGAATCGCCCTGGGAATTCACCGAGGACTTAATGTTCAGAATTACTGGGTACGATTAGATTAGATTAACATATGCTTTGGGGAGGGAGCAAAGATCCTTAAAGTATTTAAAGAAGGAAGAATTCTTGGAGTAGGCCTGGGTTCACAGGTGCCCTTTGGTCCTCTGAACTCAGGGGGACAAACTCTGCTCGTGCCAAAGGGATCGCTGCGATTTGGCCGTGCCCATGCGGGAGCAGCGCCCGGCTCCGTAGGGTGGGAAAACACCGATCCCTCAAGCCGGGGAGTTGAGCTGAATTAGCGTCTGAGTTCATAGTGCCAAGAAGCCTCAGCTAACAGTTTTCAATAACAGAGCGCTGAAATATTAAAGTAATGCTGTCTTTATTTCACTGTTCTTATTGCATTTGCCAGGCTCAGAAAGGCACGGTGAAAAAACAAAAATGGCTGGCTGGTAGAATCCTATTAGACCCATTAATCACCATCAAGTACTAATAGCTGTGTACTACCTCCCTGCTGATATTAATTACCACAGCCATCAGGGGAGAAAGCAATCCAGCCCTGCCCCCCCCGGGTGGCAGGGGGTGGCTGCACAGCACTCAGCCCTTCCCCGGCGGGTGCTGGGGCTGCTTTAAGTTCTCCTTCACTGCCAAAAAGCTTCAGCCACCAGGAACGGCTGCTCCCACCATCTCTCTGAGTCCACATTTGCACAGGTGGGCTCCACACTTCCCTCTCCACCATGAAACTCCCTTGACCCACTGCTCCTCTACAGCATCTTCGCCTGCAGGAGCACACAACGCAAGGAATGACAGACTTCACAAGCACCGGTCTAAAATATCCTCCACTCTGGATAGCACCACCAAGACCAGTGCAGCAGAAGCAATACCCACCTGGAGCCTCTCCTCACCTGTGTTTGTGTCTCTGTAGGCAGATCCAGATGGAACAGATGCTGAGCAAGGAGAAACCTCAGGCACTACACCCTCTGGAGCCCCCCAGGAAATCCACCCAAGGACACAGCCAGGAGGGCAGGGACCTGGTCCCACCATCTCCAGGCAGGGCAGACATAGGCATATCAGCCGGAGTCAGCCAAGCAGATCAACAAAGAAGCTCGTGGTGATGAGGCAGGTCCAAGGTTGAGCTGGGAATTCACTCTATGAGTCAAGGTCTGGATGAGGAGTAGCAATGGCCAAGGATAAGCATAGCTGCAGGTGAACTGCAGACCAGCACCTCTATAGCACTGCCCAGGGAGGGAGTGATGGCCCCAAGCTGAGCTTAAATGGGCTCCTGGCACCATGGGTGTGGGTGGAGGACCCAGGTGAGGATGCTCGGGGCCATTAAGGCCAATTAGTCCCTTCAGGGCCCTGACACTCAGCTGTGAGGTCTGACCAAGTTGCGTAAGGCTTGATCCAGTTGGGTCCTGGAAACCTCCCAGGGAGGAGGTGGCACAGCCCCTCTGGGGACATGCTCCACTGCCCCACTGTCCTCGCTGTGAAAAAAACTTTTATGTCCAGCATCTCCCACTCTCGTTTCTTTCGTGTTCATTGTCCTTTGCTCTCCTGCCACGTGCTGCTGTAATAGCCTGGCTCCATCTTCTCGAGCTCTTCTCCCAGGGGCTGGAAATCTGCTGTCAGGTCCCCAAAGCCATCTCCTCTCCGACCTGGGCAAGGCCCAGTCCTGCAGCCCCTCCACAGGGCAGGGGCTCAAGCCCCGGACCGTCTCTGTGGTCCTCTGCTGAAGTTGCTCCTGTTCATTCATAACGAGGTCCATCATAACGAGGGGTGCGTGGGACCCCCCCCAGCCCACAGCAGAGCAAGTGACCCTCAGGGCAGGCAGCGGTGGCTGGCCAAGGGACAGCAGAGACCTCCCCTACTGAGACCCATGATCGCAGATGCAGCTTTGCGGCAGCAGTGCCGCTTGCTGCGTGTCCTCCGTGCTACCGAAATGTAAAATATTTTTTTTTTCTTTTCTTTCCAGCCTCCGCCAGTGGAGGAATCGCCAAGGTCGTATTTATATTTATTAGATTCATCTTAATGGCTCCCAGGGAGTGCTGCGCTGACACCCAGAACAAATCACCGTGCCGGGGAAGGACAGGGAGAGTTACCGGAGAGTTATTTAGGAGAGCAGGCGCTCAGTGACCACCGGCGAGCAGGCATGGCGAGCACACTGCATTTGGCCTGAGACACCCTCCTGCTCCCCATGTCCTGGTAAGGCAGAGGAGCCTCTGTCCTTGACCATCGGCTCATCCCGGGACCACTGGCGATGGAAACCAAAAGGCAGAGTTTCCCACTTTGTCCCAGTTTAGTTTTCTCCAATGGCGTGAACCACCACGCTGGGAAATCTCATCCGCAGCAAAAACCTGGAGGCTGCAAGAAATGTGGCTGAAGTCTTGGGGTTCAGGCAAGTCAGCGGCTTTGAGATGCCTGAAGAAGGAGGGGGACCTCTCTCCAAAGAGGCACTGGTTCCTCCTCCCAGAGAGGCTCCTGGCTGTGGCCCAAGTCCATGGGCTTTGTGGGACTGCTGGCCATGGACGGGTAGAAGCCAAAATCACTTCTGCAAATGGGGATGAGCAACGAGCATCGTTTAGGGCTGTCGTGGGTAGAGGAGGGACACAATATCTGAATCCACTGACTTGCTTCTAAGTCTGAAGCTCCACATCCGCCAAGGGAATGAGGGGTCTAAATCTCTTGCGTCTCCTTCTAGGTCTTTGTTCTGATTTGGCAAATGGGCTCCCGGACCCCTTCAGTTGTATCTTCAGCATCCCAGTGAGCTGAAGATACAGGGAGGCGGTGATATGGGGCTGTGCAGCCAGCCTGCCATCCTGTTGGGGCATCTACGCCACCATCTCAGCTGCAAGATCACCTTGTGGGACAGAGGATTTTACAAGAGCCTCATAACTGACTGCAATTCCCCTACAAAAGCTTAACGATGTGTTTAAGGCATGTAGTGAATCAGCGTTTAAATGTCACAGAGCTTTGGCATAAGGAGGACACTTAGCACAAGCCCATCAGAAGGTCCTTTGCTATTTATAGAGGTGGCAATGGCCTTCTACAAAGGGAGCAAGACCCTTCCTTTATCAGTGGGAAAGTGGCAGAAGGACTCTTAGTTGCGCTTGCCAGCAGTTCAGCCTCAGATCTTGGAATAAACCCCAGGATTTTTGGTCTCCAACGGCTTGTGCTGCCCCTAACACTCTTCTCCTTGAGTGCTGGAGAAATCCCACCCAGGGTTTGTCACACCCCTGCCTGGAGTGAGCTACATGCCAGGGATCTGTGATCAAAGGGTCACATCCCTGGGTCTGTTTGTCCAGGGGAAGAGGAATGCCAGTAGAGCCAAAGCACTTCTCAAAGCCTTTGAGGAGCCAAGGGCAGATCTACCAGCCAGGAGGTGTTGTCCCGTCAAACCCCTAAGTGCAAATTCTTCACCAAAGTCCCATAAAAGTTCAGCTTTCAGGGAACGATGCAAAAGGCAAGAGGAAAAGACATCCTCACTTTCGCCTTTCCCTGGGCCCCAGATCCATCACAAGCCTTTGCTGAAACGGGCCATGACTCACGGGTGACTTTGTCTCTGGGGGCTTTCCCTGAGGACCTGGGTGGGAAGCGATGGGAGCGGCAAGTGCTGCAGCTCCTGGGGTGACCACAGCACCAGGAATGGGTGGGGGGGTTTGGAAAAGGCCAGGGAATGATGTGGGCTCCTTGCCATGCCTGGGGCAGCGCTGGGAGGCCTGCAGGGGAGCCGAGGGCAGCTTCGGGATGCTGCGATCTCCCGCACAAGGGTGCCCGCGGCAGCTCTTTCTCTCGGAGGGGATGACATCCCAGAGGAGACGCTTGAGGTTTCTGCTTGCCGTGTTTAAAAATCAAAGCCTGCCTGCAAGCCTTCATCCCAGCAGGCAGGGGGAAGAGGGGTGGGCAGACAAAGCGGCAGCAGATGCAGTGACCTTTGCGTCCCGGGCGAAAAGAAGTGGGAAGTAAAATGCCAGCCCCATCAGGCTGCTTTGCATCCAAATCTGCCGCCTGCTCCTGCTGCTCTTCAGAGGTGCTGGGGGCCCGCGCTGGCCTTGATCTGCTCCTGCTATTTGTTTCATTTGATTTATTTTTAGATTTGTGGAGGGGGAAGAAAGCAATAATAAATAAATAAATAAATAAATAAATAAATAAATAAATAACCCCCCATCCCCACCCCCAACATCTCAGATCCCGGTGAGCTCCTTTGCAGACTGCTGGCTCTGCAGGGTGATGGAAATCATCTCCACCCTTCCTCCCCAGCAGCCCATCCACCACTCGCTGCGCTCAGCCTTCGGAACAGAAGGTCCGTGGGGTCAGTGGCCATCCCCCTGCTTCATCTTGTCCTGCTGGACTCGGAAACCCTTGGGTTTGGCAGCCGTGCGGGGCGGGCAACCCTGTTTCATGGAGCTGCGCTGCTTTATGGAGGGTGCTTCAGAAAGCGGCTCGCACGGAGGGCCTGCGGGTTGAGGTGGGGTGGGCAAGGTGTCCACGTGTTCCCCCTGGCTACCCCCATCCTGCCCGTTCCTACAGCCCAAGAACCGCACGGAAGCGGGGTGGAGGGATGGGCAGCTGCTTGTGGTGGCCCCAAGAAGACCTGAGCTTCGTGTGATTGCCCTGCGAGGAGAAGCGTGTGCCTGGGATGACTGGAGGGATGCAACCAAGCCTCGCTGGCAAGAGATATTTTTACTGTAAACCTGTGAAAGACACGCTGCATCATGAGTGGCACCATGCGGGTGTCTCCTCCGATGCTGGCCAGGGGTCCGGCCTCTGCCTGCAGCGTGTTACTGGTGTCCTGGCCCCTGCGACAGCTACAGCGAGGAGCGTAGGTGGAGCCGAGTCACTGGGACTGCACGGTTCCTCTTCATGGTGCTGATATTGCAGGTGAAAATCTTCATTTTCCAGGCCACTCCTCATCTCCACAGGTTCTCCCCATCTGCTGGTACCCCCTCCTGCCTGGCCACCGCTGTGCGCAGCGGGAGGAGGCGGGCTGGCCTCCCTGCAGCTGGTCTAAAGCTGTTGGTGGGACCTGGCGAGAAGCCACCCCGAGGACACGAAGGGTTACCACCACAGCCTGCCTTGCCGTGGTGCTGGCTGCAGGGACGTGCTAGGATTCTCCCGAGGCGGCTGAGAAGCGACGTTACTTCTGGGGTCTGTGTGTCTGTGACCCAGCATCTGCAACCATTCACCCGCACCCCGGTCAATGCACGGCCCCGATGGAGCCCGGCGTCTTCCCCTGAAGACAGGCTAGAAGAGCCCAGGGGGTTTGATTGTATGGGAAGCCTGATGAGATGGTCTCCTTCCTCGCCTAACTGGAGCAGGGTGCAGGTGCGGGTGCTGTTTTTAAAGGAGCCTTACCTCGGGCTGATGTGCAGGTTTTCTTCCGAATTCTCCTCACGTGACGCATCCAAGACCTCTCACGCTGGTGGACAAGACCACGCGTTTCTCTTCCCATGTGCCGGGGAAAGGGAGCACCGCTTCTCTGGGTCGAATGGGACTGCGACCTTGGGAATATGCTTTGCTTTTTCATCCCGATATTTCACCCGCACCAGCTCCAGCTCCCTCCTCCCCTCGACCTGCTGACCCCAGGCTGTATGGCATCTGTCCTGGGGGGCTGCTGGGACAGCACTGGGACCCGGGCATCTCCCCGCAGAGCGGTTGTGTCCCCACGGTAGTGAGAAACCTTCGCTCTCTTTCAGCTGAACCACAGCCACCATCACTTTCCTGGTATTTATCAAGGTGTAACTTGCAGGCTGCATATTAAAAAGAAAAAAAAAAAAAGGGAAAAAAAGCGCGTCTCTGCTTGCTGGCCTGTGGGAAATAAAGGGCAGAGTCCTCTGCACCAGCTCGCGGGTTGCTCGCTCTTATCCGCACTGCAGCTCGCTGGGGCGTTGCTCTGCGCTCGCTCGGGGCCTTGCCGGGGCAGGACGGCATTCACGGAGCTCAGGGCAGGGCTGCTCAGCAGGAACGGCCCCGGCAGCAGGGAACAGCCCGGGATGATCGCTATTAAACAGGGACAAATGAAATGCCCCGGGGAGCAGACACCATTCAGCCTCGTTGAATAAACACGCCTGAGATTTCTATGGAAAACAGAGCTTTGCCGTGCAGTCTCAGCTGGCTTTCGGTCCGGGACGGAGCCGCAAGGTGTTGCTCCTGCATTTTAGGATGTTGCTAGTGTAGTAAATAATAAATGATTAGATACAAGCAGTAATTAGGGCTCATCCTCGCTGGTAATGAGGTGGGGGGGTGGTCAGCTTCGTGGGCTGGGTACCCACTGGAGCGACTCTGCTTGGTCCCCGTGTCCGGACGGCGTGTCCGGGACACAGTGCAGAGCCAGAGCAGAGCTCGGGGACCCTGGAGCAGCGAGGGGCAGGCGGGACCCCGCTGGGGGACGCTCCAGGTGAGGGTCCCTGGAGCGGAGCCGGTGGGAGCGGTGGCACCCAGGCACTGCCTTCCCGGGCGGCCGCTTCCGTGAGCAGAAAGGAAAGTCGCTTGGAAGAAGGCAGGCGAGGTTCATAAATCAGGGACTGCGGATCGCACCGGTGGCATTTACGGCTCCCCCAGCATCGCTGCGCTGCCGGGGAATGATGCAGAGCTCGGCTCTGCTCCCGGAGCGTTTTGGCACCTCCCGTCCCCTACCTGCTGCCACTAGTTATCCAAAACCTCAATTTCTTGACTGGGAAATGCCACCTTGTGCTGTGCCCTCACCTTCTGCCCGGCCCAGGGGGTCGAGCCCAGCACCCTTTCCCCGCTCACCTCCGCTTCTGACGGAGACGGCTCCTGCAGGCGAATCTATACGTGGTTGCTTTAAACCGAAGCAGAAGCAGCTCTTGAATTGATAAGTCTATGAGCAGATAGATCCTTATCTCCCAAAGAGGGCAGAGCTCTAATCACAACACACCGCCCGACAGGTATTTTTTCAGATTTAATAACTCCCAGGAACACTGGTTAACCCCAGGCCACACCTGCGGTGGCCATATCTTTCCTAGATCTTTGACAGCATCGGACACCTCGCAAGCCTTTCCCTCAGCCAATATTTTTCCTAACTTATCGCGATATCCCCTATGCTCTGCTAAAATAACAGCGCTGTTCCCGTCATGCAGACAGAGCTGGGTGAGGGGGGGGAGGTGTCAGCTCCTCTGGGAATGTCTGGTCACAAGAGGGAAATTTAGGACAAGAGATCTGGGCAAACTCTGGGTATCCTGGCTTGTATCAGGAACAGCGTGGCCAGCAGGAGCAGGGAAGTGATGGTGCCTCTGTGCTCGGCCCTGGTGAGGCCTCACCTCGAGGGCTGTGTTCAGTTCTGGGCCCCTCTGTACAAGAGGGACATCGAGGTGCTGGAGCGGGTCCAGAGGAGAGCGACCGAGCTGGTGAGGGGTCTGGAGACCAAGTCGTGTGAGGAGAGGCTGAGGGAGCTGGGCATGGTTAGTTTGGAGAAGAGGAGGCTGAGGGGAGACCTCACGGCCCTCTACAACTCCCTGAAAGGAGGGTGTAGAGAGGAGGGTGTTGGCCTCTTCTCCCAGGGGAACAATGACAGGACCAGAGGAAATGGCCTGAAGCTGCGGCAGGGGAGGTTTAGATTGGATATTAGGAAGAATGACTTTACTGAAAGAGTGGTCAGGCCCTGGAACAGCCTGCCCAGGGAGGTGGCGGAGTCACCATCCCTAGAGGTATTTAAGAAACGTGTAGATTTGGCACTTCGGGGCATGCGCTAGGGGCAGAGATTGTAGGGGGTGGCTTGTTTTGGGTTTTTTGTTTGTTTGGTTTTGGGTTTTTGTGTGTGTGTGTGTGTGTGTGTGTGTGTGTGTGTGTGTGTATGGTTGGACTCGATGATCTCAAAGGTCCCTTCCAACCATGAAGATTCTGTGATTCTGTGATCTCTGCAGAAGCCCTGGAGACTGAAATGCTCCAGCAGAGAGGTCAGGCTGCTCGGGTTTGGGAAACCCTCCGCTCCCAGTTTGATGCAGTTGTGCTGAGCTGGGAAGGGTGGGCACGTTCTCTGAGGACCAAGAGCACCCATGTAGCGTGTCCTGAAACGAGCCAGTTTTCTGTGACCTGGATGGTCTAATGGAGGCAGGAGAAAAGGCTGTCCCCTGTTCTGGTCCCTTGGCGTCATCCAAGTGTATGAAATACTTCTCCCTGCTAGGACGTTCCATAGCGTCATCGCTGGAAAGAACTGCGGTATCTTGGATGTGATTTTTCCATCCGCCTGCCCCGCCGTGCGCGCATCGAGAGCAGCAGCACGCGGGTGCTCTCTGCCCGGGTCACCCATCCCGTCCTGCACTCCTTTCTACAAACCCACGCTGCGGAACAGAGCTTTTCACGGGCTGGAAATGCTAAATTCAATTAAACAATAAAGTGCGATTTTTTGCAGCAGCTTCTGCTGCACGATAGCTCATCCGTGCGTGCTGCAGGAGCAGCAGGACAGCCGTCCTGTGCGTAATTGAGCTCGATGGAGAGCAGCCAGGGCAGGGAAAGGTTTTGATTTCCACTGTGCTGGAAAAGCCTCCTTGGAAAGCTCCTGCTGCAATTAACCCCGCTGGCGGGAGGTCCCTGGGGAGCCTGAGGAAGGCGGGAGCAGCATCATTAACGTGGCATTTCCCGAGGTCTCTGTGCACGGGGGAGGTGGGTCAGCACATCCCGGGGTGCTAACGAGGGACCCCGGCAATGAGCGGTCACCGCAGACGGAAAGGCAGGACGGGGCTGTGGAAGGGAGTGAGGAGGGCAAAGTGCTTCCAGGCACAAATTCCTGCACCCCCAAGAAGGAAGATTCAGGTCAAATTTGGCCATCTGTTTTCAATTAAACAGGTAACAAGCAGAAAGGGAGAGATACCCACGGGGAGCAACCCAGTGCCCATGGGTGGGAGCGTGGGATGCGTCCCTGTGGTGGGGTTTCCCCTCTCCTGCCTGCACCTACCCACCTCTGTGCCGGGAGGACGACGTATCCAGGGAAGCAACATCATCTGGGGCATTCCCCCTTCTCCTTATTGCAAACACTGAGATGGTTTGTGGCTTCTCCTGAGGCTGGGATGATCCCGCCTTTCCAGGATCCCACAGTTCACATCCCCCCCTTTCCTCCCCTCTCCTTTTTTTCCTCCAGCTCCACACTTGGAGCAGGGGATACTCTGCCAGAGGAGACAAGGAGCTGCTGGGTTAGGGGATTCCTGGGCTTGTTTGGATCCGTGGGCCATGCAAACGGTGACAAACTGCTGGGACCAGACGAGCCTCCAGCTGTGCTTGTGTCCATAACTAAATTCCCAGGCCTGGCAAAGCAGGGAAAGGGAAAGCTGCCTGGGAAGCCCCTGATGATGCTGGTGGGAAGCAGTGCATTGCTTCAGAGGGAAGGTGGTCCAGCTTCTCACAGCACTGCCCACCCCCTGGGAACCCCCGGGCTGCAGTAGCGTGACCCCCTCAGCCAAGACACACGAGAAGAGGGAGAAGGTTTGGGCTGATCAAGCAGAATTTAGGGGCTGGTGTTGTTTGGAAACTGCAGGAGGAGGAAACCACTGCGTCATCCCAGAGCCCTTCACATGGCCCGAAGCGAAGCATCGTGTTGAGGTCACTGGAGTTCTGCACTTTACGGGGCCCTTTAAAATGATAAAAAGCGCAGATGTCATTTTAAAGGAAGAAAATGTTGCCCTGAAGCCAGGAAATCCTGAAGTACCGTAAGAGAAGATCAAGTGGAAACACTTAAAGAAATGTCAACAAAAGATGTCCTGACACTTTCGGAAAGGTTCCCCTCGTGTTTTAGACTAAAGCTATTTGTCAGGTTTGGCCTCAGGTTGCAGTTGCTGAGGTCTCGCTGCCCTCCCTTCCTTTTTGGGCAAAATTCCCAGCAGCAGGAGATGTCACCGGCCCCTGAGGACCAGCCAAGCCAGTCGGGGACCCAGCTGCGTGTCTCCTGGTCCTGGGATAGGAGCTTCTGGCCCCCTTCCCCAGGCTCCCACCTCCAGATGGAGCTGGCAGGGCTTGGGCAGGACTTCCAGCTCAGCCCTTTCTCCTGCTACTCCAAAACACTTTGTAAACTCTCTCTAAGGCGTTTTCCTTTTGTTATTGCCTCCGGCTCAGAAAAGATGCTTCCTTTGAGAGGTGAAGCAAGAGGAGAAGGAACGCCGCGACCCAAACGCTGTTTGCTTCCCAGCGCAGCAGGGGAAATTCAGATTGCTCTAAGGAGGTGTTATTTTGTTCTCTAAACGGTTCCTGGTTCTGCTTTTGGCTGTGGAAATCACTTAACACACCGTGACACACGCCGCGATGAGTGCTGCTGCTGCCGGCCATCCCTTCCTGGCCGCATCCTGAGGCTGAGCTGGTTTTGTTTCCCCTTGGGCAGGGCAGAGCATGCTGCCTTTCTGGGGACTGCTTCCCAAAAGGGTATCCCAACCGGATACCTCCCAACAGGACAGCCTGCATCTCAAGAGGATACATTCCCAAAGGATAGCCCATATCCCGATGGGGTATGTTCCCAAAAACCAGCGTGGCCGAGGACGCCCTGGGTGGGGGAAGCCGGCAGAGGGGACGTGAACGCTGTCATGACCAAGGACCCCGGGGCTCGGGGACAAACCCTGGCTGATTTTTACTTACAAGCAGAGGTGCAGACTGTGAGCCCCCCCTCCATGGTGGGTCCTTCCCACCCATCACCCTCAGCTCCACCCTGGAAGAGTATTTTCCTTGTGCCTTTGCTGTCACTGGCCGCAGGTTCTCCTCCCTCTGGTGGAGTTTCTTGTTCCCTGGAGCTCCCAGTTTCTTGGAGCCTGCTGTAAAGAAGTGGCTGGAGCAGAGAAAGAAACAAAAAAGAGCAATCGGGCAGCAAAATCCTCAGAGAATAGAGCATCACATCTCCTACAGAGCAGAAAGCACGTGGGTGAGGGCTGGCGGGTGGTAACACTGGTGCAGGGCTAAAGCCCAAAGTAGGGAGAGATAAAACTTGGTACTCTCAGAATAACTCAGTGCCAGGATCCCTCAGCAATCGTTAACCCCCCTTATCACCGACCTGCCACTGACCTGCGCCTCCAGGATGCCGCACCTGCAGCCACAGCCAAAATGCAGTTTCCCGAGCCCTGGACACACAAGGGCTTGATCCCAGCTGAGACAGCTGGAGGGGAAGAACATCACGTCGTGCCACCTCTGGCCAGGTCCGCTGGCAGCCTTCCCAGAGTACTTGGGCACTTCACCCTGAACCCCAGCGAATTGCAAATCTGCGAGTTTTCAGGGGAAGGAGAAACACTGCGAGACCCCGGGGAGGTGGCTCCCTGCAGGGAATCACTCCATCAAAACACAAGACCCACATTTTGGGAGCCATTGGCTGCTTCTGCGCTTGGAGCGTGTCAGTGGCAGATAACTCGCGTCTGCTTCTGAAAGCAAGAGATTAGTCTAACTTAGCAGGAGCTTAGATATCAGCAGCAAAATCTAATTACAAGGCTGTGCCAGGCTCATTGATCACTTTAAACGCCGATGCAAAAAGTTTGGCCGGTTGCATAAGGACTGCAGCGCGTCTCCACTGCGCTGTTTCACCGGGGGAAGTCACTTTCCCAATTAGCTCGTATTGACGGGAGCGCAGCGCTGTGCTGACGACAGCGCGTGGCTTGGGTTATATTAAAAATATATAATTTGCACTTACTAGAAATAATAAAAGGCAATTCCAGAAATACTCAGTGGAAATGCGGTAGATTCCAAGGGCTTTTTCGCAGAAAATGGGATGCCTGCACTTCCAGTGGCTCTGGCTAAGGGAGGACGCGAAGCGAGGATGTCACAGCCCCCCGCGCCCCTCCTCCCGGCGCTCCCTCCGGCAGACAAAGCTCCAGGAGCTCTTCTGCCACCAGCAAATCCATCGGCCCGTCTCAACCCTTCCGTGCTCCGTGTGGCAGGTGATGCTCGTCTGAACGAAGCCACAGCCCTGCCCCTGCCCGGGCAGCTTCCCGGCCGGCAGTAACGCCCCCGCAGCTTTCCTCGCGGTGGTTCGATGCTTCTCCAGACTGGGCAGCGAAAACGGGAGGAGGAGCGTGCAGAAAGCGAGAACTGAACAGAGGCTTTTACGGACACCAGAGCAGGGACGGGCTTGTGTGAAACGTGTTACTTATTGCCTGCCTCTGCTCTAGCTCTGGAATACCGTCGGAGGGGCTTGGTGGGGATTGCACGGACGAACTGTAGCTCATCCTGAGCGGCTGTGGGCTGGAGACCCAGCCAAAGCCTCCGAGGCCCACGCTCAGCTCTCAGACTGGTTCAACCTGTGACCCCGGGCAGACACCAAATAGCCCAATGTGCCTCAATGCAAAGGATTGCTAGCTCCAGGGGAAAATACTCTGTTTTCGTTCATATTTTTTGAGCTCAGACACCCCCAAGAGCCCGTTCCTTCCTGCAGGCTCAGCATACCCAGTGTCACCTTGTGGCTGGGGCTGCCAAATTAGGGATGAAGGAAGCAAGGCACAAGGTTGTCCAGCTCCAGGGGGCAGGACATTCAGCTGCTGGGGAATTAGACCTGCAAATGTCTCTGGGTGCTGAGAAGGGAGAAGACGGGGGGCAGAGGGATGGATGGTCTGTCACCTTACTGCCCTCAAGAAACTCAGAGCTTTGAGCCTTCACCAGGGGTTGCCTCAGCTGTTTGCTCATACCTGTGCTGTAGAGTGTGATCTGTCATCACCAGCAGAAGGGTGCATCCAGAGGAAGGGGTTCCAGGCTTTGGGCGTGGGTCTGTGTCTCCTTCTGTGGGCACAGAGACCTCCTCAGGACAAGGGGAAGGACTGTACAGCCTCTTGGCAAGGCTCGGGCACACGGCTTTGGATGGAAGCTGTCCTGGTTGCCCGTCCTTATTCCGTCGCTGTTGTATCGCCTGCAGAGACGTTCATGGGAAAGGAGGAGATCTTACAGGGCTGAGCCCAGCATCCCTGAGGCTGCACCCAGGGAGGTGTGGAGCACCTTGCACCCCACTACACCCAGCCCATGAGCCCCGCTGGCTCCTCCAGGGTCTTCGTGCGAAGAAGCAAACTCAGCCCTTAAGGTCTCCCGTCACAGCAGCGCCCATGGGGAGGAGAGACTCAAAAAGCCACCATTTGCCAAAGCTCCCACCTGGTCCCCAACATACAATGCTTAAGCAAATCTAAAAACCCTGCCCTGCTGCGACATGTCACAACAGATTCATAACCAGCCCCTCGCTGCTTTTTAAGTATTTTTACACCCCGTCGACTCTCTCCAGGGTAGGCAGCCCCCAGCCAAGGGCATCAGGCACCTCCGTGGGGACAGGGCAGGCCTAGGGTCCAGTCAGGACCAAGCCATTTCCTATAGAAACAGCACTTCAACACATGCAAGTCTACTCAGATTCAAAGTTTACATCCTCCAAAAAGAGATCATCACAGCCAGACAGAGGAAAAATAGTCTATCAACATTTACATAGCTGAAGTTGTTTTTTGGGGGCTTTTTGCTCCCCCAGGGCAGGAAGTTTTTACTGTTTCGTGCAATGCCTCTGCACAAGGAACAGTCCCCACACACAAACCCGTCGTTTCAGAGTTCCCACCGTCTTGCTTTGAGTGCAATATCTTCCCTGGGACACATTGTCACCCTGCAAGAATAAGAGAAACAGACAGGAAAACATTTTAAAAGATAAAATAAAGCTTAGTCAGCCAGGGACCCTGTTGATAACTGAGTCGAGATGCATTTTGGATGAGGAGCTGTGTTATAGATGGGTTGATGCCTGTTGAAGATGCGAGTCCTGCAGCGTGAGGGAGACAATGAGGACGGCGCGGTTCAGTAATGGGTTTTACCGTGTATCACCACGGCTCCCGCCACGTCCAACGAAGCAAATGATTGCATCTGCGGCATCAATCATTTAGTGTCATTAGACAAGAAGCTCTGTCACAAGATGAGCATCTCCTGCTTGGAAAATAAGCGTCTCAGCTTCGCCTTGGTGCTGATGCATCAGCGGGGGACCCATTATCCTGTGACAACGGCCTCTGCCTGGCATCGTTCCTGCCTGGAGAAAAACAGAAACACAAGAACCCTCTTTGCTACCCGGATGTGCTTGTGCCCGTGGGTATTTAATCTTTGAATTTCAGACGTACAGGATGCCCCGTGGCCCGGCGGTTTATCACCAAACTGCAGGAAAAGCCAGACATCTCTGCTCCGAGGCTGCTCGCGAGGCTGCCACCGTGAGCTGGCGTCTGGGCAAAGTGGGTCTTGGGGAGACAAATCTAAGTCTAAAACGGCCGTGAGGGGATGGACGACAGCAGGACACCCCTGATCGCACCTGGTGTTCACCAGGCTTATCCCTGTGCAGGATGATTAAACTGCCTGCATTTGTGAAGAGCCAGGGACACGCGTTCCTTTATTCACTAACACTTGGTTGAGTCCCCAGAAAGAAACTTTTCTCGTTACATCAGTGGCCGAATGAGGTTAGTAATTATTCACAGCCCTGAAATAATACATACCCCTGATCAGGCAGTCGCCATCCATAAAGGCATGGTCAAAGGCACGAACTATTATCCGAACATTCGCTCTCCTCGGGAAGCTCATTTCCATACAGAACTGCACCTCGTGCAATATATCTCCAGGAGCGATCGCTTAATGCCTCAGCTCCAGGGAACGGGCCCAAAAAAGTGAGTGAAAACTATTGATCTGGTTTTAAGTAGAGCTGTATCTATTAATCTGGGAACACTAATCACTGGGGGTTTGACAAGAACATGAGGTTTCCAGCGCCGCATTAACACTCTCCATCCTCTTGGGCAAAGCCCGGGCAAGACAGAGCAGCTTTCAGACGCATAGGACGGTCTCCGAGGCATTGACAGGCAGGAAAGCCTTGCAAGAGGTACCTCTCCCCACAGACACACATTATTCCCGGTGTCTGACAACCTCTTTGACCAGCAGGATAACATGGAAGAGATGTTCCCGGGAAACCCCAAGGGCAATCTTCCTCTTAGTGTTATCCCCCTCAAGCCAAGGCTGGATGTGGCATTATGAAGGTGGGAGCCCGCTGGCTTCTTGTCTCCTCAGGGGGATTTCTCTCTTCATTATTTTCATTTTTCAGTGAGCCAAAAATGACATAACGAAGCTCAAGACCAACCAAGCTGGGGAGTTTTGCAGGGATAAAAAGAAAAAAAAAAAAGCGGCAAAGAAACTGCTTGCGGGTCGAATTTATTTCTCAACTTTTTATGGTAGGGTGGGCTGTAAGACTCATAGCAAGCAGCAAGGGGGTAGGAACGAGGACGCAGACTTAAATCTGAGCCCAGGTGAGCTGGGAGGAGAAGGAGCACCCATCCTCCTGCTCTTGCCAGAAAGGGAGAAGGAAGCAGGGTTTACTGAAGGGCGTTTTTAACGGCTCTGAGACTCGGCTGGGATTTTCCAAGCCGGCGCTGCTGCCCCCAGTCACGGTGGTGCCTGCACTGCTTGATTACAGAAGCACAGCTGAAATTTCCATGCTTACTTTTACCCATTTTCCTCGGCTTTCTAGGGGACAAATGCCTGAGCAGGGCAGTTGAGGGTGGGGAAGAGTCAATTGTCGAAGTGAAAAGAAAATCAAAACTAACTGAAACAGAAACAGAAGAGACTAACACAAGCTATATGACCCTTCAAGAGAAACTCCTAGACATTTTTCCCTGCTACTCTTACCCCTGGCAGAGACCCATCTTGCAGGGCTGTGACTTGTCACCACTCTTCCACCTCTGCTGCCAGCCTGGGTCACGTCCTTCCTCTCTCATCCCCAACCTCAGGTTCCCATCTTCCCTCCTGAGAGCCTCATAAGCATAAAAACATCTCCGCCAGCTTCTTGTTTTATGCATGAGCAAAATCTTTGGAAGAAAGGAGAAGACATGTCAGTATGTTGTGTAAGCTGAGGTCACTCTCGGTGACGCTTTTCACCTCACCCCAGCGCTGTGCTCCTCTGCCCCTCCGAGGCTGTCGACGGCAGCGCTGAGTCTTCAGATCCATTCTCACGTTCTCCGGGCTGATGTCCCCCATCTGCTGGCCCAGGCTGGGCTACTGGTACCTCTAGTGGTGCTTTTGCAAATACCAAGTTAAATCTTCGCCACATGTGCTCGTTTTATGGAAAACCAGGTCACTGGCTATTGGTTACAAGGGTTCAATAATGATTTGTTTAGCTCCATTTTTTATTTTTTTATGGTGAAAGGTACTAGTAGAGACCACAGTCCCACCACACCCGGAGCTGTTGGTGGGAGCAGATGCCTCTTCTGCAGCAGTCTCCCAAGCGCCCTCTACCTTCATCCTCTCTCCCAGGGCTTGTGGAAGGGACAGGTTGCTCTGCCCTGACATTAAACAATAGCAGTTGGAGGCTCCAGGTGACCAGATGCGAGGTTTCTTTGAAGCAGGAGAAGCCAACACCTCACCCCAAGCGTTTCTACTCATCTATTCACTTTTCTCCTCCACATTTCCAGGCCTTCCCGGTTTCTCTTTAAACCTTCTTTAGGCCCAACAAGCTGTATCTCCTGCTTCTCTGACATACCCAGGTCCATCAGCCACATCCCAGCTCTTGTCATCCCAGCTCAGGTCCTTCTCCAGCCTCCCTGGGTCGTCAGAAATTGGGTGAGGACTTCCAGTGTTTCAACAATTTCATTCCACAGACTATCTTGATTTGTATCTACACGTTCTGCGGGAGGAACGGTCATTTAATGCAGTGGTGAACAGCAAGTTACCACCCAACTCTTCCTCTGGAGCAGAACAAAACCAGTTAAAGCGGATCTGGCCCTGGGTTGCAGCTGCTTGGCACAAGGTCCTTCAATGGACTGTGAAACAAATTAGCACCCAAGAACTCCCTTGCAGAGGGAGCATATGCACCGGGGTCTGCTCCAACCTGCCTTTTCCTCCCTTGTTATCCCTCATCCCAATGGTGATTTTTCCAGAGCATCTTCAAAACTCCAGGCCCTGAGCCAGCCACATCGCCAGTGATCATGTTCACCCGGCACATACATCCACCAGCTTCCCCTCAAAATGACTGAAACTCAGAATCCAGACCCCAGACATGCATATTTTAACCTGCATGTCCATGAAGTAGCAAGAGAGCTAATCACAGAATCATAGAATTCTCTAGGTTGGAAGGGACCTTTTGGATCACCGAGTCCAACCATCAACCTAACACTGACAAAAACCATCACTAAACCCTATCGTTAAGCACTACATTTACCCATCTTTTAAATACCTTCAGGGATGACGATTCCACCACTTCCCTGGGCAGCCTTTCCCAATGCTTGACAATGCTTTCAGTGTAAAAAGCATTCCTAATATCCAATCTAAACCTCCCCTGGTGCAACTTGAGGCCGTTTCCTCTTGTCCTATCGCCTGTTACTCGGGAGAAGAGACTGACAGAGTTAAGTCGCACAGTATCTGAGTGTGTGGAGATGATAAAACAGATATATTAAAGTTACATATATTTTAAAAAAGGCCTTTAGGTTTTGTACATTGGTCCTGCAGCCAGGGAAATGGCTCACATGAGCGTACTGTGCCTTTGGCTCCCAGGACACATGGCCTGAAGACACCAACAGGGATGGACGCCAGCAGCAAGGTGGAGGCTTGGTCCAGACAGGGCACTGCCTTGCCGGAGCTGTGCCTCACTGCCGTAGATGAAAATGGCTGGTTTTTGCAGCCCTGGTGAATTATAACCACAATCAGTGGCTGCCGAGGTTGCTCTGTGCTTCAGTGGGAGCCTTTTCAATGCTAATGCGCGCAGCGGGCGGGGAGCCGACTTCTCGACTCAAATGAGGGGCTCTCAAAGCCCTGATTTCATAAAGTCACCTCCCAGCTTCTCTGCCAGAGGTGGCTTCTGACTTTAGTGCTGCTGATTTACAAATAGGTGGAAGAAACCAGACCTTTGAAGCCTGTTGATCTTCATAGCCTACCCCACAAAGACGGAGCTTTTTCTTTTCCTTACTGCTTTGCTGTGGTTTTGCCCTATTTTCCTGCCCAACAGGAAAACCATCCCACTGAAGCTGACTTGTGGACCCGCAGCTTTCAGCTTGGCCCTTCCCATTTGGCTCACACTTTGTCCGAAGACGGTCACTGGATTGTTCTGGCAGGGTCCAAAGCAGGGTCCCTGGGACTACAGAAAGGGCTGCTGCCCCCAGAAAGGTGAAGGCTGTTTTGACGGCATCAGCGAGGGAAGAGTCCTTAAATCTTAGCCAGTTTCCTCTTCTGCAGGGTTAGCAGAGCCAGCCTCCAAAATACCGCTTGGTTGAACGACATTGAAAGATCTCCTGCCCAAAGTTCTCCACATGTCCTTCCTCTCCCTCCCTACACTCTGTGCTTCCTCCCCGGAGCCCAAAATCATCTGTGTGGTCATTGTGCACAGCAATCCTGTGCACAAAGAGCTTGTTCCACACTTCTGTTGCCTGCAATAGTCCACATCAGCCTGGAATTTAACACAATCCACCTTGAAGGCCGTGAGGGATGAATGGATGGATGGAAGTGTCAGCTGAGAGCTTTATTACCTCAGCAGCCAGTTCCTCTGGAGAGGGATCCCCCTGTTCAGCCCCAGATCAGGGGTGAAACCTCATCTCCCCTCGCAGCCGTGGAAGTGGAAAACGGTGATTTGGCGTTAAAGCTGCTTGGAAAAAACCCTCCCCTTTCAGAGCAAGTTGAAATACAGCTGAAGCTGCAGAGGCCATAGGAATCATGGTGTTGTCTGCGTTGGAAGGCACCTTTCAGATCGAGTGCAGCCCTTAGTGCCATCGTAGGGCAGTGGCACTTCTGAGATGGTACCCCCTGTCCTCAGACCAGCCCCAGCAGCGGCAGGGCTGCCAGCGGGACCCCCGCCATCACCCCAGAGAAGCGAAATACCAAAAATCCACCTCGCCCCACCAATCAGGCAGCCAAAGCCACCGCGAAGGTCATGCAGAAAGATGGTGCTCTCAGCCAAGAGCGTGTCGCAGCGTCCTGCGTTCGGTGTCTGACACAGCCTGAAGTGCACGCCATGAAGGCACCCCCACTGTCCACACACATCTCAGGATGTAAGCAGTAGTACTGCTGGTTTTGTGGCAGCCGTATTGAATTTGTGAGAGTAAAGTAATAAATTCCCTGTTCTGGGCTCTCAGGCTGCACAAACTGTTAGAAATTATTAAAACACCCTGCCTTATCACTGGCACTGTAGACCTGCCCCAGCTCTCAGGGTAGAGAGCCAAGAAACGGAGCAGACAGAATGAAACTCACCTCCCACAAAGACAGCAACCAGAGCGACAGCTTCATCCAACGTCTCGCGGCCAAAAAAATTACCCTTCTAGCCTGGGCTGGCCATAGATGTGCCTTAGCTTTGCTGCTTTTCCATCGGAGATTAGGAGATTCATCTCCCAGCAAGAGCGAGCAGGAAAAACCCTGAGATTTCCCAGTTATTAGTAACGCTCCTAGCTAAGTCTGAGGCTTTATGTCTTTGTTATTTATTAGAGCTGGGGCAGAAATGGAAAAATTGTTCTTAAACTTTTGCAGAAAAACAAACACAATATATGACGATTTTGGCTATAGAACACCTCCCTCCCGCTCCCACCCCCATAAAATCTGGAGGGGAAAGCACACGTTAAGACAACCAGGTGGAAAAAGCACTCGGACCTACTGTTTTTCATGAGGCCAGTAAGAGCCTGACTGTCCTTAAGTCTTCCGCCCCTCTGCTCAAACTGGGGGAAAGCGGTCACTTGGTTTAGATGCTGTTTGAGGCAGGGAAGGATTAACAGAGACAGAGACGGCCGGTGCAGTGATAAGTTTTGTTGACTTAGCCAGGCAGGGGCAGGGCGGGGGAAGAGTTCATTTTCTTGAATTTTTCTTTTGATCTTTCGAAAAGTGAGAAATTTTTGTACTTATCTGCCAATAAAAAAAAATAAATCAGTTTGAATGACTTCCTTCCGCTGACCCCGTGCCCTGTGCAGGAGCACACACACACAAAGCTGTCTCAAGACCAAACAAAAGCATCAATAAGAATATGGGAAGGGACTTGCCTGTTATCTTTCATGAGATAAGCGGCAAGAGGAAGCCGAGACCATTCTTGATGCCCATATCAAGGTAACAAAGGTATTTAAGCAATTGGCCATTCAAGTAATCCTTTGCAGGACAATTCTCACTCCTTGGGGAAGTGCAAAAAGATGAGATGGGACAAGAACAGCCCGGCTCTGAACTGGGGATGTTAGGAAGGTGTGCAGATGCTCGCGTGCTGGGAAGATCCATGGGGAAGAGTCTCTTCCCGACAGATGGACTTCAGCTGAGGCCATCTGGAATGACAGCGAGCATGACAGATAAGTAGTCTATTGAAATTCAGGATGGAGAGAAGACCAGGAGAAGTTTGTGGGATTCTCAGTAAACAATGCCTCCTACAATTCATTTGGATGCATTGTAAATCAATTCCGCTGCAGGACGGGGGCCTTTAACAGCTCTGGGCAGCAGAGATGGGTGTTTGGCCTCAGTGTAGATCTAGGACAGACGGTCCGTCGGTGCCTCACCAACACCAGGGGAGGCAGGATGGCCTGAAGATCCTCCTGTGACAAAAAGACAACTGTCTTCTGCACATCTAAGTGCTCTGTTCCTGAAGTGAATCAATACCTGAAGTATGATTAGGCTGGACATTAGGAAAAAGTTCTTCCCAGAAAGAGTGGTCAGACACTGGAACAGGCTGCCCAGGGAGGTGGTGGAGTCACCATCCCTGAATGTGTTTCAGACTCCTTTAGATGTGGTGTTGGGGGATGTGGTGTAGGGGAGAACTCTGTAGAGTGGGGTTGATGGTTGGACTCGATGATCCCAAGGGTCTCTTCCAACCTAAGTGATTCTATGATTATATTCAGAAATTCAGGGAATGAAATCTTCAAAGCCTCGTCACTCCATGCAGGGATCAACTGTGTATTCCGGAGCACGGGGGGGACTGACCAGATGCACCGTGTAAGCGACGGTCAGCCCCCAGCTAGTGCTGACTGTAGGTTGGGAATATTTAAACAATCTGCATAGAATAAACCGCTGAAGGTTCGCCTTAAAACTGCAAGTGATCAAGACCAAGTTCAATAGCATGAAATTCTCTAGGGGTTAAAGCAATATGTAGCTCTCGGCGCAGTCAAGTAAGCAATGATGTGGAGGCACCACAGTCCTGCAGCCAGAGGCCTCCAAGCGAGCAAATGCCCCTTTCCCTTATTTCCCTCACTGTCAACACCCGTACCAACCCCGCAACGTCAGTGTGTGCTCTCCGGAGAGACAGGGAGGAATTACAGCGCATTGACTTGTCGCTGCCTGCTTGGCTTTGTGATTCACACCCAGACACCAGCTCGGTCGATGAAGCAATAAGCCATTGACAACCATATAATAGAGGGAGCCGGTGTGATGTTTGCAGCCCTGGATGTGCCACCTCCCCAGCGTGTGCTGCCGGCCCATGACAAAAACTGCCTCCTGCTCTCCCCCCACCAGCACTACAAGCTGCCTCGGCCACTTCTCCCCCAGAAACCAGGATCCTGATGCTTTCCGAACAATTAGAAAAAAGGAAAAAATGCCTACTTGTGCAGATCTCAGGGTGTAGACAGGATTTTATTATAGACTCTGCGGCTGCAGGATAAGCTTTCCTGATTATTTTAGTTTCCAGGGCTCAGGAACTTCCCAAGAAAGGAACAGATTGAGATGTTCACTCACCATAATGCTGCCCTTGAGCAAGTATTCCGTCCCCTCCAGGTCATTAAAGGCATTAAACAGTGCAGGTCCCAGGACAGACCTTTGAAATGCTTCACTTGCTGCTGGTCTCCAGGTAGAGTCTGGTTTCTCAAGCTCATGTCCAGGAGTCCCTCCCCATAAGGGCAGAAGCTCTGTCTCCAGAGGAGACAGTGAGATGCCAAGAGTGTGACTCCCCCCTCGAACGGGAGGGACTCTGCCTTTCCCACCACCGTGTTTGTTATAGAAGGGCTCAGACGTGCCCCTGACATTAGAGATGTTAGCAAGAGAACACTACGCATTTTTGCTTCTTGTCTGTGTGAGCCAGACGTGTCAAAGAACACTCAAATCCTTAGCGGTGCGGGCAGAATGATTTCTCCGTATTTACAAGGTCATTCAGGTGAACTCCAGGTACCTTCCTCAAGGTTCTGGTGCATTTCCAGGGTTGAAATAGATGTACGTTTCCTTTTCTGAGATAAGATGTACATTCATCATGCATTTTTCATAAAAATCTGTCTATATTCATTAATTGCTTGATATGCCCTGGTTGCTGAAGAGAGCTCAAGGGATTCGGCAAGGACTCTGAAGTCTTCGGTCCCTCCCCTACCTCAGCAACGGCTGGCAGCGGAGAGGGTGCCATGAAATGCTTTGTCTGTTGTTACCTGTTCTTAAAAAACGTCCTTCCTGTGAGAGACAAGAGTCTAGATGGTCCATAGGAGGCCTTCCCATGAGAGAGGAGGCCCCTGCCACAGTGGTGGTGATAAATACGATAAGCCATATCCTATTTATTCTGCAGCAAAAAGGGGACTTCAGCCATTTAGAAATCAAAGCATTTTAGCATGTGGCTGAAAGAGAACAGTGTTTACAGCATCTCAAAACAGATTTCCTTGTGTAGTGACTGCAAACCGCTACTTCCACCCAGCTAATCATACTAATGGGTAAGCATCTAGCCCAGGAGGGAAAGCTGTGATGAAGCTGGAAAGTTAATGAGAAATTAGGAGGTGCGGCTGGTCGCATTTTTTTTCCTGCCTTACTCTAGACAAAAACCTCATTCCAGTCATCAAAACACTTTTTGTCTTTGCAAAACATGTGAAGAACTTTCAAGAAAGAACATACTCGGTGCACAAACCTACCTCTTTTTTTTTTTTTCAGGTTTTCCTTCTTGTTTTGTGCTGCTACCAGAGGACTCGTACGCAGTGACGGCCACAAGCAGTTGAAGCTTCGCAACCACCCACTTGCTCCCAGTCATCACAGAGCAGCGAGAGCAGGGCTGCTGCCTTCGGGAGGCTGAGCCAAGAGCCCCGGTGGACCACACAGCCATCAGGGCAGGGCCAGACGGGACCTAGCCCCACATTACCCAAGCAGGACAGACACAGAGATGGTGGCCAGGTCCAACCAAGAGTCCAAACCAAAAGGCAATACCACAGTGATGAGGCGGGTCTAAAACCAAGATGGTAAGTCAAGAGCGTCAGGCAAGGACCACAGTGATAAGGTCAATCCAGGAGGTCAGCCCGCAGATTGAGGTCCAGATCAAGGGGGTCCATAGCCAGGCACAAGTTGGGGGTGAGATGGAGACCAGCACTCCTCCAGTACAGCTCAGGGAGGGAGGAAAAAGCCTGTGGTCGAACTTAAATAGCTCTCCTGGGCCCATGGGCGTGGGTGGAGGCCCCAGGTGAGGCTGCTCAGGGCCGTTAAGGCTTGTTGGTGTCCTCAGGGCTGTGACGTTTGACAGCAGTGTTCGCAGTGCGGCTTCGCTGGTTGTCTCAGTTAGCAAGGCACGAACAAACCAGACAAGGGGACAAGCAGAGTCACCTCCCAACATCTCTTTGTGTGTGTGTGTGTGTGTGTGTAACCCAAACCCCACCTTCCTTCTGACTCGGCAAGTCCTTGATAGAGCGGAAACACGAGAAAAAATCCAAATCAGTTAAGAAACCGGGAAGCCAGAAGGCTGTGAATGGTCAAGCTGGGGACCTGCCTGCCTGGGGACGAGACACACACACCCCCCCCCCCCCTCCCGGCTTTGGGGGTCTGTCCCATGGCTCATGTTGCAGGGCTGCCGCTTGGCTACAGGCTCCTCACTCATGAGAAAATAATGATTATTTGCCTAATGATTGCTGTGAGCCCCAGGGAGCAAGGAGATCCCAACCAGATGGAGGCTGGGATTCTCCTCCCAGCCATTAGGAGGTTAAACGGGGTTCATGCCTTTGCCGTCGTTACCAAGGGCGGCTTCAGGACCACCAGTCTTCACCTGCCCTAGAGAAATGGTGTGACCTGGCTGAGCGGAGAGGACCCGTGCCCAGGCCTTGGTGGCTGGGGCTGGTCTGCAGCCCCACCGCAGCCCAGGCAATGCCCATTTTGGGTGGTCTCAGCAGCTCCTGGCTCCTGTCAGAGGCTCGGTCCCCAAAGCAGCTAGATCAGGCCAGCGGTGTGTAGACCAATGGTAACCCCAACTCTGCCTCTGAGGAAACCCCTCTGGGGAGCATCTTCTGGCGTGGATGGGGTCGGCCATGCAGAGCTACCCATGTGGGCAGGGTTTGAAGGGTCCCAGAGGTCGGACAGACGCACGCCCCAGTCCATCCCAGCAAACATCTCCAGCAGAGCCCGAGCGAGTCTTTTTTCTGTTCCTGGCGATTGTGGCTGGCACGGAAATCCCTGCGGAGGCAGGGGCTGGAATAAGAGGTTTCTGGCGCAGCCGGGGGATAGCTGAGTTATTCATGAGCAAAGCCCAGAGCCTCCATCCTGCAGACTGGAATGGGAATTTTGCCTATGGCATGACTGTGGGGGCTGGTTCGCGGGCTGGGCGGCAGGCACAGATTGCCACAGGATGTGGGATCCTACCAACGCTTCATTACTAATGTTTATTAATAAAAGGCAGAGTTTAGAGGCTGCTTCTGTGAACGTTATTCATTCACACGTGCTCAGAGATCCTCCCTTGAGATAGCAGAGGTGTTCATGCACTCACCTTCTCCCCATCCTTTGGCTGCTGCTGCGGGACTTGGACCAGTCCCTGGACTGAGATGGAGCAGAGAGCGAGGGATGCTCCTGTGACGCCCGCCCTCCTGTCCTCTTCGGCCACTGCAGACCAGAGGATGTTCCTCCTCCTCCACACAGGGATGTGCGGTGCCCGTCCTCAGCCGCTGCCGGGGAGCTGCTTCTCTCACGCTTTTGCAAGCGTGAAATCCAAGGTGGCAGCTTGACGTGCAGCAGCAGGAGGGAAAAACCTCCCTCCCTCCCTCCTTCTGCCCGTCCTCTCTTCCAGGAGGCTTGAAGAGCCATTGCAGCCATGCCTCTGGTCCTTCTGCTCATGCCTGCAAGCGCCCTAAGTAGGTGACTTCTACTGGCCCAAACCCAAATATTAGCCTCCAGAACCTCTCACTGTAGCCCTTGCTGTGGGATGTCAAAGTCCTGACCTGGGTCCAGTCCAAGGAGATCTGGTCACCTGTGGCTGGAGCTCTTCCAAAGCACAACCAGCGCTTGATTTTCCAAGATGTTGTTTGCCTCAGAGAGCTCCAAGGTCTTGCTGTTATTTGGCAATAATTGCCTGTTCTCTCCAGAAATGGATTTTTCCAAGAAACGTCATGGAAATTCACACATCTCTGGAACAGGGCGCAACAGCAATATTGTGGCCAGAGGTGACACCACACAGGAGCCGTAGATGTGGTAAGTGGCAGAAGATGTCCTACTCCAGCTTCCAGAGGGCCTCTGGAGCAGGGAGACGTTGCCCATCTCAGCTGCTGCTCGGACCAAAATTTCAGGGGAATGTTTGGCCTGGACCAGCAATCAAAAGTCTCAGGATGGTTTCATTCTGCCTCTGCCCGTGGGATCAGCTCCCGTCCCTGCTGGGTGGGAGGGAGCGGAGGAGCACGCCGGTGCTATTTATATCTTCAGGACCGGCTGGATTAAACCAACAGAAGAAATGTGCCGTGAAAGCCTCTCTCTCCTTCATACACTATTTAGGAAGCCGGGACTGCAAAGCATCAGCCGTTTGGTTTTTTTTTTACCCTGGCTGCAGGTGGCTTTGTTCCTTGGAGAAAATGCATGGGGAGCAGGAATTCCATGGGGAGCATGCCCAAGGGCCAGCACACTGTCCTGGGTCAGCACAGCCCCTCTTTGTTGGGGGTGCCAGGACCCTTTGCAACCTTTACCCCACGGTAAAAGCTGGAAGGGTTTGTGTCTTAACAAGTGCACTGGTCTCTTGGGGTCCAGATGTTGTCCTGAGCCCGGGCACAGCAGCATCTGGGTGATGCTCAACAGCTTTTCTAAATTGTCCTCACACAAGGGTGGTTTTTGGGGTTTTTTTTTTTTTTTTTTGTTCACCAGAAAGCAAGGTCTCGACATTTTCTGAAAATCAAAGACCTCTAAGTTGGGTTTGCTGAAAATGCAGCTCTGGAAATGCCCAGCCCATCTGAAAATCAGGGTCCTGTATTTTGCCCGACGGGGGTCCTCGGGCCAGGCCCTCCCTCCATCCCCGCAGCACCAGCCCTGCGTCCCCCGGGGCAGGGGGACGGCTGGAGGGTGGGGGGAGAGGCTCTGCCCGAGTGTGGCGTCTTACGGGTCCTATTGCGTGGCTGCGAGGTGGGAAACTGCTCGTTTCCATTTGCATGTATTAACCCGGTGACGAGTCGCACCGCTCCTTTCCTTTTCATGTTTTCCCCTGCTGCTCCTGCTCACAGCTAAAGTAGGAATTTGTCTCCTTTGATTATATATATCATCTTTATTTGGGGCTGAGATCACGATTTGCTCCAAGCCATCTTTTTCCTCGTTTTCCTTTCGCCCATGGGTCGTGGCCAGTCTCTAAAAGGCCAGAAAGGAGAGACCTTCCACTGCCCCGCGCTCCGCGCCGCAGCTGCTCAGCAGGGCGTCAATTAGCAGGAGCGCTCGAGTTCAGAAACGCAATATCAACACAATTTCCCAAGTGCCGCCTTTTCCGGAGGTTTTGGTTTCAAAGGCATTCCTCTGCGGTCAGAAGAAATACTATAAAAGAAGAGGAGACGTGTCTGGTTTGTGACCACTTGCGCCTCGTTTGCGAGGTCTCCGGGGAGTCGGTGGGAACATGAAGAGAGAGCAGCAAGCGGCTCCGACAGACACAGCCCCAACAGCGGCGTTGTTTTTCCAACATTTTTGGGGTGCTTTTAATGCTTCTCCTCATGAGTTTCGCTAGCGCTGCGTGGGGCTTCTGGCTCTGTGTGCATTATTCCGTGCCGCAGCGCTGTGCTGAGCGTTGCCGGGGATTTGCTCGCTCGCTCGCGTGCGCTTAAGAGTTAAATCCTGTCTGAAATGCTGAGCTGAAGGAGTCCCAGGGGAACGCTCCAGGTGCCTACGTGATGAGCAGCAGGCCCCTCGCTTCCAGACGTCTCGCACACTGTCCCACCGTGGCCCTGCTGCTGCTGCTGCACCCTGGGGTGCTACATCGGTGCTTAATGTCCCAGCCTGATCAAAGCTGCTGCGCTTGTGCAGGATGCCTGAAATTCTCTCTCCTGCATCATTCCCTCATCCCTGCTTGCCCTTCTCTTTGCAGATATGGTCTAGTGGAGAGAGAAGAGGAGAGGAGAGGAGAAGGAGAAGGAGAAGGAGAAGGAGAAGGAGAAGGAGAGGGAGAGGAGAGAAGGAGAAGGAGAAGGAGAAGGAGAAGGAGAAGGAGAGGGAGAGGAGAGAAGGAGAAGGAGAAGGAGAAGGAGGAGAGGAGAGGAGAAGGAGAAGGAGAAGGAGAAGGAGAAGGAGAAGGAGAAGGAGGAGAGGAGAGGAGAAGGAGAAGGGAGTAGGAGGAGAGGAGAGGAGAGGAGAGAAGATGTTTCTGGCCCATGATCTCAGCCCGCTGCCCACAAGAAGCTGTGTGTGACAGGGCCATGCAGGAGAAGGCACCGTGCTGGGTGTGGGCTCCTGATGCCACTTTCTTGATGCTCTCCTGGGTTGAACGGCTTCATTCACTCCAGCCCATACCCCCATAGCCTTTTCCATACGGGAAATAGCCTTATCTCTCTCCTCAGCCAGGTCCTACCCATCCTCTCATAACTAAGACTCTGACATCATCTCACACCTCCCCTGTGGGGAGGCTGCTCCTGTCTGTTGGAGCCCCAGTATTCCCCAGTGCCTCGTGCAGGTCCTTCCACTGTCCTCAGCGTTGCGGACCCGAGCAGGTTCCAAGGCAGGCTGAGGAGATGGGTAATATTTGCGGCGAATGATTTCCCACGTGTTGTTTGTGAAGATGGATGACAGCGATGTTCACCTGCCCTGCGAACATGGGGAGGCCACCCATGGCCTGAGCTGATGAAGAGAGTTCAATGGGAGGAGTTATATCTCTCCTGACGAAGTTTCCCGCTGGGCTGGAGGTCCCCCTTGCCTGGCAGTGCATTGTGTCCTTCCCATGCTGCGGCTTTGCCCAAGACCCCTTGGTGGTGGGAACCTCGGCTGTTTCAGCCCAAATTCCTGCTGTGTGCTGGCTCTACTGCCCTGGATGATAGTATGGTCCAGACTGCCCCATGGCCGCCCCATGCCTCCAGCCCCATCCTCTCCAGGAACCCCTCCTGCCCAGCTCTGCTCCCCACGGGGCCTGTTGGCCATCGGTGGGAGTCTGCGACTGCATCTGCCGAGATCGTCCACATCGGTCCTCCTGCAGCTCAAGTTTGTCTCCACCCTGATCACCTTTTTCTCCGTCTGGGTCACTCCTGCAGAAAAAAGCACCTCTCTTCTCCTACAAACCCCCCTCTGTGTCTTTTTCCCGTCTGCCCAAAGGTTTCTCTGCGGGGCTCCTCTTTTTTCCCGCTTCCACCATCTGCTCTGTCCCTTTGCCATCGCATCTTCCCGCCAGAAAGCTGAAAGCAGACCCAGGGCTTTTGGCTCCTGACTCCCTCCCTGGCACACGCCGGGTCCCTCTTAGCACGGCCTTTGTTCAGGACTCGAGAGATTCTCTGTTTCAGCATTTTCCAAAGAGGTTAAGAGATTTTTTTTTTTTTTTCCAAAAAAGTTTTGATAATTCCTCTTTTCTCTTAAAAAAAAAAAACCCTAACAAACAAATAAAAATATCACCATTTCCCAGGATACAGAAATTTCATCTTTGTACCCATCTTTGAGTCCAGTGGTTTCAGGGCTAGTACAGAGCTTGGTGGCTTTATTTCGGGAAACGCTTGTCTCCCAGTCCTGGTTTTTCTGCCAAGCAGGCAGTTCTTTATCGCTTTTGTCTGCGTTTTGGTTTCTCTGGGTGATGGGGCGAGCTGTCACCTTGGGAGGTTGCCACCGAGGCCTGAGTTACTTCATGGGTTCTTATCCCATTAACATCTGTGTAGAGCTGGAGACCAGAGCCAAAGCAGTGACCCCAGGCTGGTGCCCAGGTTATTGAAAACAAGAATAAAATCCTGCCATTCTTCATAAATAAATAGTTATAATAAAGTCTTGTATCACTTAAAATGACTAAAAGCAAACACTTTGTATAGGTCTAAGTTCTCTCTCTTTAGTAATTTTTGTAAGTCATTCATCTCTGGAAACTAGCGTTGTCCCTCACTCTCCAGCAAACTGTGGGCTTGAAGCAAAACATTCTGGACATGAAATGTCAAAAAAAAAAAAATTCAAGAGAATATATGCATGTATCCTGCATTTTTATAAAATTTGGATATTAGTATTTTAGAGTGTCCTTTGAAGGCATTTCAGGAAGATTTTGAGGCTCTGTTAACTCACCACCGTACAACTCGCTGGATCTAGGATCTTTTTCCCCAAGAAAAAAGAAGGAAGTATAAACAGAAAGAGAAGCCAAACGACGCTGCCTTTGCTTGAAGTAATTATCATGATCTACTGACCCACAGAGTAAATATTGATTGAGGTGAAGCCATGGCCAATATTTACTTGTAAGAAAAATAATTCTGTTTGCGGCAAACAAGAAGTTGATATACACGTGGTCTGTGACCTGCTTCCCTACCAGCACATCCTGTCCCGGCTTGAGACCTGGCATGAGGGCCAGCAGGCAGACGTGGAAGAGCCTCTCCAGATCACCAAATCCATCTCTGCTGATGCAGGCTTGAATTTGGCAGAGCTTTTCCCACCATCTGCTTAATTTCTCTGTGCATCCCTCTTCTGGACAGTTGCACCGTGGCTGGCTGCTGGGAGGTGAGTCCATGAACCGCCTCTTGAATCCGAGGTGCTGGTGGCCAGCAGAGCCCATTTCGTGGGTCTGTTCACATCTCCAGTGCTTCAGCTGGCCACGGCTGCTTCAGTAAATCAAGGGCCGCCACCAGCTCGCGTCAGGATGCACAGAGCCCTGGGGTGAGCAGATGCTCTCGTCGCTCATGAGATTGATGGTCGGTCTGTACATCTCAACCTCTTTTCTTTCTGCATCTCTTGCCTGGTAGCGCTTTCAAAGAACGGTGTTTGAAAATCTATAACAAGGAGTGCCAAGGCAGAAAACGTGCAGGGAAGATAAAACCCCAAATCCCTCTGACTGCAGTAATCCTCTGCCTGGGAAATCCACTCAGTGACCCCGGAGATATTTGAGACCAAACGTGCACTTGGCATAGGAGATGCTGTTGTTTCTCATCATACCCTTCTTTCCTGTGAGAATCAAGCTGTCATGCCCAGGACACCCATTTCAGCCCAGCTTCTGTCCATAATAAGGTTTTGGGGTGGATCATGACACTCCAACTCTGGGGCAAGGGCTGCTGCTGGCATCTGGAGGAGGAGGAACTGAGAGCTGTGGTTCATTGGTCTTGGGCTGGGTTTAGGGTACGATCCTTCCCCAGAAGAAAGGTCGAAAGGGTGACCAACTCTCTGTGCTGCCAGTGACAGTCACGTCACCGCGGCGGGCTGTTGAGCAGATTCAATGGCACAAGGCAGCACTCAGAGCCCTTGGTTCACCACCTTTTTGTTCGTGCACCGGGTGTTTCTCTGCCTGTTGACCAGGCTCAAAGCCAGGAAGGACACCTCACTGTGGCCTGGGCTGGAGGACGTTCAGCCTGCCCATGTCTGACCCAGCCAAGGCCTGGAAACCTTGCCAACCATAAGGTGTTAAGCATCCTTTGGATTTTCTTTTTTTGGGGGGGTCTGGAAGAGTACCTAGCATCAAGTCGAAGGTGGGTGATGTGAGGATGGGGATGTCGGGTGCTCAGTGAGACCTCGTGTCCTGCTCTACTCCTCAGCCACCCACGTCCTGCTGCAGAACCCCCCGCAGTCCCACTCCTCTCGCAGACGAGAAGAAACCAGGCCAGGTCCCCACCTCCCGAGATGGGTTTTCCTTACCGTCCTTGAATTGTCCCTTGATCCCAGTCGCTTACTTGAGAAAATCAAGTTAATATTCCCTATGCAAAAAAAAAAAGGGGGGGAAAAAGTGCTGTTCAGTGACAACCACCCCATTGTGCTCAGTACGGAAATGTCAACTGGCAATAAAAGTATTCCCGTAAATACTCTTTACTAACAGGGGAGACATTTAATGTCTCTTACACATTTTGCTTCTCTGGGCCAGTTGTTAAAATGTTAAAGGGATGATGCTCTTTGGATTGATGGGATCCCGTTTTGTTTTTTTTTAAACCTGCTTTCAAGAGGGATTGTTTGATTTCGCAGTATTCGATGGATTCGTGAAGCAAGTGAGGCAAGAGGGTCCAAGTTGCCGCAGGACCCCTGCCAGCCCCTCCGCACACACCAGCTACCTCCTCCCTCCCTCCCTCCCTCCCTCCCTCCCTCCCTCGCCGGGCTCTGCCTTTTTAATCTGATTTTACAGGCTGGTTGGTCCGCCGAGATTTACAAGATCCTGCCTTTCTCCTGGCTGCTCAGCGAAGAAAATGCCTGCACAATAAATTTTTAACACATTCCCCCCCACCCCCTCCTCCACCCCCAGCCCCTTCCAAGCTCTAATGCCCACTGCTAGGGCTGCACGGAGACACTTCGATGGACAAAGCCAAAGGCTTTGCTGCTTTTCACTCACCTTCCTCCTTCTGAGAACCTGGGATCAAGCCCATCGGACACAGTCGGGGCAGACAGGGACCGTAAATTGGGTCCCACCACGGTAAACAGTGGTGGGAGGAGGAGATGTGTGTCTCTCGGTGGTGTGGAGCTACCTTCGCAGGTTCATCCCCTCTACAGAGGAGGGGAGGCATTTTTACTGCAATACTACAGACAAACCCCTCAGAGAAAGGGGATTTTGCTCCCGTAAATCCGGCAGTGCATAATTATTTATGAAACTATGGTAGGTACCGTTAAGGTGTGGGTGAGGAGGGTGTCCCTGAAGGACAACCACCCCCCGGTGTGTGGGAGCATCATCGCAACACTCGTTGTAGGGTCATCTTCCCTCCCTTGGCAGGAGGTGTCTGGAAGAAGCCTGGTGTCCAGGGAGGGGCTCAAGCACTCAAGCAGACACCCAGCCCTAAAAGGGTATATTTCATTTTAAATCTCTTTCATGTTGGCCACCCAAAAAATTCTTCTTGACTTCCCAACTTGTCTGTGGTTTTCTCAGCTTAAAGCAATTCCAGAAAACCACCCCAAATCCTTTTATCTGTTTTGGAAGAGCTCTTGTCACCAGAGGAAAAGTACCAAACGTTGCTGGGAGCCCTTCCCCGCCGCGGCCCCACCTACACACATCTGCTTTTTATGGGCACTAAACTCTGCGCCCGCAACACCTGCCAGCAAGCCTCTGCCTGGCTTTTATAGGAACCATCACCAGCATGTGAGAAATATGCAGTAAATTTTAGCTATCAGTCTTCCTCTGGGATGCCTGGAGAGTCCCCGTGCTGCTGCCAGCCTTGACTTTGTACAAGGAGTTTCGTGCTGTTGCGTTTTCCCCCCTCGCTGTGACGGTCCAGACACAGATCCCAGCTTCACTCCCTCTGATTTTACCTTTGCTTCGCCACAACAGCTGCCAGGGGTTGAAGCTGGGGAGGGGGCTGGCAGCTCCCAGACCACTTTTCCCACTGGTCTTCAGCCTAACTCCTCTTCCTCTTCCTCTTCCTCTTCCTCTTCCTCTTCCTCTTCCTCTTCCTCTTCCTCTTCCTCTTCCTCTTCCTCCTCCTCCTCCTCCTCACCTTCTCCTCTTCCTTTGTCCTTCTCTTTACATCTGGTCCCTGCCTGTGAGAGCATCAGGCTGAGAGAGCTGGGGGGGTTCAGCCTGGAGAAGAGAAGGCTCCGCGGAGACCTTCCAGCCCCTGCCAGTCCCTAAAGGGGCTCCAGGAAAGCTGGGGAGGGACTCTGGATCAGGGAGGGGAGACATGGGATGAGGGGAGATTTAGATGAGATATTGGGAAGAAATCTTTTGCTGTGAGGGGGGTGAGCCCCTGGCCCAGGTTGCCCAGAGAAGCTGTGGCTGCCCCATCCCTGGAGGGGTTCAAGGCCAGGTTGGACGGGGCTCGGAGCAACCTGGTCTGGTGGGAGGTGTCCCTGCCCAGGGCAGGGGGTGCCACTGGGTGGCCTTTAAGGTCCCTTCCAACCCAAAACATTCCATAATTCCATGATCTGCCTGCCCAAGGGAGATTCCATCTGCCTCTGCCTGACTTCACCTTCCTCCTGCTTTGCTCTGCGCATCTCGCAGCGCTGCTGGCATTAAGGTACCTGGGAAGCTCAGAAAATCCACCAGAGGTATAAAGGAGACACCAAGTCCTTCAGGGAAAGCCAGAGGACGCGCTGGCAGAGGGATGGGAGCGTTTGCCAGCTGCTGGAGAAGCTCATCAGCAAGGCTGGGGCAGGAGCTCAAACCCGCTCCCCCACGAAGCTCCTCGCCGTGCCCAGCTTCTTGGCACCAAAGTGACATGCAGGGTGGCGATTCGCACTTCAGGTCATGCTGTTGTAAAATGGGAGCAAAATCCAAGGTGAAATCAGGAGTCTCTGGAACGTCTTTGAAGTCCCCTTGGTGGCAAGTATCAAACGCAAGTGACCAGCACCACCCGCACACCAACGTTTCTAAAGCATCGCTCCGACGCCGAGGCACGAGACACTAAATAGCACAGGAGACATCAACAGCGAGAGAGTTTTCTTATCAGAATAAGAAAGGATAGGAGGTGTGCTGGTCTGCTCAACCCCCCCGAATTCCTTCCTTTTGATAACACCCACTGCTTTGTTTCAATAAGGTAAAAACGCTCCACCCCAGGAAGGGTGAAGCTGGATAAAACCTGCAAAGCGGCTGTGTTATATACCGCTGCATCCATATGTTAATGTTGCGTTAAGCTGTATGGATGTTAATACCTAGCCAATAAATATTAAACTTCACGATCCACTGCAACCTAAAACTTCAAGTAAATGAAACGAAACAATAAGGTCAAACCAAAATTAGTAGATTTCACATGTTGGAAGCCGTATTTGGCGCCAGCCATCCGGAGTGGGAGTGTCGGAAGGCTTGCTTTGATTTTCCGTCCCTCTCAGTGGCGTTTTGCAGGATTTTTTGATTTTTTGTGCCTTTCTGCCTCTCCAGTGGAAAACTCTTCCGCCGAAAACTTCTTGGCAAGTTTTTCCGAGGACTGCATAGCTGCTCAATAAACGCTTTCTCATCTACTGAGCAAGTTTTATTTAATTACACAGCAGCTACAGTGTGTGACTGTTCCTGCATTTTAAGTGGCAAGTGGGTCCCACTGCACCTCCTCATCGCAATTTGTGCCCTTTATTTTTTTTTTTTCCTGTGGGTAATATATAATTGCTGCAAAATTACATAGCATTAGCTAGTAAAATAATGAGATTTAACTAGGAGCCAGGACCTTTGTCGGTGCTTAGCGACGTGTCCACTACCCACGAGGTCTGTGGCCAAGCCGGCTCCTACTTCTGCAGGTGTTTTTCCTGCAGAGGGGGGGGACTCCCGAGGACCTGCCACAAGCAACACCCTCAGGGGAAACTTTGGGATGAGGCTCCAAGGCTGAGGAGCAGCAGTTCCTCCACCTTGCACCAGCGCATCACGCTCCGGTGGTGCTTGTTCCGTGGGGGGAACAGCAAGAATAAGAGATGAGGGTAAAACCCTCCGTAGAAATAGATAAAAGCATTGGCCTTGGCCTGGTGAGGCGAGTCCCAGGAGATCAAAGCTGTTTATCTCTAATAAGAGAGCATGGAAAAAGCATTAAACAAACAGCTTAATTTCCCTGCAGTGTTTAGCCTGGCGCTGCCTGTAACTAATGGTGGTTAGTTATAGGCTATAATAAGTTTTCCGTATGTAGGCAAAGTCCCATTGGGTTTTCTGGGTGTTAATATAATAGGAATGGAGCGATTTAGTCTCTTCCAAGCAGAAGACTATCTCTCTCTTTCCTCTCTACTTATGAGGCCCATCCATCACTCCTGAAGGCAGGCTGCCCGCAGCCCCCGTTCCCGCTGGGGCTTCCCCCTCCTGCCTGCAGGGTGCCCACAGCTGGCAGCCACAACACGGGAAAACTTCATGCATGGGGAGGGAAAGACCCTTCTGCTCCCCTTCCGCCTCCTTGGCCCACTTTGGCCAAGCCCTGGATCCCCACCGAGCTCTTCTGCACTCTCTGGAAGACCTTCTGTTGCAGCTTCAGCAGCCCCTGCAGCCCACGGCACCCACCAGTGAGTCAAATCCAGGCTTTTTCTTCTCTTCTCTGACTGATTTATAGTTTCCTGAAAATTCATTGATCCCGATTTTAATCTCCCAGTGCTTGGAAAACAGCCGCAGATCATATTAATTGCAGAAGAGGGAAAAATGAGCTTATCTGACATAACTCAGGCTGCAACGTGCCTTTAGTAGAAAATTAGGATCATTATATCAATTAAATCACTGTATGCGTTAAACCAGAGGAGGCTTCTTTTCTCCTTGCTGCCTGCACAATGGGCTGTTTTGATCAGGCACTCTCTTTTTTGAAATGAAAATAAGCAGTTTCAAGTTCCCCAAATCCTAAACATTTCAGCCGCCCCCCCTTAAAAGATGCTGTGGTTGTGGCTCAGAGCACCGCCGGGGAGGGCATCGATGGTGGCTTTTCGGTACCCTTGGGATGGGAAGAAGATCCGGGAAGACGCTGACGTGAACTTATCGTACAGTTATACAAGTGTTTGCAGCCACACTTGCCCATCAAATGTGGGCTGTGCTCAGCAGCTCGTTTCGTTATACCCATCTCTGTGGGCAATATGTACAATTTATTACATCCTCGGTGTGTACGAGGCTTTTTGGGAAGCCTGGGAAGACTCCCATGCTATGAAAATGGTGAAAGACATGCCTAAATTTCTGAAACAGCCAGGAAAACCTCTGCATCGTTTTTGCAAAGCCAAGGGGTTCACTGCAACATCTTCTGAAGGCCATTCCCGAGACTGCCGTGTGAAAACGAACCTAATTCTTGCTTGTGAATCTCTCATGCACTAAATTCCCTTCCCAAACCTGGGAGGGCACCGCTGCCGTGGGCTAATGCTCGGGAAAAGCTTCCGTGAGGAGGTGTCTGAGGTGGATAAATCACTGCAAAGCAGAGAGAGCTCTCCCTGAGTCCCATCCCCAAGCTTTTATTGAAACGGGTTGATTTTTCTGCTGGCAGCGGGAGTTTTCCGATGCCTGAAGAAAGAGGCAGAGGGAGTTCATGAGCAGCCCTACAACCAAGATCTCCTTGCAAGATAAGAGCGCGGGAGAGAACGCAGGCACTCGGGTCAGATGAAAGGTGTCTGATTAGAAACAGAGATATTTATCCAGGGGGGTACTTCTGGAAGGCTGGTTATTCCATTTTCTGCCTCTTGCATCCATGTGTGTGCCTGCCTTCATTTCCCCTCTCTGGATCTGCTCCTGACTTTACTGCTAGTTTAAAATAAAATTATAATCCATTTACAGTCCTCCCTTACGGCCATTAAGCGCTCGTCTGAGAAAGGCTATTATCTCCGCTTGGCTGGCAGAGGATTCAGAGCCACGTAAGGCTTTAACTCCCACGTGGCCGTGCAGCAGGAGCGTCCCGCTGCTGGGGAGGGGGGACGCTGACACCTGCCCGGCTTTGCTGACTTTCTACATGGCCAAGAGCTGTGAGACCTCGGGGACCTCTCCTGTCCCCTCTTCCAGGCTTTGTCCCATCGCTGCCACCAGCGGAAGGGCTGCAAATCTGCGGCACCCCCAGGACAAATACCACGGGGGCTCCATGCCTTCCGGCAGCGGGGAGGTTTTGTCCCTGCGTGGCCAAGGGAGAAGCCAAGAAGTGGGTTTCCTCGCACAGGGTGCGTCTCCAGCCATAAAAGCAGGGCTGCTGAAGGACCCAGCCTGCGGTGGGTGTCGTGCCCTGGGTGGCAGAGCTCGAGGCTCAGATCTGCTCCGGCCCCGTGTGGGTTGGGGCAAGGACCATAACCTTGGTGGCTTCACCCTGGAAATGGCAGTAACCCGTGTCCCACACCCTGTGCCCCGTGTCCCCATGCTCAGGGAGGGCTCTGGGGCAGGGCCGTCCCCGGCGCTGCTGTGTGCAGAAACCCATCCCGCAAGGCTACTGCTGGAAATCCAATGGTTCTCCTCCAGGGGGGAAAAAAATAACATTTCTGTTTGCTCCAGATTGGCAAGAAAAATCAAAACCTTGCATTTCCCTGCGTATGAAAATTCCTCTAAGCACAAACGCTACACAACCGAGTGAGGCAACCACTTATTTCACCATTGTGTGCCCATGGAACATTTCAGTTCCTTTGGCTCAGCATCGGTGGCAGGAGAGCCGAGCTACCGGGACATTTTGGACCAGCCTGGAATCCACGGGTGGTGCCAGAGGAAACCAGCCGAGGCCGTGCCTGCCGGGGCTTCTGCCTGCTTGAAAAGCAAAAGTCCCTCCAGCTTTCCTGGAGGGATGCAGTCTGAAGGGGGGGCTTTTCCCAAAGGCACATCCCAACCTGCCTGGAGGGAAATGACACTCACATCGTTATCGTCTTGAATAATTCCTGGACAATTCCTGATCGTTATTATTTGGGCCATGCTCACCAGGTTTTAAATTATTCTGTCTCAAGTAGCTGATGGCATTTGTTACATGTCACACAATGTTCCTGGTAATTAATTGGTATTTAATTAATTAAGGGATAATGGCATTCAATTAAGGGATGCTTGTGGAACACTGTCACCGGGTAATTAATGGCTTCCTGCTGCTCAAGCTAAGCCGAGGCATTTGTGGAAAATAAATAGAGAGGAGAAGCCGAGATGTTTATTCTCTTGGCAGGGGAGAGCGTCGTGTCCCAGTGATCTCCGATTCCCCTGCGCCGTCACCGCGGCGGGAAGAGGGTTCACGGCTGCGGGCAAGAAGCGCTGCAGGACCCGGCAGCACTCGGGCACCCCTTCGCACGCTTTCCCCCGGCAGCAAACGTGATGTGCAATGGCTGGGAAGGAGGAAATCCGCACAAACAGCCAGCATCTGATGTTTCCAACATCACGCAGCGGGTCAGCGGCAGAAACAAGAGCTGATTTCCAGACCCCGTGCCCAGGGCTCCGCTCAGGGCGAGTCAGGCTCTGCCCCTGCCGTGAGTGGACTTGGGATTGCTCTCGCTGATGTCGAGGGCCAACGCACCGGGGAGAAAGTGGGCCTTGTGTCCTATCGACTTTGGAGGAGAGCACAGGAAAAAAGGCGGATTTCCTGGGACATGAATAGAAATGAAAATAAATTCCCCGAATCAAACAGAACAGAGCACCGTTTTGAGTAAAGAAGGACAAATACTGAAGGACAAACGGGAATGGGTCACTTTGCCAGCTGTTCCTGGCTGGCTAGAAACGCTCTGTGGTGTTGAACGTGCCCTCTGTGTGATGAGTATGAATATTTCGGGCACTGGCAGGACTCGGAGGGTTTGAGCCCCCCTGGTCCCTGCTGGCACCGCACCTGGTGCGGGGCCGGCCCAAGGCAGGGACTCCTGCTCCTATCGGAGAGCAGAGGACCATCCGAGAAGGGTGATAACCACCCCTGACAGTGTGTCTCCTGGTCTTCCTGGCTTGCCCAGCCACCCTTTCCAACACGTGCCGCTCAGCTCTCATCCCCTCCTCCGGCATATTTCTAGGAGGAATGGGAGAACGGTCCCTGGGCACTGAAGACCTCTTGGTTTCCTCTTCCAGAGCTGTGGTGGGGACAACCAACTCAACGCAACCCCCTTGGAGCAGATGTGCTTCAAAGCTCCTGGTTTCCTCCTGCATCACGGCAAATCCAGCCGTGCTTTCCCCGGGAGCTCTGCCAGCAGCCGGGCCAGGGCATTAATGATGCAGGAGGCTCCGCTCCCCCCACCGTACACACGCAGAAAGCACATCTCGGCGAGGACATTTGCGTGGCCTGCCTTATCATATGCTTTTCATTCCGAATCCCACCAGACTCAAGAGAAGGAGTTATTGCAGCCTAGGAAAGAAGCACGGGCAAATTACAACGCATGGTATTTAAGGTGATGCTGCTGTAGGCAGCTAATTTCTTTATTTACCAGTGAGTTTTAACCCCAAAGTCCACGCTGGAGCATTTCTGGTGTTGGTTTGGGGCTCAAGCTTCTGCCCTTCCAGCACGTGAGCGATGGAGTGATAAGGACCCCGAGCGCAGCTGAGGGCAGCCAGTGTGTCAGGGCGTCTCCCCATCAATTTGTGCACACCTCGGTCCATCCGTGGGGATGCAGAGAGGACCAGAGCTGGGCTGGAGCGCCCAGCGCCTGGATGGAGAACCCGTCAATGTTATTCAATGAGACACAACATGAAAATTGCCAAAGACTGCGGTGCTTTTGTTCCCCGGCAGCTTGCAAGAGGTTTTCCCTAAAAAGCCCTCAGCCGTTTTTGTTCCAAAATCCTACTTCCAGCTGATAACTGCGAAACAATTAAAGGGGAAGGGGGTGGAATGCAAATGGGCCTTTCCTTGTTTGATTGCTGATGCCTCCTCTGAAGGAGCTGCTTGCTGGATCTAATTGTTTAGCCCAAGATTTTAATGATGCTATGAATAATTTACTGTTCCTTACACTTTACACTGGCTCCTTAAACGCATTGAATTTTCATTATTTTTCATCACTCCTGTATAAACAATTTTTCCTGCCTAATTCCTTCTCATATTTCAGCTTAACTTTGGGTAGAATTAGCATGATATGCAAAATACAGAAAGCTGTCGCTGGCCGGCACCTCCGTTCCTAGAGCAGAGTTAGACTCTGACGGGTCCTTTCCAAGCGCACGTCCGCGAGCGGCAGCTTTCCCAGGGAAGGGCTGAGGATGCTGAGCAAAAAAGCACTTTAGTGACCCCCACCCCGTCTTCTCCAGTGGTTTTATGCAAGAGGACAGAGATGGAAGGAAACTCCTGGGTGGAGGAAGGTGAAGGAAATTTCCATAGTGAAGTTACAGCCCAGGAAACATCAACGTTAACCGTTTGTTATTCTGAGTGTGTCAGAAACACGTGTGTTTCCGAGTACAGGTGTGTGAGATGTTATCTGCAGCCGCTGATGTCTCAAAGCTCCTCCTGTCACTTTGCAGGTGATCCCTGGTTTTTTGCTGGTGCAGATGTAGGGAATGGACACGGTGGGGTACGTACAGTTTCCTGAGACCTTTGGGAGGGAAGGTAATGTGGAAGTGTAAACTCTAATTACAGCTCCAGTAAGCTCCAATTTCTAATTAATTGCAGATTAAGTTAAAAATAGAGCAGGTTATATAAAATATATCTCAAAAGCCCCGGCCTGCCTGGTTACACAAGACCCAGGACAATGAATGATCTCTGCCGATGTCTAATTGGGGGTGAAAACGCTCCAGGTGCAATTTTTGAAAACATTCAGAGCAAAATGGTACAGAAATGGCTCCTTCTGCTGTGAGCCATTCTTCATCCCCACGGGCATCCTCATGCCGGGCTGGGGTTTATCCCGTGCTCCGTCCCTGGGGAAGGAGCTCCCCAAACGTCCCATCTCACCCCATGCAGGAAGCAGAAATCTCACTGGTGGGTACCTGGACACCACTTGCAAGCCTGGAGATCCCAAAATGCTTAAAAAACCCAATTACCCCGAAAAGCAAATCCCACCTCCGGGCTGAGGACACAGCCTTTCCCTCCCGGGGTTCAAGCAATGCTGGACGTTCTTCGTTGCTGTGTACAGCAGCCTGGTGGACCACTCCACAGCTCCTCTCCGAAGGTCGTTCGCCTGGGCCGGTGCCCAGTTTAAGGGCAGTTCATTTATCTCTTGCGTGCGTGCAGAACTGCCTGGCTCGAAGATGGGCAAATTCTTGCACTGCTTAGCGTTTGCCATCAGAGGAGCGACCCGCAGGCGTGATGGGTGCCACCAAAGAGCACCAGGAAGGACGCAGAAGGACCTCCAAGGGCTTCTTCCAGGAAGAAACCTCCCCTTCCTTCCCAAAAGCCAGTCTGACAGTGAGGAATCGGTTTTGGGGCAGGGCTGGCACTTCTTGTAGCTGGAGGCTGATCAAAGCGTGTGGAAGAGCCTGGCTGGAGCCTGCCTTTGGGTGGGAGAAGCTGTGAGCCCCAGGGTGCAAGCCCTGGGGAAGGTAGACTGAGATGGAGCTGCCTCCGATTGCCAGATCAGCTGCAGCGATGTTTGGCAGCTGGTTTTAGCACCGACATCGTGTTCTGCAGCTCTTTCTACTGAAGTGCCTCCAGCGCGGCCGTGGACTGGCTCCAGATCTGATGGCCCCTGGCTCAGCCCCCTCCCGTGACACTTTTGCTCTTATAAACTCCCTGTTTGTCTGTCTCCTGGGAGCTGAAGGTCACGTGCAGGGGATGATACGGTTCCCTCCTTTTAGAGACTTTTGCTGGCTGCCAGCTCTGCCCCGGCGTTATCTCACACTGCTCTGGCTCTCCACGTTCTTGTAAACACTTTCCTAGTGTGGCTGCATATAAAAGGAAGAAGAACATGGATCCAGTCTCCCCATCTGCTCCCTGAGGGGCCAAGCAATCCCTCGCTCCTGGCAGAGCCTCACCACAGCAAACACTCAGCGGGTTTTTTGTTTAATTCACCTTCATTTAATACAAAAAAAGATTATTTGCCATCTGAGGAGCTGCTTGGAGATCACAGTCAAAACACAAGGTGGTTTCTCTGCGGCAGGCAGGGATTTCTCTGAAGCATCCCAGGAGCCATGGCCAGGAACTGGGGGTGAGGAATGCTGCTGTCTGCGGAGCAATGAACTTGTCTGACCTGCTGGGGGACAAGGCAGGTGCCAGAGGTGGTGGGATGAAGGATGAGGTGGGATTGTCCATGGAGCTCCCATGGGTGACAGGGAGCAGACTTAGGAGCGTGGTCACCACTTGGGTCAGCCAAGGTCTGTACTCTGCCCTCACCTTCCCTGCTCCTCCCAGGACCTTGAAAAACACTGTTTCTGGTTGCTGGGACCAAAGCTGCCATGGACTATCACAGAGCCAAGTAGGTCTTCTCAATTATCCAGCTGTGCATCCCCCAGTTGGCCCATCCAGCACCTCTATCATGAAGTCATCCACAAAACCTTCCAGAAATCTCTGGGACCGCTTGCATCCTGACCCGTTGTCCTTCCAGCAGATACCAGGGAGGCTGAAATCTCCCATGAGAGCAGGGTTTGCCACTCAGAGGCTTCCCTGAGTTCTTTAAAGGCTTTGTGCCCTTCCTCAACCTGACAGGGTGGTCTGTAACATGCCTCCACCCCAAGATCACCTTCCCCAGTCCCTTCGCTGATGCTGACCCTCAGGCGCTCATCCAGATGGTCACCCATCCTGTGGAGGAGCCCCATAGGTCTGAGCTGCTCCCACCCTCCTTTCAAGGTGGGGGTCCTTGGTCATCGGGGGTGATGTTGGCTGGCTCAGCCATGGCTTTCTGGGGCAGCACCCTCCCTCTCATGGGCTCATTTCTGCGCAGAGTTGGGCAGCGTTCAAGTGTTTGTGTAAGAAAAGGAAGACTTTTGCAAAACATCATGACCTCTCCTGAAAAGAAGGTTTTGCTGAATCCAGTTGCAAACATTACGGACTGAAAAGTTTTGGCAAGAATGTAGAGGAGTCAGATATACAACTTCAAGTAATTCCAGGGAAACTAAATGTCTAAACCACTTGTACAGTTTGGAACAGCTAAGTTCAAACATCTGTACCAAAGGGATGAGGAGACTGGAATTCATTTTCAACAGCAACTATATATTATTATTTGAAATGCCAGGAAAATTCATTCTCAGAAATGTGGGAACTTCTGCTGGATGGTAGCTCTGGCCCTCAACATTCACCCTGGGCCTCCTTCCTTTTTCTGTGCCCCTCTACCTATGCTTATGCCACTTGGGATATCATGCATCTCTCCCGATTTCCATGGTAAACAGCACTCTGCCACGGGTTTATACCAAAAGGTAACCCTTTCGACTGCTGGATGGGCTTACTGAGCAACCTACACTCCTCATTTTGGGAGCGTGGGCAGCCTCTGCCACCTGCTACATCAGTGGAGACACTCAACGCACCAGAGAACATCCTCCCCTCGGACAAAGGATTAAGTCTTCCCTCACAACTGGTATTTCTTCAGCAGCTCGCTCTGCCACTGCCGCTTCTTGTTGGGAAAGGCGACGGGGATCTTGATCTTACGGAAGTCCTCGATGCACTTCCCCAGCTCGGACTCCAGCGCCCGCCTCTCCTCGCTCACCGCTGCCACCGCCGCGGGGCTGACCTCCATCCCGTTCTCCTTCACCGCCGCATGGTCGCTGTTTCGCCTCTGTCCCGTCTGCTTCACCTCCTCTAGCTTCTTCAGGGACTTGGAGAAGTCCAGGGTGTTGGGGCGGGCTGGACACTCCTCAGGGGCTTCTGGCCATGGCAAGGAGTTGGTAGGGCTGGGATCCTTCACCTCCGACTGGGGTTCTCTGCTCGGGAGGATCTCATCCACGGCCGGAGCAGGATCGGGCTCGCCATGGCTGCTCATGCTGGAGATTGCAAGGTCATCTCCACCACTGGGGCTAGCTGGGTCCTGCTTCATCTCGTGGCTTTGCTTCGGTTCCTCCGGGTTGCCATGGTCTGGGGAAGGAAAGCAGAGACCTGCGTGAGGAGTGGGAGCCTCCGTAGACCCTGGTGATGGGCTGGGGGTGCGGGTAGCTTGGCTGAGCTGGGCATGGGGCAACTCCAGCCGGGTCCCTGTGGGGTGCCCAAGCCAAGCCACCCCGTTGGTGAGCCCTTCCCCAAGCCTTGGGTTGGCTGAGCCCTGGGGCCGGCCAGCCCCAGGTGGGCTTGGGCGGTCCTAGAAAGGTTGTGGGCTGCCTGTGGCCTGTGGTTGGGTCTGTGGTGGTGCCGGGGGATGCTGAGCGCAGGAATGGTCCGAACCAGAAAACTGAGGTGCGGGGAGGCCTGAAATGGAAGAAGAAATCGCACAGCCTCCCGCAGACCCCGGGCAGGGCTTGCACACACTTTTGTTTGTTAACAACAGCGGAAAACAAGCGGTGGCTCTGCATGGGAAACAGCCACTCTGTTCCAATTACCAGCTGCCAGGGAAAATCGGTCGGGGAGAAAAGTTAATGGAAACTGCTAAGAAAGCATTTCGCAGAGGGCCTCCCTGGTCCCCCTCCTCAGGTGTGCGAAGAGCAGCCTACGCATTTACAGCTGGACCTCGGGGAGTGTTTGCTGACACCCATGACCAGCGTGGACGAGGAGGTGAGACGGGTCTTCACTCAGTCCAGCAGACCTTTCCCCCCCATCCTTCCTCATCCCCGATGCCCGCCAAGGCACACCATCCCCTCCCGAAAGTGACTGCCAGGAGGAAACACCCAAGGGATGCGGAGGATGCTGGAGATGGGCTGGTGGGGCTCTGGAGGTGCCGTGGGCATGTGACAGACTCGGTGGTGGGACACCAGACGTGTCCTCAGGGGGGTTCTGAGCACATGGTGGGGTCAGCTCTGCGCCTGCCTAGGGCCGGGCCCTGCTCCACAGCTGGCCGAGACGTTCTCAAAATGTTGCTGTTTTAGCAGAGGTTTGTTTTGAAAGTTATTTGCTTTGTTTTGTTCTGTTTTGTTTTGTTTTCCCTCAAAGTTCCTGTTTTTCTAAGTATCTTTGGCAGAAACATGGGCCTTCCTGCTCTTTGAAAGCTTTGGGACGGGGAGGGGGGGGTGTTTCTTGTCATTGTTTTCATTTCCACGGCTGTTTTTTTTGCTCGGATCGGACACGTGGAGACTTTCTTCCCCTCACAATAACGAGGTTTGTTTTTCTGAGCAGCGATATCAACCTGGCAGCGGTTTTCAGTGCTTCCTCCCAAAGCACTTCAAAAAACCCCTGCCGTTGTACCGCTCCAGCCCGAGTAGTGCCTCCCGTTTGCTGCTCTCGAGGTTTTCACTGGCAGTTTCCCCGTCTGCCTTCCAGTTTCCAGCCTTCCATCTATACCCGCCTACGGAACGCTGGGGCGATACGTTTACCCTTGCATGGCAAATGCTCTGGCTGTCGCAGCAAAAGTAGGTTATGAAAATACTGTTGTGTGGGGGTCTATAGGAAGAGACTGCCACCGGGGCGTGCATTATCCTCACCCTTTTCCCCTCCTCACGTTGTAGGTTTCCATATAGGACTTCATTCGAGGGAGCCTTTAGGGAATCGGTGAGCATTACCCAGTAATGCACCTGCAATTAGTGCTGCAACATCTGCCCTGACCAGATGTGCTCCAATCTTTGCTATCAACACGCACAAGCAATCAAAAGGGAGTTCGAGCCCTGGTCAAAAGCATAGATCTACTATAGGAAGAGGAGCGGCCGTCCTGGTGAGACCCTCCTTGCTCCTCCTGGGGGATTTCCACCCGTCCCTTTTCTCTCTTGGTTTGTTCTTCTCCTTTCCTTATCCCTTAAGGCACTTTTCCCTCTCAGAGCTGATGGATGCCCTCGGTGGTGGCTCCATGAGCAGGTCCCTGTGCGGGAGGTCTGTGGGGGGGGGGGGAGCTGACGCAGGGAGGAGCCCAGGGCAGCTTCAGGGTGGACCCACCAAACCCCCCCTGGAAAGCCACTGTCTTGCTTCTCAGAACCAAAGAGCTCTGAAAACAAAACAAAGATATTTCTCTAAAATGTCTAAATTCCTGAACTGCTGGTTTTTTTTGCTGTTGTTGTTGTTTTTTGGGGGGTTTTTTTGAGTTTTTTTTTTTTTTTTTTTTTTAAGTAGATCTGCTAGCAGGGATATAAAGCAGGATATAAAGTATTTCTATTTTAAATTCCTTATCCTACAGTTTGCCCCCCATGGAAGCAGAAAATATCAAGATGGATTTTCTTTTCCTTGAAAACTTTTTGTAAGGACAGAGTTTTGTTGTTTGTTTGGTTTTTTTTTTCCCCCCTCTTCCTTCATCTTCTTCTTTTTTTTTATTTGACGTTTACTTGAACAGCTCCAGCACTGGAATTGCTCGAGGTGGAACGCAGAAATGCCATCCGTCACTGAGCAGAAACCTTGAAGGCTGGATTTTCTTTGGCAAATCTCTCCAGGAAGTTACAAGTATGTATCTTCACCCCAAAATCTTTGAGTGATGGAATAAAATCTCTAAGTTCTTATACTGCTTTAATCATCTTATCTGTGAGCCTCACACAACTGTGTGTGTGAAACGGGGAGCTGAGGCAGAGGGAACATAAGCTGATGCACCCAAATACATAGAAGGAGCCTATGGCTTATCTGGAGACTGAATTCAAATCTCTCCGGTTCTTCTCCATCATCTTAGCTCCTAGACTATCCAATGACTGTCGCTGGCTTGGTGTCGCATTTTTTTTCTAAAGCTTTCAACACATTTTACATCCCATTATTTCCATTTGAGGCACAGAGAAGGGAAACAGCTCGTTAAGGTCACGGGGTTGGGAACAAACCCTCGGTCTCCTGGGTCCTGCTCCTGCACCCTCTCCATACCAGCCCACCCTGCTTTCCTCCGCAGGGGCTGGCAAGGCTACGAGCCTGTAGCCTCCACGCTCCCGCAATCTCTCTGCTCTTGCCGTCTTCCCGTTGCATCTGGCACAGCCTGAGACGCACCGTGGGCTGCCGAGCTTGGGGGGAGCAGCACAATGGCGTGGAGCCCCCCTGGAAAATCCCTTGCTAGAGCGTAGGTTTGCTAAGGCATCATTTCTTTGCTTTGAAGCTGCCCAGAAGGTGATCTTCAGGCCATTCCTGGGCCTCTCCAGTGCACAGCCCCCCGCGTCCGTGCACAGCGTGGTCCAGATGTTTTGCAGGTACCAGCGGAGTAATTTAGGTATGATGAGGTAGTTTAGGCCATCTCTGGGTAGCCAAGGGACTTTGCATAAAGGAGATAGTGACTCTTAGTGACTTGTCTTTGGAAATACTCATTAATTGCCCATAACAATTTACTCACCTTTGTTCCACCTCGTTCGCCAAGGGCGTTGTATCGCACGGCCTGCTCGGGCTGGTTCTCACGCTAACGTCTGTAGCGATGATCTCGCACTCGCTGAGAGATGCAGACCTCGGCAGGTTTTTGTTTTCTCCCCATGCGGTGCTGAAACACGAGCTTCCTCCCGGCCCAGCGTCCCGGCCAAGCACCACAGCCCACGAGTTCACCTGCACGGGCACACGTGTTTCCGAACAGCCAAGGGCTGGAGGGGAGCCAAAAAGCCATGTGGATTGGCAGAAGTTTTCTGAGGGAAGTCAGCTCCACGCTGGAATTTGCAGGATGCAACAACAGGCAGATGTCAAGGGGGTGGACGTTCGTCTGGGCCACTCTTCTACCAGCGGTAGATATCTCATGGCCGGTACAAGACGCTCAGGTCTAGGATTCTGTGTTTAACCCTGTCTACAAGACCGGGTTTTTCTGAGCCCAGCTGGAAGGCTGGGGTGTGCTATTAGGACAAATGTGTGGGTTTTTTTCCGTGTGCTTGTGATTTCAAGAGTGTGGGGATCACTTTGGGTGGAGTTTGACCTTGACCAAACCTGATGCTCAATGCCCTGGAACTCTGAGGCAGTCTGGGTCTTCCAGGGCATTTCCTTGCCACTGATCTTCTCTGCAGCTTTGGACAAATAACTTCATTTTTCCCTGGGCTGTTGCCCTCGCATTTGTGTGTCCTGTCAGTGAAAGCCTCTGTGGGGCCAGCCTGTGTCTGGCAATGTGGGGGTGTAGCTCCTAAGATGATCCCAGGACACCTCACAGCTCTTCTTCTGAGTGCATCTCAGCTACTGAACTGGGACAAGAGATCTGTTATGATTTTTCTCATCATTTTTTTAAATTTTCTTAGACTTTGCTTCCTATGTGGCGCTTTTGTCTGCTTCAGAGCATCAATTAGAGTGCAGAAGTGACACTTCCGACGCAGCCCCATGGTGCTGATGGAAGCCCTGCGGAGTGCAATTAACGGGCTCCTGCGGGCGGTGAGCCGGCGCTTTGCAGGGGGAAGCACACGCTGTCCCAGCCCCTTGCTGCTTTTCTGGAGAGCATTTTATTTTTCCGGAGTGCCTGACGGGGGGATGAGCCCAGGGCCCAGGCTGGCGCCGTTGGGTTTGCTTCCCTGTGCCAGTGCTTCCAGCTGGAGGGGGTTGTCGTAAGGTCCCGACACGCGGTTCCTTCCTGGGCTGCTTCCCCAGCCAAATGGGGCACCTTCAGCTCAGACTCCCTTGGCCTCAAAGATCGCTTTTCCTTTCCCACCATTTGCTGCAGAGACCCAAATTTCCCCAAAATAGAAAAGGAGATTCTTCTCTTCTTTTTTGTCCCAAAGAAAAGCGCCCGTACCGGGCAGCCAAGCAGAGAGCGGGGCGTCCGAGGGAAAACCCCACCATGGGTAGGAACAGGGTTTCGTGCATCTCAGACTGTTTCTATTCCATGGCTTTAATTCAACAGCTCTTTTCCTTCCAGTTTTTAAATGAAAAAAGCAGCAACAACACATCGCTTGGGGTCAAACAATCTCAGTTCCTTTACAAGCTTATTAAACTCCTTTCTAGCCTCTTAAACTTAGGGTGTTGTGGCACAAAGATGGAGAAAAGTTTCAAAACAAGAGCTGGAAGAGCATGTTTAGATTGTGTTCGTGGACCTAAACAGTTCACTTCACCCAAAGTTTTGCTTGCCCTAAAAATGCCTTCAGAAAACGCATTTTGTCCAAAACGTTTCTCAGGAACTCTTGCTTGAGAGGCTGATAGTGATGGGGAGCTTGGACGGTGTCCAGGAAGCAGGCGGGGATGGAAACAAGTGCGGATTTTATGTGTAAGAGCAACTTCCCCTGGGAAGTGCCAGCCTGCGTCTGTCTGGAGTTCACGGATGGCCGGCGGTGACCAGGACGGGCTGGATGTTCACCGGGATGCAGAGGGTGCATCCACAACGTACCCACGCCCGATGCAAAGCAGCCGCTTCCGTGCAAGCTCCTGGACCTCATCAATCTCAGGTCTTGCCTCTGCCTCAATTACTTATTGAAAAGTCAATCTGAGCCCGAAAACTGGTGCCCGCTCTCCCAGTTGGCTCTAATCCCCCCTTATTTTATCAAAGAAGGACAAGACTTGGCATAAATAAATGTCTCTGACCCTATCAGCGCGCGACAGTAGCCTCTGCATTCCCAAGAGCCTGAGTGACACCGGTTGTGCCAGTGAAGGCTGTTGCTAAATCTGCAGCGCTGGGGGCTGTTGTGGACGGATTAACTGCTATGGCAACCCCGGCAGGACCCGGCGTGCCAGGACCAGGACAGACAACCAGCCGCTGGTTTTAAACTTCCCTGCTAAAACCCAAGGTCCTTTCTATACCCCGTGGAGCAATATATATATATATATATATATGTATTTATCAGCACGGGCGCTGCTTTTGCTTTGCATATTCTAAAAGTGTCTGTTTAATGGTGTTAATTGGGCTGGCGGGTGGCACTGGGAGCTCCACACGCAGTTGTGCCAACGGGCTTTGCCCTCAGGCTGGTACCCAGACCCACGCGGCGCTGGTAATGCCGGTTGGCACCGAGCTGGCTCTCCGGGGAAGCCTGGCTCCCTTGGCAGGAGGTACCAGGCTCAGCAGAAAGCACCGGCTAGGCTGGTTATCTGTGTCGTGCAGGTGCAGAGAGCGGCTTGAGCCCAGAACTCATTGCATGGGTGGCAGAAAACCTCGCTTGACTCTCCCTTGCTGCTGTTTTTATAATCAGTCCCTGCTGTTGCAACATCTCAGCAAGAATCAGAAAAAAAAAAAAAATCTGAACGGCAAGGTGCGCCTCTTGAAAGACCCAACCTGGCAGCCTGAAAAAAATAATCCAGATTTTTTTCTCTGTCATTCAGGTTGTCCTTTGCTGTCTGGAGGAGGCAAGGTGGGTTCAGGAATCGGGGATTTCAGGTTTGTTTCTGAGGGCTGGCTGGAGGGAAGGGCCGGCTGTCAAAGGTGGAGGAAAGCTGGCCAGTGGTATCTGCTGGAGTTGGTACCGTGTGTCCCATGGATGCTCAATGCCCAGCAGCAGCCCTGGGTGGGCAGCAGCTCCCTTCCCCCATTCCCCCCAGGCCCTCTGTGATAAAGACATTAAGAAGAGCTTAGGAAGTGTATAAATGATGGAGATGGGCTCGGAAATATCACCCTTGTCACCTCCTGTGGGTATGAAGGTCACAACTTCACTTCTCACCGGGATGCTTAGCTTGCAGGATCATGGTACTGGGCAGTGTGGCTGCAAAAAACAAAACAGCCTCAAGAGCCTTCCTCTAAATAAAACAAGTATTTGCTGAGTTCTTGGGAATATATACACACGCTGCAGGGATGGGTGCAATGTGGGAATGCCTCCATCCTGCAAACTCGTGCAGGGGAGAAACGCAGCATACGAATGCTGTGATATTTGGACCTTTTTTGCATTTAAATCCGTGTGTCTGACACCAGGGACAGGCAGATATCTAACTCAAGCCACTTCTTGGGATACATGACTTCTGTCAGCACCCAGGGTCTGTTTGGAGATGGAACAAATACCACAAAGGGTGTGTTTCTGCAGCTAATTCAGGGCCAAACCCCCCGCCGTGATCTAAATGAGCGCTCGCCTTTCTCTAAACCCCTCAGCGCACGCTGCCACGATATCCGTCCGCAGGCTAATTGCTGTTCCGAGCTCATCCCATGATGGTTTTAATCTCTGCGTTCCCCCTTATCTCCTCTCCTCGCCGGCGTTGCAGGAGCTGGCCCCGCGCGAGGGGCCAGGGCTGGAGGCTGCTGCCCGCAGCCTGCGGCCGTCACCGTGTGCTCCTGGGCTGCCTTCGTCACACGGCTTGTTGCCGCGATTCACACCCAGCCCTGTGAAATGGTTCATCTTTCCCAAACACGTCTTTTTTTTGTTGTTGTTCTGGAAGGGTATGAACTCTGCTGTCAGTTTTAGACTCGGTTTCCCGCTCAGTGTAGATCCGTGCAGTCCAAATATTCTTTCCCCCTTACTCATAAGCAGTGGATATTCGCCCAAGTGATAATGTCACTGGTAAATTTAGCATTTGTGCTAATCTGCCTCAGTTCTGGCACTCCCAGAGAAGGCTGGGGGGAAGAAGAAGCAAATTCCAACCTCCCGCACTGGTGTCCCAACCCTCACTGCCTTCTCCGCTGCTGGGAGGCACAAGTTGTGCTTTCCCTGATGCTGGGATGTCACAGGTACTTGCAAAGTCATAGAATCATAGAATCATGGAATGGTTTGGGTTGGAAGGGATCTTAAAGCCCACCCAGTGGCACCCCCTGCCCTGGGCAGGGACACCTCCCACCAGCCCAGGCTGCTCCAAGCCCCGTCCAACCTGGCCTTGAACCCCTCCAGGGATGGGGCAGCCACAGCTTCTCTGGGCAACCTGGGCCAGGGGCTCACCACCCTCACAGCAAACAATTTCTTCCTCAGCTCTCACCTAAACTCCCCTCTTCCAGTTTAAAACTGTTCCCCCTCATCCCATGGCTCCCCTCCCTGATCCAGAGTCCCTCCCCAGCTTTCCTGGAGCCTCTTTAGGGACTGGAAGGTCTCCGCGGAGCCTTCTCTTCTCCAGGCTGACCCCCCCCAGCTCTCTCAGCCTGTCCCCACAGCAGAGGGGCTCCAGCCCTCCCAGCATCTCCGGGGCCTCCTCTGGCCCCGCTCCAACAGCTCCGTGTCCTTCTTGTGCTTCAGTCCTTTCTGAGAACGGCGTACGCACGCAATCTGCTGGAGGAGCTGCTTTGGAGCAGCTGTGAAATGCCTCCGAAAGTATGGCCAGCTGAGGGGTGGTGTCTACGTACGTGATGGACAGCAGTTCTGTTGGACCAGGACATGACTGCTTCATTTGATCATGCTTTTTGAGTGCAATGGCTCCAGCTTTATGGCAGGGACGGGAATTATAACACATTTCGTTTTGGCAAAGCAGGATGGATTCAGACATGAGAGGTCAAATTCCGGCGATGGTGCAGAGCCAGGCCCTCAGATGCTGTAAAGTGCTGTAACTGGAGCCAGTGGAGCCACACTCATTTACATCAGGAAATCATCTGGGCCAGGGTAGGGGTTTCAATACCACGTGAAGCAAAAGCAGCTTTCACCGGGCTCTTCTTGTCAAGCCGATCAAGCTGGGTAAGACCTGCCTATTTCTTGGCAGGAATTTGTCATAGAATCATAGAATGGTTTGGGTTGGAAGGGACCTTAAAGATCATCTAGTGCAACCAGTTCCTCCAGAAGAGACAGCCCTTACTGTGCCATCTGCCTCTCACCAGCCAGTTCTCCAGTCTGGGGTGTCCTCCCTGAACCGAGCGCAAGCCAACGTGCCTTTGACTCCAAGCCTGAGTCCAACTTGGCATTGGCATAACTGGCATCAGGAGAAAATCGGGCCATTTAGGGTGAAGGAACGGGTTACAGCAGGAAGAGTGGGAGACCGTGACACAGGGCTGGCAGGAACACGCATCCCTGTCGAGTGCCTGTTGCTAAGTGCAGGTCCATCAAGATGACCAGGGTCAGCAAACTGACACGTTTCTCACCTGGAAGTGCTTCTGCCGTGTCTGTCTTGAGATCCAGGATGGGCTCAGAAGAAGACATGTGTTTTTTGGGGCTGTGCTCCGTTTCTGAAGGCTGGGGAATGGGCAGGTCAAGCCAGGAGCTACCTGAAAAAATCAAGACCCAGAGAAGAAAATCTTAGAAGGCAAGTGATGCACAGGGAGTGTGAGAAGGGACCAGGGTGGTGTGTGTGGTGGCCACACTCCACGTCTGGTTGTCTGCAGAGTCTAAAGCACCTCCCAGAGCACCACGCTGGGTGCCAGGGTGGGGGGTGATGTGGACAGCATCGGCTGTGGTCCTCCCCAGTGCCTCCCAGACCCCTTCTTAGGGTGGTATTTCAGTGCCTGTAACCACCTCCCACAGCTCCCAGCATGTATTGTTCTTCTTCCTCCTTCTTTGAAGCTCTTCTTCTGCCTCACCTTTGTATCACCGGCTTTCAAGATATTGGTTCGTTTATGCTGAATTTGCAAACAGTGAGGAAACAGCAAAATATTTGTCCTAAACTAAGATTAGTGCTCCAGCTCTTCTGTCTTTTTCTTTCTTGACATTTCTATGCAAACACTTCAATTTGCTGTATAGCACAGATATAGCTTTGGACCCAACTGTAATTCCTGCCCCATACGAGGGATCTTCCTCTGCATGACTGAGCCTCGGGGCTGGATCATCCTGTTGGCACACGGTGCAGTAAATCCAGGCTGCTTCATTTCCACTTGCTCTGCCCACACCAGTGGCTGCTGCCTCTGCGGGACATGCTTGTGTGGGGCAGATCTGCTAGAAATCCACCCCCACCTCCCCATCCAGATTTTTTAGAAATCTCCCTTTCCAAAAGCTGGATCACTGCTTGCCCCACGGACACGCCAGTGAAGTAGCCCTTTCTCAGTGGACAACTGCTGGGTCTCTTCGTGCCCAAAGCCCTCCACGAGCCACCCTGCACTGCAGCCACCTCTGCTCTTGCAGAGGGGGAAGAAGCCTTTGGCCAAGGTCAAGAAGCCTTTGGCCAAGGTCACCCTGGTTTGGTGTGCACCCAAGACATGTTCCACCTCCCCATGGGAAGCAAGGGGTGGAACTGGGTGCCCCAGCCTCCAAAAGACCGACAGCTGAGCAGCTTTCTATGGCTTGTGGTTGGTCGGGGTCCTGCCTTGTAGACAACCTGGCCACGCTCGACCTCCACAGCCCAGCACCCAACCAGATGCTGCATCCAGGAGAGGGCAGCAGCACCCCAGCACGCTCCGTACCTACTGCCACCATCATTAATCGCGGTTCCCCAGAGTCCATTCCTGACTCTTTCCTAAGCTGTAAACATGGTCTTCTACTTCCCATAGCAATAATCTTCCTGCAGAGACTCTGGCAAAGCCTTTGTGGTCAATGTCTGTCAGTGCGTCTATAAAGGTTTCTAATTAATGCCCCGGAGTCGCTATTTTTGCACCCAGTTAAGCAGAGGGACTGTCTGCAGTCCCAGACTGAGCGCTGGGGGAGGAAGCCTGAGCCAAATCCAATGCCATGGGGCTCCTTTTGGGAGCTGCGTGGGATGGAGAGGGCAGCACTCAGGCACCCAGCAGCCGTGGTGAGCGATCCCCTCCGCGAGCAGACCTGTCCCCTCTCTCCTGCAGTTACAGATGCCCTCAACCGCAGGGCACGGGGACCAGCAGCCAGCACCTCCGTACGGGACAAAGGGACATGGTCTTGCATTGAGGTCCTGGCACACAAATGGAGGAGGAAAGAGTTTTTGATAGAGTGAGAACTGCCAGGCTGAGGCTCCGTCACTGCATTTTAATGGGTGAGGTTCCCCAGGTCCCTCCCAAACGCCCGCCCGGCACCCCGCAGACCTTCAGCGGGGGCCAGGCCACTGGGTTTCTTCTTCCACATGGTGTCGTGCAGCAGATGAGAGTGGCTGTGCGAGCCAGTGCTTATTAAAGATTTAAAAGCAAGCTGTCAGCAGCGCTGCTAAAGATGGGTTTTTCCTCTTATAGCTCTATCCCTCTCTAATACTAACAGGATCGGAAGGAGGAGGAGAAGCGGCGGCATGCCAACCAGCTGGGGGAGAGTGTTTTTTCCTTGCAGAGGCTTGGCACACTTTGGGGTGTGGGTCTTTCCAGCAGTTTGCTCGTCTTCCAGCATCCCTCCTTGGTTCTCTGGGGTTTTGGGTCAACCCCTCAGGCTCTGCAAGGGGAGGTGGTGCAGCCGGGGGGCAGAGGCACGGAGGAGGAACCAGGAGGTCTCCTGGCTGCCCCTCCTCCCGACGCCTCCGCCAAGGCAAAACGAAATGTCCCCCCGCCTCCGAGAGGTCTGCGCTCTGCTCCACATCCTCCGCTGGAAGAACTGCATTAATCCCCGTTTTGTTTAAAATTACAGCTGGGCAATGGCTGGAGTTTCCATTTTTGAGTGGGATCGGAAGCCTGGATTTGGACCAGGCTGGAACAAACACAAAGAGCTTCATCCTTCTCTGCAAAGGAAGATGCTAAAATCAAAATCCATGCCAGTACCGCTTCTTGAGCTTTTAAACTTTCCTTTTTAGTGGTGTACGTTATAAAAAAAATTCAAAAGGCATTTTGACATGATGTAAGCTGCTCGAACATGCGATTTCCTTCAAAATTTGAGCAAAACCAGACCAATTTCAGGATATAGTTAAGGTTAAATCTATGGCAATAGAGGCCTGTTCATCCCAGTTTTTCTTTCCAGTTCTACTTAATATTTCACTCTCTCATTCTTCCCTTCGGTTAAATTAATTAAGTTTGTGAATCACTCTGATCAATTGATGTTGAAGGACATAGTATAAATAGTTTCACGTAATTGCCTGGAGCCAAAGGTGAGTTAGCAAACTCCACGGTTCTTCACAAATAGGGTTGGTTGGGTTTTTTTTGCAAGGAGCCAGCAGGAAGGATGACTGGCAAACCCCCGACCCCGTGTCCCTGGAGTCAGCCTCTGTCCTTCAGGGGATTCCTCTGCTCTCTGCATCCTCCTCCTGATTTGCAGGATTTCTCCGATTTCCACGGTCACTCTGAACATCGCATGCACCAGGACCTGCCACAGCTGCCCAGCAAGAGCTACCGAGAGCATCCGTGGGATCAGCTCAGCGGGGTGAATTCCCTGCTGTGTTGGCCTGGATGAGGAATTGCTGCCCAATTTGCAGGATGCAGGACTTCACCCACTGATGGTGGGGGAGAACTAAATGCCCATAGCCCCCATGGTCACACAGGGATGCAGAAGCAGAGTTAGGAATGAACTCAGATCTCATGATAGAAAAAAAACCCCAACCTCGTAAAGACACCGTACAACACAGTGTCTTGGGAGTGCTCCAGGCACAGGAGGGATCGCATGTGTTCACAGCAACGACTTCAACACCATTAGCTCATCTTGCTCTTTAATCAGTGCCATATGTGCAACGTATAGGCAGGCTGTATATCACATCTAGTGGATGGTTTGATTGGATGCGTCGGCCTTGAAACCACAAAATGGTAGTTAAAGTCATCGTAATTCTTTTGCTGTCTTTTGCCGTCTTTTGCCTCCTAAACTCAGGACATTGCAACTGGTTGGCGGTTTTGGTCTTAGTCCTGGGTTAAATCCTTCTTTGGTGATGGGCAAAGCAAGAAAGGAGAGGAGAGGAGAGGAGAGGAGAGGAGAGGAGAGGAGAGGAGAGGAGAGGAGAGGAGAGGAGAGGAGAGGAGAAGGGATGGGATGGGATGGGATGGGGAGGAAAGTCAGGAAACAAACTCTCCATTGGAGTCAGCCAGAGCTGGGCTTGAGGAAATCCAGACCCTGGCTTGTCCATCTGCAGGACTGAATCATGAGGAAGCAGTAATTAAAGAAATATGGATTTTTGTTGGTCACTTGCCAATCTCGTTTCACGAGGAGGCAAACGACTCTAGCAAATACGCCAGAAGCCCCCTGGTTTCACTGACAGCATCTGAGGAACGAGGCCATCAGAGCAAGGCCACCTGTGCCTGCTGGTGCCAAAAGCCTTGGGTCTGTCCACCCCACGGTGAGAGGGTCAGTGCTTCCCCCACCCCACAAGCAGGGAAGCGGAGGTCAGCAGACACCAAGACCTGTCCAGGGTTGAGAGGGAATGCCTTCTCCTCAGCTAAATCTTTCTATCCTACCCTTCTGGGGCCACCCAGGCCACTTTCCTGAGCTGTTTTCCTTCATCAAGGCACAGCTTCAGCTGTAATACCTGATAAGTCCATTACAGCAATGAGGAGATGGCAGAAGGGCCAGCGTTGTCTGGGCTCAACATTTTCACCCATCCAGGCTCCTTTCTATCTCCAGGGAAAGCTGCTCAGCTTGTCTGACCTTGCTGTTTTCTGCTGAAACCCAGCCGCACTTTGCCCTTTTGCGCGGAGACAGCGCCTCACCCAAGTGCTTCTTGTTCTTTGGGATCACCAGTTTGCAAAAAAACCAACTAATTCCTGTCCACATCCCCAATGCACAAAGTGGAAGAGCCTTCAAGAGCCTCAAGGCAGGACTCACATGGGAGTCGATGAGGAAAGGTCAGGAAGGTGTCACCGTTTCCAGGAGGGCCATACACATGAACATGCTGTTCCCAGTGACTGCTCCTTGGCAGTGCACAAAAATGGCTCCAGCTGTCATTCTCGACACAGGAATCTGCTTTTCTCTGAATTTTCCGGGAGTTGCTTTCAGAAAGCAGCCCCATCAGCGGTTTCCCTGCAGACGTAACTGCACTCACTTCCTATCTGGTTATTTTTGCCAAGCAGAAATTCCATAAACTAATGGCCTCGAAATCCCAGGCAGGACTGGGAGACTGCTCAGTTTGCTGGCCAAGCTGGGGGTGTCAGTGGCGGGAAGGTGAAAGGGAAAGGTGGGAATCATTGCAACTCTTAATATATTGGGGGAAAGAGAAAACTGGAATCCTTTCTTCATGCCAAACCAAGTTTTTTTTTGCTCAGCACCAAAGGGAATAGTTGCATTTTGCATTTGGTTAAGAAAAGCAAAGGGCTTAAATTCCCCAAAGCAAGAAGTCTCCCCAGGAAGGGGATCACCTTACAGAGCAGGTGACATCTGTGCATGTAGCATGGACCCACATTTCCTTCACCCAGAGTCTCAGCTTCTGGGTGAGAAGAAAGGGGGAAATGGCCTCTTTCTCCTCCTCCCAGAAATTCTTGCTCTATTTTGCAGAAACTCTGTCCAGATTGTCCCAGATCTGTGAGTACGTTGGAGCCAAGACAACGCAGCGACGTGGCCTGATGTGCTCCATGTGTTGGTGCTCCTGGTGAGCCTCTTCCCCTTGGAAACTCACACCAGACTTCATGGATATCCCTTCTCTTTTGGCGTCGGTTTGGGGAGCTGACGTCTGACAAAATCACTGCAGCTGCGTCAATTACACGAGCTGAAGCCTGTCCCCGTACGTAGAGATGCACTAGGTAGACCTTTGGGTCCAACTGAGCACCCCATCGTATGCCAGGGGTCCAGCCCGTACGTGCAAACACTCCCCCAGCCAGAGCAGGCAGCAGAAGCATCATTATCTCTTTCCAGCGGAGAGCCATAGAGACATGAAGCAATTTGCGGAGAACTAAACCCACCTCACCCCAAAAAGAGAGACAAAGCCTACAGCCTGCCAAGTCTTCCTCCCACTTCACCCTTCTCCCACTCTTTGCACCTTTTCCTACTCAGAGTTTGGGGCCAAGACATCACTCATTGGAAAAACTGCCAGAGTCTAATCCGGCCCTGGGAAGCCTCCCTTCCATGTTACAGCTGCAGTTTCCCCCTTTCCATTTCCTTTTTGGAGTATGAAGTCCTTTGGGCAATGACTATTTGTGGTTCTGGACTACGGCCTTTCCCAAAAGCTGAGGAATGTGCAGAATAAAATCTCACTGTGTAGCGCCGGGAGCCAAGCACAGGCTGAGCCGTGCAAGAGGGAGGCCGTGCTTTCAAGCGAGATGCGGCGTCGTTCCAACTGCCCCGTTGGCCAGCATCTCCACGCACCCAGATGCTCACTGGAACGTGTTATTAAATGTCCCCACTCAAATGTTCAAGGCTTGGATGAGAGGTGGCTGGCTGTCCTTCACGCCTCCTCTCCAGCTAACCCAGCTCTGATCGCCTTTTGAAGAGATTAAAACCCAGGATTTGGGAAGACTTCAAAGTCCCCACTGAAATGTGTTGGTTCGGCTCCACTTCTGATCCTCAGCCCAGTTTGTCCAACAAACATAACAGCTTAGACAACATCCTAAGAGTGGGGTGAAGGGACTGAAGCCGCCCAGGAGGCTCTCATGGCCAGTGAGACCAGGCGTTGGACCACCTGGGAATCACGAGTAGCACAAAGCCAGTACTGAATCTCAAATCCTCTAGACAGACTGGAATCCCCATCTTCACCAGCACCCTCACCTGCTCCCAGGCATGCCTTAGGATATCCCTTGCGGTGTTTTTACCTGGAAGGCTGCAGTGCCTGGAGAGCTGCCTGGAGAGTTGGCCTCGCACAGCAGGACCTAGAAACAAAGGAGAAGGTGTGGGTCTGGCTCTCCGCTCCACCGTGATGGCTTTCTGGTGACCTCACTTCACACACACACACCCATTTGGGAGGGATACAAGGAAAGAAAAGGAGTGCCGCGGTCCCGTCCCATGAAAAATTATTTCCAGGGATTTTCCCTTGGATGTGCACCATGAACCCAGCCAGGTTTTACAGTGCATGACGCATGGCCTTCTTCCGGAATGTCTCTGGTAGTGCCCTGCTGCACCCCTCCGGAGCATTTCACGCCTTTTAGAAGAAGAAAGTAAGCTGACATCCCCTCTTAATCCGGGAAAAAATTCACCAGCTCGAACCCATCTCACTATTTCAGTGAAAGAGCCGCCCTTGCACTAACAGAAAACAGCAATTTTTTGAAGGGAAGATTTTTTCCAAAGACGCCCTGTAGGTGCAGGGACAAGGCAATGGGTTAGTGCAGCCCTTCCCCCAAGATGAGGAAGACTTTTGAGCAGACCATCTGAGTCCCCTTGGGTTTGAAGGTCTCCCTTGGTACTCTTGAGGGGGGTCCCAAGCCTGGGCATCCCAACAACCATGACCCTCCTCATGCTTTTTCCACCCGGAGGAGCCCTCTTGCTCCCTGAAAGCCTGCAGAACAGCCCCTGGTTTTCATCCCCGAAAGCCTGACCTGTAGAAAGGTGTAAACAACCTGTTTTCTGCTTGCAGGGGAGGAGGGGGAGGTCTGGAGGACAGGCCCAAATGGTTTATTAATTAATCTGGTTTTGTTGCGGAAGAATAGAGGGCTGAAACAAGCCAGCTCTCCCCCTCTGGCTTTAGCCGGTTGCTACTGAAAAGAAATTTTCCCTAGAAACCCATTAATCCAATGCGGAGAGGCAGGTTAAAATTACACTTAATCTTGAAATATTGTTTGAAGAGGGGAAATTAGAATGCTTCATTTAAAAGCTGCAGAAGGAAACGCATTTTTCAAATGCCAAAAAAGGGGTTTTCAGCACTATTTCCTGTACTTTTCGATGAATTTGCAACTAGTCTTAATTAACCCCAAACCTGCGGTTTTCAGCAAATAAACGGTTCACCTGAGCATGTTTGCAAAGATCCATTTAGGAACTGTAACTGCTTCTGTTACGTAGCAAGCAAATCGAAATAATAATTAAAGGCAGAATTAAAAACTGCCCGTGTGCTTCTAATACACAGGGAAAAAAAAATCCATTCGTCTTATGTTAAGTCAACAAAGTAGTGGATAATGGAGAACAGCTAATACATTTTCCTGAGTGCTTTTTGATAAAGGCCTTCAAAGAGGCTTTTAAGGAAACTCAATAGCCAAAGGGGGATTGGATTGTCTAACTTCCACAGTGTATTAAAAGCTTATTAAGACAGAGAAAAGAAGAAATGGAATCAAGAGTTCATTCTCAACATATAAATAATATAATAACAGGACATCCCCGGGAGTCCGTCTTAGAATGAAAGTCTTTTATTAAGGATGCGAGGGGAAAAGGGCGAACAGTCAAGCGGAAAAAATTGGCAGGGAATAGAAAATAATATCAGCTGGCCGAGGCCCGTGAAAGCTTGCAGCGGGGACCCTGCGGAGGCCGGCCAGCACGGAGCCTGCCCGCGGGCGAAACGAAAAGGCAAGCAGTGAAAAGCAGCGCACGTTAGAAAACGCCGCTTGAACTTTCCGTGCACCTTGGTTGGGTTCGCAATCAGCTGTAGTGACTCAGGGGAGAGGGGGAAAACAAAATGAAGAGAAGACCCCGGTGTAATGGATGTATGAGGAATGACTGAGGGAAGTGGGGTTGTTCAGCCTGGAGAAGAGGAGGCTGAGGGGAGACCTCATCACCCTCTACAACTACCTGAAAGGAGGGTGTAGGGAGATGGGGGCTGACCTCTTCTCCCTGGTGACAAGCGATAGGACAAGAGGAAACGGGTTCAAGTTATGTCAGGGGAGGTTTAGATTGGATATTAGGAAACATTTTTTCACTGAGAGGGTTATTAAACATTGGAATAGGCTGCCCAGGGAGGTGGTGGATTCCCCATCCCTGGAGGTGTTTAAAAAAAGGGCAGATGTGGTACTTAGGGACATGGTTTGGAAGTGGTTTTTGTCAGGGTGGGTTAATGGTTGGACTTGATGATGTTGAAGGTCCCTTCCAACCTCAGCAATTCTATGATTCTATGATGAGCGGAGGAGGAAACGCCGGCTCAGCACTCAGGGGCGGCGCAGACGGTAGGCTGCACAGGGCAGGGGGATAAGAAATCACGGAAAATACAAAAAACAAAAACCTTTAGGGAGTATAGAGCAGGGCTCTAAGTTTAGTCCTGGCCACTGCGAAAGGCATGAAGGGAGTTTTACAATGAAGAGGGTGAGATCAGGATAGTCAAGGCTAAAGGGGAAAGAAAGAAGGAGAAAGCTGACAGGAGCATTGCCATAATCATAAACCCACATGTTTTTAATGGAAAACACCCTTTAAGTAAACCCCCCTTCCAAAATTAGTTTAGATAAGGTTGAACACGGTAAGAAAGAGAAGCCGCGATGCCGCAGGCTACGGGGCATCACCCGCAAGCTGGGGTTAAGGAGAAATTCTCCCGGAGTAGGGGCAAAGCGAACCGGAGCAGGGGTTTCTTCCACCCTGGTCCGAAATCTCTCTGCCAGGGACTGTCAAAGGCAGACACGGAGCCGGGCACACGCTCTGCCCGCTCCTGCCTGACAAATCCTCTCCTCCTGGTCTTGTTTTCTAATGTAAGAGTTTGCATTTTTCAGTCCGCCCATGTATCATTTCTAGATGGGCCAGGGCACTTAATCCCCCCTGGTTTGTTCATTATTAGAAAGCTTCTCAGTTTTCCTTTAACATCACTGGGGGCTGATTTGATTACAGAATACGTCCTGTGCTGACTTCATATTTCTGAGAAAGGGGTGATAATTAGATGATGGTCACGCAGCCCGGAGGGAGACTGGCAAGAGGAGACGCCTGGGGAAGAGAAAAGGCGAGTGATGGGTGGAAAAGCTCCTGGAACGCCGTGGTCCAGCCCCTCCTGCCTCTGCCCACCCTCGGAGGTTCACTCTCCGCAAAGCATCTCTAGCAGGAGCAGGGTCAGGGCCAGGATGCTTTTTACCCCTGCCGTTTGTGGAAGAATTAATCAGAAAATTGCAGCCCACCAGGCTTTAAGGTTGGAGCTAAATCCCTTTAAATCGGTGTCACTGAGCTCCCATCCGCCCATTATTTAAATAATGGCTTGATTTTTTTATTTTATTTCGTTCTAGTTTTCAGAAGAAAAAAAAAAAGCCCTGGCTTTTGTTTCAGATCAGATGTAAAAATGGCTTGAAACAGAAACCACAGCTTCGCTGGTTTACACCTCCTTGCCAGCGACGCAGGCAGGTGAGGGCAGGCACTGCCCTGCGTGCAGGGAAAAGCCAGCCTGGAAAACACATGTAGGATCACCAGGAGGAGAGACAAGGGAGGAAGACAAGCCTGTCGCTATCTCTTCCCTGTTTAAATTCACATCAAGGCTGATTTCAGTCTTGTTGTGGTGGGTGAAGGGCAAAAAGACACCGCTGGCTGTAGAGGGGTGCCTTCAGATGGTCTGGTTTTGGTGGCCCTATGGTGAGCCACAGCTTCTCCTTAGAGATAAGGGTCAAGGGGAAGAAAACCGACACTATTTTGTGAAGATGTGAAGGAGAAAGCGCCCGGCAGGGCTCGTCCTCCACTACTCTTTCCCGCCGCATCCCACGGGCAGAGAGATGGGACGTGGCTGCGGCTGCGGCTGCCCGGCGGTGGGCGGTGGGGGGGTTGCAGAAGACGCTGTGTGGAGGTGACACCACCCCTGTCACACGCAGGCCAGCGCTTGCAGACCAGGCCGAGGGTCTTGGGGGGCTGGAAAGGATGATCTGGGACTCCCTGACGAGCTCGTGAGCAGAGGCAACCCTGCAAGCTCCTGCGTTGTGCGACTTCACCCATAGGCACCAAGAGCCTCAGCTGGGTGCTCTCAGTTGCCCGCTGAAGTCCTCCGCCCTCTGTTTATTTTATGGCAAGGTGTTTAAATTTAGGTGCTGTGCACATGCCCCCCCAGCAGCTCGTTTCCTGCAGCAAGCCAGAAGAGATGCCAGTTCAGATAGGGCTGTGGGTGGAGGCGTGGGCTGATGAGGAGACCTCCGGGGCGGCGGCGGCGGCGGCAGGGGGGGGTGCAGGTAGGCGCTGGCAGAGAAGAGGAAGAGAAGGTAATGCGAAACAAAAAGATCAGAGATAAGGCTGAGACGGAAACGAGAGAGCAGCATCCTCTCCTCGGTCACACTCGGGAGGCTCCAAGGTGGTCTCACCCAGCAGGGTGGCGGATGCGGGCAAAGAGCATCCCTGCGGAGCCGTCAGCGCTGGGGCTGGGGAGAAAACATTTGCATTTAAACTGCTGGACCTACTGCTGCTCCTCTGTCAGGACTTACGCACAGCGCGATATTTATTCCAGGCTAGGGCTGGATTCAGTGGCATCCCTTGTTAAAATATTGGTGATGCTTCTTGCCTCGGGACACAAAGTTTTATAGCCAATAATCTCAGGGGCCTGTCCAAGCAATGGGAGAGGATGGATGTATTAATCCTCCCTTTCTCAGCTCACAGACGCGGGATCCTCAGGGATCGTCTCTGACGGATGTTTGTCTAACCTTAAGTCTTCCAGGGAGGAGATACCAGTCCTCCCCCGGAGACCTGCCTCACTGGTGCTGCGCGTTACTGCTGTCGCTGATAGGAAGCTCTTAGTGATGTCCAACCCAAACCTGCGCTACAGTGAATTCAGTGGTTCTGTTCTCAGCCTTTCTCCAGTGCAATTGATTACCATCCATTTCATAATTACACTTTGCCTGATGATGGACTGTTTTCACGTCTTCTGCTTTCCAGACTAAACAAACCCCGCTTATTTAACATTTCCTAATAAGCCACGGTTACTGAACCTCATCTTATTATTTATGCTTCTCCTCTGGACTTCCTCCAGTCCATCAATATCTTTATAACCCCACTGGCCCGAAGCGGGCAGGGTGTTCCATCCCGGCGTCAGGCTGAGGAGAACAACGTCCCCAGCGTCTCCCGCCGCTCAGGCTCCTGCACACACACCACTACCCGACACACGGCTTTTTGCCAAGGCTCCCACCCTTTCAAACTTGCTCCATTGAGCCCTGAGAAGCCCTTCCCAGCCCGGAGCCAGCCGTGTGCTTCACACGGGGGCCGTCTCTTCCACCAGCAGAGCTGTAAATGAGAATATCGACCGCAGCGGAGAGGCTCCTGCGGTGCCCGTGCACTGCGTTTTCCTGCTCCGATAGCCAACTGGTGGCAATGGCTCCCACGTTCGGAGCTGGCCGTGCAATTTGCTTTCCCCTGGATTCACCTAAGGGATGTTTCTCAGCGTAAGGCTGCAAAATCGTGCTGCTGTGCTGTCCTGTCCCGCTGCGGGAGCCCCTCGTTGCCTGCCCAGCCCCGTCAGCCATCGCAGGGGCGCTTTTGGGCAGAAAACCTCGGAACTGCAGGGAGACCGCCGGCGAGAAGTGGTGAAAAGCGAGCAGCCGGGGAATATTTGCGTGAAGAAGGCTGCAGAGCTGGCGTCACGCTCCTGGGCTCATGGGCTCCTGTTATCACTTTTGGTTTTTATCCAGCTATTTGCTGCGTGTGCTCCGGCGCCCAGGCGGTTCTCAGCTCCCTGCTGGGATGCCTTGGCTGAAATGCCACCCACGGGGCTGAAAACACTGTGTCTTTGGCTGGCACACTCAGGAGGCTGATAGCCCTGGTGAGGAAGAGGATGGAGCAGCGCAGGGACAAGGCAAAACCCGTACCCTGGACTCAGAGAGAGCAGAGCCCGCTCCAGCTCTGGACCTGGCTTCTGGTGGCATCCTGGCACAGCCGCGGGGTTTTGGGGAATTAAAAATCACACCCAACACCAGGGAGGGGTTGAGGATGCTCTTACTTGCAGCATGTTCCTCTTACCCCAGTTAAACCAGAGTCCAACAGGTCTCTGGTGAACAGGGAGCAGGGGGATATTAACAAATACTTTAATGTTGCAGGAGTCTCCTGACAGTCTCCTGTATCCTCTGCAGCTTGGGATGGCTGGACAAAGAGCCACTGGCCCTACTTTTACTAATAAAAACTGCCCAAACCGGACAGCACATCGTACACTTAGCTAGCGGTCACAAGTTTTAAAATATCTCTGCCAAATAGTTGTGTGGGCATCTGCACTGCTCCAAACCAACAGTCTGTAATTGGTATGTGCGGTTCAGGACGGCTCCAGGCTGCGGGGGCAGCCACGGGGAGGGGGTGGCGGCGGCTTCTGCCAGACCGCCCTGGGGAGCCGGCCCCCTCTCCGCAAGATTTTGTGTTTAATGTATAAATTTAGCTCTGCTTTGCCTCTTGTGCAATTCCGTTTGGCTGGCAGCAGGCTGGCAGGCTGCCCGGGCGTTGTGAACCGCACACGCCGTGCGATGAGAAACACCTTGGGCAGACGGCACGTCTGGAGCAGCCATCCCATCCCATCCCATCCCATCCCATCCTCCTTGATGGGGAGGAAGGAACCAGCAACACTATGGCTCTGCAAGCTTGGCTCTGAGCTTGAGGAAGCTCATGTGCTGGGGACAATCGGGAAGCACAACCCTGCTCCAGATGGGTTGGGATGTCCAGGGGAGACCACCTGCTCACATTCCTGCTTGGAATGTGGCTGTGCCTCTCTGGTTTCCCCCCACCCCATCCTGCTACCCAAGCCCTTGGACGTGTTGAGGGGACATGGGGCAGTAGAGGTGGCAGAGGGACAGGATGGGGAGGTGGCCCTCTGCCAACCCTGCCCATGGCGAGAGAACAGGAAAGCATTTTTTCCAAAAGAAAAAGGGCTTCTGGGAGTTTCCAGTTTAGGAGAGAATCATAGAATCATCTAGGTTGGACAGGACCTTTAAGATCATTGAGTCCAACCATCAACTCAGCACTGCCAAACCCACCACTAACTCATGTCCCTCAGCACCACGTCTGCCCAGCTTTTAGATACCTCCAGGAATGGCGACTCCACCACTGCCCTGGGCAGCCTCTTCCAGTGCCTGATAAACATTTCTGTGAAGAATTTTTTCACATCCTAAACCTCCTGTGGCACAACTTGAGGCCATTTCCTCTTGTCCTAAAGAAGTCTAACCTTGAGGTGTGCAGGGTGTGGGCTGCCATGGGTAAGGAAGCTGCTTCCCACCCCCAACGGGGTGCTTGACACTCACCCCATAGGGTGCTGCCAGCCCCACGTCTCCAAGTGGCCATGGGGATTGACCTTCCCATGCGAGTTCCAGGGTTGGTAACGGGCACGGAGGAAGCACAGGGTGCTTCTGCTGTCCTCACAACAAAAGGAACTTAAGAAATCCATGAAGTTGCATGAATCTCAGATATTTCTGTTTACAAACCAGATCCGAATGAACCCCAGTACCCAAACCTGGTGGCACCCAGCATAGCAGACCGGAGCCCATCGAGGATCCGGCCCCTGGATGCCACATGGGGCTATGTCAGGTGGACCCAGACCTGTCAGCTCAAAAGTGTTAGTGCCAGCACCAGCCACACGGAGATTAGAGCTGCAGGCCCAGTCTTAAATCTAAAATCATTTATTCCGGATTACTTTTTGTTTTTCCTTCGTCTCCCCCGTGTTTCCAAGGTTTGCTCCCCCGCCAGCAAGGCTCAGACTCCGTCAGACACAAAGTCCCCGCGTCCTCCGCCGTGGGGACGGGTCCCACAAGCTCATTTCACGAGTGGCTCACCCGCTGACCCGGAGTCTCCGGATTACCAAGGGCTGAGCTAATGCTGAAAGCTCCCAGGCAAGCGGCTTTCTCAGGAAGCGCCGTCCTGGAAAACGCAGCCCGAGAGAAAATAAACTCCCCCGAGCCACAGAAAAAGACCCAAGCCTGCAATTTCTTCCTTGCTGGCTGGAAAGGGCTGGGGCTGTGTTTTCCAAAAGGTTAAAACACAGGGTAGGGATGTTATTTTAGTGAACGGCTGAGCCCCTTCAAACCTCCCGACGCACGGAGACATCCCCAGCGCTGTTTGTGCAGATGCAGCGCCGGGCTGGGCTCCAGGCCACGTCCTCCCCCCGCGGCGACGGCGTCGGGCTTTGGAAAAATTACGCACGGGGGAGAGGAAAAGAGGCTGCTTTGCAGGTGGTGCTGAGCTATTCCAGACGTGGAGCACAAACACAACTGCCAATGAATGGAATTCCCTCCCCTCACCGCCCCCCTCCCAAAAAAAAAGCTGGTCTGTGCTGGTAATTAAAGCTGGGATTGCTGGTGGGGGGCAGTACAGCAGGAAGCTGTGGATTTTATCATAGCATCACAGAATGGTTTGGGTGGGAAGGGACCTTAAAGGCCACCCAGTGCCACCCCCTGCCCTGGGCAGGGACACCTCCCACCAGACCAGGTTGCTCCAAGCCCCGTCCAACCTGGCCTTGAACCCCTCCAGGGATGGGGCAGCCACAGCTTCTCTGGGCAGCCTGGGCCAGGGGCTCACCTCCCTCACAGCAAACAATTTCTGCCTCAGCTCTCACCTAAATCCCCCCTCTTGAGTTTAAAACCATTCCCCCTCCTCCTATTGCTTCCCACAGCGCAGCCTCCCCTTGCTCCAGGTCCTGCTCAGCATCAACCCTTCCTCAACAGTCCATCCCCACCTGCATCACAGGGCCCCAGCATTCGCCTATTTTTGACAAATTTCCTTTAAAAAAAGACACCCTCGGTGGCTGTGGCTGGACTTGCCCCATCAGCCGCAGACCTGAGGGTACAACTGATGGGTGCCAGCCCGGGCTGCCGAAAAGGGAGAAAAGTCAAACGTGGAGCATCTCTAGAAATGCACAGTGAGCAATCGCCTTGTCAGAAACAGCTTTAGAAGTAAATAATGGCCTGCTCCGGGTGCTGAGGCAGGACGAGGAGACCTCACTGTTTGACACGGTCGTTCAGCAGCCGTCAGCACGGAGCATCAGGGCTCTGCTCGCTGCCTGGTCTCGTTCAGCGGCTGACAAAGGCATCCAGCGGGTCATTAACTCGAATTTCCCGATCGGTTTGGCTGCCAGAAGGACCATCTATTACTTTTACACAGGAAACCTCGCACCCAGGTCGCTCCAGCAGGCCATTATTTCACCGTGTGTAGTCAGGCCTCCCCCGGGAGAGCTTTGGTCTCTTGGTTTGGTGCCAGGAGTGTGTGTTTGCTCAATGGCCCTCTCAACACCGGGTCACTTTTCTGTCGAGTCTTCCCTGGCGCAGCCTGGGTCCAGCTGCTGGGTACGGAAGTATCCGGGACAGGGGCGGATGTTGAGCAGAGAAGCTTTTTTGGGCTTGATTGGCTTATTGCACTGCTTGTACCCCGATGGGGATGAGTGTCAGCAGGGGTACCTTGACACTGCGACTTAGGTGTCCCTGGGGGCTCCTGTTGGAGTCCGTGGAGAGACATCTGCACCTCTGTGCCCCTCTGGTCGGTGTCTAGCTGTCATCTCCAGACAGTTGTCCGACCCTCCAGCACTGCTTGCTTCTCCTGCTGGACAACAAAGGCACTGGAGACAACCAGCTCAGACTTTCACACCCAACTTGAAGATGCTGAAGTTAGCAGATCGATCTCCTTGATTACGTGAACTGCCAGCTTCGGGCAACTGACTAACCACTTTTGGCAAGGGGTCTGTGTTGAAGCTGCAACCTCAGCTGTAACCGGCCTCCCTACCGACGCTGGCCTCGCATCGACAGTCCCCTTCCTGCCAGAGCAGTGATGTACGGAGAAGGCGGTGACCGAGATCCCGGGGGACACTGTCTCCTGCTGCTTCCCCACCTCCCCAGGCCAGCTGCCAGCTTCCACGGAGGTGGTCCGCGCTTTGGCACGGCAGGACCAGAGCTCAGCCTGAGCAGACGTGTTACGCTACAGCTGTTCTGAGCCACCTCCAAGTTTTTCATCCGAGATCTCGATAATTATCTGAGAGTACAGAGAGCTGCTGATCTTATCACTGGCGGGACGTACATCTGCGCAGAAGGTCGCAGTGACCACTGCTGGCCAGGGATATCTGTCATTTTGGCCAGGAGCAGGCGGGGAAGCCTCCTTTGCCCCGGGTGGGCTGGGGAGCCCTGTGCGTCTCCTCCAGGAAACCTGCAGCCCCTCCCTGGGCACTTGTACAAAAAATACTCCTTTCTTCATGGTATAACGCTCCCTCCTGCCTTTTTATCAACAGATAATTTTTGGGGGGTAAAAAAATTGCTTTCAGTGGCATTTTTTGGGATTTTTTAGTGACTGACTACCAAAGAAACCCAAAGTTTCTGGAATAAAAAAACTGGGAAGGCTTGAAAATGGGAAAGGAAGGGGAGGGGAGAGGAGGGGAGGGGAGGGAAGGGAAGGGAAGGGAAGGGAAGGGAAGGGAAGGGAAGGGAAGGGAAGGGAAGGGAAGGGAAGGGAAGGGAAGGGAAGGGAAGGGAAGGGAAGGGAAGGGAAGGGAAGGGAAGGGAAGGGAAGGGAAGGGAAGGGAAGGGAAGGGAAGGGAAGGGAAGGGAAGGGAAGGGAAGGGAAGGGAAGGGAAGGGAAGGGAAGGGAAGGGAAGGGAAGGGAAGGGAAGGGAAGGGAAGGGAAGGGAAGGGAAGGGAAGGGGCATTCCTAGCTAAAGCTGATGGCAAGTAGATCAAAGCTTTTTAGTTCATGGAGACTTCTAGCATTCCTGCATCTGCTGCAGGCTCTGCCTGCTTCCTTAAGTCGCCTGAAGCTTCCATAGAGCCTTGCTTCCAGCAGGACCCAACGTTACAGAGGGCCAGGGCTGGGATTTCTGGACCCCGGTACCGACTGCTTAACCGGTGAGCCAGGACAGCAGAAGTTGGATAGAGATTGCGCGTGCCCATGCACCACGGGAGCCCTCTGGGGACTTCGGAAGGAGCTTCCAAGCAGAAGACGATGCTGCTGCAGGACTCAGCGACTGCGGGGAGCAGGGCCAGGAAGAGCCGGGGAGGTGGAGGTCAGCCCTCCCGGGGGGCAGCAGGCCCCGCTGCGGGGAGCAGGGGGTGCCCAGCCGGAAAACTGCCCTCTCCCAGGAGGAACCAGCACCGCTGGGGTGTCTGCCAGGACACCTAAGAACAAGGGAAGGTTTCCTGACTCCTGCCAGCCCTCTGCTTGACAGGAGACAGGGCGGTTTGTCCTTCATTTCCATGACACCGACGGATGACCTCAGCTTCTGCAGAGGGAGGGAGGCAGGGAGGGAGGAGAACCGCCTACGGGCAAGGTCCCTGGTGCCAAGACCTCACCACTCCTGGCAAATACAAATATATCCCCTCACAAGGAAACATCTCCGCTTTCCAGAGTCTGCAAAAGCCCGGTTTGCTGGAAGGTGGAGTTAACAACAACGCCAAATTGAGGGAGGGGGGGTGAGAGGGACATGAGCATGGAGATATTTGGCAGAAGGCACCAAGCCCTTATCATAACCCCGCTGAGCTCGGTGCGCGCTCAGCTTTCCAGCCTGCTGAGAAGCACTGTCCTGGCCGATTTTACTAGTGTGACTTCTGGAAGACTGGGAAACCTTCCAAGCTCGGACCTGGGGACTTCAGTTCCCCTGCAGCAAAATGACAGTCGAGAGGCTGCAGCGTGGGGCGTCTCGGTGATATTTTTTTTTGGTTGTTCCCCTGGGGTTTTGTGTTAAATCCTCTCCAGGCATGCAAAGAACAATAATATTTTGGGAACGCCCATCGGGAAACATTGGCTGTACCCTCAGTTTCTTCAGGTTTGGAGTTGCTCCATTAAAGCCACTGAAGTCAAGCGAGATGTTTCCACTCGCACAGATGAAAAGCTGGAAACGCGGATGTAAAAAATGCGAGTTCTACAGAAAAAAAAAAAAAAAAAAAAAAAAAAAAGACGTTCCAGGGCAACTGTGTCTCTCTGCCTACTCCAAAATCCCTGGTAAAGGCAGGAGCTGTTGGATCGCCTGGGAAGCCCTGGGCAGCCCCCCTTCCCATGGGAAGCCTGCTGGGAATTCTCGGGGAGCGAGCTGTTTCCCCCCCTTCCCCAGCAGCGGGCGGCCGGCCGAGGTGTGGCCGGGTTTTTTGGGGTGCCAAACTCGCTGCCGCATGAACAGCACGTGCAGAACAGATCCCGTGGGAGCAGACACCCCATCCCTGGGGAGACGTGGGGCCAGGCAGCGTCGGTGGCAGAGGGCTGCGGAGCCGAGCCGAGCCGGGGGGAGCTTTGGTGACTGCAGGGTTGCGAAACAGTTTCCTGTTTACTTGTCTCTTGCTTTTTTCTCGGTTAACTACAGTCTCTACCTACTCGACTGTTGCTTTTACCAGCGGTGCACCCCGTTACCCCCATCGCTCTTCCCCTGGACCAGCCCAGCCCTGAGAGGGGACGGTGGCACGCACGTGCCCGTCCTCAGCATCCCTGCACCGGCCACTCGCAGCTGGAAAAGACCGTCCTCCTGGGCCCTTAATGGCATTTAATCCTTTGAGTTGATTAAAATAGTATATTAACCAGAAGACTTGGGCATAATGGGAATAATAGATATAGGCAGGGCGTAATTGCATGGCGAGTGGGACTTGGCTAAATGAGCTGTAATCCCTTGTTCTGCTGGAGAGGGGAAGGATTACAGCATTATTGTTTTTTTTTTTTTCGGCTGAAAGCCTCAGCTCTGAGGAAGTGATCCCCAGCTGGGGCAAAACAGTGCAACTCGGTGGGTTTCTTATTTATACTGCGGCGCCTGGAGGCTATTTTAAACCAGGTTGGCTCACAAGGGTGAAGTGCCCTCTCCCCGCTCGCTGGCTGGGGGTTCCTTGGCGGAGAGCGGCTGTGCCCTGCCTTGCACGGGAGCAGGCGTTTTGTGAGGGCTCAGCGGGGAGGGAAGTGCTGGCGTTTCCATTTCATCGCCCCCAGAAGAACTGGGCTCTGCGGAGCCTCCCCGTAAGGAGCAAAAGGGACCAGTTTGCTGTAGGCTGTAGGTTGGGGAAACTGAGGCAGGGTGAGCTGGGTGAGGCCGCAGTAGCGCGGGGTAGGGCTGGACCCAGGGCTCGTGCCCGGCCCTGCAGCATCCCCGTTCCACGTCAGGATGAGCCTCCAGCACCCACCACGCTGCTGCTCCCGCGCTGGGAGGGACCCGCTGCCACCTCAGCCGCATCCCTAAGGCGCGGGAGAAGCAGAGCCCGGGGCATCCAGCAGAGCACAGACCCGCCTGGCTGCGCAGGGACATGCAAAGAGGATCCTTGCTCTTTTCCCTGTTGCTTTTTCCTCTGCAATACGCCCCGTGGATGAGTGAAGAGCTGGCAGAAGCCCTGCGTTGGGTTCGCTAGACCTCGTCTCTCTGGGCTATGAAAGCCATCAGCTTCTCCGGCTACAAGTGTCTGCTAATCTTGTACCGATAAACACCGCCTGTCTGGCCAACCTCGAAGCACAAGACCAGGTTAAGGAAAACTTGAGTTTGTTTTTGTTTTTTTTTTTTTTACCGTTTCCTTTATTTACTTTTTTTTTTGTCTTTGAGCCTTAAACATTTATGCCTTTGTTTGGTTTTTGGTTCTGAGCCCTCCCTTGTCACGGAAAAGGGCCCCGAACTGAAAACCAAACAAACTGGAAAGCTGAAGGTCTAGTGAAATCGCAGCTTCCAGCAAAGCCAGGAGGGCTGAGGTGGCCACGCAACGGCTAGTGGAGGTCCCTGAGCACGGCCTCAGGGGCGGGCAGCGCGCCGGCCCTAGCAGACCTGTCCATATGTGCCTGCATTGTGGGGCCAGTGGGACAGGATAATGCTCTTGTCCCGAGCTGGGGTGCAGCAGCAGCTCGGGCTTTGCAGATGCTGGAAAGCAGGACCCCCCCTCCCCAGGGGGCTGAGCTGCACCCCCGGGAACCACCTCCCGTCTAAGGGGTCTCTGTCTTTTGGTACACTTGGCAGGGAAAGAGAATCCTGCGGTGCCACCTCTGCCTTGTCCCTGTCCCTCAAGGAGAGCTTCGGAGGAGCAGCCACCCCTCTCCAGGGGCCCTGGGGGCAGGAGAAAGGAGGGTGCAAGGCTGTGCGGGTGGGGGGAAGCTAGCTGCGAGGGACTTTTTGGGGAGGCAGTGGTTTCCCTGCCCTCAGCACTTGTTCACAGCATGCAGCCAGGGGAGGATGGTGGTGGCCACTGCTAGCCCTGGCAGGCAGCTCTTCCTGGGGACAGGGACATTCCTTCTGTCCCTGAAGGGTATAACCAGCCCCGCAGCACCCAAAACTGCTCCCTGCCATGTGTCCAGCCCTGGTTTTGAGTGGGGATGGAGAAATTGTAAAATGCTGGGGCTGAAAGCATGGCGGAGATGTCCCCCCGCCCCTCCGGAGGAAGGACATCCCCAGCCACGCCGAGCCCCCATCGTCCTGCTCTGGGGCACGGGCTGGAGCCAGGAGCTGATGCTGGGGAGTGCGGAGGGGGAACAGCAGAGCCTCAAGCCAGTTGTTTTTATTGCTTCTTTATATGGCAATGTTCCCTCGTCCTGCGCTGGGAGCTCCCAGGGCTGTGTCTGCCCATCCCTCCTTCGTGTCCCGCTCCGGTGGCCCTCGTGGCCGGGCTGCGTGGTGGCTCTGCAGCTGCGTGCCCCGGGGATGACTCTTGGGATGGCTCTGCAGCAATGGGAGGTGCAGCAGTCCCCAAGGCTGCTCGCAAGGCTCCCCTGCCCTCCCATTGAGCTTTACTCTGGATTTTATGTTCCCTTTCCTCAAATAAAGAAAAAGATTTTGTTTTTAGAAACCCACTCGTTTGTCCCAGTAATTCTCCCGCCGCCTCTCCACTAGGGATTTTTCCTTCTGTCAAAGGTACCGCTGCCTCCCTCCAGATCCAAGGGAAAGGCAGAGACTTGCCGCAGAGTTTCGTGGATGAAGCAGCTCTTTTGCAGGTCTCGGGCTGGTTATTCTGCGTTACCACCACCACACGCTCACGTCTGCCGGACTGCTGCCTGCCTCCAGCTGCGTCTCCGGCTCAGGTGCCTTGCCAAGCCCTAGGGATTGCCCTTAACCCCTCTAATCTCAGGGGTTGTTTGACCCTGAGACTTTGACTTGGTCAAAATATGCAGGGATGAAGGAAAAGCTGGTACAGGCAAGCTGCCACCCAAGGCAGAGGCGCAATGAAGGCTCTACAGGCTCAAGGCATAAGCCTGAAGCACCTGAGCATCCTTGATCTTCCAGCTCTGCCCAGCACCTCGAGCCGCCTCCACGGAGGACCTGGCTCTGAGGCGCTCCAGGGCTCGCCAGCCCCTGCGCGGGCTCAGCAGGCTGCTTACCTGCGGAGCTTGCAGAGGGAAGGGAGCCCACAAACTGTGTTTTCTTGTGTGGTTTTGCTTCTTAAAGGTCGAGCTCATGCTGTGGGCAGGGGGAGGGGGATTTGAGGAGGTCTGCTATACCCCAAAAGATATTTTCACGCAACTGGCAGTCTCCTAATAGTTGAAACACTGCCAGGTTGGAGTGAAAGCGACCCACAGATTCAGGTCCTGTAAGAAAAGGGAAGGAACGTGCTGTGTGAGGTTACACAAACTTTTCTCCTGAAGACACTGAGCTAAAACCATCCAGGCATTGGGGGCAGCTTCCTCAACGCTGAAGGGACCTGTGCTTTTAGAAAGGGCTGTGGAGCAGCCTGCAAACTGTGCATCCCAAGTGGCATCTGAAACGGCTTCCACTTGTGAAATGGCCCCAAAATCTACAACACCCTTGTGGTGGGAGGGGGCTGTTCTTCCCAGCCGTGGTCCCTGGGGTGGGCACCAAGGTATCCACCATCACGTTCTCCAAAAGGCAGGGGATTGAGCTGAGCTGCTGTGGCCTGGGCAGGCTGTGCCAGTCTCTAACCTCTGCTGTGGTGGCTTTGATATGGTTCCTCCCATCATGGTCCCCTCCCATGGGTGGCCTGGACTCAGCTGTGGCATCAGCTGGGGATGAACACGCCAAGGACCTCAGGTCTAGAGAAAGAGGATGCAACGCGCTCCTCCTCCCTGCCTGCCCACAGAAGTCCTCTAAACCACGATGGGAGAGGACCACAATGCGGCCAGGCTCCACCTCACTCACTCCAATGATCGGGAACATCAGGTCATCCCTGTCTGCCAGCCCCAACCAGCCTTTGCCAGAGTTCCTAAATTAATCCAGGAAGGCTGGGCTCGTACAGCTCCTCCTGCAACACCAGCCAGGTGATCTGTGCTTTCCACACAAATGCTCTTCTCCGAGCTGCTGGCAGGAGAGGCTTTTTGTGCCCCTGATTAGAATTGCAAGAGAGGACGGCACTTGACAGCGTGCAGTAAAGAGCTGTGTTTATCCTCTGTAATTGCTGCACGCTCCTCTGCCTCCTGCTGAACCAGTGTCCAATTTCGGGCCGAGTCGGGGAAACCGCGGGGCCGAGTTAAGTTTTCTGTGCTGTGCGAACAGGGAGAAAATTTCCTTCTGACGGCAGCTTTGTCCCGCTGCCCTGGGCTGTTTGGGGGCTAATGCGCCCTTTGGGGTCACTTTAAGGATGCTGTTGGCAAAGTGGACTCTGCATCACAGAGCCTGGAGATGGGCGAGGAAGGAGGGGGGACAGGCAGCTGGGATGCAGGGGTTGTACTGCGGACTCAGGTATGATTTAGGTGAAATCTGGTTTAGTCTATTTGCAAGAACTTATTTCAGTCAGATACCGCACAGCTCTCCCAGAGGAGGTGGGGGGTGACAGTTCCCAGCCACCTAGAACGGAGCGAAACTTTTTTAGCTGCGAGAGCCTTTGAAGAAAGCCATCTGCACGCCACGAAGCCCCCAGGTCTAACCTGCTCGAGCTCAGAACAAGCTGTCAGCACAGGTTGAACAAGCTTCATTTGGCAAAGTGCTCCCGCAGCTCCCCGCCAGCTGCCGGAACAGCTTACCCGACCCAAAGCATCTCTTGGCTCTCAGGGCTTGCAGCGCACGCGAACGCCGGCTGCTGGGCTGCGTTCCCCCTCCCGCCTCTCCCCAGGAAGGAGGCCCGGAGGCCGCTCCATGGCTGGCCGGAGCAGAGCAACGCTCTGCATATCGTCTCGCCCCCGGCACGTCGCAGCCAACTGGTGTCAGCTGCTAAAATGAGCCTAAAAGCTTTGTTTTGTTAAACCCCTTCCTACAGAAAGCGTCCCGGCTGCAGTTTCTGCACCCGGAATTGGAGAACCCCCGTCTCTCCAATAGTTTTTCTCAGTGGCGAATGCCCATGCTGTTAAAGGCGGGGGTTTTTTTGGGTTTTATTTTTCAGATTAGAAGAGGTTGGTTCCAGCTTCCAGCTACTGCTGCTTCTACCCTTTTTGTGCTTCTTGATCAGTAAGTCCTTCACTATTTCAACAATCAAGTCAGTCTCGATCTTTGTGGGGCGCTGAGCAGCCTGGGCTTCTCAGGGGGGATTTCTAGGCTGGGGATAGACTTTTTGGTGTCTCCCCTCTAGCGTCTCCTGTCTTCTGGACTCCACAGGACCCTGCTGGTCCTCTTCCCAGTCCCCCAGTATGGATGTGCTCCATCCTCCTTGCCTCCTGGCTCTGGCAGGACGGGGGGAGCTCAGCTCCTGGGCAGGGCAGGGCTTTTCTGCCACCAAAGGGGGTCCCCTTATGGAGGGGCTGAAGAGAGACCCAGGAGATAAAATGCTTTCAGATGTTCTCTCAGGGCGGCAGAAGTGTCTGATGGAGACGGATGGGATTTGGCTTTTCCTTATGTTCCTGCAGTTTTTGTGCAGAATGAGGCGCCGAGCGAGTAACCTGCAATTTGTGGGCAGGGTGGGAACACAGACCCAGCCCACGTTCGTGTTCCGCCTCCTTTGAGCGAGGGATATTATTTTGGGACGGATGATTTTCTGGGGATCTCTAAATGAGAGGGTGAGTTACGTTACCACTCAGAGGGAAAACAAGCTTTGAAAGCTTAAAGCCCGTTATGAAAACGTTCCTTGGTTTCTGGTGAGCTCAGGAGCTGCTGAGCTTTGCAGTGAGACCAGGCGCCTTCCCAAAGGACGCTGCTCCCCACCGTGGTCCACGCTCTTCCACAAGGGACCTGCTGCCAGACGGAGACCCCCCTGGGGGGGGCCGTGGGGTTCTTACACTATCCTAAAAACCACCCGCAAGGTCAAGGTGGTGGGTGGTCCGGCATCTGAGGATGGACCAGCCCTAGCTTAGACAGTCCCCACCTCCCATTCATGGCAGGAGTCCCCGCAGAAAAGCCGATGACTGCTCAGTGCAGGTCAGATTAAAATGACCACGGGGATCCCTCCTGGCCCTGGGCTATTGCAGCCAACGTGGCTAATCCCCCGAGGCACACGCAACCCATTTTTACTACAGGTGTGCACCGCCGTCTGCCCGCCCACGCACAGCCCCGGTGCCCTTCCTGCGAGGCGCCAGCCGTCCTACGCCGGAGCAGAGCCACCCACGGCAGAGCTGGGGGCAGCCACATCCTCTCCAAAGCCCTGGATGTGCAACGCATGTGGAGGATCTTCATTTATAGCTCCTAGACAGGAGCAGGCTGCTGCCACCAGCGCCTCTAACGGCATCGGGTGCTGTGCGCCGGTGCCAGCTGGGGGACCACAACTTGACCCAGTTGGGCACTGGCAGAAATCAGTGCCTGAAGAGCAGGCCACCTCCTTGGGAAGAAAAACATCCCCTCCAAGGCCAACATCCAGGAGAGAAGGAAACTGAGCAAGGCTTGATTCTTCCCTTGAGTCCCTATGGACATCCTGGGTGGTGGGAGATGTTGGAGGGAGACCTCAAGGACAGCTAAGTAGGTGTAGGTGCTTTGAACAAGCCCAGCCCAGAGACAGACCCCCGTGGTTCAGCAGGCAGCTTGTGACCTGGAAAAACCCCCAGGCACATTCCCAGGAAAAGCCAGCAAAACGGATAACAGCAGGAAAAACACCTTGCGCACTGTCTCCTTGAAGCTCTGGAGACTGACAACCACCCCCTGCTTCCATTTGCCCAGCTGGAGTGACTTGCCAGGCTTGTTCAGAGGATGAGGACCTCAGATAGATGTTTTTCCATGCCACCATTTCTCCACAAGTAGTCTCTCCTAATGACCAAATTAACCAGGTTCTCCTCCCAGCCAGGGGCAGCAGCAAAAGGACACTCTTTCTATTACTAGGTACATGCCAAGAAAAGAAAGAAACCCAAATTTGATGGATTTTTGTTGAACTAGATGTCAACGAACGTATTTTTTTTTCACAAAGCATCGGTTTTCATTAAACCTGTCAGACTCTAAAACGATCCAAAAGTAAAACTCTTCTCCTCTGATGGTATTTCACCCGGGGTATTGGGTTTAACAGCCCAGATCACGTAACCTGGCAGATCGAAACCAACTCAACGCTGGCTCTGCCGTTCTGGTCTCTCTCTTAGGAAAAATGCTTCCTCCTGTGAGAGCAATTTTTCAGTCCAATTCCAGAGGGGAAAAGCAAACTTCAAAACACCAGCGTTTCTCACAAGGCAGCAATTTCTTTTCCCAATCAGTCCCAATTAATAATGATTACAAAAATCTTTAGTTAAAAAAAAAAAAACAAACCCCAAACAAGCAAACATGGAGTGCCTGTCCCCTCCCCCTTTATTTAAAAGGTTTTAATTCGGTCCTTCAGCCTCTCTCTCCACACAGAACTCAAGTTCCTTTTTCTTTTCTTTTTTTTTTTTAAAGCTGGTTGTCATTTCCTCTTCAAAACGCTGTTGCAATGAGGAACGGGCCGTTATAAAAATACCATTTTCGCCTTCCCCTTCTCCAGCAGGGAGGGACCGCCTCGCCGCAGACCCCATCCCTCCCGCCTCCTCGGAAACCAGCCGCAAACCTTTATCCCGAATGAACCCCAAAGAGAAACACCCCTTTGGCCGGCGAGACGATCCTTTAGCTCCCTGCACCACGAGCTTCAGGAGGAGCAGCCAGAGGTGGAGGAGCGGGGGTGGATGGTGGCTGGAAGGGAGCCCAGAGCCGGCAGAGGAGCAGGAGGGGTTGGGGACATCAGGGCGGCGGGGACAACTGCGACAGCTCCCGCAGGCGCCAGCAGTGAGACGGGCAGGCTGACCCCTCCTGCCGGAGCTTGCGAGCCCCTGCGTGAGCGATGGGGATGAAGGCATCACCCGGGGATGCTGGGCAGGCAGGCGGGTAGTCCTGGACGCCACCGCGGGCATCAGCATCCCTGCGGGGATGCGCCGCAGGTCGTCCCCGCTGGGTTCGAAGGGGAGGAGGGAAGGTCAGAGGCAAGAAGCCTCCACGAAGTTCGTCCTCCTTTCTTCTCTTCGTTTGAATCCTTACGCTAAAGCACACCGCTCCCTGCCCAGGTGCTGCCCGAGCAACACCTCTGGGTGCAGCCAGCACCGCCTCCTTTGCGCCTCGGCACACCACCACGGAGGCGAGTCGTTTGTGTTCCTTTATTACACATGGCCCAGGCGTGGCAAAGCAGCAGCAGCCACCCCCAGGACCGACAGCAGGCCCTGGAGAGCCCTTTGCGAGAGATTGCCGAAATGGCGAAGATCTTCACGTTGGGCAAAGATTCCCTTTAATCTGTGAAAGAGCCCGACTGCCGCTCGCCGGAGCAACCCAGCCCCATCCCTCGGAAGCCCCCGTCGCTATCGCGGTCCAAAGGAAAGATGAAGGTACATTTTTCTGACAGACCTCCAGTTAGTTTGAGAGATGTATAAGCATTTTACACCCTACAGCGTGTAAAGCCTTCCCCGCTCCCCCCCACCTCCCTCCATGTATGCGTCTGCACCCTCCCACCTCCCAAACCCCCCCCCCCCAAGGCATCCCGGAGCAGCAGCGATGCTTTGAACCAGAACTGCAAACACAGGGTGCGTCTTTATCTAACCTTCCCAAGCACTGACAGTCTAAACGCTAAGCTGCTTACATGGGCTAATGGCAATATATCCGTGCTGCGAGGCTTCATCTTTCCACCCCCCCGGCCCACCCACCCTCCTCTCCGCTTCCCACCTTTCTCCATGTCCTTAGACCAACGCTTTCCCACTTGAACCCCTTGGCGGCTCAAATACAGCGTGTGCAGCAGGTTCTCGGGGAGCTGCACAGCGTACGGGGCGCGAGAGCTGAGTTCAGTGTCCGACATGGACAAGCCCATCCAGCTGCAGGAATCCCAACCCAGAGCAGAGTCCGGTGCATCCCCCCCCCTCCCTCCTGCCCCAAAACACGTACACGAGAGTGTCCAAGTCCACGCATCCAGGGAGGGTTGGGAGCTACAGGCGGCTACCGCAGAAGTCGGAGAGAGGGAAGAAGGTTGGTGGTCACTGGTTGCTACAAGGAAGAGCTGAACAGGTTCAACGTGGAGGAAGGAAGGGGGGGAAAAAACCCAAGAACAAACTCAAAAGGAGGCAAAGGGAGGACGCTGGGATTCGGGGGTTGGATGTCTACCTTCTAGGCAACGGCCAGCACAGGAGAGGAAAGGGAGAGTTGGTGTTTGATTTGTGGGGTTGGGGTTGTTGGTTTTTTTTGGTGTCACTCACGATAGAAAACATATTCGGTGTAAGAGGTCCAGATCCTGTCATCTGTCTGGTCGTGGGCGAAGGCACAGGTGCCTGTGGAGTTGCAAGCCACCATGTGGAAGCCGGCATCGGCCAGTTTATCAAAGGCTTGCTCCAGGAAGGTGAATTTGAGGTAGTACCTGGAGGTGTACCTCTCCGGGGGCCTGTCCGGGTCCCTGCTCTCATTCAAGGTATCACCAAAGACCTCCTTGGCCAGCGACGTCTTGCCGCAGACCATGATCCGTGCCACCCTGCGGAACTTGGCATCCGTCTGGCTGTCCCTGCCCAGGGTGTAGGACCCTCGGTAGCCGATGGTGATGAAACCTGCCCTGCGGACGTCGGTGCCGGCAGCACCCATGCTGGCGGTGACGGCACCCCCGGGGCCACCAGCCACGGCGCTGGGGAGCGTGGCACTGGCAGAGGTCAGGTTGCGGGTGGCATCCGCGTTGGGGGAGAGCTCCTCCGGGTCGCTTTGGCATGGGTCATCTCCCAGCGAGTTCTGCTTGCTGAGCTTGGGGGCCAGCATCTTCACCAGCTCCGGCAGCATGAAGTACTCGGCCTCTCGCTGCAGCCGGCTCCTCTCTGGGAAGTGGTCGGGCAGCACCAGCTGCTGGTCCCTCATGTAATCCAAGATGTAACGGAAGAGGAAACCATCCCGATCCACAAAGAACCGTCCTTTGCTGTCACGGGCCAGGGATCGGATGTTCTTCTGGGTGAACATCTCCCAGAGGAGCGAGCCGGGCACGCTGACCAGGGTGGGGTGGCGGGTGATGTAGACTTGTCCACCCACGTTGAGTTCAATGATCTCAGGGAAAGGGAAGTCCTCGCTGGGTTTGGCACAGCCCGCATTGTCTGCCAGGGCCATAGTGAGCTACCGCTGCCTTCCCACCTGCAACAAAAAGCAGCAACGTGCCAATGTTAAGCCTGCCAGCAAACGCAGCGCATCGTCCCACCGATCCCAAGCCAGACCGCGCTTGCTTTGCATCAGCAAGCAGCGCAGGATCAGGCCCTGGTCTCTCCAGGGGTCTGGAAGTCAGCTGTCTTCCCTAATCCCTGGATCTTGGAATAAGTAGCGTTAGCTAACGCCGCCTTCCCTTCCACGCCACAGGAGCGTTACCCGTGGTCTGAACACGCCGTCTCCACCTGCAGCCCTCCCGACAGTCAGGTCCTGGGGCCAGGGCTCAGCACCTTTGCCCAGGAAGGCGCAGTGATGCCGTGCTGATGTTAACAACAGGAAAGACAGAAGCGTCCCACCCTGGCTCTGGATGGCGACCTGCCTGGCCCAGCATCCTGCCGGTCTGGAGGAGGTGCCGAGCGTGCCAAGGGAGCACCGCATTACGGCGCAGTGTCTCCTGCCGAGCTGGTGAGCTGGAGGGGACTTTATCGTCCCACGCAAGGAGCACCCACGAGTCTGGCAGAAAAGCAGCGCTAGATGCCACTATAAAGGACAGAGTGACAGTGCCTTTTGGCACTGCTGCTCCTGGAAAGTACTCGATAGAGACTCGAGGCCAAGCTGAGAGCAGGTGAGAGATGGCAGCATCTCTCCAAGGGTCTGGGACCAAGACAAATACCGGGCTAGTGGTACAGCCTTGGGCCAGATGCCATGTATTTATACATTTTCCAAAGGCAAGCTGATTCTTAGGCATCTCTCAACACCGCAAATCAGCACTTACATAAACCTGGCTCAGCAGACAGACTCCTGATCCAGCCTGGCCATGCCGTGCTTCCCGCAGGGATTTGGGAGACCGGGGAGAAAAGGGGTTTTCCTGCGCCATCCTCAACTGCCTGCCAGGGTTGGCCTGAAGCTCTGCCCACCCCCTGGGTGATGTTCCTGCAGCCCTGGGACCCGCTGAAGTTGTCACCAGCTACCTGCCACCCCCCACCGGGGACGGGTCCCGCAGCCAAGAAACAACAGCAAAGGATCAGCAGCACAAAAGGATCCTAACGCGGATTTCAGAGAAGATAACGGGCAAAAATAAAACTCTGGGGGCACTTTTGGGTGGTGGGGAGAGCTGAGCCTGCATTTCATGGCCCCGCGCCTCCTCCCAGCTCGCAGGGATGCTCGGGGAGAATGGGCTTTGAACAAGGAGCGACCCAAACCTCCCAAGGAAGAGACCGCGAAGATCGGGAAGAGGATCGGGGAGGTCCACCCGTCTTCCAGCTTCCCAAATCCCCCCCCGCGCTGGCTTTGGGTCCCTTTCTCCGGCGATACGCTGTTCCCCTGCTAAAGGCGACCAGGCAGGAGCCTGCCTGTGCCTGGAGCCAGACCCCTTTGTCAGGGCTGGGGGAGGCTGAGGGCTGCAGCTGGGCTGGGACCGTGCAGGGCTGGGGGGGACACACACAAGGACAGCCGCCCCCTCCCTTCCTGCCGCATCCCCGGACCCAGCAAAAAGCCACCGACGGGGACACCCCGGCTGCAGGAGCCGGAGCCGTCCCCGGGGGTGTGTGTGTGGGGGGGGACGACGACACCCTCCCGTCCCCGTTCCCAGCATCGCACCGCCCCGGAGGGACCCTTCTGCCCCGCATCCCGACCCATCCCGGGGGGCTGGGACCCCGCCGCCCCCGCTACCTCCGCAGGCGGCCGGGCCGCTCCGCTCCGCGCCGCTGCCGGTCCCGTCCGCGCCGCTCCCCGCCGCGCCGCCGCCCCGCTCCGCTCTGCGCGCCCGGCCCTGGCCCTGCCGTTTTATGGCCGCGGAGGCGGCGAGCGCCATCCCCCGCCGGCCCCGGGCCCGCCGCGCCCCCGCCCCCCCTCCCCGCCTCCCCCACCGCCCCCCCAGCCGCGCACCCGGCCCCCGTCGGGAAGGTCCGTGCCGGGGCCGGGGGGGGGGCCAGGAGGGCGTCCCTCTGCATCCCCCGGCAAAGCAGGATTTGGCTCTAATCACAGAATCACAGAATGGTTTGGGTGGGAAGGGACCTTAAAGCCCCCCCAGTGCCACCCCCTGCCCTGGGCAGGGACACCTCCCACCAGCCCAGGTTGCTCCAAGCCCCGTCCAACCTGGCCTTGAACCCCTCCAGGGATGGGGCAGCCACAGCTTCTCTGGGCACCCTGGGCCAGGGGCTCACCACCCTCACAGCAAAGGATTTCTTCCCAATATCTCATCTAAATCTCCCCTCTTCCAGTGTAAAACCCTTCCCCCTCGTCCCATGGCTCCGCTCCCTGATCCAGAGTCCCTCCCCAGCTTTCCTGGAGCCTCTGTAGGGACTGGAAGGGGCTGGAAGGTCTCCGCGGAGCCTTCTCTTCTCCAGGCTGAACCCCCCCAGCTCTCTCAGCCTGTCCCCACAGCAGAGGGGCTCCAGCCCTCCCAGCATCTCCGGGGCCTCCTCTGGCCCCGCTCCACCAGCTCCATATCCTTCTGCTGTTGGATGCCACTCATCCCAGTCTCCATTGCCATGGGGAGGTGCATCTCCACTCTGCTCAGAGGGGACAGCGCAGCTCCAATGAGCACATGTCACCTCTCATTTGGTGGCTCAGGTACCTGGGGGGGGGTAATGACGCAGGGCAGGATGTCCAAGGACCACAGGTCCTTGTCCAAAAAGCCACTGCCTGTTGGAGTCCTCTCTGCTCTTCCTTCACCCATGTCAGTACCTGTGTCAGGGCTGGCCTGGGGACACCTCGAGGTGCACGTGGCAATGTGTAGCCACAGAGCCAAGGCTGCGCTGAGACAGGGAATTAGGGATGGAAACAAGGTCACTTTTCTGCCCCAGGCAAGTTGCTCAGGGTCTGTTGAAAACTTCCACTTGTTTGGTCCATATTGCTGTTCCTGGGATAATTTTATATATATATATATATATATATATATAATTCTTGAGTATATATTCTGTGGGGACTGAAGTCCTCTTTCCCAAGGTACGAGTAACACCTGGTGGGATCGTAAAGCGCCGGGCCTCTTGTGACAGCCTGATTGTTAGCGCTGGCAAAGCCAGGCGTGAGAAGAGAGAATCCATCTCCTTTTTGTGGTTTAGTTGTTGTTGGGTTTTTTTGTTTGGTTTTTTTTTTTTCAAAAGGCCAGTTTTCTCTAAAGGCAGGAAAATACGACGACTCCAAACAACCTCTCAGTATTTGCCTGTTTCCTAAAAGTCGGATGAAGGCAGGCTAAAATCCAACTTTCTGTGAGAGTGCAGCTGTCTATCTATGTTTACCCGTGAGTATATTTACGTGTAGCTGTCAAATCCTATATGGGCAGAAGACGTAATTTCTACCCCACCTAAAGGTCGCATCCCGCACTGAGTCTGGGAACTCCAGTCCAAGGAATTTTTCTGTTTGGGTTTCTCATTGCTGTTTTCTTGTATGCCAGCGGTACCAGGGCACCGATGTGTGACACGGTCACCAAAGGTACGGTTAGAGGTGGGATGTCTCTCTGAGTGAACAACGCTGCTGTTCCCTGGGTCTGCCAGTATTTTGAAAGAATAAATCCGTAGGTAACCGTCTTTCTGTAGCGAGTCAAAGGCTTCCTGGAGAATGCCCTGACATGGAAAAGCAAACGTGGCACGGCTATGCAGAGAGGGGACGGCCTTGGTATTAAAATGAGCTTTCGCGTATGTCCCGGGCAGGGCTTTTTGCTTATTTTTCTATGAATGGCAGGGCTTTGGGCCAGCAGCTCTGTTTGCAGGTAAGCGGGTGAGAGCGCTCCCTGAAAGATCCCGCGTCAGTGGAGGCGCCTTGAGATCGGCAGCACCCCACGAACTCAGGGTTTGTGGTTATTAGCGACGTGGATCCGGGCTGCGAGGGCTGACTTCTCACACATTAAACCAGGAGCTTTCCCATGTGCATATTTGGTGGAATATATTTATAGATGGGGGAAAGTGAAAAATGGGATAAAGTGTTTTGCGATTATAGAAATGAACAGCAAAAAAAATCCCCAAACTAAAAAATAGAAAAAAAAAAGAAAGAAAGGGGAAATAGGGAATGTTTTTAACATTGTAACTCTTTTTTTTACCTCAAAATTTTGTTTCACCTGCAAATGGTGTAACTTAAAAGATGCTGAAAACTTGGAGACCAAAATTCCTCCTCACCAGACTGTTGTGTAAAATGATTACAGCTGGGTATCGGCCCTACCTGAAATTCAGGCTGGGATGGATGGATGGATGGATGGATGGATGGACGGATGGATGGATGGATGGGTGGATGGGTGGATGGATGGATGGATGGATGATGGATGGGTGGATGCATGGGTGGATGGATGGATGATGGAGATTGCTTTGCTCAAGAGATAGCTGAGGGATCCTCTTTGAATATAGTCTGTGGGCAAATTTAGTCACCATAAGCCTGTTTCATTGGTAGGTTTGGGTCAGGATGAAATCCAGTGTATTTCTGTCTCTGTATTCTGGAGGCCTAATCCAATGTGACAACAACTGCATGGAATAATTCCCAGTGAAGTTTCCACTCTGTCGGGATACAACTGTCCATCTCCAGAAGATGCTGTGACCCCAACCATATCCAAAGTTAATGGCTCAGCATTTCACACCATCCTCCCTCTCTCACCCATCCTGGCCCGCGAGGGACTTGCAGAGAAGCAAAGGACACAGAAAAACCTCTCTGTACCAATGTCTCTGCTTCTCCTTGCCAAAATCCTGGTGGCACTCTTACAAAACCCTATCTGGTGCCAACACAGGACAGACATGGAATAAAGACCCTTGTCAAAAAGGGGTTTGGACCTGTGCGAATGTGAGCAGCCAGATGCGAATAACAGGCAGGCTGTGTGCAGGCAGTTGTACTTTGCATTAAAACCTCCACTGTGGGCTGTAACTCCATAAAACTCCACCCACTGGGGTGCCCAGTGGGAGGCGGTGCCCACACAACATCCCCCAAGCCACAAGGACTGGGGGGCTGTGGGTTTTGCCTGACGGAGTCCCCGTGGGTTGTGTTTCCCTCCTAACACCGGTGCAAGCAGGGCAAAAGCTCTGGATGTGCGGGAAGGGCAAGCTGGAGGGGTGGTCTGGTGGGTATATTAGCCTCTATTTGCTGGAAGCACTTAAATTGAGTTTCTCCTCTGTCCAGTCCACTATTTTCCCCGACTCTGTCAGCAACTGCTGTCTTTGAGGCCTTATAGTGCTCCATCAAACTTAGTTGAAATTGCCCAAAGAATTCAAAATATATAGGGGAGGGCAGACGCGGAAGCACACCGTCTCACACACAGCACACACGCAGGCGTGCCTGCGCCGCCGTCGTGTTAATCTTGTTTCCTTAGAAAATGAGCCTAAAAATAACCTGGATTTGATAATGCATTTGGAAGGCTGCAAAAGCAAGGCTGCCCCCGGGGGAATTAGTTGGAGGCTCCCCGCAGAAAATGCTCTGCCCAGTGCCCTTGGCGAGGTGGCATCCCGGCCCGGAGCAGGAGCTGGGAGGCTGGAGGGATGGGGACCTTATTTTGGGGTCAGCGGAGTTATCCTGGAGGTTGTGCACCATCCTGCTGAGAGAGTCGGGGTGGGAGCCCAGGACAGGCATGGTGAGAGGAGGATGATGGGGAGGATGAGGTCTTGGGAAGCTGTGGAGAAAATGTCCTTTGCTCCAGCTGCTCCATGCAGGGCTCCAACCACGAAGCAAATACATCAAGGTGTGTGTTTACCCATGTCTGTGCCTCTATGTCCTGGAACATCGAGCTCCGTTGATCTCCTCCGGCCTCCCTTTGGACTGGAGAGGTGAGAATTAGATGGCACTTTCCTCTGTGGCACTACATCCTGGATGACCAAGTTCAGTTGATCTCCTCCAGCCTCCCTTAGGGCCGGAGCGATGGATATTAGATGGCTCTTCCCTCTCCTGTTGGTGTTCAGATGGGTTAGATTCATTTTTCCTGCAAATTCCTGGCCACCATCACCTGAGCAACAGCTCAGCCCTCTGCCATTCTCATGCCGACCCCCAAGCCCACCTCGCGCCACGAAACACCGCTGCCTTCAACAGACCTTCCCGTCCCAGAGAAAATGCACGGTGCTGCTTCAGCGCTTCCTCCTCCACATTATCAAGACTCAAGTTGGTGCAAACATTCTCATGAGCTGAAATGGAAGGCATCCAGGCCACTGCTGACATGTCTTGAGGCAACTTGAAGAGTGATCTTCAGGGCAGGGGAAGATGTTTGTCACCGCAGAAGCGATGAGGGGGTCTGGAAACTCAGCAGAAGCTGCCAAGAGGTTTTATAAACCATCCTTTACAAGTTCTTCCAAAAAAGAAGACAACAAGAATTTGGGTCCCTCTCTGACTTCTGAGGACTTTTATCAACCGCAACAGTGGAACATGATTCATCCACGTCCCAAGAGAAGGGAGGAATGGGCTTAATGTGTGTTTGTTTGTGTCCGCTCTGTTATTACACAGAATGTGGTCTGGTGATTGCAAGGAAGGCGCTGGCATGGCTTCCCGGCTGCTATTTCCAGCTCTTCGTCTTTTCTGAGCTTGGAGACAATTCACTTCACCTCATGGTGCCTCGACCTCCTCATCTGCAGGCTGGGAGGGGTCCTGCCCGCTCCCCGGTCACCACGAGCATTGCGAAAAATCCCACTGTGCTGCTCCAAAACTCTCTGAAAGGTCTTTAAATACATATTTTTAAGGGCTGAAGGGACCATAAACTGAAAATAAGACGCAAATTTTTCCATCGCCTGATTTTTTTCTCAGCTAAAAAAGAAAAAAAAAATAATAAATCAGTTATGCTCCCTGCTCTGATGATGATCTTGTGATACATCACGTTGCAAGGATGTTGTCACAGAGAACCGATCCTGCTACATCTGCTTGATCCGTTTCTTATCTGGAGATAACAAGGAGAAACGCGTGTTGAGGGAGGAATATTTATTAGAGGAAATATCCCGTATTTCTTGTACGCCAAAAGGGTCCAGCACACAGAGGTTCAAATTCCACCGTGCCACTGTTATGATTCATGAATGAGGGCTAAACGCAGGAATCTTTCGTCCTTAAACAAAGTGGAGCTCGTCCTAAAAAGGCAGCAGAAGCCCTGAGTGCAAGACCCTTATGGGGCACTGCATTATTTTTAATACGTTCGGGTCCTTATGGCTGTATCACCCTCAGTCAGTGGGAAAATTACCCTTTTCAGCATCTCTGTTCCGCCCCCGTACTGCCAGCTCCGTCTCCCTCTTCCCCATCTGCATTTCTCCTCTCATCTTCCTCTGTGCAGTGTTTCTTCCCGCTCTCCTCTTGCCGTTCCCTCTCTACGTGCTAATGAAAATCCCACCGGGGGGGTTTTGAGTGTCAGTGAGAACAGTGGAGGGTCAAAGGGGTTCTCACCCCTGAGTCACTGATCCCAGGCAGGCTCCTACGTGCCCGTAAATCAGCAGCCCTGGCATCACTGGGACATATCTCCGGCTCTCTTCCTTCTCCAGGAGCCCTACAGGTCTGCCGGCAGGCACAGACCGCACGCACACCTGAAGTTAAATAGAAGTGACGACCCCTCCGTGGCTCTGCTCTCCCTGCTGAGGACTTGCCGTGGCCGAATGAGCAGCCTGGAAACTTCAGCCGCTGCCAGCTTCTATAAAAAGTGGTTAATCTGCTTCTGCTGGGTGAGGAGCTCAGGTGGCTTTGTGGCGCTGGGAACAGAGAGGGCCAGCGGCCCCTTTACCACTGACCCCGGCTGTCGTGGTCCCGTTTGAGACCTCAGGCTGGCATTTCAATAATTTACTTATGCATCTTATCTTTCCCATTTTTAGCAGCATCTGCCAACTTGCGCTACCGTCGTTGTGTCCTTTCTGTGACAGATAGGTTTGGACACGGGAGGAAAAAGGCTATGCCTAATGGTGCGCCTTAATTGGCTTTTCATTATGAAAGCTTAGATGTCTCTGCAGCAAAGTGCGGTTAAAAATCAGTAGCAGGATGAGGACTAGGCTGCAAACCTCTCCCAAAACTTGGGATCTGATGAGGATCAAAGTTTTGATTCAGTGTCATCGCTATGGGAGGATTTTCTGGGATCCTCTCGGGCGGTGATGGAATTGGCATCATCACCACTGACTTCAGGGATGATGGAAATACCGCGTCGCAGATCCGTTTCCATCCTGTGCAGTATTTGCTAACAGTAACAAGAACATGCGTAGCCACTGATCTCATTTCACCATCTGGAGTCAGGAACTGGATGGCCACTTCGAAGTACTCATCCCTAAAGCAGAGGTGTCCCACGCAGCCTTTTCTTTGTGACCTCTTTCAAGCTGGTGAACTAAATCGAGATGCAGGACACGCAAACGCCACTGCACTTCAGGCAAGCACCGTCAGAGCAAAGCCCAGCGGGGACGGATGCCGGAGCAGGTTTGGAAATATTTGACCGTGTCTGTGGTTCTCAGAGGGAAGGGGGGTTAGGAATGGCCTGGCCGTAGCAGAAACATCTTCTGAAAGGCAGCGGAGCACCTCTGACCAGGTGTGGTGTGGGTACGCTAATCCCTCCCAACGTTCCTCTGCCTTGCACACGCTGTGATCGCTCCGGAGGACTTTTCAGCTCTGAGTGAATTCTCCAGACCAAATTCTGCCCGCGGTACCGGCCGCTACCACAGCCAGTTCGACCTTCTGCTGAAGCAGCTACCGTGGCCTTGGCCTTATCACAATGTCCCTCTCCTCTGGGTACCTGGGTACTCTCTGCAAAAGCAAACATCCTGCCCGCTGTGTTTCTAGGATGCGGATCATTCAGACAGTGAGCTGGAAACAGCCCGGGCTATAAAACTCCCCATGTACACACAGAGTTTCATACACAGAGGATATATTTAGGTGCTCTCCAGGAAGACCCAAGCTTGCATCATACAACAGGGAGGGGTGATAAGAAGAAGAGGACCTCGAGTCTAACCCGAGGCAGACGGCAGGCGGGTTGCAGGAGGAACCCATGTCAGCCCGGTTGCAGACGGTCTGTTCCTTGGGCTCTGCCAACGCGGTGGCCCGGGGTGAAGATGCCATCTGGCTCGGCAGAGCAGCCAGCCTGAGGAACGGTGCTGGTGCAAGTGGAGAGGGGTAGGAGGATCTGCTTCAGCACATGCCTGTTTTAAAGCCGGCCTTTCTGCCAACCTGACTGGCAGACTTTGCATCCCAGCTTGGGCTTGGGGCTGAACCAGGGTGGGGAAACATGGGGCGAAACAAGGCGCCCATCTGCCCTCTGAAACCTTGGGTCTGGAAGCACCCCGGTGTTGCCCTTGAAGGGAGTGAGCTGTTGTGAATCCCCCGGACAGTCGGAGAAGCCTGCTGGCCCTGCGCGCTGAGCAAGTCACAGCAATACATCCAGGGTACCCCAAAGCAAGCTCTTGTCTCTGCCCTCCCCACACTCTCCCACAACCGGGAGGGCTTTTCACATCCAAGACTTCCATGGCTCCCAGCTTAGACAAGTTTCTAGTGCTGTATTAATGATGAGAAAAAAATCCTATATGCCCAACACAGTATGAGGACACCCTGCGAATCAGAAAAGGACAAGAGGAACATTTTCTGCGTACCAGAAAGCTTGCTTTCATAGAATCATAGAATCATAGAATCTTCCTGGTTGGAAAGGACCTTTGAGATCATCGAGTCCAACCATACACACACACACAAAAAACCCCCCTACAACCTTTGTCACTAGAGCATGCCCTGAAGTGCCAAATCTAGATGTTTCTTAAATACCTCTGGGGATGGTGACTCCACCACCTCCCTGGGCAGGCTGTTCCAGGGCCTGACCACTCTTTCAGTAAAGTAATTCTTCCTAATATCCAATCTAAACCTCCCCTGCCGCAGCTTCAGGCCATTTCCTCTGGTCCTGTCATTGTTCACCTGGGAGAGGAGGCCAACATCCTCCTCTCTACACCCTCCTTTCAGGTAGTTTCAACCTGGGGTGCAAAGGAAACGCCTCAGACACTCCTGACTCAGGAGAAGGGACGACCAAACTGTTTCCGAGATATGCATGGGAGTGCCTGAAAAACTTTATCTACGTGCTACAGCCCCTTGGAAACTGTGCTGTAGCATCAAACTCTGTAGCATTGGTCTGTTGCTGCTAGAAACGCCGTCTCTCACATGCCAACAGCAATGCAGCGTTGTAAAGCTGCCAGGAATGTAGGTTAGATGAGTCCTCCAAGGTCATCCAGCCCCAACCTGTGCTACCACACCAGCCTCATCCTACAAACCACCTCCCGAATGTATCAAATTCCACCTAGAAAGTGGCCAGGATTTTTACCGCCCCAACTCTTACTGAAAGAGCTCAAGCTGAGAGCTTTCCCATCTCCAGCCTAAAGGGGTGCACAGCTCGTTCTTTCCACTTCTTCTCATGCCACCATCATCCTTTAGATCAGACAGGTCTTGTCCCTCCTGCCCCTTCACAGTAGCCTGAAACCAAGGAGAGAGATTCACCTGATTTACCGCTGTCATGGCAGGCCAAAGACAAGGCAGGACCGAGACCCAAAGCAACCTGCCAGCCCTGGGCTGGCACAAGCAGGAGCTCCAGGTGTGTTAGAAACATCAGGGGGCTCAATTCCAGCCCTCTTGGCAACGCAGAGGGGATTTACTGCCTCCGCTCTGCAGATGGAGAGACCGAGGCACCGGAGCATCAATGTGACTTTGCCAACCGTGGGAGCCAAGGACCGGTTTTGGAAAGCACAGTCTTATTCAAGCATTATGCCGAGGAAACTTGTTGGCCTGTTTCTCTGGCGGCGTGCCCTGCGTGCCTCATGACTCTGAGTACACTGGTGGTGCCAAGGCTCAGCGGAGAGAGACAGACTCGGAAGAGAGATTTCCTCCTGCTTAAAAGGGTGTTTGCGGCACAGCCCTGACTTCTCCAGCTCAGCTCCTCAGATCCGACTCCAGTTCGGGAAAGCTCTTCCCGCGAGGCTGGTTTTGAAGACCAGATCCCTGCTGGGGACTTGGAGGATGGCACGCAGGACTCCCAAGGACTCTCCAAACATGGGGACAGGGCTATGGAAACTGCCAGGAGACGGGGGAAGCTTTTCTAAATAGTCAATTTGGCCATTAAAAGTTGCCAGGACAGAGGAAGGATCTGAAGATGACGGTGACCACCGTGCAGTGCTGTGCTTGAGTAGTTCAAAGTGCAGTGCCAGGAGAAGCCCGTGCATCCAGACCCTGCCCTGAGTGACAAAATGGCATTTTCCAAGTGCTCCCCATTTCCAAGTGTGTTTATCCACTGCCGATTGAGTGTGAGGAACGGGAACTGATTGGAGTCTCTCAAGGAGTTGCTTTTAAGCAGAAAATCATCTCTGGCTGATTCCCCTCCACCTTCTTCCAACTTCAGCCTGGGCTTCAGCTGCCTGATCCGAACCTGCCGCGCCCCCCCTGCAGGAGGGATCTCTCACAGTTCCGCTGTGGTTCCCAGCTGACGGTAAAGTTCAGTTCTTATATTCCCAGTTTAGCCTATGTGGCAAATCTCTCTCCCCCGACTCCTACATATCATTTAATCAATCTGATTATCTGTGCGTTCTATCAGAGCAAGAAATCTTAACAGCTAGCTAAATGTGCTGAATTAATAGTTATTTTTTAGTATTCCTTATATTTATCGCCATCTCTCTGTGCTGGAATGATGAAAACATAGGGGAAAAGAGTGATAACCCTCTTCCCAGTTTATAACTCATGTTGGATCAAACCTTTATCTCATCTCTGCATGTACCATACACAGCTCCAGCCGCTATGAAATCCAGGTGGGGACACACACACACAAAAAAAAAGACCATAAACAGCTTGTGAGAAGCTTTTAGACGGATGTTCTGTGCTCACCGGAGCCAGCTGGGACCATGACTGCCCAACCTGTTTGCACCGTGCAGGGTCTTCAGCAGAAGCATTGAAAGGAAGAACTTTTATGAACATGGACTGTTGTAGTTTTGATTTTGATTTTGAAGGGGTAATAGTTTTAAACTGAAAGAGGGGAGATTTAGGTTGGATATCAGGAAGAAATTGTTTGCTGTGAGGGGGGTGAGCCCCTGGCCCAGGCTGCCCAGAGAAGCTGTGGCTGCCCCATCCCTGGAGGGGTTCAAGGCCAGGTTGGACGGGGCTTGGAGCAACCTGGGCTGGTGGGAGGTGTCCCTGCCCAGGGCAGGGGGTGCCACTGGGTGGCCTTTAAGGTCCCTTCCCACCCAAACCATTCTGTGATTCTGATTCTGTATCTGAGGTCACTTGCTATGCACTAAACGCTGAATTGCAGGACAAGGTGGGAATCTGGTTGGGTTTTTCTCTTTATTTTCTTCTTTATCCCCCCTTTTTAAATTATCCTCCCTGTACCATACAGCCAAAGACAGAAGAAAAACCCCACATCTCCCAGCCCTTCCACTCCCGTGCTTCAACCCCTGGACAATGTTTCCTCCTATAGGCTGTTGTGTTCATTTTCAGCACATTCATAGCACAGCCTGCCGCAGTTGGAGCCCGTTTGTATAGTGCCCTAAAGGTCAAGGAAAAGGATAAACTTAATGCAACTTTGACAACACCGTCCATCATAGCACAGTTACACTAGGGTTGTGGTTATGGGGAAATAAATAACGACGGACAGAGCTTGGCTAAATACTCCCAAAGGTGGCCCCAGAAGTGGTTGAGCCCTGCCCTGAGCCCTCCAGAATTTAGAGCCAGCCGAGAGGGTCACTGTATTGCCTGGCATCGGCTTCTCATTTGGCAGCGTTTTGCCTTTAGGCAGCTCGTGGTTTTGGGAGCTGAGGGTGGGCGGGGGACGGGGTCTGGGGATGATGGTGACATTTCATTCACCAGCGGCTTTGGGAGCATTTATCATCTCTGGAGTGACTACCTACTGAAACATTCCAAGGAGCGAGATGGGGATTATTGCCTTTTTTAATCTAGTGGCAGCTCTTTCTAACTGAGATGGGTGTCCAAGGCAGCAGGACTCACCCACAGGACAATCCTGCGTCCCCACTGATGGCAGATCATAGAATCATAGACTGGCTTGGGTAGGAAGGGACCTTAAAGGCCACCCAGTGCCACCCCCTGCCCTGGGCAGGGACACCTCCCACCAGCCCAGGTTGCTCCAAGCCCCGTCCAACCTGGCCTTGAACCCCTCCAGGGATGGGGCAGCCACAGCTTCTCTGGGCAGCCTGGGCCAGGGGCTCACCAGCCAGATGTTTCATCCACCAGCCCATGCACGCAGGCTCTGCCATCAGAGCAAGACGTGCTGTCCCCTGTGAATCCTCCAGATGTGTTCACCACTGGCAAAGCTCTGAAGAGAGCCAGGACGGGGCCAAAACATCAGCTTCCCTCCCCTGCGGAGCTGAACCATGGAGGAGCTGTGATTGCTCTCCTGCCTTCCCACCCTGAGCACAAGCAGAGACCAAAGGGGGATGTGGGGTCACAGCTCTGTCCCAAAGGTGGTTTCCACCCTGAAACCTCATCGCATGTTTCAGTGGATGAATCTAGGTGCCTTGTTTTCCATAGCAGGGATCCTCTCTGCAAGCCTGGGTACAGGAGATGGCAAAGAACATAGAGCCTCACCTCACCCGAGCCCGATCTCTGTTTTAATTCACTCTTTTCCCATCCAAACATCAGCTTACCCCCCTTCATTTAAGAGCTCTTATACTAGTGGATTTAGCTAGAACTGCAAAAAACCCAAAGAGATCCGCTGAAAACATGAAAGCATTTGTTCCCCGGCATCTCCTGACTACTTGCCATTGTGTTTCCACAGAGAGCGCAGTGACAGCAACGGTCATGCTACCGCTGGAGGAGGTGACTCAGACTTTGCCCTCACATTACCTGCTTGAAATGCTCAGCTGTCAGCCCCGCCGTGTGTTTAGCTTAAATTATTGCCAGAAATGGTGCCATGGCAATGCTAGGCAACGTGCACGCTGGCAGGGCTGGAAAAATCCGCGACAAATAATGACAGCGTTTATCATTTTCCATCAGGAAAATGCCAAAGCCTTTTCCAGACACAGGTCAGTGACCTCTTTAGCCCTTGCAAACAAGAAAGCGGGGTCACCGTTTGCAGACCAAGCAACTTCTTGAAGGTCCCCCAGGCAGCCTGCAGGACAGGGAAGAGAGGACGCAGGAGATGGACACCAAAGCTACCAGCACCTCTCCTGCATCTGCAACATGCTCACTCCACACTCCTGGCCGAAAAGAATATTTTGTCTTCTTCTTATTACTTCCCTCCTCCTGAGCATCAAAAGTGTCCCTGAAGCAGAAGCAAGTTGACGCTCTCAATATTTAAGGGAGTTTGAGGAGAAACACGCTTGATGGCATCCCCCTCCAGAGGAATGCGTCAGGTGCTGGGCCAAAAGCACAACAGCTGTTAAGGCCACAAAGCTGTGGCTAAGGAAGCATGAAAAGATGCTGAATAGACATAAAATCGGAGGCAGGAATTTAAAGAAGCGCGCTGTAATTGCCCTGCAACACGTCTGGCTGTATGATATGGCTTTACCCTCCACTTTGCTAGTGGTCTGACTCCTGACGTACCCTCCCTCTGTCCCCGTTCAGTGGACTCTTGTCCCCTCTCCCCCATCTCAAAGCGGTGCTCACCTCCCTCATAACCATTAATCCCTGCTACAGGGTGTCTACGAGCGAAATGGACCCTGAGGATCTCTGTTCTCATCCTACACATGGGGACCCAGGTCACAGAGAGGTGAGTGATTTCCCCACGGTCACACAAGGGGTGACAATGACGAGGAAGAAAATGTCTTGCAAAGGACGTAACTGAGGATTCAGAAACGCTGCAGCTCGGCACTGAGCAGAAGCCACGATGTTCTGGAGTTCTTCCATGCACAAAATGTGAGACCTCCCCAGCCTGCATGTTTCAGTCCTTGGTGTGACCCGGGCCTGGTAAGGACCTGTGCCTGGCTCTTCTGCAGGCACCCGACTCTGTCACCTCCGAACTGCCAAGGGACCAGCTGTGCAAGGGTGGGAGGTGCCGATTTTGAGCAGTTCTTCCACTTAAAGCCCAAGACAGCTTCACCGGGGAGATGTCCCTCAAAACTCCGACCAAAAAGTTTTGGTGTCTGTGACTCAGTATTTCCATTTTCTTGGAAAACTCCCAACCACCTCAGAGAACGGACCGGGGCCATCACCTGAGCCAGAGGACTCTCCTCCTCCCCTTATCCTTTACCCTTCATTACCTCTTCTCTCATAAAGCTCGTCCCTTGCTGCCAATAAAGGCTTGGCATCGCATCCCACCCACAGCAATGCCGATGGCAGCGGCTGGATTTAGACAGCAAGGACAGAGGGGCCATCCCGCCGCAGAGCGAGACAGTTTATTGCCCTCTGGCACTGCACGAACCTACTGTCAGCAGACGGCAAACCAGCTTCTGTCAAAGTCTGATGCCGGCTTAACGAGCAGAAGAAAAACTCCATGGGTGAGATGTTGAATATTTCATGCAAATGGTAAGCAACGAAACTCATTTTCCCATTAAGTAGTTTTAAGGTAGGTGTTATCTTTTAAGCGCAGCGCTGCGCAAAAGGAGCGGTTGCTTGTCTTGGGTGCCGGCTGGAGTATGTGCATCAGCCGCTGCGCGTCCATGCTCTCCCCTTGCCGTGTGAAGAAGAGAAACAGCCGCCTCCCAAATGCAGCAGGAATATGAAGGGGGTTTGCAAAAAAGGAGCCAGCAGTGAAGGACATGTGTTAGGACATGAGCGTCCCGCAGGTCCGGAGCAGTCCCTGGGATCCACGACACTGCTGTTGTCACTAAGGTGGCATCAGGCTGGAGCAGGCAGCCCTCAGCGTGGGGCAGGAACGTCCGCGTGGAGCTGGGAAGTTGGGCGGTCAGTGGGGCTGGTGTCCTCCATCACGCAGAGTTGGCCCTGAAGGCACCACCGAGCTGAAGGCATTGCAGAATACTTCACCTGCATGGATTAGAAGTGGGGTTTTAATTGCAGGAGAGCACTCAGATACTGCCGTGGTCCCTTCAAGCACAGCTGTGTTATGGAGTGGAGGTTGGCAGTGTGGCCTCCCGGCACAGCCTTGGCCCGACCTGCTGTCTCCAAAAGCCCTGGAGGAGCCCGGGTGTGTGGTCCTCACCACATCTGGCACTTCAGAGCAAGGGCAAGGATAAAAACTCCATCTCTAGAGGAAACCTGGCAGGTGGCAGCTTCAAGCCACACAAAACAAGTTAAGTATTGAGAATGTGTCTTCAAACTGCGGGACCCTTGCTAGAGGGTGGGGTGGAGGCTAAAAATGCATTTGTTTTCGGAGAGTGACATGAGGTGTTCATGGGAGAAGGATCCATCACAGCTAAGACAGGAGAAGAGGCTGTCACCTGCTATGGAAATCCTTAAACTGGAGGCCACCAGGGATTTTCTTGGGGTGGGTAGAGAAATCACTATATACTTGCCCTGTTCTTTTGCCTTTTTTTTGGGCACGTAGCCCTAACCCGTGTTGGAGACAGGCTACCGGGCTGGGGGTTTTGAGACTCCTTCAGAGCTGAGATCTCTGCCTGTTGAGGGAAAAGGTGTCCCCTGGGATGGGATGGTGGGACTGGCCTCCCTGAGCCATTCTGGCTCCAGCACAGACTCCTGTGGGGCAACGTATCTGCCGCTGTTGTGGCAGTAGCCTGGCCCGCGTGTCCTCCCTGCTCATCCACCTGCTTCAGGGCTGCATAAAATACTCGGGGTCGGTGCAGGCTCCCAGCACCCAGGCAAGGGGCACCAGCTTCCAGAAGTGGTGGGGCAAGGAGCAGTGGAGGAGCGGTCACACCTCCGCGCTGCTGCACTGGCTCCCAGCAGTGTATTTGGCGCCGTTCATGTTACATTAACGACAGGTTAAGAACTGGCTGGTTTTCCCTGCCGAAGACAGCCCCCGCTGTGCGGGTACGATGACGCCTGCTTGAAGCCCACCAACGGAAGCATCCCCAAGGCAGAAGATGCCTGGAGGAATAGGAAGTTCGGCTTTAAATCCAGCTTGTTTGGAACAGGGTTTTAAAAGGGCATTCCTGTCAAAGGACTAGTATATATGTTTCACTCCCCGTGGTTGTAGATGAAAATTTAGCGCCGACGGCGCAGTTTATCTTCCGAAGAGATATCGCACGGGTCGGATGTGGGCATCCCACTCTGCGTGCAACCCTGGACTCTGGCCGGCCATGCACCCAGGCACCCAGTCAGGGCATCCTCTGCCATGACGAGTGCCTGGTGCTGCCTCAGGGAAGAGAAGAAAAGTGCTGTGGGTCCGGAGGAAGAGAGACACAAGGCAGACTCCCTCCTAGTTCCCTTGAGAACATCCACGTAGGTCTTGCAGGTCATGGGAGGCACTTAATTTATCTTCAGAGGTGGTCCAGAGATGGGTAAATGCCTCCCTGTTGCTCTTTGGTACTGCTACAGGTCACTGAGGTGGGGGAGACACCTCTCGCTGTCAGCTGTGCTACTGCCTCTCGTTTTGCTGGATGCAAAGTGAGTTGAGCACAAGGCTGCCCTGTAATCTCCGTTCCCTGCTCGGACTCACTCTGTTTATTGTTTGTGTTTACTCGAGGGGGAAAAAAAAAACAGAGAAAGAAAAAGTGGGTCCATAAACTACAGACGAACTTATTTGTTCTGCTGCCAGTGACAGTGTATAGCAGGGATACAGCGCTCACTGTGCCAGAGATAAATCAGGAGGAAAGGGAAGACAGCAGGGGACTGCAGGGAAATAAGGCACCAAGCGTTAACAGGGATGTTTGGAGGCCCAGGAGCAGGCAGAGCTTTTTGGTGTTTCCCAGCAGAGTTGGGCACCCTCTAGTGGGATCTCCACCGTGGCCGGCTCTCTGCAAGCATCCCTAAAAACACTCTCGCCGAGGGACGATGAGGATGTGCAGCCTTTTCACCCACTAGTGACTTGAGGGTCCACTCAAGAACTCACCAACGTCTGCTCACACAGAAAGGCCAAGGTCCCTGCAACATCAGGACCTCATCCAGAGAGGTGAGGGACAGCGGTGGAGGTCCCAAATGGGCTGGTCTGTGGATCACAGAGCAAAAAAAAAACCCCATGGAGTCATAGAATGGTTTGGGTGGGAAGGGACCTTAAAGCCCACCCAGTGCCACCCCCTGCCCTGGGCAGGGACACCTCCCACCAGCCCAGGTTGCTCCAAGCCCCGTCCAACCTGGCCTTGAACCCCTCCAGGGATGGGGCAGCCACAGCTTCTCTGGGCACCCTGGGCCAGGGGCTCACCACCCTCACAGCAAAGGATTTCTTCCTGAGATCTCATCTAAATCCCCCCTCTTAGGTAAGAGGTGTCCACACTTAGATGACAAGTTGCCCACACTGTCCCGGCCGAGTCCCTCAGCCCACCTGTGCCTTTGCTCTCCCTGGGATGGTAAACGGAGACAGAGACCAGTTCAGAGCACCCTGGGACTGCTCTGGGGGTGAAAGAGCCCCCTGAGCACCCGGGATGGGGTCAGGGCTAATCCTCCGGGCAGAGCAGGGGGTTGGCCACATTGCCTCCAGGATGGAAGGTCCCACATTCTGCAGCTTCCCCCCATCCCTGTGCGTTTCCTTTCTGGCTGCAAAGCAAGAGACCTGGAGGAGTCAAAAATCATCCTACAGGAATTTGCCATTAAAGAAGACGGGGCAAAATACCTCCCCACTCCTCCCCATCGCAAACCAGTGCCTCGCTGGGCCTGATTTATTTTCTCCGTGGGCAGCAAATGCTGGGTGCCGTTACTGCCACCGCAGTACTCTGTTTCCCTGCGCCAGACCAGTGCATACATTGATGAGATCTTCCAGAGAAGCAGCTGCCATGCCTGGATCACGGCCACCGACTCCAGCCCTCCTGGGTTATCTTAAGGTACACTCACATCGGTTTTCGTAAACTGTGGAGCCATTCGTCTGACTCGAATCCTGAGGCAGCGAGTTCCCCGGGGCAATTACATGCGGCCTAAAAAGACGCTGCTTTGTGTCTTTTGATGCTTTGCCTCTTCGTCCGCAGAGTGGCCTTTTGTTCCCAAGCCACAGAGCTGAGTGTTGCCGCCACCTCGATTGACAAATAACTTCTGGAGACTTTATGGGATATAGAACAGAACAAATGGCCTCTCCTAAAATATTTTCTTTCTTTCATAAATCTTGATTATGCTCCTATATCCTTTCCAGACATATGAAGCTGCTTTGAACCTGGCTAAAAATGCTGGTTTGATGTTTGTTTTTTTTTTTTCCTAATTTAACCCCACATGTAATTCCTCTGTGGGAAAGATGACAGGGCAAAGCTGTGCCAGGTGCGTGGCGTGTTTGCGGAGTCAGCCCTGCGGAGCAGCTGGGTCTGGACACCCGTATCCCACTTGGACACTGTTACCTGCAGCCAACTCCATCATCACAGGCAGCAGAGAGGGAATAAGAGGGAGACATGCGGTGCCTCATTCCTCCTCTCTTCCGATGCTGGACTGAGAGGGAAACTGGCTCATGACCCGATTTCCCATTTCCAGCAGGCCGCAGGCTATCACCGCCCAGCGTGCTGCCCTCTGCGAGGAAGCCACCACGAGCAGGGACCTCCTTACAACCCTCGTCCTGATCCAGTGGCAGGAGAGATCAGCAGAAAGACGTGGAAGTGTTACAGAGTTTGTAAATCTGAGACCGTCAGATGAAGTCAATGGGAGCCTTTGCACTGACCCCAGTTTTGGGTTCGTGGAGTAACCTTGCATCTCAGAGCTTTCTGCAGCGTGGTTTCACCCAGAAGAGCCTGGGAGAGGTCATTTCTCAGTCATTCTATTTGTTTTACCAGTTTCACCCCAGAAAACGGAGAGGGAGCATCCTTAGATCCCAAACGCAGCTTGTTGCCAGCTGTGCACAACTGTGTTACGGGGAGGGAAGAGGGAAGAAAGCAGCTTCCTCGTTGATCTAGCTCGGGCCCAGTGCCGAGATTTATCTTGGTGTTCAGGAAAGCAAATAGAGAGCTAAAGACAAACAGCCACCTTGATTTACCAGTGAGATTAAGAGCATGTTAGCAGAGCAAGAAAGAGTCTTCATAAAAAATGAAAGAAGAGCAGGCGGGTGGAAGGAGCAGTGAGGATGAAGCTCAATGAGTTATCTAGGGCATGTACAACAAACCATCAGCCCAGCAAAAATGCGAGAAGAGAGCACAGGAGGTGAAAACTGTGGGGGAAAACAAGGCGGTATGTTTTATTAATCGTACTGTTTTATGTTTAAATAGCATCGTCTTACTAAGGAGATGGGTAGACACATGCCTGTGCCTGTACGATGTGGTCACGGACGTCAGGGCAGTCCGGCAGGTCAGGAGTGCAGGCCAGCAGGTGACAAACAGCTCATCTCAGGCCACGGAGATTTCCCTGTGCTGGGTCTCGTCCGTATACCTAAAAACCATACACACATCCACGCACTGTCCCCAGCAGCTTACAGCTTCACAGCACAGGGAAGCAGTGAAAAATCTTGTCCAGATTCACCTGGGAGGTCCAGGGCATATTGAAATTCCACGTTGACCCTCCTGCGTAGCAGAGTAGGTCCCTCCTGGCTCAGTGACGGGAGCCAGGGATGCTGAAGCTTCGTAGCCTTGCAGGGGACCCTTTGGCTCGTTTGGTCCTCCCATCTTCTCCCTCCCACTTCCAAATCCGTAGAGAAGCAAGACAGCCACTGAGTTTACAAAGCGGAGTGCTGCAAAGGTAAGAAAGCCCAGCTCTGCAGCTGCCTCTGCAATTTTAATTCCTCCTACCCCATGTGTGTCTTGTGACAGAGGCTTTGAGAATATCTTTGTTTGGTGCTTTACCGCTGACACCGGGCACCTTGCAGAGCCTCAGCCAGACGTGGCCTGAGGCACGTTCGCCACACGCTGGAGCGCTGATCGGAGGCAGGAGCGGCCTTACACCACTGATCGTCCACACCTGCGAAAGACTTACTGAGGAAATCAAGGATGTGAATCTCTTGGAATGCTTATGGATTGAGAGCAGCCCTGAGGAGAAGGAGTTGGGGGAGCTGATGGATGAGAAGCTGGACGTAAGCAGGCAATGTGCTCTCACAGCCCAGGAGCCCCCCGCAGCCTGGGCTCATCCCCAGCAGCGTGGGCAGCAGGGCCAGGGGGGGATTCTGCCCCTCTGCTCCGCTCTGGGAGACCCCCCTGCAGCGCTGCCTCCAGCGCTGGGGCACCAACAGCAGAAGGACACGGAGCTGTTGGAGCGGGGCCAGAGGAGGCCCCGGAGATGCTGGGAGGGCTGGAGCCCCTCTGCTGTGGGGACAGGCTGAGAGAGCTGGGGGGGTTCAGCCTGGAGAAGGGAAGGCTCCGCGGAGACCTTCCAGCCCCTGCCAGTCCCTAAAGGGGCTCCAGGAAAGCTGGGGAGGGACTCTGGGTCAGGGAGGCGAGCCATGGGACGAGGGGGAAGGGTTTTACACTGAAAGAGGGGAGATTTAGATGAGATATTGGGAAGAAATCCTTTGCTGTGAGGGGGGTGAGCCCCTGGCCCAGGTTGCCCAGAGAAGCTGTGGCTGCCCCATCCCTGGAGGGGTTCAAGGCCAGGTTGGACGGGGCTTGGAGCAACCTGGGCTGGTGGGAGGTGTCCCTGCCCAGGGCAGGGGGTGGCACTGGGTGGCCTTTAAGGTCCTTTCCAACTCCCTTCCAATTTGCCCGTACTAAACCATCCCCCATTCTTCTGTGGTGTAACCGGGCTCCAGTCACCCCTCCTGACGTGAGGCAGCAGCTCTGTGCCAGGTGGGTACGTCCCGCCCTGCTGCCAGTGCAAGGCAAAGGGGATTTTTTTCTACATGTGCAGAGCAAGGGGGCTGAAAAGATTCCAAAGTAGGAGCAAGGAGAAGATTTGGGACCTTTGTTAATTTTTGGAGCAGCAGAGTCCATGCATATCTGGCCATCTGATGGTCCAGAGCAAGTCCTTCCTGAGAAGTCCTGGTTGCCACCTCTTTTTTGGGGGCAATGGCAGAAGCCATCCATTAAACATTGAAACTGTTGCGTATTCTGGGAATGCAGGTTGTTTAAGCACCAAAAATGAGATTTGACATCAAATGATGACTACAAGTCCCCGCAGCGGAAAATTAAATAGCTTAAATTCTCTGCTGCGCCCTGTGGCAAAAACAGCTTTCTGTTCCCTGTTTTGGGAAGAAAGAGAAAAGCAAACTACTGCAGATTGCTGATCTCAGCCAGGGAACGGCAATCAGACACTCCAAATGGTGTATGGTTTGGATTCCTTCAGCAGGAATGTTAAAATAATCAAGTTATTACTGCATTTGGAATTGGGTGAAAAAATTAATGCAAGGCACGCTGTACTTCCACACTTGTATTTCCTTTTTTTTTCTTTTTTTTGTTAGCTCGTTTGTACATGCAATTTCCTAATTTCTCTTCGCATGGAAACTGTTAAAAAACGCCCCTGTGTTTTTAAAAGTGATTCATTAGGATTACGAGTTTGCGGCAGTTGAGACTAATTGGTCGTTTGCATCACTCTTACAGCTGCCTCATCCCGTTTGCAGATGCGGGCCGGGAAGCGTGTGCCAGCAACTGATGCTTTTTTCAAGGTTTGTTTGGCTTTTTTTCTTCCCCAGCCTTCAGAAGGCCCGACGTGCACCCTCTGCTTAAAAAAAAACCAAAAAAACAACTTTGATTCCTCACTGTCTACACCAGCCATGAGGGAAATGATCCCGGGGAACGATCTGTCTGGGCGCTGGTGCCTGAGACTGCGGTGCTACAAAGGATGGTTGGAAGAACCAATTCCTCCACCGCCGGGCCATGAGAGTGATCCTTAAGGCGTCAATTACAGCCGCTGCCCTGTTGCCCCACAGCTACACCTTGAGGCTGCTTCTCCACAGCACTCTCCAAATCCTCATTCCTAGCTCCTGACCCTGGCTCCTCTCTGCATTATTGCTTTTGGCTCCAGCACGGACCTCGGTTACCTGTGGGACAGCACTCACACCAACGCCCGTCCCCAAATGCCTGTGGTCCTTGGGCTTCAACAGGACCTGGCTTTTGGTTAACACTAAAGCGTGTCCCAAGGTGTTACAAGGAAACAGCACTGAGGCTTCCTTTATGCTTAAGGCTAAATTACGCATCACGATTACACATCTTGCTTAATGAGGGCCATTAGCATCCTGTCTGGCTCCAAAACCTCTTGGAGAGCCTTTGTCAAAGGAGGAGGAGGAGGACGAGGCAGACAGAGGTTGAACCACAGGTGTTCCCGTTCGGCACTTTGACTCTCGTTAAGGAAACAGAGAGGAAGAGGAGGGCGATTTCACCTTGCTTTGCTTTTAGTCAAACCCCCCCTCTCCACCCCCAGCCGCCCCAGGCTGTGCTCGCTCCGGCCGCACCTGGGCTCTGCAGCGTTCGCACCGGGGGTTTCCTGCCCTGACCTCAAGCCAGCAGCTTCGCTCAGGTTCTTCGGGCTTCCTGTTTTTCTCTTAAAGCTTTCATTTTACCAGCAAACTCTTTCCTGTTCTCAAGGCTTCTTTGCGACCGAAATCCCGCAATTGATCCTCAGCAAGACGTGGCTGGTAAAGTCTTTGAACGCTCTTCCTTTCGCTAACGCTCACTTCCCTGCTGCCAGCTGCCTGGAGTGGCGATGGGCACCTCTGGGAAAATTTCAGGAAAGGTTTCACGGAGATCTTTAAGTCTTACAGGTCATGTCTAGAAAATGGGGGGGGCGTTAACCGGCTTCGCTGCAGACAGCTTTTCAGTTACATTCGTGGAAAGTGTTGTTCTCACTGCATTAACTTATCAGGGAGCCCTCTATTACTTTGGCTTTCAATCATTTTCCTGTAGCTGTTGCGCAAGTGCTATTATAAATGAATTAGTGGGTTTGAAGGCAATAGCGGGTACAGACGGTTGGGCTGTGGGCTGCCACCCTGCCTGCCTCGGCAGGTCAACGCCGGCAGAGAGACCGAAAGCCTGTCAGGGATGGAGAAACCAAGATAACCCGGCGAGGGACTGCATTCAAAGAGATGCTATGGTGACAGAATCATTTTAGCAGGAAATTTCTACTTTTTTTTTGTTGGTTTTTTTTTTTTTTTTTGTCACAGCCATGGTGGAAAAAGCTTAAATAACTGCGGATGTGATTGCATCGTCAACCACGTGGCTGAGCTGGAAGCCCCATCACTATGGGGAGGGAGCTGCTGGAGGTTTCACTTGTTTCAGTTCGTTGCAGAGCAACCCGTAAATTTCAGTAACAATTAATTTCTCTTAGAAAAACATTCAAAGTGCGAGTTCTAAACATTATTGTTTTCCTACGGTCTGTATTTTTATTTATCCCTAATTCTGACTAAAATATTTGCATTGAATGTAGCTTTTTAGTGGTACCCGCTCTGCTCATTCCCTCACCACCCGGATCAAAGGCTGTGACAGATGCTGGTGGTGCCTGAGCGTTCAGACGTGACATGCAGGACACAACTGCCAGCTCCTCCCTGACAGTGCTGGGCTTGACTTACACTGGAAATACACCTCCACGAGTCTTAGCTCTGACTGGGAAGTTGTGTGAGAGCTTTCCATTAATATTGTGGACTGAAAAAAGGAGGTTGTAGCCAGGTAGGGGTCGGTCTCTTCTCCTAAGGAGCAGGCAATAGCACAAAGGAAACGGCCTGTGCTGGGGAGGGTGGAGGGTTAGGATGGATATTAGGAAAAATTTCTTCACGGAAAGGGTTGTCAAGCGTTGGGCCAGGATGCCCAGGGCAGTGGTGGAGTCGCCATCCCTGGAGGGATTTAAAAGTCGGGCAGACGCGGTGCTGAGGGACATGGGGTAGTGGTGGGCTTGGCAGTGCTGGGTCAATGGCTGGACTCGATGATCTTAAAGGTCCTTTCCCACCTAGATGATTCTATGATTCTAAAAAAAAAGCAGTTTGCAAACAAGCAATGTGTTCTTGCTAAAAAACACTGCTTCTAAGATGATTTAAACAAACCTTTTCCTTCTTGGACGGGGTTGACCTGAATCAGTGTATTTCAGTACCCCAAACTGAATCAAGCCGCCTGGTTCCAGGGCAGCACTGAGCGGGGCTCGCCCGAGCTCTCCGGAGCTTGCGGTCTCCATCTCCCGTGCTCTCCACGGGCCGGTCTGGGAGGCAGGACCCTCCTGCGGACCCGAGACCCCTGGTGCTTTGAGCGTTGCTGTTAAGGAGGCAGCCAGGAGAGATCCTCTTGATTAGGTTGCTCTCTTACTGCACTTTCCTTGTCTGTAAAGTGGTGGTTGTGTTACCCCTGCAAAATGTCCTGAGGTGCCGCGATGGTTTAAAGCTGCGATTTCCTTAGATGATGTTTCGTCATACCCGTGGTAGCCGCTCTTGGGCTGTGGAGAAGCACGTTCAGCTACGTAAGCAAAATGAGGGGGAGAAGAAGCTGGGGTTCGCTTCCTCTTAGGCTGTGAAACCGAACGAATTTGCGCTCGTTCAGCTGGCTGGAGAGCCCCGGCGTGGGCGCTCACACACGTCCCTGATGCGCTTGCTGAGACCACGCAGCCGGGGGACCACAGACCTGGTGTCCCCAGGAGGGACTCAGCCCCGGTAACCGAGACCACGCTTGGGCTTCCCATTCCCTCTGCGTTACCCCCTTCCCCTTTCAGGCTAATTAGCTGATTAGCTTGGAGCCAGGGAAGCTGGAAAGGGCAGGAGAACAGGGACCTCCTTGGGAGTTTAGGAGCTGTTGGCTATTAATATTGACGTGCTAATGAGGCACATCAAGGTTAGAAACGTGGGAGCACTTTCACGCTCTGCACAGGGTACTTTCCCTCTGCTGGCCGTGGGTTCAAGCCCCAGGGACCGATGCGGGGGGCTCGGGAAGGTGATCCAGCCCTTCTTGGGGAGCCTCTGCCCTGGTCTGCATGGCTACAGGAGACCAGAGGGGGATCCATGGGAGGGGAACTGGGGACAGAAGGGAAAGGGGAAGCAGTGGTGGCCTGAGGCTCCTCTTCCCCTACTATTTCTCCAAAAACGAGTCTTTTAGGGGACCAAGGAGAGAGTGGGGTATCCCAGAGTAGTCAGCTGGTGAGGAAGGAAGAGCAGCTCACCACACTCACAGTAAAGAATTTCTTCCCAATATCTCACCTAAATCTCCCCTCTTTCAGTGTAAAACCCTTCCCCCTCGTCCCATGGCTCCCCTCCCTGATCCAGAGTCCCTCCCCAGCTTTCCTGGAGCCCCTGTAGGGACTGGCAGGGGCTGGAAGGTCTCCGCGGAGCCTTCTCTTCTCCAGGCTGACCCCCCCCAGCTCTCTCAGCCTGTCCCCACAGCAGAGGGGCTCCAGCCCTCCCACCATCTCCGGGGCCTCCTCTGGCCCCGCTCCACCAGCTCCGTGCCCATCATCTCCCCAGCCTGTCTGTGTCCCACAGGAGGTGCTGTGCAGCCTGCGGTGACCACGAGCATCAGCGGAGGCACACACAGCTCCCACTTGCTGCCCTGTTGGGGCATCACCATGGCTTCTCTTTGGACCTCGCTGGAAAAAGATGTGTTCAACCCGCAGAAAAAGAGGCTGCTGGAAACCATTCGTGTCTGGAAGACGGGGAAGAAGAAGAAGATGTCCATTCTCTGTGTTGTGGGTGAGAGCCCTGGGGGACTGGGACACAGGTTGAGTTTCAAACCCAGGGAGGTTTCTTGCAGCTCCAGTCAGAGAACTTGGTCTCTGATGGCTCTTTTCCTCATGTGGGAGAAGAGATATGGCCACTAATTGGTATGCTGTATTTCAAGATTAAATGAAAGAAATCTTAATCCAGACAGGAGCTGTGCCATGTCAGTGTAGAATGTCAAGAACTGGCAACAAAAGCACAAGTTCCCTGTCGGATGATCTTTAGCTGGTTAGAGGGAGCTGGGGTCTGCAGGATTGCTCCCTCCACCAATGTAAGATATTATTTTTTTTTCACCATTTGCATCAAATCTGTCATTAGAGGTCAGCAACAAACCATTCTAACACAACACAGCGTTACAGCCTTGTTCTGTCTCTCCATAGTTTTGGTGAAAGTTTTAACAGTACTGAGACACTTCAGGAGTCTGTAACTACCTGATTAGGATCCAAAGGTGCAAATGCTTTGGAAAAACTTTCTGTCTCCTTTGGTCTATGCTTTTCTGGTTGCTCCAGCACTCCTGAGAAGTTGTTAGTATAGATTTTTTTGACAAATGTACTGGGAAGAGACTTTCTTGCTAATGAGCTTCTAGACAGCGTAGTCACCTACTAGAGGATTAATGTCTGACAGCCTGAGCCATAATGTTTGACCTAAATGAGGTGCTCCAACTGCCTCTGTAGTCAGTGGAGGCCAGGAGGAATGTCTCCAAGGGATGATGTAGCCACCTTAAAAGTAGCATCTAAATTACGTGAGTTTCCCCTGGAACTCTCCATGCCAGCTTTCTGGAGGTATCTAGCTCATATGGGAGATCTGGATATAATCGCATGAACAGTGGGCACCTCTCAGATGAACCAAGAGGTTCCTGTAAGCTAATTGGCACTGGAGGTGATTTTTGGTGGAATATATTAGTGTGGGTATCAGTCAAATGATGCGGTGCTTTTGGACCCTGTTGTAGGGCCAGCGTGTAACGACCATAAATCTTATTGCACTAGGGTGCCCTGTTCCCGTCACATTTGGATCTTGCTGAAATATTACTTGTGCCTTGTGTAGAGCACAATGGCCTGGTTTGAAACTCATTGAAATGACTGGGAATCCTTCCATAGACTTCAAAGTACGCTGGATTAGACCTCAGAGAACGCTTTCCATATCTAAATACTCAATGAAGAGAAAAACCGGTTGAATCCCAGTAACATCTCTAGTAGAGAAACCCAGTATCATCCCTCCATACAGCCGCAGTGCAAACCCAGTGTCTGTGTGTCCATCTGTACCTGACCACTCACACTGAACTGTTGAGTACTGGGCTAAAAATAATACTGTGGGTTTTTTGTTTGTGTTTTTTTTTTTCTTTTTTTCCTGTCCCTCATCCTCAGTGGACTCTTTTAGGCCGCTGCAGCCGTTTCTGGTGAAGGTCAAGGTAGAGCGAGGAGAGCAGTACAAGGTGGCCTACAGGTGGCCTTTAGCAGAGCTGAAGCTGGTAGATGGCAAGACTCTCGATCAGGTAGGTTTGATTTTCCTTCTGTGGCAAAGGGCAGAACTGATCATGGGGGAGAGAGATGAATATGAATCTAGGGAGACAAGCCAGGATCCATAAGGTGATTTGGGTCCTCTGGAGCTCAGCCCTTATGTTCAGATGGTGGGAAGAGCAGTGTGTGTGTGATTTCTAACATAGGACTGAACCAGCCTGAATGATGCTAATTTTGAGGAAACAACCATCGTTAAAAAAATTTAAAAGCCCTCTGCCTTCCCTCAGAGCTGTTTCCTACAGTATGGTGAACTGAGGTCCCTCCCTTGATGGTTCCTCCATCCATCAGTGCTTTTGGACTCCTCATTTCCCTGTGCCCAGGCTGCTGAGCTGGAATGATTTCCTCCCTCCTGAGACATCCCTCTTTAAGTTAGGAAATGTCAGGCTGGCCAAATACCTGACCAGGGTGAGCAGTGAGCGGGTGACCGCTGCACGGGCACAGCTTCCGTCAAGATCAGTGGGCAAACTCCCCTTATCCCGCAGGCAGAGGAACCTCCTGACGCTCTTTGCAGCATCCCTCAGAGGCCAGAGAGATGGACGGCAAAGCTCTGCTCTTGTCAGGTCTCCAGCATTTGCAGAACACACTGTCAGGCCCATCTGTCGATCCGCGTTGACAAAGCTTCTTGACAGACTTGCATAGGGTATTTAAAGATTAAACAGAGGCATTTACTGAAAGAAGGATTATAGAGGGATGGAGTCAGTGTGAGACTGTGCTTTTAGGGTGACATTAAGGGTTTTGGGAAAGAAAGCATAGACAAGATATTCCTGTTCTGCTGCTGGGGCTGGCAGAGTGTCGTTAAAGTTGGTATAATTAGTTTTTTTATTAATGTGAATGTTCCAGGGGCTTTGGCAAGGTGCCTGGATTTTCACAAGCACAGAAATAAATGAGAAAAAGAACAGCTTTCCAGTCCTACATCCAGGACAAATAAAGTACATCTGCACAGCGTGCCCGAAAGGAAAAATCGCGTTTGCAGCTTTGCAGAGTATCTTGATCCCATGGGTAGAACTGAACTGATATCTCATTGTCTTACACTTTCCCATGCACAAGGGAATACATGCTTTCATCCCGCCTGAGCTTTCCTCTAGCAGATGAGCCTGGCTCCACCAAGTCTTCTAAACTGCTTTGGCTCCTGAGGAATTAGGATTACGAGATACCTCCAGGATTTTCAGTCCTGTCTCCCTCACTTACCATCCCAATGAGAAAAACTGATCATGCTCTGTCTTGAAGTGTTGGCATATTTTTCAGCCCCCTCCTACTGGGAGGCAAATAGCGAACTCGGTTGTCCCAATGGCTAAAGCCTTCTTAACACTCCCAGCCTGTGTTCCTGCCCACATCATCCCTGTTTGCGCTTGTGCCGTGGCTGTCCTTTAGGTTAGACAGCTCTTCTCCCTTGCAGATGTATTTTTAGGTGGCAGTCACCTGCCCTATTAACCTTCCTTCTGGCGGGCTAAGCAGACTGACCCATTAGTGTCCTCTTCTGTGTTGACTTCTCTCTTCCCTTTATCATCCCCTCTTCCTTGCCTCTTCCAGGCTGAATTGATCCTTCCTGAATGCAGGCAGCCAGTATTGTCCATACCATTCCAAAAATGGGATCTACTCACCAGGTGAAGCTGCTGCACAGGCTCCCTGGGCAGAGGACAGGCTGAAGCAGGAGGCTGAGGCCAGGAAATGCTGACGGCTCTCAGGGTCCCACCATGGAGCCAAGCTCCCCAGTGCTCACGTCTGCACGGTCCCTCCCTCTTGCATGGCTTGGCAGGTCCATGGCAATCAAAACAAGAGCCCCTCTCTGTTTCTTAGCAGATAGTATCGACTACAGCCGAACCCCAGCTCATGGGTCGATGTTCAGGACGCACAGCAAGGGCTTTGGTGGTCACGTCTGCTCCGTTGCGCTGGGAAGCCCTCTGGCCCCTGGCACCAGCAAAGTCCTGACACCGCAAGTCCAGCGGTGCTTAAACCTACAGCTCCCTCGACCAAAACGGTATTAATATTTATGAAGTGATTAACGGGTGCCTCCCTGCTTTAATAGCTCCTCGTAAGGCGTGCTGTAAACCACGAGCGCTGCGAATTCCTCCCCCAGCCATCACCGCTCCGCGCCGTTGCAGGGGCTGCGACCGAGCCTGCGAAGCAACGCGGGGGCGTGATGTATTGCTTCGGGGTGTTTAGAAAACAACACTTAAAGCATCACAGGGCTGCATCAATCCTCATAAACTCTGTGTCTGTTATGATGATTAGTATCAATAATTAGAAGTGCGGCTTCTAAGTTCTCCAGAAGATGAGATCAGGCTGTGCCGCAGCGCTAATGAGATGGTGCAGGAAGGAGCTTCTTTCTGTGGGATGTTCCTAGTCCTGCCACCTCCCTTATCCTCTCCACCTGTATACCGCAAAGTGGCAAATACGAAGTCTCCTGTGGCTGGAGTTCCCCCTCCATGAGACTACATCCTTGGGCATAGATAGATGCAGAGATACTGAAACGTATATGGATGAAAACAACCTGGGGAAATGCCAAGGGTGCTCTTTTTCCAGTCCATGCTCCTGTTATCTCGGGTGACCTTCCCCTGCCAGGAAATGGGGCGCTGGCAGATGCCAAGCGAAGATGTGTGATACCACGGTGCTGCCGGGGGGGGAATTCAGGACTGCGCTTGTGGAAGCCTGTTTCTGGGTTTTCTCCGGGTGTTCCCAGGTCCGGAGTGAGGAGAGGTTTGAGATGTCAGGTCGGATGGGGATTGCAGAGGGGAATATGTGCAGTGGGAGGCGGGGTGGGTGCTGGGCTTACCCCGAGTGCCTAACTCCGGTTGATTCGAGCTCTGTCGTTCAGCACATCGTCACACTGCAGAGCTTATTGCCGCGGGATGCTGTAGATGTCAACGCTATGAATAAGTTCAAAAAGCCATCAGAGGAAATCAGGGACAGTAGGTCCTTCAAGGGCTGTTAAACACCGGGCTGGGGATACAACCTCTGGCTCAGCGAGCTGCTGGGTGGCGGGCTGCTGGAGGCTGGCAGGGAATCCGGACGGCAGCATAACTCTGGAATTGCCCTTTGAATGCTTTTTCTCCCAAGCGTCTGCCACTGGCCACTGTCAAAATTCATCAGCATTCTCATCAGCTCCCACAACGTGCAGTGAAAGGTGAGGGATTTATATAATCTGAAAAGAGATCAGCGTGTTGGATCAGGACACTGGGACCGGTCGATTGCTTGGCCTGACCCAGTATGAGTGTCCTGGTGTCCACTTCTAGGGTCAGAATTGCTGTACATCCTTTTATTTTCAGTGCTTTTATCATGCCCGCGATTATTTGCCAAGTGGCATGAACATACTGCTGAAATCCTACCCAGCTGCTCGGCGGTAGCAGCAGAAGTCCAGGGAAAGATGTCTGTATCTGCAGGAGAGAAACACGAAGGAGGATTTGCAGTTAACCAGAGGAACTGCCTGCTGCCAGCCTGGAAATGCAGAGCTTGTCAGGGACCTCATTGATTGAGAGACTTCAGATCAAACTTCTGACAACAGTTAACCCTGGGCATGGGACAGTCGGTGTCCGTCACATCATGTGTTGTGGGGATGGTGGGGACAATGGCCCGTTTTAGCCATTTTTTATATCTGAGACTGACTATACCTGTGCAACTCCACCAAAACCAGTCTAGTCATCGGCATGGTGTGGCTGGTAGCACCGGTGTCCCTGGGGTCACCTTCAGCACGTCCAGCCGGGTGTTGTGCTAGGTGGTGTCAGGGAGGTGTCAGGATCGTCCCCCTGGTCGAAGGGGATGAGCCGCCCCTGCAGACAGAGCTCTCTCCTCCAACATCTAAGCCCTGTGCTAGTCTCCATGGGGCTTCCTGGGGCCACCAAAGACCCCAAAGCTTGGAACAGCCGCGTCGAGGTGAGTCTCCCTCCCTCCTGCAACCAGGAGGTGTTTTTCCTCCCGGTGCACGAGGTGTTTTCACAACATCAGCGCCTGCCCTTAAAATGTGCTGCAAACCTGTGCTGCGTAGATGTGGTGTGGCAAGCGGCATCTAATTGATGTGCTAATTAACCGTCGACATCTAGGCAAGCCTGGATTTTGATCTGCACTTCGATAAGGTTTACAAGTGGACCGCTAGCAGCTTTGACGAGAAGAAAACCTTTATCAGATGCTTGTGGAAGCTGAACCACCGATTCCTCGCCAGCTCGGTCACATTTGTGAATGTCCCCTCCTGTGCAGCGGAAGGTAATTAGTTTCCTTGTCACACTCAGTGCGGTTTGGGTGTTTTGCATCATCACTGTCATCGCTTTCAGGGGTGGGAGGTGAATAAAGTTCAAAGAGTGAATGCGGATGATGGGAGACGCTGAGGTGGGCACCAGCGAGAGGGAAGCAGGAGGATCCGTGTTTTGTGTTTCTGGAGGCACAGCCATCTGACTTAGCCGCCGACCCTTGCCATGGAGACACAATGCTCGGCTGGGAAGAAAAATAGATGGACAGTTTGTCTTATCCGCAGAGATGCTACCTGCGCTCTGGGTTGGGGCGGTGAGCAGTAAAGTGTTGGTAATGTCAGGCCAGGGGAGACTGGCTGCCTGCCTGGGAACGTTCCCCAGCACTATATCAAGAAATACAGACATATATACGGGTATAAAAATATATTATACTCTACAACACATGGCTATCAGCATATTTCATCAGAAGAAGCCTGTTCATCTCTGAAATTTGTCTCAGCTTTGTATAACAAACACATCAACCTGCCCCAACACACAATCCTAGAGAGGTGAGCAAGTAAAAACACAACCCGAGCTCAAATTAAGCTTCAAATGTCCATTTTGTCCCTCTTACAAAGCGGACCCTTTATCCCATCCACATCTTTCTTTGCTCCGTTCTGACTCACCAGCAGGCTGAGACCACTGGGCTCGTGTCACTTGGACTCGGTGGGTCCCCTGGGCTAATATTAGCTAATACGACATAACTAGAAGGCTTTGCCCACCTCTGGGTCTCCTCCTGTCCATGCAGGGAGACAAAGGCCCCAAGAAGACAGGAAGGACACTGTGGAGACGGAGAGCCAGGAGGAGCTCAGTGTGTACCAGGAGATGACACCAAAGGAAGCTGCCGATGTGTTGAAGCTGATGGAGGAGTACGAGCCCCTTGTGAACAACTCTGTGGCCTTTGCAGAGCAGCTGAGCAACGACCTCTATGTGCTGGATGAGGTAAGGGGGCCACGGGCTGTGACTCAACCCAAAAGAAGGTGCCTGGATGGAATCTCTGGGCATCGGCAGCTCTTTCGTTCGCGGTGGGCACTTGACCTGAGAGAAAGTCATCTCGGTGTTGTGCTACTTCAGCTCAAAAGGGGTCTTGCGCGTCAGGAGGACACTGCTGCTCCCCTCCGGAGGGTCAGGGTTTGTCCCACTGTGCGCTCTACCGGCAGCCAGGCACCAAACGTCTGTCTCCGCTGAGCTTAACCGCCCTTAGACGGTGGCTTGTGTGGTGTCCCTCCGATGCACGTGGGGACCAACCGATGAAGCCCACCCTCAGTTTTGCAAAGGAGTAAAACAGAACAGTGGCGCAGACCCGGCGGCAGGGAAGGATACGGAGCCCGTGGACACGCAGCTGGGAGGGATTATGATTCCTGGGGGCAGCGCAGGGATGGGTGAGGGTCTCACTGGGGGCAAAATGAAGTGGGGAGCCCTGGGGCTGGCTGAGGGAGGTGGGTGAGACTGGGGAGCTCCGGGATCTCCTTGACATTGCGCAGAAGGTCTCCGTGTCCCACGCAGTGTGAAGTAGGACCATCATTTCTGTAGCCACCAGCGCAGAATACATTTGTGTGAGGGCATTGCCTCTGGCCCTTGCTGCTCTAGAAGCCCTGTCTCCAGCAGCCACCTTGAGCAGTCCCACAGCCTTAACCACATCTGGAAATGATTTATAGGAACCGTCCCAAGGGGAGAACGTGGTGACGATGCCCACGCTGTGTTTCTTCCCCTCCCTGGGGGATGTCCCACGGGGAGGGTTGGCCTGCCAGGCACCTCGGGCCACCGAGAGCTCCCCAGGCTCCTGCCGGGTCCACAGCCAGGTCTGCAGCCCATGGAGCGCCTGCTCTGGAGTCACCATCCACAAGCAGGACATGCAGAAGCAATAGGGACAGGTCCTGCCAGGTTGCCATGAGGGCTATCACAGATACATCGAAAATTCCTGATATTTCAGTCTGTTGTTTTGTTTTGTTGTTTTTTTTTTTTTTTTTTTAACTTGAGCGCTTTAGTTACCTTGGGAAGGGGAGAACAGGGAAAAGTGGTGTAGGAAGGATAAAGGCTGCTGAGTAGGGAGGGAGGGGATGAAAGTGCATGTGAAAAGCAGGGGGTGATGAAGAGCAGAAAGGGTGGCCTGACAGACAGGGATGCCTGGAAGAAAAGGAAAGGGCCAACAATGATCCCTACGGAAGGAAAAGCAGCAGCCAGGGAGAAAGAAAAGAGGGGGAAAAATGAAACAGAGCTGGAAGGAGATAAAAAGTAAAG